>JALGBA010000315.1:0-1200000 GCA_023970755.1 Azemiops feae
TATTCAGGTTCCCCCCAGGTTGGGGAAGCCGAAAAACCATATGTTTTCCGTCTGCGACCTCCCCCTGCGAAGTTAGCCCTGTTTGTATCTTGCATTTGTTGGCAAAAATCCAAGAAAGCATGAAAAGTCAAAATGTGAACCTGACCTCAAATTCGAAAAGTATACGTATATTCATGTTCCCCCCAGGTTGGGGAAGCCGAAAAACCATATTTTTTCCGTCTGCGACCTACTCCTGAGAAGTTAGCCCTGGTTGTATCTTGCATTTGTTGGCAAAAATCCAATAAAGCATGAAAATCCAATAAAGCATGAAAAGTCAAAATGTGAACCTGACCTCAAAGTCAAAAAGTATACATATATTCATGTTCCCCCCAGGTTGGGGAAGGCGAAAAACCATATGTTTTCCGTTTGTGACCTCCCCCTGAGAATTTAGCCCTGGTTGTATCTTGCATTTGTTGGCAAAAATCCAAGAAAGCATGAAAAGTCAAAATGTGAACCTGACCTCAAATTCGAAAAGTATACGTATATTCATGTTCCCCCCAGGTTGGGGAAGCCGAAAAACCATATTTTTTCCGTCTGCGACCTACTCCTGAGAAGTTAGCCCTGGTTGTATCTTGCATTTGTCGGCAAAAATCCAATAAAGCATGAAAATCCAATAAAGCATGAAAAGTCAAAATGTGAACCTGACCTCAAATTCCAAAAGTATACATATAGTCATGTTCCCCCCAGGTTGGGGAATCCGTAAAACCATATGTTTTCCGTCTGCGACCTCCCCCTGAGAAGTTAGCCCTGGTTGTATCTTGCATTTGTTGGCAAAAAGCCAATAAAGCATGAAAAGTCAAAATGTGAACCTGACCTCAAATTCGAAAAGTATACATATATTCATGTTCCCCCCAGGTTGGGGAAGCTGAAAAAACATATGTTTTCCGTCTGCGACCTCCCCCTGAGAAGTTAGCCCTGGTTGTATCTTGCATTTGTTGGCAAAAATCCAATAAAGCATGAAAATCCAATAAAGCATGAAAAGTCAAAATGTGAAGCTGACCTCAAATTCGAAAAGTATACATATATTCATGTTCCCCCCAGGTTGGGGAAGGCGAAAAACCATATGTTTTCCGTCTGCGACCTCCCCCTGAGAAGTTAGCCCTGGTTGTATCTTGCATTTGTTGGCAAAAATCCAAGTAAGCATGAAAAGTCAAAATGTGAACCTGACCTCAAATTCGAAAAGTATACGTATGTCACTTTCAACTTTTGACTTTTAATGTTGAATGCCTTTTTGCCAACAATTGCGAGAGAAACCCTAAATATATGCATGCTTTTCAAATTTGAAGTCAGTTTCTTCTTTTGACCTTTCATGCTTAATTGTCTTTTTGCCAACAAATGCGAGATAAAGCCTATGCTAACTCCTGAAGGGGATGTCGGATCCGCAAAACAGATGGTTTTTCGGCTTCCCCAACCTGGGTGGGAACCTGAATATATGCACGCTTTTCGAATTTGAAGTGAGTTTCAACTTTTGACCTTTCATGCTGAATTGGCTTTTTGCCAACAAATGCGAGATAAACCCTATGCTTACTCCTGAAGGAGAGGCCAGATCTGGAAAACAAATGGTTTTTCGGCTTCCCCAAACTGGGAGGAACCTCAAAATATGCATGCATTTCGAATTTGAAGTCAGTTTCAACTTTTGACTTTTAATGTTGAATGCCTTTTTGCCAGCAAATGCGAGATAAACCCTATGCTAACTTCTGAAGGGGAGGTCGGATCCAGAAAAAATATGTTTTTGGCTTCCCCAACCTGGGGGGAACCTGAATATATGCATGCTTTTCGAAATTGAAGTCAGTTTCAACTTTTGACTTTTCATGCTTAATTGCATTTTTGCCAACAAATGCGAGATAAACCCTATGCTAACTCGTGAAGGAGAGGTCAGATCCGCAAAACAAATGTTTTTTCGGCTTCCCCAAACTGGGGGGAACCTAAATATATGCATGCTTTTCGAATTTGAAGTCAGTTTCAACTTTTGACCTTTCATGCTGAATTGGCTTTTTGCCAACAAATGTGAGATAAACCCTATGCTAACTCGGGAAGGAGAGGTCAGATACACAAAACAAATGGTTTTTTGCCTTCCCCAACCTGAGGGTAACCTGAATATATGCATGCTTTTCGAATTTGAAGTCACTTTCAACTTTTGACTTTTCATTCTTATTAGCTTTTTGCCAACAAATGGGAGATAAACCCTATGCTTACTCCTGAAGGAGAGGTCCGATCCGCAAAACAGATGCATGCTTTTCAAATTTGAAATCAGTTTCAACTTTTGACTTTTCATGCTGAATTGGGTTTTTGCCAACAAATGCGAGATACGTCCTGGGCTAACTCGTGAGGGAGAGGTCGCATTAGGAAAACAAATGTTTTTTGGCTTCCTCAACCTGTGGGGAACCTGAATATATGCATGCTTCTCGAATTTGAAGTCACTTTCAACTTTTGACTTTTAATGTTGAATGCCTTTTTGCCAACAATTGCGAGAGAAACCCTAAATATATGCATGTTTTTCAAATTTAAAGTCAGTTTCTACTTTTGACCTTTCATGCTGAATTGGTTTTTTGCCAACAAATGCGAGATAAACCCTATGCTTACTGCTGAAGGGGAGGTCCGATCCGCAAAATAGATGGTTTTTCGGCTTCCCCAACATGGGGGGAACCTGCATATATGCATGCTTTTCGAAATTGAAATCAGTTTCAACTTTTGACTTTTCATGCTTAATTGCATTTTTGCCAACAAATGCGAGATCAACCCTATGCTAACTCCTGAAGGAGAGGTCGGATCCGCGAAACAGATGGTTTTTTGGCTTCCCCAACCTGGGGAGAACCTGAATATATGCATGCTTTTCGAATTTGAAGTCACTTTCAACTTTTGACTTTTTATTCTTATTGGCTTTTTGCCAACAAATGTCAGATAAACCCTATGCTAACTCCTGAAGGAGAGGTCGGATCCGCGAAACAGATGGTTTTTTGGCTTCCCCAACCTGGGGAGAACCTGAATATATGCATGCTTTTCAAATTTGAAATCAGTTTCAACTTTTGACTTTTCATGCTGAATTGGCTTTTTGCCAACAAATGCGAGATACGTCCTGGGCTAACTCGTGAGGAAGAGGTCGCATTAGGAAAACAAATGTTTTTTGGCTTCCTCAACCTGTGGGGAACCTGAATATATGCATGCTTCTCGAATTTGAAGTCACTTTCAACTTTTGACTTTTAATGTTGAATGCCTTTTTGCCAACAACTGCGAGAGAAACCCTAAATATATGCAAGCTTTTCAAATTTGAAGTCACTTTCTACTTTTGACCTTTCATGCTTAATTGGCTTTTTGCCAACAAATGCGAGATAAACCCTATGCTTACTCCTGAAGGGGAGGTCAGATCCAGAAAAAAGATGGTTTTTCGGCTTCCCCCAACCTGGGGGGAACCTGAATATATGCATGCTTTTCGAATTCGAAGTCAGTTTCAACTTTTGACTTTTAATGTTGAATGCCTTTTTGCCAACAATTGCGAGAGAAACCCTATGCTAACTTCTGAAGGGGAGGTCGGATCCAGAAAAAAGATGGTTTTTCGGCTTCCCCAACCAGGGGGGAACCTGAATATATGCATGCTTTTCAAAATTGAAGTCAGTTTCAACTTTTGACTTTTCATGCTTAATTGCATTTTTGCCAACAAATACGAGATAAACCCTATGCTAACTCCTGAAGGGGAGGTCGGATCCGCGAAACAGATGGTTTTTTGGCTTCCCCAACCTGGGGAGAACCTGAATATATGCATGCTTTTCGAATTTGAAGTCAGTTTCAACTTTTGACCTTTCATGCTGAATTGGCTTTTTGCCAACAAATGGGAGATAAACCCTATGCTAACTCGTGAAGGAGAGGTCAGATACACAAAACAAATGGTTTTTTGCCTTCCCCAACCTGGGGGGAACCTGAATATATGCATGCTTTTCAAATTTGAAGTCACTTTCAACTTTTGACTTTTTATTCTTATTGGCTTTTTGCCAACAAATGTGAGATAAACCCTATGCTTACTCCTGAAGGAGAGGTCCGATCCGCAAAACAGATGGTGTTTCGGCTTCCCTAACATGGGGGGAACCTGAATATATGCATGCTTTTCAAATTTGAAATCAGTTTCAACTTTTGACTTTTCATGCTGAATTGGCTTTTTGCGAACAAATGCGAGATACGTCCTGGGCTAACTCGTGAGGGAGAGGTCGCATTAGGAAAACAAATGTTTTTTGGCTTCCTCAACCTGTGGGGGACCTGAATATATGCATGCTTCTCGAATTTGAAGTCACTTTCAACTTTTGACTTTTAATGTTGAATGCCTTTTTGCCAACAATTGCGAGAGAAACCCTAAATATATGCATGCTTTTCAAATTTGAAGTCACTTTCAACTTTTGACTTTTCATTCTTATTGGCTTTTTGCCAACAAATGGGAGATAAACCCTATGCTTACTCCTGAAGGGGAGGTCAGATCCAGAAAAAAGATGGTTTTTCGGCTTCCCCCAACCTGGGGGGAACCTGAATATATGCATGCTTTTCGAATTCGAAGTCAGTTTCAACTTTTGACTTTTAATGTTGAATGCCTTTTTGCCAACAATTGCGAGAGAAACCCTATGCTAACTTCTGAAGGGGAGGTCGGATCCAGAAAAAAGATGGTTTTTCGGCTTCCCCAACCGGGGGGGAACCTGAATATATGCATGCTTTTCGAATTTGAAGTCAGTTTCAACTTTTGACCTTTCATGCTGAATTGGCTTTTTGCCAACAAATGAGAGATAAACCCTATGCTAACTCGTGAAGGAGAGGTCAGATACACAAAACAAATGGTTTTTTGCCTTCCCCAACCTGGGGGGAACCTGAATATATGCATGCTTTTCGAATTTGAAGTCACTTTCAACTTTTGACTTTTCATTCTTATTGGCTTTTTGCCAAAAAATGGGAGATAAACCCTATGCTTACTCCTGAAGGAGAGGTCTGATCCGCAAAACAGATGGTTTTCCGCTTCCCCAACCTGGGGGGAACCTGAATATATGCACGCTTTTCGTATTTAAAGTCAGTTTCAACTTTTGACCTTTCATGCTGAATTGGCTTTTTGCCAACCAATGGGAGATAAAACCTATGCTTACTCCTGAAGGAGAGGTCCGATCCGCAAAACAGATGGTTTTTTGGCTTCCCCAACATGGGGGGAACCTGAATATATGTATGTTTTTCAAATTTGAAATCAGTTTCAACTTTTGACTTTTCATGCTGAATTGGCTTTTTGCCAACAAATGTGAGATACGTCCTGGTCTAACTCCTGAGGGAGAGGTCGCATTAGGAAAACAAATGTTTTTTGGCTTCCTCAACCTGTGGGGAACCTGAATATATGCATGCTTTTCGAATTTGAAGTCACTTTCAACTTTTGACTTTTTATTCTTATTGGCTTTTTGCCAACAAATGTGAGATAAACCCTATGCTTACTCCTGAAGGAGAGGTCCGATCCGCAAAACAGATGGTGTTTCGGCTTCCCTAACATGGGGGGAACCTGAATATATGCATGCTTTTCAAATTTGAAATCAGTTTCAACTTTTGACTTTTCATGCTGAATTGGCTTTTTGCGAACAAATGCGAGATACGTCCTGGGCTAACTCCTGAGGGAGAGGTCGCATTAGGAAAACAAATGTTTTTTGGCTTCCTCAACCTGTGGGGAACCTGAATATATGCATGCTTCTCGAATTTGAAGTCACTTTCAACTTTTGACTTTTAATGTTGAATGCCTTTTTGCCAACAACTGCGAGAGAAACCCTAAATATATGCATGCTTTTCAAATTTGAAGTCAGTTTCTACTTTTGACCTTTCATGCTTAATTGGCTTTTTGCCAACAAATGCGAGATAAACCCTATGCTTACTCCTGAAGGGGAGGTCAGATCCAGAAAAAAGATGGTTTTTGGGCTTCCCCCAACCTGGGGGGAACCTGAATATATGCATGCTTTTCGAATTCGAAGTCAGTTTCAACTTTTGACTTTTAATGTTGAATGCCTTTTTGCCAACAAATGCGAGATAAACCCTATGCTAACTCCTGAAGGGGAGGTCGGATCCGCGAAACAGATGGTTTTTTGGCTTCCCCAACCTGGGGAGAACCTGAATATATGCATGCTTTTCGAATTTGAAGTCAGTTTCAACTTTTGACCTTTCATGCTGAATTGGCTTTTTGCAAACAAATGGGAGATAAACCCTATGCTAAGTCGTGAAGGAGAGGTCAGATACACAAAACAAATGGTTTTTTGCCTTCCCCAACCTGGGGGGAACCTGAATATATGCATGCTTTTCAAATTTAAAGTCAGTTTCTACTTTTGACCTTTCATGCTTAATTGGCTTTTTGCCAACAAATGCCAGATAAACCCTATGCTTACTCCTGAAGGGGAGGTCAGATCCAGAAAAAAGATGGTTTTTCGGCTTCCCCCAACCTGGGGGGAACCTGAATATATGCATGCTTTTCGAATTCGAAGTCAGTTTCAACTTTTGACTTTTAATGTTGAATGCCTTTTTGCCAACAAATGCGAGATAAACCCTATGCTAACTCCTGAAGGGGAGGTCGGATCCGCGAAACAGATGGTTTTTTGGCTTCCCCAACCTGGGGAGAACCTGAATATATGCATGCTTTTCGAATTTGAAGTCAGTTTCAACTTTTGACCTTTCATGCTGAATTGGCTTTTTGCCAACAAATGGGAGATAAACCCTATGCTAACTCGTGAAGGAGAGGTCAGATACACAAAACAAATGGTTTTTTGCCTTCCCCAACCTGGGGGGAACCTGAATATATGCATGCTTTTCGAATTTGAAGTCACTTTCAACTTTTGACTTTTCATTCTTATTGGCTTTTTGCCAAAAAATGGGAGATAAACCCTATGCTTACTCCTGAAGGAGAGGTCCGATCCGCAAAACAGATGGTTTTCCGCTTCCCCAACCTGGGGGGAACCTGAATATATGCACGCTTTTCGTATTTAAAGTCAGTTTCAACTTTTGACCTTTCATGCTGAATTGGCTTTTTGCCAACCAATGGGAGATAAAACCTATGCTTACTCCTGAAGGAGAGGTCCGATCCGCAAAACAGATGGT
Organism: Azemiops feae; assembly: GCA_023970755.1. NCBI lineage: Eukaryota > Metazoa > Chordata > Lepidosauria > Squamata > Viperidae > Azemiops > Azemiops feae. Next base: position 7,126 of record JALGBA010000315.1, read on the forward strand.
TTTTCGGCTTCCCCAACATGGGGGGAACCTGAATATATGTATGTTTTTCAAATTTGAAATCAGTTTCAACTTTTGACTTTTCATGCTGAATTGGCTTTTTGCCAACAAATGCGAGATACGTCCTGGTCTAACTCCTGAGGGAGAGGTCGCATTAGGAAAACAAATGTTTTTTGGCTTCCTCAACCTGTGGGGAACCTGAATATATGCATGCTTTTCGAATTTGAAGTCACTTTCAACTTTTGACTTTTAATTTTGAATGCTTTTTTGCCAACAATTGCGAGAGAAACCCTAAATATATGCATGCTTTTCAAATTTGAAGTCAGTTTCTACTTTTGACCTTTCATGCTTTATTGGCTTTTTGCCAACAAATGTGAGATAAACCTATGCTTACTCCTGAAGGAGAGGTCAGATCCGCGAAACACATTTTTTTTCGGCTTCCCCATCCTGGCAGGAACCTGAATATATGCATGCTTTTCGAATTCGAAGTCAGTTTCAACTTTTTACTTTTCATGCTGAATTGGATTTTTTCCAACAAATGCAAGATACGTCCTGGGCTAACTCCTGAGGGAGAGGTCGCATTAGGATAACTCGTGAAGGAGAGGTCAGATCCGCAAAACAAATGGTTTTTCGGCTTCCCCAACCTGTGGGGAACCTGAATATATGCATGCTTTTCGAATTTGAAGCCAGTTTCAACTTATGACCTTTCATTCTTAATTGGCTTTTTGCCAACAAATGCGAGATAAACCCTATGCTAACTCCTGAAGGGGAGGTTGGATCTGTGAAACAGATGTTTTTTTGGCTTCCCCAACCTGGGGAGAACCTGAATATATGCATGCTTTTCGAATTTGAAGTCAGTTTCAACTTTTGACCTTTCATGCTGAATTGGCTTTTTGCCAACAAATGGGAGATAAACCCTATGCTAACTCCTGAAGGGGAGGTCGGATCCGCAAAACAGATGGTTTTTCGGCTTCCCCAACCTGCGGGGAACCTCAAAATATGCATGCTTTTCGAATTTGAAGTCAGTTTCAACTTTTGACTTTTAACGTTGAATGCCTTTTTGCCAACAAATGCGAGATAAACCCTATGCTAACTTTTGAAGGGGAGGTCAGATCCAGAAAATAGAAGGTTTCTCGGCTTACCCAACCTGGGGGGATCCTGAATATGTGCACGCTTTTCGAATTTGAAGTCAGTTTCAACTTTTGACTTATAATGTTGAATGCCTTTTTGCCAACAAATGCGAGATATACCGTATTCTAACTTCTGAAGGGGAGGTCGGATCCAGAAAAAAGATGGTTTTTCGGCTTCCCGAAGCTGAGGGGAACCTGAATATATGCATGCTTTTCAAAATTGAACTCAGTTTCAACTTTTGACTTTTCATTCTTAATTGCCTTTTTGCCAACAAATGCGAGATAAACCCTATGCTAACTCATGAAGGAGAGGTCAGATCCGCAAAACAGATGATTTTTCGGCTTCCCCAACCTGGGAGGAACCTGAATATATGCATGCTTTTCGAATTTGAAGTCAGTTTCAACTTTTTACTTTTCATGCTGAATTGGATTTTTCCCAACAAATGCAAGATACGTCCTGGGCTAACTCCTGAGGGAGAGGTCGCATTCGGAAAACAAATGGTTTTTTGGCTTCTCCAACCCGAGGAGAAATTGAATATATGTATGCTTTTTGAATTTGAGGTCAGTTTCATATTTTGACTTTTCATGCTGAATTGGATTTTTGCCAACTAATGCAAGATACGTCGTGGGCTAACTCCTGAGGGAGAGGTCGCATCCGGAAAACAAATGTTTTTTTGGCTTCCCCAACCCGTGGGGAACCTGAATATATGTATGCTTTTCGAAGGTGAGGTAAGTTTCACATTTTGACTTTTCATGCTGAATTGGATTTTTGCCAACAAATGCTAGATACGTCGCGGGCTAACTCCTGAGGGAGAGGTCACCTCCAGAAAACAAATGGTTTTTCAGCTTCCCCAACCCATGGGGAACCTGAATATATGTATACTTTCCCAATTTGAAGTCCGTTTCAAATTTTGACTTTTCATGCTGAATTGGACTTTTCCCAACAAATGCGAGATACGCCCTGGGCTAACTCCTGAGGGAGAGGTCGCATCCGGAAAACAAATGTGTTTTCGGCTTCCCCAACCAGGGGGGAACTGAATATATATTTGCTTTTCGAATTTGAGGTCAGTTTCAAATTTTGACTTTTCATGCTGAATTGGTTTTTTCCAAGAAATGCAAGATACATCCTGGGCTAACTCCTGAGGGAGAGGTCGCATCCGGAAAAGAAATGGTTTTCCGGCTTCCCCAACCCATGGGAAACCTGAATATATGTATACTTTTCGAATTTGAGGTCACTTTCACATTTTGACTTTTCATGCTGATTTGGATTTTTGCCAACAAATGCAAGATACGTTTGTATACTTTTCGAATGTGGTCAGTTTCACATTTTGACTTTTCATGATGAATTGGAATTTTGCCAACTAATGCGAGATACGCCCTGGGCTAACTCCTGAGGGAGAGGTCGCATGTAGAAAACAAATGTGTTTTCGGATTCCCGAACCAGGGGGGAACTGTATACTTTTCGAATGTGAGGTAAGTTTCACATTTTGACTTTTCGTGCTGAATTGGACTTTTGCCAACAAATGCGAGATACGCCCTGGGCTAATCTCTGAGGGAGTGGTCGCATCTGGAAAATAAATGTTTTTTCGGCTTCCCCAACCCGGGGCACCTGAATATGTATGCTTTTCGAATGTGAGGTCAGTTTCACATTTTGACTTTTCATGCTGAATTGGCTTTTTGCCAACAAATGCAAGATACGTCGTGGGCTAACTCCTGAGGGAGAGGTTGCAGACGGAAAACAAATGGTTTTTCGTCTTCCCCAACCCGTGGGGAACCTGAATATATGTATACTTTTCGAATTTGAGGTCAGTTTCACATTTTGACTTTTCATGCTGATTTGGATTTTTGCCAACAAATGCAAGATACGTCCTGGGCTAACTCCTGAGTGAGAGGTCGCATCCGGCAAACAAATGTTTTTTTGGCTTCTCCAACCCGGGGGGCACCTGAATATATGTATGCTTTTCAAATGTGAGGTCAGTTTCACATTTTGACTTTTCATGCTGAATTGGCTTTTTGCCAACAAATGCAAGATACGTTCTGGGCTAACTCCTGAGGGAGAGGTCGCATCCGGAAAACAAATGGTTTTCCGGCTTCCCCAACCCGTGGGAAACCTGAATATATGTATACTTTTCAAATTTGAGGTCAGTTTCAAATTTTGACTTTTCATGCTGAATTGGACTTTTGCCAACAAATGCGAGATACGCCCTGGCCTAATTCCTCAGGGGGAGGTCTAATCTGGAAAACAAGTAGTTTTTCGTCTTCCCCAACTACGGGGGAACTGAATATATGTTTGCTTTTTGAATTTGAGGTCAGTTTCAAATTTTGACTTTTCATGCTGAATTGGACTTTTCCCAACAAATGCGAGATACGCCCTGGGCTAACTCCTGAGGGAGAGGTCGCATCCGGAAAACAAATGTGTTTTCGGCTTCCCCAACCAGGGGGGAACTGAATATATATTTGCTTTTCGAATTTGAGGTCAGTTTCAAATTTTGACTTTTCATGCTGAATTGGTTTTTTCCAAGAAATGCAAGATACATCCTGGGCTAACTCCTGAGGGAGAGGTCGCATCCGGAAAAGAAATGGTTTTCCGGCTTCCCCAACCTATGGGAAACCTGAATACTTTTATACTTGAATACTTGTATACTTTTCGAATTTGAGGTCAGTTTCAAATTTTGACTTTTCATGCTGAATTGGAGTTTTGCCAACAAATGCGAGATACGCCCTGGGCTAACTCCTGAGGGAGAGGTCGCATCCAGACAACAAATGTGTTTTCGGCTTCCCCAACCAGGGGGGAACTGAATATCTGTTTGCTTTTCGAATTTGAGGTCAGTTTCAAATTTTGACTTTTCATGCTGAATTGGACTTTTGCCAACAAATGCGAGATACGCCCTGGGCTAACTTCTGAGGGAGTGGTCGCATCTGGAAAATAAATGTTTTTTCGGCTTCCCCAACCCGGGGGGCACCTGAATATATGTATGCTTTTAGAATGTGAGGTCAGTTTCACATTTTGACTTTTCATGCTGAATTGGCTTTTTGCCAACAAATGCAAGATACGTCGTGGGCTAACTCCTGAGGGACAGGTCGCATCCGGAAAACAAATGGTTTTTCGTCTTCCCCAACCCGTCGGGAACCTGAATATATGTATACTTTTCGAATTTGAGGTCAGTTTCAAATTTTGACTTTTCATGCTGAATTGGACTTTTGCCAACAAATGCGAGATACGCCCTGGCCTAATTCCTCAGGGGGAGGTCGAATCCGGAAAACAAGTAGTTTTTCTTCTTCCCCAAGTAGGGGGGAACTGAATATATGTTTGCTTTTCGAATTTGAGGTCAGTTTCAAATTTTGACTTTTCATGCTGAATTGGCTTTTTGCCAACAAATGCAAGATACGTCTTGGGCTAACTCCTGAGGGACAGGTCGCATCCGGAAAACAAATGGTTTTTTGTCTTCCCCAACCCGTGGGGAACCTGAATATATGTATACTTTTCGAATTTGAGGTCAGTTTCAAATTTTGACTTTTCATGCGGAATTGGACTTTTGCCAACAAATGCGAGATACTCCCTGGGCTAACTCCTGAGGGAGAGGTCGCATCCGGAAAAGAAATGGTTTTCCGGCTTCCCCAACCCATAGGAAACCTGAATACTTTTATACTTGAATACTTGTATACTTTTCGAATTTGAGGTCAGTTTCAAATTTTGACTTTTCATGCTGAATTGGAGTTTTGCCAACAAATGCGAGATACGCCCTGGGCTAACTCCTGAGGGAGAGGTCGCATCCAGACAACAAATGTGTTTTCGGCTTCATCCAACCAGGGGGGAACTGAATATCTGTTTGCTTTTCGAATTTGAGGTCAGTTTCAAAATTTGACTTTTCATGCTGAATTGGACTTTTGCCAACAAATGCGAGATACGCCCTGGGCTAACTTCTGAGGGAGTGGTCGCATCTGGAAAATAAATGTTTTTTCGGCTTCCCCAACCCGGGGGGCACCTGAATATATGTATGCTTTTAGAATGTGAGGTCAGTTTCACATTTTGACTTTTCATGCTGAATTGGCTTTTTGCCAACAAATGCAAGATACGTCGTGGGCTAACTCCTGAGGGACAGGTCGCATCCGGAAAACAAATGGTTTTTCGTCTTCCCCAACCCGTGGGGAACCTGAATATATGTATACTTTTCGAATTTGAGGTCAGTTTCAAATTTTGACTTTTCATGCTGAATTGGACTTTTGCCAACAAATGCGAGATACGCCCTGGCCTAATTCCTCAGGGGGAGGTCGAATCCGGAAAACAAGTAGTTTTTCTTCTTCCCCAAGTAGGGGGGAACTGAATATATGTTTGCTTTTCGAATTTGAGGTCAGTTTCAAATTTTGACTTTTCATGCTGAATTGGCTTTTTGCCAACAAATGCAAGATACGTCTTGGGCTAACTCCTGAGGGACAGGTCGCATCCGGAAAACAAATGGTTTTTTGTCTTCCCCAACCCGTGGGGAACCTGAATATATGTATACTTTTCGAATTTGAGGTCAGTTTCAAATTTTGACTTTTCATGCTGAATTGGACTTTTGCCAACAAATGCGAGATACTCCCTGGGCTAACTCCTGAGGGAGAGGTCGCATCCAGAAAACAAATGTGTTTTCGGCTTCCCCAACCAGGGAGGAACTGAATATATGTTTGCTTTTCGAATTTGAGGTCAGTTTCAAATTTTGACTTTTCATGCTGAATTGGCTTTTTGCCAAGAAATGCAAGATACGTCCTGGGCTAACTCCTGAGGGAGAGGTCGCATCCCGAAAACAAATGGTTTTCCGGTTTCCCCAACCCGGGGGGCACCTGAATATATGTATGCTTTTCGAATGTGAGGTCAGTTTCACATTTTGACTTTTCATGCTGAATTGGATTTTTGCCAAGAAATGGGAGATACGCCCTGGGCTCAGGTAGCGGTCGGATCCGGAAAACAAGTGGTTTTTCAGCTTCCCCACTGCAGGGGAACCTGAATATATGTTTTCAAATTTGAGTTCTGTCTCAAAATTTGACTTTTGAGGCTCAATTGGATTTTTACCAACAAATGTGAGATATGCCCCGGGCTAATTCCTCAGGGAGAGGTTGGATTTGGAAAACAAGTCGTTTTTGTGCTTTCTGAGCCGGGGGGAACCTATATATATATTTGCTTTTCGATTTTAAGATCTTTCTTAAAATTTGATTTTTTATGCTGAATGGGATTTTTAGCAATAAATGTGAGATACGCCCTGGGCTAACTCCTCAGGGAGATGTTGGATCTGGAAAACAAGTGGTTTTTTGGCTTTCCGAGCCTGGGAGAACCTGAATATATATTTGCTTTTTGATTTTAAGATCTTTCTTAAAATTTGACTTTTTATGGTGAATGGGATTTTTACCAACAAATGCGAGATAAACCCTGGGCTAACTCCTCAGGGAGAGGTCGGATCTGGTAAACAAGTGGTTTTTCGGCTTCCCCACTCTGGGGGAACCTGAATATATATTTGCTTTTTGAATTTTAGTTGTCTCAAAATTTGACTTTTGAGGCTGAATTGGCTCAAAAGGCTACTTAGTAAATTCCATGCTATGCATCCTTACAAACCAGACTAATTCCTCTTTTTGTCTCTATTTTTGTCTTTTACAGGTGGATCTCTTTCTTTTAAGGGCGGGGCGGCATGTCAGAATCCATTTCTTTGGTGGGGGGGCTTTTTTTTTCCCTTTCTATGGGTTCTGCCAAACTCCTGGGGGGAGGGGGGAGGCTTTTGGGGGATTGTATGTGTATTCGCCTCTCGCTTAGCTGCTATAATGTATCCTCTCCGCTTTCTCTATCTGCTTGCTCGTTGAAGTATTCTCCCCTTGATGCCAACCTGGGGTGAGAAAGGAATGTACCTCCGGCCATCTGATTTATCTCTCGCTGTGGAAGGGAAGGTGTGAAGACCCAACAACCTTTTCACAGCCTTGGGAATGGAGTCTTATCGGCCTCGTTCCCACAGCACAACACCCGGGGATTGGCCCGTTTGAACTGACTGGATGAACTGTTGGGGTGGGGGTTGCCTTTTGCTCCTTTAACCTATTGATCTGAGCTGGAAACCCTCAGATCCTGCCTTCTATGCCTGCTCTCAACTTCTCCTAATAAAAGTTCTTTTGGGGATGAATCTGTTCCAAGAGTTCTGCTTTCTTGGGAAGATGTTTTGAAGCGGGTCCTTATAGCGAGATATGCCTTGGGCTAACTCTTCAGGGAGAGCTCAGATCCTTTAAAAAAGTGGTTTTTCGGCTTCCCCAGCCCAGGGGAACCTGAATATACAGTAGTGGCCAAAATTGTGGAAACCTTTTGGGAAAAGTGTATTTTTGAGGTTTGATGGCTAATAACACCAGTTGTTTTTGGAGTAGTACCATAAAATTATATATCAATGGAAAGATAATTTAATCAAGAATGTAATGCAACATAGTTTTTTCAATTATCTGTACTGTATTCTATGAAACGTTATAGCCAAATAACCAGAAAAAAGAAGCACAACTTGCTTAGGTTGATATCAGGTAGCTTTCCTTCATCTGATTGTAGCCAATGAGCATGAGTGTTTAGAGAGCAAATCAGGTGTCATCTTGTTTTGGCAATGAGCCGATCAGATCACAGTAGGATTCAGTTATTAATGTCATGTATTGAAGCTGAGAGGAGGACATTTGTCAGTGTGTTATGTGATCGCTATCAAATTGGTTGGGGTTTTTTTCCCTTTCATTTAGTGAACTTGTAAAACGTAATAAAATTAAAGTAATGGTGCAAAGAGTTGACTGGTTGCCCAGAAAGCGATGTAAAATAGTATTATTAAGTGAACAAGGCTACAGTTATACAGAAATTAGAATAAAAATTGGTGGAAACTTAATCAAAGGTGGCAATTCTACTGTACACTTTTCCCAAAAGATTTCCACAATTTTGGCCACTACTGTATGTTTGCTTTTCGAATTTGAGCTGTGTCTCAAAATTTGACTTTTCAGGCTGAATGGGAATTTTAAAAACAAAAGCGAGATACACCTTAGGCTAACTGTTCATTTAGAAACCGTTCAAAGTTACAATGGCACTGAAAAAAGTGACTTATGATCATTTTTCACATTTACGACTATTGCAGCATCTCCATAATCACGTGATCAAAACTCAGATGCTTGGCCACTGACTCATACCATATTTATAATGGTTGCAGTGTCCCAGTCATGTGATCACATTTTGTGACCTTCTGACAAGCAAAGTCAAGGGGCAAGCCAGATTCACTTTGCAACTGTGTTACTAACTTAACAACCACAATGATTCACTTAACAATTGTGGCAAGAAAGGTTGTAAAATTGGGCAAAATTCAGTTAACTGCCTCACTTAACAACAGAAATGTTGGGCTCAATTATGGTTGTGCATCAAGGACTACTTGTATGTTGTGTGAATATGATCCTTGTATGAAGAAAAGTTTCCCCAATTTATTTCAGTTAAGACTTAGTTTTCAATTTGTCTCCACCTGATTAATGTACTTTGGGGTCCCCATAATTCAGATCCTGAGGTTCAACCTCAGAAAATAAACCATGGTTAAAACTTGCAAGTGTGAATGTAGGCATTAGTGAAGTGACCAGGTTAAGTGGATTGTATGGATATGAGACAGTTTGTCACTTCTCAGCTGACTGACAGCCCTAGTACTACCAAGTCCAGGGGTAGGCAACCTTGGCTCTTTTATGACTCGTGGACTTCAACTCCCAGAATTCCTGAGCCAGCATTGTTCCTGATTTCTAGGAATAAAATTAAAAGCCTGCAGTTGGTGTTATTCCTCTGCTGGTTGACAAGAAAAAGAAAACTTTTTTAAATAAAAAAGAGGGAAAACTCCTTTATTCCCTGGTACCCTCTAATATTCAAGTGTCCCACTCCTGCCACCTGTCAACTGTCCAGTTCGCAGATCCAGAAAAAGAAACTCCTGGGACATTATTTTACCAAGAGTATAAACTTTACTGAATAAACCATATTGGCACAGACAAAACAAAACCAACTTTGGGTTTCCCACGCAAAAGCTAGCATAGTTAATATCCCCCTTTCCCTATCGGCCACCCACAGTCCCTTAAGGTCCACCAATCACTTCTGTTCATTTTATTATGGGAAACCAGTGAGCCATGCTAGTCCACCTGCTTGATGTGTCCTTGGGTTGGGCACTCTCTCACGGAAACAGCCAATGCTCAGATGCAATTCCCTCCACCCTTGCATCCCATCCCCCTTCCCCTTTTCTTTGTCAAGTGGCCAGTGAAGCGGAATATAGATGAAAGTGCAAATCAGTCTTGACAGCACCATGTAATTTGGGAAAAGGTGACATCAAGTTTGAAAATCCCCTCCCCTTTTGGGAGGTCCTTCACTTTTGAGGACCCCTGTCTGTAGGGGAAGAGCTACTGGCCAATTTGGTCCCCTTCTGCCACTCTCTCTCTTCATGACACACACACACCTCAGTTTCTTCCTCCCCACCAGTCCTCTGGGGATCCCAAAGAGGATTCAAAGTGAAATCCTTACCTATCCAGGTCTGGCTTTGGGAGTCAGAAGCTCAGCCAACCAGAGGTGGGCGCAATAAGGCCATGGGTCAACCCCAGGATTTAAACCAAAATCAACTTTATTAAAGGTGCCAAAAAAAAAAAAAACACTTTCATACACAAAACAGAGTTAAAGGAGGATGAAAAACAAAAAACCCCAAAGACAATTCTAGCTACACCCTAACACTTCAGTTTTCATCTTTGCTGGATTTGTCACTTTCTATGGGAAACAAATTTTCTGCATTGAGTGAAATTTTCTAATTATCTGTGCTTTTATCTGTTTTTTGCCATGTGGATATTTATATTGTAATAAATAGAACCTGTCTCTGAAACTATGTCCCCCTTCTTGCATTTTCTATTCAGGTTTTATCCCTTTGTGAAGCCAGGTGAGCCTCTCCCTGAGGTTCCTTCCCAATCCTTGCATTCAGACGGTTTCTCCCTTCCTGGGAAGAAGAGAAGAACTCATTCTGAAGACCCTTCCACACTCCATGCATTGATATGGTTCTCCGCCCCCCCTCCCCGCCTCCCCAGGGATCCTTTGATCGGAAGTGAGGGATCTCTTCTTCCTGAGACTCTTTCCATCAATCAAACATTGATGTGGCTTCTCCTCTTGGCTGTTTGGCTGCTTTTCCTCAGGCCGTTGAGGTCCTCATAGAGTTGGATATGACTCTCCTCCCAAGTCACCTGCAGGTCCTTATGATGACATCAGATTTGGCTCTGAATAATTCTCATCAACTCCTAGATGCAAATAAAGCAAATCCCATTAAAATACAAGAATGAGAGATCTTGTGTCTTTTTTTTTTTATCATCACCAATTCCTCTGCTTATGCTTTGATGGGACTGAGGTGGTTTTCATTCTGACTCTGCTCCAGCAGGTCCGGTTTCTTTTCTTAGAATTATGCAGCTACCTTCTCAAATGTTCCAGGGCCTTTGAAAAGAACCAAATGCTCTCTCTGATCAGGTCCAGGAAGGCCTTCCTTAACCCATCAGCTCAAAGGTGGAGAAGCACAGTAAAGAGAAGGGGCGTTGTCTTACCTGAACGCCTTTTCTCAGCATGATGAATGGAGAATCCACCAATTCTGACCTCCTGCCCAAGTAGACCAAGTCAGTCAAAGCTGCCACGCCCGTCTGGCTGAGGACACGCCCCCAGTTTCGAAGAGGGCGAAGCCAATGACTGTACGACATGTTGGCTCCCAGATCCCTAACGCTGGACCGGACTGCGCATAAGGGATGGATGTGGATTCTCCATTCATCATGCTGAGAAAAGGCGTTCAGGTAAGACAACGCCCCTTCTTCAGCATGAAGAATGGAGAATCCACCAATGGGACATACCAAAGCCCTTCGGTCCCTATGGGGGGGAAGCAGACTGGGCCAGTGTCCCTGCTGGCACCACCTGTTGCAGTACCCTGCGGCCAAAAGAGGCCTCCGCCGAGGCAAACCTATCAAGTTTATAATGGCGCACAAAAGGGGAAGGCGAAGACCACATCGCCGCCCTGCAAATGTCATCTATGGTGGCCTGTGTAGCCCATGCTGCAGAGGTAGCAGCACTGCGAGTGGAATGTGCCGTCAAATGACCTGGAATTGCTAAGGAGGATGCCTGATAGGCCTCCGAAATACAGGTCCTAATCCACCTGCCAATGGTAGAAGAAGACACTTTCTGACCCTTGGAAGCCGGGTGGAAGGAAACAAAAAGGGCTTCAGAACTGTGAAAAGGCGCCGTCCGCTTGATGTAATAGCGTAACGCCCTACGGACATCAAGAGTGTGCCATTGCCGTTCCAGGGCATTGCCGTTCCAGGGCAAAAGTCCGGTAACACGATCTCTTGTGCCCTGTGAAATAAAGTGTTAACCTTGGGAACGAATGAGGGTTCCAAACGCAGGACCACTCCGTCTGTGTGAAAAACACACAAGTCCTCCCTGACAGAAGAGCTGCCAGTTCTGAGATACGCCTAGCCGAGGTAATTGCAACCAAGAAGGCAACCTTAAGAGACAAGGACCTAAGGTTGCAGGTCCTAACAGGTTCAAAGGGTGACTTGGTAAGGGCCTGCAAGACCCGTGGCAACTCCCAAGTGGGATACCTATATATCACGGGTGGTTTACTGTTGGTGACCCCTTTGATGAAGGAGCGGACCATGGGGTGTTGAGCCAGTGGTTCTGAATTGCCATAGGTAAACACCGTGGCCAGAGCCACGACCTGTCGGCGTATAGTGTTGGGTGCCAATCCTTTATCAACACCCTCCAACAGATAGTCCAAGAGCCAGGGAATAGTCACCTCTGAGAGAGCCAAGTGATTGCTGTCGCACCAACGGCAGAAATTCCTCCATGTGGAGTCATAAATGCGATTGGTCGCCGGCCTTCGGGAGGCTTGAATCATGGAGATCACTCCCGATGGGTAGGATTCTCTGGTTAAGATCCGGCATTCAAGTGCCAAGCGGTTAACTGGAGCCACTGAGGCTCCGGGTGTTGTATGACTCCCTGTATGAGCCTTATCCGATCCGGAGGGATCCTCCATGGAGGGGCCACAGAGAGACTCACGAGGTCGGCAAACCACGGTCGCCTTGGCCAGTGTGGAGATTGCTCTGCCCGTTCCTGCAGTGCTTTTCTGATGACTGCCGGGATCAGAGGGAGAGGCGGAAAGGCGTACATCAGGCCCCTTGGCCATGGGCTGCGAAGGGCGTCTGCCTTCTCTGCCCCCGGAGAGGGGAACCGGGAAAAGAATCTTGGAAGCTGGGAGTTCGCCGGTGAGGCGAACAAGTCCAGAACCGGTTGCCCGAACTTCTCCGATATCTCCCTGAAGAGATCCGGGTGTAGAATACATTCTGAATGGTCTCCTGTCGCCCGGCTTAAGTAATCCGCCTGACGATTCACCTCTCCCGAGATGTGCTCGGCCTTCAGGGAGAGGAGATTGTTTTCTGCCCAGGATCCCAATAACTTGGCCTCGGCCATGAGAGACCGGGATCGGGTACCGCCTTGACATGGGCTTTTGCCGCCACGTTGTCCGTGAGGACCAGCACATGTTGCCTCGTAATCTTGTTACGGAAGTGGCGGAGGGCCAGATGAATAGCTCTGAGTTCCAGCCAATTGATATTTTGCTTCAGGTCTGCCCGGGACCACCGGCCCTGAGCCAATTGAGACTGGAAGTGCGCTCCCCAGCCAAACAGACTGGTGTCTGTGGTCATGGTTAGCCTGCTGGGGTCCTTGAACAGTGACCCCCTGGCTACCGCTGGGGAGGTCCACCACAGAAGGGATCCTAGGGTCTGGAATTGGACCCGTACCCTTTGGTTGGAAGAGCTTGTGCCCAGCCTTTGGAATGGGAGCAAGAACCATTGAAGGTTTCTGGAGTGTAGTCTGGCCCAAGGCAGATATGCATGATATAATCTTTCCCAGTAGTTGGGAGAGTATAGCCAGTGCCACTACATGCTCCCTGCTGACCTTGAGGACCATGTCTTGAATGCTGTTTTGACGTTCCCGAGACAGGTAGACCCGGCAAAGGTCTGTGTCTATCACCGCGCCCAAGTGTAGAAGGCAGGTTGAGGGAATCAGCTGACTCTTTTGAAAGTTGACTGAAAAACCATGGTCCTGAAGTGTCCTTATAGTGAGGGCCAGCTCCGCCTGGGCGGCCAGAGCAGAGGACAACTGGATGAGGATGTCGTCCAGGTAACATTGGATGCACACTGGCACCAACCGTAGGTGAGCGGTGAGTACCGCCAAGATCTTGGTGAAAACCCCAGGAGCCGATGAGAGGCTGAACGGCAGGGCTTTGTATTGATAGTGGCTGTTGGAATAGCAAAACCTGAGATATTGTCGGTGGTTTGGATGTATGGGAATGTGGAGGTACGCCTCCGTAAGATCTATGGCCGTCATGAAGTCCCCTCGTCTGACGCTGGCCAAGATGGACTGGAGCGTCTGCATCTTGAACTTTCGGTACGACAGGTGGGAGTTTAGGCCCTTGAGGTCGAGTATCGCCCTCCATCCCCATGAGGCCTTTGGGACAACGAATAGGATGGAGTAAAAACCTTGTCTTAGTTGGTTGGATGGCACCCTTTCTATGGCTTTTATGTGTAACAGGTGTTGAAAGGCCTCCCTCAGAAGGCTCTTCTTGACTGGGTTCCTTAGAGGGGGACAGGAAATAAAGCGTTGAGGTGGCCTGGTCACGAACTCCAGAGACAGACCATCCCTGATGGTGCTTAGCACCCAAGAGTCCGTGGTCGTGATCTCCCATTGGTGGAGAAAGTGAGTTAGTCTGCCACCTATGGGAGAGTCCCTCCCTGAGTCACTTGGATTTACGAAAGGGACGGCCTCCCCTGCCTCGAAAGGACCGCTTACCCTGAGGCTGTTGTCTGTATCTGTCTCTGTAGCCAGACCGATCAAAGGAACGGTCCGGACCTGCAGGAAATGGCCGGGAGACTTGTGCTGAGGCCGAATCTGATCCGGGCCGAAATGGCTGCCGGCAGGTGTACGGGGAGAACTGTCGGCTCGGCCTCCTGGAAAGGTGGTAAAGGATCCTCCGTTTCTCCCTGTTCTCAATTAAATAGGGAGCTAGGGCCTCCCCAAAAAGGTGGGCGCCACGGTACGGGGCGGAAGCCACGTGCCATTTGTGTTTAACCTCGGCCTTCCAATTCCTGAGCTATAGCAACTGGCGTGCAGTGACGCTGGATGCTATGGCACGGGCCGAGAATCTGGCGGCCTGTAGAGACACGTCTGCCATGTACTGTGATGCCGCCATTAATTTCGTTAAGTCCTGATGGACTCTTACCTCCTCTGGGGGAATTCTGGCCTGTAATTGACGGAGCCAGATAAGAGAGACCCTTGCAAAGAATGAGGTTGAGGTGGACGCTCTTATTGCCCATGCCAAAGCGTGGTGTGTCCTGCGGAGAGAAGCCTCGGATTTCTTATCCTCGGGCTTCAACGCCTCCGCCATATCCCCTGGCACCTTGGAATCAGAAAATAAAGGGTTTAAGGACTCATCCACCTCAGGCACTTCCAGCGCCTCATTCAACTTACAGTCAATTCCCCCTATTGAGGGAAAAGCACCTGGGGACTCCCATTGCCCCTGAATGGATTTCAAGAACATGGGGGGGTAAGGGATTTGTTTGTGTATCACAACCGGTTCAGAAAACAACGGGTCAGTGTCCTGGCTAGGAGCCTGTTCAGGTACCGATGGCTGAACCGGATTTATCTTACCGGTCGCACAGGCCTTGCGGAACAGGGACGGAAAGAGCGGGATTAAACAAGACTACGAGAGGAGGAGGTTCCTGAGGAGGTTCCTCATCGTCCGACCACTGCCCCTCCGCATGGCTATACTCCGCGTATTCCGAGACACCGCTGGCAAAGGAGTGAGGTGGTGAATCTGATTCTGGGTATTGGAGAGCGCCGGACCTCGAGAGGTCTGGTGATTCCGTGGAGACCATGGGAGCGGAGGCCACTTGTGTACGCCCCGTGGGCGTCATAGCCTGAGCAACTGCCTGGGAAACCATAGCCTGTAGATGAGCTTTGAAGAATGGGTCCTCCAGATCGCGAATCCCCGCTGCTGTGGGGGTAAAAGTGGCAGTTGGAGCCTGCACTTGGCCCGTGAAGGACGATCCCTCAAGAGGTCGAAGCCCCGCTGCAGATGGAGTAAATGTGGCTTCTGGTGCCTTAGGATCCTGAGGCCCCTGCTCCTCTTCAAAGAGGGAAAAGTGCTCCTGATAATGGCCAGTTGAAAAGGCTCCTTCGGAGTCCCGTTCTGGGGACCATATGTGTGCGGGGGGCTCAGGGTGTGGGCCACAAGGCAGTTGTGGTAGGGGGTGGATTGACTGTCTCCCCTACAGCCAGTTTTTGTGCACGGGAGAACTGTTTCTCCAAGGCACGATGCCTGCGGCTGGCCTGTTTGTCGGCCGCCTTGGAGGCTCGCTTGTTTGAGCCGGCCTTAGTTTTGGCCTTGATGTTGCAGCTGCCTCCTGACTAGAGGACTTACGCTTTGTGTGTCCACCTGAAGTGGAAGCCTGTGGCTCGGTGTTATCTGCCATTGTAAAGCGAGAGTTTTCAGTGGGGTGCTGAAGCGTCTCGGTCTGCAAGAGATGCGGCTGTTAACCACCAAGGTGGGACCAGCCTGCACGTGGATCTGATAGTCCGGCCCACCGGCAAGCACGGAGTCACACTTAGCGACGGATGTCGCACGTCACTTAGCAATGATGAAACTGAGCGTGGGAGACCTATCGTTGAGGTCAAGTTCGCGTTTAGTGACAGGATCACATGTGTCTCACTTAGTGACGGCAAGCTCAGTATTGACCGTTCACTAGATGCAGACTATGGCAACAGGCTATAACTGGCAAGGCCCAAATTAGCGTTGAGTGATGATTGTTAGAAGAGAGCAACTGACGCTGGGTCCAAATACAGAGGACCACAGTATCCGTGCTGCAATATAGGGTCAAGCAGAGCCCTCGTGGCCAGCAGCAAGTAAGGCCTAAAATGGCAAGCAACCAAAGGCCTGATTAGAATCAAAATCCCCTGACACACACTGAATAATGATTCCAACAGGAGGAATGCAAATGAGTGGCCTTTTGGATTACTCCCTCCCCTGCTCCGTCCGGAATTCAAGGCCTTGACTGCATGCTGCAGACTAAAATGGCGGCCGCCAGCAATCCGGACCAGGGGAAAATGAAAGTAAGCTGATTTAGTCGCTTTGTCCAGGAAAAGACAGTTTTCCTTGAATCCTGGTTAAATTAAGAGCTGCCAAGCCTCCCTTTTGGTCCTTTGAAGAGAGAATAAATCGAAAGGCCCAAGGCAGCCTAGATAACAGGGAACACTCCCTTTCCCCAAACTGCTCTCTTTAAAAGATAAATCAGTAATTACGAGTAATGACTATAAGGAGTCAGATCAGCCGAGTAATTTTCAAGGCCTGAAGAATGGGGAACGCTCTGACTTCCGGATTTGGTGGCAGCGCCCGCGGACGTGCAGAGAATTTGTTCTCTTGGCCGTCCGGTTTCCCCCCGCCGGTAGACCCTGGACAGGGTCGAAAGTCGCCCTGTAGGGGCAACCACCGTAGAGGAGGGCACTCGTTGATCGCGGAGGGAGCGGCGGCTCCCTCCGCGTTCCGAGAAAATCACCTTTGGGCCGACGGGGAAAAGATCGGCCAGTAACATGGCCGATCACTCAGCTGCTCCAGCCGAAAGTCACAGCAACATCTAAGCAAAAAGAACCACCGTGGAAGATCCGGGTGAGAACTTTCCTTCCCTCTTGCTACTTTACCTATTTCCCTGCTAACAGCTTTAAGAATTATTTCCCTACTTTGAGAAAGCAGCGTTTGATCACCGGGGAAACGGGGCTTGGAAAAATATTTATTGTCTTTTTATTATTTCACTTTGCTTATATAAGCAGTTGGAATTCGGGCATCCCGGAAAAAAAACTCCTTACTGTGACTCTCTCTTTCGGCTTGTTTATTTCCAGTTTAGGTGAAAATCCTAAGGGAGGGGGTGGAATTTTTTTTTCCTCCCCCCCTCCTGAATAGTATTGCCTAAAAAACTTTCTCTCCTCTGGGCGGATTTAGGTAGACTGTTTTGGATACAATGTAATCTGGGACTTGGCAGGAAGCCCAGAAACTATGTGATACATTGTAACTCTCTCTAGTTGAACTCCCACTTTCTGATTCTGGCATGATGCCCAGACTGGATTACAACATAACAACTGACTGCTACTTGGGATTTTTGTTGTTTTCTTTATTTCTGTGCTGGACTTGACTATTGGCGTTTTGCTATCTTTGATTGGAAATATATCTCTGTTTGGACTCTATATTTTACAATGCTGCAATTTATTCTTTAAGCTGAACTTTAAAAAAAAAAAAGAGGATGGAATCCTACTCACAGATTAATTATGGACTTATATTAGAAAATTTTTTGGAAATGAGAATGGAATATAAAGAACATATCAGAATGCTTAGCAAAAAGGAGGACTTAGAATTAAAAATTGAAACTCAACCTTTGATTGACTATGATATACAATCAGATTTACAACTTAATGAGATGGATGAAATACATTTACAATCTATTGAATCTATTGAATCTATTGAAGAGGAAGAGGACACATCCCACATGATGGACATCTTTGATGATCAAAGGCAAAACTCAACTAAAACATTTACAACTTTAAAAGCAACAGGATTGGACTTCCAAATACGAGGCACCAAAAATGTTGACAACATGACAGTACAGACAACACTAGACAAAAGAGAAAAAGAACATGATTGGACTCAATGGTGGGAAAAGGCCTTTAGCCAGTCACTAAGATGGGAAGACTTAGAGGCCCTGCTGTGGAAACCTACTTGGCATAAAAAGAAAGCTAGAATTAGATTTAAAAATGAGAGTTAAAATCTTATCTGATGGGTAAAAAGGGCTTTTGGACATTGAATGAGCTAATACTTTTGAGATTTTTAAGGCTACTTTGGTTTTGGTTTGGAATGACAATAGGAAAAACTGGAAAATTTAAAATTAAAGGAGTCAGATCGAGATTGAGACTGGTGAAGTATTATTGATACTTTTATCTACAAGAATTGAATGGTAATTAGTGAGGTATTAAATGGACTAAATTGAAACAATTGAGGAATTTATAAAAATATTGGATAGAATATATGAAATAGAATATAGTTGAGAAATATTAAGATATAATAGTTATATTATTAGTTTATGATAGAAATAATTATTGTCCTATTATTATTATTATTATAACATTATTACATTATTTTGTCTTATGTAATGGTTTAAAATATATATAAAATAGAATAGAAATATAATTTGATTGAGAAATATAAATTGAAATTGGAATAATAGAGATATTTTAGGAATGCTCGAATTGTATACTATATGTTTATGCAAGACTAAATTGAAATAGATTATTTGAAAGTTGGTTAAGCCTGAAAATGGGTGAAAATATCTTTGATAAATTTTTGTTTTTTGTTTTTGTGTGTTCTTTTTTTTCTTTCTTTTTTTTTAATTGATAAAATAGAGAGGGAACTTTTAAAGAAGCAGTTTAAATTGTATATGTATGACTGTATTTTTTGTTGTGTTCTATGGAGTGCCCTATCTCCACGATGTGTTATAAGCACTTGGCTGTAAAACAAACAAAAACTAATAAAACTTGTTATGTAAAAAAAAAAAAAGAATGGGGAACGCTCTTTTCCCCCCAAAAGGTTCACTATAAGTAAGAAATCAGTACTGACAATAACAAAATAGAGAGAGAGGGGGAGAGGCACGAAAACCAACAAAAAACACTGGAAGAATCCACGAATGGAATAAACTTAATAAAACCTGCTGTTCTCAAGTAGCTGGGAGCCAAATCTACCACATCTGTCTGGGCTGAAGACCAAATCGAAACTGGGGGCGTGTCCTCAGCCAGACGGGCGTGGCAGCTTTGACTGACTTGGTCTACTTGGGCAGGAGGTCAGAATTAACCATTGGTGGATTCTCCATTCTTCATGCTGGAGAACAGACATTTTCTCCATGAGAATCAAACCTTTGTGAGAGAGAATGGACAGATGTCATATTTTTTTTATAGTGGGCACATTAAGGCAAATTCAGATTACCTACCTCTTTTAACCAGAACTCTATTTCACTCAATAGCAGGAACCTCATTATCTTTCAGTGTCATCTATGACACACAAGCCTGGGAATCAAGACAAATCCACCTGATTTCCGGATGTGGTGAGTCCTTTGCTAAAGGCTTTCAGACCCATTGGTGTGCCCTGCTGGGAGGGTCAGAGCATTGTGGCCTCCCATGCCTGTCATCATGGTTTCCTCTCCAGGAGGATGTGGACAAGCAGAGAAGATATGTGCATTCCTGGAGATCATCATAAAAGCTTTCCATCATTGTAAAAGCTGGAAGCAGGACATACCTTGTTTCCCCAATATAAGCCCTAGTTTTGGGGTGAGGCACACACTTAAAAATCAAGCTAGGGTGGGGGGTGGGGGAGTGGATCTGCCCCACGCAGCCCATACCCACTCACCTTGCAGCCAGGCCTCTCCTCGCCGGCCCACTTCTTCTGAGGCATCTTCTGCAGCCAGGCCTGCATTTCTCAGTCACAGGCCTTTCTGGAAGGTCTGTGCAGCCAAGAATCGAGCTATGGATTGAATTGAATCCATAGCTCGGTACTTGGTTGCATAGCCCTTCCAGAAAGGCTTCTGACTGCAAAATGGAGGCCAGAATGCTGCTGCAGAATACAGCTGCTCCTTCGGCCCCAGAAGAAGTGGACCTGCTGGGTGGGGCTGTTGGTGCTGGAGGTAAGACATCCCCCGAAAATAAGACCTGGTGCCTCTTTTGGAGGCAAAAAAAAAAAGACCGGGTCTTATTTTCGGGGAAATAAGTTGCTTAACTGAGGATACATTTTTCTCCATTGTTTGTGTTCTTTGTTGAATACTTGAAGCTATTCCAAAGGATTTCTTATCAATGCCCAGATTAAAAGTCTCTGAAATCAAAAAGTCAGTCTGACATTGAGCCTGGTAAACAGTGGCTGGTACATTCACTAGGCTCAACTTTTCTGAAGGAGGTTGAGGCCACTGGGTGACCTTTTTGCTTGGAGCAGTATGTCCCAGAGGTCTAGTTAATGTTATGACTTGCAGTTGTTGCCAATATGTGTGTCAATGCTCAATTCTGAAATTATGGGACAGATTACTAAAAAAGGAGAACAGCCAAGGAGGCACCACAAATTTTGAGGCAGTTGATTAAAGAAACCTCCCTGAATCTACTGGCACTGCCGGGGGTGTGTGTGTGTGTGTTCTATGACAACTCACCATGGCCAACGCGCCATGGGACAAAAGTTACATAAGACAAAATGAAGTGTGCATGACAAAAATTAAAATAATTTTTAAATTATTTTAAATAATTAAATAAAATTGTTGAATTGTCCCATGGTGAGTTGTTCTGCAGTGAGTTGACCAATGTCAGCACTGCTATCCTGCTATGCCATGCTTTGCTTGCTGTCAACCTGCCATGTTCAGTGGGGGAGGGACTGTAGGGGGATAAGGGGGAGTAGCAGGAGAGGAATTAAAACTACACATCATGCAGTCCTGTTAGAGCCAGTGGCCGTACCAAGGTCACACCATGGAATGTGGTTATCCAGCCCACAAAAACAGGGACATTTACCCAAACAATTTGTCAACATTTAAGTGGACATTCAAAGATAACCAGGGGAGAAGGTGGGAATAAGGGAAAAGTTAACCATATGCTTTGGGCGTGAAAATCCCAGATCCGGATTTGCTTCTTCTGTAATCACTTGGCTTTAGTAAAGTATACTTTCACTAAATGAATTCAAGAGTCTTTCTTTTCTAACGGACAAAGTTGGGAAGGCTGACAGCCATGGTAAGTTGGCTGTGGCAAGCTGGCCATGGTGAATTGGCAGTCATGAGTTGGCCGTGGCAAGTTGGCTGTGGCGAGTTGTCTGATTCCACTGCCGGGGGGGGGGGGACTTCCTCAATCAATCACAGGAGGGCAGCCAAAGGGGCTGCTTTCCCTGGCCCTGCAACCTCTCCTTTCTCCTCTACCCCAAAGTGGTTAATTTAGGCACTAACAAAGGAAGCTATCCTGAAGGAAAAGTTGGGCTGGAGGTGGCTGGTGCAGGAACAGAGAAGGCACAGCGCTGTTTCACTTTAAAAGCATGTTTTTTAAATTTGTTCTTAATCTTTGCAACTTTAATCTGTTTTAATATTTATAATTGTGTTTATATCTGTATTTTGTTACACTGTAAGCTGCTCAGAGTTGCCTGGAACCAAGAGATGGATGGCATATAAATTTAATAATAAATAATAAGGATTGAGCCTCTAACAGGCACCTGCTAGGACAAAACTGATTGGATAATTAACAAAATAACAGAACAACAAAGTTGGAAGGGACCTTGGAGGTCTTCTAGGCCAAGCCCCTGCTCAAGCAGAAGACCCTATGCTATTCCAGACAAGTGGCTGGCCAATCTCTTTTTAAAAACCTCCAGTAATGGAGCATCCACAACTTCTGGAGGCAAGCAATTAGTTTGTTATCTCCCAGCTTGCAAGAATAGAGCTAGCTTGTCTAAGGAGCCTCTCTTCCAGGTATTAATTTAAAAATACAGGTCAGTCACAGGACACTTGCCAAGATGTTTCTTGAGAATTTACTAACTTGGATAGTAATTTCTAGCCAGATGAAGAGCAGCTGAAAATCCTTAAGACTTGGGAGGCAGAATTAAATAAAAATTGTGATTTTAAGAGCCAGCACAAAATATGGTTGTTACGCAAAGTAAAATTAAATTCTTGCTAATAATGGAGTGGGTTGACAATTGTGTGTGTGTGTTTGAGTCAATGTTGATGGTGGTAACTGCCTGGACTAGTCCCTGCAGTTTCCTTGCTGAGGTTTTTCAGAAATGGTTTGCCATTGTCTCCTTCCTAGGGCTGAGAGGGAGGACACCCAGCTGAGTTTATGCCTAAGGCAGGACTAGAACTTACAGTCCCCCAGTTTCTAGCCAGATGATGCTACTGCTATGAGAGGTGAGCAAGATCCTCTCTTTATATGAGCAGGGTTTGGAGTCTCTGATTGGCAGAATGTTTAGAAAAGCCTGTCCTTGACTTTTGACCGATCATTTAATAACCCTTCAAAGCTACCATGGCCTTGAAAAGGGTCTTCATAGCTCATAAAACACTTTTACACTTCATTGTAAGAAACGAGCCAGTTAACTTCTGAAAGGAGGTGATTCCAGGATAGACAGCCAAGAGGGGGAAACAGCCATTTCTGATTCTCACCCATCTTCCTCTTGTGAAAATGAAGCATGCAAAGAGTCCCTCTGATGGACTGAGCCTGTCTGGAGTAGGCAGTTGTATGACTGCTAGAGGCCAAGGCAGTTGCATTTTGTAAATGAAGACTGGTATTTGAATTGCAGCCAAATGTTCCAAGCTCTTATACATGAAGTAAGAGCTTGGAACATTTAAACCATGTGCAGTATTCTTTTAAACATTGTAAGCTGTCCAAACAGTAAGACAGCATTGTTACAATTGTGTTTTGTAATTCTCTGATGAAGAGCTATTCCTTCCAAAAGATTTCAGTTGCCATTTTTGTAAGTTTATGTGATTTAGATCTTGCTGTCCTATTAAATTTAATTGGGAGGGGGTGGAATCCAGTGGGATTCCACATTTCTTCCTGTTGGGTGATCCTGACCTCTTGAGAGGTAAAAGTGTTGGTAAGGCAGACATTTTTTCCAAGTAAGTAGAAACAAACACAGGTCGGGCATTTCTGCAGAAGTCATGCTATTTTCTCCTTATCAAGTTTGCAACTACTTCTTTTTACCAGGAAGAGGCGTTTCCAAAGGTTAACTAAGGTACAGTGAGGCATGCAGGTCCCAAACGTCTCTGCTGCCCTACACTTTCCTAAGTAACCCTTTTGAAGCAGAAAAGGCTCACAGAAAGGCCACCATGATGTTCTCACAAGAGGAGCTAAGCAAATCGCATCAGCCTCCGGCAAATTCCTTCCTTGTGCTGGCAACAGGTAACCAGGCCCAGCAGAGCAGAAGCAGTCATGGGGCCAGCACAGTCCTGGCGCAAAGCCATCCGGTGGGGTGAACCCCCTCCCTTCATTCAGGCTCTACAGCTGGGACCCATTGCAGGAATCAAAGCAAACTACAGTGGAGCTTTCCCCAAGCAGGTGAATGGCCCCCACAGGCAGCTGAGCCATCTTGGTAGGAAAGCTCTCCTGGTAATAGGAAGAGGTTCAACCACTCGGCCTGTTTCCTCGGCTGCCCTCTGGCCAACACAGACCTGGCCTTCCTTTTATCACACACACACCACAGCTACCTGAAAATGCCAGAAAGGACAGATGTTTGTGCTACAGAAGATCCTGCTACACTTCCTCAGTTTCTCCAGAAGCTGTGATGAAGCCAGGCTAACACTGAACTCTTCATATTTAGCAACATTTGAGTTTCTCTGTGTGTTTTTTTAATTATTTATTATGTTTAATTATTATTTTATTTTATTAAATTTATTATATTATATTTATATATTTACTATATATTTATTAGATTTATTATATTAGATTATAATTAAAAGAAAAAGGAAAGATTTCCCCTATCCAGTTGTGTCCAAATTACTATTATTATAATAATAATAATTCTAATTATAGATTCTGCCTATCTGATTTTTTTTTAATCTGGATCAAATATAACTATCCTAGAAAATAATATTCTCTAAGTCAAATATTAAAATATTAGGATAAATATTAAAAATTATCATAGTAAAAATGTAGTTGCTCATAGCCATTAACTTGTATCTTTTGGTTTTTCTGTATTATGATTGTTTCTTTAGAACAATGGGGAAATCTTTTACAAATATTAATGAATACTGTATTATGTTCCAAAAATGTGAAATTTAACTCTTTTTGAGGATCTTTGACTATATCAACCATGTAGAATTGCTAAGAGACCTGTTTTGGAATATTGGAAAAGCACTATTATTTTACATAATAAGATTGAGACATGTAATTTATCCATTTTTGAAATAGGTTTTTCCACTAATCAAACAGTGAAGTAGTATTTGTTACCCTTGATACAGTTTTTACAATAGTTTTTTTCCCTGAATGGAAAGGTCCACACGTTGTTTAAAATCTTAATTTTAAACAATAGGGCTAGATTATTCAATTATTTTTCCTTTCTTCTCTTTTGTTTTGTATTATTTTTAATAATTTCTTTGGTTCTTTATTTTTATTTATACTTGGTTTTTGTATTTTAAAGATATGTTTGTGGATTAAAAAAAAAACAGCAATAAATAAAGAAGGCAGCTCACCAGCCATAGCTATCATAGATCGTTAGTATCCATCATCAAGGCATACAACATCAAAAGGGTTCCAATGACTAATTACTGTGCCACACTCTGGGGATACATAAATGCTTTTCTGAAAGGTATCTCGGAGTCGACATATCCACACCAGCTCCAGCAACAAGGGCAGATTTGGTAGATCCCCTTTACAAAGTCACCTTGCAATCATTCAAGTTTTGCCTGAAGATCTTATTTATGGAATCATTTATGGACCCAACTTGCTAATAACATCTCACAATATGGTCTGTCCCATTGCCCATCTGACAAAATCTGCCCAATTCCCAGACCAAGCAAATCTGAAGGCCAAGAAAAGTTTCCAAGAAAGGGTCTTGGATGATGCTATCCAAGGTGATATCCCATCCTTGAAATGTGCTAAGTCCTTAAAGTGGTGAGCTCAACACAAATCAGCCTTCCAGGTAGAAAAATATTATATAACAGATGCCTCGACATCTTAGGAGAGCCTTTTCCTGGGCATCTTCTGAACAATTGGATTCCATGATAGGATATGGGAGGTTCCATAGAGCTCCATTTGAAGACAGTGCCCTATGGCACAGACCCTATTGGATTGCAAACTATATTCTTTGGAAAGCACCATTGATTTTGATCCTTACTTAAAATTTAACAACTATTAGGACACCAGGACAAATTGTCATACTACCTTGGTGAACAAATTTGCATAGGAGTTTCCATATTGAAGACTACTGAAGACATTCTGGAGAGAATGGATCATTCAGAACAGGCTGGGTTTGACTGCAAGGATGCAATGGAATGTAGTCTGGATACCCAGGAGGGGGGGGGAGGGCGGGCCTGCCTTCCAAGGGGCAAAGAGGTAACAAGCATGGAGAGATGGGCAAAAGAGTGTTAAAATGGCTGCTCCTTAATAATCCCCAGATTATATCTGTAATCATGCAAATAGTTGCTTTGGTTTGGCAAGATTTCTGATTGTAGGTGAGGAAATAAAGGAAATTGCTTAGAAGTCACTGTGCTTGTCTTTCTCGGCTTTTGGCCTAACAAGGGCTGATGATTTATTATGAGATTTTCCTACTAATTTTTTTCTGTATTGTTAGTATAGCTTTTTGTTCAGGCAACTAATTAATGAAATGTATTCTTTTTCATGAACAAAGCAAAGCAATAAATAAATAATCCCAAACAAAGCACCAATTGAGGGTGTGCAGAGACAGCAAGGAGAGCTCCTCTTTTGGTGGCCTTCTTGCCACTTTGAGGGTCTGGTTTGTTACTTGGACCTCAGAGCAATCCTCTGAGTGAAGGGGTGGTTAATGAATATGAAATATAAAATCAATAAATAAATTCCATCCCTGCTCTTCATCCGAGGTGTCTCTTCAGCTGTTTCATTTCCTTAAGTAAAGGGGAATATTTGTATCTCAGGATTGAAATGAGAGGTCCTTGGTGCTCTCTAAGTTTGGTTGTTTTCTTGCAGACATTTCATTACCCAACTAGGTCACATCATCAATGCTAGATGATGTCTAGCACTGATGTCATCTAGCACTGATGATGTTATCTAGTTTGGATAATGAAATGTCTGCAAGAAAACAACCAAACTCAGAGAGCACCAAGGACCTCTCATTTCCTTCTTGGTAAATCAAGCAGCATCCAGAACCTTTGACTGATGAATGGTCACTCAAGTACAATGTTATCTAGTGGCCTGACCACCAGCTTCTTCCAGCAAGTAGCCATGTCCATCCCGGGACCAAAGGGAAGTTTGTGGCTCCACCAGGCCCCTTTGGCTTCCAAAGTCAGCCTGAGATCTCTGGTATGAGGCGGAAGATAGTTAGCAGGCAGAGAAGCCATGCTTTGCTGCGTGTATTTATCCAGTCTATGAGAGAGAATCAAGTGCCTGCATCACTGCCCCTGGCTAGCAGGTAACTAGGTTATCAGCAGAACTCCCTATTAGATCCCTGGGAGACTCCCACAATCCCAAGTTTCCTCCCAAAGCTTCAGGATCCATCATCTCCCTGGGGTGGGTGACTTTCAGAAGTCTGACAATTCTGGAAAGGTCCTAGATATGTCAATCTCAACTAGACCAAGATATTATTCAACCATGGCAAGGGATTCAATGTAATACTCTCCATATCCAGATTATAAAATTCAGGGAAGAAAATGCTGTAAGGTCAAACGTATGTCCGCTTATCTGCATCAGGCTGGAAATAACTTGGGAAAGGCCTTAGTTTCCATATAATTCCTAAATTCCCAAATCTTTTCTGACTAGAACCAGCAGGCAGATGTGACTCAGCCCCCGAAGCTGAGAGACTCCAACACAAGCCCAGATTAGCTCAAGGAATTTGGGAGAAGAAACCAACTGAGCAGCAGAATAGCTGATGCACCAGAACCACACTCAGCTTGTTGCTTTTACAGGCAAGTATTTGAACCATCATCTCCAGAGCAGAACTCCTGGTGAGAAATAAGGTGACTTGTAAGATAGCTTACACATAGCTTCCTCCAGCTTGGTCTCAAGCTCTATAACCCAAAGCCAAGAGCCCAGGCTTCTGGTAGGGCTATAGTAATACCCTCAACCTATTCTTGATCACGTTTCAAAAATAAGTAGCACACATCATGGCTACCTGTCCATCCCCAACTAGGTTGTGAGTGAATTAAATGTAGTCACTGTTGTAATGCAGTAGCATTACAACAGTGACTACATTTAATTCATCTTTATATTTTTAATTCTAGAAGTCTAAATAGCAAGAACAGCCCACTTTTCCTTGCCACAAAGGGAACGATGTTTTGTTCTGATGCAGCTGACATCTTTTGGAGAAAATCAATAATCAACAGTGTTGTTGATGTTGTGGTTAAGGGGCTAGACTAGGAATAGGGAGACTGAGAGTAAGCCAAATTAATAAATCTGTAGGTCTTGAGTTTAAGGGTATTATGAGAGATATGATTGTTTATTATTTGTGACTTTCAGAAGTATGTCTGCATTTAAAGAGTTTAAATGCTGCAGATTCCTGATGTTTTTATGCTTAAAATAGGTCTGATTTTTTAAAAAAAGACTGTCAGTTGCAAATTGGGTTTTGTTAAGCAAATAAGGTGACATTCCAAGTATCCTTCAGAACAAGTATGTTTTGCTGGTACAACCTGCAACCTTTTGCTTCCCGTTATTGACAAAGGAATGGTATTGTGTGATTGGTGTTTTTTTTGTAATTAAGTAAGCAAACAGGAGGATCGTGATATAAGGTGGCTGAGAGTCCAGCTGCCCTGTCGCTTCAGGATGGCCGGCTGCTGGTATGCTGTCTTCTGTGTCACGCTTGGCCTCTGCTTGGGGCAGTATGCACCAGACCTCGTTTCTTCTCTGCCAGGATTGTCTGAAGACCCAGCCTTCCAACAATGGTCAGGCTACCTCCCAGCAGGCCCTGGCCAATATTTCCACTACTGGTAAGAAGGAGAGGAAGGGTGCTGGAGAAGAACCGATGCTTCCTGGCTTCTGTTCGCTCTTTACCACATGTCTGTTTATTTTCAGAAATATCATCTCCCTTAGAACTGCAGATAAAGTAGAGCTGAAAAAGTTTCAGTCAAGAGCTGCACCCATACTAGCCAATTATGTGCAGAAATTCTACTTTCTGAGAGGGTCAGCATGAACTGTATCAGGGCAGAAAAGCCACCTTCCTTCTAGATGTGTTCCTTGTCCAAGAGGGGGGTGCATCGGAATATTTGGGATTCCTTCCCCAAAAGGTGCTGAGGGGAACCACCTGGGAACAGTGGGCTGCATGTCACATTGAGGCTCTTCATTGGCTCACTTGTAACTAGCCCAAAAGGATGCGGGGTCTGCCCAGGTCAGCTGCACTTGGACAGTCAGAATGGGAAGAGGCAAAGTAGCTGAATCCTGCCTGTCCCTTTTCCCCTGGGACTCCTGCTCACAGGTTCACTTAAGGAGTCCTGGCCATTCCTTGGCTGCTCTTGTGTTGTGTAGATGCACTTGGGATTCCCCTACAACGTCCCACTGCTGCCCTGAGGCAGACAGGGAGGACTGCCCGGAGTCCTCCCTGTCTGCCTCGCCCCATTTCCTGTTCCTTCAGGTATGGAATTGGGTATGTCTAGTCTAGTGAAAAGAAGGACTAGGGATGATATGATAGCAGTGTTCCAATATTTGAGGGGCTGCTACAAAGAAGAGGGGTCTACCTATTCTCCAAAGCACCAGGAGGCAAGACAAGAAACAATGACGGCAACTATTCAATGAGAGAAGCAACCTAGAACAAAGGAGAAATTTCCTGCAATGAGAGCAATTAATCAGCGGAATGGTTTGCCTTCAGACGTGGGTTCTCGATCACTGGAGGCTTTTAAGAAGAGACTGGACAGCTACTTGTCTGAAATGGGATAGGGTCTCCTGCTTGAGCAGGGATTGGACTAGAAGACCTCCAAGGTCCCTTCCAACTCTGTTATTCTAGGTTTGTGGAGTCTCCAGGCAACCCCGCTGCTGATCCTGTGGTGCTCTGGCTGAATGGGGGACCTGGCTGCAGCTCGATGGAGGGCTTCCTGGCCGAGAATGGACCTTTCCACGTGAGTCTGGCTGGGAGAGGCATGCTGGACTGCGGTTTAGAGAGAAGGGGCTGAGAGGAAATCACATCTGCTACAGGTCCTGGCTTCTGTCCTTGAAGCCCTGCCTAATCTGGATGCTCCAGTTATTTGGGAGTCACTCAGCTCCACTAATACTCCAAAATAGATGGCTTTTGCTTGGACTTCACAAGCTGTAGTTCTGGCCCTTTGGAAATACTGCAAGACCTTGTTCTGGCTTTTTGCCAGCCTTGCAAGGTAGACCAGACAGGAAATACAGCTAGATGAGCTTAGAAAAAGTTACAATAGAATCCTGCAAGTACATGTCCCCCCCCCCCACTATTGTCTCTTTTACAGCCCAAGAAACTAGGAGAGTTCCTCCTGAGCCTCCTGCTCCGTCCATATGCTTGACATGGGCTCAGCATCTGACCACAAGGCTGTGTCTCTTCACCCTCTCCCAAGGCCCTTTCCACATATTGTTATACTTTCTCCCTCAGGATCTGTGGGATGCCTTCACACAACTTCATACTGTGGTGATCGTAACCAGAGTTTCTTGAGTGAAACCCAGCAGTGGATGCCCCCTCCCCTGAGCAAGCCCCAAGCCAGGCAACCCCCTTTCATGGGAGGGGGCAGGGGGGTAGCATAGCCAGCAGGGCTTCTTCTGAGAAGGCAAGCAGGCAGCCTTGGCAGCTATGCCCACTTCATGAGGGGCCAACCAGCTTCAAAGGGCCAGAGCCAGAAAGAAACCCACGAGGGTGTGCTGTGCTCCTTGGGCCTTTCCTGTCCCCCCCCCCCATGCTCCCCTTTACAGGTGTCCCCTCATGGACATTCCGTTCTTTTCACATTAACCCCCCCCCCCCAGTCTAAGGCTCTTTCTCCACAACAGATTTCTCTGTTCAGTTGTGAAGACAAGTGTAGTGTCAACAGAAGATTTGGGACTCCGGGGGGGGGGATGCTTTGTTCTACCTCATTCTTTGGCTGCTAAGCATTTTCCCTGTCACAAGAATAGTTTTCGAAGGCAGTTGTAGAACTGGCCATAACAGTGCAGCCATTGTGGGCAACTTGTTCCCAGGGCCAGCCCTAGGAAGAACCTGCTGCCCAGCAGTCTATGTTATGGGGGCCCACATGGCAGGGGGGTGGCTGGCAACTTTCACCATGCAAAACCTGATGACTGACTGGTTGTGAGGGCACCTTCCTTGCCTCTTCTCTATAGCTGCACGATGATGGCCTGCTCTACTTGAACCCCGACAGCTGGAACAAGGTGGCCAACATGCTTTATGTGGAGTCTCCCGGTGGAGTGGGCTACTCCTATAACACGGCCTATGGAAATCCCATCAGCGACAGCCAGGTCGCTTCCAATTCTGTCTGCATAAGTGGCCCCACAGAAAACCAGCAGAGCTATGGGGTCTGAAGGATCTACCAATGAGAGGCAGCCTTCCAGGGATGCCCCAGTGGCAGAACCAACGTCTTTGTAGCTTGGAACAAATTCTCACTTGTTTGGAGGCTGAGCTGGGCCTGGCATCTGCCGAGCCAGTTTGTGTGCAGCTCTATGAGGAGGTAGGAGCAGATGTGTCTCCTCACCCTGCCCCCTCATCCCTTGGCCTGGTCCCAAGCCTTGCAGGTCCTGTGCATGTGGGTAAGGACCCCTCAAGCTGACCCCTTGGGCTGACTCTCCTAAAACTCTATAGAATTTTATCTATGTGTTATCTGATGAATATTTGTAGCTCAGGGTTGAAATGAGGGCTCCTCGGAGCTCTCTGAGCTCGGTGGTGTTCTTGCAGATGTTTCATTACCCAAACTAGTAATGACTAGTTTGGGTAATGAAACATCTGCAAGAACACCACCGAGCTCAGAGAGCTCCGAGGAGCCCTCATTTCAACCCTGAGCTACAAATATTCTCCTTTATTGGTTATCTGTCTGTTCCCAAGAGTAGGCAAGCACTCTGGAGTGCTTAGTTTGAACCCTGTGCATGTGCATCTGGTTGTTGCGCCTGACATCTTTCCCTTTCAGGTTGCTGAAGAGAACTATCAGGCTCTCCAGAGCTTCTTTGCCAAATTTCCAGATTTTGCCCACAATGATTTTTATGTGTTTGGGGAGAGCTATGGTGGAATCTATGTCCCCACTCTCACTGCCAAGATTGTGGAGGGGTCAGCAGCCATCAACCTGAAGGTAAAAATAACTGCAGCCCAAGAAGTCCTTCTCACCCGTCAACTGGGAACAGGATTTGAATTCCTGGTGATTAGGAAATGCTTTCTCCTGAAGGTCTCTAGTCAGAAAATGCAACTCTTGGGATGTCACCCTACTTTCTTTATTTCCACAAACAGCAGGGCTTGCACAGATGAGAATGACTTGAGATCCTCTTTCTCATTTAAGCAGCCACCCTGAAAGACACAAGAACTGTGAAGGAAGTTCTGGTTTTAATCCTCTTTTGACGGCTGCCTCTGAAGGCAGCCTCTTGCCTTTTCTCCCCAGGACCTGAGGACAATTACTCAAACTGCAAAAAAATTCATTAAAATGACAAAAACATTTAGATTATATAGGTAGTCCTCAACTCAGAACAGTTCATTTAGTGATCATTTGAACTTACAACAGAACTGAAAAAAGTGACTTATGACCGTTTTTCACTTACGACCATTGCAGCATATCTATGTGATCAAAATTTAGACTCTTAGCAACTGACTCGTGTTTATGATGGTTGCAATGTCCTGGGATCATGTGATCTCCTTTTGTGACCTTCTGACCAGCAAAGTCAATGGGGAAGCCAGATTCATTTAACAACCATATTACTAACTTAATAACTACAGTGATTCACTTAACAATCATGGCAAGAAAGGTTGTAAAATGGGGCAAAATTCACTTAACAAGTGTCTCACTTAGCAATAGAAATTTTTGGCTCCATTGTGGTCTTAAGTATAGTCACAATCAAACAGCCAATGTGAGGTGTCAAAGTCTAGGAAGAGCCAACTTGCTTCATGACATGGAATCTGTTCTGCGAAGCTACTGATGGGTCATCACATTCGGGGGATTCCATCTTGGAGCACAGAGCCCCTCAGGAAATGGCAGGCTTGGGGCAGAGAGCCTGGAGGGCGGCAGACCTCTCTTGGCTCCAGCCCAGTCCTAGCAACATCTGCCCTCCCTTCAGCCACTTCCTCAGGATAACATTTTGCTCCCCCATTTTTCAGGGGTTTGGGGTTGGCAACGGCATGAGCAGCTATTCCCTCAATGATCAGACCTTGATGGAATTTGCCTACACGCATGGAGTGTTGGGAGAAGAGTGAGTATGGCAGGGCAAGAATTTGGCCCCTGAAACCCACTGGCCTGGAGGGGCAAAAGGCCTGCTGGTTTGGGGGACTTGCACTGCTCCTGGGACTCTCTCTCACTCAGAGAGCATCAAGCCCAAGCCACCCAAGTCTCCCTGCAGTGTCTTTCGCTCACTGGACTTGTTGGGAGTCAGGCACTTGTGTCATTGCAGAACAAAACAGAAGAGAATAAAAGCTGGAAGGGACCTTGGAGGTCTTCTAGTCCAACCCCCTGCTCAAGCAAGAGACCCTCGATTAGTTTCCATCCGTCTTGTCTTGCCTTCTCATGATATACAAAATGCAGATAGCCTCATTTTCTACCACAGAATAGTATTTATTCCCAAATAATTATCAAGCGCAGGGGAAATCAGGAGATTCAGGCAGTTCAAATTAGTATTTATTTATTGCAAGCTTACACTCTCTACAAGAATCTGAGCTACTAACGGTCAAAGGAAATGAGCGGGAATTAAGAAGGCATTCAAGGTGGGCTGGACTTAGATCACTTGTAGGAGTGAAGGAATTTGTGACTTATGACACATTTGACCCCTCCCTCGGGCCCAGCCTGGTCATCTCCTACAATAATAGTGCTTTTAGCCAGGGCATACCAAACAAATATGTCTGGAGTCACACTGATGCCATTTTCTCAAAATTTTATGCACAAAACTTTTTTCTTTCGATCATGGTTGGCACACAGGTTTGTAAAATTTTAAGATTTTTTGAGAGCTCAGTATGACAGGAGGAAAAAGGCAAATATTTATTTACTTATTTACTACCGAGATTTATAAGGCCACCCAACTCAAATGTGACTCCAAAAGGACCCCACTCAACTTGCCCCTTGTTCCCAGCCCCCAACACTTGGAACTTGGAACCAGCAACACGGCTTCCTTCTGGGACAGATGTTGACTCCCCCCCCCCAACCAGGCATTCCAATCTTTTGGCAGATTAGAAGAATCCTTCCCATTCCCCCTTTAGCGTTAGTCCCTCCTCAAGCAGAATTCCAGTCACAGTAACCCCAGGACTGGGAAGTGGCAGAATTTCCTTTGAGCAAAATGGGTATTTTTGGTAGGGGGGGAGGAGAGGGAGGTCGCTTTGCTGGTTCATATGCCTGATCTCTTTTCTCCTCTGTTCCGGCCTGCAGCCTGTGGTCATCTCTTGTGGAAAGCTGCTGCACTGGAGGGAACTGCAATTATGCCAGCAGTGACAACAGTGACTGCATTACAGCAGTTAAGTGATTAGCAATAGCAGTAGCACTTAGACTTATATACCGCTTCACAGTGCTTTACAGCAGAGGTCCCAAACCTTTTGGGCACCAGGGACCGGTTACATGGTGAGAGGTTTTTCCGCGGACCAGAGGGGGCGTGGTTTTGTGTGCTGCCTGCATCCCACAGGTGGGGCTTTGCTTGTTTGTGTGGCCTGGTTGCTGGCATGCCGCGGCCCGGTACCGGTCAACAGACCGGGGGTTGGGGACCCCTGCTTTACAGCCCTCTCTAAGCAGTTTACAGAGTCAGCATCTTGCCCCCAACAATCTGGGTCCTCATTTTACCGACCTTGGAAGGATGGAAGGCTGAGTCAACCTTGAGCCGGTGAGACTCGAACTGCCAAACTGGTGGCAGCTGGCAGTCAGCATACCGTATTTTTCCATCTATAAGACGCACCCTTGTATAAGACGCTCTCCGCACCGATCAGCTGAGCCGGCAAATCCACAAGTTCGGCCAGCCGAAGATCTTGCCCCCTCCCGTTAGTGGCAAGCCCACAGCGGCTTGATACCTGCACCAGGCAGCATGGCAACGCACACAGGCATGCCCTGGGCTGCGGAGGTTACCATTATTTTTCCGTGTATAAGACACACCTGATTTTTGAAGAGAGTGTTTGCAGGAAAAAATAGCATCTTATACACGGAAAAATACGGTAAGTAGCCTGCAGTACTGCATTCTAACCACTGAATTCATCTTTATATTTTTAATTCTTGAAGTCTGAATCTCAAGAACAGCCCACTTCTTTGTTTTGTTCTGATCCTTGAGAGAAAATAAATAAGCAATCTTGCGGTTAAGAGCAGGAGTAGGAATGGGGAGACACAGGGTCTGCCCCACTCTCAGATACAGCTCCCTGGCAGACTGCGGGCAGCCATTCTTGGCCAGTTCCGTTGGGGAGGGACAGATGGGGAAAGGAAGAGGGTCCAAGATCCAGCACCGGAGGGAAAATCTGAAGGACTGGACATCAGGCCTGCTTTCAAGCCGAGATTGGAGGTCCCTGAATGCAACCCACCTATGCTCCCCACCATCCTTCCCTCTGCCTGTCAGCCCTGATATGTCTCAACTCACCCTCTCACCCCTCCCCACTCTTGAGCTATCCTCCTCAGGCAAAGGCACACACAGCCAACCTTACAACCCCCCCAACTACACCTGCCCAAGCATTCAATAGCATCAGGGGGGCAAGCTCCTGCAGGGAAAGGGTACCCAGGTCCTCCCCGTTATGGATGGGGGGGGGAACACATCCTTGAAAGTTATGTGGGAAAGCCCCAGAGGTCCTATTCTGGAATCTCCACCCTGACTGGCACAATCCAGGGCAGAAACCAAAGGCAGCGGGTGCCCATCCAGCCACGCCTGCAGTCCAGTGCCAGCTCTCCACTCCCAAGTGCACCCTTGGAACTGGCCCACAGGTTCCCAACCCAGTTAGTGGGGCCTCCCCCAACCTGGCACATTGCCTGTCTCTGGCCTGTATAATCCTGAGCTGTCACCTGCTGCTGAAACTCCCAACAGGACCATAATGGCGAAGTCCTGCAGCCTCCAAACTCTTGGCACCCACTTCCTTTGGCTGCCCCACCAGTGGTGTCTCCAACCTGAGTGTGCCACGGTTCTGCAGTGGGTCAGTGAGCACCATCATGGCCTCCTGGCTCCCTCCCACCTCAATGTTAGAGGAGTCACTAGCTGACTGGGGTGGTTGTGGGGTCCCAACCTGACAAAAACTAAACATCCACATCCACTCCCCACCAGCCAGCAGGCCTGAACCTGAACAGGAGCCAAGAGAAGCCAGAGGGAAGAAAGCGGCCCTTGTGCTGCTTTTTATTAGCTGTTCCTTCTTCTCCATTGGCACAGAGATGACGGGTGTCTGTTTCTTCCTCCCTGCTCCCATTCCAAGATATCAAAAGCTTACCCGTTTATTTCTGGAACTGGCCTCAACATGTACAATCTTTACGCTTCTTGCTGGGGAGGTGCACACTACCAGAGCCGCTACGAAGCTGACCTGGCCAACCTCTTCCACCACTATCAGTTCAACGTCCCAGTGCCGGTGAGTATCTGCCCTGGGGCTGCTTCTGCAGGGGATTCACTCCATCCTTTAGAGCTAGCCTGTAGCCAATTTCTTCAGCGCGATTAAGGCATCTCCACCCTTCTGGAAAGGTGGAGAGATAGCAGACAGAATACAATAAGGAGGTCCTACACGCGGGAAGAAAAAAATTGCCCTATTCTGATGTTCTAATGGGAACATAAAACTGGGGCGCAAATTGATGCGTGGAAGCAAAAAGCTTTTGGTGCAATTTCACACTGTAATGCTGTAAAGCTTACCTACACTGTAAAGCTTACTTACATTTGTTATAAATAAATTTAGAATCAGACTGTTTTACAAAGTAATGGTTGCATGTATAAGATGAATTCAAACAAGTTACAGTCATTGTGGATGGACAGAACTTTCCAAACCGTACTTTGTGGTTTATAAACCCACAATGTCCGTGTTCACACCACAGGTTTTCTGAACCAAACGAACCACACTCTGACCCCTTCCATTCTTCACTTTGAAAAAAAAGCTGCATGGCAAAAATCCAGCCATTTTCCTGCCATAGGAAGAGACAGATGAATCAAAGCTTCTATTTTTTAAAGGGAAATTTTTGGAGAAAGTAGCTTCCAGCTCAGCAAACGAGTAATCATTGCAATCTGCATGGCCTTGAGCATCTCTCTGTTGCAGCCGTCCACTCAGCCCCTCAAGCTGCAGCCCCAAATGATCCTCTGCTGCCACAGTCTTGTTTCTCCTGAGGCTCTCCAAGGAGTATCTGTGGCTGGTGCAGTGAGGCTGGCCTGGATAGGTCAGTATAGCGACCCCTGGTGGAAGAATCACTCCTTTTAAGGTCTCTCTACTTTTTTAAAGTTCCCCTTTGGCTTCTTCCCTTATTGCCTTTCTAACCATGGCCTTTCAGGGGTTTTCGTGGCCTTTTCCCAGTTTCAGAAGTTTCAGCTTTCTCAGAACAAAATCTAATTCCAAACAAGAATATCAAATGTACTATTTCTGAAATATCCAATAGCAAAAGCTAGTTTGGAAGTATTACTACTCAGCACTGAAGTTTTAAACAGAACAACGCAGGCAAAGCAGCAGACAAGAATAAAGGCTAAACAAATAATGAGTTGGACTATCTCAGTGAAGAGACGTGAACCTTCAAAGGCTCAGAGTATTTTTTTTCTGTAACAACTCACCTTTGCTTTCGTTTCCAGGAGTGCCCAAATGCATAAACGCCACTGCCATGTATGTCTGGCTGAATCGAGATGATCCCCCGCACTTTGCCGGATTGGGAGCTTTGCAGGTGACCGGCTCTGCCTCCGACGTTCAAAGGCTGCACAGGGACAGAGGACCTACTGATCATCACTTGGAGCAGCACCCACCAAAGGCTCCGGCTAGAGAGACGGGAGTGCAGTTTTGGGCAAAGGCTTTGCCAGAGGAGGACAGGCTTTGATTTTCCAATCACAACATTTTATGCCCATTCATCACAATTATTAAGGTTAACTGGCCACATGAAGTGGTGCTGCCTGTTGCCCTTTTCCATTGCAGAGTGGACCGAAGTATAGCTAGTCCTCGACTGGTGACCACAAGGGAGCCCAAATTTCTTGCTAAGTGAGACAATTGTTAAGTGAATTTTGCTCCATTTTATTACCTTTCTTGCTACAGTTATTAAGTGAATCACTGCAGTTAAGTTAGTAACACGGTTGTTAAGTGAATCTGGCCTCCCTATTGACTTTGCTTGACAGCAGGTTGCCAAAGGGGATCACATGATCCTGGGACGCTGAAACCATCATAAATACATGCCAGTTGTCAAGTGTCCAAATTTTGATCATGTGACCATGAGGATGCTGCAATGGTTCTGTGAAAAACAGTCATAAGCCACTTTCAGTGTTACTGTAACTTCACTTACTAAATAAACTATTATAAGTTGAGGACCACCTATATCGGCCATTTGCCTTATAAAGTATCTGCAAGTCTCATACGCTCAACCAACTTTAATAGGATTTCAAATGTTTACTTTCAAATCATACTTCCTACACATGACTAGGTTAATTTATAAAGCCACTTTGCCTGATTATATCCCAATCAATAATAGAGCAATTATTTTTTTCAATTTATAGGGCCACCCACCTCATCTCTGGGCGGCTAACAACAATCAAAACCTAATATAATAAAGACCCCAGTTATATTATCTAATTCACGATGGGAATGAATTTTTACCCATAGCACATACAGGTGTCTTAACCTCTCATTCAGTGACTGTTTGAACGTACAATGGTGAACAAGTGGCAGTTACAAATGATCCTCGCTCTTGCATTGATGGCAGCATCCCTGCGACGATTGCAATCCAGGTTCCCCGTGTCTGGCTTGTAATGACAACAGTGCAGTGTACCAGAGTCACGTGACTGCCACTCGTGGTCTTCTTCGCTGGCTTCTTACAAGCAAAGTCAATGGGACAGCCAATAGGTCACAAATGGAGACCACATGAAATCCTTGCTTAACAATCTGCAGTGATTTGCTTAATGACAATTGTGAATGCCAGAATTCCCGTTGCTAAGGTACAATCACATCGTGTTCTATGATGCTTAGCAGTGAAAATTCTGGTTTCAATTATCATTGCTAAGTGAGGACTACCTGTACTGTTTTACTTTCTCTTGGCCTAATTTTTCTTGGCCTAATTTGGCACTCAGATGAATTCACTGAGACTTCTGTTGGCCTGTATGAGCAGGAAAGAGTTTCCTCAGTGGCAGGGCAGCTGGGAACTTCCTGGTCACTCGTATTTGGGACATGCATGCTCATCTGATTCTAATGGTGGGAAGAAAGAGGTGACAGTCCTTTCACAATCTTCTCTTCTGTTACAGCTCCCAAGTATCTGCCACCTACCAAAGACAATATATGGATATGGCTCCCTTCTACAAATTGTTATTGGCACAAAATCTTCGTGCACTGGTTTATAATGGTGATGTGGACATGGTGTGCAACTTTTTTGGGGGTGAAAAATTTGTTGAGGCTTTAAATCAGCCTGTAAGTACCTAAGGAAAATGTTTCTTTCTTCTGGGCATAAAAAAACTGATGTAGGAATGGAAGATTTGCAACAAATACAGGTACTGTAGTCCTTGACTTACAACAGTTGTTTAGTGACAGTTCAAAGTTACAATGGCAGTGAAAGTGACTTATGAACGTTTTTCACAAATGTAAATTTTGCAGCATCCCATGGTCACCTGATCAAAATTCAGCTACTTGGCAACTGATTCATATTTATGACGGTCGCAGTGTCCAAGGTCACGTGATCATCATTTGCGACCTTCTGACAAAGTCAAAAGGGAAGCCAGATTCACTTAATGATATTACTAACTTAACAACTGCAGTGATTCACTTAACGAACATTATAAAATGGGGCAGAACTCACTTAACAAGTATCTCACTCAGCAACAGAAATTTTGGGCTGAATTTTGATTGTAAGTCGAGGATTACCTGTATTGCAGTCATTTATTTGTTTTTCCCATTTCTGAATTGGCTGCCTCCCCCAAAGAGGGGCGCTTTTCAAAGACCCTTCAATTATTCTGTTGAAGAAAACAGGC
This sequence comes from Azemiops feae, assembly GCA_023970755.1. Classification (NCBI taxonomy): domain Eukaryota; kingdom Metazoa; phylum Chordata; class Lepidosauria; order Squamata; family Viperidae; genus Azemiops; species Azemiops feae. Next base: position 46,231 of record JALGBA010000315.1, read on the forward strand.
AAGGGACCGGTGGGCAAACCCTTACAATGGGCTCTCTTTCTAGGGGGGTGGGAATGCAGCTTTCTTTGGGTTATTGGGAGACAAAGGAGAAGAAGAACATTCTGGAAATCCCCAGTTAATTCCCTTCTGCATGGCCTGCATTTATCAAACATTGTGAGAAAAACCAAACCCAATAACGGTGTCTAGAAAAAGAGACTTAAGTTCCAAAATGGTAAGTAACTGTCAGGCTCAGTCCCGGGAAGAATGGAACGGCAAAATTTGGCCAAGAAAGTTTCAGGGACGTGTCCAGACAGTTACCAGGAATCAAGGTAGACTCCAAAGAGCATGTACTTTCAGTGACATCACTGAGCTTTTTGTCCTCAAGTGGGACAAAACACAAAATGCAAGAAAGTACATTTCCTGTAGGAATTGGGCAGAACGCGAGAGCCCGTGTCTTCTAAGCAGCAGAGCCAAGGAGAGGAACGATTTTACTTGCTTGCTTTTGTAACCTAGAAAGGGGCTCTACCTTCTCAGTCTCTTTTCCTGTAATCTGGCAAACTGCAGCTGAGGAGGTAATTATGTGATCCTGGGAAAAAAGCAGCAGTTGCTATGTGAGCATCCATGATATGCTCTGAAGCATCTTTTCTCCTTTGAATTCAAAGCACCACACAGCTCAAATATTTAGTATTGAGAAAAGATGACTGAGAGGAGAATATGGTTACATAACCAGTGAACAGATGCTATACAGATGGATAAAATCTATTATTTCTTGTTCCACAGTGCATGACATCAAACAATGGATTTAAATTACACAAAAGCAGCTACCAGTTGAAAGTTAACCAGAAATCATAAGGAGTCTGGTAACACTTTTTCTGACTAACAAATTGGCATAAACGTTTGTGAGGTACGGCCGATTTCATCAGATATATGTAGCTCACAAAAACTTACACCTTTAATTATTGGAAAATGCTATCAGACTCTTTTGATTTTGGGCTACCATAGACAAAAAGGGCTCTCCATCCATAACTGAATAGTATAATATTATTAACAGGAAAAGCTGTTTGACAGTGGAACCGATTCTCCAGGGAGGCTAAAAGGAGTGGCAGAAAACAACCTCATAGTGTTTTCTGATGGGGAGCCATTTGTAAGAACACCCTGAGTTCAAAAAGTTGGGATCTCCAGTTCATTGGATGATAAACAGGTTTCTCCCCGAACTGATCCTTCTGCCCTTTCATCATACAGGTGCTTAGCGAATACCAGCCATGGTATTTCAATGACCCAAGTTGCCGGATTTTTCAAGGAATACCAAAACATCACATTCCTCACTGTAAAGGTCAGTGAACAATTCACATCTAGCAGTTATTCTTGTCAAGGCTCAAAAAGCCTCTCTTATTCCCTATCTATAGTAGGTAACAACGATGACTTTACTAAGGTGTGTATGTTGTTTTTCAAGGCACAGTGGCCCTTGTGAGAAAAGTAATTTTCGATTCCTGGAAAGAGCCTCTATGGCAAAGTGGAGATGTTTTGATTCTTTCACTATTACTCAATACTTACTTGTTATAAAGGCTGCCAAGTCTTGTGCTTTAGCAATATTTGCAAGATCAAAACACTTGCCCATCTCAGTTGTAAGGAAGAACTGGTGGAAAACAGCTCCAGCACTGATCAACACAAACAAAGCAAAGGGCTGAATTTCCACAGCGCACTAAGCCATAATAGCACTTAGACTTATATACCACTTCACAGTGCTTTACAGCCCTCTCCGAGCTGTTTACAAATGTCAGCATATTGCCTCCAACAATCTGGGTCCTCATTTTACCGACCTTGGAAGGATAGTAGGCTGAGTCAACCTCTCAGGATCGAACTCCCAGCAGTGGGCAGAATTTGGCTGCAATACTGCAGCTTATGTGGTTCCAACTTTGTGAGATGGGCAAAACTAACCAAGGTATTTTGTTCAAGAAATCAGCCACAATAAAATAGAGGTAGTCCCCAACTTGCAAAAGTTCATTTATTGACCGTACAGTTACAATGGCACTGAAAAAAGTGACTTATGACCATTTCTCACAGGACTGTTGCAGCACCCCATGGTCACATGATCAAAATTCGGATGCTTAGCAACTGACTCATATTTATGACGGTTGCAGAGTCCTGAGGTCACCCTTTGCAACCTTCTGACAAGCAAAGTCAGTGGGGAAGTTACTAAGTTACTAATGTAACAACTGCAGATTCACTTAACAACCGTGGCAAGAATAGTCGTAAAATGGGGCAAAATTCACTTAACAAATGTTTCACTGAGCAACAGAAATTTTGGGCTCCATTGTGATCGTAACTCCAGGACTATCTCTATGGGGTAGAGTTAGTCCTCGAGTTATGACAGCAATTGGGACCGGGTTGGCATCGCTAAGGCATGTGGTTGTAAAGTATGACATCATGTGACCGCACTGCTAAGCGACGGCAACCCCGGCGGTTCTGACCATGGTTCTAACCCCAAGACAGACGGGCTGCTAAGCGGGAAGCGGAGGGGGCCCTGGGGAAGGAGGGCAGGGGAAGACGGAGCACTTCGGAACCGCCCCTGGTGGCGGCAAGGACAAGCGGGCCGGCCGCCCCTTCTGTGCTTCCCTCCTTACCGGCTCGCCTTCTCTCTCCGCAGGGCGCCGGACACATGGTGCCGCAGCACAAGCCCGGCCCTGAAGATGATCCGTCGCTTCCTCTGGCCCTCCAGCCCCGCGGCCTGAGCCCCGCGGCCCGACCCACCCCCCGCATCTCCTCCAGTCAATAAAAGGCCCCGCCCGATCTCACTGCCTCGTGCTGTCGTTCCGCTCGCCCCGCCTTCATCGCCGAAATCAGGCGCCCTTTCTGAAGGAGTCCCCAGCCTCCCGCCCCGCCTCCGCCCGTTGCGCACGCGCGTCTGCCCTCGCGACTGACGCGATCGCTTCCCAGTGCCGCGCTGCGATTGGCTTCGCCTGGCTCGATACTTAAACTAGCCAATCGCAGCCGGACCACAACTCCGCAAGGTCTTCTGAGTTTAATTGTCTCCGCCCATTCCCCCCCGCCCTCCCCGGCAGCTTCATGAGGGCATCTTTGCGTCCCTCCGTCGACAAGAGTGCAAAGGCGACATCGGGGTGTCCTTCTAGTGATTGGGTAGAAGACTGGAGGCGGACTCGAGCACCAGCCGGGACGAGTCTCTGATTGGTCAAAGTCGTTTCCGCGCAGGCGGATTGAGCCAGGTCCAGATCCCGCCTCCTGGTTTTGCGTCCTGCGCAGAGGAAGACGGGAAGAGAAAGGCCGCGACGTGAGCGCGCGGCCTCGGTCGCCATTTTGTTTGGGGACCAGCTCGAGAGGCGACTAGGGAGAACGCGAGCGGCTCGTCCGGCGCCTGGCCTGGCCCGAGACCCTCGCCCCGAGTCACCCGAGGTGAGCTCCGCGCCTGCGTCCCAGGCTGGAGAGCGGCGGAATTTCCAAGCCGGACGCACCGGGGAAAGGGAGCGGCGGGAGTGGTCAGCTGGCCATCCCGGACGCTTCGCCCGACGCAGCTGAGCGGAGAGGCCTCTGCGGCGGCCCTTCTTTCGGTCCCGGGCGGCTGCTGGGAGGTCGGAGCGCTCCTCTTCCCCCGTGGCGGCGGGCTAGCCGCAGCTCCCTGCGAAGCCTTCCGGGCCGGACTCTGCCCCTCTCGGGCGGCACGTGGCGGTCTGGGGCTCTCCTGGGCTGAGCGCCTCTCTCGGGGGCCGCCGCCGTCTCAGGCCCGAGCGAGCCTCGAGCGGTTGGGCGGACGCGGCTGGCGTGGCCACTTTCTCGGCGGGGAAGGTTCCTGCAGGAGCCCAGGAGGAAGATGTCCCGGGAAGTTCCGCCATGGGCCGCCGCGTCAGTCAGAACTAATCTCGTTAGGTACCTTTCTGGGGGCAAAAACCGCGTCTCTTCCAGATGGGGGAGGATCGAGTTCGCCGAGAAACTTTCGCAAGTGGCGATTGAAGTACTTGTGCCGGTGTACGTGCAAGGATTAAAATGAAACGATTCCAGTCTCAGCGCTGCAAGCGCTGTTAATTTTCTTGATTGGACGAGATCTCTGTTGTAGAATAGTTTTTAATCTAGAGTTTATGGAAATGGATAAGAGAGCCAGTTTGGTCTAGTGGTTACATTAGAAAGCAAGAGTCCGTGAGTTCGAGTCCCGCCTTAGCCAAGTGGGTGACTTTGGGCCAGTCACAGCCCAACTCACTTCACAAGGCTGTTATTGTGGGGAAAATAGGGAAGGTGTGTTGGATATGTTCTCCGCCTTATTTGTAAAATCAATAAATGCAGGATACAAATAAGAAAAATAACCTGTAAATTGTGAAACTGCTGATTCAAATCTGGGCTGTACTATGATTCCTTTGGTAATAAGTCTTGCAGTTTTATCTAAATATAGTGGAAGCATTTGTAGCATCTCTAAATATGGCTAAATATGTAGCATTCATTTAAATATGGATTGGCCCATCTATCGTGGTTTGTAACCTAAATCCTATTCTTCCAATAGAAGGATATGTGATTGTCATCTGGATTGTCAGTAATGAGCATTCCTTCAGTTACTATAATACTCTCTAGGGCAGCCTGGTTGATTGGGCCCATAGAATTGGTTTAGTTCTTCCTGTTAGCCTATAGAGGTCATCTGAAGGGACAGCTCTTCTGTTAGATTCCAACTTGTTTCTTAATGAAACTTCGGAGATGTGTGGAACTTAGAGATGAGGTTCCTCTTAACTATGATTATGACAACTAATAATTCTTGCTGTCCAATTGCAAGGACCTTATTGTAGGCTAAATTCAATAATGATCTGGATGAGGCTACACAAGCTATAATTAGAGACAGGTAAGTTAGAAGTTGTGTTGGTTATTGGGAAACCAAGCTCAGTAATTGTGATTTGGCCTATTCTGTATGGCAGGCATGTCAAACTGCTGGCCCACGGGCCCACGCCGAAACCGCGCCCACCCCATTGCCGGCAATGGGGGGAAAGTCGCAATATGTTGCGAGTTTAACATGCCTGCTGTATGGTGTCACACTTCCTCTGAGCAAGTAGATCCACACTCCGGGAATGTATTTTAATTACCAACTGCTAGATTTCTAGGTACTGGCAAGGAATGCATTTTCACTACTTTGTCTAATGTTTTAGCTTTGGCAACCTCTGGCAACAGTTGCACATTCTTTAGTTACAACAGGATTGGACTGCTGAAATACTCTCTGCACAGAGAGATATTTCCATAGTTTCCGTTTGGTTCTATTCTTCAATGTAGGAGTTAGGTTTCTAACTAATGCCGCACATTAGAGTTCCAGTTATTATGAATATAGACATATATAGGCATCATGATAGAATTAGAGTGAACATTTTTGCTGCAGTGTTACATTTTCTTGTAATTTTTATTGTAAATGTCTAATCCAGCATCTTTACATCAAAGCTGCTATGTTATTGATATTCCTATTGTAATTTTAACCCAAATCGCTTTGTTAGGTATGATTTGGCATTGATAAGAATGTACTTATCAAGAGTCATCTCATAGGAAGGTTACCTGAGATTCATAATATTTCAGTTATTTCTTGCGATGAATGTAGACTTTTGGAATATTTTGTGTGGAATTTCAGTGTTCTGAATTTATCAATATTTATATTAAGTCCATTAGATCTTCTAAAACGGGTGTCAAACTCGCAAAGTCATGTGATGTGTCTCTGTTGCCGGCAATGGGGTGGGCACAGTTTCCCGCGGGCCGGCAGTTTGACACCCCTGTTCTAAAACATCAGTATCTTGGGTTTTTGACTACAGGATAGCAATAAGGATTAGTAGCATCTTTTTCAATGTTTTGAATACAAAATATCTCAATTTATTTCTAAGCATGTTGAATAATTCTAGTTCTTTATGCTTTCTGTCAATTAAGATGAATACTGAACTGAAATCTTTACAAACATGAATGCAACTAAGTTCAATATATGTACAGAGGCAATTGTTAATTTTGGTTTGTAATATTCTGTGACTATTACATTTGTCAGGGGTGTAAAATCCTTTATTCTTTTTGTAAAATCATACCACGCTTGATGGTAGTAGTGCAAATATTGCTACATTTGACATAAGTTCCTTTAAAAAGAAACTAGCTTTGTGGTAAAACCTACATTCCAGAACGTATCTGTATGAAGAAGGCTCACAAAGGAGGGAGCCAGAGGCCAGACAGAACAAATTTAAATAATAGGAAAGTGCTGTGGGTGCTTTGTTGCTTGGGAAAGAAGGAAGGAAATGAAAAAGATCTTGTAGTATATGTTGGGGATCATAAAGACAGGAGTGTAAGCTTGAGCATGAGGAGGAGAATCTGGATAGAAATTAATATTTTCTGGTTTAAGGCCTTTCATGCATAATTAACCTTATACCTTCACTTCTCTGCATATATTCATAAACCCTGCTCCACAAAAGCAGACCACCTTATACGCTTCCCCATTCTCTTACTTTCATAATTTCACATTATTTGATAATTCATGCTCTTCACGTTTACTACTATTCAAGCCACAATCTTTCATATGCTATGGTTGTTACTGGATGAGGCTTTAAAGTGGTAAGAGAAAGTTTGTGAATCTTTGAACTCTCTGTAATCTTCCAGTACAGTGAGTACCTACAGTGAGATCAGAACTTGATTTAAGTCTTATTAATAAAGAGGTTCTGATGAAACAAACAACATAGAAAACAGTGTTCTATGACATGCCTTTACAGATAGTCCTTGACTTACGATCACAATTGAGTCCAAATTTTCTGTTATTAAGCGAGACAGTTAAGCAAATTTTGCCTCATTTTATAACCTTTCTTGCTACAGTTAAGTGGATTGCTGCACTTGTTAAGTTAGTAACATGGTTGTTAAGTGAATTTCCTTTCCTCGTTGACTTGTCAGAAGGCTGAAGAAAGTGATCACATGACCCTGGGACATTGCAAATGTCATAAATATAAGTCAGTTGCTAAGCATCTGAATTTTAATCACATGACCATGGGGATGCTGCAACGGTTGTAAGTGTGAAAAATGATCATAAGTTACTTTGTTCAGTGCTGTTGTAACTTCGAACAGTAAATAAATGAACTGTTGTAAGTCAAGGACTGCCTCTATTGAACATGTTCAGTTCAGTTCACACTTATATTTCTTGGAAAAAGTATATGAAACTTTCGATTTAGTAACTGGGTGGCACCTCCTTTTAGCAACAGTGAGTTTAACAGCATTTTCCCCATACACTGGCTTGGAAATATTTTGACCTTTTTTCTTTAACAGAATTACTTTGGCTCTTATTTTAGGGCTACCTTGTTGAAGATACTAACCATTTGTGCCTATTTATTTATTTATTTATTAAATTTGTTTTCTGCCAATCTCACCATGAGGCAGGGTGGATTTGATTTAAATCAAGTCGCGAAAATGAGCTGGAGACAGTGCTTGTCCCATTCGCTTTTTTAAATCTTGTAATTTCTGCTTGTCAGTGTGTAGTTCTGTTTTTAAGTGTTCACTCAGTTCCTTCCAAATTTCAACAGCATCAGCAATAAAACAACTATTTTTCTGGATTTTGTTTAAAGCTTTAGAAATGGGTTTCAGGATGCTCACCATATGTTCAACATTTCTCTTGAGCCCAATCTTGAGGATTTTGGCTGTGATAGTGCCATCTATTTTTTCTCGATTTTGCTCACAAATGGTCATCAGAATAGGCCAGTTTTTTATATATTGTTCAAAACAGTCCACAGAGCTCCATCTAACATCTTGTGGGAGCGTTAGCTTGGTTCCACCCATTATTTTCAGAACTGATGCTGCAAAATGATTGTTACAGAAGTATTTAGTAATTTCTGGGACACAGAATGCATCAACCATATGTTATTAGTTTGGTAGTTTCTTCATGTTGTTCTAAATTTCTTCTCATTTTGGATACATTTGCAGTATTGTCTGTGACCAAACTGCGTACTTGACATTTGAGGTTTTTTCCGTATGTTATGATAACTTTTGCTGCTACTTCTTCTAAGTATACTGCTGTGTGTGCATTTCCTGAAGTATCAATTGTTTCTGCAAGGAATACATTCCCTTCTTTTGTTGTTAAACAAGCATATACAATAATAGGATCATTGTGGACATTACTCCACCCATCAAGACTTAGGTTAACAATTTTACCTTCTAGATTTGTTGCACATTGCATAATTTCTTCATCATATACTTTATCCAGCAGTTTCCCTGCAACATCTAATCTACTTGGTGGACTGAATCATATTAACTAAGTATGGGTTTTCAAGCAGACGGAAAGAAGAGCTTGTTGCATAAACAAACGGAGCAATTTTTTCATCAATTAACTTTTTTTCTAATCTGCTGGTTTTTATCACAAACCTATCTATGGTGGTGGTTCCAGATAGTTTCTTTCTTTTAGATGATATATTGCGGATATGTGTAAATGATGTGACTGATGCACTATCCCGGAGAGATAACACTAGGCCGGATGCGTCACGAAACCGCGCCCATCCCATTGCCGGCAATGGGGAAAAAGCTCCAATACGTCGCGCAACGTCATGTGACGTCGTGAGTTTGACATGTTTGCTGTAGAACAATAGGATGGCGATTTAGAAAGGGGATAGTTTCCAGAATCTTTTATGTTGATGGTGGTTTCACCTAAACAAAAAAGTCAATGCTGTTATTTTATTATTTAAACCATGTATGCTTACTGTGAATCTCTCATTGTATTCACACACAGTACAGCCTAAAAAAGAATATTTACACATTTCAATTCATTATTTCTTTTTTTGGCAACTCTATAAAAATGCAGTGCCATGCAATAATAGCAGATATATAGATATACAGTATATTGCTTTAGCATAACAATACCTCATGGCAGTCTAAAAAATATGGTGAAATAAAAACAGTTTACCAACCTGAACATCCTGCCTCTTCAAACATGGTTCTTTCCTCACAGCGCTTCTCATGATGTTGTTTCATTTGAGCCACCAGGCCTTGCATTGCGCACACATACCTGCTTTACCCATAAGTAGAGGAACTTCATTAAAATATTCCCAAACTGGGTCTCTTTTACGGCCTGCTGCCATTTTACTCCTCAAGGGAGGAATAAAGCACTTCAAGATATGTGCAGAAAGATAGCAAGGTTTATAAGCTGCTTAGAAGGTTTCACTTTCATTTTTACTGTTTGCCCTTCCTCCTCACACTTGGAGTCTGGTACAGATGCATTTCTCTTCAAACAGTCATACAATTTGTAGTGTACATAGATTTGCAAAACAATGGGATAAAGGAATATTCCTGAACTTTGTTTTATGATTTATCTCATGGTTACTGTGAAATTGAGTGAATGCATCAAATGCAGTGCATGTTATCTCAGCTTGCAGAGCTTGGATTCATTGAATGAGTTTACCAAAAATGTAAATATTACCGAATATACAGCTCATGCTACATAACTAAGCTCCATTTCTTGCTGAATAAACTAAATTATTAATGTATCTTAAATAGAAAACTATCTTTAGATTTTTACTCCGAAAGCATTTTATTAAAATAAATTTGATAAAAATAAAATATTTTTTTTATTTTATTTTTTTAAACATTGATTATTATCCACCCTGCCACGAGGTGACTCTTGGCGGCTTACAATGTTAAAAAGAATACAGCAATACAGAAACATGTATGTAATAAGAATAAAATACTATAAAAACACAAATTATCAGCTATAACTAAAAGCTAAAACTATCGTAGTTGTGGTCTTTTGAGGCTTTTTCATAATATAATTTTTTAGTAATTAGAGTAAGTTGTATCTGCATCTGCAGAATCATAGGGCTGGAAAGGACCTTCAAGGTCTTCTAGTCCAACCCCTTGCCCAAGGCAGGAATCCTTATACCATCCCAGACAAATGATTATCCAATCTTTTCTTGAAAACCTTCAGTGATGGAACATCCATGCACAGGAGTTAAGTTATTCCATTGCTTAGTCATTCTTATAGTCAACAAATTCCTCATTTCCAGGTTGAATCTCCCCCTGACAAGCTTCTACCCATTGCTTCTTGTTCTGCACTCAGATGCTATGGAGAATAAATTGATGCCCTCTTCCCTGTGACAGCCTTTCAAGAATTGGAAGACTGCTATGTTGTTTTCCATAAGCCTCCTCTTTATTAGGCGAAACACACCTATTCCCTTAGCCCAGGGGTGTCAAACTCGCGACGTGTCGCGACGTATCGCAACTTTTTCCCCATTACCGGCAATGGGGTGGGCGCGGTTTCGTCATGATGCATCCGGCCTGTGGGCTGGCAGTTTGACACCCCTGCCTTAGCCAATCATTTTGGCAGCTGCAACGCATTGCTGGCTCATACTTAAGTGGTGGTCCACTAGGACTCCTAGATCCTTCTCATAGTTACAGCTATTGAGACAGGTGCCTCCTATTCTAAACCTGTTTTTCCTGCATAGTGCAGGATTTATTTTTCTCATCACTGAACTGCATCTTTTTGGATAGGGCCCAATGCTCAAGTCTGTCAAGTCTGTTTTGAATCTTGAGTCTATCTTCCAAAGTGCTCTCAATTTCCCCCATCTTGATGTCATCTGCAAGTTTGCTAAGTTCCCCTTCTATCCCCTCATCTAGATCAATATGAAGATGTTGAAGGTACTGGGTCCAAGACCAAACCTTTTCTCCATTGAGCACCCGCTGAGAGCGATTAGTCAACCAACTGCGAATCCATCTGGTGATGATACTGTCTATTCCACATTGTTCTATTTTACCAAGAAGCAGGCTGTGCTCTACCTTGTCAAATGTCTTACTGAAGTCCAAGTATACTCTATCCACAGCATTTCCCTGATCCAATAATTTAGTCATTTTATCAAATAAGGCAGTTAGGTTTATCTGGCCTGGCCTGGCCTGGCCTGTTTTTAACAAACCCGTGCTGGCTTCCAGTTATTGCCTTGTTTGTTTCTAGATGCTCACAAATCTGCTTCTTGATTACCTTTTCCAGGATTTTCCCAGATACTAATGTCAAGCTGCTTTGTCTGTAGTTTCCTGGATCCAGTTTTTTTTAACTTTTTTGAAGATTGGAACCACATCAGCTCTTTGTTTTCTGGCAGTTTCCCTGTGCTCCAGGACCTCTGAAATTAAGACCAGCTATTAGTTTTAGAACATTCTGCCCCATATGCCAAAACACATATCCAAAGTATTACTTCAAATACTTTCATGCTATTCTCTGCAAATTTTAGGGCTTTTGTGTAAACTTTGTGCATTCAATCCTTCCTTGAAGTGCTGAAAGTTATTTATTTCATAGTGCTTACAGTATCAAGCAAAACAAAAACATAATAACTAAATCTAAAATGGTATCAAACCCTCAAAATAACCACATACAATTCTAAATAAAGCCCAGGATGGACACCTGCATAGAGTCAGCTGGGACCAAAATAACTGAGAAGTCTGCCATAGACCTTTTGAGAGAGGGAACTGTCAGCATGTCCAATCCTGATGGACAAATTTGGTTCTTGCATGGCTTTACCAGATATATCTTAGTGTTGAACTGAGGTGATGACTAGCAGTTTGAACAGTCTTAGCAGTCACTGAAATGACTTCAGTAGTCAGGTAGTCCTCACTTAAGGATAACAGTTGGAACTGGCAACTTTGTCATTAAGCAATGTGGTTGTTTTGTAAGACATTTTAACTTGTAACAGACTTACAATCTCACTTCCACTGTGGTCATTAAGTGAAACACCATGTTACTTCAACTTCAACATATTCTCCATTAATTCTGTTTATTGGAAGCTGACTGAAGCACAGAAACGGCAGTTGTGATTGTGGGACTCTGCAATGATCTTAAGTGGAAGGACTGGTTGTAAAGTTACTTCTTCAGCACTGTCATAACTTTGAATAGTTGATAAGCAGCAGTTGTTAAGCGAGGACTACTGGTAGATGTAATTCTATATTTGTTAGCTGTTGTGCCAGTAATCAAGCTGCTGCAAGACTGCACCACATACAGTACATTTCAGTAGTCTAATAGAGTAGTGGTGATGCTCTACGCTGTATGTTTCACTGTAGCAAAATCCTCCCACTCTAGAGAGCATCATAGGCAGGACATAAGCCAAATCCTTCCTGGCAATGAAGCGTATAAGTACCAATAAAGAAGAATATTTGTAGCTCGGAGTTGGTGCTTGGTTGTTTTCTTGCAGACGTTTCATTACCCAAACCAGGTAACATCAGTGCTAGACTAGACATTCTTGCATTACATCCTCAATCTCCCGCATTATGTGTCACCCTTAAACAATTTATAGGGGTAAAAGAAATAGTCCAGAGAGGGCTCCAGCTAGGCCCAGGGCTCTCCCCTTTTTGCCCACCTGTTGGCCAGTAGCGCTTGTTTGCTAAAATATAAGTTCTTCTGTAATGGAAGATGTGATTGGAAATAATGGAAACAGACTTTTATATATGAGGTGCTGACATTGCAAGAAATCTTTCTCCACCAACTGCATACGGCCTCCCATATTTCAACAAGATTGTGCTCATTTAGGATATCTTGTGAGATGATGTTAAAGCGTTGAAGCTAAGAATCTCAATTCCTCTTACACTTCACTTGGCCATCCTGTTTCCCTCATTTTTTTGCAGTCTACAGTCTAACCCAAGCAACTAATCTTGCTCACTACTTCCTGTAGGTGTCATTGCCACAGATCCCAGTGGCTGCCTGTTCTACTCTTCTTGCTGCCATTTTGTCTCTGATTAGAAGTGGTCTATACTTTGCCACTTCACCAGCAGTCCAACTTTGTAACTGTGCCTGCTATGCCAAGTGCAGCCCTCTCTTGTCTGGTCTCAGCCATTGTGACACCACTCACAATGATGACTATCACATACAGATGTCCCAGTGCCACTGTCATTCTCACCGCCCTTCTGGCCAATCTTTCCTGGTGAATCAGTAAAATCAATCCAATAAAGATATAATATAGAAACTCATAATCCAGAAATGCATGCCTCAAATTGTTAGGAATGTCAGAATGTCTTCTGTCACTTTGTTTCATCCTTCTGTTCCTTGTCTCTACTGTCCTCCTTATCCAGATCATTTTTAGGACTGAGCAAAAGTGGCTGGCCCAAAGTCCCCAGCTGGCTTTGTGTCTAAGCTAGAACTCACTGTCTCCCAGTTTCTGGCTTGGTGCCTTTAACCACTACACCAGACTCTAGAAGAGTAAAATATGTTATTGTTTGTGCATCATGTTTTTTAAAATCAGGTTTCTGTTGTTATTAAAGTAATACTATCTGTCATTTACTCTTATCCAACCTGCTGTAGGGCATAATAATGACCCATGGAATTTGTCTGTAACAAAAGAGAGGCACTTACCATAGTTATCTTGCAGAATTAGAATTGTTTATTGAAGTTTTGGGACAGGGAGGGAGTGTGAACATGTGAGAAAAAGGTAGCCAGTACCCTTTAATGTTTGACATATAGCAAGTGGGAGGAGAAGAATGGTGGGACCAGATGGCTGAGTATGTTTGAGATCCATCCCCCCCACCCCCAGTCTTGCAAAACCAATTCTGAAAAACCCTTGGGGATTAGGTTTGTAGGCCGTGTATTGGCCATATCTGAAATCATCTTTGCTCTTCAGTGAATGAATTAAAAATTACCCTCCTGGGCAGTCATATTGTAGGAAATACCTGAACTGTTTCTGTGCATAGGAAATGATGTTATGGATCGAGTGTTCCAATGTGCCTTCTCTCAGGTTTGGTCTACCTCTTCGCTGTGTTAAACCTATACTTTGCATTTTTCTGAATAAAATGGAAAATAGTATTATTTATTAATGCTTAATGTAAAAATATCTGCTTTATTTTTCAGGTGCCATGTTTCAGGACGTAGTGGGAGTACTGGGAAAGAAGAACTAAAGACACAACATAACTTGAGATACAGGCTAAGTGGAAAAAAATTAACCTGTCTCTGAGGTGACTAAAGGGGAATAATGGTGATTTTGCGCCGGACTCGGCCGCCTGCTTCCGCCCCAACCAGCAATGAATCTTGACTCGCTCTCGCTGGCCTTGTCTCAAATCAGCTACCTGGTGGACAATTTAACTAAGAAAAACTACCGAGCCAGCCAGCAGGAAATACAGCATGTAAGTGGGGAGCATCGCACTACTTTGGAATTGTGATGGAAAGAAGATAAGCTCATTCTCAGCTTATTTTGTACCACTGTGCTTTTCATACTACTAGAATTTCTTCAAATAATTGAAGAATTGTAATCCATTTGCTGAAAGCTGTGTTTCATCTGGTGACATCAACTGACAGTTTGCTGTCTCCAGATTAGTATCCAAATTGTGTTAGATGGCTTGGACTAAGTTCATGTTACCACTTATTAAAATTCCTGTGCTTAATTTTGTTTATTGTCAGAAGTATCAAAAGGGCTATGTTTCAGTTCAGTTCAGTCAGTGCCAATAATTGCTTTGCTCCATTTTTTATCTGAGAGTAAGAGTACAGGTTTTGATCCACTCCATATTTTTGGGCCAGTCTGTCTTTTGGGATATTTTCCATGTTTGATTGCATTGCTACAACAAATACCTTTGAGATTTCTTGATTAGACTGTAGCATGAAGAAAATGTTCTCTGGATTATATTGCTACTCTAAAAAGCATGTTTTCCTCTATTTAGCATTTAAGGTAAGTATACAGTTAATTTTTAGTTATACATTTTTGTGAGTATGTTTGATATTTTTCAGGTTGAAAACATAACTGGCTATGTAAAGCTATTCTAGTAGAGGATTTGAGGCAGGCAGTTCAATTTTTATATTGGGCTGCACACATTTTGAAAGTAAATTGATTGCTTTTCCTGACTGTTTGATCCTGTTGGACCTGAGGAAGTAGACAGGGTTCTGGTTGTTAGTTATATCAGCTCTGTAATAGTTGGCTAAGGCCTCTTGGGAGGTGACATGCGGATGCATCGTAGTGGTGGTTAAATCCTCTCTGAGAGATGGTTCCATTGTCTGTTAAGGAGGCCCCTTCCCTAAGGGGTTATCACGGACAAAATAGTACTGGACAATTTATGTTGAGTTTCCAACCTTTCTTTACCTTTGAGATTTGCACAGCAGCTTCAAAGAACTATGGAAGAGGTGGATTATCTGGACCCCTTTCAGTCAGGATTCAGGCCTAGGTATGAGACTGAGATGGCAGTGATGGCATTCTTGGATGATCTCTGGCAAGAGCAGGACAGGGGTAGTCTTGATCTTGCTCTTAGCAGTTTTCAATACCATCAGTCATGGTATCCTTCTGGATTGGCTTTGGGGAGGGGGTTGGTGGCACAGTGTTGTGCTATTCTCCTTTCTTTTGAGCCAGCTCCAGTTGGTAATGATAGGGGAAGGGAGGTCCAGCTTGTGGCCTCTCATTTGGAGTGCCACAGGATTTGGTACTCTCTCTCCTTTCCTGTTGAACATCTACATGAAGGTGAGATCATCCATGGGATCGAAGGAAGGAATAAACTGTCCAATGATATCCAAATAGACATCTCCGTTCTAGGCTGTTCAGGTGATGCTATGGAAGTCCTGTCGCTATCCTGGAGGCTGTGGGGCCTGGATGGGGAACAGCAGGGTTTGGCTCAACCCTAGTAAGGGACCCCCCTGGTTCTAGGAATGTTCCACCCCTTGTTCTTTTTTTTTTTTTAAACAAGTTTTATTGGTATTTTTTTTTTGTTTTACATCAGTGCTTTAAGAATCCACGTGAAGATAGGGTGGTCAATCATCCAAAGAAAACAATATAATCAAACATAAATAATTCAATAATTCCTTAAAAGTTCTTCTCTATTTCCCTCAAGCTATAACCTAGTATTAATATATTTCTAAATAAAATTCAATCATTGTAAAAAGAATATCAATAGTAATTCACTTATATCAATCAAAATCCTGTTTTTAAATTTAACTATTTTAAAATTACCATTTTCCACTTTAGCCTAAAATGAACACATAAGTTACATTTTGGGTCTCCCAGTTTCCCATAAAGCAATAATTATTTCTAAAATATACATATTATATAATTATTATATTTTAATATTTCTCAACTATATTCTATTTCCTATACTCTATCAAATATATATTTTATAAATCAATCCATATCTCTAAAGGTTCCTCAGTTGCTTTAACATAATCACATTAATGCATTTCTAATTAGCATTCAATCATTGTAAGAAAAAATATCAGTAATATTTCACCAATATCAATCCAACTCATTTTTTATTTTAAAATTTCCAATTTTCCATATTACCATTCTTGACCATAATCAAATCAATAATTTTCATCTCGATAGTATTATCTCAGACCAAAATCCTAAGCCTTTAACATCTCAATAGTATTAGCTCAGTCAAAATCTCTAAAATCCTTTTTAACCCGTCAGATAAGATTTTAACTCTCATTTTTAAACCTAATTCTAGCTTTCTCTTTGTGCCAAGCAGGTTTCCACAAAAGAGCCTCTAACTCCTCAAATCTTAATGTTTGGCTATACATATTTCTCCACAATTGAGTCTGATCGTAGTCCTCTTCTCTTTTTTCCAGTGTTGTCTGCACTGTATGTAGTCAGTCTTAATCAGTATGGTAGTTATTCGTTGTTTGTCCATATTGTCAGCATTTTCAATGCCTTGTATTTGAAAACCAATTCCTGTTGTTTTTAGGATTATAAGTGTTTTAGTTGGAATCTGCCTTTGGTCATCAAAATTCTCCATAATTTGCATATGAGGTGTAATATCTTCCTCTGTCTTGATTGGTTCCTCTTCAATAGATTGTAGATATATTTCCTCCATCTCGTTAAGTTGTGAATATAGTTGCATGTCGGCCTCTTTAGTGTTGATCTGTTCTTCCTCTGTTGTTCCTTGGTATATAAATTGGTCAGTCAAAGTTTGAGATTCAATTTTTAACTCTGGAGCATCATCTTTCATATCCATTCTGAATTGTTCTTTCAGTTCCAAAAATTTTTCTAGTAAAAGTCCATAGTCAAGCTGTGGGTGGGATTCCATTTCAATAATAAAATAGTCTTCGTTTTTTGATGAAAGTTCAGCTTAGAAGGTAAATACAACAATAAGAATTCTGTAATAGGAGTATATAAGGTCTAGGATCCAAAGAAGAATAGAAAAAAGCAGAAAGGTCAGGCCAGAGAAAATATAATCCAAAATAATAATAAAATCTTTAAGTTCCAAAAAATTTTCTGGTGTGAGTCCATAACCAAATTGTCTACCGGCGGGGGAAAACCGGCCAGCAAAGAGAGCAAACTCTTTGCGCGACCGCCTGCACTGCGACCGGAACCGGAAGTCCCACCCCTTGTTCTAAATGGGGTTGCACTACTCAGGCACCCACTACCCTTGTGCATGCATGGAGGTTCTCCTAGTTTTGGGACTCTTGCTTGAGGAACAGGGTGGCAGCCATGATCAAGAGGGACTTTGCACAGCTTTGTGCCATGCATCCATTCCTGGATAGGGAAGCCCTTAGTCATCTCCCACTTAGATTAATGCAATGCACTCTACGTGGGGCTCCCCTTGAAAAGTAGTTGAAAGCTTGCACTGTGCAGCAGTGCATGCAGTTATGAATGTCAGTCACTTGCATATGTGGCACCAGTGGTCCATGTGCTGCATTGAGTGTTAGTATGCTTTTGGGTGAAATTTGGAGGTGGGGTGGTTAGAGCCCTTCTTGTGTTGGGGCTGTGTTACATCTGGGACCCTCTCCAGTAGTGTCTACCCATCCTGTTAAAGGCAAGGCAGGCAAGTTATGCTCTGACCCTGCCCACAAAGAGTGCCCCAAAGAGAGGCAGGAAGAGAGCTTTTCTGCCCCAGAACCCACCCTCTGGAACATTCTTCCCTCAGAAATTAGACTTGCCCCACTCCTGCTGGCCTGTAAGGTCCTGCCTCAGCTAGTCCTTCCAAGAAAACAGAATTCTTGAAACAGGTATTGTTTCAAAAGGAACTTTTATTGAGAGTCAGTGATAGCAGAAGAGCAAAGCAATATCTAATGTTTTCTTGTACGAAACGTTACATTAAAGCATCCCTTTCAAAAACCCCATCCCAACAGCCAAATGTCTAGTTTGATTTCATTCAATCCTCAGGTACGAAGTTGTTATGGGAACTGAGGTGATAAGCGCCGATCCCAGGCAATGTTCTCAGGGTTTCGTTTCCTCCCAGCCTCCTCCCATCGGATTGGAGATAAGATGTCATGGTTCTGACAGATGAAACTCTTCAAAAGAACTTCGAGGCATTGTTTACCTTAAAGAATCTTTTGAGAAACATAGTATCGGCACTACATAGTTGAAACAAAAAACTGAATTCCCCTCCCCTGGGCACAAAGTAGCAAAGCACAATTCTCTCTTCCGACTAACAGTCATAAATCACATTCCCCAATTAGCTTGAAACGCAGGTTTTCTCCACAGCTCTCCAGCCCGCCAAATCGTTATCAACTCTGGGCTCAGTAACCTCGGATTCTCACGGCTGAGTTATTGTTATGACTAACTGGACTCTCATCCACATCCCCCCTCTCAGCATCAACTAGCTCTAAAAGCGAAAGAGAAAAATGACTGCATTTCCATCTGTTGTCAAAGCAGTAACACCCGATGTTAGCAGCATTGACATCTGGGCCCCCTTACAAGAAAGACAAATCTTGTAATGCAAACAAAAGCACAGGTTAGGGGTTGCCTCTTGGTTTGTTAGGGTGTTTCTTATAGAATCTATTAATGAGTCTGTCAGTTTTTACATCACTAGATTTTACCCAGGTGGCCTCAGACAACAGATATCCCTTCCATTGTACTAAATACTGCAATTTCCCTTTAAAAATTCTTGAATCAAGAATACGCTTTACTTCATAGTGAATCTGTCCTGCCACTACGAGAGGTCCCGGTGCCTTCTTGGGGGTGTCTTAAGGTGGAATCTCGAAAAGGTTTCAACAGGCTACAATGGAAAACAGGGTGAACTTTCCCTAAGAGCCTGGGAAGTTTTAATTCTACTGTGACCGGGTTAATGATCTTTACAATGGGGAAAAGTCCTAACTTCTTACTAGGTACTTAAGCCGTAAATACTTAGTCGACAGATAAACCTTTTCCCCAACTTGAAATGTCCTTTGAGGAGCCCTTTTCCTATTTGCCTGTTTTTGTATGTCTCAGAAGCCTTTTTCAAAGCGGTTTTCATGCTTTAAGATCGGTTCAATTGCAAATATTCTTTTTAAGTTCTCAAAAGCGGTTTGACAGTTCATAGTCCATGTTAGTGGTTGACCCGGTTGTGGCTTCTCTCCCCCTTTCCCTGTTTTTAGTAATTCCGTAAGGGGCAGGGCAATTTCGGCAAAGGAGGGAATGAATTGACGGTAGTAGTTGGAGAATCCTAGGAAGCTCTTGAGCTGCTTGCGAGTCTTTGGAGGCTGCCACTCTATTACGGCTTTCACTTTGGTTGGGTCCATTTCAATGCCCTCATTGAAAATTCTGTAGCCAAGATACTCTAATCGGGTCTGGTGAAACTCACACTTTGATAGTTTGACATAAAGTTTGGCATTCAACAGTTTCTCTCACTAGTTTTACGTGGTCAGTCATATTCGTGCTGTATATCTGGATGTTATAAAGATATACTAGAACCCCTTTGTATAAATGGTCATGTAGGACCTGATTAATCAGCTGCATGAAGACAGCTGGAGCCCCCTGTAGTCCAAACGGCATGACTTTAATTGATAGCTCCCCACGAGACAGTTAAAAGCAGTCTTCCACTCATCTCCCTCCTTTATCCTCATCCGGTAATATGCCTCTCTCAGGTCCAACTTAGTGAAGACACTCCCCGTTGCCAGGTGGGTTAGTAAGTCCTTCAGGTGGGGGGAGAGGGTATTTATTTTCCATGCTCACCAGGTTCAGACCCTTATAATCCACGCAGAGACGAGGACACCCCCTGCGATGGACCCGTTAAGTTAGCAGAATGAAATGGAGTTTTTAAACTTCCTTAGCCGGACCCACAACTTCCCGACTAAGGCTGGGCTGACCAAGCATCCAGTGCATCCTGAGTCTAAGAGGGTGGTCAGGATCACACTTCCTTCTCTGCCTGGGATTAACAGTTCTGTGGGCAAGGTCATTGGTGGGATCGGCCCACTTACCAATGGGTTGTCATTGTACTCGCTTTCCGGCACCCCCAGTTCATCCTCTGGTGGGATTGGAGTTCCTTCTCTTGGTTGCAGGGTTGGATGGAACTCCATGACCTCCGCACTCTTCAGGGCCGTGTCTTTATGGCATGGGTTAGGTTTAGTTGGCTTCCCTCTGGACTGCTGTTTGCCTTTCTTGGCCGGAGTTTTGCTGCAGTGCAATGACCTTCTTTGCCACCGTTTCCACGTTTAGGCGGAGCGGTATGAGTTGCAATTCTGATTGATCTCCACTTCTTTGGCCAGGATGCACCAGGTGTGTAATCGTGCTGGGGCTCCCCTGGCCACACATGTGTTATACAGGTTGTCATTTAGCCCGTCCTGGAAACAGCTAATTAAGATATCTTCAGCCAGTTGAGGTGGCATGCCAGGTCTCGGAACTCCTCCGTGTACTCAGCCACCGGTCAACGCCCTTGCCTCACGATCTTTATGCGGTCTCATGCCTTCTAATCAGCCAGGCGGTCCTCGAACCTCCGTCTCAGGGCTGTCATGAAGCGGTTAAAGTTTTGGAGCTCCAGCACGTCGCAGTTGTGCAGCGTGACCATCCATCAGGGTGCAGTCTCTTCCAGGGCTAAGGTGACAACCCTGACTCTAGCTTCATTACTGGGGAGGTTTCTCCCATAAACTTGCATGTAGGTGAAAACATGGGCGAGGAAGAATCCCAGCTGTTGGGGGTCCTCATCAAATTTCACTCCTAGAGGGACCAGTTTTGGTTCCTCCAGCGGGGCTCTCCCGGGGCGCTGGTGGAGCATTCGTCTGGAAGCGGTTCGCTGCGGTGCTGCCGGGGTGGTTGCCGCTGTTTCCATGGAGCCAGTCACAGACTGGCTTGGGTTGTCGCAGACTCTACCCCCACCATACTCGGCTTCTTCGGTTTGTTCCCCCGCTACTACTCTTGCACTGCCCAGACTTCGTCTTGAGGTCCTGAAAGACTTCCACCATGTATTGCACAGCTCACTTCAGGATCTGGTCGGCCAATTCCTGTTCTCCTTCTACTTCCTCCTCCTCATCATCATAGAGCAGCACCATCTCTCGCTTCCAGCCCTGTCTCCAGCTGCCTTGGGTGAATGTCACTCTCTGGGCTCTTCTGTCCCATTCCTCTCTCTCTTTCCTACCCTGACCAACCATCTTGGCTTCGCGGAGCTCTCCGTGGTGACCATATCCTCCATCCATCCAGAGGAGCTTTCTTCTGGGAAATTCTTGGTGACGGATTCTCCCCAACATTCGTCCTCGTCCTGTTCGCTGCCATGGAGGGATATAGTGTGCATGGTCCCCGCAGTTGCCTCTCCGGGTTGACCTTTTTGCAGATGTTGCTTAATGTAAGGTCCTGCCTCAGCTAGTCCTCCCAAGAAAACAGAATTCTTGAAACAGGCATTGTTTCAAAAGGAACTTTTATTGAGAGTCAGTGATAGCAGAAGAGCAAAGCAAGATCTAATGCTTTGCTGCGCGAAATGCTACATTAAAGCATCCTTTCAAAACCCCACACCAACAGCCAAATGTCCAGTTTGATTTCATTCAATCCTCAGGTATGAAGTTGTTATGGGAACCGAGGTGATAAGCACCAATCCCAGGCACCGTTCTCAGGGTTTCGTTTCCTCCTGGTCTCCTCCCATCGAATTGGAGATAAGACAGATGGCCCAGGGCACATTCCTCTCCTGTTCACACCCCGAGGGATCAAAGGGATAGGAACAAAGTGGAGGAAACACCGACAGACCTCCCCCCTCCCAACAGCACGGCCTCACAGCTTCCTTCCTCCCAGCAAAATGACAGAACCCGAAAGCAAAAAGGAATAGAAGGGTTGAGGGTCTGACATGGCCTTTTGAAAGGCATTGGAAATGTAGCTTTGCCATCAAGGCTAGGGTCCTGAGAGTTCCTGCCTGTAAAGTTGATTTAAGTTATCTCTTGTTTTAAATGGAATTGTTTTTCCCCCTGTTTTCAGCTGTTTGAGCAGCAGAGTTATGTCAGTGAGACAGGTGGCCATATAAATGTATCAAATAAATAAATTCCAAATGCCCTCTGGAAGAACGTAACTTCTGGAATGGTCCTAACGTCCAGGGGAGAGTGTTGCAGAGTGCAGGAGCCTTTATTTCCTCAGCTCCCCCCTCTTGAAAGAAAGCACCACCTTGGGCAGTTTTCCCCAAGATAAATGTATTGGGGGGCCTTTTCTGGTGGGGGGAATGATCCTGCAGATATCTAGGTGCCTAACTAAAACTTTGATCTTAGCTTATATTTTGTCTGGAGGCCATGTCTATACATTTCAGCTTGGCTCTAGAAGGTAATTGTTTGGGGGTTATTTTCTGCATCTTAGATTGTGAACCGGCACGGACCTGAAGCAGACAGGCATTTGCTACGCTGTCTCTTTTCTCATGTGGATTTCAGTGGCGATGGTAAAAGTAGCGGTAAAGATTTCCACCAGGTAAGTTTGAGTGAAGAGTTTTCTATTATTTTGCTCTTTATGTTTGCCTTGCAGCTTGACTACTGCACTAACCAGTACATGGCGCTGCCCTTGAACACCACTTAGACCCCTCGACAAGTGACACAGGCAATAATGGGCATTCCTTAGTGTGCCGTGTAACTTCTCTGCTTCACGAGCTGCATTGGTTGCCATTTGCTTCTGAGTTCAATTCAAGGTGCTGGTCATTCCCTGTGAAGCCCTACAGGGCATAGGGCCTGGCTACATGAGGGATCACCTCTCTCCCATGACATCAGTCTGACCAACTTCATCCAGCAGGATTGGTGCGCTCTTGGTTCCTTCAGTTAAACAATGTCTCCACTCAGGACTAATAGCACCTACCCTCTGGAATGAGGTTCCCCCCTCCCTGAGATCTGGATTCCCCCCCCCCCGTGAAGCTCTTCACCCAGGCCTTTGGTAAGGGGCCAAAGCAAGCAAGCTTACAGGTTGCTACCTATTGTGTATTATATTATAATTTATTATAATTTATTACAATTTCTTTAATTGCTATGAGTTACTGAGGGTTGGGCAGTAAGTAAGCTCAGTAATTCAGGTAGTCCTTGCTTAACAACTATTTGTTCAGCAACTATTGAAAAATACAACAGTGCTGAACCAATGGGAGTTAGGACCAATCCTGGAAGTTACAGCTACCTTCATGGTCACATGATGAAACTTCAGGCACATTTATAATGGCATCATGGCACATTTATAATGGCATCATGCACTTCAACTCTCCCCCCCCCCCCCCCCAATGGGGGGGACTTTTTGGCTACCTTGCACTCTGCTACCAGCAGCTATCTTGACCAGGCAGTCCTTATTAGCGGCAGGAGGAATAGATGGAGAAGGTCAGTTGGGGATGGCAGGGCTAGGTAGTCACAGTGGAGTGCGGGGCATCCAATGGGGGGGAAGGATAGATGAGGGGCAGTTAAAGCAGAAGCAAGCCTGGCAGAGCGATAGAGCCTTGGGATGGGGATGAGGCATTGGGCAGGAGATGGGCTTTGCCCTGGCCTAATGGCTGCAATCTGGGTTGCCAGGTCTACCATTGCTATGCTGTGCAGCAATCCTGTGATGTTTTGCTTAATAAGCACTTGGCTTCGTGAGGGAAGTTCCAGTCCCAGTTAGATCCCTTCACTTTTTATGGATGTTCCAGACCCAGGACTACCTATATGTATCCACATGCCTAGCCATTTAGAGGAGAATCAGCTGACCCTTCCTGAGAGGATTTCCAAATGGAGTTCCTACCAAAAAGGCCTGTGCCTTCACTCCTTTATTCTCTGTTTCAGCAAATAGAAAATCATAAATGCTCCTGAAAACTAGAAACAGAGAAGGAGCGTTTGCAACATCTATCAAAGCTGTCTAAAGCAATGTTATTTAAATGTTTTGCTCTTGGGGTTGCATCTCACTTTTAAAAATGTATAGAGGATCCCAGAAGAGCCTTATGTTTATTGATATTGAGCATATTAATTTAAAAGTGATGCATTGTAGATATTTATTGAATTATGTAAAAATAACAGTTAATCCCATTGGAAATTAGGATAAATAAAATATTTTTCATGATGAAACCCTATTTTCTTAACAAAAGTAATAAGTGACATTGTTTTAAATTTTTGCAAATATCTTTAACACTTGGCAAATAATTTTGATTTTGTGGATCCCTGAGAGGATTTGGGGGGACCCCCCTAGGGTTCTTCAGGGTTCTTTCTTACACTTTCTTATACTGTAAGAAAATCTGGTCTAAAGTAACAATTCAAGATACAGCTTTAGCTAATAGCTTTGAATCAAACTCTTGTTCTAAGGGTATATTTTAATCTAATAGTTCTTTTTGTTTTAGTGCAACTTTTTACCTGTTTTTGTTTTTTTTATAAAATACTCATATATGTTGGCTACCATTCTCTTTAAGTACATATCATGATAATATATTACAGTATACATATACACTAATAACTATGAATAATATCTGTGTTCTCATCTTTGAGAAGGATAACCAAGCAAACTTTTAGCTATCTAGTCTCTTCCACAATATTCCTTCCGTAAGAGCCTGAAGACCTGGCTCTGCCGATTGGCCTGGGGACCCTAGGGAGGACCACACTGGAGTTGGCTACTAGATTGATAGCAAACTCCACCTCCCCTGTCGCTCCCTGCTTCCCCATCCTGCCCACCTTTTATTCTTATATCACTGTATCCTCAGTGTTTTCTTTTTCATTGTTTTATTTTATTTCATTGTTTTATTTTATTGTATTATTCTGTTTCTTTGCTACTGTCATCTTTACACTTCTTTTCCTTTCTCTGTTTTTACTGTTGCAAACTGCCTGCAGGGCTTTTCAACCTTTTCACCCATTGTACCACTTTTAGGATATGGCAACATCCGAGTACCACCAGTCGCCTAGGAAGGTGTCAAAAACTTGATGACCAAAAAAAAAAAAAAAAAGTGATAAAGTACAGGTAGTCCTCGACTTACAACAGTTCGCTTAGTGACTGTTCGAAGTTACAATGGCACTGAAAAAAGTGCCCCCCAAGCCACAGCCGAGCAAGACACCTGCCTGCCCACCCGGCGGCGCTCTTCCTCCTGTCCGAGGTTTTCATTGTTGTGAGCATTTCTGTTGAGGATTGGCAGCGGGGGTGGGGTGGTGTTTGGTTTTTATTTCCCCCGTCTGCTGGGTGGTTACAGCAGGTTTTGGTCACTTCACATGACCCTGGGACACTGTGACCGTCATAAATATGAATCAGTTGCCAAGCATCTGACTGTAAATCACAAGACCCTGGAGATGCTGCAACATTCCAGCTGATCGGCGCTTCTTCTGGGCTCAGCAGAAGCGTCAGGATCAGTGCTGCTTTCCAGCTGATTGGTGCTTCTTCAGGGCTCAGCAGAAGCACCAGGATCAGCACCGAGCTCCAGCTGGAGCCTGGCGCTGGTCCTGGCATTTCCACTGAGCCCTGACAGCCCCGAAGAAGCGCCGATCAGCTGGAAAGCAGCACTGATCCTGGCACTTCCGCTGAGCCCTGACAGCCCTGCAGCTCCAGCCATCTTCGCTCAGGCTTGTGCGGTGCTGCCACCGGTTCAGCTCATTCCCCTCCCCCGCTACCACTTTTCTAGGATGGTCGTGTACCACCTGCCAGGTGCCAATGTACCACAGGTGGTACCCGTACCACTGGTTGAAAAGCCCTGGCCTAGAGTAACTCTAGGCAGCTTATGGCAAGTTGGCAGTAAATCAATTTAACAAATAAATATAAAAAGTATTTCTTATACACTCCATGGCAAAATGGTTCAAAGTAGAAGCCATATGAATTATGTTTTATAATTATGTTGTCAGGTGCAGAGAAAACACCTTTTATATAACCATCTCCTTTCTTTCCAGACTCAGTTTCTGATCCAGGAGTGTGCATCATTGATTACAAAGCCAAACTTCATTTCAACACTGTCCTATGCTATTGAAAATCCATTGCATTATCAAAAGGTTTGCATAAACAAGTCATAATTTGTTGCACTATTCAGCCAGTGTTGCATAATTTATGACTATAAACATTATTTTTAGCCCTTCATGTATGTTGAAGATTGTGAGATATTGAAACCTTAGTTTGTACATATTTTTTGTCCTATCAGGTTCAAGCAGCAATGTATTAAAGCAGACATGTCAAACTCGCGACGTCATGTGATGTCGCGTGACATATCAGAGCTTTTTCTCCATTGCCGGGCAATGGGGTGGGCGCGGTTTCTTGGTGACGCGTCCGGCCCGCGGGCCGGCAGTTTGACACCCCTGTATTAAAGTATAAATATCAAACAGTTAGACATAAGAATGTAGCTAGGAGAAGCAACTTTAATACAGAGTACAGGAGATGCTCCCATCTTAAGAGTGGTATGCCACAGCGGTCTGTTTGTGCAATATCAATTTAATAGGTAGACTGTAAGCTAAAAATGATTTCTTGTTTCTTTCAGAGTCTTAAGCCATCACCCCATCTATTCATCCAGCTGAGCAAAGTTATCAAATTAAGCAAAGTTCAAGAGGTGGGCTTTCTGTCCTATTTTTACGCATTCAGCATTTTGTTGGGTGGGTGGGGAGCAGCATCAGCATCTTGATGGAATCATAGAAATGCCCCAGTTAGTATGCTTCTCTCAGCCTTGAGAAATAAGTAAGAGACAATCGCCACCAGATTTTCCACTTTTACCCTGTACTTCCTGACTGGCTGTAATATTTGTTATTACTGTAGTTCAGAATGCCAGGAGTATCGTCCTCGAAATCCTGATCCGCTGAATGGATGGCAAGATCTATTGGGCATATTGGGGAGGGGCTTGCAAAAGTGGGGCATAGAGCAGCAGTATTCAGTCTTGGGGTTTCTCTCTGATCTGTGTGGTTGCCAACCTCGGTTTGTTATTAGAAGCATGAAGTGGGAAAGAAACTGTAAAGCTTCCTGATCCAGCTTCTTGCTCAATGCAGGAATTCAAATTAAAACGTTCTAGGCAGAAGACATGCAGTAATGGGAGTTCATTTCCTTTCCGGTTCCACTGTCACACTGTTCTTATGATTCAGGATTTTTCCAAAATTTAATTGGGATCTCTCTTTGCAACATTGTACCCATTACTGTATGCACTCTGATTTAATATAAAATTGTCCATGATTTTCTTCTGTGTGATCATCTTTCAGGAATTTTAATAGTGCTATAATATTCCCCCAATCTTCTTAAGAGTAAGCATACCCAGGTTTGATGGTACTGAATTGTAATACATTAACTTTTAACTTCTCTTTATTTATTAATAGGTTATTTTTGGTCTTGCTTTGTTGAACTCTTTCAATCCTGATCTACAAGTTTTTGGTAAGATAAATGATAACTGGGTAGGAAACTTCTTCCTGAATTTTTTTACATAGTTTTATTTGCACAACGTACTTAGCCATTATTGTAGTTAGCCATTTTCATAATTCATATAATACAACGAACATACTAAACCACAAAAATAATTAAATCTAACCCTAACATGTTACGTATATACAACCGTAGGATATGTATCAACGTCATTTTATTCTTGTATCAATAGGAAGTGAAGTGTGGAATATTAGAAATCTGTACTGATATCTGTAGCTCAGATGCTGATTTGCACAAAAAAATGTCTCTTTCCCCAAGGCATGCTGAGATATGAGATTAATTGGAAAGCACTTACTAACTCACTATTCCTATCCATGTGATCCTGTTTTATCTCTAGTAGAAGTTTCTCTAATAATATAATAATGTCTGTACTGGTAGTCCTCAGCTAACAAGGGCAATTGGAACTGGAATTACCATTGCTAAGTGATATGGTCATAAAACATGCGGTTATGTGATGATGATTAGTAACGGTAATTGCCAGTTGCCATCGTTAAGCAAATTATGGTGGGTCACTGAGCAAGGACTTCACATGATTGCCATTTGCGGCCTCTTGCTAGCATTCCCATTGATTTTGCTTGTCAGAAGCCAGCAAAGAAGGTTGCAAATGGCAACATGTGACCGGCATGGGACGCTGCAATGGCCAGATCTCTGAGGACTAGTGGCAGTTTTAGAGATAGCCCCAAAGCCATTGACCAAAAAATTCCATTGTCTAAAAAAAATTCCGAACTTCAGGCGATGTTGTGTTTGTAGGCAGGGTCACACTGAATGATTCTGTGATATGGAGCTCTTTTGTGAGATAACCTGAACAATGCACATGTGTTCCTTTTAAATCACAAGAAAAAAAATTGTCCTTATTCCTAAAGCAATTCTGTTAATTGCTGTCTATTTGTCTTTTTTTTTCCTTCCAAGCTGCTCAGTTTATTAAACAGAAACTTCCTGATCTTCTGCGCTCATATATTGACGCAGACGTCAGTGGCAATCAAGAAGGTGGCTTTCAAGATATTGCAATAGAAGTCTTGCACCTCCTTCTTTCCCATCTTCTTTTTGGGCAGAAGGGAGCCTTTGGGGTTGGACAGGAACAAATTGACGCTTTCCTCAAAACATTGCGCAGAGGTAAGTTATGTGTCTCTTTGAAGCCCACTTCTAAAGAGCTTTGCAGGAAGTAAATTATGTGGAGTTCTTGTATCCCCGAGATGGCATGATTGCACTTGTTGATGACCTCGGCTAGGGATCCATTTTGGTCTATCTTGATCTCTCAGTGGCTTCTGATACATCACATTATTGTCAACCCTACAAGGTAGATGAGACCAAGGAAGAAATAGCATGTGGGTCTAAAGCTATTTTATGGTAACAGAACCTTGCACATCTGAATATGCTTTCCTTCCTATGAATTGGGAGGGTTGTAGGGGGGCCCTCCAAGTTGTTTGCATAAATCACTGTCCTGGAATGAAGCCTTTTTTATCTGATCATTTCCTTGGCAGTGGATCTTCTCTCAGGTCATCCTTCAGGTCATCCTCTATCTCACCGCAGTATTCTTCTAGACTGGATGTGCGGATTAGGAATCGGAGACACAATGCTGGTGTAGTTTTCCTTTTCCCAGGGTCAGTTTAGTGGGGGCACTGCATTGTGTTTCCATTGTCTACAGACTATGAGGCACCAGGTGGAGGAGAACAGGCCAGTCTGACCCTGACAAAACTGACTGGTTGTGGGTTTTGAGGCTCCCAAGTCCAGAGACTTTCCATCTTTAGCTCTGAATGGGGTTGCCCTCCCCCAGACAGAGCAGGTGCACAAGATAGGAGTCTTCTAGGACTCATGGCTCCTACTCAAACATTAGGTGTCCAGGAAAGTCTTTGCACAGGTTATGACCATTTCTGTATGGGGGGAGGGTTGTTACTCAAAGTAATTTGTACCTTGGTCATATTTCAGTTGGATTACTATAATGTGTTCTATATGGCAGGAGTCTCCAACCTTGGCTAGTTTTGCAACTTGTGGACTTCAACTCACAGAATTCCTCAGCCAGCATGATTGGGCGTTCTGGGAGTTGAAGTCCAGAAGTCATAAAATTGCCAAGGTTGGAGACCCCTGCTATATGGGACTGTTCTTGAAAAGCATTTGGAACTTGCAACTGGCTCAGGATGAGCAGTGTGGGCACTTTAAAGCATTTTGTGATACAGCCATGTACCCCTTTGTCTCACAAACTGCCCTGGCTTTCAGAGCTGGTAGAACCTGTAAAAGCCTTCTTGGCAGAGGACCAGGCTCCTTGCAGTGTGCCTGAATGTTAAAATTACATTAATTGGAATTATATTAATTGTAAAAATATAAGAAGAATGGAATGGAATGGAATGGAATAGAATAGAATGGGACTTTGGAGGTCTTCTAGTCCAGCCCCCTGCTCAAGCAGGAGACCCTGTACCATCTCAGACAAGTGACTGTCTAGCCTCTTTTAAAAAATCTCCAGTGATGGAGCGCCCACGATTTCTGGGGCAAGCTATTCCACTGGTTAATTGTCCTCACCGTCCTCACTATAAACATTTTGGTCAAAGATTTATGGTTTTAGACCAGCGGCTCCCAACCTTTTCTATGCCCTGCACCCCTAGAACGCTTCTGATATATTCTTGCATCCCTTACAAAAGTTCAAAATAACGAATTATGCATATACACTATAATTTTGAAACTTCTAAACCCAGGTTTTTGTACCCCCTGGAATATCGTCTCGCACCCCTGGTTGGGAAACCCTGTTTTAGACAGACAAAAATGGATTTAGTTATGTATGTGAAAATTTTTATCATGGACTTCTCAAGTCCAAGAAGAGGAAGGAACATTGCTAATACTATTCTTGAACCAGACTCCTGGACATGGGCATAATTAGTGGCTGCTGAATGAGGACTACCTGTGGCAAACATACCTGATCTGCCCGCCCAATGATAGAAATAAATAAGGGAATTTCTGCAAGAGGCTTCATGTTTGTTTAGTTGACAGAAAATTGCTTCTGCTGAGGGCTGTTCTTCCTAAAATGAGTGACTGGATCTGTGCCTGAAGAGAACACAGGGCCCCTACATCTCCAGTTTTGCTAAGGAAACCCTTTACCAGATTTTGCTTTGAGAATGACAGTTTGTTCTCTAGAAAGACAGATAATGAGAATCTGTGTCCATACACTATGTAATACGGCCCCACATTCCATTTTTATGTGGAGGAGGAGGAGGAGAAGGATTTACATGCTGCCCAACTCCCAACCACTCTGAGTGGCTTATAATTGTTAAAAAAAAGAGCATAGATGGCAGAGGAACAAAGAAAAAATGCGAGGGGGGGGGCTCAGTCACTCTCACCAAAGGCCAAGAACCAGGTCTTGGAGCCCTTCGTGAACTTCAGGCCCTGCTTCTGGGATCCCTCCAGATGGCATGGTTTAATACTGCACAATACATTTTTCGTGTCTGTACCAATCCTTGTTTCTAGGCAGCAGCTTAGACAACAACTTCCAGTTTCTTCCACTCCAAAGTGGACAGAGCTCCATTTGCAGACTAGTGAAGTCTGGGTATCATGACAGAAGATGCCTCCCCTCTACCAAACTAACTCTCGGAATGAGAGTCAAAATAAGAAAATACAACATTTGGACATTCATTCAGACAGTATTTTGTCACATTTCCTTTGGCAGAAATAATAGGTTCTAAACATGGCCGATAGAAGCCAAGAATGATATTCTTGCTTTTCATTTTTTCCCCATTGTGGATCTCTTGTATCTCAGAAATGTTCTCTTGTCTCTTTCATGTTTGAGATTTCCCCAGTAATATTCAAATCTGGGAACCATGAAGGCCCTTCTAAAATTCTTTCTTTTTTTTACTTCTTCATCATGATCAGATTGATATCATGTATTCTTGTACAAGTGTCCTGGTATTTCTATAGCAGGTGGAAGATGGCTGTAATTACCATTAGAATTAGCTATTTTAATCTAACTGGATGCTGAAAAAGCCTTTGATTTAGTTCAGAGTAAAATTTGAAGTGTTTATAAACTGACCCAAGTCATATGAGATAGGCCGGGTAGAAACTTGATAAATAAATAAAATTAATATGGGTTCCCATTATCTTTTATTCATTGGATTATTGTGGCATTGTTCAAGAATCTTCTAATTCACAATCTTCTGATTTCTAGCCTGCTGTCTTCTAGCCTTAACCACTAGTTCAAACACTAGTTCATTTTAATGTAATTAAAATGAAGATAACATCTAGGTGCATGTATATTTGAAAGGGGTTACTATGTATATCTTAAGGAGAGTTATAATGTTGATTCCCATTGGGTTCTTTATCCAAGTAGCCAAATTATTGTGAAAGTATTTATTAGAAGACACTAAGTCCTTCAACTCTTTTTGATTAAATTGTAGTTGGTTTTCGATTATGGCTTTTATCTACTAGATTTTAAACTTTTTCATCAGGTATTTATTTTAACATCCATGTTTCTATGGAATGAGCAATGCTTTTGGTCTTGCTTAGGGAGCAAATTATCTAATTCCTTTGAAACCTTGGCAAATCATGGGATCATCATAACAAACTGTCGTATCTTTCTCAGCCTGTAGTCTTAAAAGAAAATACCTTATCTACTTGGCCTGCAGTGGTCCTAAAAAAGAATTCAAGTTTGTCATTCTATCTCAGGCCTCATGTAGAACCACGTTATTTTAATAAATTGTAACAATTTGGATGGTCTCTGTCTGTCTGTCTGTCTGTCTGTCTCTCTCTCTCTCTCACACACACACACACACACTTTTTTTCCTTCCGCCTTTATGGTTTACCCTAAAGAGTTTTTTCAAAGGCCAATATATTAGCCTGAGAAAGTGGGAGAGAACAACCCACCATCCACTCATAGGTGTGACTTCTGGCTCCTGTGTAGAAGAAGGTTGCTGACCCCTGTTTTAGCAAACGTAGAGGTACCTGGAATACCAGGATCATTAAGAGGTGCCATTTTTGAAATGAAACTAACAATTCAATATTACATGAAATTAAAAAATGCAATGAAGAGTAACATTAGTAAATCCCAACCCTAACACATGCAATGAAGAACTGGAATACCCAGTTTTGGACAATCAACAATTAATTGCTTAATGGCATGATTTAGAATTGAAAACAGAAGTGATAATGGAAGTCTGTTTTTATGTATGCACCCATTGTGAATGCTAAACGTCTTTGCATCCCTAGATTTCCCCCAGGAACGTTGCCCTGTGGTGCTTGCACCACTCTTATACCCTGAAAAACGGGACATTCTAATGGATAGGATCCTGCCTGACTCTGGAGGGATAGCAAAAACCATGATGGAGAGTTCTCTTGCAGACTTCATGCAGGAAGTTGGCTATGGCTTTTGTACAAGGTATGTAGGTGACTGAATTATTCACTGAATTATTCAAAGAATTTTTCAGAATAAAAGAAAAGTTATTTAGATCTTGGGAGTTACAGCATAGACATTGTAGTAGAATGACAAAATTGCACAATATTGATGTGAAATTAAATATAGAATTTAATGTTCCATCTAGAACATCCATGTGATGGTTCTTTTGCTTAGTAATCTCAGCCTTTGAGATTTGAGGAGGATACCTGGACCTTTCCCACCCAAGCCAAGAAGCAACTGAATGCTCTATTTTCAAATAGTTATTTAAGCACTGCCCTGTGCTATTTAAATCTCAGAAGGTTGCTCCACATGTCTCATTCCCAAAATCTGACTCTGGTTTTCGTATTGGAAGCCAATGTTTACAAAAAAGAAAGTGCTTGAAATGTTGCTTCAAGCAAGAGTCCACAAGTCCCCAGGGGATTGCAGAGTGAGTTGTCTGAAGTTCTGCCTGGATGTAAATAGACCATGCCTTATTCTGAAGCTCACATGAAGGTGGGGCAGAAATATTTATCTCTGGACACACAAAGTCTTGAGTAACTGACATATTTTAGGAAGGCCCTCTCTTTGGAAAGATATTCAAGCATTTCAGAGCTTTTGAGGATTACTAGAGAGAAGGCCTACTTTGGGTGTCTGTCGCTCATATCTCAGCACATGAGGACACCTTCATTAACAACCCATAGGATCAAGTGAGAATCTTGAAGGAGAGGTGTTTTTTCAGGTACGGTGGCCTAGTGTCGGAGAAGGACTAGCAGAGCCAGGGGGAAAGGTAAAAAGAGAGATCAGGCTAGAATCACTACCTACCACAAATGAATTGCAGTGGTACCTTAGTACTCATCGCTAATTCATTCCAGGAGGAGTAATGAGTACTAAAAACGAATACTAAGCAAACTACTTGACCTACCATGTGACCCTTTATTTCGGCTGGAAGGAGTAGTCATGAGGCAACTGACGCTAGCAAGTTATACTTTGTGCATCAAGTTCGGGAGAAAGATTAGTATCGGGGACAAGATTTTTTGCTTCAAAATGCATTGAGTACTGAAGTGGAAAAGTTTTGAAGCAGTCGAGTACTGATGTATGACTGTAAGTCCAGCCCCCCTTGACTGCTGTTGACTCGTATCTAACTTTAACCAGGTGCTGATCATTAGTTGAGAAGATTCCTGTGCAGAAGCTTTTAGCAATAAGTCAGTTAAATTTGTACGTGACATCTATAGCCTTTTCATCTAATATAGATAAATCAATTAATGTTCTCCAGGGTTTGGAAGCGGGGAGCTAAAAGAGAGTCCAATATGTAAGCTTAGCTTCTTGGACACTTTTATATAACTTGCCTACATTATAATCTTCTGGCGTTAAGTGAAAACCTTTTATTTTCAAAGAATTTTAGAACTATTTTTATTTCTGAGATCTTCACATTATTATGCATTTGTTGCTTGTATAAGTCTTCATTGTTGTCTTAGAGTTACTTAATATGTAAGAAGAGAGCTTGGTTAATTGGGCAATGTAATATTTTTAATAAAACAAACATTATCTTCCATACTTAGCGTGGAAGAATGTCGCAGTATCATCACACAGTTTGGTGTTGGGGAAGTTACAGCTGCCCAGGTTGCCAGGGTTTTGGGAATGATGGCTCGAACACACTCTGGATTGACAGATGGCATTCCATTACAGGTCAGTACAAGCTTTAGCACTGTCAAAAATCAGTTGTTGTTGTTTTTGCTGGAGAATACACCGCTTCTCTGATAACACAATCTGTTGTGGTCTCTATTGAAAGTCCACACCAGCCATTTATCAGAAGGCAAACTGGTGAGGTTGCTCCTTGTACCCAAAGACGGTACTGTACTGGCTAATCATTGCCTTTGTAGGTGAGCATACCATTGAACAAATCCCTAAATTGTGGTCATCTGCCTTTTTTATTTTCTATCTAGGAGCTCTATTGAATCTAGGAGTGTCCTTGGAAATAAGGATGGTTCTGGTGTCTGGCTGGTTCTGTTTTACCTTGTTTAAAATGAAAAGGGATACAGTAGTCTTCATTTAGTGGCAATTTGCAGTTACAACAGTGATGAAAAAGAAACTTTACAACCAGTCCTTGCATATAAAACCTTCACAGGTCTGTAAAGCAAAGGAAAGCTGAAGTAAGTTCAAAAGCACAACCGCCATTTAACTTAGTGACTGCTTTGTTTAACAACTGAGTTGCCAGTCCACTTTTGATCACAAAACAAGGACTGCCTGTAATTAAGAAATAAATGGGATAGGGGTTTTGGTAGGCACTAAGCAAAGTGTCCCTGGGTGTGAGACTACTCTACTCCATTCCTCTATTACTCAGTGAAATAAATAATTACAATTTTAATAGACTTCAAAGTGAGCGAGTAGGGAGCTGACATTTTCTTTTTAAAAGACTGCCCTTTAAAATTGTCTGTGGCTTGTGCTTTTAACTTACTGATTATTTAAGTCTGTTTTGTGGACATAAAAAAGCAGCTTGTTGAATCAGTGCTCAGAGTTCATGGCAGCCCCTTTCCCTGGTTCAGCAGTTGCTGCTGCTATTCTTGCTGCTGCCATTAATGCAGGATGGTTCAGCAACATGAAATGAAGGCAACCTTCCAGGCAGAAAGTGGCGTATTGTGGGGACAGAATACCAATCATGGACAGAGTTAGGCCTGCACTGGAAAGTCCAAGGATACTTTTGCCTAGAAAACTTATCAGCAGGCTGAGGAAGACTTACTAAAATCTGTGGCATGATTTCTCAGGATAATAAATATAAAACTGCAAAAAAGGATAAAAAGTGGGTACCTTTGCTACCAAGCTTTGGTATGCTCTGAAGGCTACCACGAGGGAGCTGGGAGACTGCATCCATCTGCATGAGTTAAATATTTTACTTCATCCCCATTTTACTCTCTAAAAATAGTATAAACATGCATCTACATGTTTAATTTGCAGTCTATTTCTGCCCCTGGAAGTGGAATTTGGAGTGATGGAAGAGATAAAAATGATGGGACACAGACTCATACGTGGAATGTTGAAGTTCTGATTGATGTGCTTAAAGAACTGGTATGTTCATACAATGAATCCTAAATATGTATTTCTGGAATTAAGAAGTTACTACTCATTTAATGACCACTGGGGTACTACTGTTGTAGCACAACCTGCATGCTTTTTGTCACGATAAAAAAATATCCTGTGCCACACATTCATGCAATTTATTTAGATGAAAGTTAGATGCATCTATTTATAATATCAGAATATTGATCAAGGTACTTTTATATGCAATCTCTTGATTATTAAGAGCAGGCAGTAAAATTTAATTGAAAACAGATAAAAAAATTTGCTCTACATTTCCAATTTATTGAGGACATTTATTGAGTTTGTGGAAAGTGTAGTTTTAATTCAAAATACATGATGTTTTGTCAATATAAAGCCTTGAATGGATTACAGGTTTTATTATGAAGAAAAGTACTTATGTAACTAAAGTTAAATATGCTTTTAACTTTAATTTAATCTAGTTATATTTTGCCATTTCTCTAGTTAGAGATTTTTTTTTCTAATCTTGTGTCACCATTCCCATTCTCCATGATTTCTCAAGGATCAGAGAAGAGGGCACCAAGATGACATTTCCAGGTTCATTCAGGAACTGGTCTTGGTGATTTAAACTCATTCATGGTAGTCCAGTGCTTTGGAGTAATCTGATGCTTTCCTTGGATTGCTACTCATGTTAAGGGTTTGATCTATTTCAAGCCCCCAAAGTAAAGTTCCTTGTTCCTGCAGCCCCCCCCCTCCTTTTTCTGCCTTTGGTTACTGATGTTGGCAAATTTCTCCTCCCTTTAGCTTTCCTTGTTTGTGCTTTAGCCTTTCTCAGTATGTGAATATACCCCATTTTTCATTTCTTCTAGATCAGCAGTCCCCAAACTTTCCACCTTGGTAGCCCCACCCAGGGAGAGGGGGGAGGTGTGAGTGGCAGGCACACATGTGCATACATATCTCCATTTATGTGAGTGAGGTCTGTGCCCCCCACTCACGTGAATGGAGTTTTGCTCTTGAGCGGAGGGTGCTTGCGCTTGCGTGCAAAACTCCACTTAGATGAGCGGCGAAGCAAGTGGAGCTTCACATGCGAGCACAAGCGACCTCCGCTCATGTAAGTGGAGCTTCACACATGCGCACTTGCTCAGCTCTCCTGCAGCCTGGTTTTGAACAGGCCGCGGCCCGGGGATTGAGGAACCCTGCTCTCCTTTTAACTCTGTTCAGTTGAAAGTGCCACCACAATGATTTCCTAAATTGCCCCCATATTTGTTTCATTGGAATTATGCCTGGTTGTACTTCAAGTAGCTTATCTTTTCAAAAGTTCCCAGCATATGTATACACCATTTGAGCTGAGGAGGTTTTCCATGGGATCCTATCTAGTCCTTCTCCAAGCGGGTTTAAATTGACTCTGAAATCTCATGTCCATAAATATCCCCCTTCATTGCAGCCTCTCTGAAAATTTTGTCATATCCAGAAGCATCTTATCCAGCTCTTCTGCCTGCCTGACAACTCCAACCACATTAATGTCTGAGTTGCTATTACCCAGGTGCTCTGAACTGAACCTTGTGCTGGTTTTCAGTGATGTGTGCACTTCACATAGAATGCTACTCATCCTTCCCTTCTGTCCTCTTCCTTTTGAATAGATTCTGCCCTCCCATAGGTTTCAGTAATGCCTGCTAAGCCAGTCTTCCCCAGTTAAGAACTTACTGCTTCTTCTCCATGCTTGTGTGTATTTGTATAGCAACATGGGGATCCTTGCCTCACCTGGGCACCTCTGTATTCTGCAGACTCCTTCCAACCCCAACCCATTCTCAGTGCTTGGCCTCATGCTGTTTTCTGGGCTATTTTCTCCTTCCTCCATAGCTTTTAGATTTGCATTTTGCCTTTCAAACATATTCTTCCCAGTTTGGTGGAGTGCAGTCTGTCTTTTGTCTTTTGCTATCTTGAAAATGCTGTCTTTTGCTGTCTTGAAAATGTGTCCCATTATCAAAGAATCTAAAGTTTGCAATGCAAACTTGTTGGCTTCCAGTATATTTTTTGTTCTCCCTAGATCCAATACCTTCACTTTCCTTCCCAGCCCTTCATAGTCCCTTGCAGTGTCTGTCAAGTCCCTTTTTCAGGTACCCTGCCATTCTGGGGGAGGGGGAGGAGGCCTTCTGGGGAAGCATTCTTTGCATACTTTCACTTTTGCTGTAACACTGTAGCTGCTTGGGAATTAGGGAGGGGGATGGAACAGACTTCTTCCCAGCCTGTTCCAGCCTGATACCAAGGTCACTGTGCCCCGAAGATGAACTGTTATCTATCTTGTGCTTTGGTGTTCTCAAAACAACCTTGCGGCATTGCATTGGCTGCAGGTGGACTGGTCAGGGGGATTGGGTCTCAAAGTGGGAAGAATAGCCTGTCGCTTTGCGTGGGAACATTAGATTCCGCTTGGCTTTACTGCAACCACTACTTCTCAGTAAAGTTTTGATCAATCATATGGTGTCAAGAGTTGTGCTTTCCTGAGAGGGACAGCTGGGGTAGGTCCTTACATTAAGTGGTCAAAACGGAGAGGCTTTTACCTCTACTGTGGGGACCAGGGTCTATGACAATTCGCCATGGTCAACTTGCCACGGCCAACTTGCTACGGCCAATTCACCATGGCCAACTCTGGGACAACTCGCCACAGCCAACTCGCCACAGGACAACTCATTGCTGGACAAAAGTTACACTAATAACAAAGAAATGGTGGAATAGAATCATTAAAGAAGGGATGCAAAAGGAAAGAGAATGAAATGTGATCAACAAAAATTAAAATAATTTTTTATTTATTTTAAATAATTAAATGGAATTGTTAAATTCTTCTGCAATGAGTTGTCCCGTGGCAAGTTGGCCGTGGTAAGTTGGCTGTGATGAGTTGGCCACAGCAAGTTGGCTGTGGCAAGTTGTCCTGTTCCCGGAGTCCATGCAAGGAATGTCAGCACAAGGCAGTGACCAAGAGGAAGCTAAGAGCTGGGGGGAAGTCTTTGCAAAGGCAAACCCCGCAGCAGACCTCTCCAAGTAGACGGGAGGCTGCCAGCCTGGGAGATTCATCGAAACTCAGGTGGTCCATTGGAAAGAAAGACAATTTGGAAGGGAGAACCAAAAAAGTGACTCTCAGCCGAGGTAGCCAATGACATGAATGGCAAGCTGAGCTGGAAGAGCTTGAGTATGAAGAGGAAGAGAGTGGCGAGATCCACCAAGCCGACTTCCTCATGAAGCAAGCCATGCACACCATGATGGAAGCATTTCAAAGCTTCAAGGCAAGCGGGACCCTGGCCAGGACGACCTCTATGGAGGCTTGTTGAGCTCAAGAGGAGGATGACGGCAGGAGAGCCTCTCCATTAGATACCATAGCAGGAGTCTCAGCAACCCTCGCCAGAGCATTGGCAGCAGCCAAGCAGAGGGATCCCACCACCGCGCCGGGGATTGCCAGAGTTGCAGGCCCACACAGGAGGAAGGTCCCACTGCTGGGGGTATGATTCGATGGGGACTCCCAGTAGCTGGGATTTTTCCTGGCCCACGTCCTAACCTACATGCAGGAGTATGGACCAGACCTCCTCAATGAAGGTACCAAAGTGAAGGGTGTCACATTGGCATTGGATGGCACAGCTGCTCGCTGGATTGTGACCCTCAGAACACAAACGTTCCAGAACTGAGGAACTTCAATCGTTTTATGACCGCGCTCTACCGTCGGTTTGAGGACCCACTTACTGATTGAAAAGCCAGAGGCAGCATTAGAATAGAATATCTTTTTTTGTCATTGTGTAACTCACAATGAAATTGTGCTGTCCACAGTGCACACTATATACAAGTAAAAACCACAATAAGAACATACATTATGTACACACATCCTTCACATTCTATTCACGATTACGCTGTCCCTAATATTGCACTTCAATGTTGCACTATACAGTAGTATTTAATATGGTTGCAGCTCTGGAATAAAAACTATTTTT
This sequence comes from Azemiops feae, assembly GCA_023970755.1. Classification (NCBI taxonomy): domain Eukaryota; kingdom Metazoa; phylum Chordata; class Lepidosauria; order Squamata; family Viperidae; genus Azemiops; species Azemiops feae. The sequence continues at coordinate 85,953 of JALGBA010000315.1, forward strand.
CAGCCTATTTGTCTTTGTTTTTATTATCCAGTACCGTCTGCCAGATGGTAATAGTTCAAAAAAAGAATGTCCGGGATGAGATGAGTCTAAGAATATTTTGAGCTTTCCTAAGACTACGGGAACTGTACAGTTCGTCTGAGGGGGGGAGGAGAGGGCAGCCAATAATCCTTTGGGCTATGGTAATGACTCTCTGGAGCACTTTCCTATCTGTTACTGTGTAGCTAGCAAACCACACACAAATGCAATAGGTTAGAATGCTCTCTATGGAGCAGCGGTAGAAAAACCAGTTTTTCATTCAGTTTTTGTTTCCTGAGAAGTCTCAAGAAATATAATCTCTGCTGGGCCTTCTTAACCAATGCTATAACATGAGCACTCCAGGTCAGGTCCTCCTTTATGGTAACACCCAGAAACCTAAAGCTGGCCACCCGCTCCACACAGTCTCCGCTGATGATCAGGGGCTGAATGTCTGATCTATTCCTCCTGTAATCTACTATAGCTCCTTGTTCTTAGTTGTGTTGAGAACCAAATTATTGTCTCTGCACCACAAGAGCAACTGCCCCACCTCATCCCAATAGGCAGACTCATCCTCCTTGGAGATAAGCCCCACCACTGTTGTATCATCTGCAAATTTAACAATAATATTGCTGGGATGAGTGGGGGTGCAGTCATAAGGTGTAGAGGGTGTAAAGTAGGGGGCTCAACACACAGCCCTGTGGGGAGCCCATATTAAGAATAAGGACTGAAGAGATATAGTTGCCTAATCTAACCCTTTGAGAGCGGCCAGACAGGAAGTTCATAATCCAAAGGCAGATTGAATGTGAAAATCCAAGGTTGACAAGTTTAGACACCAGTGTGTATGGAAGAATTGTGTTAAATGCAGAGCTAAAATCCACAAAGAGCATCCTTACATAGGTCCCCCGCTGCTGTATGGAGAGTGATAGCTATGGCATCCTCTGTGGATCTTTTTGCTCTGTATGCAAACTGGTGACTGTCAAGTATGTATGGTAGGCAGGACATGATGTGCCTGTAGACCAGTTTTTCAAAACACTTCATGATAATAGGGGTGAGAACCACTGGTCTGTAATCACTTAAGACTGTTAATGAAGGACTTCTTTGGTAATGGAACAATGATGGAGGACTTCAGACAGGATGGAATAGTGGATTAGTTGGTGATTTGTTGGATCCCCTGCCACACCTGCCTCACATCATTGTTATGAAAATAATCTTCAATCTTCCTCTTATAATCTGCCTTGGCCTGCCGAATGCCTCTCTTCAGACTAGCTCTGGCAGCACTATATTTTTCCCCATCACCAGACCTAAAGGCATTGTTTCTGTCATGCAGGAGACGCTGGACTTCCTTCATCATCCAAGACTTCTGGTTGGGATAAATCCGGATTCTTTCGTCCACAGTAACAGTGTCTTTGCATTATTTAATACAGCCCAGAACAGCTACAGTGAATTCCTCCAGGTCTGGGTGGTCGAAAATGTCCCAGTTTGTCCTCTCAAAACAGTCCTGCAGCTGTTGAGAGGTGCCATCAGGCCAGGATTTCACAGTCTTTATTGTGGCCAGAGCCCGTTTCCTAAGAGGAGTATATGCTGGTAATAAAAGCATGGATATATGGTCTGAGTGGCCCATGTGTGGCAGTTGTATAACCCTGTAGCCAAGTTTAACATTGGAATAGGCCTTGTCCAGTGTATTAGCTCCCCTAGTGGCACTTAACATTAAGACAGAGGCAAGGGCACAGAGCTGTAGTGGAGTACACCGAGGAATTCTGTGATCTGGCATGCCAGCTTGACTGGCCAGAGGACATCCTTGTCAGCTGTTTTAAAGATGGGCTAAATGACGACCTTTACAATGCTTGCGTGGCCTGAGGAGCTCCTGCAACCCTGCATAGCTGGTGCGTGCTTGCCCAGGAAGTGGAGATTGATTAAGTCTGGAACAAGTACTGAGCAATAAAATCCTGAAAGAAGTCTCCTCCAGAGAAGAGAGAAACCACAAAACCCCAAGCTTTGCAAGCTAGATCCACTGCCTGTTTCAAATGTGGCCAAGAGGGGCATTGAGTGCTGAATTCAAAACCAGGCGTCCAACAAAGAAGGCCAGCCCAAACCCCACAGGGAAACCCATGATAGGGCCACCATGAAGGAGACAGCGCTGAAAGGAATGGAGGTCGTAGAGTTCATCCCAACACCAAAGGGGGTTGAGGGAACTCCGACCCCACTGGACGATGGCCAGGGGTTCACAGACACTGTCGACAATGACGACCCCCTAGTAAATGACCCGGTCACAACAGTGACTGTCCCCATGGAGCTGAACTTTCCGGGTCCAGGCTGAAAGCTAGTCTCAGAGCTCTGTTAGACTCGAGTTGCACCAGATACTTAGTAAACCCAGCACTTGTTGACAAATTGGGAATTCGGCTGAGAAGATTTAAAGTTCTGTTGACATTTTGTCAATTAGATGGCTCCCATCACGGGGGGCATCCCAGCAACATTTGCCACTGAACCTATAGGTATGCAGATGGGACACACTCGGAAGTAATGAGTTTCATAGTGGCACCCGAGTTGGAAAGACCTTTAGTCCTAATGCTGGCTGGGCTGAAAATGTTATGGTTCCGACATATGAAACTCTTCAAAGAACTTCGAGACATTGTTTACCTTAAAGAATCTTTATTCAAGCAGCAACACATTGGCACTTACATAGTCCAAGCCAAAATCCTGACTTCCCCTCCCCTCAGCACATAGTATCAAAGCACAATTCCCTCCTACAACTAACAGTCATAAATCACATTCTCCAATTAGTTTGAAATGCTGGCTTTCCACCCAGTTCTTCATCCTGCCATGCCTTATGATTATTACAAACGCCCTGAACTCACACACTATTACAATATTGTTATGTCTAACTAACTCCCATCACATTCCTCCCCCTCCCCCAGTATCATCTAATTCTAAGAGTAAAGCATAAAAAAGAAAAAAGCTGCATCTCCATATGTTGTCAAAGCAAGAACATCCAATGTTAGCAGCGTTGACAGAAAAAGTGGAACCCTTATGTGAACTGGAGGAAGGGGCTGCTAAAGTTCCGGATAAGCTGCTCTTCCCAACCTCGGCAGAAATCAATTAAGGCAATCACCCCTAGAAACGAGTTAGGGGTGGTGATGCAAGGAAAATCTCTCCCTGCCATCCCCCAAAAATATCGAGACCTCTGAGATGTATTTAGCGAGGGGTTCAGACAAACCTACCTCTCACAGATCGACAAGACTGTGCTATAGAAGTTTTGCCTGGGGCCAAGCTGCCAAAACCAAAACTATACTCAGTAATTCCCAGAGAGCTGGCAGAACTCCGGTTGTTCATTGATAAAAATTTGGTTAGAGACTTCATTCAACCAGCACAACCTAGGGTCGCGGCCCCAGTCCTATTCTGAGAAAAGAAGGATGGGACCCTTCGTCTGTGTGTGGACTATAGAGGGTTAAATGCAGTGTCTGTTGAAAACGTTTACCCCCTCCCCCCCTTTTTTAAAAATATGTTTTATTATTTTTATGGGGATAAAAAGGGAGAGGTAGGTAAAGGTATAACATAGGGTAAAAAACAAGGATTAGACCAGGGGTAGGGGTAGATACAATAATGGGGTTACCCCCAACAATAAATCAACGGTTTAGCAAGCAGACTATCGTCCGGGTATACATATTAAATATGCATAGTTAACATAATACTAAAAAGCTATATTAATAAATTTATCACTATTAATGATAAAAACTTAACCAATACATATCATTCATTCTGTAAATAACAATAATCAGTATACTATTAGTGATATATTACTAACTAAATATAGTTACATATAAATACCAATATAATGCTTATTAATTATAATTACTTATAGTTAAAAGTAAACATCTAACAGAAAAGTTTAAAAAATAATATTAAAGAAAAAATACATCATTTATCATTTAATTTCATCACCTTTTTTCATTCTGTCTTATTGCTAACCATTGATAAAAATTTTCCCATGTTTTAAAGTAAATTGTATCTTCTTTCTCTTTGATTTCTAAAGTTAATCTATCCATTTCTGCACATTCCAATATTTTCGTAATAATAATCTGATCAGGTGGTATCTTTTCATTTTTCCAAAATTGGGCAAATGCTATTCTCGCAGCTGTTAATATATGTAAAATTAAATATTCATTCTCTTTTCCATAGTTAGATCGTAATATTCCTAATAAAAACAATTCCGGTTTGAATTCTATCTGTATCTTAGTCATCTTTTAGTCATATATGGATTTTAAACCAATATTTCTTTGCATTAGGGCATATCCACCAGATATGATAATAAGTTCCTGGTTTTTGTTTACATTTCCAACAAATATTTGATACATTTTAAAACATTTTCTCTAGTCTAACTGGTGTCATATGCCATCTGTAAAACATTTTATATAAATTCTCCTTATATGCAATCGCTTTAGTAAGTTTGATATTTTGATCCCACAGTTTTTGCCAATCTTCTAAGTCTATAGAATATCCAAAGTTCTTAGCCCATACTATCATTGTTTCTTTTACTTGCTCTTCTTCCATCTTCCATCTTAGCAGAAATTTATAGAGTTTTTAAATCAAATTTTCATCTGTTTTTAGCAATATTTTATCTAGTGGTGTCTGTTCTTTATAAAATCCTGTAGACTTTATATCTTTTTCATATCTTGTCTGAATTTGCAAGTAAGACCACCATGTTAAGTCAATACCCTGTTGCTGAAGAGTTTGTCTGTCTAAGTTTCCCGTCTTTGTCCAAAATATCTTTATAGCTAACGAGTTTATCATAATTAATTAAATTTGGATAGGAAAAGGCTTCCATTGTCGAGAGCCACTCAGGTGTTTTCATGTAAATTTTATGTTTAATTTTTCCCCACTCTGAAAACAATACATTCCTTATAGCATGATTTTGAAAATATTTATGTACTTTATTTTTCTCATACCACAAAAATGCATGCCAACCTAATTGCAAATCATGTCCCTCTAAATAGAGAAGTCGTTTATTTCTCAGTGTAATCCATTCTTTAAGCCAAAGCAAAATAGTTGCCTGATAGTAAAGTCTCCAATCCGGGAGTCCAAAGCCCCCTCTGTCTTTAGAATCTTGTAATAATTTAATTTTAATTCTAGCTTTTTTCCCTTGCCATATAAATCTCATTATTGTAGCGTTCAATTCATCAAAGAATTTTTGATTTAACTTAACAGGAACTGTTTGAAAAAGAAAAATTAGCTTAGGTAAAATGTTCATCTTAACAGTCGCTATCCTGCCTAGTAATGATAATTGAAGATTTTTCCATTTCTCCAAATCCACTTTTATTTGTTTTAGTAGTCTCTCATAGTTGTCCTCTTTTATTGTTGTGTATTTTGAAGTTAAATGGATACCTAAATATTTAACTTTTTTAGCTATTTGAAGGTTTGTCTTTTTAGCAAATTGAATTTTTTTGTTTGTCTGTTAAATTCTTCGTTAATACTTTAGTCTTTTCCCTGTTTATCTTCAACCCCGCCACTTCTCCAAATTTCTCTATTTTCCGCAAGAGTTTAACAGCTGTTTCTAATGGCTCCTCCAAAATAAAAACTAAATCATCTGCAAAAGCCTGTAATTTATATTTTTGGTCTTTTATCTCCAATCCTTTAATCTCAATATCTTGCCTAATATTCCTAGCCAACACTTCCAATGTAAAAATGAATAACAAAGGGGACAGTGGACATCCCTGTCTTGTGCCTTTTTTGATTTCAAAGCTATCTGTGTAATCTCCATTTATAAGTATCCTTGCTGATTGTTTATTATAAATTGCTTGAATTGCATTTATAAAATTTCCGCCAAAGTCCATCTCCTTCAACTGTTGAAACAAAAATTGCCAATTAAGATTATCAAAAGCTTTTTGCGCGTCAAGAAATATAAGCGCCAACTGTTTCCCCGGATGGTTTTCATAATATTCCAACACATTTAAAATAATCCTTAAATTATTCTTTATCTGCCTTTTTGGTAGAAAGCCATTTTGGTCTGAATGGACGAATTCAGTCAAAAATTTCTTCATTCTTTCTGCCATTATTGTAGTAAATATTTTATAATCCACGTTTAATAATGATATTGGTCTATAATTTTTAATTTGTGTACAATCAGTGTCTTCTTTAGGTATAAGAGAAATGTTGGCTTCTTTCCATGAATTTGGTATTTTTGTCCCTGAAAAAGCTTCATTACAAAGATCTTTCAAAATCGGGCTGACAATGTCTTGTAAAGCTATATAGAATTCTGCAGGGAGACCATCAGGTCCCGGAGTTTTATCCTTCTTTTGCCTTTTTATCGCCTCTGTAATCTCCATCATTGTTATGTTCTCATTTAGTATGTATTGCATATTCTCTGGTACCTTTGGAAGATACGCTTCTTTTAAATATTCCTGTATTGCCTCATTCGAAACCACCTCAGTCTTATAAAGTGTCTCATAATAAGCTGTAGTAATTTTTTTAATTGCATCATTATGGCAGTATAATTGGCCTTTTGAATCTTGTAGTTTACTTATCAGTCTTTTTTCTCTTTCTTTTTTCAATTTATATGCCAGCCATCTTCCGGGTTTATTGGCATTTTCAAAGAAATTCTGTTTACATCGTTTAATCTGTTGTGCCCTTATATCCATCTCCAATAAATTTAATTTGTGTTTTATTAATTCCATTTGTGTCTTCAATTCTTTCTTTTGTGGATCATTTCGTAGCTCCAGTTTCAAGTTACTAAGTTGTTCTTTCAATCTAAGCTGTGTTTGTTTCTTTTCTTTATTCTTTTTGGCAACATAGGTTATAGCCACGCCCCTAAAATAAGCTTTCGCTGTATCCCATACATTTTGAATGGAAGTTTCTTCTTTCTTATTTATTTAAAAAAAAAATTCCATTTCTTTCGTTGCTAATTGTAAAAATTCTTTTTCTTTCAGTATAGCTTTGTTCAGCCACCATCTTAGTTTCTTTCTAGTTCCTTTCCACATCATTCTAATTGGATTATGGTCTGCCCAAATATTAGGTTCTATTTCAATCTCCTGTATCATAGTCTTTAAATCATAAGAAGTCCGTATCATATCAATTCGTGACCAGGATTTATGCCTATTTGAATAAAATGTATATTGTGCTTTATCTGGGTTCATTTCTCTCCATATATCTTGTATACCTAATTCGTCTTTCATCTTTAGAAAAGAATTAGATAAGGTATTTCCCCCTTTTTTCCCTTGTTTATAGCTCTTATAATCCTGTTTTGCATGAGCTATCGCATTAAAGTCTCCAAGAATACAAAGATTTTGATAGTTTAATTCCATTAATTTATCATATAGTTGCTGAAAAAATTGGTCTTGTTTCTCATTGGGGGCATATATCGCAATCATCAAAATTTGTTTTTGATTCCATGTAATTTCCACCATTAATAGTCTTCCTTCATCATCAACATAAATTTGTTTTGGATTCATCTTCTCTTTTATATAAAGGGCTACCCCTCTTTTCTTTTGCAATGCCGACGAAAAATAAAGTTTGCCTATTTTTGGTTGTTCTAGGAGTCTAAAGTGTTGTCTTTTTATATGCGTCTCTTGAAGACAAATTATGTCCATTTTCAATTTTTGTAGTCTAAAATATTTTACTCCTTTTTGATGGGGAGTTAAGACCATTTATATTTGTTGAAAAAATTTCAATTTCTTCTATAATTTTAATTGTATTTGGATCTCAGTCTTCTAGGAGAAGTTATCTGTCTCTGATCCTTGGGTCTTACATCTTCTTCTGATTGGGTCTTTTTAGGTTCTTCTTCCTCTTCTGTTTGTTTCGATGCTCCTGCTTCTTCCTCTGGTTTCTTAGACCTGATATTGCCTTCTTCCAGGAAGCTTCTATGATTGTTAAAAAATTCCTCTGCTTTAAGTGGAGTATCCAATCTATATCTTCTCGAGTCCCAAAAGATTAATAATCCTTCTGGGACCAACCATCTAAAATTCACTCCTTTATTCAGCAGTTTCCTTGTCAAAAATTGATATTCTCTTCGTGCTTCTCTTATTCTCTTCGGGATCTGTTTAAGAATTACAAGTTCTTTATCTTTATATTTCAATGGCTGGTCTCTTATTGCTCTCAAAATCTCATCTCGTGTTGATCTTTTGAGAAATCTTACGTGGACCTCTCTGGGAACTCTATTTCTTCTTGCATAGCTTGAATTGACTCTAAAGACCTGATCCATTTCCTGTTTCATTTGATCCATTTCCATTCCAAGTCGTTCCGCCAATAACTCACTCATCAACCCTAACAGGTTCTCATCTTTCTCTTCTATGATATTTTGGAATCTCAAGAAGTATGACGCCCTTTCCATCTCCATGACAGCCAAGCTGTCTTCCAATTCCGCGTTTACTTGCGCCAATCTCTGGTTCTCATCTTGTAATACTTCTAGTTTCTGATCAACCATCTCTGACTTATCCTCTATTTTTTGCATTCTTTGTTGAGTGTCTATCATCGCCTGTTGGAAAGTTTCCATTTTTTGATCCATTTTAAGAAGATCACTTTTCAAGTCTTCATAATTTTTATCCAATTTTTTTTCATTTCCATTTTGGAATCTGCAATTGCTTGGAGTATCGCTTGTGTGTCTTTTTGTTGAGTTTCCTGTTGTAAAAATGTAGTAATTGATTTTTGAGGGGCTGGGCTCACCGAGGTTGAAGCGGGGGCCGAAGAGCCCTTCTTCACCCCTTTAGCCAAGTTTGAGACACTCATCTTCTAATTGTTGTATTTATTTATAATCCACTGAGGAGCCCAATGGCTAGTTATAATCCACCAGAGGGCCCGATGGCCAATTATAATCCAATGCCCTCCTATTATCAGGAGACAAGGCAAACGTACTTTGAAAGGAAAGAAAAAAAAGGAAAAAAGAAAAAAATACTAATAATTCCAGCAAAAAGCTAGTTAAAGAAAAAAAAAGGAACAACAAAAAACTTCCACAACCATCCAAAAGGGAGGGAGAATAAAAAAAGCAAAAAAAAACAGACAAAAAGGCCAGAAAGAAAAAAGATATATTTATATCCAAAAGAAAAACCAAAAAAAAAAGAAAAAAAATTGTCATGTAAAGACAAAAATATTATAAAGGAAAATGATCTAATTATAAATTTAAAAATTTATTTTCCACAGCCACCCAAATACAAAAAAAAGAAAAAAAAAACCAAAAAATAATTTCTCTTCTCTTATATTTTCCTTTGCTGTAAGGAATATACAGCTAGCTAAAAAGACCAAACACTCACAGACAGAAAAAAAAGCTTCCCTCTCAGTAGCTTTTGAGAGAGATAAGGATGTCTGGGCATGCAGCCAAGTGCCTGGGCATGCAGCCAAGTATTGCAGCTGAATAAACAAAACTATCAGAAAACAAAGAAGGGAAAGTTACAATGTAGCCGCTAGTTGGGTAAAAAAAAAAAAAAATCCAAAGTGGAAACACAGTTTAAAAGTTCTTTAAAGTTAATAAAAAGAACAGAAAAAAAAACAGAGTGGCTTTTCCCACTTATTAAGTCTTCCTCTCCTTCCAAAAGTAAGATGATTTCTCCAATTAAATTTTTTTAAAGTAATCCAAATCAGTTCTTCTTAAAATCGCTTAAACCGCCGTTTACACGGGAGGGGGGGGAACAAATCCACCTCCTTCCTCCCTTCAGGCTTCCAGCTTCGAATTAAAGACAGGCTTCAATAAAGTCCACTTCATAAAGAGAAAAGAAGCATAGTCTCACCCGTCCCGGCTGCTTGCCTTCCAAATCAGCTGTTTTCTGTCTCCGACGATCAGCTGAGAATGGCGGCTCGCATAAATGCGATCCGCCTTTCTTTTCCTAGTTCCAGGGGCTGCTTTGGGTTCAGTAAGCCGGCTACCGCCAGCTCCCGTTCCTCAAAGGTTTGCCCTTCGGTGGCCACCCCTCCAGGGTGGCATTTAGCCCAAATGGGCCCGCCAGCGAAGAAATTTCGGACCCGGGGAGCGGAGCAATTTTCCCCGGGTCTACAGTCAGCGAGGTCACCGGAAGCAGATCCTACCCCCTCCCCTTGATGAAAGACATGCTGGCCCACCTTGCTAAGGGCAAAGTCTTCACTAAATTGGACTTGCAAGAAGCTTATTATCAAGTGAGAATCAGAGGGGGAGATGAGTTGAAAACCGCTTTTAATTGCCCGCTGGTTTGCATCCAATTTAAGATGCTCCCTTTTGGACTACAAGGAACCCCAACCGTGTTTATGCAATTAATTAATGAGGTCCTGCATGAACATCTGTACAAGGGGATGCTTTATGTTTTTGGACAACATTCCAATCTACGCTGAAACCAAAGTGGAGCACGTGAACCTTGTGAGAGTGGTCCTCCAAAAGCTATGAGCTGCCAAACTCTCTAAATGTGAATTCCACCAGAGTAAAATAGACTACCTGGGTTACCGTATCTTGCATGAGGGGATTGAAATAGACCCGGAAAATGTCAGAGCAGTGTTGGATTGGGCACTACCCCGCACAAGGAAGCAACTGATTCAATTATAAGGGAGCAAATTTAGGAAAGGATACAGAGGTTTCGAAAGAGGTCAGATGTCTTCCAGGTGCTACTGGCAGCAGGAACAAAAAGCGTATTTTTAAGATAGTCAAGAATGCCAGCAAGGACTGTGATGTGGATGCTATTGTACATCTTGGCACTAATGATCTGTCCCAAAAAGATGTACTCTCTGTGCAGAATGATTTCCAGAGCTTGGGGCAGGAACGTAGCAGGATAGGCTGTAGGCTTACTATTTCAGAGGTTTTACCAGTGTATAAGGAGCAAGATGGAAAAGCGTACAGCAGAATTCAGTATGTGGCTAAAGGAGTGGTGTAAAAGGGAAGGCTTTGGTTATATTAATCACGATGTCTGCAGCTGGTCCAATGAAAAATTGTACAAAAGAAATGGCTTGCATCCATCAAAGAAAAGGACTGAGTTACTTGGCAATAAATTCACTGTCATGGTTCCGAAAGAAGAAGCTCTTCAAAGAACTTTGAGGCATTGTTTTCCTTAAAGAATCTTTAATAGCAACATAGCTTCGGCACGTACATAGATGAAGCCAAAATCTTAAATCCCCTCCCCCAAATACACAGTATCTAAGCATAATTCACTCCTTCATTTAACAGTCATTAATCACATTCTCCAATTAGTTTGAAGTGTGAACTTTCCCTCCCGTTCCATAACATGCCATTACTTATCTCCTCTTATTACAACCAACATCTGATGTTAGCAGCATTGACATTCACAACTTTTCTTGAGAAATATTTAAACTGAACAACAGGGACAGTGAGTTAATTCATACAGAACATTCCTGTCCCCGGCAAACTAAAAATTATAGGGCTATCAGTGCATGTAACATAGATGAGTGTGCGGATAAGAATATCAACCTTGCTGTCAAGCAAAATCAAGCTTTTTATAGTGAGTGCCACACCAAGTGCATTAATCAAACAGGGTAAGAAAATAGGGGAACTCAGGCACCACACCGGTTATGCAGAAAGTAAACACAAGGTCAGTCATAAAGGACTCAAATGTCTATGTCAAACTCACAGAGTATGAGCAATAAACAGGGTGAATTAGAAATTCAGGTAAATGAGGGTAGATATGATATTGTTGCCATTACGGAAACTTGGTGGGATTTAAATTATTTAAAAGAAACAGACCAAATAAAAGAGGAGGTGGAGTTGCTCTCTATATAAGAAATAACTACATATCTACAGAAATAGAGCATAACAGTGATGAAAACTGTCTTGAATGCATTTGGGTCAGTGTAAAAGGGGGGGAATGGCATTGCCATAGGTGTATACTATAAGCCACCCAATCAAACAGAGAAAATAGATGAACTTTTTGCTAGTCAGTTAACTAAGCTATGTAGGAAGCACATCACAATAGTAATGGGGGACTTTACCTGACATCAACTGGGAGACAAACTGTGCACCAAGTGGAAGATTAAACAGATTCCTGACAAACCTAGCAGACAACTTTGTCTCCCAAAAAGTAGAGAAGAGAACTAAGGGATCAGCCATATTGGACTTAATTCTCACTAACAGATGAAATGATAGAAGGTGTTGAAGCCACATGAACCTTGGGGGGGAGTGATCATGCAATATTGGAATTCAACATTATGCAAGCACAAACAATAGAACATAGTCAAACTAGAAGCTTGGACTTTAAAAGAGCTAATTTCAATAAACTTAGAGCTTGGGAAGGATTCCATAGATGAGATCTTCAAGGGGAAAACAGCTCAAGAAGCTTGGGAAATTTTGAAAAGTGAGATTATAAAAGCCCAGTCTAGCACAATACCAGTGAAGAAGAAAAATAACAGCTCTCAAAAGAAACCAGCATGGCTGCATAAAGAACTCTCTGATAAATTGAAAGACAAAAAGGACAAGTATAAAAAGTGGAAAGAGAGGAACATAACTAAGGCAGAATATCAGCAAATAGCCCGAGCCTGCAAAGATGGAGTGAGGAAAGCTAAGGCTCAAAATGAACTAAGGCTTGCGACAAAAGTCAAAAATAACCAAAAAAAAAGCTTTTTTCAATATGTAAAAAACAAGAAAACGGTTAAGGAAATGATTGGTCCATTAGTGGGAGAAAATGGCAAGAAGGTGACAGGCAACAGGGAGAAAGCAGAACTACTTTACTCATTTTTTGCATCCGTCTTTACACAAAGGGAAAAAACAGTCCAATCTATCAAAAACAGTACTGTAAAAAACAGATTAGAACCACAAGTTAAGATAGGCAAGAAAATGGTAAGTGAGCACCTATCCACCCTAGACGAGTTCAAATCACCGGGACCAGATGGATTACACATGAAGGTTCTGAAGGAACTGGCAGACATGATCTCAAAACCACTTTCAAAGATCCTGGCGCACTGGGGAACTACCAGAGGACTGGAAAAGAGCTGATGTAGTTCCCATCTTCAAAAAAGGAAAAAAATGGATCCAGGAAACTACAGACCTATCAGCCTGACCTCAATACCTGGGAAGATTCTGGAAAAGATAAGCAACGAATCAGCGAACACCTAGAGGCAAACAAAGTCATTACCAAAAGCTAACATGGGTTTGTCAAAAACAGATTATGCCAGACAAATCTTATTTGCATTCTTTGACGAGGTGACAAAATTAGTGGACCAGAGGAATGCTACGGATATAATATACTTGGACCTTCAGTAAGGCGTTTGATAAAGTAGACCACAACCTACTACTTGAGAAGATAGAAAAATGTGGGTTAGACCAGAGGTCCCAAACCTTTTGGGTACTAGGGACCGGTTCCGTGGAGAAAGGTTTTTCCATGGACCGAAGAGTACATGGTGTGTTTTTTTAAAAAAAAATATGTTTTATTGATTTTTAACATACACCTTAATATTTGGTAAATATCGTGTTGTCTGGGTTAGACAATTTATTTCCATAATTCTATAGTCCATATAATAGCTTTACTTGATTTCCTATTCTTCCAATAATATTCTCTTTTGCCAACCTTAAATTAATACAGTTTTTTTAAAATAAATGACAATTAAATGTAAACATTTTTCTCATATTTCTGCAAATAACCACATAAAGCTTCTTTTTATTGATCATCTTGATTGCTTCGTCATAAATCCTGTTTACATTCTTATTTAAATTTGTTTTCTCCAGCATGAAGAATGGAGAATCCACGAATGGGTTAACTCTGACCTCCTGCCCAATTAGACCAAGTGAGTCAAAGTTGCCACGCCTGTCCTGGCTCAGGTCACACCCAGTTTCGATTTGGTCTTCAGCCCAGACAGACGTGGTTAGATTTGGCTCCCAGCTACTTGAGAACAGCAGATTTTATTAAGTTTATTCCATTCGTGGATTCTTGTTGATTTTCGTGCCTCTCCCCCTCTCTCTCTATTTCGTTATTGTCAGTGCTGATTTCTTGCTTTTAGTGAACCTTTTGGGGGGGAAAGAGTTCCCCGTTCTTCAGGCCTTGAAAATTACTCTGCCGATCAGGCTCCTTATAGTCATTACTCGTAATTACTGATTTATCTTTTACAGAGAGCAGTTTGGAGAAAGGGAGTGCTCCCTGTTATCTAGGCTGCCTTGGGCCTTGAAATTATTTAGCCAATCGTGGGCCCCGCATGGCGGCCCATTTCTCCTTTGATTTATTTATTCTCTCTTCAGAGGACCAAAAGGGAGGCTTGGCAGCTCTTAATTTAACCAGGATTCAAGGAAAACTGTCTTTTCCTGGACAAAGCGACTAAATCAGCTTACTTTCATTTTCCCCTGGTCCGGATTACTGGTGGCCATTTTAGTCTGCAGCAAGCAGTCAAGGCCTTGAATTCCGGATGGAGCAGAGGAGGGAGTAATCCAAAAGGCCACTCATTTGCATTCCTCCTGTTGGAATCATTATTCAGTGTGTGTCAGGGGATTCTGATTCTAATCAGGCCTTTGGTTGCTTGCCATTTTAGGCCTTACTTGCTGCTGGCAACGAGGGCTCTGCTTGACCCTATATTGCAGCACGGATACTGTGGCCCCCTGTATTTGTACACACCAGGCCTAACAAAATTGGACCCAGCGTCAGTTGCTCTCTTCTAACAATCATCACTCAACGCTTATATGGGCCTTGCCAGTTATAGCCTGTTGCCATAGTCTGCATCTAGTGAACGGTCAATACTGAGCTTGCCGTCACTAAGTGAGACACGTGTGATCCCGTCACTAAACACGAACTTGACCTCAACGATAGGTCTCCCACGCTCAGTTTCATCATTGCTAAGTGATGTGCGACATCCGTCGCTAAGTGTGACTCCATACTTGCCGGTGGGCCGGACTATCAGATCCACGTGCAGGCCGGTCCCACCTTGGTGGTTAACAGCCGCATCTCTTGCAGACCGAGACGCTTCAGCACCCCACTGAAAACTCTCGCTTTACAATGGCAGATAACACCGAGCCACAGGCTTCCACTTCAGGTGGACACACAAAGCGTAAGTCCTCTAGTCAGGAGGCAGCTGCAACATCAAGGCCAAAACTAAGGCCGGCTCAAACAAGCGAGCCTCCAAGGCGGCCGACAAACAGGCCAGCCGCAGGCATCGTGCCTTGGAGAAACAGTTCTCCCGTGCACAAAAACTGGCTGTAGGGGAGACGGTCAATCCACCCCCTACCACAATGGTGACACTGCTTTGTGGCCCACACCCTGAGCCCCCCGCACCCATATGGTCCCCAGAACGGGACTCCGAAGGGGCTTTTTCAACTGGCCATTATCAGGAGCACTTTTCTCTCTCTGAAGAGGAACAGGGGCCTCAGGATCCTAAGGCACCAGAAGCCACATTTGCTCCAACTGCAGTGGGGCTTCGACCTCTTGAGGGATCATCCTTCGTGGGCCAAGTGCAGACTCCAATTGCTACTTTTACCCCCACAGCAGCGGGGCTTCGCGATCTGGAGGACCCATTCTTCAAAGCTCATCTACAGGCTATGGTTTCCCAGGCAGTTGCTCAGGCTATGATGCCCACGGGGCGTACACAAGTGGCCTCCGCTCCCATGGTCTCCACGGTATCACCAG
Organism: Azemiops feae; assembly: GCA_023970755.1. Taxonomy (NCBI): domain Eukaryota; kingdom Metazoa; phylum Chordata; class Lepidosauria; order Squamata; family Viperidae; genus Azemiops; species Azemiops feae. The sequence goes on from JALGBA010000315.1 coordinate 101,465, forward strand.
ACCTCTCGAGGTCCGGCGCTCTCCAATACCCAGAATCAGATTCACCACCTCACTCCTTTGCCAGCGGTGTCTCGGAATACGCGGAGTATAGGTCAGACGATGAGGAACCTCCTCCTCTCGTAGTCTTGTTTAATCCCAAGTTGGTCTTGAATGAGGCGCTGGAAGTGCCTGAGGTGGACGAGTCCTTAACCCCTTTGTTTTCAGACTCCAAGATGCCAGGGGATATGGCGGAGGCCTTGAAGGCCGAGGATAAAAAGTCTGAGATTTCCTTCCGCAGGGCACACCAGGCTTCGGCTTGGGCAATAAGAGCGTCCACCTCAACTTCCTTCTTCGCCCGAATCTCTCTCATCTGGCTCCGCCAACTCCAGGCCAGAATTCCTCCTGAGGAGGTAAGAGTCCATCAGGACTTAACTAAGTTAATGGCGGCCTCGGAATATATGGCAGATGTGTCTCTGCATGCCGCCAGATTCTCGGCCCGTGCCATATCCTCCAACATCGCCACACGCAGGTTACTATGGCTCAGGAATTGGAGGGCCGACACCAAGCACAAATGGCGAGTGGCCGCCGCCCCGTACCGCAGCGGCCATCTCTTTGGGGAGGCCCTGACTCCCTATTTAATAGAGAACAGAGAGAAACGGAGGGTAATTTCCCACCTTTCAAAGAGGTCGGGCCGACGGTTTTTCCCGTACACCCGCCGGCAGTCCTTTCGTTCTGGACCCGGCCTTTTCCTGCCAGTCCAGACTGCTCATTTGACCGGTCTGGCTATAGAGACAGATCCAGACCCCAGGTTCAGGGTAAGTGGTCTTTTCGAGGCAGGGGCGGCCGTCCCTTTCATAAGTCTACATGACTCAGGGAGGACCTCTCCCATAGGTGGCAGACTAACATACTTTCTCCACCAATGGGAGACCACGACCACGGACTCTTGGGTGCTAAGCACCATCAGAGACGGATTGTCTCTGGAGTTCGTGACCTGGCCCCCTCGATGCTTTCTGTCCTGTCCCCCTCCAAGGAACCCAGTCAAAAAGGGCCTTATGAGGGAAGCCATTCAGCACCTATTAAATATAAGAGCCATAGAGAAGGTGCCAGAGGATCAACTAAAAAAAAAAAAGAGGCTTTTACTCCATCCTCGTTCCAAAGGCCTCAGGGGGATGGAGGGCGATACTCGCCCTCAAGGGCCTGAACTCCCAGCTTTCATACCGGAAGTTCAAAATGCAGACGCTCCAGTCCATCTTGGCCAGCGTCAGACGGGGAGACTTCATGACATCAATAGATCTGATGGAGGCATATCTCCATTACCAATACAAGGCCCTGCCGTTCGGCCTTTCGTCGACTCCCAGGGTTTTCACCAAAATCCTGGCAGTACTCGCTGCACAACTACGGTTGGTGCCAGTGCGCATCCAACGTTACCTGGACGACATCCTCATCCAGTCGTCTTCGGCTCGGTCAGCCCAGGCGGACCTGGCTCTCACTATAAAGACACTGCAGGACCATGGGTTCTCGGTCAATTTTCAAAAGAGCCAGCTGATTCCCTCAACCCGCCTTCTACACTTGGGCGCGGTCATAGACACAGACCTCTATCGGGTCTACCTGTCTCGGGAACGTCAAAACAGCATTCGAGCCATGGTCCTCAAGGTCCGCAGGGAGCGTGTAGTGGCACTGGCTATCCTTTCCCAGCTACTGGGCAAGATGATATCATGCATAGCGATAGTGCCTTGGGCCAGACTACACTCCAGAAACCTTCAATGGTTCTTGCTCCCATTTCAACAACTGGGCACACAGCTCTTCCAACCAAAGGGTACAGGTTCCATTCCAGACCCTAGGATCCCTTTTGTGGTGGACCTCCCCAGCGGTAGCCAGAGGATCGCTGTTCAAGGATCCCATTCGGCTAACCCTGACTACAGACGCCAGTCTGTTTGGCTGGGGAGCACATTTCCAGTCTCAGTTGGCTCAGGGCCGGTGGTCCTGGTCAGACCTGAAGTACAACATCAATTGGCTGGAACTCAGAGCTATTCATCTGGCCCTCCGCCACTTCCGCAAAGAGATTGTGAGGCATCACGTGCTAGTCCTCACGGACAATGTGGCGGCAAAAGCCCATGTGAGTCAAGGCGGTACTCGATCCCGGTCTCTCATGGCCGAGGCTCAATTATTCGGATCCTGGGCAGAGCACAATCTCCTCCCTGAAGGCCGAACACATCTCGGGAGAGGCAAACCGGCAGGCGGACCACTCAGAGTGGGGCCTACACCCGGATCTCTTCAAGGAGATATCAGAGAGGTTCGGGCGACCGGTTCTGGATCTGTTCGCCTCACCGGCGAACTCCCAGCTCCCAAGATTCTTCTCCCGGTTCCCCTCTCCGGGAGCGGAGAGGGTGGATGCCCTTCGCAGCCCATGGCCACAGGGCCTGCTGTATGCCTTTCCACCTCTCCCTCTGATGCCAGCAGTCATCAGGAAGGTACTGCAGGAACGGGCAGAGGTCGTATTCATTGCACCGCACTGGCCGAGACGACTGTGGTTTGCCGACCTCGTGAGCCTATCAGTGGCCCCTCCATGGAGGATTCCTCCGGATCGGATAAGACTCATACAGGGAGTCATACATCACCCAGAGCCTCAGTGGCTCCAGTTAACCGCCTGGCACTTGAACGCCGGCTATTGACTCAAGACTCCTACTCATCGGGAGTGATCTCCATGATTCAAGCCTCCTGGAGGCCGGCGACCAATCGCATTTATGACTCCACATGGAGGAATTTCTGCCGTTGGTGCGAAAGCCATCACCTGGCTCTCTCAGAGGTGACTATTCCATGGCTCTTGGACTATCTGTTGGAGGGTGTTAACAAGGGCCTGGCGCCCAACACTACACGCAGACAGGCCGCGGCTCTGTCCACAGTGTTTACCTGTGATAATGCAGAACCACTGGCTCAACACCCCATGGTCCGCTCCTTCATCAAGGGGGTCACCAACAGTAGACCGCCCGTGGTACATAGGTATCCAATTTGGGAGTTGCCGCAGGTCTTGCAGGCCCTTACCGGGTCACTTTTAGGAGCTGCAACCTTAGATCCTTGTCTCTCAAGGTCGCCTTCTTGGTCGCAGTTACTTCGGCCAGGCGTATCTCAGAGCTAGCAGCTCTTTCTGTCAGAGAGGACCTGTGTGTTTTTCATACGGACAGGGTGGTCCTACGTTTAGACCCCTCCTTTATTCCCAAGGTTAACACCTTGTTTCATAGGGCACAGGAGGTTGTGTTGCCGGATTTTGTCCCAACCCGTCTCATGAGTTGGAACGACAATGGCACACTTTGGATGTCCGCAGGGCATTGCGATATTACGTCAAGCGGACTGCGCCCTTTCGCAGATCTGAAGCCCTTTTTATCTCATTCCAGCCGGCCTCTAAGGGTCAGAAGGTTTCATCTTCTACCATTGGCAGGTGGATCGGGGCATGTATTGCGGAGGCGTATCAGGCGTGCTCCTTATCGGTTCCACGTCATGTGATGGCGCATTCCACTCGAAGTGCTGCTATCTCTGCAGCATGGACTACACAGGCCTCCATAGTTGACATTTGTAGGGTGGCGACGTGGTCTTCGCCTTCCCCTTTTGTACGCCATTATAAGCTTGATAAGTTTGCCTCGGCGGAGGCCTCTTTTGGTCACAGGGTACTACAGCAAGTGGTGCCGACGACAGGGACACTGGCCCAGTCTGCTTCCCACCCATAGGGACAGTAGGGGTTTGGTATGTCCCATTCGTGGATTATCCATTCTTCATGCTGGAGAAGGGGCGTTGTCTTACCTGAACGCCTTTTCTCAGCATAATGAATGGAGAATCCACACCCATCCCTTTCTGCGCAGTCAGGGCCAGTGTTAGGGATCTGGGAGCCAACACGTCGTACAGTCATTGCTTTGCCCTCTTCGAAACTGGGTGTGACCTGAGCCAGGACAGGCATGGCAACTTTGACTGACTTGGTCTAATTGGGCAGGAGGTCAGAGTTAACCCATTCGTGGATTCTCCATTCATCATGCTGAGAAAAGGCGTTCAGGTAAGACAACGCCCCTTCTCCACAATATTCAAAACATTCTTACTGGTTAAAGTTTTCTCAAAATTAATTACACTTAATCTTATAAATGTTGTGCAAGTACAAAAGGCAAAACAGGTAAGATGTTTTTATAGGAAGGTTTTGCCCCTTCGTATTCACTGAAAATCTTTTCCTTTTTGTCTTTCTTGGTTTTATTTATTATTTTTTGTGTCTCAAGATCTCGTAATTCTCCTGGCAAAATCCATTTTGCCAAATCTTTTTTTCTTATCCTCAAACTTATTTTGTAATCTTAAAGTGTAGTTGTCTTTTCCATGTCCAGAGTTTCCTGTAATTTTTTTCCCATCTGCGTTAAGTCATACTTCCTTGTATTGTTAAACTCCATCTTGAAATCTCTCTCTTTCAAAATACAGATCTTTCAAAATACAGATCGTATTCAGTTGTCTGTTTCTTCTGCTCACTATTTTTATTTTCTGAGAATTTTTATGTTGTAAAGTTAAATTGGAGATGTGTTCATTTATATTTTCAAGGTTATGTTTAATTTCCTCGTGGTTTGAGATTATTGTTGTTTGGATTAGTTGCAACATAGCATAGATCTCCTTTTGGAAAGTATTTTTTTTTCTTGGTATATTCTTTCTGCAGATCTCTGGTTTTCCATGATAGCCAAAAATCAGGGTTTTCCTTTCTCTGCAGACAGCTTTAGAGTCACAGTTGAGTTAGTATTTGTAATCCAGAAAGATCAGTTCTTTTTTTTTAAAGAGTTTATAATTCTCACTTTGTAGAAAGCCCTCGATGTTTTCCTTTTTTTTTTTTTTGTCACAGCTGTTCTCTGTTATTAAGACATTGAAGGTCATCAAAATCAAATTTATCTTTTCCTGGGCCTTGCCAGTCCCTGTAGTAGAGCAGCTGTTGTTGTATATTTTTATCCATCACTAGATGTCAGCACCAGTTCTTTCAGTAATAGACAATTATTTACTTCTATTTTCATGATATAAAAGGGAAATCTTAACAGATTCCACCGATTTCAAAGTTATCCAAATTAAGGCTTATATTCTTTTTATTTCAATATATTTCTATTCCCCCTGAAAGGTTTAATTCGCCGCTTCCGTCTGCAGGATGGTGGGGCAAAGGTCCCCCTCCTTCTCACTTTTGGAGGCCTTTTGCTTCTTGGGGTTTTTCTTTTCTTACAGGAAATCAATTTCCAAGTAGAAGAGAGAAAATCACTGTTCTTACCAGTTCCAAACACGTTTACAGTCAGCTTGAAGTAGTACTTTTGGACTTCAGTTGCTTGTAGCTTGGGCTAGACTCGGAAGTTAAGCTAGCCCACAGGTCGGCAACCTGCGGCTCCGGAGCCGCATGTGGCTCTTTGAGCCTTCCCCTGCGGCTCCCAGCCTCCTCTGCCATTTGCAGAGAGAGACAGAGACAGAGCTTGCTTCTGTGTGTGTCTGTCTGGTCTCTGTGTGTGTGTGTGTAAAAAAGAGAGTAGCCTCACCCTGTTCCGAAGAGCCGACAAGCTTAGTGAGCGGGGCTTCTCCCTTTGCTGCATCTCTGCAGGAAGCAGGAAGGGCAGGAGAGAGCTAGCTAGCCCAGCTATGCTGACTCAGGATTTCTGGGAGTTGAAGTCCATGAGTCATAAAAGAGCCGAGGTTGCCTACCCCTGAGCTTGTTGGAGAACAGCTTGAAGCCAGCTTGCCAGGTGAGCAGAAGATCGGAGAGAGGGAGGAGGGAGAGAGAGAGAGAGACCCATTTGACATCTAAAATGAAGATAACACTGCATATATCCTTTTTTACCTTTATACACACACACACATACACCACACACACATATATATATATATACACACATATGCATATATATGTGTGTGTGTGTATATGTATATATATATGTGTGTGTGTATATATATATACAACACATATACATACACATACACACGTGTGTATGCGTATGTATATATATATGTGTGTGTGTGTTGTGTATACACACACACACACACACACACATATATACATATATATACATACACACACACACACACACACACACACACACACTCCCAGTGTTTTGTTTTCGATGAGAAACGGGTCCAAGTGGCTCTTTGAGTGTTTTGGGTTGCCTATCCCTGAGCTAGCCTATTCTCCTGCCGGTTTCTGGAGGGCTTTTCCCTTACCGATCAGATTGACTGCTGTCTCTCAGCAATCGGCGGGACTTTCCCCCCTTCTATGTTGCCTCTACAGGGCAACTTCAGGCCCATTTAGGGTCCCCTGGCAGGCAGAAATCAGCTGTAGGGAGCGGAGCTCCGCGATCTCTCGGCTGCTGAGCTACTGCGCAAAACCGGAAGTCTCACGGTACCAGTCCACGGACCAGGGGTTGGGGACCCCTGGGTTAGACAGCATCATCACTAGATGGATTCGTACCTGGCTGACCGGCCATACTCAGCATGTGGTCCTCAATGGAACTGCATCTACATGGAGTTCCCTCCATGTGTAGTGGGGTGCCCCAGGGCTCTGTTCTGGGCCCAGTGCTCTTCAACATCTTCATCAATGATTTGGATGAAGGGATAGATGGGGAATTCATCAAATTCGCAGACGACACCAAGCTGGCAGGAATAGACAACATTCCAGAAGATAGGATCTTCACAGACTGGGTGCTATCTAACAAAATGAAATAAAATTCAATGGTGAAAAAAGTAAGGTTCTACATTTAGGCAAGAAAAACCAAATGCACAGGTATAGTATTGGTGGTACCTTGCTCAATAGTAGTAACTGTGAAAGGGATCTCGGAGTCCTAGTGGACAATCACTTAAATACGTGCTGCAGCTGCCAAAAAAGCCAACACAGTGCTAGGCTGCATTAACAGAGGGATAGAATCAAGATCATGTGAAGTGTTAATAGCACTTTACAATGCCTTGGTAAGGCCACACTTGGAATACTGCATCCAGTTTTGGTCACAATGTAAAAAAGATGTTGAGACTCTAGAAAGTGTACAGAGAAGAGCAATAAAGATGATTAGGGGACTGGAGGCTAAAACATAAGGAACGGTTGCTGGAATTGGGTGTGTCTAGTTCACGGGTCGGCAACCCGCGGCTCCGGAGCCGCATGCAGCTCTTTCAGCCGTCTCCTGCGGCTCCCTGTCCTCCGCTGCCATGTGCAGTCCGAAAAAAAAAAAGTGGGACAAAAAAAGTTCAACCAATGAATTCAAACTTCTCACAAAAAAAAAGAAATTCACAAAGTTTGAATTGATTGGTTGAACTTTTTGGTTTGTGGGACCTACAAACCTCTTTCCTTCTTCGGACCGCACGTGGCAGCAGCGGTGGAAGAGCCGGGAGGATGGCTGGAAAGGTGTCCCTTTGCCGTCCTCCAGAGGCAAAACCTGGGTAAGGAGCCGCGGGTGGGGGTGGCGAGTCTCGGGGTGCCTCTTCCCTGCCCGCCGGGTCTCCCCTCGCCCTTCTCCGCTGCCGCCTCTGCTAGCCCTGGGGGGGTCACCGGGGGTCTCGGAAACTTCCCCTCTCAGCCCGCGCCTTTCGGCCGTCTCGGTCTCTTTTGAGATTCCCCCGCGGCGACTGCCCGGCCCTTTTCCCACCTGCTGCGCGGCGCCCCTTCGCCGTCCTCCTGTCGCCGCCGCCACCCGCGCTGAGCGGGGCCAGAGAGGCGGCGGCGAACGGGCAGCCGCGCCCCTTCGCCGTCCTCATGTCGCCGCCGCCACCCGCGCTGAGCGGGGCTGGAGAGGTGGCGAACGGGCAGCCGCCCCTCTTCGCCGTCCTCCCGCTGCTGCTGCCGGTGGCGCTGAGCGGGGCGGGAGAGGTGGCGGCAACCGGGCAGCCACGCCCCTTCGCGGCCCAGGAGCAGAGTTGGGGCCGTTGCCTATCACAGTCACGCGGACGGCAGGCCTGGCTCACAGGCAAGGGTTCTCTGGGGTTCTTTTGCTGGGAGGGCAAGGAAGCAGCGGGGAAAGACCGCTCTGGAGGGAGGCAGCCCAGCAACCAGAAGCCGGCGGTCCAAGCGGAGCGGCACGGAAGACCTACCGATCAGCGTGGGAGGCAACGCCGGAGCCTCCCACGCTGACCGGTAGGTCTTCCGTGCCGCTCCGCTCGGATCCGCCGGCTTCTGGCTGCGGGGCTGCCTCCCTCCGGAGCTGTCTTTCCCCGCTGCTTCCTCATCCTCCCAGTGAAAGAACCCCAGAGAGCTGGAAGACGTCCTTTCTCCCACTTTCCGCTTCTCATCCTCTTTTCCAAGCACCTCTCCCAGAGCGAGCCAGAAGCCTCAACTATGGCCTCCTACAGCAGGCTGAGATAGGCGAGCCCCAGCGGCCCTCTGCTGCCGCCTTGGAAGATTTGCCGCAGCAGCTCCTTCTCCCTGTCGGCCTCCTCCCTAAGAAAAAAGTTCCAGAGAGGTAGAGTGCGGGGGGGGGGAACAGTCTTTTCCGAGGGGAGGAGAAGCCAGGACGGCAGAGCCGTCCATACCAGAGCTGGACGGGGGCAGGGCCAGTGCATGTCTCACTTTAGGCTCCACTCTAATCAAGCCCCCTGTTCCGTGTGTGCGTGCACACTTGCGGCTCCCAGGTTTTTTTTTTGTGAGGGAAACGGGTCCAAGTGGCTCTTTCAGTGTTTCAGGTTGCCGACCCCTGGTCTAGTTTAATGAAGAGAAGGACGAGGGGGGACATGATAGCAGTGTTCCAATATCTCAGGGGCTGCCACAAAGAAGAAGGAGTCAAGCTATTCTCCAAAGCACCTTAAGGCAGGACAAGAAGCAACAGTTGGAAACTAATCAAAGAGAGAAGCAACCTAGAACTAAGGAGAAACTTCCTGACAATTAGAACAATTAATCAGTGGAACAACCTGCCTCCAGAAGTTGTGAATGCTCCAACACTGGAAGTTTTTAAGAAGAGACTGGACAACCATTTGTCTGAAATTGTATAGGGTTTCTTGCTTCAGCAGGGAGTTGGACTAGAAGACCTCCAAGGTCCCTTACAACTTTATTATTATTAACCATGTGAGGTGGGTTGGGCTGAGAAAGGGGGATTGACCCAAAGTCACCCAGCCAGCTTTCAGGCCTAAGGCAGGACTAGAACTCAGAGCCTTCTGGTGATTGATTGAAAGTCACTCAGCTGATTCTTATGCCTAAGGCGAGACTAGAACTCCCAGTCTCCTGGTGATTGGTCCAAAGTCACTCAGCTGACTCTCGTGCCTAAGATGGGACTAGAACTCCCAGTCTCCTGGTGATTGTCCCAAAGTCACCCAGCCAGCTTTCGTGCCTAAGGCGGGTTCATAGCTTACTTCTCTGCGTGGTCTTATTAACTGCAAAGTTTCCTAGGGTTCGCTAACTTTTACTGGCAATTCATTCCCTCGTTCGGCCAAGTAGCCCTCTCTATTATGAACTTATTAAAAGCAAAAGGAGGGGATAAGCCTAAACCTAAATGATCCCTGGAGTGTCAAGCCGCTTTTGAGAAACTGAAGCGCTTGTTTGCAGCTGAACATCCTGACCCAGCGAAACCATTTGTTATACAAGCCAATGCAAGTGATGTGGCTGTGGCAGCTATATTACTGCAGGAAAATGAAATCGGACAACTACAGCCCTCTGCTTACACCTCCAAAAAGCTTTCTGAAATGGAACAACGATAGGCGTTGTGGGAGACAGAGGCTTATGCTGTGAGATGGGTGCTCCTAACGTGGAGGCATTTCCTAGAGGGGAGTCAAATACCTTTTGAGGTATGGATCGATCACAATAATTTAGAGGCACTAAAAACCCTTCATAAACTCTCTCCCAAACAAGCACAGTGGGCGCAATACTTTAACCGCTTTGACTTCACCCTGTGCTATTTTCCTGGTGGGAATAATTTCCTGGCAGATGCAACGTCACGGATGCTGCAATATAACTGCTCCAAACCCAAAATAGTTCAGCCAGTGCTCCTGTCCCATCAATCAGCTGCCCAAGTGACTACCTGGCCCCAAGTAAGAGAAAAACCTCAAATATCAAAAAATGTAACATCCGCCTTAAAAGCAACCCTGAAGGATGATAAGTGGTTTCAAACACATAGCAAAGTTTGCTTGAGCCGAGCCGGACTACCCTGAGTGGGGGCGAAAATTTATGTGGTGTTAACCTGCCATGACACAAAAATGGCGGGTCATTTTGGATTTGTAAAAATGCTCTACCTAGTCAAGAGGCAATTTTGGTGGCCATCCCTTAAAGAAGACGTTGAAAGCTATTTTGCCAGATGTCCAGTGTGCGCTTCAGCAAAGCGATGGCAAGTAAAAACTCCAGTAGTCTTCAAACCGTGGCTGAGCCATCAGCACCTTGGAGAGATATCTCTATTGATTATATCAGTGATGGCAAACCTTTTAGAGACCAAGTGCCCAAACTGCAACCCAAAACCACTTATTTATCGGAAAGTGCCAGGGCCACATCAGCATTGTGGTACCTTCGGGGTGTTTGTGGCTGGGGTGGTGGGGCCATCTTCATGTTGCTCATGGGGGGGATGCCTGTGGGGACCGGGGAGGGTTGGGGTAGATCCAGGGGGTCTCTGGCGGGTGGGGTGGTGCGCAGGAGGTTCGTCTGCGGGATGAGGTGAGGCAGGGGGCAGGGCGGGAGTGCCATTGCCCAGGGGCAAAGCAAGGCGAGGCAGGGGCCGGGGCGGCTGCTGCCTGACACCATTGGACCCCGCACACAGAGGCCAGCGAGCGCATGGGGGCCAACAGTATCCATCAGCAGCCATAGCCTGCTGGCCCCTCTGGGGCTCCGCAGCCCACTGCCAATACTGGGCCAGCCCTCCAGCAGCAGGCAGAGTTGGGGAGGGGGGAGGCATGTGATGCAGACCACCGGATGCGCCTACTCCGTCCCATCTGTTTTTGCTTGCAGTTGGAGAGCAGGTCACTGCTGGTCATCTCCTCGGCCCCCTCGCAGATCTTGCCCTTGGCCTGCGCGTGGAGCCTGTTCACCTTCCGCACCCGATGCACTTTGGACTCGCCTTGGATCAACACCTCCAGAAACTCGCGCAGGTCCATTAGGCTGCCGCTGCCGCCCAGAGCGCCTGGCCCACCCAGCACAAAGGCGAAACGGCCGGCTAGCAAGCTCGAGTACAAGTGGTAGAACACGCTCAGCAAGCCAAAGGCCACCCTGAGCAGGGAAAGCGGATCCCCATTGGCGCCATGGCCCCCCAATCCCAGCTAGGATTGTGTGCCTCCCCCCCATCTCTGCTGGGCCTTGGCGGCCATGACACCAATGGGGATCCGGCTTTCCTTGCTTGGGGTGGTCCTGGGCGTGCTGTACCACCTCTATGCAGGACTTCCTAGCTGACCACTTCACCTCCTTCGTGCTGGGCGGGCCTGCAGCTCTGGACGTCGGCCTAATGGACCTGCGTGAGCAGCTGGTGGCTGTGGTAGGTACCGAGGTGCGCGAGGGGAATGTGCTCCAAGACCCTCGAGGGGGCTGAGGAGTTGAACAGTGGCGACCAGCTCTCCAATCAAAAAGAGATGGGACGGAGTAGGCGTGTCTGGCGGTCCACATCACATGCTCCCCCGACTTCGTGTGCTGCTGGTGCCGCTGCAGTGCTGCTGCTGGATGCTGTCGGCCCCTGTGCGCTGACCACCTCCTGTGTGCACACCTTGGAGGCCGCTGGGTGGGGCTGGGGCCAGGGCAGCAGGGGCCAGTCCCTCGCCATCTCTGCTAACTTCCTGCCCCGTCGCTTCCAAATGCCACTTGCTCGCTACTCTGGCGAACTGCTGGGGCGACGGCATGCATGCCCACTAGAGAGGGCTCTGAATGCTGCCTCTGGCACATGTGCCATAGATTCGCCACCACTGGACTATATTGTTGAACTTCCCCAAAGCATGGGAATTACTGTAATTTGGGTGGTGACTGATTTATTTTCCAAGTAAGTACATTATACCTCTTGCCGAAAGATCCCTTCCACTCGAAGCCGTGCCAAACTATTCCTGCACCACATCTATTGACTATATGGAGCACCCCAACATATTATCTCAGATAGGGGGGTACAGTTCACCGCTAAGTTCTGGAGAGCCTTTTTAGACTTGTTGGAGAGTGACTAAGGGCTTAGCTATAGTCATCACCCCCAAACGAATGGGGGTGCAAACGAACGAACTCAATGTTGGAACAGTACCTTAGGTGCTTCATCAATTATCAACAAGACAATTGGACTGACCGTTTACCATTTGCAGAAGTGGCATATAATAACTCTGTGCACAGTAGGATTGGTTTCACCCCTTTTCGGGTGACTACTGGTCAAGACTTCAAGCCTATGACTGAGCTTCCTAATGACGACCCAGGAGTGCCATCTTTGCCATCTCCCAACTGCAAAACACCTGTCCCATTGTGCAAAAAGCGCTGGCAGAGGTTCGCGATACTTATAAAGCCCAAGCTGATAAAAAAAAAGAATTGAGCTTAAACCTTTTGAAGTGGGAGACCGTGTTTACTTGCAATTGCTTCAACTGTCTAAAAAATTGGGACCTAAATTTGTGGGACCTTTCCCCATTAAACGTATTATTAATCCTGTAACAGTAGAATTAGATTTGTCTAAATTCTTTCAGCAGGTTCATCCTGTTTTCCACTGTAATTTATTAAAATCTGAGGTTTCCTCGCCCCTTAGACCAGTTCCTCCTCCTATCCTTGAACCTGTAATGATAGAGAGTAAGCAACATTTTGAAGTGAAGGATATTTTGGATTCTCGCTGGCAGAGAGGACCCTTCAGTATTTGGTAGCCTGGAAGGATTTCCCTTCTGGTTAAAATGTGTGGGTGGATTCTAGACATGTTAGAGCCCCTAGATTAGTGAAACATTTTCTTAATATTCTGATAAACCTAAGTGATTGTTTTAATTTTGTCTTGTCTTCTCCTCTGTGTTTTGCAGGTTTAATCCCTCTCTTTTTGGGAGCCAGCATGTCAGGTCCCTTTTTCAGGTGCCCTGCCATTCTGGTGGAGGGGGGAGAAGGCCTCTCTGGTGAAGCATTCTTTGCATACTTTCACCTTTGCTGTAACATACCAAGGTTGCTGTGCCCCAAGATGAACTGTTATCTGTCCTGTGCTTTGATGTTCTCAAAACAACCTTGCGGCATTGTATTGGCTGCCGGTGGACTGGTCAGGGGGGTTGGGTCTCAAAATGGGAAGAATAGCCTGTCGCTTTGTGTGGGAATGTTAGATTCCGCTTGGCTTTACTGCAACCACTACTTCTTGGTAAAAGTTATTTTGACACATGGTGTCAAAAGAGTTGTGCTTTCCTGAGAGGGACAGCTGGGGCAGGTCCTTAACAGTGTCCTTAAGATTGTATCTGACTGAGTCATTTGGGTTCTTAGTCTAGTGGATCAGGAGAATGGGCTAATTCTCAGTGGGTGTAAAGTGTTCATACCATATGTGTATCTGGGGGAGGAAGAGCTGCTTTGTTCTCTTGGCAGATTGTCCAGCCAGAGAACGCTGCTTCAGCCCTCTCAATAAGATGTCTGCAGTCACTGCCTCTCTTTGGTCCAGGGTAGAGGCGGGAATCCTTCCCTTGCAGAAGGGCTGGAGTCTGATTTCTTGATTCCTGAGGCTGAGATTAGCTGCTCCTCATCTAGGAAACCTAAAACATCATCAATGGCAGGGAAGGGAATCTATTCTCAAACCATAGTAAATAGCTTTGTGGGGTCAGGTTCCTTCCTTCTGTCCAGCATCTTCTTGATTTTTTTTTTTAATCTTTTGGGAGGCTTTTTGCTATCTGAGTCCTTGCATAAATTCTTCGTGTGTCCAATCCAAATATTCCCTTCTTTCCCGGATAAACTGGGAAGTAAACTAGTTACTTCAACTTTTTTGTTTTGATCGTGTTTTAGGGCTAGGAAAACAGTAAATCTCACCTTTTCTATACTTTCTAAAATATATTTATCTGACTATGCCATGTTAATCCATGGAAAAGTGGGAAATATTGCATATTAAACTACTACTTATTTATATCTGCTGCAGAACCCAACCTTAAACTTCAAGGAAGTAACCTATGAGCTGGACCACCCTGGATTTCAAATTCGTGATAGCAAGGGCCTGCAAATTGTAATCTTCGGAGTTCAGCGTGGATTAGGATTAGAGGTTTTTCCAGTTGACCTAATATACAGACCTTGGAAACATGCTGAAGGCCAGGTAAATATGCAGCTCTCAGGTTTTTTCTCCACTTTCATTTTTTTCTAATGACTATACCACTGTTTATGAGATTTATTTATTTGTTAATTCATGAGTCTTCGCTTGGGTGTAGTATGATCTAGAATTTTAAAAAATAGCTGATATTTCAAATAAGGTTTGGAATGAATGCTTGGGATACCAGTACATATTATTAGGATTTGAAAGAATATAGCAAGGGAGATATCAGCAGTCACAGCATCTTTGCTGTTCTTAGATGTTAACTAAAATGAAACTTAACTTTGAGAGCTGCAAAGAATAAAATATTTGCTTTAGAAACTCAGCTTTATGCATATGAGATTTCCCCCCTTTCTAATAATGCAATAATGCAATGTTACAAATGATAAATTGGTTGTGACAAGAGAATAAATCTATTTTTAAAATTTTGTTCTGAAAGTGAGCAGGAAAAACAAAAATAATCTAAATGCATAAGAGTGGGGACAAAATGTGAAGGAAAAGATGATGAAGATCCACACGTAATGTGGTTAAAGGCCTGAAATGATGATTCCAATGATGTCATTTTTTGCAGCTCTCATTCATTCAGTATTCCCTCATTAACCCAGAGATCTTCTGTTTTGCTGACTATCCCTGTCATACTGTTTCCACGGAGATCTTGAAAGCACCACCAGAGGATGATAATCGAGAAATTGCCACATGGTAAGCAATGTTGCTTTTCTAAGATGCACTTGCTTGGCGGGGTCAGAGTGATGACAGTATTTATCATGAGACCTCTCTGATGGAAAGAACTTTTGAAGCTCCAAGAGGACAGACAGATATATGAACAACGAAAGAGGGGTAATTTGGTTAAGGCACCAGGATGATATTGAGTTCTAGTGCCGCCTTAGGCATGTAAGCGGGCTCGGTGACTTTGGGCCAGTCACTCTTCACTCAACCCAAACCAATGCACAGGGTTGCGGTGAGGAAAAAAAAGGAAGAGGAAGAAACAGGTATGTTTGTCACCTTGTGTTATTTATAAAAATAATACAGGTGATATATTAAATAAATTAAATAGTAAGATTAGTAGGGGAATAGTTCCAAGCACTGAATGTATTGGCTAGACCAAGGGTCTCCAACCTGTGGTCCGTGTCCCGGTATCAGGCTGCGGCCTGCTGGCCACAGGAATGGCTGGCGAGTGCGCACACGTGCGTGCACACACCCCCACTCGTGCTAGCACCACCGCACGGGCGCTAGCGGTCCCATTTGCACGTGCGTGGGAGCGTTAGCGCTGCCGCCGGTGTCACAGGCGCTAGTGGCCCGTTTGCGCATGTGCACGGGTGCTAATGGCCTGCTTGCACATGCACACAGGTGCCGCTGTGGGTGCATGCGGCCCGCTTGCGCATGCACATATGTGCTAGTGCCGCCGCCGTGTGTATGCTCTTTTGCGCATGCGCATGAGCATTTCCTCCCTTTCCTTCTGAGCCATCAACCCGGAAAGGTTTGGGAGCTCTGTGCTAGACTATAATCAGTTGCATAAAAGTTAGATGTGTAAATTCCCTGGATTGTCCCATTTTTTAAACTTTGCAATCATGAGAGATAAGAGACTATAGGAGTGACTTGTGTCACTCCGAAGCTTCTGTAGCCTATGTTTTTAATTTTTAGCTTTCCTTTTCCAAGATTTATTTATTTATTTTCAAGATATTTTTACTGATAAATATAATCAAGCACCAGTGTAATTGAGGACAATTAAAGCTCATTAAAAGAACCAGTTCACAAATGTTTCCAGTGTACACAATGAATATGGTCTTTCAGGTCCCAGAAATGTGGGATTTTCTGTGTGATAACTAGTGTTTTGAATTGCATCCAGAAGCAGACCACTAGCTATTTTAAGAACGAATCCCATGTACATCGTATGCAGATGCAGGATCAGTCTGGCTGTCGTATTCTGGGCCATCTATACACTTTTCAAAGCAGTGTTGGACATTACTAAGAATCTAAATGAGATTCTATTAGAAGGTGATCTTCGCTGAAGTGTACAAAGGGTAGCAGCATTCTCATTGCAAGTATAAATGTAAAAATATTTGATAGTCACAAGTAAAGCTAAAGCATGTGAATTTGCTCATAGATTTCAACTTTTGTTTCTTTTTTGTTAGGAAGAGCCTAGATTTGATTGAATCCCTGTTGCGGTTGGCAGAGGTGGGCCAATATGAACAAGTCAAGCAGCTCTTCAGCTTCCCTATCAAGCACTGTCCAGATATGTTGGTCTTGGCTTTGCTACAGATCAACACTTCTTGGCATACTTTGCGGCATGAACTCATCTCCACACTTATGCCCATTTTCCTTGGCAACCACCCAAATTCTGCTATCATCTTGCATTATGCATGGCATGGGCAGGTAAGGATTTGAAAGGAGCAAAAGTGGAGATATCTTGATTTTTCTTTGGCCGCAGAAGAGTGGTGTGGTATGGATTCAGTTATGTGATGTGCTCAAGCTATGCTCTGCTGTTACATATACCAGAGGCCCCCAACCTTTTCAACAGCAGAGACTGCGGAAAGAGGTTTTTCTGCAGATCAGGGAGGAAGTGTGGTTATACACGGTGCCTGCATCCCACATGTGTACAGATGGGGCTCCACTCATTTGTGTGACCCAGTTTCTGGTGCAATGTGGACTGGTGCCAGTTCGTGGACCGGGGGTTGTGGACCCTGTTGTATGCTATGAGGTCATTGAGAGAGATTGTCCAGAGCCTTGGCGTTCACTCTAAATAGCCTGATGATTTCCCAGATCTCTTTCATATTTATCAGATCCAGGAATAAAGGAGAGCCAATATTGAAGTACTACCTGGAATCTGTTGTAAGATTGTCTGGAATAAAGAAAAGTGGGGAAGAATCTGCTGTGCTCTATGCATTTGCTATGTCAGACAGAGAGAAATGTTTTTTGTAGAGTTTTCTTATTGTGAATTCCAACAGGACGAATATATCAATGCTGTGTGACCTGGTTCTTCTGGGTGCCAAATACACCCGCCGCCCCCAGAGAGATGTTGCGCTTGCATTTAATTAGCTATCTCAGTAAATGACTTTATGGAAAGGAGAGGGAAATGTTTCAGTATTTGGCAAGCTTTAGCATCTTTGATCACAGGAGCAGCATTTGAAAATCAATTGAATGCCACAATTGTTGTTCTCAATAATCCTCTTAGTCTGGCAGTGTGCTTAAAGTAAATAATTGCAGTAAATAAAGCATCAAGAAGTAGAGGTGGTGGTGGTGGTTTCAACCAAGAGGGCAAGGAGATTGGCAAGAAGAGCAGAAGTGGGGCAGCGTATTTCCTATGTGTTGCCTATCTCTGGTTTCCACTTGGTGTTGCCTCCCCCTCTGATGAAAGGCTTTCAGAGTGGTAGATTTTCATGTGTTTTGCCAGAGTTGCCCATTTAAGAAACCTGGATCAGAAATGGGAAGTAGTTCCCTTTCTGTCCCAAAGGTGCTTTTCCAAAAGGCAACTGGACTTTCTTGGGTTTTTTTCTTTGAAAATATTTCGCTTCTCCTCCAAGAAGCTTCTTCAGTTCTTGGGTGAGAAGCAAAATGTTTTCAAGGGAAAAAAAGACCAAGAAAGTCTTATGGGACAACCATGACCTGGATGACTGAGAATCCCCATAGACAGTTCCCTTCCTGCTTTGAGATTGGGGGATGAATAGAGGAAGGCAATGTAGTGGTATAAATGACTTGGAGTTAGTGATCTCAGGCTTGTGCCTTGATATTACTGTGGCCCTGGGCATAAATCCAGTTGAAACATATTTAATACCAGTGCCACAGTATTATAAAGGAGCAAGGGATCTGGTCTCTGTCACCAAGCTAACAACTAAATAATTATGCGAGTAGACTAACATTTAAGTATTTTCTTAGGGTCAGTCCCCTTCAATTCGTCAACTCATCATGCATGCCATGGCAGAATGGTATATGAGAGGAGAACAATATGACCAAGCAAAATTATCACGTATTCTAGATGTGGCCCAAGACCTGAAGGTGAGTCTAATTTTTGTTTTGATTCTATTTGGGATTACTAGTGTTTGTGCCAAACATACAGTTCTGGTCCAGAGGAAACATGCTTTTTTTTAAAAAAATATTTTTTTGTGCATGTTCCTTCGAGTCAGAATCCTGGTGACCATCTGGACTAATCTTGGCAAGATTTCGGAAGTGGTTCTCCATTGCCTGCTTCCTAAGGTGGGATTAGAACTCATGGTCTCCTGGTTTCTAGTCTACTGTGTTTCCATGGGGCCGCCGGAGGCCCCCCCCCCGGCCTGCCAGAGCCCTTTGCCGGCTGCTGCCGGTAGAACCGGCTACCGCCGGCCCCGCCCTCTCCCTCCCACTGCCTGCTTGCTTTTGGCCTCTACCGGTTGCTCCCGCCAGATCGCCTTCTGCCTTTGCCGCATGTTTGTGGGACAAAAAAAAAGAAAAGTTCAATCAGACTTCCTAATTTGTGAGATCTCAGCGAAGGCTGAGAAGCGAACAGAGAAACGCAATGCAGCTGAAAGGCAGGTTAGTAAAAAAACGCTTGGGGAGGCGAGGGCATCTGGGCGGGGGGGCGTGGCTTCAGCTTCAGACACCCTGCGCAGCTTTGGCAGGTGTCCTGCGGGCGGAGGGAAGCAACTCCACCCCCCTGCCACCTGCTTTGCCTCCTTACCTCGTGGTGGTGGCAACCGCCGGCCAGGCGGAAGCCGGTAGAGGCCAAAAGCGCCTAGTTGGTATGAGAGGTGCAGTGCTCGCCAGGGCCCAAAGAGCGCCAGGTTCAGCCCTTAGCCCGCAACTAACAACAACAATAAGTCTTGATTACAGTTGTGCGGTAATAACCATCTTTGGGATCATTTAATAAGATTATAGTATATAATTTTTCCAGAACTCAGTCTTTGTAATTCAGGATTATATAGGCTGTCATATTGCTTCATGGGGATATCTTAGTAGATGTTTGACTGTCAACTTTAGAGAAAGTACCATAGAAATAGTGGCTAGTGATATTTCCCCTTCAAATATATATTGAATTCTTATGATAAAAAGCAACTGCTGAATAAAGAGTAGATAGATATATGTTGCTAAGACATATTTTACCAGGAAAACATTCTGAATTATTATTTTGAACTGCATGATCAGACATTCAAGGAAATAGCCTTTTTTGTTTGGTTAAATTAGTTGTAATTTAAGAGAGAGAAGAGAGAGAGAGATCAGGATAATCACTGGTCTGGCTACTGAAGAGAATATTTGGGAGAATACCATTTTTACAGATAAAAGATTTTCACAGTAGGGAACCTCTGAATAAGAGTAGTGAATGGTGGTAAGTTGCAGTGGTTCTTCTGATATCAACTCAAATCTTTTTTTGACAATAGAAATGTTGGAGCTTTAGCAATTCAAACTTGTTTGTTTCTATCCCATCTTTATTATTTTTACAAATAACTCAAGATAGTGAACATATCCAACATACCTTTGTACTATTTTCCCCTCAACAACAATTTTGAGATTATTTTATTTTTATTTTATTTTATTTTTCAACTATTTAGAATAACCAAAAGGAACGATCTAAAAATGTATAGATTATTATTGCAATTAGAAATAGGATATCCCCCTCCCCTCAATTTAAAAGAATTTGAGATACTGATCTTGGTAAATTAGAGGGAACAAATTTGGCAGGAATTGTGGAAATCAGGTGGATGCACATTAGCTTCACTAAATGAACTGCCGTGGGAGATTATATATCTCTCTAGTTAAGACTGGGACATATATATCAGGATTATTCTTCCAAATATTAAAAAAGAGGACCATACTTTCACTTGTAGTGGTTATGCATTAATGCTGAACCCTTTTGGCATAATACTTTGGGGACATTTACTAATCAAGTAACTAAATGCTCTCCAGAGTTAGATGTATTGCATTTATTTACAGGATTGAATCCTAAATTTAAAAATAAGGAACGTATCTGTTTAATTTTAGTAATTAAAATGCTGTAAAACCTTTCAAGGTTTTTCGGTTGTTAGATTAGAAAAATCATAGCCAAATTTAAAATAATGAAACATCAGAGCAGGAACCATAGTTCTGTTAAATTTTAATAGATTTTATACTTTATCTGAATATTAACGGATAATAGTGAGGTAATATTAGTTGACATGGTGGCAGAGTGGTTAGAATGTAATTGTAGGCTAATTCTGCTGACTGCCAGCAGTTCAAATCTCACCGGCTCAAGGTTGACTCGGCCTTCCATCCTTCCAAGGTTGGTCAAATGAGGGCCTAGATATGTTGACAATATGTTGACTCTGTAAACTACTTAGAGAAGGCTGTAAAGCACTGTGAAGCGGTATATAAGTCTATGTGCTGTTGCTATAAATCTGTACATGTATGTACCTATTTACTTATTTTTAAATAGATTTTTGTGTTTTCTGCACATTTTTACTCTGAATATCTTGAATATTTGTTATCTAATGACTTGATAATATTTGTTAATCATAGCTTTTGTGTATGTGTACAGACCACATACCAAAGAGGATAAGAATAACAAGAAGAACAAAAAAGGAAATAAACATTGCAACAAGGGGGGGGGGGAAACCCACAACCACGATTTGAGCTTAGCCCAAGTTCAGTAACAAAACCAGGTCTTTAAACACTTTCAGAAAGCCAGCAGGGTCAGAGTGAGTGTGTTCTCCAGGGAAATGGTGTTCCAGAAGGAAAGTGCCATAGCAGAAAAGATCTCATCCTGGGTCTGCTTCCCGGGTACATTGGATACAGAGCATGACCCTCCTAGATCTAATCGGATACAGCTGGGGAGAGACAGCCTTGCACTTAAGCTGGTCCCAAGCCAACCTACTCCCCAGTTTGTGTGAGAGCATCTAGGTATAATGCATTGATGTTGGGCTTGACAGGTGAACGAGCTACCTCAGTTCTTAGATAATTATAATAACAGAATAACAGAGTTGGAAGGGACCTTGGAGATCTTCTAGTCCATGGGTGTCAAACTCGATCACATCATGTGATGTATTGTGACGTTTTTTGTCTTTGCAGAGCCGGGGTGGGCGTGGCCTGCATATGATGCATCCGGCCCATGGGCCATCAGTTTGACCTTCCTGTTCTAGTCCATTAGTTGTTGAATAGAATAGAATAGAATAGAATAGAATAGAAGAATTGGAAGGGACCTTGGAGGTCATCTAGTCCAACCCCCTGCTCAGGCAGGAAACCCTGTACCATTGCAGACTCTTCTTAAAAACGTCCAGTGTTGAGGCATTCACAACTTCTGGAGGCAAGTTGTTCCACTAATTAATTAATTAGTTGTTAATTAGTTGTTTGTGAGATGGTACTTACAAACTATTAGTTGGGATGCTGAAGAGGAAGTTTGTTTCAGGCCAATCTTCCAGGAGGAGGAGGACTAGTTTTCTGCTTCTGACACCTTTCTGCAGGCATGCCCTTCCTGGGGCCATTCACTTCTCTCCCACATACCCTACCTTCACCCTGCTAATTCTTAGGGTTCCCAAGGAACTTCCACCTGGAAAGACATGTTGCTTTCTTCTACCACAAATGCTCTGCGGTGGAAATGAATTTGCAGGACCACTACAGGAAGGCAAGCTTGCCATATGGACTAGCAGCTTTCTTTTTCTTCAGGCATTGTCTATGTTGCTGAATGGTACTCCATTTGCCTTTGTTATTGACCTTGCTGCCCTTGCCTCTCGGCGGGAATACCTCAAACTAGACAAATGGCTCACAGATAAAATTCGGGAGCATGGGGTAAGTAAGGTTTTTCTTAATTCATTCTGCAAGTTGTTTTCTGATGAAAATAGTTGCTTATTTTAAAGTGTCCTACTGTTTGTGTGTGCAAACTATGACCTTAAATGTATTGAACTTTAACTCACCCAATGCTTATCTACTTTTATTTATTTATATCCTGCCTTTATTATTTTTTATAAATATGAAGTTATTTTTGTGCTTATACTATGTATAACTCATACAGCTTTGCACTTCTTCTCCCTAGGAGCCTTTCATCCAAGCTTGTATGACTTTCTTGAAGAGAAGATGTCCCTCTATCTTGGGTGGTCTTGCTCCAGAGAAAGACCAGCCCAAAAGTGCTCAACTTCCACCAGAGACCCTAGCAACAATGCTAGCTTGTCTTCAGGCTTGTGCTGGGTAAGCAAATCATGGTCTTCTTTAAAAGGATGTCTGTGTAGGGGCTAAAGCAGAGGAGGGGAGCTTCAGATATTCTGTTGCTCAGCCACAGGCTCACTTGGTCAATAAGGTTGAAGTAAGAACTTTGTGAACAAATAGCAAGTTGAAAAGAGGTATGAATTCAAAATATAGAACACATGCGTAATCCTCAACATTGTCATATGCAAAATATAATTTTCCTTAAACCAATAAAGATTTTTTTCTTCTATTTATATATTTCATGTTGGATCTAGGTTTAGAATTTACATATTACAGGGTCAAAATGGATTCAACCTTGATTCTTGGGTAATTTATTTTGGCAGCAATATGGAAGTGGTTTACTGCTGCTTTCTTTCCTGTGTAGCCTGGAGTCTCTTCATGCACTTCCATCAAGTACTAGTTAGGTGTAACCATGCTTCGTATAAGATTATTTCCCTCCATGTAAAACGCTGAGGTGGATTGAATTGTCTGTGTGCCCCTTCTCAAGAAGCCACCCTTAGACCCAACCGTGTTAGACAACTTTCATCCAGTCTCCAAACTTCCTATAAAGGAAGGCTGTTGAGAGGATTGTTACCGCTCAGCTTCAGAGGATCCTGGATTATTGGATCCTTTTCAGTCTGGGTACTAGTATACAGTACTGAGATGGCATTGGCTAAACTTGCAGATGACCTTTGGAGGACTTGTACAGCATGGTGCAGCTAATGCTCCTCTCCTTTAAAACATATAGAGATGAAGTACCCACAACATACACACTGTTCCAATGTTTTACAGACCTTACAGTCAGGACGTTTTCCTACATTTAAATAAATTATATGTAGCTGCAACTTGTCATTTTGGACCTCGTCTCTGTAGCTAGAGAAGGTAGTTCTTGACCACCTTCCCTATTGCTTTCCTTCATGTATATGAATGTAGCTTCATCATATCTTCCCATCATCATCTTTTCTCCAGCCTGACCACCCCAGGTTTTTTCAGCCTTTCATGATTTGACATATCCTTAGATCCCTTGTCATCTTTGTTGGTTCCCTCTAAATCTGTTCTAATCAATCTGTAACCTCCCAGAAATGCCTCTTCATCTGAGGGGGTGGCATCAGCAACTTTTGAAGGAGATGGTACCATGTTTCCCCGAAAATAAGACCGGGTCTTATTTTTATTTTATTTTTTTGCCTCCAAAAGAGGCATCAGGTCTTATTTTGGGGGGATGTCTTACTCACCTCTGGCACCGACAGCCCCACCCAGCAGGTCCACTTCTTCTGGGGCCGAAGGAGCAGCTGCATTCTGCAACTGCATTCTGGCCTGCATTTTGCAGTCAGGCCTTTCCAGAAGGCCTATGCAGCCAAGTACAATCAATCCATAGCTCGGTCCTCAGCTGCAGAGGTCTTGCAGAACCGAGCTGTGGATTGAATCCATAGCTTGGTTCTTGGCTGCAGAAGCCTTCCAGAAAGGCCTGTGACTGAGAAATGTAGGCCTGGCTGCAGAAGATGCCGCAGAGGAAGTGGGCCGGCAAGGAGAGGCCTGGCTGCAAGGTAAGTGGGTGTGTGGGGCAGATCCACACCCTTACCCCCGCCCTAGCTTGATTTTTAAGTGTGTGTCTCACTCCAAAACTAGGGCTTGTTTTTGGAGTAGGCCTTACTTTGCTCCCTTCTCAGAAGGCCATCTTTGGACTCAACAGTGTTGGATAACTTTAGTTCAAACTCATTTCTAGAACAGATTGTTGAGAGGGGGAGTTGGCAGTCAGCCACAGAAGATCCTGGAGGAAGCAGGTTATTTGGATCCTTTTTATGCTGGATTCGGGCTGGTGTACACTACAGTACTGAGATGGCATTGGTTGTACATGCAAATGACCTTTAGAAGACTGGATAGGGTGGTACAATCATTCTGGCATTCTGTGTTTTCTTTACAGCTTTCAGTACCATCAATCATTGTGTCCTTCGGGTTTTTGTCTCTCCCCTGGTGTTATATCATCTTTGACTCTGGACACAGTTGCACTCCCCCAGACTGAGGTAGTGCACAATTAGGGGATTCTAGACTCACCCCTCCTGCTTGAAGAGCAGATGGCAGTTAGGGCCTTTGCACAGATTCATATTTCACTCCAATTGTATCCTCTCTTGGGGTCACTCATGCCTTGGTCACCTCCCACTTGGATTGCTGCATTGGGCTCGAAGACCATCGAGAAACTATAATTGGTTCAGAATGTAATAGCACATGCAATAATAAGTACCCCTATGTTATACCCATTTTGTGCAAGCTGTACTGGCTCCCAGTTTCCTTTCAGATGCAATTCAAGGTCCTGGTTATCACCTTTAAAGCCCTGCACGGTACAGACCAGGCTATTTATTAGATTTCCTCTTCCTAAAAGGATCTGCCCATCCCACTAGATCAGAGAAGGTATCAGCTCCAGGTGCCTTCCCTGACATACTGCCTTTTCCATGGCTGCCCCACCTTGTGGAACACCTTCACCCTGGCCATCTTACTCTTTTAGCCTTCTAGCCTTCTGAAAGGCCATCAAGCCTGCTTCTTCCCCCAGGAACTGGGGTAGTGTTGAATGCCTAGGCATGTTTGTTGGAGGATCCTGGGAGAATGACTGAGGCACCAGGTTTTTAGTTTTGGTTTTATGATTTTATAGTTTTTTTGTTGTGAGCAGCCCAGAGTTGTGCTCTAAGATGGGCAGCCATACAAAACTCTTTTAAAAAAGAAAAAGCAATCATCGATACCATCATTCCCTTCCTAGATGCAGGCATAATCAACATCTCAGTCTCTGACAACCAAGTCTTCATCAGCTATCTTTGTGATTCTTTCGTATCCTTCAGCCCTTGCTTGCTGTGGAAAAACAGTTAAAATATGTTGAGCTTTTTGTCTCTCAATTATACAAGAGGATATTAGAATGCATTGGGAGAAAGAGATCTAAGTTCAGGCAAGCCAGTTCTAAGATAGAGGATTTGCTAGCCTTTCCATCTAGCCATGCTTATATCCAGGACCAAATGCAGTTCTTGGAACAATGCTAGAACAAACTGAATTTCTGGTAATTCTAAACAAAAATAACTTGGTTTCTGCATTAGAAGTGTATCGCAAGAGCTATCGGAAACTATTCTCACCATGGTAGCCAACTGCAGCAATGTAGTGAACAAAGCCAGACAGCCACCACCTGGTGTAATGCCCAAAGGACGTCCCCCCAGTGCTAGCAGCCTGGATGCCATCTCCCCTGTGCAGGTACGTAGCCAGCGTGAGAGAAGCAGGTAATAGTTCTTTTGCCTAATGGTTTGTTGGTGTGCAGAATTCAGCCTCATTCAAAAGGAGTTCATCCTGTTTTCTTTGCATGGTGAATGTTACCTTGTGGGTTAAGCATGACCTTTGAACCTGATTGGCCTTTTACAGCTTCTCAGGCCAAGCATCAGTGCTAGATTATAAAGGCTTGTGACATGGGGCTCTTTGGCTCTCAGCTGAATTGCTCTTTGAAAAAGCAAGAAACATCTCCAAGACTGCACTCAGAGGTAGATTTCTGTGCCCTTTCATTATTGATTTTCTAAGTACTGTATTTGGCTCTGTTCTATTGATTAAAAGAAAAAAAAATGAATGAAAGATAGTCTGGGCATATGTTTTAAGAAACCTATCTGCAATAAGGCCATGCTGAAGTACTGAACATTATGGTCAGTTGGAAGATAGTTGTCCTGCATGTTAATTTATAATCTAAAAGAGCCAACAGTAGAATTCTGCAGAAGTATCTCTTTGATGGATCTTGGATCTTTGATGGATCTATGTTTGACTTCACTCTTACTTATTGTGCTGATAAGTACCGAGGCTGCATCAAACTCCTTGCTTTCCACCAGCTGTCCTTTACCTATGCTTTAATGTATGTACACTTTCAAATCCAGATCCACTTTGGCTTATGGCTCTGCTGAATGTATTTCTCCTCTTAACCTTTCTGACTACCTCTGCTTGTTGCATATTTATGTCTTGGTCTCTTTCTAGTCTCAATGGATAAGACTTCCTTTAGTCTTGAGAACCATTCTGTATATCATGTCATTTCCAGTTTTGTAGGCAAAACTCCAGTTGATTTTTTAGCTTTTCAAAGCTGATGGTTGGCATTTGGGGAACAAAAAGCCACTCCAGATGGGCTTTCGGATCTGATCTTCATGATTCTTTTTACGTTAGTAGGAACAGACCTATCCTGTCAGGATTTGATGCAAAATGTTACTGATTTGGCAGGTATGATCTAAATAAAGATGATAAACTGTTTGATACAAATATGTAAATAACTGGTTTCTTTTCCTTAATGTTTTATTCTTGTCAGATTGATCCGCTTGCTGCTGGGATGGCATCTCTCAGTTTAGGTGGCCCAACGGTTCCTCATACCCAGAGTGTGCCTGGATTTCCTCCAAACTTGAGTTCTGCTTTTAGTACTCCTCAGTCACCAGCAAAAGCATTTCCACCGCTTTCCACACAAAACCAGAACACACCTTTTAGCGGGATTGGTGGGCTCTCTTCGCAGCTTCCAGGTATGGTTGTATTAAACAAGCTTCTGCTCATTAGGAAATAGTGCTGGAAGTTAACTCTGCTTGACCCTCCTTTTGGAGCCAGACATTATCACTTAAGGGGAAACTATTTTTGTTACATTTTCTTAACTGTATCCCAGAAACTCTACATATAGCCTTCTGTTCCCAAGAATCCATTCTTTCTCAAAGGATACTGCTTCCTGTTCCCAAAGCCCAAATTTTCTGAGCTTGCAGGTGAAAGCAAAAAAAAAAGGGAGGGATTTGCAATAATGCATATCTGAATACATGCAAAATAGAGGAAGCTATTTCAGCATAACTAGTGCTGTTTGACATGTACAAAACTATATCATCGACCTCTGCAGTGCCCTTTATATATTCAGGGTAGTAGAATCCTTGGGCCCTATAATCGAAACACTCCTTTGTACATTGCATCATTATATCAAGGGAAACAGCAATAACAATAGCACTTAGATGTAGCGCTCCATAGTGTTTGACAGCACTCTCTGAGCGATTTACAGAGTCAGCCTATTGCCCCCAACAATCTGAGTCCTCATTTTATCAACCTGAGGTTGCTGGAAGGCTGAGTCAACCTTGAAGCCAGTCAGGATTGAACTCCTGACTGTGGGCAGAATTTGCCTGCAATACTGCAATCTAACCACTGTGCCATCAGGCCTCTTGGGGCTGGGGGGTTAAAAATATGAAATATAAATAAATATAAAATATATAAAATATCAATCAACTGTTGGCCTTTTCAAGGTAAGGATAACTATACTGTTCTAAAGTCAGAGATAATTATTTTGTTTTTTCAGTAGGTGGTCTCACAACAGGTAGTCTGGGTATCGGAACTGGGACCCTTGGCCTCCCTGCAGTGAATAATGATCCATTTGTGCCAAGAAAGTTGAACACATCAGGACTGAACCAGTCCACATTCCAGCAGAGTAAGGTGAAACCTTGTAAGTGATGATGATGTTTGATTGTTGACCAGTCCGCAGCTTTTTTGGTTTAGGCTGCAGGATGGATGGTGCTATATGTATGCTTGGAATAATAAAAGTTAGTAACACTGGCAGGTGCATAGCTGTGGACACCCTTTCAGTCAGTACTTTGCAACGCTCCCTTTAGAAGAAATTACAGCTCTTGAAAATTTCCTTTAGCCAGCTAAGAGTCTCTCTGTTCTTGCTTTTGGAACCCTCCCCTCCCATTTCCTTAACGAACTGTTCCAGTTCAGTTCTTAAGTATCTTTGAATGTAGAATAGAATAGAAGAATAACTTTATTGTCACTTTGAATGTACACTAATTGGCATACATTAAAATGAAATTCCGTTGCATTCAGCTCTCAAAGGGTCACCACATATACACTACATAAATATGAGAAGAAAATATAAATAAATAAATAAATAAATACAGAATTATGCATACACCCACATATAATATGACACAGAGAAACAACAGTCTAGTTCGGGTTATGTATACATGTGCATGGCGAGAAAAACAAATCTTGTGAGTTTACCAGATGGGTGGCATAGAGCAGGGCTTTTCAACCTTTTCACCGATTGTACCACTTTTAGGATATGGCAATATTCGAGTACCACCTAGCAAGGTGTCAAAAACGTGATGACCAAAAAAAAAACCTGTTCAAAGTTGCAATTGCACTGAAATGACTTATGACCATTTTTCACACTTATGACCATTGCAGCATGCCCAGGGTCATGTCATTTATATTTGGATACTTGGCAACTGATTCATATTTATGATGGTCGCTGTCCCAGGGTCATGTGATCCCCTTTTGCAGCCTTTTGACAAGCAAAGTCAATGGCAGGGCTGCTGGTGGCCAAGTGCTAAGTTCCCTCCCTCCTTCCCTGCCTCCCTCTTTCTCATGCCCACCTCCTTCTGAAGGAAGAATTTGAACCCCCCCCCCCATATTTTCTCTCTTCCATATATTCATCAAACAAGGAAAAGCCTCCAGAAACAGAAAAGACAAACTGCTGAGTGAACTAGCTTAAAAAGGCACATTCCCCTTTAAGAATTAGCTACTGGCTAGAAAGGAAAGTAAGGAGCCGGCAGCCGGCACTTAAGGAAGAAAAAAAATGTAATAAGTATTGGCTGCCGGCTAAGGCAGCCTCCCCAAATGGCTCCATTCATAAGTAAAGGAATCTACAGGAAAAATCCATTCAGGAGAAAAATACTTCAAAATCCCTTGCAGCAAAACTTACAGCTAACAATAGCAGAGCAATAGAAGCTAACATGAGACATCAGCCATCAGCCAAATAGAAATTGCCAAACACTCCTTAAGAACACAAAGCCCACATTGCACAAATCCCAGAACTTCAAAGTCACAAAAGCACATAAGAATCCTTCCATTCTCCATCTCCCTCCCTCCTCCGTGCCTCACCTCCAGCCATTGTTGCTTTTCATTCCTCTTGGAGGGCGACCCCTCCCCCATTGCATTTCTTGCCTGTTTGCTGCTGCCAGCACAGGTGGCTGCCACAGCAGTTGCAAATCAGCTCATGGCCGGCCTGCTTGATTTGATCTCCTCTCCTCTCCCCCCCACCCTCCTCCTTCTTCCCCTTTGGTGCAGCTAGAGCTGACTCCGCCTCCTCCCAAAGCTGCTGCTTTTTTTCTCTCTCTCCCTCTCCCGCCCAAACTGCCTCCTTTTATAGGTCTCAACCCTCCTCCTCCTCCTTTCTCATGGGGGAGGGTGAGCCAGAAGTGAGCCTGGGGCCTTTGTCTTGCCCAGCCACTCTGCAGCTCCAGAGGACTCTCTCGCTGTAAGTCCTTCCTGTGCTGGCTCATTCCCTCCCCCACTACACTTGGCTAGGCAGGGCTGCGTACCACCTGCCGCTTGTTAATGTACCACAAGCGTACCACAGGTTGAAAAGCCCTGGCATAGAGAACAAAGCTATTACAGAATCGGGTAATCCTGCTAGAAATACTTCAAAAACCCCTCCCAGAGGGGAGCAACAGAAACAGACCGGGGTCTCTAACAATGCTTTGAGCTCTAAGCACATAGTGCTTATAAGAAGCATCCTGAATACCAGGGAGCGAGCTTCCTATGATCTTCTCAGCTGTCCTTACCATTCTTTGTATAGACTTTCTATCTGAGGCACTGCTGATAGAATGTACAGCATGTTTGAGATCTTCCCGCAGATATTCACTAATATTGTGTGGGACTCCAAAGACCATTCCAAAATGTGTATCTTTTGTTTCCAGTTTGGAGCTACACAGTATGCTAGATTATCGTCTTACTGAAATTTCCAGTATTTTTTCAGCTTCACTTTCCTGTAGGATTTATTAATACTGAATCATTCTTTCTTCCACCTGCACAAATATTCCTGTGCATTGGTTGGATAAGTCTTGTGGTTTTATTGGCAAAATTTTTGAAAATGGTTTGCCATTGCTTGTTTCCTAAGGCCAAGAGAGAATGACTGGACCAAGGTCACCCAGCTAGCTTCATGCCTAAGACAAAAGTAGAGGTCATAGATTCCCAGTTTATAGCTTGATGCCTTAACCACTATCCCAGACTGATTCTCTTCTTCAAATACTTCACTTATTTTTCTCTCAATGTATCCTCTGTGGCTGTGGCTGAAGAATTCAATTTTTGTTCTGTTAAATCCAGAGTACTTTGTTCCAAACGTCTCTGTCTTTTGTGCTCTGTGCTTGGTTGTTTTCTTGCAGACATTTCATTTCCCAAACTAGATCACATCACCAGTGCTATGATGATGATGATAATGATGATGACGACGATGATGATGATGATAACCTAGTACTGATGATATGACTTAGTTTGGGTAATGAACATTTGCAAGAACTGTTGTGGGCACTTAACTCCCCCATAACTATTAACTATTAATTACTTTAAATTTCCTGCCAAGGTTGTTTCATTGTGCTCTCATCCTCTGCCCAAATCTCTTCTCTGACTTAGAGCGTCCTGAGCATCTGGTAGATGTTGGCTTTTTGCATCAGATGACCACCTTTCAGCCTCTGCCAATCAGTGTGCTGGGTCCCAATGACTTCCCTGACTGGTAGAGGCAGTTGAAACACTGTAGGGTGGCTTCTGTTAACTTGGCGCCATAAAATAAATGCATTTTCCAGCATTTCATGTTCTTAATTAGTATGTGCCTTTTTTCAACAGCTGACTTATCTCAGGTATGGCCAGAGGCTAATCAGCACTTTAGCAAAGAGATTGATGATGAAGCCAACAGCTATTTTCAGCGTATTTATAATCACCCACCCCATCCCACCATGTCTGTAGATGAGGTGAGTTTGGAGAGCAAATGCTTTTATTTCAAGTATTATCAAACTCTTGGGATAGCAGGTGCTGACAATGGTATTTTCTGTTGGGTAGTTAAAATTGAAAGTTTTGAAATATGCTTTTGTACAGTTACAGCCAACCTTTGCTTTTTCAGTATCTGCTGTATGCAAAACAATTGCTACACTTACTGACCACTTGTTCAGCAGTTTTTCAAACTTACAACAGCACTGAAAAACAAAACTTACAACTGGTTCTCTAGGTTGCAGCCATTGTGTTGTCCCCACAGTCATGCGATCACAATTTGGGCACCTGGCAACCTATATTCATTTACGATGGTTGCAGCGTCCTGCAGTCATGTGATCACCATTTGTGACCTTCAAAGCTGACTATAAGCAAATTCCATGGGGAAGCCAGCAGAAAGTCACAAGTCGTGGTCATTTCACATCACATCCCTCTTACCGACCAGTGGTTATTCACCAAGCCAGCACTGATGTCATAAATTAGTGTGGTCACTTGATTTGTGTTTAATGACAGTACCGCTACACCAACAGAGTTGCGGGTCCAAATTGCAGTTGGTGAGTGAGGACTACCTATATTTTAAACATTATTAGTAAATCTCATTGTTGATGTATTTTGTTAAGTATGCCTTATTATATGCCAGATAATAAGAGGGTCTGGTAAGTAAACCTGCACTAGTATTTTTGAAAACAATTCAGGCTTTAACTGAACCCAATTTTAAGGAGAAATTCTTGTCCGAGACAATATCTTTTCCTTTGCATGCCTCACTTAAGGCAGAATTTTGCCATCTTTAAATGTCAGGATGGCTTGTATGAACTGAATCATTTTACAGTCCCTTTAAAATACACTAGTTTTGTGCTTTATCAGTATTAAGAAACATAACTGTAATCACAACAGGTGGCCACTGAGCTGGGTTGCCTTGAAAAAACAAAGATGGTCAGATCTGAATTTTAACTGAATATTCCATGAACTCACCAGGAATCAAATTCAACTTGTGGCAGGCTTGACCTTTTCTTCCTTTAAAAAAAATTGCAATAATGATTTAAAAAATATTGTGATAACTAACCTAACAAATGAAAGTTATATTTACCACCTTGTTTACAGAGAGCTCTAGCCAAACTTTGACTGGGTTACTCAAAAAACTTTATATTTTATGCAGGGCTCTGCACAAGTGAATTTTCTTTATAACATTCTGATTTTCTTACAGGTGTTAGAAATGCTACAGAGATTTAAGGACTCTAACATTAAACGGGAGCGAGAAGTATTTAACTGTATGCTGAGGAATTTATTTGAAGAATATCGTTTTTTCCCGCAATATCCCGATAAAGAGCTCCACATAACAGCCTGCCTCTTCGGAGGGATAATCGAGAAGGGATTGGTGACCTATATGGCCCTGGGCCTGGCCCTGCGCTACGTGCTTGAAGCCTTACGAAAGCCTTTTACATCTAAAATGTACTATTTTGGAATTGCTGCATTAGATAGATTTAAAAATAGGTGGGTGTCTCTTAATTCTTTGTTAATTTCTTTCAGGAATGTTGAGGGAATCTTACAGAAAAGGGAATACACCCCTTTTAGATTTACAAGATTGGTGATATATTGTTTATTTAAAATAAACTGCATATTGCAATTCTTAGATGAATTTTATAACAAATATATACATCCAATAGACATTTAGATTAATAAAAAGATTTCACATTTTAGAATGAAGGAAATATTCCTAACATGGACATAGGTATAAGATCTAGTTTGAAGATCCTGGCTAATTGATTTTCAATCTTGGCTGAAATTATGGCTATTGATAATTATCTGTTGTACATACTGCTCCTTTTGGATGGTTGAATTATAGAGTATACCAATATATACAGTTCACATGTGCACGCATATCTGTGCTCATATTTATATTTAAACATAAAAGTGGACAGTGGAGTGAATAGCACAAAACAATGTAGCCAATTTATGACTGATTGGCATCACTACCAGGACACTCTACCCACAAAATACATCAAAATGAATTTTGCTCAGTATTTTTGATCCATGCAGGATGACTTTTCCTAAAAAAAAAAAATTGTCTATAGTTTTCAGAACTCTCTAGAATAAGTAGTAAGCTATAGTATATTTGTCTTGTGTCTGTGAGTGAACCAGTTTTTAGTAAATTTTCCTTTCTTTCCAGAGCAAATGAATCTTTGCTAATCCATTGCACTTATTCATCCTTTGTGTCCTCTGATATTCCCATGGCTGTAGTTGCTTTTGCCTCCTGTTTCTTCCTGGGAGCAGCAGATCAGGCTGGCTGCCGTCTCACCTGGGAAATCTTGCTCATAGTGAAATAATTTATAATTGCTTTTATTTTACATTATTTTAAAAGAGCTGTATAGATGCCCATATTGTAACAACCACTCAGGGTGGTGCACAAAACAATAAAAACTCACATACCCTGTCCCAAACAGAATAAAAGTCAATAAGAACTCATAAAACTCTATAAATTCATGGTGCTCCAGGTCAGCCCTATCCCCCACATGTCGACACCATCTTCCCTGGGCCCATCCTGCCCCCAATGCATGTTGGGAAAGCCAGCACTTCAAGGCCTCCTGGAAGGCAAAGGAGGGTGAGGGAGGCACTGTTTGGGGGGGGGGGTATGCTCCATTCCTCTGTGGAAAAGGAACGCTTCCCAGGCCCTGCTAGAGAGCGATGTTTGAGGAGGATCCTGGAGCACAGCTAGCTCCTCTGCTCTGAAACTCTCCAGGAGAAGTGGTTCCACAAGTGGCCTGGTCTTGTTACTAGGACTTTACAGGTGACAGCCAGCAACTTGAATCACACCCAGAAAGAAACGAGAAGCCAGTGGTGTAATGTGGGCGAACCCTAAGGCACCCAGAACGGTTTGCTCTACAGGTAGTCCTCGACTTACGACCATTAGCTCAACAACCCTATTATCCACATTACCTCCACAATAGGAAAAGCCAATGTTGCATGGATGCCTTGCTTAACGACTGCTGTGACTTATGACCATAATTCTAGGCCCAGTTGTGGTTGTAAGTCAAGGACTACTGTATGTTAGATACTGTATGTATCTAATGTTTTTAATGAATCTGGTATTTTATGAAGTATCAACACATGTGTTTTCTTCCTAGAGCTAAGGTTATGTTGGATTAATTCCAGTTGCAACCAAAATATTGCTAATATTGAACCATATTGATCTTCCTTTACATGCTGTTCCTTTGAGGTTATCATTTTACTTCTTTTAGCCATAAAGTTCTGCAACAGTCCTAGACAGTAGATGAAATATAATGATGTAACTGACACTGCCGTATGTTGCAGAATAGATTTAAATAACTGAGGAAGACTAAACTATTCTGGAAATCTATTTAGTATATGGATTGATTAACTGTAAATAAGGTTGTACAGGTAATTCTCGGGTTACAATGGCAATTGGGACCTGGAACTCAGTTGCCAAGCAATGCAGTTATAAGGCTCAATATCAGCATTACTTGGCAAAGGCAAATCCAGTAGTTCCAGCATTAAACAAGGACTACATGGGTCATTAAGTGAGGACTTCAGATGTTCTGCTGGCTTCCCTCTTCACTTTGCTTGTGGGAAGCAGGCAGAGAACATAAGAAATGCCAATCACAAGGCTTCAGGGATGCTGTGACAGCCAGAATTCCAAGAACACATTGAAAAACCCCCCTCATTCAGTGTGACCATAACTTTATATATAAACAGTCGCTGAACAAATTGTTATAACCTGAGGACTACCTGTACATTTATTGTGATTAAATAAAGTCTTTTTAAAATAATTGTTGGCAAAGGTGTCTGCAGAATCCGATGCTTTCATTGAAGTGATCAGAGCAGCATTGAATCATTGTACCATCATGTTGTTTTACGTATATGACATCAAGGTGCATATACCAAAGGAGAAGACCTTGTGTTGCAATGCCACAATACTGCTTTTGTCACTTCCCTCCTTAACCTGCCCTCTCAGGGATTACTTTTAGTTGCTGCTCAGAAGGAAAACATTCATGAGGCAATGGCATGGCTGTTTTTGCAAAGATTAACTGTTTCTATATTGTGCTAATAGTTGTGGATCAGACTGTTTATTTCCTACTACTAATAGCTAATTTTATTGACAGATTGAAGGACTACCCTCAGTACTGTCAGCACCTGGCTTCTATTAGTCACTTTATACAGTTCCCTCATCACCTGCAGGAGGTGAGTGTTAACAAATTTATGGAAAGTGAACCAACAAGGGGGAGTAAAGCAGTATGAAACAAATTAGGCTTGGGTTCAGTAGCACTTAAAAGGGCATGTAAGGATTTGTAAAAATTCTGTGCAACAAGCTTTCGTACATTAAAGGGGAGGAAAACAGGTTCTGCATGGAAAATTGCCCTTTTTTAATTCTGTGTATTATAGTTACAGAACAGCTAACTTGCCTTCTCATTTTTGCCAGATGTTTCATAAAGAATTATGAAGGGGGTTGCTGGCACAGTACCTGCCAGGTAGAGCAAATGCCTGTTGCCCATATTTAGGTCCTGAAAGCAGCCAGAACAAGAATAATGGAGTTAAGCTTTTGAAGGTAGTTCAATACTACAAGGACAGGAGGTTTAGGACCTCTGCATTAATCTTATACCAGTTGGAAGGGTTTCTGTGTGCAGTATTGCACTTTTATATGTGATTACAAACATATCAACTATAAAGATTACGCTATTACTTCAGAATTCCTGTACTCATCATTTGTCCAAAATTGAAGTTGGCTTTTGGATTGATTGTTTGCTTTCTTGAAGTTTGTAAACAACTTCCTTCTAGTATTTGCCAACTTTGGTATTCCTGCTGGTAGTTTGAGACAAATATATATATTTGCTGATGCTTTATTCTATATCAGTGATTGCATGATCTCTGTAGATACCATGCATGAAGTAATTATTTTATTTATACAGTAGTCACATATCAAGATTAGAAATTTCTGCAAGGGCTTTTAGGATTAAGATTTGTTGTATGTGAATTTTGATAACTTTTCCTTGTCTGTCGAAGTACATTGAATATGGACAGCAATCAAGAGATCCTCCCGTGAAGATGCAGGGGTCCATCACCACGCCTGGAAGTATTGCCCTGGCCCAGGCTCAGGCCCAGGCCCAGGCCCCAGCAAAAACGCCTCTCACTGGCCAGGTTAGCACTGTAGTCACCACCGCTACCACCACCACCACTGTGGCAAAGACAACTGTTGCGCCTGTGGGCCGAGTCAGCTTCAAGAAAGATGTGCCAGTAAGTCTTTGCTTCCATGCATTTGGCAGGAAGCACATGGAGGAAGTTTGGGATAAGTGAATGCAATTGTTGCTTTGCTATATTTAATGCCTTTCAGGTAGTCCTCCACTTACAACCAGTCCTTGCACTTACCACCATCACAGCATGCTCATGTCACATGATCAGAATTTGGGTGCTTGACAACTGGTGTATATTTACAACAGTTGCAGTGTCTCAGGATCATGTGACTGCCTTTTGCAACTTTCCCAGCTGGCTTCTGACAGACAAAGCCAATGGGGGAAACCGGGTTCGCTTAATGATTATGTAACAACTGCAGTGATTTGTTTAACAATCAAGCAAAATAGGTCATAAAATCAGATGTGATTAACTTAACAGCTGCCTTGCTTTGCAGCGGAAACTGATCTCAATTGTTGTAAGTTGAGGACTCCCTGTATATAGTTAACTCCTCTGAATTGTATTACTTATACCAATTATTGCCTATATTCTGCTCTCTGCCTGCCTTTTTGCTTTGCAGCTCTTCAAATATTTTATCAGTCTTCTTGCTTTAAAAAAAGGGTGGAGATTCTTCAGGTGAAAGTGTCCCTCTGTCATCGCCCCCCCCCCCCAATTCCCAGGGAATCTGGCCATGAGAAGGAGAATTGATTCCTTTCCCATTATTGGCTCATTTCGTGTCTTTGTGCACAACCAGAGATAACAGCAGTTAAGCCAAGGAGGATCTGACTGGACTTCTGGATGCATGCTTTCATTGGGATGGTGGAAGGGTTCCCTTGAACAGCTTTATTGCATGAATCTAGCAGACAACATTTGTTGTTGGCTCTCCAAGGGAGGATTCTGACTACTGTTCTCCACAGTGAAGTTTGGCATCAAGGCCTCTCTGAATCGTACCATTTTGGGACTTCCTGTTGTCTAAAGAATGCCTGTGATCTGTTGCATTCTTAACTAAATTAACTCATACCCTTTCAATATGGTTTGTCTTTTGCAGCCTTCTATTAATACAACCAACATTGATACTCTGCTAGTGGCCACAGATCAAACAGAGAGGATTGTAGAACCTCCTGAAAATGTGCAGGAAAAGATTGCTTTTATCTTTAATAATTTGTCTCAATCCAACATGACTCAGAAGGTAAATATTGCACAAATTTAGCTCTGATTTGGAGGGGGAAGGAGAGGGACTTCCTGTATTATAGTCACATACAAAGAAAGGAGTGACTAACCAACCTGATATTGTTTGCACATGTGAAAGCTTCCTTTTCCCATCACCCTTCTGTTCTTCCGGGGGGGGGGGGGGGGGTGTTTAAATATGGTCATGTTGATGTAGCACTCTTTGAAATGTAAATGTAAATGCACTTGTTATTTTCCCACATATCCAAATATTTTAAGACTTTAAAGGTTATCTTAGGCCAGCTTCCTGTAGAGCCATTTTATTTGCAACTGATGAGTTTTTAAAGTTTCTGTTCTGTAAGCTTTCATTCTGTCAGGGAGCATAAGCGAAAAGTAACACAATTGTGGGAAGACCGAGGTGCCAGAAATGCTAATATAAAAAAAAAAGTTCCAGCTTTTAAATACCTTGATATAATTTGTATTTAAGTAATTTATTCCAAACAGAGTACACATTCTAGCAACTTACACTTTTCAGAAGTTATTGTTTTGTTTCAGATCTTTATAATCTATATGAGTTGGGGAATCATTTCCAGTCCTATTACTTCATTAATCCCTTTCTGTTTCTTGTTTGTTTATGGAGCCAGGTTGAGGAACTGAAGGAAACGGTGAAAGAAGAATTCATGCCTTGGGTTTCGCAATATCTCGTGATGAAGAGAGTTAGCATTGAGCCAAACTTCCATAGTCTTTATTCAAATTTCCTTGACACTCTTAAAAATCCAGAATTTAATAAAATGGTTTTGAATGAAACATACAGAAATATCAAGGTTGGTGTCATACACAGCCATATTTTCATCCTTGTGCTTTGCAAGAGCAGATCAATTGTGTAACAGATATGGAATGCATTAACTTAAAGTTAGCAAGCCACTCCTTATGATTTACATAATGTAACATACATAATTCCTCCTCCCTCCAATTATTTTGCTGTTTATAGTGAGATGTTAAGATATCAGCTTCATCCAATGCAAATTAGAATCCTACACAGAAAAAGAGATCTCAGATGTTCAAACTGGTTTTAGAAAATGCCAAGAAATACAAGGCATTATTTATAATTGAGAAAACCAAGAATACCCAAAATAAGTCAGTTTATGCTCCATTCAATAACAAAGGCCTTTCATTGTATCAATCACATCAAGTGCGGAATGTGCTTGTAAAATGGGAATCCCAGATATTGTCCTCCTGAGTAATGTATTCACAGGTCAAGAAGCCACATAATGGCAGAATATAGTAGTGTGGCCCCAGTGTGACAGGAGTGGGATGAGGCTGTATTCTTTATTCCATCAATATGCTGAATAGCTTGAGCATCCCCAGAAGAGTTTTGCTATCATGTCAGATTTGCATTCCTCCTTGTTGACAGAAGCTCTCTCTTGGAAAAAACATAGGTGCTGCTTACATCGGATAAAGCTGCTGCTAACTTCTCAGACCGTTCATTGCTGAAGAACCTGGGTCACTGGCTGGGGATGATAACACTGGCAAAAAATAAACCCATCTTGCACACGGTGAGAAGGGGAACATCCTTGCACATTTTCTCGTTTCCTGGTTTCTGCATTGACCTACAAACACAGCATGTATAAAGAATAAGTAAAATATGCAAAAGAAACCAATTTAACTTCTGACATTGTCTCATTATTTCTTTATTTTAGGATTTGGATGTCAAATCTTTGCTGCTAGAAGCTTATGTAAAAGGACAGCAGGAATTGCTGTATGTCGTGCCATTTGTTGCTAAAGTATTGGAATCCAGCGTAAGAAGTGTGGTAAGTCTAAAGCACAGAGTACTTAGAATGCAAATTACATATAGAAGCAAGAATCTCCCATAATTTTCAGTGCTTTTAATAACTTTAATGGTTCCTAAGTCTCTTGTGACATGTCAGTGATGAAATCCTGAAGTTGGATTTGAAACATTGTCTTAAACGGGATAAGCTCCCGTTACTCACCCCAGCTTCTGCCAAGCTAACCGTTTATTTGTGTCAAAAGCATCACAATTAAAATAAGACATGCTATACAACAAAATAATAGAATATAGAATAGAATAGAATAGAATATCTTTATTGTCATTGTGTAACTCACAACAAAATTAAGTAACATAACATTTAAAATATAAAATGCAAGATTAAAATATATACAAGTTAAACAAATCTTGCCCAGAAACTAGCAACATTAATTGCATTCTATCATGCTGCCAGGAGGTCCTAAAGTGTACCCTGGTCAGGACATAAAGGGCAGGTATACATAGGTGTTGTTGTTTGCATGTCAGCACAATTGCAAAGAGCAGAAGCAACCAGATAGCCCCATTTGTTCAGTTGGTCTCTGGATCTTGTACCCTCTTGTACCCATGCACAGTCTATTCAATGATTTCCATACTTTACGGTTTTCGCCAGATCCAGGTGCCAGTTCCTCCGTTGGTTCTGTCCAGTGTTGGTTCTTTGAAGCTTTCCATAGGTCCACTCAGCTTTCAAATTCTTCAAAGTTTTCTGTTGACCTAAGAATCTTTTCCTGGATTTTAATCTCTGATGAGCTCAACCTAGCAGTTCAAAAGCATGCAAATGCGAGTAGATCAATAGGTACCCTTCCGG
This sequence comes from Azemiops feae, assembly GCA_023970755.1. NCBI lineage: Eukaryota > Metazoa > Chordata > Lepidosauria > Squamata > Viperidae > Azemiops > Azemiops feae. The sequence continues at coordinate 141,465 of JALGBA010000315.1, forward strand.
CAGGAAAGTTACTGCATTCTGTATTTCATGCTGGCCACATGATGACAGAAGTGTCTCTCAGACAATGCAGGCTCCCTCAGCTGAGAATCGGAGATGAACACTGCCCCCTTGAGTCAGTCACGACTGGATAGGGGAACCCTTTAAATCTTCTTAAAACCCACCATAATGTTGAAGGCAGAAAAGCACAATTCCACTCATACTTTAAAAAATGCAGATGAGCCAAGAACACAGTATGCAGTACATTTTGCTTAGTGATGATATGATTTTCTATGTCGGTCATCACTTAACATAGTGTTCATAGAGAAAAGTCTACAAAGCTTTTGTCCAGCCCTACGTAAGTTTGTTTCCATCAGCTGGGAACAACTGTCTCAGATCCACATGCATTCGAAGGGTCGGATATCAATTTTTATAGGAGTAAATGAGTATATTGGGCATTTTCTGCTTAGAAGATAGGGCAGGGGTGGAAAACCTCTGGATCTGCTAACTACAGCCCCCATCACTCAATATCTTCAGCATTTCAGACTGGAGTCCTGAGAACATTTGGCAAACTACTACTCACCTCTGGCTAGAACTGTGCTGCTCCCTTTTTAATATGTAGTAGTGTCAACTCTATTTTACATTTCCCAATGCTATTCTTAAAACCAGGATGCTGATTTTATCTTCCTTCTCTCCTTGTAGGTTTTCAGGCCCCCAAATCCATGGACCATGGCAATCATGAATGTTCTTGCAGAGCTTCATCAGGAGCATGACTTAAAGGTAAATTGTGTTTAAGTTACTTATACTTTTCAGCTGTCCCTTGTTTAGAACATGAATTTGCTTCAGGATTTGAGCTCAACTGCTGAATGTGATTAAATCAGATCAAAATATTGGGACCAACAATACCCTGCTGAAGTAGTTGCTAGCAGTTATAATTCAGCTACTTCTATTTTATGTTACTAGCATAATTTAGATTTAATTTTCTATGTAATCTTATCTTGAAAGAAATAATATTTTTTCAGAGCATGCCATGATTTGGAATGGTGGGTGGACATAATTGTGAAAACTCACTGTCAATATAGTTTAAAATAATTACATTATTAAATCTGAAATGATTAAATATTGTGCAGCTGAATCTGAAGTTTGAAATTGAAGTGCTCTGCAAAAACCTGGCCCTTGACATCAATGATCTAAAACCTGGTAGTCTCCTAAAAGACAAGGACCGGTTGAAAAACCTGGATGAACAGTTATCTGCTCCAAAGAAGGATATAAAACACACAGAAGAACTACCACCAATTACTACTACCAGTAAGTATCAGAATAATTCTTGTCTGCACTATACTAATACAATTTGTATGTACCAAAGTGATGAGTAAAACAAGGTTGTTCTTGGATTTATTCTTTGTTAACAATTGTCACTAGTCTTATGCACCAGCTTCATATGAAACTCAAAATACTTCAAAACAAAACACAAGGTCTGCCGCCATGTATTCTTCTCTCTGCTGCTTGGTGGCTCTGCACTAGCTCATGTGAAGAATTTCAAGCACTATAAACATATGTGGAGAACAGTCAATCCAGGGCTGTTGGCCTCGAAGACTTACCTTCAACATGGGATGAGTGTGCCTCCAAATACTAGTTGCAGGGAACAATGGCAGATCCTAACCTCCTGTTTGTCAGTGCCACAGAGTTATCCAATTGATCCCTGTAAAAAGCAAGATGCTGAATACAATGTCTTGGCCTGATCCATGGGGGCATTAAGGAACAATCCTTGGGGAGAGGGGATATAATAGTTGTTACAGAAGTTTGGTAGATTGAAGATGGGGATAATGCCTCCATGGGGCTCATGAAGTTGAAGGAAGTGGACAGGAGGAGGATGCTAGTGGCAATGATACCTAGAGGAAATTATGGTAGGAGACATAGGGAGAAAGATGAAATTTGATGCCAGTCCCCTCTTCAGGACCCAAACCTCATTTCTAGAATAAGGTCAGACAAAGTCTTCCGCTACAGCTTCTAGTCTTGAATACCAGGTCTGTCTTATCATGGGCAGACCTAACTTGCATTATTGAGACTAGGGTGGGTGTAGAGGAAGAGTTCCTCATCCTGAGTTGTGCTTTACACCAATCAGAGCTTTAGGCAGAGAACAGAGGGTGGTGATCCCAGAGGCTCTGCAGGGCACTAGAGACACTTTTCTGCGATAAACAGAATTGGATGCTGTATTTGAGACAGGATAGAATGGAACTGCTATTTCTCTTGACATGGTTGGGAACTGTTTTCTGTGGATGAAGCCAAAAATTGCTTTTACCATTTGTTTGTTTGTTTATTACTGAATTTATATGCCGCACTTCTCGCTTATTGTCTTTAGCTTGTATTCCATTTGTAATCAACTGTTATTCCAAACTCTGAATCATAAGCTTTTATACAGCTCCTACAGTGTGTAACACAAGTCATTAGAGGAGTTAAGGAAGATGCACTAGTTATAAAATCCAGTTCTCTTTGGTGCTGGCAGGATTACTTTCATGGTCATCTACCAGATATATTCAGATGCATTTCTCTTAGTGGACAGCTGAAAAAACCTTATGCTGCATATCAATTCCTAGAAACAGACTACAATAAAAAAAATTCTGTATCAATAGGAACCTCCTTTCTCAGTTGTGCTTTAAATTGCCCCCCCCCCCGTGGTGAGGAGAGGAGATACCCCAATACATGAAGACAGAAAACTCAGTTCTGCTTGATACGCCTCCTAGAAGACCTTCTCATATGTTCAAATAGGAGGGATAAGTGCAGGGAGTCTGTCCCTTGTATTGGAGGCAACCGTGTGCAATTAATTAGGTACCCAGTGACACACTCCACCTGCCTTCACCTGCTTGTCTTGCATCTGCATCTCTGGTGATGGTTATGAAGCACACATAGTTTATTGACAATCCATCTATTGTCATTGCCAATGCAAATTGTCCCAACATAGCTTTTATTTGGACTTCTACTAAATGTAGGGGATATTCCAAATGATTATAATTTTAGAGTACTTAACTAGTGCAGTTGTAAAATTTAGCAGAACAATGTTTCCATTACAACATTTGACTTTTCTGTTATTCTAATGAAGCATTTTGTTTCCAATAATATATCAACTATGTTACTGAATGTATGTTTAGTAAAAAAAAAATAATCTAAAAAACCCCTTCTGCTCTTGTTTAGCTACTTCCACAACTTCAGCTACCAGCACTACATGCACAGCTACTGTTCCTCCACAGCCACAGTACAGTTATCATGATATCAACGTATACTCCCTGGGAGGGCTAGCTCCACACATTACTCTAAATCCCACTGTAAGTATCGGCTCTCCTGGGGGCTGGGGTGGATGTTACTTGCTTGTGTTGGTGTTAAAAATAGATTTAAACAAGATGGATTGTATCGGCTGTTCTCTTTTCAGATTCCCCTGTTCCAAGCCCATCCACAGTTAAAGCAGTGTGTGCGCCAAGCCATAGAGCGTGCAGTTCAAGAACTGGTTCATCCAGTAGTGGACCGCTCAATTAAAATTGCCATGACTACTTGTGAACAGATAGTGAGGAAGGATTTTGCGCTGGACTCAGAAGAGTCGCGCATGCGTGTGGCAGCACATCACATGATGCGGAACCTGACGGCTGGCATGGCCATGATTACCTGCAGGGAGCCCTTGCTGATGAGCATTGCGACCAACCTGAAGAACAGCTTTGCCACTGCGTTGCGGGTAGGTGTGTTGTTCACAAGAAAGGCCGTCTGGAACAAAGGGAATTGAAAGCACTTTTAGGATGTAGTTTTAACATTATGTTTTAACATTTTTTAGGATGTATTTGAACGTTCATGTCAGTATGTCTTATATAAAGACTACCATTGATACTTTCAAAGGTATTTCAAAGAATGAGATTGGCCACCAAGGAACACCATATGATTTGTTTCATCCTATCTTAGACTCATCAGATGTAAATAGCCAGTTGTGTAAGCCCACAGAATAATATCTGTCTATCTATATCTGACAAATGCCAATTGGATAAAGCACACAGGATATATATTTGCATAAAAATAGTCCCACCACCACAAAAGATGGGGTGGAGGTTGCATAGACCCTATATATGGGGAAGAACTAATGTAAAAATCATATTTCTCTGCTCTGCAAGCTTAAGGGTAGGTGGACTGTATGTACCAGTCTAATAAGATTGCATGTCTGCTGAATGCATACTTAAATGGAATTCTTTAAAAGTGCAATGATTCCAGGAAGCTGTTAAAATTAACTACAATTTAGAATTCAGATAACATGATGCAGAATTTAGATTAACTGTGGTTTATTGAAGCATACCTGTTTTAGAGTAGATTGAATTGGCTAGAAACAAATCATAAGATTAACCATAGTGTCCTGCATTTGAGCAAGGCGGTGACCACAGTTAATCACAAATGGAAGAAAAAGCTTGAAGCTTGAAGGGGAAATACTGAAGCTTGAAGGGGAAATACTGTATTGTTCGGATCTAAGCCAAACATCTTTTGTATTTAAAGTAATTTCTAAAGAAAATCAATCTCAAGAAGTAATATTTACATCTCATGAAATTTATTGAGAATCTGAAAATCCTGAAATAATTTTATGCTGAGTATGTTAGAATTGTGTTGGCTAAATATAAAATGTGTATTAAATCAGTATTCAATATATCAGTGGCATACAATTCAGCTTTCCCATGAAGTCTGTAATGCAGCATTTCTTAGAGTGACTACATAAGAAATGGGCACAGCTTTGAAGTTACAACTAATGAGTTTTGTATGAAGACCCTAGTATGGGAGATTGTATTTTGATACAAGCCTATGTAAAATTTGATAGATTTGAAAAAAATTAGAAGTAATAACTGAGAAAAAAGTCAATTTACAAATAGGGTTTCCTGATTGCCAGAAAAAAATAGATGTTATTCTTAAAGATTTAATCTTTAAGTTAAATAGATTAAATGAGGGAAGAGATCTCTATCATAGAAAACACTATATATCTATATATATATATATATAATTGGTTAAACATATTTGTTCATGTTAAGTCATATAAAGTGAAGTCTGTAAGATGGGCCCTGTCCCCTTCTAATGTCTGAGTTTTTAACAGGCAGCTTCACCACAGCAGAGGGAGATGATGGAGCAGGCAGCAGCCCAGTTGGCTCAAGATAACTGTGAGTTGGCCTGCTGCTTCATTCAGAAAACAGCGGTGGAAAAAGCAGGTCCTGAAATGGACAAGAGGCTGGCGACTGTAAGTACCTGGTTGGTTTATGGCTCTGGCTATCCTATGTAGTCCTCCTGTCATTCACCTCTGTCTTTTTTTCTTAACAGGAATTTGAGCTCCGAAAACATGCCCGGCAAGAGGGCCGCAGGTACTGTGATCCTGTGGTTTTGACTTACCAGGCTGAGCGTATGCCAGAACAGATCAGGCTAAAGGTGAGAAAGGAGAGTCCTGCAAAGCATTTTGAAGTCTTCAACCTGTGAGCAAGAAACTGCCAAGTAGAGGGGTCAAATGAAATTGCTCACCTACATATATTTTGGACATACATTACTTTTTTACATTCTCAGGATCACTTATATTTTTGGCTGCCTCTATATCAAAAAGTTGTGAGTGCTTTTCAGCTAAATTTGTCTTTTAGAAATCATTTCAAGACCATTCAAGAGGTAACCATTGCAGCTTTGCATCTGCCCCAGTGAGCAAAAGTGCTGCATCCCCAAGCTAACAGGAGAGTAGGAAGCTAAGGATAAATTGCTCCTCAAGTGGCTAGGCCACTTTAAGCCAGGGTAGCCCAGGATAATCAAGTCTTGTCTTCTCTTTCCTTGTACTTTGAATTCTGGCCCCATTGTACATTTCCCACATTAGGTTAAGGCTACTCTTAGTGGATGCACAGATATCCAAATATAAAGTAGCACAATGTTCTCTTTGGGAATTGTGGTATATTGATCACGTCAGACATTTTGTCTGAACTTCTCAGGGGATCCAGTTTCAAATGGTGTTCAGCCCTCTTGTCAAAGCTCAGTTTTACCATAACACATTAATACCAGGAGACATCAATAGAGAATCTGAGTTGATTGTCACCTATAGGAGACAACAGAAAGGTGTTTGTAGAATCCCAGTTTGCCTTCAAATCTAGATCCCTATTTAAGGCAAGATTCTATGTGAAAGAATGTTGTCCAGATTCTCTCTGAATATACATTCAATTTTTTGTTGTTGTTAGTTGTGAAATCGTGTCCGACCCATTGCGACCCCATGGACAACGTTCCTCCAGGCCTTCCTGTCCTCTACTATCTTCTGGAGTCCATTTAAACTCACGCCTACTGCTTCAGTGACTCCATCCAGCCACCTCATTCTCTGTCATCCCCTTCTTCTATTGCCCTCAATCTTTCCCAGCATTAGGCTCTTCTCCAGTGAGTCCTTCCTTCTCATTAGGTTGTCAAAGTGTTTGAGTTTCAACTTCAGGATCTGGCCTTCTAAAGAGCAGTCAGGGTTGATCTCCTCTAGGACTGACCGGTTTGATCGCCTTGCAGTCCAAGGGACTCGCAGGAGTCTTCTCCAGCACCATAGTTCAAAGGCCTCAATTCTTTGGTGCTCAGCCTTTCTTATGGTCCAACTTTCACAGCCATACATTGCAACTGGGAAAACCATGGACTTGACTATACGTACTTTTGTTGGCAGGGTGATGTCTCTGCTTTTTAGTATGCTGTCTAGATTTGCCATAGCTTTCCTCCCCAGGAGCAAGCGTCTTCTAATTTCTTGGCTGCAGTACCCATCTGCGGTGATCTTGGAGCTCAGGAAGATAAAATCTGTCACTACCTCCATTTTCCCCCATCTATTTGCCAGGAATTGAGAGGGCCGGATGCCATGATCTTGGTTTTCTTAATGTTGAGTTTCAAGCCAACTTTTGCACTCTCCTTCTTCACCCGCATCAAGAGGCTCTTTAGTTCCTCTTCACTTTCTGCCATTTCTACCTTAGGTTGTTGATATTTCTCCCGGCAATCTTAATTCCAACTTTTGATTCATCTAGCCCTGCCTTTCTCTTTTTTTTTTTTAATTTTTCTTTTTCTTTTTTCACTTTACAACAAATAAAAGTACATTTTTTTCCTTAACAGTACTGTTTTGTATATCTCTTACAATTATTTACAGTTATGTACATTAATTTTCATACTTTTTTGTTTTTCTGTTCTAACCAAACGTAGCACTTGTTCCATATCTCATAAAATTCTGTTGCTTCCTTGTCTTTTATTTCTAGAGTAAGTTTGTACATCTCAGCGCATTCTAATATCTTGTAAATAACCATATCGTTTGATGGTATGTTTTCACTTTTCCAACATTGCGCATATGCAATGCATGCCGCTGTTGTTATGTGTACAATGATGTATTGGATTTGTTTTTTAATCCTTGAATTAATTATACCTGATAGAAATAGTTCGGGTTTAAGTTCAATTTGTTCTGTTGTTATCTCCTGGATCCATCTCCTTATCTGTTCCCAGTAAATCTTGGCTTTGGGACATAGCCACCACATATGGTAGAATGTTCCCTCCTTATTTTTGCATTTCCAACAGTCCGGATTCATATTTTTATACATTTTAGCCAATCTCGCCAGTGTTAAATGCCATCTATAGAACATTTTGTATTGATTTTCTTTATATGCCGTTGACAGTGTCAATTTGCAATTTATATTCCAGACTCTTTCCCATTCTTCTAATTCTATATTTCGGCCCACATTTCGTGCCCAAGCTATCATTTGACCTTTTACTATTTCCTCCTCCAATTCTACCTCTAGTAAATATTTATAAGTTTTTGTTAAAAAATTTCCTTCCTTACCTATCAAAATTTTATCTAATTGCTGTGGTATCCGATTTATTCCATATTCATCCATATCTTTGCGATATTTTGACTGTATTTGTAGGTATGGCCACCAATCTATGATTATACCCTGTTCTTTTAATTCTTCCCTTGATTTGAGATTTCCTTGGTTATCTACTAATTCTTTATATCTAATCATCTTTTTTTGGTCTAGTGTATTTGGGTGAACCATTGCCTCCATCGGTGAGACCCAATTTGGTATTTTAATATAGTGTTTCTTTTTAACTTTTCCCCATGTCCAAATCAGGGCATCTCTTATCTGGTGCCAGTAAAAATATGTATGTGTCTTCTTATATTTTCCCCATAGGAAAGCATGCCAACCGGCCTGCAAATCATGTCCTTCAATCAACAAAACCCTTTTATTTTCTAAGTTTATCCAATCCCTAATCCAAAGTAACCCAGCTGCTTGGTAATAAGTTTCCCATTTTGGGAGTCCAAGGCCACCTCTACTTCTACCATCTTGTAATGATTTAACATTTATTCGTGCTTTTTTACCCAACCAAATAAATTTATTTATCATTTTGTCTAATTCGTCAAAGAATTTTTTCTCTAATTTTATTGGGACTGTCTGAAACAAATATAATAATTTTGGTAATATATTCATTTTGATCACAGAGATCCTTCCTAATAGTGATAATTGTAATTTTCCCCATACCTCTAAATGTTTTTTCATTTGTAATGTCAGTTTTTTGTAATTATCCTCTTTTATTGAGGAACATCTTATAGTAAGCCAAATTCCTAAGTATTTAATCTTTTTTACAATTTGCAGTCCCAAATCTTCTTCTAATTTCCTTTTTTGTTTTTCAGTTAAATTTTTTACTAACATTTTAGTCTTCTCTCTATTAATTTTTAGTCCTGCCACTGTTCCATATTTTTCTATTTCGTTCATTAGGATATTTCCTCTCTCTAGTGGTTCCTCTATAAAAAACACCAAGTAGTCCGCAAATGCCTGCGTCTTGTATTCTTCTGTCTTAACTTGTAATCCTTTTATCTCTTTATTAATTCTAATTTGGGTTAATAGCACTTCTAAAGTCAAAATGAAAAGTAGAGGTGACATTGGACATCCCTGTCTTATTCCTTTGTTTATTTCGAATTTCTCTGTATTATCCCCATTAATTATCACTCTAGCTTTTTGTATCTTATATATTGCCCTTATCATTCTTTCAAACTTCCCTCCAAATCTCATATCCTCAATCTGTTGGAACATAAATTGCCAATTGAGGTTATCAAATGCTTTCTGGGCATCCAAAAATATCAATGCCACCTGTTTTTCAGGATGTGCTTCATAATATTCTAGGACATTTAACACCGTTCTCGTGTTATTCCTGATTTGTCTTGTGGGTAAAAAACCGTTTTGATCTGAATGTATTATATCATTTAATATTAATTTTAATCTTTCCGCAATTATAGTAGTGAAGATTTTATAGTCAGTGTTCAACAACGAGATTGGCTTATAATTTTTTACCTGCTTGGGGTCTGTACCTTCTTTTGGGATAAGAGATATATTAGCCTCTATCCAGGAGTCTGGTAATTTGGCTTTCTCCAACACATCATTGTACACTTCCAATAATATCGTTTCGAACTCTTCATAGAGCGTGTTATACACCTCCCCTGGAAGTCCATCTGGCCCCGGAGCTTTATTATTTTTTTTGTTTTTGCACTGCGGTTCTTAATTTCAAAGCTGTTATTTCCTTATTCAATATTTCTCTCTGTCCTTCTTTTAATTCCGGCAAGCTGTTAACTTTTAAATATTGTTTTATTTTTTCCAGATCTATTTCCTCTTTCTTGTATAGTGACTCAAAATAATTCTGAATTATTTTTTTCTTTTTATCCATTCTATATTGCAACTCTCCATTTTCATCTTGTAGTTCCTGAATAAAAAAAATTTCCTTCTCTTTTTTTAATTTATAGGCGAGCCACCTCCCAGGCTTATTTGCATGTTCAAAGAAATTTTGTTTTGCTATTTTCAATTCTCTTGCCATTTCCTCTTGGTCTATCATATTTAGTTTATGTTTAGCCAAAGACATTTCCACTTTAATCATTTCATCCTGTGGCTCCCTTTGTAATTTAGATTCTAATTTTTTCATCTCTTCCTGAAGTGTGTTTTGTGTTTGCCTTCTCACTTTATTCTTTTTTGCTGTATAAGCTATCGCTATACCTCTCAAATAAGCTTTAGCCGTATCCCATATAATTTGTAGTGATGTTTCTTGTTTTGTGTTTTCTTTAAAGAATAATTCCATTTCTTTTCTAATCTTACAGTAAATTCTTTTTCCTTTAAAATGTGGGAGTTCAATATCCACCTTCTCCTTACTTTTTTCTGCCCTTTCGAGACTATGTTCAGGGGATTATGATCGGCCCATATATTTGGCAATATTTCTATTGTTACTATGTCTTGTCCTACCTCTCCACTCATCCATGCCATATCTATCCTAGACCAGGATTTATGCGGATTCGAAAAAAAAGTGTATTCCTTTTTTTTTTATTCCGTTTTCTCCATTGATCAGATAGTTTAAATTCACGTGCCATCTCAAAAAATGTGATCTACTTATGTGTTTGTCTTGTTCTCAAACCTACTCCTCTTTCTTTCCTTTGTCCTCTTTCTTCCTTACTTTCTATCTCTCGTTCTATTTCTTTTGGCTCTTGCTGTTGGTCTTCCTAGCTTCTAGATTCTAGTTCTTCCTTACTACTATTCTCTTCTTCCACTCCTTCCAACTGTTCATAGAATTCTCGTGCTCTATCTAAACTATCTATCTTAATCTTTCTCTCCTGCCAAGATATCAACATCCCCTCTGGGATTAACCATCTAAGTGGTATGCTTCTTTTAATTAGATATGCACTAAGAAATCTATAATCTCTTCTCTGTTCTCTTACTTGCTTTGGGACTTGTTTTAGTGTTTGTATATCTTTATCTTTATAGATCATTGGGTTGTCTCTTGTAATCTTGTATATTATATCTCTAACTTTCTTTCTGGTAAATCTTATATGAACTTCTCGTGGAAGTCTGTTCCGTCTGGCATAGTTCGTATGGATTCGGTACGTCTCATCTATCTCTAATAATATTTCTTGCTTATCTCTTTGTAGAGCTTCGGCTATCAACTCTACCATAATGGCACCCAAATCCTCTTCCTTCTTTTCCACCACGTTTTGAAATCTTAAATAAAACGCAGCCCGGTCCATTTCTAGATGAATAATTGATTCTTTCAATTTTTTGTTAGTTACCGTCAATTTTTCGTCTACTGTATCAACTTTTTTTCCTATTTTATCCAACCCTACTTCTACTGTCTGTATTCTTTTTTCATTTTTCTCAATTGTTTGTTGAATCATTTCTATCCTATTATCTAATTTATTCATATCACCTCTCATTCCTATATGATTCTTAGACATAGTTTCCTGCATTTTTAACATCATTTCCTGAATAGTTAGCAGTGTTGTCTGCATAGTTTGCATATTTAATATTACACTCTGTTTTTCTGTCCCTAGCATTCCTTCTAGTGTTCTTTGACCTGTTGGGGAGGAATGTGTCAGTGCTGGACTTGATATTGTCTTCTTTCCTGTCCTCAATGTTGTCATAATGATATCCTGTTTCTCAAATACTTTCTATTTTTAATATCTCTTTGTTTAACCAGCCACCTTTTTAACTTTACTCTTTTACTCTAAACTTCCGGTACTTCGTTTTTCTTTCTCTCCTCTTCTTGATCTACCTCTACTTCCACTATACTCCCAGACCTCTCTTCACCTTCTCCAACCCTCTTCACTTTCTTTCCTCTTTCTTACTTGACACACAGTCTCTCTAAAGTTCCAAATTTCTTCTCCAGTCTTATCTCGTCAACCGTCTGTCCATTCCTGTTACTTTCGTTGCCGTATGTCCTCTCGCCATCCCCTTTTACTTTCGGGATCTTCTCCACGTTCCTAACACTTTCGTCGCTGTATCACCGTATCACGTCCTCTCACCGTCTCCTTCACTTTCCGGGTCTTTTCCACGTTCAAGTCGATCTTCTTTCTCCTCCAACCCCACTCTCTCAAATCTTCTGTAATGTACTGCTGTGTATCGCTCCTTCTCCTTCCTCCCTAGATCGCCATTTTCTCCGCACTTCCAGCTATCTACTCGCCGATCGCTCCCTTCGCTCCTCTCGCCTTGCAAACTCCGCCGTCACCACCGTTTCTCGTCTCTCAACCTCTCTTTCCTCAAACTTTCAACCGTCATCTTCGTCCTGCGCTAGAACATCTGCCACAAAGTTGTTGTTGTTGTTTTTTTGTCTCTCTCCTATTGCTCTTCTGGTTATTTTAATCTGCTGATTCACAGCTCTTCCCGCCGGGTCGCCGCTTGCATTGAGGATTCCCTTGCAAGTTGAGCTTCCTTCCGACACCCAAACTAACTGACAAGTAAATCTTTTTAGACTCTTCACAATCTTTTTAAAGTATTTTAACTCACTCAATAATACAGTCTGTTAAGTATACCTTTGCTTCCGCATCCTCTGTGGTTTGTCACGGCCTCAGATCCGCCATCCGTGGAGTGGCAGATACTTCCACACTGGATTTAGGAGGTTTCCTTTCGTCGTAGTGGGTGTTTGCCTCACACCTCGCTACTCCCCAGGCTTCACCCTTTTGCGCGTAGCCCTCCAGGCTCTCTGCGCCCCTGAAGGGTCTCCAAATGTGGAAAAATCAGAGTTGGAGGACGGAGACTGTCCTTTTTCCCCTGTACCGCCTTGACATCGCCACTGGAAGTCTAGCCCTGCCTTTCTCATGATGTGCTCTGCATATAAGTTAAATAAGTAGGGCAGAATACAGCCTTGCCAGACTCCTTTCCCAATTTTGAACCAATCGGGTCCGTGTCCAGTTCTCACTGTTGCTTCTTGACCCGCATATAGGTTTCTCAAGAGACAAATAAGATGGTCTGGTACTCCCATCTCTTTAAGAACTTGCCACAATTTGTTGTGATCCACACAATCAAAGGCTTTAGCATAGTCAATGAAGCAGAAATAGATGTTTTTCTGGAACTCCCTAGCTTTCTCCATGATCCAGCGTATATTGGCAATTTGATCTCTAGTTCCTCTGCCTCTTCGAAATCCTGCCTGTACTTCTGGAAGTTCTCGATCCACATACTGCTGGAGTCTAGCTTGTAGGATTTTAAGCATAACTTTACTTGCATGTTAAATGAGTGCAATGGTGCGATAGTTTGAACATTCTTTGGCATTGCCTTTCTTTGGAATTGGAATGTAAACTGACCTTTTCCAATCCTGTGGCCATTGTTGAGTTTTCCAAATTTGCTGGCAAATTGAGTGTAGCACTTTTACTGCATCGTCTTTTAAGATTTTGAATAGCTCCACTGGAATACTGTCACCTCCACTAGTTTTGTTGTTGCTCAGATTTCCTAAGGCCCATTTCACTTCATATTCTAGGATGTCTGGCTCGAGGTCAGTGACCATCCCATCGTGGTTATCAGGAATGCTAAGCTCATTCTTGTATAGTTCCTCTGTGTAATTTTGCCACCTCTTCTTAATCTCTTCTGCCTCTGTTAGGTCCCTGTCATTTTGGTCCTTTATCATGCCCATCTTTGCATGAAACGTTCCCTTCATATCTCCAATTTTCTTGAAGAGATCTCTGGTCCTCCCTATTCTATTGTTTTCTTCTATTTCTTTGCACTGTTCATTTAAGAGGGCATTCTTATCTCTTCTAGCTATTCTCTGGAATTCTGCATTCAATTGGGTGTATCTTCAATTTACTGTATACTATAAAATCAATCTCCAATGCAACCTTCCTGATGAATTATCTCTCAAACAAGCAGCAGGATCACACCTACCGTGTTTCCCCGAAAATAAGACCCAACCAGAAAATAAGCCCTAGCATGATTTTTCAAGATGCTCATAATATAAGCCCCACCCTGAAAATAAGACCTAACCGGAAAATAAGCCCTAATGTGTCTTTTGGAGCAAAAATTAATATAAGACCCGGTCTTATTTTCAGGGATGCACAGTAGTTCCTCAAGTCTTCTGAAATAACCTAGTTTTTAGCAGTGAAGGAAGAAGGCCATCTTTCCAATAGGAGGTAAACTGCCCCATTAGAGGTCATTGTCTTGTTTGATCTTCTATAGTTAGTCCTTGAATTACGACCCAAAATTTATGTTGCTGAGCGAGAAGTTGTTAAGTGAGTTTTCCCCATTGTATGACCTTTCTTTCCACAGTTGTTAAGTGAATCACTGCAGTTCAGTTAGACAGTTGTTACGTGAATCTGGCTTTCTCATTGACTTTGCTTGTCAGAGGGTCATAAAAGGTGATCCCATGACTCCAGGACAGTGCAACTGGCATAAATCCATGCCAGTTGCCAATCATCCAAATGTTGATCAGATGACCATGGGGATGCTGCAGTGTTTGTAAGTGTGAAAAACAGGCCTAAGTCACTTTTTTCAGTGCCGTTGTAAGTTCGAACAGTCACTAAATGAACCATTGTAAGTCAAAGATGGACCTGTATTAGACCAAAAACCTTTCTTGGTTTGCAGTGGGTGGGCAGATACTTCCAGGTTGGCCCAAATTACCCATTGCATTCTGTCCTCCCAGTTCAGTGTGAGGTTGCAACAGCTGCACAGTGGATGTTCTGACCTGTTCTTTTATCACAGCTCCAGGAGAGCAATATGGAAAGGCAGTAAAGAAGGAAAGATAGTCTCCCTTTCCCAGGGGTTGACTAGGTGGTCAATAAAACTGCCCTCCAAATTGCTGGAAAACTCCAGAGCACCTCTGAATGCCTAGGAAGGGCTGCCTTAAAGGAGCTGCAATCAGATCTAGGTCTGAGAAATCAATCTGTTCACAACAGATGGTTGAGGGAGATGCCCAATTTCTGGGCTAGGATAGATGTATTGCTGACAGGATGGTCAGCAGCATCAGCTTCAGCCGTTCTGTCACCTTGAGGTGAGACCAGAAAGAGAGCAGTTGCGAGCTTCAGTCTAATTTCATAGACATTTTTCAATGAACCCAGTATCCATTCCTTATGAATACCAAGAATCTATGCTAGCTCTTTGCAAAATTGAGCATATTTTGACGATCTTGGATTTTAGATTTTCATATAGTAGTAAATACATGCCAGTTGAGGATGTGCTATCTATATGGTTGTTGAGGGATCCTGAGTGCTTCTGCGGACTCCAAATTTGAGGGCTTGCTGGGATTTCAGGCTCCAGACTTCTCAGTGATCACCATCTCGCCGCCTCTGGAGTAGCCTGCATCCAGATATTTGGACTGCTCCCTTTGTATTATATTTTCAAACAGCTGTGAAATATGGCTGGTCAGAGGAGCATTGGGGGTGCTGCCCAAGTGGTGGTAATTCATGACCTCGTTGCCTGTGTAACAACTTTCATACTTTAATTTTATGCTATAATTTGTAAGACTCTCAAAGTCTTTAGAATAGAGCAGCATATAAATCAAATCGGTTAACCAGTCAATAATGTTCCACATTGTTAGAGACCTCTTAACCAAGGAGTCTCACACTGCCACAAAACTACCTCATAGGGACCCCAAAGGTGCTTTTTTCAGGAGGCAAATGTAAAACTAGAAAATCAATAAAATTTTCTTTTTTTTAAAAAAAGGGTTCCTTGGTGCTCTCTGAGCTTGTTTTCTTGCAGACGTTTCATTACCCTAACATCATCAGTGCTAGTAAGGAGTGCTGTTATATTCTGTGTCTTGCCTGTCTGGGTGGGTGGGGGCAGTCTTAGAGATTGTTTGGTTGGGCTGTTTGCTGTCTTTGGCAATTTCTTGATTGGGGTATTGCTTACTTGATCGTTGGTCTAAAGTTGACCTTGGAACTAATCTATGCTGATCTAAGTGCTGATTACTGGTAGAGAGATGCTGGAGTCTTTTTCTCTTTGGGGCTAGTTGATTGTTTCTTTTGCATGCCATAGTCTATAGATATTGTTAATGTCTATGTGTCTATTGATTGCTGATTTGTCAGAGTACCAGGCTTCTAGATATTCTCTGGCATTTTTGGATTTGGCCTGGTCTAGGATTGTCACATTTTCTCAACTGAAACTATGATTAAATCTGTCTATATGTTGTGGAATTAAAGAATTTTCATCATGTCTTTTGACTGCCAGTTGGTGTTCATGGATGCGTTCTGCCAGGCTTCTGCCTACACAATGGCTGTTGCCGTTCTTACATTGTATGTTGTAGATGACTCCCGTTTTTTCTTCTGGAGTTGTTGGGTCTTTTGGTTTGTTTAGGATGTTTTGAAGAGCTTTAGTTGGCTTGTGTGCTACGCTGATTCCATGTGGTTGTAGCAGTCTGTTTGCGGTTTCTGAGATATTCTTGATCTATGGCAGTGTAATTCTTTTTAGGGTTTGTGTTAGGTGTGCTGTATTGAGTTGAGTGGTCAGGGACTTTTTGATAAAGTTGCATGGGTATCCATTTTGTTGGAATGTGTTATATAGATGCTCCATTTCCTTTTTCTGCTCTTCTGGGTTGCTGCAGTGTGTTTAGGCTTGTTTAAATAAAGTCCTTATACAGCTTCTTTTGTGGGAGGTTGGGTTGTTGCTTTGGTAGTGAAGCACCTGGTTAGTATGGGTGGTTTTTCTCTAAACTTGCGTTTCTAGTTCGCCATTGTGGTCTCTGCTGATCAGGATGTCCAGTGAGGGTAGTGAGTTGTTGTTTTCTTCTTCTCTTTAAAAATGTTATTGGTTCTCTAATTTGTCTTTATTATGGTGAAGGTGTTGTCTACATATCTGATCCATATTTTCAGTTGTATTTGTGGAAGTGCTATGATTTCTAGACGTTGCATGACGATCTCCCCTATAAGTCCTGAAAGTGGTGATCCCATAGGTGTCCCTTTAATTTGTTGGTAAATTTGGCCATCAAATTGGAAGTATCTAATTAAGCTGAGGTTTATGAGATCCATAATCCTGGGTGTTTTGATCTTTGTGTATTCAATTAAGTCAGGTGTGCTGTGAAGCAATGCAGTCATGGAGTTTTTGGCTAAATCTGGATCTATAGAGGTGAACAGGGCTGTGAGACCATGATTTCGTCCTCATGTATAGTCACATCCCTGATTATTTGAAGACCCTGTAGTGGAGAGTTAATGGAGTGTTGGCTTCCTCTTGTGAGATGCCCAAGCTTTTTTGTTCGTTGTTTTGCAATGTTGTATGTAGGGGTCCCTGGTAGAGATCTGATTGGACAGAGGGATATGCCAGGTTTGTGTATTTTGGGGCATCTGCAGAAGTGTGGGAGGATAGGGTCCGCTGCTTTTCATCTGCCACTGTTCTTCTTTGGTAATTTGGCCTTTTTTAGTGAGGTCACTGAGGGTTCTCTTGATCTGGTTGTCTAGTGGTTGTCTAGAATACAAATATTCTCCTTCATTGGTACTCTTTGGAATAATTTTGTTTTTAATAGTTTGCGGAAAGCCAACCAGGTGGAATCCATTTCTTGCCTGCTCTTCTTCTGCTAGTTTCCTAAGAACTGGAAATTGGTTTTGTCATCAGGCACATTGAACTTGGTGAATGATGTGTACTGTGTGCATATAATACAGAGCTAGATTTCTAGCAATAATAGGAACTGCAGGCTTGCCATTGATGCAGAAAGATCTGCTCTTAAACTAATAATTTTTAGCTGAATACCTTTACTCAGTAGATATTGCAGTAACTATAGTCTTTCTTCCTGAATTAGTTGCAAGCAAGAGTAATTGAGGAATCCACTCTCAAATATAGTAGTTTGACTGAATATTGATGTGAATACAGCTGTGAAAATATTTCACTGACATTCATTTTTTGTTTTTTAAGGTTGGTGGTGTAGATCCAAAGCAGCTGGCTGTATATGAAGAATTTGCACGGAATGTTCCTGGTTTCCTGCCAACAAATGATTCAAGCCAACCAACAGGAATCCTGGCCCAGCCTATGAAGGTAGCTGTCCACTTTAGTCAGAAAAGGCCATTTAGGGTTTTATCCAGTGCTTTTGAAGAACACTTTTGATGAGTAGCGCTATTCTTCAAAAGTGACATAATACCGTAGAGGAAAATTTTAAAATCTACTATGATCTATTAAAGGCTTAATGTTTATCCATTTCATAGAATCACTGAATGTAAAAGTTGGAAGGGGCTTTGGAGATCAGCATGAATAGTCCAGTATAAGTTCTTGGCTTAGGTGACTATTATTCCAGCAGTGTCTATTTGAACAACACTGTTTTTGAAGATGCTGATAGTAATGCTCCTGATGAAAACTAATCCAAAGGCATTTTTTAAAAAGCAAGTATTTAAAATGATGATTCCTCAGTGATCTGACCACAATCTTTGCTTCATCCCAATACAGCAAGCCTGGGCAACTGATGACGTGGCACAGATCTATGATAAATGCATGGCAGAACTGGAGCAGCACCTGCAGTCTGTTCCCCACACTCTGGCCATGAATCCCCAGACACAAGCACTGCGGAGCCTTTTGGAGGCTGTTGTTGTGGCTCGTAATTCTCGAGATGCTATTGCAGCCCTTGGATTGCTACAGAAGGTTTGTGCGTAAACTCTGGGTTAAACGTGGTCACTTTTTTTGTGGAGAGAATAGTTGCTGGGTCTTCATAAACATGGTGGGATTTGGAGTGCAAGCACTTTTTAAAAAAATGATAAGGATATGTCCCTACAAAGTCCCTATTTGAAGAATCGGGGTAGATTGGGCTTCCTACTTGTACTGCAGTCTTAAGAAGAACCCTCATTGGAGGATTTCCTAGCAAGAAAGGTGGAAAACTAGCTGTTTTCTTCTGCCTTGGGCTCTGCTGGTCGAATTTCCATGGTGGCTATAGGATAAGCTGGATACCCTGAAGATATGAGCAGAGAGGATGGTCTTAATAGGGGACCTGGGAGTTATTGGGGTGGCTCCCCTATTATTAACATTTTCTTAGTTTTCTTCCCTATTAGCGGTGTCTTTTATAGGTTTTTTGGTAATAGTAATGATTAGTGTTTTACTATTTATTAATTTAATTATTTTAAGCCTTGTTATACAACACCCAGAGTTTGTGAAATGGGTGACTATGTAAGATAGAGAGAGAGAGACAGACAGACAGACACTTCATTGGTGGACTTTTCTTCCAACGTTTCCAGTGAGTTTTGGATAGCTTGTCACCAGTCAGACTGAACATCCTGAAACCCTACAGCAGGGGTGTCAAACTGCCGGCCCGCAGGTCAGACGCGTCATCCAGAAGCCGCGCCCACCCCATTGCCGGCAATGGCAAAACTGTCCTGATACGTCTTGCAACGTCACGTGACGTCGCAAGTTTGACATGTCTGCCCTACAGTGTTTCCAGTTCTTGACCCTTTGATGAAAGGTTTCTCTCTTCAGACCAGCCGTTGAAAACAACAGGCAAAAATACAAAGCTCAGCAATATAAAATGTAATAAACCTTGTGCTAAAACTTAATTTAAAACTCCTAAAACTTAAAGACTGACTATGTAACTATACAAAGTTACTATGTAACTATACAATTTTGCATTGAAAAATATTTTAATGTGAAATTCCCTTTTTAAAACAGTGAAATCCATTCTTTAGATATAAGAAAATGTACTGATGAAAGAATGTAGGTGTAAGGACCCCCTTCAACCCACATCTTAAGAAAGCAGAACTCTTGGAAACAATTTCTTCCAACAGGAACTTTTATTAAGAGTAGTTGATAGGAGGCATAATAGACAGGATCTGAGGGATTCCCTTACAGATCGATATTTTAAAGTGTCCCTAAGCAAACCCCACCCCACAGTTCATCCGGACGGTTCAGACCGGCCAATCCCCAGGTGTTAATTCCATCGATGGGAAAGGAAAGATAACATCAGTCCGGCTCCGGTTGTGCACGATCATTCCACAGCTCTTCACACCTCCTTTTGAGGACAGAGAAATAAACCAGGTCCCAGAGGTTTGTATCTCTTTCCCCCCCTTTTCCTAGCTGCCCCGTAGGGAGGAGAAGTTCAGAGGGGTGCATAGTATAGGAGGCAATTTGTTACATTGTAATGGTTAGCAGCCAGGAAGGCAAATAAACAAAAGGTTACTTTGTAGTGAATAGAGGAAGTGAAAGCAATAAAACCCGCATGCATATTCCCCCTCCCCCTTGGGAGTATGGCAGAATCCAGGGAAGGGTGAGAATTGGTTTTAGATCAGAGGAGATAGATAGAAAGGAAATATAACTGGATTCTGACAATAGGAGAAACAAGGGCAAACAACAATTACAAAGTTCTATATGAAATCATTAATCAACCTAACTGAACAATTTATTTATTACATTTTACTTGTTTACATAACACCTTAGGTTCCGGCACATCGTCTGCTGCTGCTAGTAATATTACCTTGTCTGGCATCTCACTTAAGCATTACCCTCAAGTGTATAAAATGTTGAAGAGAATTCAAAGCCAGCCTCTTTGGTGAAGCCAGTTGCTTTGCTCAATAAAGACAAATGTGTTCCATTTCTGAAATTATCTACCATCCTCTTATAATTGCTTGATTCCATGGTTAAATAATGAAAATGCTGAACCGAACTATAAAGCAGGAGTCCTTGTAGCCCTGATCCCAGACAAGTGGCTGTCCAATTAGTTAGGGCCTCCCTCTGTACCTCTTCCACCTGTTTTTGATTTGAAAACGAATTTAGAGATGACCTTATAGAAGATAATGAGATAAGGAGTGCAGAAAAGATTACGGCAGTCCAGAGACAAGCAAACATGAGAAACTCAAAATAACCCTGCCTGTGAGAAGAAATGGAGCACAACTTGGGGAGGCTTTCAAGATAAATAGCATTCCTGGAATCCCCACAATGTCTGTTTTTTTCACATGCCTTCCACAAGGGCTGACATCTTATTCTCAAGGAAACCAATCCATATTTTCTTTCCTGTGATAGTTCTTAAAGCATTAAAAGACCCTTTTGTCACCCCTTCCCCTTCTGTTCTTTGACCTAAATGAACCCAGTTAATTGTCCTTCATAGGATTGAGCTTTCAAGCTTTCATCTTAGTCTTCCCTATATAGGTAGTCCTCGACTTATGACCACAGTTGAATCCAAAACGTTTGCTGCTAAACAAGACAAGCAAGTTTTGCCCCATTTTACAAGCTTTCTTGCCACAGTTGTTAAGTAAATCACTGCAGTTGTTAAATTAGTAACACAGTTTTTAAGTGAATCTAGTTTCCCCATTGACTTTGCTTGTCAGAAGGTCACAAAAGGTGATCATATGACCCCGGAATGCTGTAACTGTCATAAATATGAGTCAGTTGCCAAACGACTAAATGTTGATCATGTGACCATGGGGATGCTGCAACTATCGTGTGAAAAATGATCATAAGCCATTTTTTTCAATGCCATTGAAAAAAAATTCAATGCCAGTGAATGGTCACTGAACAAGCTGCTATAAGTCGAGGATTACCTGTACTCTTTCCAGTTGCTCATTGTTCTCCTTGTATTGTGCCCGCCAGAACTGGACGCGGTATTCCAGGAGTGCTCTGACCAAGGAAGATAGTAGAAAATATAAATTTATATATCTTTGGATAAAAAGATAAATGTTGGGGTAGCTTTTTTAGAAAACAGAAGATAGATGGCATCTATTCAGGACAGAATCAACTTACTACAGATAGTCTTTGACTTATGACCACAACTGAGCCCCAAATTTTCATTGCTTAGCAAGATAGTTGTTAAGTGAGTTTTACCCCATTTTATGATCTTTTTTGCCATAGTTGTTAAGCAAAACACTAATTGTTAAGTGAATCATGCGGTCATTAAGCAACTCTGACTTCCCACATTGACTTACTTGTCAGAAGCTAGCTGAAAGGTTACAAATGATGATCCCATGACACCAGGACAGTGCAATTGTCATAAATACATGGCAGTTGCCAAACTCCTGAATTTTGAGCAGGTGACCCTGGGGATGCTGCACAGGTAATAAGTGTGAAAATCAGTCATAAGTCAGTTTTTTCAATGCCGTTGTAACTTTGAACAGTCACTGAATGAATGGTTGTAAGTCGAAGACTATATGTACAAGTTTTGTGGGGCTTGTGCATCATTAAAGAAGTTAGTTGTTAACTATTCCTTTATATTCTGAAAGATATAAAGTCTAATCTAAAGAGAGAACTAGTTTTTTTCTGCCAGAAAATTCATTAAGAAATACTTTCTTCTTCTGACAGGCCGTTGAAGGATTATTAGACGCCACGAGTGGTGCAGATGCAGACCTCCTCCTCCGGTATCGTGAATGCCATTTGCTTGTATTAAAAGCCCTGCAAGATGGCCGTGCCTATGGCTCTCCCTGGTGCAACAAGCAGATAACAAGGTCGGTCATGATGAGATGAGGGTGGGGGAGCTTTGAAAGATCATCACATGGCTTACATCATAGTCGTTTTCTCAGAAACAAAGCAAATGTAGAAGAAAAAGAAAAGTATCAAGATTGGGATTCATGCACCTTCAAAAGAATTAATCTCTATAAAATAAATGCATGAAGCTGAAAAAGCTTTTTGTTTTGAATATGGGATGAAACAGTCTGGTCAGAAGTTACTTCTGTGTTGAATTTAGTGAAAAAAACATGGAACAAAGGTGTTGTAGGCTCTCTAGAATAAATCTTCAAAATGTTTGAAGCCCCTATTCCTTCATCGTTGACCCAAAGAAAACTTAGTTTTTTGAAGTTTTTTAAAAATTCCTATGGGAAACAATAAGAACAATTTAAGCAAAAAAGCGAGCCCCACAAATACAGGCTTCTGTGGCTATTGGTCTGGTAAAGATTCTTTGTGATGACATTAAAAAAAGTACATCAGAGTACTTTTCCATTATAAATGTGGCTTATCTCTAATATTTCTCATCAAATAATCCAAGCAGAATTTGCATAGGTATCAACTACTTCCAAAGGAAAGCTCTGAGTAGCTACAGAAAACATGCTGTTACATTTCAAAACTATTAAAAACAATTCTGTTTTTCTGCTGAACAAAATGTATTCAAAACTGCCTTGTCTCCCCCCCCCCCCAAGTTTTGTATAAAACAATGTATTTTGTTCTGAGGCTGGCAGAAAGCTTTCTGAATGTGGGTGTTTCCTTCCAAGCTTAGACCAATCAAAATAGGTATTTTGGGCTTTTGCATAGACCATTCCAGGATTTGGATTGAATCCCTGTATTTGTCCAGTACCTCCTACAAAGTATTCACGTAATGGCTGAGTGTATAAATGGTGTCCTGCTGCATGTGACTCCACCATTCAGGCTTAATGTTGTTCTTAGTTCTGTATAAACTTATATTGTGCACTTAGTGTTGGTGTGGGAGTACTGTTCTAATCTCCTTAAATAAAAGAAATAATGCCTCTGATATGATTAATATATTCTGAGATGACTATTGAAAGAGGTTATATCTGAGAAATAGGGAGTTATATCACATCACAAAAATGACAGAAATCAAACCTTATAGCAGGGCTTTTCAACCTTTTCACCGATTGTATCACTTTTAGGATATGGCAATATTTGAGTACCACCTAGGAAGGTGTCAAAAACTTGATGACCAAAAAAAAACCCCTGTTCAAAGTTGCAATTGCACTGAAATGACTTATGACCATTTTCACACTTATGACCATTGCAGCATGCCCAGGGTCATGTGATTTATATTTGGATGCTTGGCAACCGATTCATATTTATGATGGTCACAGTGTCCCAGGGTCATGTGATCCCCTTTTGCAACCTTTTGACAAGTAAAGTCAATGGCAGGGCTGCTGGTGGCCAAGTGCTAAGGCGGGACTTCCCTCCCTCCTTCCCTCTTTCTCATGCCCACCTCCTTCTGAAGGAAGAATTTGAAAAAAAACAACCATATTTTTTCTCTTCCATATATTCATCAAACAAGGAAAAGCCTCCAGAAACAGAAAAGACAAACTGCTGAGTGAACTAGCTTAAAAAGGCACATTCCCCTTTAAGAATTAGCTACTGGCTAGAAAGGAAAGTAAGGAAGAAAAAAAAATGTAGTAAGTATTGGCTGCCGGCTAAGGCAGCCTCCCCAAATGGCTCCATTCATAAGTAAAGGAATCTACAGGCAAAATCCATTCAGGAGAAAAATACTTCAAAATCCCTTGCAGCAAAACTTACAGCTAACAATAGCAGAGCAATAGAAGCTAACACGAGACATCAGCCAAATAGAAATTGCCAAACACTCCTTAAGAACACAAAGCCCACATTGCACAAATCCCAGAACTTCAAAGTCACAAAAGCACATAAGAATCCTTCCACTCTCCATCTCCCTCCCTCCTTCTCTCCTCCGTGCCTCTGCAGCTCCAGAGGACTCTCTCACTGTAAGTCCTTGCCTGTGCTGGCTCTTTCCCTCCCCCACTACACTTGGCTAGGCAGAGCTGCGTACCACCTGCCACTCGTTAATGTACCACAAGTGGTACGCGTACCACAGGTTGAAAAGCCCTGACTTATAGTATCTTTCTGTTTTTAACTTCCTCTGAATCCTTCCTGTGGAGCCACAACAAATGAAATTATTGAAATTTATTGCTACGTGGCAGGTAAAGCTTGTGGTGGTTTCATTATTTTCCCCGGATGGTTTTGTTTTGGCTGTTTTCTGTCCTTTGTGGACAACTTACCTAGAACTGATTTGCTACTACTTCCTGCTGACCTGCTTGCCATAGGCCAAGACATGACCTGTGTTTGCTTAAACTGAAGAGGCATGTAAAGCAAAGTTTAATCAATCTTTGCCTGCTGAGAGTTAGAAAAAAACTAAATTAACATGAGAAAGTGATAATACTTTTCCAGATGCCTGATTGAGTGTCGAGATGAATATAAATACAATGTAGAAGCAGTGGAGCTCCTGATTCGTAACCATCTAGTTAATATGCAACAGTACGACCTTCACCTGGCTCAGGTGAGTTGTTGACATTGACTTTCATGAAGACAATATAGATGCTCTGGGATGGAAATGGCTCACTCTTTTTGGCATCTATGCTCCTTACAGTCCATGGAGAATGGCTTGAACTACATGGCAGTGGCGTTTGCAATGCAGCTGGTGAAGATCCTGCTGGTGGATGAGAGAAGCGTGGCTCACATGACAGAAGCAGATTTGTTCCATACCATTGAAACTCTGATGAGGATAAATGCTCACTCCAGAGGAAATGCTCCAGAAGGGTAATGCTCAGACGCCAATGGGGGTTGCCAGAGGAGCCTGATGGCTGTTTTCAGAAACAGTTGCTCTGTCATTTCCACCTCACGTTCTTCCTGGGTCAGGAGTGGCAAAGAATGCTATCCTATCCAGCCTGGAATCCGTTCAGGCTCACTGTGTTGTACACAATACAGGTAGTCATCAACTTAGAATATTCATTTAGTGACCGTTTGAAGTTACAACAGCACTGAAAAAAGATGACATGACTGTTTTTCACACTAATGACCATTGCAGCATCCCTGTGATCAAATTTTAGATGCCAGACAACTGGTTCATATTTATGACAGTTGCATCAACCCAGGGTCCTTTGATCACCTTTTGCGATCTTCTGACAAGCAAAATCAATGGGGAAGCCAGATTCACTTAACAACCACAGTGAATCACTTAACAACTATGGCAAGAAAGGTCGTAAAATGGGGCAAAATTTACGTAACACTCTTAGCAACAAATTTTGGGCTCAATTGTCATAATTCGAGGACTACCTGTTATTATCATTCCTGCATTTCACTTAGTTAATTTGTCAATTTCCTTTGAAAGAAAAAAATAGGATAATACAGATAGTCGAGTTACAACAATTCACTTAGCAGTGGTTCAAAGTTGACATCACTCCCAAAAGTACTTACGACACAGTCTTGAAGTTACGAATGTTGCAGCACTATGGCAGTTGTTCAGCCTTACGACTGACCACAAGACACTGCAATATTACCCTGCCTATCTTCTCTCCTCCCCCCCCGGCTAGGCTAGCCCACTGGCTCCTTCCCATCCCGTCACCGATCGCTCACTTACCTTTTGAAGATCTGCAGAGTGTTAAAATAATACATGCTATGGATGGGCTTTAGCTGTACAGAAGCCAACCATACCAATTTGATACTTACAGGTTGCCACAGTTGATGGAAGTGGTACGATCCAACTATGAAGCCATGATTGATCGTGCTCATGGTGGACCCAACTTTATGATGCATTCTGGGATCTCTCAAGCTTCAGAATATGATGATCCTCCAGGCCTGAGGGAGAAGGCAGAGTATCTCTTGAGGGAGTGGGTGAATCTTTACCATTCTGCAGCCGCTGGTCGGGACAGCACCAAAGCCTTTTCTGCATTTGTTGGACAGGTAGAACTTGGGGAAAGAGAGGTGCTTTTTTTTAACAAAACTATGACATAATGATTATGGAACTTAAAAAGAGTTGTGTAGTATTAATTCTGTTGCATCAGTGTACTGAAATCCATATTAAATAGTTTAAATGAAAATTACCTACTTTCATCATTAAATTGGATGCAGAGCAAAAATAAACAGTATGAAATAGCAAAAAGGTAAGTCATGTAAAATTATAAATAGCTGAAACATTTTATGGGTTGCTAATAAAGACAAGCAGAAAGCAAAGGAGGACAAAGTCAGCAAAGTCTGCTGAGCTAATAAGGTTTTGGCTGGTCTTGATAAAAGTTTGCTACCAACCGTAACTGAACAGGTGTTATGGTGGCCACTTTGGGAATGCCTTGCAGATCCTTTCTCCCTCGAACATAATGTTCTGAGCTTGTCTCCAAGGGGAAAGGGATCCATCAGATGCCTGGGCCTGAGTCGAATAGGGCTTTAGCTTGGCAGTATGTAAAGCAGCTCTAGCACATCAGGGAGCTCCTTTGAACACCCTTGTGTAGACTGCAGCATTGAGGTGGCTGGGTACTGTACTGCAGAATATTTACGGGGAAATAGATGGGACCATAGCAAAAATTGTTAAATTAAAATTAAATAATTACATTAAATTAATACAGTTAACTTGTCTGTTGTCCACCATGTATTCAATCCTTTTCCCGTTCTGGCACATTAGAGTTGTATATGCACCACCACCACCCTTAGTGGCTTCAGCAACCAAACGGCAGTCAACCGTACTATGGAAAAGTGTTAAATAAAATAATAATTGTCAATATGGACAGACTTAACCATAGTTCCATCCTAGCCAAGTCCAAAAATGCCAGGGAATTTCTAGAAGCCTGGCACTCTGACAAATCAACCACCAATAGACACCTAAACATAAACAGTATCTATAGACTATGCAAAAGAGACAATAAACAAGCCCAAAAGGGAACAAAAAGACCGAAATACCTCCCCATGGGTAATCAGCACCCAGATCAGCATAGAGTAACTCCAAGATTAACATCAGAGCAACAATCAAGAAAACAATACCCCAATCCAGGAACTGCCAAACAAGCCAACTGTAAACAGCCCAACTAAAGAACCTCTTAGACCAGCCCCCACCAACACTGACAGGACGAGATGCTAGAACAGTGGTTCCCAACCTTTTCTATACCCCGCGCCCCTAAAACGCTTCTGATATATTCTCGCACCCCTTACAAAAGTTCAAAAGAACGTCAATGAAGTATGCATATACATTATGATTTTGAAAATCCAAGTTTTCGCATTCCCTGGAATATCGTCTCGCACCCCCAGGGGGTGCAAGCACTCCTGGTTGGGAACCCCTGCGCTAGAACATCAACTGAGAGCAAACCCCCCTCCTTACTAGCACTGGTGATATGACCAAGTTTGGGCAATGAAACTTCTGCAAGAAAACAACCAAGCTCAGAGAGCACCAATGACCCCCGATAGTAATTGTCTAATTCACAGTATTGTTGGATTGAACAAATTATTACTTAGACGTGTTTGCAGAGAGACCCTCCCTTGCCTGAATACATTTAATATCCACTGCTTCAGATGGCTCTTAAATCCACCTTTGTCATTTCATGCTCATCTGTTACCGGTTGGCTCAAAGCCCTTTTCTGGAGAGAGGTACTTGCTTGCATTGTTCACAGCTGGAATAGAGATATGGAATAAACTGAACATTTAACTTTAAAATTGTCAGGGAGCTAAACTTCAGGAATATAAGCTAAGAAATGTAAAGCAAAAACCCTATCTCAAATTTCTATACTGACTGACTCTGACCATTTTGGGTTTTTGTTTTTTTTAACTTGCTCCAGTACAGATTGTTTTTTATGACATGTTTATATGAAATTCACACTGAATCCTCCAAAAATAAGATTTCATTTTGAAAGATCTTCAAAAAATAACACTGTGAGAGAAATATTCATTAGTAGCTCCAGACAATAAAAGACTAGTGAATGATTTGTTAACAGATTTAATGGCCTCTTTTAGTAGAGCTCATGAACTCTCTGGGTTTCACCTGCTGGCATTGATAAGTATCATATCTTGCTAGCATTCTCTGATGGTGATCTTTTGTGTGATATGGTGCAACAAAATTAAGTTCTATACTTAACTGGTCTGAAAATATATTTGAATATGATTGTTTATTATTACTGAGTCCATGGCAACAGTGTTAGTGAAGCTATCTTTCTGCTCTTTTAACAATGTACATATATATCCCATCTTCAAAAGGAAGATGACTTAGAGTATGCATCAATTTAAGAATGAAATTATATGTATTTCTGTTGTTTTAGCTTTATAAGTCCAGAATATTTAGAATTCATAGCCAGCCACAGAATTTTAATTCCCTCATTTATGTTTAAATGGTACAGTTATATATAAATAATATTATATTTGCATTCAGTTTACAATATCTGTCACAGTTTAGCATTAAATGTACATTGAAAACTTTTTATGGAGTCAGACTCATTAGAATAAACAAATTTAACATTCCTTCTGACTAAGTTGACATTGAAATACTGTCATTGTCAATAAGTAGTATGTATGTTTGTATGCTTCATTCTGAGTGAAATATCCGTTTCTTCAGTCTCTTGAGAGCATTCCTTACTATAAGTGGTGCCTCACTCTAGAGCACATAAAAAGTGCTCAGATTGCTTGTCAGTCTTCTTTGCTTTTCAGAGACATGGAATGGTCCTCTGTCAGCAGGACTGACCATAAAGACTGTCGTCTTCTTCCTAGTGTTATTAATGCACTGTGGCATGTCCTCCTTGATGCGATCCATCCACCTTTTCTTGGATTTGACTGACCATAAGGACTGTACCTTTCCTTTATCATACCTCACTTGGGTGTGGCATTAGGGATCTCTACCTGCAGGGCAAACTGGCCCTCTGGGCCTCCCAACTACCACGCAGCTCCACAGTGCTTGCCTGGTTCTACATGACTGACATTGATGATGCACACCTATTGAGTGAAATGCTGAGATTTTATCCATGGTTAGCCTATCACACTCACTGCTTTCCAACATGTTCTGTAGAACATCAATACTTCTTTGTATTAAAGATAGGTTTTGTTAAATGTGAATTCACTGCCATCCCCAAACAGATGCATCAACAAGGGATCCTGAAAACTGATGACTTGATCACAAGATTCTTCCGTCTTTGCACTGAAATGTGTGTTGAAATCAGCTATCGTGCTCAAGCTGAGCAGCAACACAACCCTGCTGCAAACCCCACTATGATCCGTGCCAAGTGCTATCACAACTTAGATGCCTTTGTGCGCCTTATTGCACTGTTGGTGAAGCACTCTGGAGAGGCTACCAACACAGTGACAAAAATCAACCTGCTTAATAAGGTTAGTGATGTCTTTATTTTCCCCAGATGACAAGCTGTGTGTATAAAACATTGACATTATTCCACTAACACAACATGGTGTTACAAACACAAAGTGTATAAATTGCAGCTCATACCTACCTATTAAGAAATTCAGTGTTTCTGACCCTCAGCCTGTGAAATACTGACATATCTGTATGGATTGCTATTAGATAGTAAATGTTTTCACCACTTGAGGAATATTTATGAATATAAGATGAATTTGTGCTCTCTTTTAAATAAGGGAGAAATAAAGGAATAGATAAGTGCTTACACTTTGCCTTAGATATCTACAACATAAAATATCTCAAATAAAATATTTTTAACATTTAAAAATAAAATATTCCATAAACTGTTAGTTATAAGGGCTTTCTCTAATCTCTACCTTTGCTACACCTACCAGTAGTGTGCTTTCAAAGTGATTTTATCACATGCTGAGCCAATTCATTCCTTTGCATTTGCAGGTTCTTGGGATAGTGGTGGGAGTCCTTTTGCAGGATCATGATGTTCGTCAGAGTGAATTTCAGCAACTTCCCTACCACCGCATTTTCATCATGTTACTGTTAGAATTAAATGCTCCTGAACATGTCCTGGAAACTATCAACTTTCAGACCCTGACAGCTTTCTGGTAGGTGTAGCAGAGCCCCTGGAAACAGACAGCAATATGTCAGACTTGCAGGGCCTGTCTCATGGATGTCAGTCTCTCTTTCATAAGCAGCAGAGATGGTGGCCAGAGGTGATCAAATGCTCCTCTTGTGCTTATTCTCCCTCAGCAAGTAAGAATTCATTACTCAAACCAGCCTCTATTAACCAAATAGAAACCAAATGGAAAGGTATGAGCATTTGTGGAAATTTCCTTAGAAAAGCATTTGGGCATACACCATTGTCTCAAAGATTGACTCACCTTGAGGTAACCATTTTGGTTGCCAGGACATTGCGAAAGGAGAGTTTTATGTGGAGACTCCTGAAGTGGCTCTCTGGATAGACTCCAGCATTTCTCCTCCCTGTTTGGTCCCCAGTCAACTGTTTCTAGCCCTCAAGACTTACTGAATAGCCATGAGAGACAGGCAGCTTTATTTATAGTGAAACACACTAGCAGACACAATACTGTTTGGTATTGAGGACCTATCTGCAGCCTGAAAGACTTGGGCTTAGGGAAATAAATGTGTTTGTCCTTGTTTAATGTCTGAACCAGATTCCTCTTTCACATTTTGGAATGTGGAACACCTAAACATCTGAACTTGATGGAAGGTGCTACAGTCTTACTGGGCATCATATTTTCAGGATAAAGAATTTTTTTTAATGAATCAGGCTCACAGTAGGATTGCTAGTGCAATGCGATTATGTATGGCTCCCATCCTTCCTCAGCCCTTTGCACTTGGCCAGTAATAATTCAGAGTACCAGGCCCCAATCAGAGTGGCTCAAGCAGAACACACTGACTCTGAATCCTTTCAGCCCCTTTGCAACATCTACTGTCTGAGGCCACGTGGAATTCTTGAATGTCTCATCTGTCTTTTCCCAAGCCAGCACTGAGTGGAGCTGTTGATATTCTCCAGCACCTATATTGATATTCGTCGAGATCTCTGCAATCTTGGAATCTCCGCGTACAGAGACAGACACAGAGCCAGTGCCTTGGGGTCTTTTGACTGCTGTTAGACAGTACCCTCAATCAGAAATAGTTTTAAATTAAAACCCATTATTTTTAAAGGCCAAAAGATAGCATATGTGTGCAGACATGGGAAACAGGTAGAATGCATGTGCTTCCTTGAAGAATCTCTCCTTTGAGGAATTGTTCTGAGTTGGAGCCCTTGCTTTCTTCGGGGAAGGGGTTGATCTGGGAAAATTGATTGCCCAGATCAAGGCACGAGCCTTCCTCCTGCAATGAGCACATCTCCATTAGCTAACGGAAAGATAGGGTTGTTACCCAGAGGGCAGTAGGGAAGCTTCTTCCTTGGCCAGCAAAAGCAGCTGGTCCCTGGAGCCCTACCCTTTCACCAGCCAGGAATGAGGAGTGGCTTTAAAAAAAACTTCAGTATTCCCTGTGGAAGCTTTGGGAAAATGCCATGGTGGATAATATGAGAAAGGGAGGCATCATGACTAAGCTAGGAAGGAAACTGACCACCCCTTTGCAGCCCCATCAGATTTCTCAGGCCAGCTCTCCATTGAAATCAAGATACTTTTTCAGATAGATGGAAACCATGTTTTAGCTCAGAAGAGAATGGCGCCCCTTTGGCACACAGGATAAATAGGAATATATGAAAAGCAAGTCTGGTTTGTATATTAGATATGGTTTTGTGGACCTAGCAATTAAATTGCAGTTCCAATACAGGTAGTCCTCAGTTTACAAATCACAATTGGGATCAGATTTTCGTTGCTAAGCAAGTCATTGTTAAACGATTCATGCCTGATTTTACAACCTTTTTTGCCACGGTTGCTAAGTTGTTAAGTGAATCTCATCATTAACTGAAGCCATCTAACCCCATTGACTTTGCTTGTTGGAAACCAGTTGGGGCGCTCGCAAATGGCGATCACACAAACCTGGGATGCTGCAGCCATTGTAAATACATGCCGGTTGCCAAATGCCTGAATTTTGATGATTTCACCATGGAGATGCTGCAGTCATAAGGCCCTTTTTTCACTAAACGAATGGTTGTAAATCGAGGACTACATTTAATTGCACTTTTATTATGAGATTGCCTCTTAAATAAGAGATAGATTTAATTGCTTTTGAGTCAACTTCATTTCTTAGAGAATGACTTAGTATGCTTTTAAAGAAAATAATTGTATCCATTTTTATAATCTATATGTTGGAATTTGATAATACTGAGATAATTTGAATGATAATATCTTCGAGAGAAGGAATAACTGTTTAAAAATACTTTTTTCCATGGACCATGAAAATTGGTTTCTGAAATTTCTGGTTTTCTCTTTTCAACTAATGATATTTACATTTATATTTATACTATATGGCTGCTTTTTTTGTTTTTAGAAAAAGCTATATCACAGTTTCCATTTGTTGCTGTTGATGATGTTCTCAGATTATAATGCAGTTTCTTAAGTTTGGTTAATATCCCACTGACCACTGTATTTTTATTTTAGCAATACATTTCACATCCTGCGACCTACAAAAGCTCCAGGTTTTGTTTATGCTTGGTTAGAACTGATCTCCCATCGGATATTTATTGCAAGGATGCTGGCACATACACCACAGCAGAAGGTGTGGCTGTAGTTTATCTTCTCTTACTTATGAAGCTTCCGCAGAATATCAAAATGTGTCTTGGTTGTAGATTTGGGTTATGTGGCTGTATGGCATTTAATATAATGTACTTCTTATCTTTCCATAAGGCAGGGATCTCCAACCTTGGGAAGTTTAAGATTTCTGGACTTCAATTCCTAGAATTCCTTCAACTCCGGGAGTTGAAGTTCACAAGTGTTAAAGTTCTCAAGGTTGAAGACCCTGCCTTAAGGAAATGGCTAAGAAGTTAAGTCTGTCATTTTAAGGTATCAAAACTCAATACTGCTTCATGGATACAAGTTAATCACAAATAATTTTGGTCCCATTTTCATTCTATACGTTTGGTACGTACAGAGTCTATTCATAGAAATTAACCATTTGTATGGGAAGAAGGCCTTCTCCACAGAGCTGCCAGGTTGAGACTGGATCCAGCTCATCCCCCCAGTAGCAAGTCTTTATCTGTTCAGTGGACTAGGAATGTTCTTTTTCTCTGTGGCTTGTTTTGAATAATCATCATAAGAAGAAAATAGCAAGGAGTCCCTTGCAGGAAATAAGAAATTCTGTGAATCTACAAAATTCTCTTCAGGCTTTGACTTTGAAGTCCCACGACACAAGTCCTGGCCTTTATCCTATAAAAACCAAAGGTTCAAGTACAGATTAGGCGAAACCTGGCACAAAAACAGTAACTGGGAGAGGGACCTTGGAGTCCTAGTCAATGATCACTTAAATATGAGCCAGCAGTGTGAGGTAGGAGCCAAAAAAGCTAATACAATCCTTGGTTGTATAAACCAATTGATTGATTGAAGGAAGGAAGGACTATATGCCATAAAGATAGATGCATGAGGGATACCTGTAAACATATATTTATTTATTAAATTTATACACTGCCCATCTCAGCTAGAGGCAATTCTAGGTGGTAAAATCAATAAAATAAAGCATTAAAATAATAAATATTAACATTAAAATTGACTTAAAATTAACGAAGATGGCAAAGGGCTCCCAAGAACTGACCAGGCAGCTTAATTTTGTGCGAGCTGTAGCTTCCGAGTACTCTTCGGGGGTAGCCCCATGTAGAGTGTGTTGCAGTCGTTCAGACGTGAGATGACCTGAGTGACTGAGCACAGGGACTCCCAATCCAGGAAAGGATATAAGTTGCACAAAGGCTTTCCTAGCCACTACTGCCACCTGCTCTTCGAATCATTGCCAGGCTTTTGCTAAGCAACAGTGACACAATTACTTGACACAGCTGTGGGGAAAAAAGGTTTGAAGGCCATAGAATCCATTTTTGTCTATTGACCTCCACATCACACTGTCAGTTTCAAGTTCTTAGAAAAGTTCTGGGATTTTTCCATGTTCTTTCTCAGCACCATTCAAGTGCAACACTGATAGTGGTCAAATGGTCAAAACCTTTGTCCTAAATAAGACAAAGGATAAAAGCTGCATGTTAACCTTCCCCAACCAGATGCTGGGAATCAGACCATCTTCCCATGCCATTCATCTCTTTGTTCCTGGCACTTTTTAAGGTCAACACCATCAGAATCTTCTCTCGAGCCTCCTTAATTTGAGACTTTTAGGCCCCAGGTTGGTGTTCTTCAGTTAGATATGGACCACAGCCTCTCTTTGATCATAAGAATCAAAGCTACTTTGCTTTGAAAGCTGCTGTGGTTCTATCCTAAGTTTGGTTTATACTGACACCTGATATTAAAGTGGGAATTAGCAAAGGATCAAGAAGTTTGCTATATACTGAGCAGATTTTTATTTAGCAGTTTCTTGGTTTATTATCCAATATAGGGCAATCCGACTCATTCCAAGCTCATCCTCAAGAGCACTTATCCAGTTATCAGACACTCACCCTCATTGGAGAAAGTATTTCAGAAGACAAATACCAAATTGTCCAGTTTTTCTACATAGAGATGAAATGTTTCTCAAAGGAGGAATCAAGTACATGATACCTTTAGTCACCATGAGAAATGGTGCTGAAGATCATAACCTCAGTCATGCTTTGCTAACCTGTGTGGCTTTGGTCTACTAAAGATGCCCAGGAGTTTTTCTGTGATAACAATAATGGCTTGTTGTGAAGACTAATGATGCCTTGGATAAAGTTCAAAAATTACAGACTGTGGTCTATAAATGAAGTGTTCACTACTTTTCCATTCCCACCTATGGCCTTGAAGTCATGCAGGCCATGCATGCTGTTAGTATCTCCGAGTTCATTGGTGTCATCATCTAGCCCAGCACTAGGTGTGTGGTTCAGCTTTTGGGCAATAGCCCCACTTCTGCTGTTTGGTGATTGGTTGATCACTAAAACTTCGGTGAAAAACAGGTCACTGGAATATAATGAAGGACTTTGAATGTCAGCCACTCCTTCATTTAATCTGCCCTCCTATCCTGCTTTGTGTCGCCATTTTCTCTTGTAATTAAAGCAGTTAGTTGCATCAGCCTTGGGATTAGCATGGCCCACGCCTTGCATGCATGAGGGCTTCTGTCAGAAGTCTCCAGAAGGTTTGGAATGGGATCTGTGTAAGGGGTGGGGGGAGAGACAAAATGTATAAATGATCCTCAGAGAACCTAGCGGCAGGAAAATAGCCACTTTTTGTTGGTGATTACATTCATTAGTATATGTTTCTTTTGAGGAAATAAAAAAACAATAGGAAATGTAATTGAGAGTTACCCTTTAATTTTCAGTCAGTTTACTCTAGCCCTAAATTTCAATACAGTCATCGAGGCTGTAGACTGGTATGCTTTTCTGTAGCTCTTTGGCCAAGTTTAATAAAAATCTTTTTAATTTTATATTATTGTACTTCTGTTGTTTATTGTTTTATTGCTTTAGTATTGTTATGTTTACTTTTTGTATCTTTTTTCCATTTTCTTGTTGTAAGCCGCCCGGAGAAGCACCATGATAAATTTATAGCATATAAATTTAACATTTATTAAATAAATAAATATAAATAAATCCAAGCAAGCCAATTCATTGTTCTACTTCCATCCAATAAGGTGCCAAACTCTGGGGAAGCTCTTCATGTATGCTTTTAGATTGGTTTCTGGGAGCTCGAAGATTTTTAGAATCGTCCTGATAATGCTGTTGAGTACAAGTTGTTAAGGGAAGTTTTGGAAACATACTAGCAAAAATGGCAATGCTCTCATTCCTTACTTTCTCTTTCCAGGGTTGGCCCATGTATGCACAGCTCTTGATTGACCTGTTCAAATATTTGGCTCCTTTCCTGAGAAATGTGGAACTTGCCAAGCCTATGCAAATTTTGTACAAGGTAAATTAGGAGACAATTTGAGGAGGGGAAGAAGGGGAATAGACCAGAAGAAAGTTGAATGGCCAGTGAATTCCTGTGACAAACTGAAGGAGTTAACAGAATGCTTTTCCTTACAGTTTCCCATGCAAAAATTGCTGTAATACTGTTTACTGTTGTTTAAAATACATATGCTCTTAAATCTAGATGAAACTAAGGAGTTTTAATGCACATATGATCTGAGTGCTCATTAATGCCACTTCTAACAAAATTAGTTGATTACAATAGATTCACTTTAGTGATGTTTGTAAGCTTTTTCCAGCATGACTGACTATAACAAATTGGCAGAGTCCATATCTTTTACATTTGACTTTCAGTTCACAAAAATTATGAACAACTCACTGCCGACTTTCCTCGTTTATCAGCCAGAAGACAAATCCAGGAAGCCCCCACCAGCCCTTGCGCAACCTCTGCCCAGCCACTTTATTAACATCAATTCCCACTGGGGAGCCAGATGGGTCACTTAATGCCCAGGCATAGGGAGACATCTATATGACCCCACAGAAAAGGGGCCAGGCTTTGAACTACCATGTCAGCCATGGACATTCCTGCACAGGATTTGCACCTCGCATGGCGTCTGCTGGGGCTCCTTGCATAAATGGGGCCCTGCGTCCTCCCCTCAGGGTGGCTGCAGGGCTCCCACCTCAAACTCTGTAGATCACATCGTGACCGGCTGATAGCTGAGGGCATCTAGCCAGCCCTTTGTCTGATTTCATTCATACAAACGATGCTGCCCTTCAGTGGTTAGATGACCCAGACACTGGTATTTGAACAGAGATTTTTTTAACATTTCTATTTTATTGCGGTATGAAATGTTAATATATATTTCTAGTCCATGTATGACATGACATACGCTAAATAAATAACTGCAGTTCTGCTGTCACAAGTGCCTGTATGCTCTCTCTCTCTCACACTTTCTCTTGTGATAGATTGGTAATTTCTCCTCTTAATATTCCTGTCCATAGGGAACACTGCGTGTGTTACTGGTATTATTACATGATTTCCCAGAATTCCTTTGTGATTACCACTATGGATTTTGTGATGTGATTCCTCCAAACTGTATTCAGCTAAGGAATCTGATTTTGAGTGCCTTTCCACGTAATATGAGGCTTCCTGACCCCTTCACTCCCAACCTTAAGGTAAGATGTCAACGCTGCTAACATCGGATGTTCTTGCTCTGACAATATATGAAGATGCAGCCATTTTCTCTTTAACCTGTGTATTACTTTTAGAGTTAGAATTAGATGGTGCTGGGGGGGGGGGAAGGGGGAAGAATGTGTATGGGGATTAGTTAGACATAACAATATCGCAGTAGAGTATTCATCAAGGTTGTTTGAAATAAGAGAAGATAAGAAATGGCGGTTATGAAACTGGAGGGAAGGTTTGCATTTCAAACTAATTGGAGAATGTGATTTATGACTGTTAATTGAAGGAGGGAATTATGCTTCGATACTATGTGTTTAGGGGAGGAGAATTCAGATTTTGGCTTCGACCATGTATGTACCGATGCCATGTTATTTTGAATAAAGATTCTTTAAGGTAAACAATGCCTCGTAGTTCTTTGAAGAGTAACATCTGTCGGAACCATGACATCAAGCCAAAATCTACAAACTTTTCAAACCATCTAGGGGTCCCGAACCCCAGTCGCTGTTCCTAAACCTAGGGAATAGGCTGACAAATATTCGGGGAAGATTTAACCATGGAAGAAGAAAAATTGCCTGAGGCCAGCACCCCGGCAGCAGCTGCTACCCGGGGGGCGGGGGGTAGCTACAGCCAGCAAGCCGGTGGAGAAGGAACTCTTGCAGGTCTCTCAGCTGGGAGCCAGACCAAAGCAGCTAGGAGAGCTGATCTGGTCGTCAGACTGGGATAAGCCCAGCGGAGACTCCAGACGCTTCGAAACAGCCTTGCCACCCTCAAGGGCTTCAAAAGCAGATGAAGTGGAGCTACAACAAAGGGATTCCTGCATATCGCATTCCCCAGACCGGTGGAAAGCTGCCAGGCCGTCTGCCACCGAGGACTCGGGTGAGTGGAAATATCCATCCGCAGCTCGTAGTCGGTCAGTAGAATATTTGGCAGAAAAATTTGAAGAGCTAGAAGTGAGAAGCCCCTCCCTCGCACATCAAACAGCCTTCCAGACCCTGGAGTCCCCTGCCAGGGCCTCCAGCCCCACAGAGAGAGGGAACTCCAGCCTGGGCCCCCTGCAGCAATGGGGAATTTGGCAGCCCCCCCAGGTGGAAGGTCAGCAACCTCTGAGCTTGCATCAGCTACTAGAGGCCTTGCAACAGCTTGGGGTGGTGCAGAAGCCAGGAGTGCAACAGCTGGTGGGCCCGCAAATGAGGGAGATCCAGCAACAACCCCCACTCATCCAGCAACCATTGAGGGGCCTGCAGCAGCAGAGGGTGCCACCAGCCCCCGCAGGCCAACAGCAGAGAAGACAACAGCAACCCCCACTCATCGAGCAACCATTGAGGGGCCTGCAGCAGCAGAGGGCGCCACAAGCCCCCGCAGGCCAACAGCAGAGAAGATAACAGCAGCCCCCACCCAGACAGCAACCCAGTCTCCACCTCCGACAACTCGAGAGGCCAGTACTGCCAGTATTGCAACTACAGCAGGGTGGGGTGGCCGCAGCCCCCGAACGTGCAACCCCTGGGAATACGGCAGCAGCCAGAGTGGGGCCAGCAGCAACTGGGGGTGCAACAGCCACAATGGGGAGCCCAGCAACCGTTGAATCAGCAGCCAGGGTGGAGCCAGCAGCAACTGGGGGTGCAACAGCCACAGTGGGGATAAGATAAGATAACCTTTATTGTCATTTTTTTACTGTGGGCACAACGGCACACATCAAAAATGAAATTTAGTTGCCCGCTCTCAAAGTGAAACACATACATGACACACACCTAAACATACTATGTACAACATATGTATAGACCCACACCCCTAATATACATAGGAAATAAATATTAAATACTGTCCATCTTGAAAATATAACGGAAGGAGGAAGCTTGAGAGTTCACAAGGTTAATGCTGTATGGAATGAAACTATGGCTGAATCTGGATGTTCTGCTACGGATACCACGAAGCCTCCTCCCAGAAGGTAACAAGGAAAACGGGTCGTGAAGAGGATGTGTAGTGTCCCAGATAATCTTACGGACCCTGCTCAAGCAACGCTTCTGTGCTATGTCCTGGATGGGAGAGAGGGAACTGCCAATGATCTTTTCGGCCATTCTCACCACTCTGCAGCGCCTTCCTGTCTGAGGCAGTGATGCTTCCAAACCAGACTGTGATGCTGTATGACAGGATGCTCTCGATCGTCCCCCTGTAGAAAGTGGTCAGGACAGGGGAAGGAAGATGTGCTTTTCTCATGCGACGCAGAAAATGCAGGCACTGCTGTGCCCGCTTCACCAGTTTCTCACTGTTGAGCGACCAAGCCAGCCTACTCGTTAGCTGCACACCCAGGAATTTGATGCTGGTAACCATCTCCACAGGTGAATCATTAATGCACAGAGAAGTGCCTGCCTTTTCTGTAATCGACAATGATCTCTTTGGTTTTTCCGGTATTTAAAACTAGGCTGTTTTCCTTACATCAGTTCACCAACCTCTCCTTGCAGTAAGCTTCCACCTTGTCATCCTGAATAAGGCCCACTACTGTTGTATCAAACCTAGCACAACAGTCATGGGTCAACAGGGTGAACAGCAGCGGACTTAAGACGCAGCCCCGAGGAGAACCTGTGTTCAAGAAAATGGTATTAGAAGTATTTGTTCCAACTCGCACATATTGGGGCCTGTTGGTAAGAAAATCAAGAATCCAGTTGCACAAAGGAGTGTTTAAGCCTAAAAGGCCCAGTTTGTCTACTAGATGCTGGGGAATGATTGTGTTAAACGCCGAATTGAAGTCGACAAACAACAAATGCACGTATTTCTTTCCTCTAAGTGCTTCAAGCTCAGATGGAGAACGGAAGAAATAGCATCCTCCGTAGAGCAATTTGGTCGGTAGGCAAACTGAAGCGGGTCAAATGCTGGCGGGAGGCTAGATACAATAATGTCCTTTATCTAACAATGTCAGTTGAAGATTTTCCCACTTTTCCAAATCTACTTTTATTTGTTTCATTAGTTTTTCTTTTATTGTTGTATATTTTGATGTTAAATAAATACCTAAATATTTAACTTTTTTAGCCATTTGAAGATTTGATCTTTCTGCAAGTTGAGTTCTCTGTTTGTCTGTTAGGTTTTTTGTTAATACTTTAGTCTTTTCTTTATTTATCTTCAAGCCTGCTACTTCTCCAAATTCCTCTATTTTCTGCAGAAGTGTACTAACTGTTTCCAATGGTTCCTCTATAATAAAAACTAGATCATCCGCAAAAGCCTGTAGTTTATATTTCTGTTCTTTTATTTCCAGTCCTTTAATTTCCGTATCTTGTCTAATATCTCTAGCCAACACCTCCAGTGTAAGAATAAATAACGGGGGATAGTGGGCATCCCTGTCTTGTGCCTTTTTTGATATCAAAGCCATCTGTATATTCTCCATTTAAGGATATCTTTGCTGTTTGTTTATTGTATATTGCTTGAATCGCGTTTATAAAGTTTTTACCAAAGTCCATTTCCATCAACTGTTGAAACATAAATTGCCAATTTAAATTATCAAAAGCTTTTTGTGCGTCAAGAAATATAAGTGCCATCTGTTTCCCTGGATGATTTTCATAATATTCTAAAACGTTTAGAATAATCCTTAAATTGTTCTTTATCTGCCTTTTAGGCAAAAAGCCATTTTGATCTGTATGAATAAATTCAGTCAGAAATTTCTTCAATCTTTCTGCCATTATTGAAGTAAAAATTTTATAATCCACATTTAATAGCGATATTGGTCTATAGTTTTTGATTTGTGTAAGATCAGTATCTTCTTTAGGTATCAAAGTAATATTAGCTTCAGTCCACGAGTTTGGTATTTTTGTCTCTAAAAAAATTTCATTACACAATTCTTTCAAAATCGGGCTTACTGTATCTTGTAAAGCTACATAGACTTCTGCAGGAAGCCCATCAGGCCCCGGGGTTTTATCCTTCTTTTGTCTTTTTATTGCCTCTGTGATTTCCATCATTGTTATCTTCTCATTTAAAATATGTCGCATATTCTCTGGCACCTTTGGAAGATCAGCTCTAATTAAATAATATCTTATTGCCTCTTTAGAGACCACCTCTGCCTTATACAATGTCTCATAGTAGTCTTTAACAATTTTTTTCATCACATCATTATGGCAATATATCTCGCCTTTTGAGTCTTGTAATTTACTTATCATTCTCTTTTCTCTTTCTTTCTTCAGTCTACATGCAAGCCATCTTCCCGGTTTATTAGCGTTTTCAAAAAAAAATTGTTTCGATCGTTTAATCTGTTGTGCCATCATATCCATCTCAGATAAGTTTAATTTATGTTTTATTAGTTCCATTTGTGCCTTCAATTCCTTCTTTTGTGGGTCAATTCGCAATTCAAATTCCAATTTTTTAATTTCTTCTTTCAGCCTCAACTGTACTTGTTTCTTTTCTTTGTTCCTTTTGGCAGTATACGTTATAGCCAAACCTCTAAAATATGCTTTCGCCGTGTCCCATACATTTTGGAGAGAGGTTTCTTCTTTCTTATTTATTTTAAAGAAAAATTCCATTTCTTTTGTTGCTAATTGTAAAAATTCTTTCTCTTTCAATATAGATGTATTTAATGACCATCTTAATTGTTTCTTGGTTCCTTTCCAGATCATTTTAATTGGATTATGGTCTGCCCAAATATTAGGTTCTATTTCAACCTCTTGTATTATAGTGTTCAAATTTTGAGACATCCATATCATATCAATTCTTGACCATGATTTATGCCGATTTGAGTAGAATGTATACTGTAACTTTTCCAGATTCATCTCTCTCCAAACATCTTGTAAAAGCAATTCCTCCTTCATTTTTAAAAAGGTCTTCGGTAGAACATTTCCTCCTTTTTTCCCTTGTTTGTAACTTTTATAATCTTGTATTGCGTCGGTTACTACATTAAAGTCTCCTAATATGCAAATATTTTGGTAATTTAAATCCACTAGTTTATCATGTAATTGTTGGTAAAACTGATCTTGCTTCTCATTGGGTGCGTATATTGCCACCATCAATATTTGTTTTTGATTCCATGTAATTTCTACTATTAATACTCTCCCCTCTTCATCAGCGTAAATTTGTTTTGGATTCAACTTTTCTTTTATATACAGAGCTATACCTCTTTTCTTTTGAAGTGCCAAAGAAGCATAAAGTTTACCCAATTTAGATTGTTCTAAGATTCTAAAATGTTGTCTCTTAATATGTGTCTCTTGAATACAAATTATATCCATTTTTAGTTTTTGTAGTCTAGTAAATATTTTATTCCTTTTTGAAGGAGAGTTCAGACCATTTATGTTTATTGAAAAAATTCCAATCTCCTCCATAGCTTCAGTTATATCTAGCCCTCAATCTTTTAGGTGAGGTTATCTGCCTCTGATCTTTCGGTCTTACATCTTCTTCTGTTTGAGTCTTTTTGGGTTCGTCCTCTTCCATCTGTTTAGATATTCCTGCAGCGGTCATTTCCTCTTGCTTCTTAGGCTCCGATTCACCTCTTTCCAAAAAAATCTCTATGATTATTGAAAAATTCCTCTGCTTGAAGTGGGGTGTTCAATCTATATCTTTTCGTGTCCCAGAAAATTAACACTCCTTCTGGAATCAACCATCTGAAATTGACTCCTTTATTAAACAATTTCTTTGTTAAAAATTGATATTCTCTTCGGGCTTCTCTTATCCTTCTAGGAATTTGCTTAAGAACTACAAGTTCTTTTTCTTTATATTTCAGTGGTTGATCTCTTATTGCTCTCAGGATGTCATCTCTTGTGGATCTTTTGACAAATCTTACGTGAATTTGGGACTCTATTTTTTCTAGCATAGCTTGAATTGACTGAACACCTGATCTATCTCTCTTTCCATTCGATCCTTTTCTATCCCAAGCAACTCCGCCAATAGCTCACTCATCAGATCCAACAGATTCTCATCTTTCTCTTCTATGACATTTTGGAATCTTAAAAAATATGATGATCTTTCCATCTCCACCACGGCCATGCTGTCTTCCAATTCTGCGTTTACTTGCGCCAATCTCTGATTCTCTCCTTGGAGGTATTCTAATTTCTGATCCACTTCCACCAACTTATCTTCAATTTTTTGTATCCTTTGTTGATTATTTATAATCGCCTGTTGGAAGGTTTCCATTTTTTGATCCATTTTTTGATCCATTTTAACGAGATCATTTTTCAGATCTTCAAAATTTTTATCTGACTCCTTTTTCATATCCATTTTCATCTCTGCAATTGCTTGTAATATCGCTTGGATATCTTTTGATTGGGGTTCCGCCTTTTCTTGTTGTAGAAATGTAGTAATTGATTTTTGGGGGACAGGACTCGCCGATGATGAAACAGGGGCAGAAGCTGCTTTTTTACTCCCCTTCGCCAAATTTGAAGTCGCCATCTTTGGGTTATTCTGTTATTTTGTAATCCACCAGATGGCCCAATGGCCAATTGTAATCCCTTACCCTCCTATTGTTAGGAGGGGAAGCCAGACATAATTCAAAAAAGAAAAAGAAAAAGAAAAAAGAAAAACTAGTTCCAAAGAAAAAACGCAGGGTAACAGGAAGCCTCCTAATCTTAAAAAAAAGGAAAAAGAAAATTTACCAAGAGGCAAAACCCAAAAAACAGAAACAAAGTAAAAATAAAAAGTAAAAAAGCAATCCAAAATTGATAAAAATAGTAAAAAAAGAAAAAAGGAAGAAATCCAAAACAAAAAGAACAAAGATTAAAAATAACACAACAGGAAACAAGCCCCAGAAAAAAAAAGAAAAAATTATGTAGTAAAATTTGTCCAATTTATAATCCAACTAATTCAATTCTTGGTATTCAATTCTTCTTAAAATAAGCATTATACAGCCACAGACAGAAAAAAAACAAAAAACAGTCTCTTTAGATAACTTGTAGCAAGAGATAGGAATGTCTCGGCATTCAGCCAAGTGTCTGGGCATTCAACCAAACTTTCACTCTAAACAAACCAGCTGCCAGAGAATAAAGGGGGGGGGGACTAGCAACAATGTAACTTTCCCAGGCTTTAGACAGGGAGAAAAAAAATAAAAAAAGCAAAATAGAAAGTTATTCAGAGTAGATGAAAAAAAATGCTAAAGTTTTTTAAAAAACCAGATTAAAACAAGAATGGCTTTCCCAATTAAATGTATCTTTTCTCTTAAAAAGCAAATAAATTTCCTCAGCTTTAGACTTTTAAAGACTTTAAGGTAAATCAAATTGTTCTTTTTGTAGTAAAAGCTTAAACCGCCGCTTGTACGGGAGGGGGGGGGAAAGGAAAAAAACCCTTCCTCCCTTCAGGCTTCCCGATTTAATTGAAGACAGACTGTTTAAAGAGTATTTAACGTCAAAATCCACATTGCCGAAGTAAAGGAAGCAAAGATTCACCCAGACCGGCTGCTTGCTGTCAAAATCAGCTATTTCTCCGTCTCCGCAAAACAGCTGTTAATGGCGGAACGCATAAATGCGGTCCGCCTTTCTTCCGTTGGTTCCAGGGGCTGCTTTGAGTTTGGCGGGCCGGCTACCGCTGGCCCGTGTTCCTCAAAGATTCACCCTTCAGTGGCCACCTCTCCGGGGTGGCATTCGGCCCAAACGGACCCACCAGCAGAAGAATATCGGACCTAAGGAACGAACGATCGTCTCCCTAGGTCTAAGCTCAACGACATCCCGGAAATCGGTCCCTCTGGGACCACTGCCTGCTGCAATGAGAGGTTGAAAATATCTGTGAGAACACAAGCCAGTTCCTCTGCGCATTCCCAGAGGACAC
Source organism: Azemiops feae (assembly GCA_023970755.1). NCBI lineage: Eukaryota > Metazoa > Chordata > Lepidosauria > Squamata > Viperidae > Azemiops > Azemiops feae. The sequence goes on from JALGBA010000315.1 coordinate 186,326, forward strand.
GTCCAGGGATGTTATCTGGGCCTGCTGCTTTCCGAATGTTAACTGTCTGCAGTGTTTTCCGGACAGAGGTGACATCAAAGCTTAGCACTTGCTCATCAGGATGGGGTACAGCTTTCCTAGCAGGAGTGTTATTTGATGCCTCAAATCTACCAAAAAATGCATTCAGGTTGTTTAGGAAGTCTGTGTTGTCCTTGCATCTCGATGGAGCCACCTTATAATCCGTAATGGCCTGGATCCCTTGCCACATTCGCCTGGTGTTTGTTGGGTCCTGAAAAAAGTTCTGAATTTTCTGGCAATGGGCTTGCTTTGCACCTTTTATGGCACTTTTCAGATTTGCTCTGGCTGTTCTAAGTGCCAGCCTGTCACCAGATTTAAAAGCCACATTCCGTGCTTTCAGCATCTTGTGGACCTCATAAGTCAGCCACGGTTTTTCATTCGCCCTCACAACAATGCTTTTCAGGACACAGACATCTTCTATGCACTTTTGGATATATGCAGATATATGGTGGCATACTCCTCAACATTTGTTTGTTGGTTATCAGTAGCTGCTTTCTTAAACATGCCCCAATCTGTGCACTCAAAGCAGTCTTGTAATGCTTCTATCGCTCCCTCTGTCCAAACCCTCACCTGCTTTACTGTAGGTTTCATTCTGACTAATAAAGGTTTACATGCTGGAATAAGCAGCACTGAGAGATGGTCAGAGGAGCCCAGGTGAGGGCGGGGGATAGCTTTGAAAGCCTTCTTGATGTTGGAATAAGCAAGATCCAGTGTATTGTCCCCTCTGGTTGCAAAGTCCACATATTGATGGAAATGTGGCAGGGTAGCTTTCAAATCCGCTTGGTTAAAGTCTCCCACTGCAATAAATGCACCCTCTGGGTGAGTAGTTGTAAGTCACTGATGGTATGACAGAGAACCTTCAGGGCCTCTTCTCTGTTTGCATACACAGCTGTGATAATGGTAACAGAGAATTCTCTAGGCAGATAGAAGGGTCTGCATTTGATGGTCAGAAGCTCCACATCTGGGGAGCACAGACTTGAAGCCACCTTGGCATTATTACACCATTTGTCATTTATATAAAAACAGACACCCCCTCCCCGAGATTTGCCACTAAGGGTAAAACTCCTGTCCAGCCGAAATGTTGGAAATCCCATCAAGCTAACAGCACTATCTGGGACAGAGGGCTTTAACCACGTTTCTGTTGCAATAATGACACAGCAATTTCTCACCTCCCGGTTTGTTGTTAAATCCAGCCTCAAGTAATCCATTTTTGGTTCTAAGGAGCGAGCATTTGCAAACAAAATAGATGGAAGAGACACTCTGCATGGTCTAGCTTTTAGCCTAGGTGTTAGGCCTCTGCGTTTGCCATGTTTCCTCTTACAGTCACACCTCCTTTTCTTTTGAAGATGGTCAGCAACGGAGGGAAACGTCCCAGCTGCAATGGCTCCTCCTCCACTCTGCCCCTGCGGCCCGAAACGCTGCCTTCGTTGCTCAAAACACTGAGCACGATGCTGGTTCCACCTCCAGCAACTTCCTTTCTTCCTTCCCGCTCTGGACATTGCAGCTGATCTCTCACCCTCCGTGCCGGCATCTCCGTCCTTGATTTTCTACTCCGTAGTAATCCGAGGCCATGCAGACTCTCCCGAATAGTTTTCTCCACCGTTCCTTTCACGCTGAATTTCTTCATCTCCAATATGGACTGATGTTCGTATGAAAGTTTAGCAGACCAACTCAGCTTAGTTGTCCCTATTTCTGAAAAGTGTTTCAGTCCGGATCGTTCATTTCCCTTCCTAACCCCCACACTTTTGAGAGCTGAAGCAGCCGCAGCCAAGCAAGGCGCCGCCATCAACGCCACCAGCAGCCATTGAATCAGCCAGGGTGGGGCCAGCAGCAACTGGGGGTGCAACAGCCACAGTGGGGGGCCCAGCAGCCAGTGATTGCTCCACCTTTCAGAGCAACCTTTGATGGGGACCCAGAGAAACTGATTTTTTTCCTCAACCAAGTGCGCTCTCATTTGAACCGCTGGGCCTATCTCTACCTGGACCCAGGCGCTATGGTCGATGTGATTGTGTCCAGCTTAGAGGGAGAGGCATCCGAATGGCTGAACAATTTATCTAATGAGCAAGCCCCTGAATTGGAGGACCCCCACCTCTTCCTCCTAGGACTGAGAGAAAGATTTGAGGACGCATCCATTGCCTTCAAAGCAGGAGAACAAATCCATAAGATAAAACAAACCGGCAGGCCTGCCCTGGAGTACGTGCGAGAGTTTCGCAAGTTAGCCGATCAGATAGAGAGGTGGCCTGAGCAGTCCATAGTCCAACCCTTCAGGGAAGGGTTGGACGATCACCTCTCTCAAGTCTGCATCTATCGAGCGGTACCTGATCAGCTGCAAGAATGGTACCAGGCGGCAGTAAGACTAGATGTTCAGCTCGCCCGCTATAAGAAGCCTCCCCCACCTGAAGCCGAGTCAAAGCCAGAGCAACCCAAACGGCAACCACCACCCCAAAAACCTCAAACTGCTATGACTGCTGAAAGACCCAGGCCACCTGCAGGCCCGCCAATCAAGTGCTTCCGATGCGGACAGCAGGGACATCGAGCAGCGAACTGCCCAGTTCCCTACCCCCAACAGCAGAGCAGACCGGGACCTGTAGCGAGAAAGAAACCTGACCAGCAGCCAAGACGGGCAGCAAATAAATTCAATAAATAAATAAGCTGCAAGTTCTGTAGCATTGAAAGCTTTAAGAGAGAGATAAGATAACCTTTATTGTCATTTTTTACTGTGGGCACACATTAAAAATGAAATTCTGTTGCCTGCTCTCAAAAGTGTACACATATATAACACACATACAAATATGCTATATATATGTATATAATATATAACCTACACCCTTACATATAAATACATATAAATATTAAATCACTGTCCATCTTGAATACATAGCGAAAAGAGGAAGCTTGAGAGTTCACAAGGTTAGTGCTGTATGGAACAAAACTGTGACTGAATCTGGATGTTCTGCTGCGGATACCACGAAGCCTCCCAGAAAAGACTGTGTGTTGCAGCTAGTTCTCATTTAGCAACTGACTTGTTTAGCAACCCTTCACAGTTAAAGACAGTGATGAAAAAAATAACTCTCTGACAAATTGTCACATTTACAACTTCAACAGGCCTATAAAGCAAAAAAAAAAGCTGTAGTAAGATCATAAGAACAGTTGCAGATTCACTTAGCGATTAATTTGTTTAATGATCCAGTTGTAGTCACCAAATAGAATAACATGATAGGAAGGGACCTTGGAGGACTTTGAGTCCAGCCCCCTCTCAAGCAAGTAGTTTTATAACATTCTAGACAAATGGCTGTTTAATCTCTTCTTTAAAAACCGCCAGTGTTGGAGGGCCCACAGCTTCTGCAGGGAAGCCATTCCACTGATTAATTGTTCTAACTATTCAGAAATGTCTCCTTAGTTCTAGGTTGGATCTTTCTTTAATGATCTTCCACCCATTACTCTCTACTTTGGAGAATAGGTTGACTTCCTGGACTTTGTGACAGCCCCTCAAATATTGGAAGACTGCTATCGTGTCACCCTTGATCCTTCTTTTCACTAGACTAGACATACCCAATTCCTGAAACCGTTCATGATACGCTTCAGCCTCTACACCCCTAATCATCTTTGTTGCTCTTCTCTGCACTCTTTCCAGAGTGTCAGCATCTTTTTTCTCATAGTGACCAAAACTGGATGCAGTATTCTAAGTGTGGTCTTACCAGTATAATCTAAAGCAGTACTGTAACTTCACATGATCCTGATACTGTCCTTCTGTTGATGCAGCCTAGATTACCTGTAATACATCTTCCATTTCAGGTTTCTTAATTTTAGCAAATTGGTGTTATCTTGAATCATCATTGGGTAGCAGTTCCCACTAAAGCTTTCTTCTGAGACTATCCTAATTTTTCAGCTAAAACCTAAACTTAAAGTTTCCTAAGAAGTCAACCATCTAATTTCTTTTACTATATCTTTGTCTTTTGTCCCCCCTGCCATCCAGAACTGTGATTTTGGTCTCTCAGTTTGCAGCCGGGTGCCTCTTGAGTGTGGCAGACCTCAATTCCACCTTACTTTTCTGTTAGTTCGTTATATTTCTTTCAAAAGCATGCTGCAAGGAAAGCACCAAATGTCCTAATTTGTTCAGTTCGACAATTGCCTTTTTGCCCCACCTAACACGATGGCTGCACCAAGAAGAGTGTTTGGAACTGAGTGAAGTGACAGGGAGAAGTTGGGGGAAGGAGATGAAGACTGGGGAAGAACCAAAGAGCTCTGGTGCATTCCTGGTTTTGCCTGAGTGCTTGTGGGAGCATTACTTGCACTGAGGTAGTTTCAGAGGACATAAAGAAGCCAATCCCCCATAAAAGCCGTGGTGACCCAGTAGTTAGAATGCAGCATTTCAGACTGACTCTGCCCACAACCAGGAAATCGTTCCTGATGTGGCTGGAAGTTGACTCAGCCTTCCATCCTTCTGAGATCGGTACAATGCGGACTCAGATTGTTGGGGGCAATACCAACATTGTACATTGTAAATAACCCAGAGAGTGCTAAAAAGCACTATGGGGCCCGTATCTAAGTCTAATTACTGTTATAAGTAAGCAGAACAGAGCTCTGGAGAGAAGACAGCTTTTTTGTTTCCACTGGAGGAACCGAGAGATGCAGGGAACTGCTCCTGTGCCCTGCAGGAAGCACCCTCTATTTTCTTCCCTGAAGACAAGAACTATGCATGCAGCAAGAGGAGCCTCAGACTAGATTGATGGGTCTCACCACTGAGGATGTCTTGGCATCCCCAGATGAAGCGCAGTTGTTACAAGCCTTGAGTTCTGAGGAGCTCAGGGGGTTTGCACACGGAAGGCTTTTGCCCTGAAGAGCAGGAAGCAATGGTGGTGGGTATCTGAGATGCTCAAAGGATCGAAGCAGCCATCTTGCCATTTGGATAACTTCATCAAGAAAATCTTGCTTTTGTCCTGGTAGCTGCATTGGAGACGTGATGAAAAGATTCCTATGGCTCTTTAAGCTTTTTCACAAATATAGGAGTAAACTATAAATGAAAATATTGCTAAAGGAAAAGTTGACATATCTTACATCAGGTACAGGTAGTCCTTGACTTATAACTACAATGGAGCCCAAAATTTCCATTGCTAAGTAACACAGTTGTTAAGTGAATCTGGCTTCCCCATTGATTTTGCCTATCAGAAGATTGCAAAAGGGGATCACATGACTCCAGGACACTGCAACCATCATAAATACATACCAGTTGCCAAATGTCCGAATTTTGATCACGTGAACGTAAGTGTGAAAAATGGTCATAAGTCACTTTTTTCAGTGCTGTTGTAAGTTCAAACAATCACTGAATGGTGGTAAGTCAGGGACTGCCTGTAAAGTTAGTTTGTGCTACTTAGAAACATGCTAATTGCAGTCTTTTAGACAGTGCTAAGATTGTTGGGTACATTCTTGACAGGTGGACATGCTGAGCGAGATCAATATTGCTCCACGGATCCTCACCAATTTTACTGGTGTGATGCCACCTCAGTTCAAGAAGGATTTGGATTCCTATCTCAAAACTCGTTCTCCGGTCACGTTCCTCTCCGACCTGCGCAGCAACTTGCAGGTGAGACCTTTGTTCAAGATCAAATTTGTGGTGAGAGTGGCCCTGGACATTTGCTCCCAGGACACAGATAGGTGTTTTATTAAGCTGGTTTAATCACTGGGCCGGTCCATCATGCTTCAGCCCACCTCCCCTGGACATTTTTAAAAGCTAGGTTTTACTGCATTACATGCTTAATATGTCTCAGAGTATCTTTGCTTTTAAAATCTTGCATATTTAAATTGTAGAGTTGTTGCTTGGTGAGTGGTAGGAAAAGCGGAGAAAACTGCTTGCTCCCAGGACTTTATCAAAGTTCACTCTTTCTTAAAAGTCTATTCTCCTCCCTTTGTCTTTGTTCCACCAGGTATCAAATGAGCCTGGCAATCGTTACAATATTCAGCTGATCAATGCCCTGGTGCTTTATGTCGGCACACAAGCGATTGCACACATTCATAATAAGGGCAGCACGCCATCCATGAGCACCATCACTCATTCAGCCCACATGGACATCTTCCAGAACCTTGCTGTCGATCTGGACACAGAAGGTAACCCAGAAGCAGGAAGGGGTTGGGGAACAAAGCTGCAAATATGATTTCATGGGTCTTGGGACCATCCTTTACTTTCCACACTAAACCCTCAGAAATGGTTTATATTTAACTGCAACTACTTCACAACTAGAGTAAATGACAACTATTTAACTTATACTGGCCACATTGTTCTCATTCTGTTTGGGACTCCTGTGAACTCTCATGCGTGAGGTCATGGCATAATGCAATCCATATCTCTCTCGTTTGAGAGGTTAAGAAAAGAAAGGAGGGCTGGAAATATAGCATTCTAAAGAAAAAGAATATTGACAGATTAGGCTGCATTTGGCAGCTTTTTCAGGATATCTTGAAGGTGTGGGTTTGCATTGACTGCTAGGGGTAATTCCAAATAGTGGGATCACTACAGACCCACATCCCCCTTCCTTTTGTAACATGAAGGGAGATTAAGTCTTCTGGAGCAACCACAGCCTCAAGCATTGCTCCCTTAGATTACATTTGAACTGCCAACTTAGGTAGAAGTGGAACCCCTGAAGAAAGGCTGCCAGCTTCTTCAGGGACCTAGCAGGATATCATGGTCATTGGTACTAAAAGCCGTTGAGAAGTCTATATGGACAAAGAGGGGCACCATGACTACCCCATGACAGTTTGAATCCTGATTGATAGGAATCCAGATAGTGTCAGGGCCCACTTCAAAACCTCATCCCAAGAAAGCAGGACTCTTGGAACAGTTTCTTTCCAAAAGGAACTTTTATTAGGAGAAGCTGATAGCAGACATGATAGGCAGGATCTGAGGGTTTCCCGCTCAGATCAATAGGTGAAAAGAGTCCCAAGCAAAACCCCACCCCATAGTTCATCCGGTCAGTTTGAATGGGCCAATCCTCAGGTGTTAAGTCCGCTGTGGGAAAGGAGCTGATAACAGGATCCTTTCCCATGCTTGTGAAGATGTTGTTGGGTCTTCGCACCTTCCCTTCCTCAGCGAGAGATAAGCCAGATGACCGGAGGCACATTCCTTTCTCACCCCAAGGTAACATCAAGGGAGAGACAGTTCAAAGAGTAAGTATGTAGGAACAGTGGAAAAGATACATTGTAGCAAAGCAGAGCCTTCCCCCTCAGGAGAATGGCAGAACCCTTTGATAGAAATGAATTAGAAAAGAAATGAGATAGATCCCCCCCCAGGGGAGAATGGGTTCTGACATCTAGTCTGAAGGTCCCCATCAACATCTATTATTCCCAGCAAGTATGGAGATTACAAGCATTGCAAAGTACAGGACCTGGGGAAGGTAGCTTGTTTTAGGGGTCTTGACTAAGAGATGATCCCTTGTGTAACCCAGCCCCCAGCCGTGAAGGGCTTTAAAGGGGATAACCAGCACCTTAAATTGCACCCAGAAACACACTGGCCCCCAGTGCAGCCCACAAAATAGTGGTGTTGCAAGTGTCGAATACTCAACACTCTTTACTACCTGTGCAGCTAGTGATGTGCTTTGAGACTGAGGTCTGGCAGCCGACCTCTTTCTGGAGAATTTGTTGGCTATCCTTGCTCCCTGCTGAGATGGGCAAAAACAGGGCCTCTCTGGACTACCTGTGGCACAGCTGGACACCTTGTCTTATAATCCCACACAAAATGTTTGTCGATGGCGGGAAGAATGGCTGACTCATTTGAGTTGTGTAGACAAATAGATAATTTTCTGAGCCTCTTCCCAACTTGCACAAAATTTAGGGCACCACATTTTGTGCACTAGGTGTTAGATGAATGCAACCTGTCTTTTCTTCTTTCTCCCTTGGTGCTATGTTCCAGGTCGGTACCTCTTCCTGAATGCGATTGCCAATCAGTTGCGGTATCCCAACAGCCACACGCACTACTTCAGCTGCACCATGCTTTACTTGTTTGCAGAAGCCAATACAGAAGCTATTCAAGAGCAAATCACCAGGTACTGTTGAGAATGAGCAGAAGATGTGAGACACAACAGAAAAGCAGGGTTTTACTCCTCTGTAGGGCCAAAAGTTGCAAAAGAAAATTCTCCTTAACCAGAAAGCCAGATTATGCCTGTTAGGTTTTAAGGGGAGAGCAAGATGTTGATAACCTCCAATGTCTCTGCAGCTATTTCCATGAGCTGTTGCTGTTTACCAAAAAAAACTTTGTAATTGTTTCTGCTTTTTGCCTTTTTTTTCATAATTTCATCTTGGTGTTTTTTTTTTTTTTTTACAGGGTCTTGTTAGAACGACTGATTGTAAATAGGCCTCATCCCTGGGGCCTCTTAATCACCTTCATTGAATTGATTAAAAATCCAGCATTTAAATTCTGGAACCATGAGTTTGTTCACTGTGCTCCAGAAATTGAAAAGTGAGTAAATCTGAAGCATCATGACTGTATTGGGAGATTAATCTATTTGTCTTGAAATTAAGTCCTTCCTCCTTGTCCTAGACTGTTCCAGTCAGTCGCACAGTGTTGTATGGGGCAGAAACAGGCACAGCAAGTAATGGAAGGAACTGGAGCCAGCTAGAAGAAATGAACTTTGTGGGGACGATGCCAGCCTGGAGCTCTCTATCAAGCTGACAGAAGAAAATGGGTGGGTCTGCCTAGCCATGGGGCTGCCTTCCCTCCCCCCCTCCTGGGCTTAAACCACAGGTCTTTTGGCCAGAAATCTACGTGGGCATGTTACAAAGTTGAAAACAAAGTTTCTCACTCTTGGCCAAAATTCAGAAGATGCTGTGAATATAATTTTGAACTATTGTAAATACACAGAACAGAAATATTTGTTGGAACTTTGGATTTGTGCATATTGTGTTTCAAGAGAGGCACATAATATGTGCCTGACCAGCGTATAATACAGTGGTGGCTGCTGATGCCAAGCACTTGTCTGGGGCAGATCTGCTCATCTGACATTCCCGGACTCCCAAAGAGTACGGAAAAGCCAGTTTAAATATTATGTAACTTATTTTTCTTGGGGGTGGGACTTCTAAATCACAAAATTCTCCAAAAACAAAGGATGCTCAAGATCCTATAGAATATTAAGGGGAAGGTGGGAGAGTTGGGACCCAGGATGTTGCTTTTCCTGTATCAGATGCTGCCACTCGAGGCTGGCCAGTGGAGTCTGGCGCTCCTTGGCAGAAACCTCCAGCCCTTTGGAAGAGGGCTGATCCTTTTAGCAAGAGAAACAACCTGGCCTATAGATTTTCTTTCTTTATGCTTGTAAATTTGGGAGGGGGAGGATGTGAATCTGTTAACTGCTCCCCTGTGGCCATAAAGTTATGAGTTTGTAAAAAGAACAAAAAGGACCAATACAGCCCATTTTGTAAGGATTTTGAATGTTTTGTAAATGTATTGGTCCATGTGTTGTATTTTGTAGCCTTTCTAGTTCTCTTGGGCTTTAGTTCTCCCACTTCTTGTATGTATGCCTTCTGTAGTTAAACATTAAAGTCATGACAAGCAGCAAATGTCTCTTGTTCTCTCAACACCTTCCACATTACAGCTCATCAGAAAAGCAAAACATTTTCATTTTATTTTTAAACTAACAGGAAAATGAAGACAATGTTAAAAGGTCTTTTATTACATGAAGTCAATATTGAGATACCACTCAAGGTTATTTGTTCAAGCTTCGCAATATAGTACTTATGAAACTATGGGGAATGAGGTGAGATGACTGGTGTTAGAACACAAAATCTTACAGCAGGAAAGGACCAGCCAGAAGTCTTTAGTCCAAACCCCTGCTCAAGCATATACCATCCCAGTCAAACGGGTCTGTAGTCTAATTTTTAAAACCTCCAGTGATAGAGCAGGGGCGGCGCAGTGGCTTAGCGGTTAAAAGACGCTGGGCTTGTTGGCTGGAAAGCTGGGTTCTAGACCTGTGTACCATGCAACAGGGTGAGCTCCTGTCCTCCCCAAAGCTCCTGGCAACCTAGCAGTTTGAAAACATGTAAGTGTAAGTAGATCAATAGGTACCACTTCGGTGGGAAGGTAACAGCCCTCCATGATATCTTGCTGGCCACATGACCACGGAAATGTCTTCAGAGAGCGTTGGCTCAATGGCCTCGAAACAGATGAGTACCGCCCCCTATGGTTGGCAACAACTAGCAAAATAAAATCCACAGGGACTCCTTTATCTTTTTACCAGTGATAGAGCTCCCCCGACCCTGGGAATCAAGTTATTCCTGAGGGTGGGCTCCAGCGTGAGTCCGAAAGCTCAGAAGACTAAACCTCTGGTCATCCGGTTTCCAGATAGTATCCAACTATAGTATAGTTGCCTACCTGCTATAAAAATTATACCTTCTTATTTTGAAAGTGCTTCACTCGTTGCAAGAGATGGGATAATTTATAAGAAATAGTACTTTACCCCAGGTAAACGGGTCTTGTTGATTGCATTTTTAAAAATATTTGAAGGCAGACCAATATTAAAACAGAACAGGCACAGCAGTGGGAGGTTTCTTTTCAGCTGCTGAAGCTCATTCAGAACCAGGAGCATCCCTGAAAATCCAGACAAGGAGAAAATTCTGCATAGAATTTGCCAATGATTTGAACCAGTCTTAATATGTCACTTGCATAATAGCGGATGTTGTATCCATTGAACCATCGTGTGAGTAAAAGATAAATATGCATGTGTGGAAGGCTATCTGAAAACTTGTATATTCTTAAATCTGGGTAACAAACCAATATTTGCGGTCTTCACTCCCAGCATTTTGAAGGGCAGCAGATTGTGCTATTCCACATCACCACTAAGTGCTACAGCCACATTTGCCATTCCTTCTTGCAACCTTCGTAAAACTCCACAAACTTCATTGTTATCCGATCTCTGCAAGTCCCAAATATTTCTAGCATGTGTTTCCCAAGACCCTTAGATGTTATGATTGCATAACATAATACAAGACCAATATATATATAATCATTTCAGTTAACCTCAGAATCAATTAACATAACCTTAAGAAATTTTGTTGTGGCAACCCAAAATTTAAAAGAAAATTATGAGTCTCACGTATCCTAGAGTATGACATAAATGTGCCTGATGACCATATTTTTCTATCCTCGTGATGTGGCTTCAATGTCATCCCAAAGGCAACTTCATGTTTAGTTGTTCCACTTTACTGGTTCTGCTTGGTTGCCAAATCCAGACCGGGCTCTTCAAACTGCTGCTGAAACCCACTAGTTCCCCCACGTTGCTTTCAAGGGCCATCTTGATGTTGGGTGATGCGGCCTCTGCAGGAGAATTTACCTGCTTCACTAATAAATGTAAGGCATTTGACAAAAGTAGACCACAACCTGCTGCTTAGTAAGCTAGAAAAAGGTGGGATAGACAACATCACCACCAGATGGGATCTAGATGGCTGACAAACCGTACTCAGCGAGTAGTCCTCAATGGTACTACATCCACATGGAGAGAAGTAAGCAGTGGGGTACCACAAGGCTCTGTCTTAGACCCAGTACTCTTCAATATCTTCATAAATTACTTAGATGAGGGAATAGGAGGGGAACTCATCAAATTTGCAGATGACACCAAACTGGCAGGAATAGCCAAGATCCCAGAAGACAAACTCAGAATCCAAAAAGGTCTTGACAAACTTGAACAATGGGTCCTATCCAACAAAATGAATTTTAATGTGGAGAAAAGCAAAGTTTTACATTTAGGCAGGAAAAATTAAAGATATAAGTACAGATCAGGCGAGACCTGGCTCAAAAACTAACTGTGAAAGGGACCTTGGAGTCCTAGTGGACGATCACTTGACTATGAGCCAGCAGTGTGCAGCAGCACGCGAAAAAGCTAATACAATCCTGGATTGTATAAACAGGCATAGAATCAATTTACGTATTAGTCTGTCAGCTTTCACATCGGTACACTTCATCCAAGTGGCTTGTGAGAATGGATATCCCTTCCACTGCACTAAATATTGCAATTTCCCTTTATACAATCTTGCATCAAGAATACGCTTCACTTCATAATGCGTCTCTCCAGCTACCACAAGTGGCCCAGATGCTTTCTTGGGAGGGGGTCTCAGAGTTGAATCTCAAAGGCTTCAACAAACTGCAGTGAAATACTGGATGAATTTTTCCTAGAAGACAAGGGAGTTTTAGTTTGGTTTTTTTAAATATATATTTTATTAATTTTTTACAACACTCTTTAGTGCTTCGTGAACAGTGTGTTGTCTGGGTTCATATATTTAAAACAATGATAATTTCTACAATTAATATGTCAGTAATATATTTCTTGATCCTCTCTTCTTCCTTTTGTCTACATTAAACAGTTTTAGTTCTACAGTAACTGATTTAAGATCTGCACTATAGGAAAAGGTCCCAGGTATTTTGGTCCCAGTTTCTGCTTATTGGTTTTTACTTTAGACACTGCCAAGAGTCATTGCTGGAAGTTGTGCAGCCATAGAAAACTGATGGAAGGGTGGAGGGAGAAAGAGTATAGGAGAGAGAGAGGGAGGGAGATAATCTTATTTATTATGTATGTAACGGGAAAATATGAGATCTTTGTTGCTTGTACACAAAGCAATGGAGGTGCATTGCCTTTTCAAGTTTGATGATCAAAAGATATTATATTGTATTCTTTTTCATTGCTACAGTATAAAATGGAGAGTTCAGCTGAGCTCTTCTGAGCCTGACTAGACGGGGACATCCAAGTTGTTTTCTTGGCAACAGCATAGATGTTCTTTTCCAGTACCATGTTTTGTTTTGTTTTTGTTCTTTCAAGGGAATCTCAAGAATATCAAGATATTATAATTCTAATCATGCTTGCATCTTCTCTTTCCTCTACTCCCAATTCCATTTTAATTTTTTCAGTTCTCGATTAGCACCAAGATAGGATTAATAAAATGAGCATCAGAATTTTAAGAGCTTGTGAAATTCTGGTTTCCAGGCTAATAGGAGAATGTCATTTGTACTGAAGATGACCAAATGGAAGATCTAAGGCAAATGGTAAAATCTTGGGCTATCCTATCTTGGGTGAATCATTTAGTAAATGTTAATGTTATCTTCTTGTATAGCAGGGTCCTCTCCTGTGCCCATCCTGTCCCTCTTGGAAATAGTGAGAAGACTGGCCTGAAAGTAAACAAAATGCCCATTTGAACGGGGGGTCTCCCCATGTCTCAACTGTTATGCATCAGAAACTTTGGGTTTTCAAATTAACGCAGATTAAGGGAAAAGAGCACCCATATGCCAAAACTTGCTTGATTTCTGATGTGAAAAGTATATGCATACTTGGCAGCACATTTTAGTGCTCTGAATTTTAAACAGTTGCTCCAAATATTAAATTTCTTGAAATAATTAACTAAAAAATACATTCTATGGAGTTGAAGAAAGCATTACCTTTCTTGCAATAGCTTATGCTTGAAGGTGTTAGAGACCCACATTACTGAATAGAATAGCCTAAGTTTACATAAAGGTAAACGTTTCCCTTGCCCAGTTGTGTCTGACTCTAGGGGTTGCTGTTCATCTGTTTCCTAGCTGAGGGAGCCTAGACCATTTCCGTAGTCATGGCTGTATGCCAAAGGCGCACAGAGAGCTTTGTTTATCTTCCCACCGAAGTGGTACATATTAATCTTTTTGTATTTGCATGCTTTCAAACTGCTAGGTGGGCAGGAGCTGGGGTGAGGAATGGGAGCTCACCCCGTTGCATGGTACTCAGGTCTCATACCCGGGCTGTCAGCTTTCCAGCTGACAAGCTCAGCGTTTTTAACTGCTGAGCCATTGTGCCCCCGTAAAAGTTTATAACGTGGGTCATATTTTAGAAATACTAGAGATATAACCATTTGTTTCTATAGTCTTCATAGTAAAATGTTTATTGTATGCCAAATTTCCTGTAATCCTTTAAGAAGTTATCCTGCCAAACTACTCCATGCTATGACAAAAGTCCAACTTTTTGTACATCTTTGACATTCCAATCACAAGCACCTTTAATTCTTGTGAATAAACATCACCAAAATATATTGATGGCCTGCAAAGCTGTTCAGAGGTGTCCTGTTAAAGATTGTTGACTTTGCTTCTATGGTAGACATGGATGGACCAAACAGCTTTCTTCTGAAGACAAGTCTGAACTATTAGGTCCTTGAGGAAACAAACTCCATCCATGGAATTCATTTTATAGCCTATGAAAACAGCCTCCATCTGCTTAGAAGCCTTGTTCTGGCATTTAGGCCCAAAGATTGCCACCCTCCAGCAGCAGCAGCTACTTTGACAGCTCAAGTAATTGATGCAGAATTTTCTTCTGGCCATATCGCACTTGGAGGGCAAATTGTTCCCGGCGGCTTAATTCCGAATAAGCCTGCAGGTCTCCCAGCATTGTTTCCTCCTCCTTCAAGCCGGAGGAGAAAGCCTTCAGCGTTAGTACTGTGGCATCAAAGAGAAGCTTCTTCTGAGCAGCACTCAGGTTGGGTATCATAGTAACTGACTGAATCAAGCAAGTGGTCCCTTTTCCATCAGCCTTGGCTTCTTGGTCTTTAAACTCCTTGAATTCCTCCACAGACATGGTCAGCACCTTCAGTGAGATACACAAACACACCACCCCCAGTTAGAGATATCAACCGAAACCAAAGTTCACCAGGCAAAACCATTTTTGGGTTTCAAGCAGGCCATTCCCCATCAGTGATACAGCTCATCTTTTCTTAAAAAGCTGCCAGTTTCATCCCTTGCAGGGTTTTTGTCTTACATGCTGTATGTGTATATGCATGTTGCAAGACAGTGAGAACGCTTGTACAGGAGAAAAGAACCACAGCATAATTGAGAACTTAATGGAAGCATTTGGCAAACCTCCTAGCTAAATGTAATGCATATATAACCATAATGGGAGGAGATGGTAATTTTCACAAGTGGAACACTTAAATTACTTAAAATACTTCTCCGGTAAAATGTAGTATCTGTGCCATTCTGCAGTCATATGTTTTTTTGTGCTGGAAGTATATTCCTACACCTTATCAAACAGGAAGAGAAGAACATCAGTAGGGATTCAGGTGTGAATCATCAGTGAGTCTTGTAATGGCTCTTGTGATGGGAAGGTTACATCAGGTCAGGATCATTGGGAGGTGAACTGCTGGGGGGTGGCTTGCATGGGTTGATTGAGGGTTGGTGCTATCTCTGGTTGGCTGTGTGGTTAATTTGGATTCTGAGGGGTTCACAGGCTGGTTGTAGGTCAATGTGTCTGTTTATGGTATTGCTTGTGGAGTGCCAGGCTTCGATGGACTCACGAGGATGGCAGGTGGTAGAGCGGCCGATGATTTTTGTGTTGCTCCAATCGAACTGGTGCTGTTTGGTGTCGGGGTGCTAGAGATTAAGCATTTGGGATTGTGGCGTTTGACTGCCGCCCGATGTTTGTGGATCCTGGTTTTTAATGGATGTGATGTTTGTCCTTCATAGAATTGGTTGCAATGGTTACAGTTGATTTTGTAGATTACATTGTTTCTTTCATCCTTCTTTATCTTGTCTTTGGTTCTGGATAATTCCTGGAGGCTGCATAACGGCTATACAAAAAACTTCATATTCCGACACACAGCATCCAAACCACAACACACCACGCAGCCAACCATCATGCAAAAACTAACCCTACCATATATAAAAGGGGTGTCAGAAATGATAGCCAGAATTTTCCAACAGCAATAGCCCACAAACCCACAGCCACACTCCACCAGGAATTATCCAGAACCAAAGACAAGATAAAGAAGGATGAAAGAAACAATATAATCTACAAAATCAACTGTAATAATTGCAACAATTCTACATGAAACCAACATCATGTCAATTAAAAACCACGATCCACTAACAAGGCTGGCAGTCAAATGCCACAATGCCAAAATCTTAATCTCTACCCACCTCAACCCCAAACAGCACCAGTTCGGTTGGAGCAGCACAAAAATCATCTGCCACCCTCATGAGTCCATCGAAGCCTGGCACTCCACAAGCAATACCATCAACAGACACATTGACCTACAACCAGCCTATAAACCCCTCAGAATCCAAATCAACCACACAGCCAACCAGAGATAGCACCCACCCTCAATCAACCCATGCAACCCCCGCCAGCAGTTCACCTCCCAATGACCCTGACCTGATGTAACCTTCCCATCACAAGATCCATTACAAGACTCACTGATGACACACCTGACCCATGACAGACTCTCACTTGGCACACCCACACCTGAAGCCCTTATAAACCAAAGAACACGGACACTAACATCCCCTAAACTCCACTGAAGATGTTACCTAGCCTGTTAATGAAACACTCAGAAACCAACCCACATGCTCGGAGAATGAACCTTCACCATCACCGTGAGGATTACAAGAGGTTGTACTAAAACCACTCCAACTTGCTGGCTTCCTGTTCTGAGCCATATAGCACTGCTAGCTTTACAAAGCCAAGATGCTATAGTAAGAAAATGCAGAAAAATTATGAACTCACTCCGGTGAGTTATGAACTCACTCCGGTGTGCACGCTGCCCTTACTCATTTATCAGCTGAAATAATCAATAGCAATAGCACATAGATGGCTTAGAGACCACTTCATGGTGGTCTCTAAGCCATTTACAGAGTCAGCATATTGCCCCCAACAATCTGTGTCCTCATTTTACCAACCTTGGAAGGATGCAAGGCTGAGTCAATCTTGAACCAGTGAGAATCAAACTACTGGCAGTCAGCAGAGTTGGCCTGTAATACTGCATTCTAACTACAGCGCCGCCACTGATTCAAATCCAGGAAGCCCCCACTGGCATTTGTGCAACATCTGCCCAGCAACTTTTAACATCAATTTCCAATGGAAAACAAATGAATACCCAGTGATAGGAAGACATATAAATGATTCCACAAAAGATGCCAGGCTTTGAACACATCACCAATGGACAATCCTTAATGGATTCACTCACACGGCCTCTGCTGGGCTTCCCTGCATAAATGGGCCTAGTATCCTCCCCTCAGTGTGACTGCGGGCTCCCACATCAAATTGTAGATCACATCACAACTGGCTGAAAGCTGAGGGCATCTACCTGTCCAGTATCTGATTTCTTTCATATAAACAATGCTGCACTTCAATGGTTAGATGGCCTAGACATTGATATTTGAACACAGATCTTTTTAACATTTATATTGTATTGTATTTTACTCATCTAGGTGAAATGTTAATATATATTGCTAGTCCATGTATGATATGCCAGACGCTAAATAAATAAATCCACAGCTGATTCTCTTAAAATGTGGAAAATTAATTCTAGGCTTTCAAAATTAGAGCAGCCATAAAAGCATAAAGCAGTGTGCATCCAACTGACCAAATCGGCTGCTTAACCAAAACAATTCCCAGATTAGGTTAAATCACTGACCTGTAATGTCACCGAGAGCTCCTCTTCAGTGAAAACTCTCTCCCAGCCAATCACAAAAGCCCCTTCCTCACCCACCATTTCCTGACAGCAAAGGAAGTCCCATTGGTCCAGGACCAGTTTCTCTTCCATGTCTGTATCTGTGGCTGATTGAATAACATACAGTCAGAAGCAGCTCTGGAATGCAAAACTGAATTTGGAAAAGAAACAGGCCTGCCCTTCTCTGGTTCAAAAACCTTTTGTCTTCCTGGTTTAACTGAAAAGTGGCAAAGTAGCACACCTCTCCTACTTAAGTGTCATCTAGTTGGTTGTGATTTACAAATAAGCAACCTTCTCAACATGACTGAAATGTGGAGGGGAAGTTCTGCATGTTTCCACGTCTAGCACGTCACCAAAGTCTCACTTATCCGAAGGAAGAGGTGGCTGAGATGGTCCCTCAGCTAAGCCTGGCTTTCTGGGCAAGATGTTCATTTTATCTTTTCAAATAAAATATATAAAAATAATAATAATCGAACTTCCGGTTTGCATCGCGGTGGGACGAGATGCAGGAAGGCAGGGCTCTGCCTTCTGTGCCCGATTTCGCCCTGCTGGGGGCCCTAAAAAGAGTCTAAAATCGCCCCAAAGAGGCGATGAAGAAACATGGCAGTCTTGCCATTCGATCCAAGGAAAGCCCTCCAAACCGGCAGGGGAAAGACGGGCTACATTTCTGTGGCCGGCCATTAGCTACAGACAGCCGAAGGAAAAAAAAAGCACCAATTAATACATCGTAAACAGCATGTTTGGAACTGGGTGAGAATATTGATCCTTTCTTTACTATTTTACAACTGAATTTCCTGGGAAAGGCTCCCAAGAAGCTAAAAACCTCCTAATGTAAACGGAAGCGGCGTTTTAATTTCATGGGGGACAGAAACATACAATACTGAAGTGGAAATAACATAAAGCTACAGTTTTGATAAATCTGAGAACTGAGAAAACTGTTAAGATTTTCTCTTTGAAAAAAAAACCACATTTGAGGTGAAATATAAAATCAATCCTTTGTTTTAGAGTGGAAAATGGACTTTGAATGACATCTAGTGGTGGATTTGTGTATAGCACTATAATTTGCTTCCTAGCTGCTTGGTGATTCCTAACTCAGGAGAACAGCTGGCAATAAAGGAAAATATTTTGGCATACTTATCACCCTGACATTCTTGGATTATAAATACCTACTGAGCTTGGACTTTTAACTTCAAGAGCTAGTGGGACAGAAAGAAAAATTTGACCTTGGACTACGCCTGGCTGGGAGAGACTTTTGAGTTGTTTTCAGAGAGGTTGAACATTTTGAACATTGTGGATTACAACCTTGTCTTATTGACAATTTTTGGATACTTGAGACAAAGGATCACTATAAAATATTGCTTTCGGGACTGAACCTATACTTTGGAATCTATTGGGTTATAAAGGATACATATAAAGACCAGAAAACTAGAGGAAACTTTGATCTACTCTTACTGTGATACTAGAGGATGCCTCAAGAAAAAACAAGTACGTTTCGGAAATAAATATTTCTATGCTACAACTAATTCACCAAACAATTGTTGAATGCAAAGAGGACATAAAAAGAAATCATAATGAGACTAAAAACAATTTAGACAATATAAACAAGCAAATCTCCAAATTAAATCTACAACTAGAAAGTTCCCAGATAACGACTACAAATTATGAACAAATAAACCAGAAATCAGAAGACGAAACACAGGAAATGGATTTAGAGATGGAAGAGATAAGAGAAGAGAAAATGCAGGCCTGTCAATCAGCCCTCAATGGATTGTCTTCAATTGTTTCTGATGATCCAGGAGTTTCCTGCAAGTGAGTGTGCTTTCCAGCTTCTCTTTTTGTTACTGCCAATCAATCTGTTCTGCCTTAATGTCACAAGAGTCTCTAGTTTAATTGGGCTCTATTAGAGGGGGAAAGTCCTTCTCAAACACTGGAAGTGCCCCCCCCCCCGCCCCAGTTCCCCAAGTGCTAAATAATCAATCACAATGGCCTCTCCAGCCCACCTCTTGGAAGGAGATTGTCAGATAATGACCTGTCCTCACGGGGGAGGTTTTGTCTGAGTAACCTTCTGTCTGAAACAGCAAATCTCTGGTTTTCAATTTGAGATGCTCCTCGTGCTAAATGAGGGGATCAATAACCAGAGTGAGCCACTTGCCTTGAAGCGCAGCTTTCAGCAGCGTTGACATCTGGATGTCAGCAGTGTCGTTGGTATTGCCAGGGTAGGCCTCAGCAAAGCCGTACATGTGAAGGAGCTGCCAGTTGGCTATTTCTCCGTAGGTGTTGAAAATCTCCTGGCCTTTGCCGACAGGCCGAGTGGTGACCATTTTCAAGGACTCCTGCCAAGACAGCAGGAAAGGGTGCACCTTCAGATTCCTTCTTGTTTTGCTCTCCTGAGTATCTCTGGAAAAAAAGCTTTGCCCGGACCATCTGCACCTGATTGTCCCTCAACAGAAGTCATTTTCATTTCTACTAAGTGCTGAGCTGTGCTTGCTCCACTGACCTGGAACAGGACATCCAGGGCAAGGCAGAGAAAGAAGGGTATCCCTGCCCTGGATCCCTCTTCCCGATATAGCAGGTGCAGCTCACCCTTCAAACCTTCTTGGAAATGCAGGTTTCAGGGCAATGCAATCTTAGGCATGATAGAATGGGTTGCTGGCAGTGAGGCTCTTGCTCACCGGAGAATATTCCAAGTTGGCATTGTGGTTGGCTACGTGATTTAGAAGATCTGCCAGGGGCACCATCACTGGAGGATTAGGTTCTTCCTCCTCTTCTTCCTCTTTCAGAGGTTCTTGGAAACTGCATCAAATGAGAAAGAAGTGACTGTTCTCTTTAAAGAGAACAAAATTACACTCAGGCAGATAAAAGGGAGGGCAGCTGTGAGACCCCAACATCTGCAAAGCTCTAATTAGGTCACTAAATCCATCAATTCTTTGGTTAAGGCTTAGGTTTCTTAGCAGTGCCCAAACTATGTAGAAACTATAGAAGCTTTCTGCTAAAAGCCCAGAAAACAGATGGTTATGAGTTGCAGCAGCAAGTCTAGTCCTCGTTTAATAACTACAACTGGGACTGGCAGCTGTCATTAAATGAAATGGTTGCTAAGTGGAAAATCATGTGATGGCAACCATGCTTTCCTCCCCTGTTCCCCTTGGAAAGTGAGCACACTTTGGCACTGAGCAAGAAGGGAATTAATGTTTGTATTTACATTCGTTTGGAGAGTGAGCAAATACAGGCGGTCCTCAACTTACAACCACAATTGAGCCCACAATTTGTTGTTAAGTGAGATATTTGTTAAGTGAGTTTTGTCCCATTTTACAACCTTTCTTGCCACAGTTGTTAAGTGAATCACTGCAGTTGATAAGTTAGTAACACCGTTGTTAAGTGAATCTGGCTTCCCAATTGACTTTGCTTGTCAGAAGGTCGCAAAAGGGGATCAGGTGACCTTGGGACAGGGCGACCATCATAAGTATGAACCAGTTGCCAAGCATCTGAATTTTGATCACATGATCATGGAGATGCTTCAAAGGTCACAACTATGAAAAACTGTCATAAGTCACTTTTTTCAGTGCCGTTGTAACTTTGAACTGTTATTACATGAGCTATTGTAAGTTGAGGACTACCTGTAATAAATAAAAAATGAATAAGATCCATGGCAATAGTTTTACTCAGTGACCAAAAATATTTTGTTTTAAGTATTTTAATTATTTTTAATTTGTTTTATGTGATAAGCTGCTCAGAGTCAATTGTTGAGAGGCGTGCCTACGGAAATCAAAAAGCAAATAAGTAAAAAAGCAGGCACACAATGGGAAATATATTGAGTTGTTTGAATGATGCACTAGCAATTGCCACTGCCAGCACATTGTTTTTGATGTGTATTCCCCATTATGTACCTGCTTACTCTCTTGTAATCCCTTCCTCTCCAATCCCTCTGGTCTGCAAGAGAGGAGAAAAACAACAGGTCAGGGACACAATAGGTACTGACAGTAATGCTGATCACGTGACCCAGGGACACCATATATCAAAAATGTGGGCACTGATCATAAAGGGTTTTGGTGTTTTTTTTTTGCACTATTGTAACTTCAAACAGTCACTGAACAAGGCAGTTGGTAAGCAAGGTCTACCTGTATGTTTACTTAAAATGCAACTGTTTCACATCTCTCTTGCCCAAACACTCCTCTCCTCTCTGCATATTTGATTTTGATGAAATATTCTACCTGCATAAGTTGCCCTAAGGAACTTCTCTCTTTTAGCAGGAATCACTTTCTGTCTTCTCCACTTGTTTTCTGAGGCTGACAGTTCTTGGCCTGTCCCTCTTCCTCTTACCTGTAAGCCATGACAAATGCCACCAGCTTCCGATAGAGCTCGAGCGTGTGCACCTTTGGGTTGAAGAGATCTGGGTGGGCCTTCAGGAAGGGCAAGATGATAGACGAATACTCCATCTCAATATTGGCCAAGTCTTTCTCCACAGCTTCGAGGACTCCTGTCCCTTGCAGAAGCCGCGCCCGCTCTTCAGGACCCCTATACAAGAAAGCCAGCAGAAAGAACAGCTTCCTCAATGCCATATTAGGAGACATCCTTGTGTGTCTAATCCCAATTGGCCAAATAAAGTTTTACATTCTATTCTATTACAAAAAAAGAAACTATGGGGGTTGGAAAAACTTGCTGGTTCTTCATATATCCATTTCACACCGACAGAAGTAAAGGAAAGGTCTTCAAAATTTAATATTGAAAGAGAAATTTAAAATTGAATTTGCTGCAGTGGAAACTTACTGCCTGGACAAACAAGCTTACCAAAAACTATAATGGCTGGGAAACAGGAAAGGATAGCATAAAGGCAGAATGTAAGATAAATACGTAGGCAAAAATTAGCTGGGTCTTAGAGTGGGAAAGGAAGAAGACAAGCTATAAAAACATCTGTAAGAGGAAATGGCTAGCCAGGAAAACTTAACTAAACTGAAAAACAGGAAAGAACCTATTGTTCTAAGGGGCCCAGAACTCAAAACCAACAATTGAATATGTCTAATATTTTATATTATTAATGTACATGTGATGTATGATTTAGTATGTAGCAGGAAATACTATGATTTAGTATGTAGCAGGTAGGAGGCGGTCGGAAAAAGTGTAACCTCATAGTACCTCAGCCAATGGGGAAAGAGGGATGTGGCGGCCGGGACAGGGCTGTATAAAGAAGGGAATATTTTGGGTTGAAACTTTGGAGAGAACCAAGCTTTGATAGCTTCTCTCCCCGCTTATTGCAATAAACGAAACAAAAGGTCTTGGCTGGTTATTGGTCAGGCGAGCTTGCCTCTGCTCGCGAAGGAAAGTAGCCAGGAACACATAACAACACTTAAACACAGCTTTTGTATCTGCTTTGCTGAGAGATTTTAAGTTTAGCTTCTGAGGGAAAGCAGCTTTCATAACAGAAGGAAAGATAGCAAAAGATGAGTGGGAAAGGGGGAAGTCTTAGAAACACCTAGGCCTCTGGGAAGCAGCAGCTTTGAAACAGCTGCAGCTAAAATGGCTACCACAGATATAGCCAGCTTTAATGGCTGTTCAAGACAGCCAGTTTTCCAGTTTAATTAGCATCTTAGACCAAGCCAAGTCCAGAAATGTTGGGGAATTCCAGGAAGTTTGGCATTTAGACAAATTAGCCCCTCTGTCTCTTTCTTCACCTTCCTTCTTCTTAGTCACGGGTCAGATCTTGTTATCTGCTTTGCCTGCTATTTTTTTTTAATGTACTGTCGATGTAATACTTTGCACATGTCTTTTCTATTTTTCATTTGGTCTTGTAGACCAGCTTGGTCTCTCCAGTATTCTGTAGGCTTTCCTGGTATACTAGCTTCTTCACTGTCTGAACACTTGCTATGTCTACACAACACAGGAGACAGCTAAAGAAGCCAATGCAGCAGCTCCTCTTACCAGAACATGGGGTGATCCAAATCAGTGAGCTGAGGCCAAAGAGAGAAATAAGGCCCCCAACAGGAATTGCTAACTGTGGATTCGTAGAGGAGAGAAATCAGGAGAGGAACCCAGCCGGATGCGCTCTGAAGGGAGGCTTCTTCTAGTGAAGGCAGAAGAAGGGAAGGAGAGGCACATCAATGGAGGGAAGCTGCAGACGGAGCCTCTTCTCCACCCTCCTGTGGGGCAAAGGAGCCTCTGAAGAACAGACTTCTTTTCCCTGGGATGGAAATCTCCCTGCTTGCCGGAATATTTGCATTTGCTTCCACCCCACCTTCCCTGCGGGGGCCCAAGGGGTCTTCAGCCAGACTGGGAGACAGCGACTATGGCAGAAGGCCCGGCTCCCCCTCAGCACCCGACCCACCGCATCGCCCGGCGGCGGCCCCAAACACGCTCCGATCCCCCCTCAGCATGAGCAGCGCGGGAGTCTTGGGGGGCGCCGGTACCTTTCCGCAGGAGGGGGGCGAGGGCGCTGGTGTGCTGGGACAGGAGCGCCGTCCTGGGGACGCGGAAAAGCTCTTCGCCGGCGTCCAGGCTCTCCCTGGCCAGCAGCCCGTAGGCGGCCACGGTGCCTTCACGGCTCACGCCGACCTGCAAGCCAGGAGAGGGCAGCGGCCAGCAGAGGAGCTCCCCGCCCGTCGACCCCGAAGGAGGACGCGGACCGGTTAAGCTCCCCGGCCCGGCTGCTCCCGTAGAAGGGCTCAGAGCTTTAGGCCCCCCCACCCCCGGCTGCCGGGCTTCTGCTCAGACCACGTGCGGAAATACAACACGCGTGTGGACGCATTCAGAAGTTCCTCGGGCGAAGGATCCGAGAGGGGCGCCATGAAACAGGCTCCTGCAGGGGGCCCCTCGGACGCTAAGCCGAAACCAGGCCGGAGCCCCGAGGGAAGACCCAGGACAAGCGAGGGCGGCACGCTGGGAACCGCCTAAAAGCCGCACCACTCGGACTCGGGGCCGCGGCACCTCCTCCCACCAGAGACCCCGGCGCCGGCCTACCTTGGCGCTCAACTCCACGCCGGCCGCCGCGCACCAGCGCAGGAAAGCAGGCAGGGCGCGCGGGGGAGACGCAGGGGAGACGCGCCGCGCCCGCTTCGCCGCGTCGGCCATGGCCTTCGGAAGGGGCCGGAGGAACGCGGAAGGAGTGCAATGGGCCGGAAGAGGAGGCGGGGCTGGGAGACCCGAGGCGCCCTGTCGCCGAGAACCCCCGCTCGTCCCCCCCCCCCGTGGTCTGGTGTCCCGGCAGCCCCTCCGCTCCCCCCACGAAGCGCCGCGAGGAAATGAGCGAGAGCCGCCTCTGAAATAAAGATGCGGTTGTTTAATGTGTTCCAAGTCTACGATGCGCTGCACAACATGACAATTTGGGCGGTCTCCGCCCCGGAGCCGGAACGAGACGAAAGATGCACGCGAGCGTGGTGGCGCCGGCCCCGCGCAGGGGATCGACGCCGGTTCTGGCAATGCGGGAGACTCGACGCGCCCCGGGAGAGAGCCCCCCGGCCAGGAGCAGGGGGGCGCGGGGGGCCAGTTCCAGGGCGGCCCCTGCTCCACCCGCGGGCGGGGGGCGCCCTGCTGGCTCGCTCGGGGAAGGGCGGCGACGGGCGGCCGGTCCCCGCGGGCAGCCTTGAGACTCCCCCGAGTCGCCTTCCTCTTTATCCCCTCCCCCGGTGGGAAAGCAAGCGGGAATCGGCCTGACTAGCAGCCCCCCTGAATGAGCTACCCCCGGCGTGTCTTTGTCCTCTTGGGCCCGTTTCCTAGCCTGGTAGGGGGAGTTGCAGGAAGCTGCGCAGAAACTTTGAAGGGCTGGAAGGTTCCTGCCTGCTTTACTGTGGGGCTCTGATGTCCCCCTGCCCTCGTTTAAGCGCTTTGGTGGAGGTGCGAATGCTGCTGACCCTCCCCAGCCAGCACTCCTCCCCAAGGCCAGGTGAGAAGGCTGCTAGGAGGGCGGATCAGCACCATACTGTCCCCTGTAGTGAGCAGCTTCAGAGAAGCTAGACTAGAGCCATTCTTGGAACGGATCTCCCCTTCCCTCTGACCAGGGGCTCCTGCTGCTCCCCACTCTGAGACCCTCAAGCAAGGCCGCCTGCTGAGGCCAACACTCATACCCAGGCAGTCAGGGTGGACCCTCTGGGGAACTTTCCACACAAGCCCCTCAGGCCTGCAAGCTTGTGCCTGGCCTACTAAGCAGCTGTTGCCCCAGTGGCTAGAATCAACTGCAGCTCAAGCGTCTGCTGGAGCTGCAGCTGACTCAGCACTTGAGTTACAGATCAACTTTCCATCCCCACAAATGGCCAGGAGCGAAGACTTGCTGGGGATAAATGCTGGGCACACCAAACAGAAGCTCCAACATCCACCACTGGAGCCCTCCTCAGGCTGGCCAATCCCAAGCTGTGCCCTGCTTACCTCCAGAGGCTGGGAGACAGGCGAGGGCCAGTTCTGTTGCTACAAGGAACCAACGGGGGCTGCTTGTGAAGGATGGATTGGAGCAAGGGAAAACGGCTACTCTAAAATGGCATCTAACAAACAGGAAGACAGGCTTGGATTGAAAGCTGCTGCTTCCTGCTTTAACTTTGTAATGGAATTGGGAGAGATGGGCAGATAAGAAAACAGAAGCCACGAGAAGCGGCAAAAACTGGCTGGCGAGTGATGCAATGGTGGATGGCCACAGCTCCCCAAACAAAGATGGTGGCCAAGGGAAGGCATTGGGGACTCTCAGCAGGACACCTCCATGGTGTGGTTGATCTGGCCCATAGCTTCGCTGCTTTCGGAGTGGGTGCAGGCTCTGGGACGGCTGCCATCCACCGAACTAGCACTGGTGAGGGAGGCTGTGCGCGAGCGGGCCAGGCGCGTCATGCTGGCCGAGGGCACTGCAGAGAGGCAGAACAAGGGTCACTGAGGCAGAGATTAACTCAGGCACTTGAGAAGAGCTAGGGAAGCGGCATTCTGCCCTGCCTTGTTTGGAGCATGTCGGGATTTCGCTTAGTATGGTGGAATGGGACAATTTGCTACAGCCAGCTCACCCCAGCCGACTTACCACAGGGCAACTCATCACAGGAGAATGCCAGAGGCGAGGGGAACCTCCTCTTCCTCCATCTCCCCATTTTTTTTCCTCAGTCCAAGCTACAGAGGAGGAGGTTCCCCTCCAGCATTCTCCCATTACATTAGATTGATATAACTAATAAAAGAACTTGTCCCACATCAAGTAGGCAAGGTGGCTGGATTGAGCTGGCCGGGGCAAGCCAGCGGCGGTGAGTTGTCCTAGGACCTAGACCCTCAGTATGGATCCCAGCATCCGTCCACTTGCCTGTTTTGGAAGGTGAGCCTTTCTGGCAAGCTCTGGCCCTACAACCTGAGCTGGACTTTTGAGCACTCATAAGTGCTGGGGGGCTGAGTCTCTTGCCATTGGCCAGGCTGGCTTTGGCTGCCAAGAGGAAGGGCACCAGGCTGCTTCTCCCTAAAGGGTGGCAGCTGATGACTTGGGGCGCAGGGCCCCAACTGACAACTTTTCCAATATCGAACCAAACGGGGCCCTCTGGCTCATCTCACTCCAGGCACTAAGGAGGGGGCCATAGGGTGGCAGCAAAATGGAGAGGAACATCAGCCTCTCCACAGAAGACAAGGGGCTCTGTACTCCCCTGTTTATTCCCAGCCAATGGCCCTGCAAAATTATTGACCATCAACCCCTGGAGAGCTGTTGCTTATCGGGTTGGAAATGGGGTCCCTTGGATGCCTCCCCTCTTGACTTGGAACCCCCACAGCAGGGAGCTGTGCAGAAGCCAGTGGGCAGGACACGCTCCACTTGCAGGCAGTGTGTGGCAGAGGAGGGGGCATATGCAGCAAGCAAGAAGGGAGCAGATCCTGTAGGGCTGCCCGTACCTGATCCTCCACTCAGTCGCCGGTCCTTCAGGTACGCCACTGAAAAAAAGGTAGAGGGTTGAACAGGAGGCAAAAGGCGAGACAACTCTGGAGAAGGGGTGAGAGGACAGGTACCTTCAAGATGTGCTTGAGCCCTGGCCAAACTGGGCCATTGGACAAGGGGCAGGCAGGAGCTCAGGCTGAACCAAGGAAACGCTTTAGGCACTCTGGGCATTGTGTATCTGGATGCCCAGGTTGGCCTGCTCTCTTATTTCCCAGTGGTCACCAGACATACGCAAGGTGCCTGGCAGAAGGTGGCCCCCACCAAAGCAGCCTGCCCTCCTTGGGAAAGGGGGCTGTGGGAGCTGCTGGGAAACTGTGGGACTCCCGAGACCCTTTCAAGAAAGCTGGGTAGGAGGCCAAGCCCCATGGGGGGGAGGGGGCATCTCTGCTTTGTTTCAGCATTCCAGCATGGATAGAGGTGGGAGGGGCCGTTTGGCTCCTGTTATC
Source organism: Azemiops feae (assembly GCA_023970755.1). NCBI lineage: Eukaryota > Metazoa > Chordata > Lepidosauria > Squamata > Viperidae > Azemiops > Azemiops feae. Next base: position 214,124 of record JALGBA010000315.1, read on the forward strand.
TCAACCTCCCCAGTTTGTCCCAATGTGGCTGCTGTGGGCACAGGGACCAATGCTCCTTCTTGCTCAGCTGATGGAGCAACTGAGCAAGGCCAGGCAACCCAGCCTCTGGAGGAAGGTTTTGGGGGTCTGCTTGAAAGAGGAGGGGGCATTTGGCCCCATTTCCTGTCCCTTCAAAGCAGGTGTTGGAGACTAAACACCCTCCAAGTTGGACCCACAAGAGAAAGCAAGCCAGCTGTAGGGGCTGCTGTTCCTCCATGCAATTCGGGCAAATGGAGGATGGTACCCAAGGCCACAGCTCTAATTCAACAGGTCTTGGCCTGTTTTGGGGCCAACCATGAGTCCCTCTCCAGCCAGGCCAGCAGCTTCCTTTCCCACATGCTGACCCAAAGTCCAGGCAGCCTCACCATAGCCCATTCCTTGCAGGAAGTACTTGAACGCCTCAGTCAGTTTCCCAGGCTGGTAAGAAAACAAAGGACAGCCACTTGTTAGAATCTCCTCCTGGTGCAGGGAGTTGGACTAGAAGACCTCCAAGGTCCCTTCCAACTCTGTTATTCTGTTAAGTAAACTTTTGGGACATTTCATATTCAAATCCAGTTTGTGAATTTAAATTCTATTTGATTTCCACCACCAATGGTACAAATTCTCTATCAAAACCAAAGAGGGAAGAAAAAAAACCATGACATGTTCAAAGTCGATAGAGCTTTTTCTGAACTCAGAGAAGTTGAGAGGAGGGCCTCTGACCCACCAGGAAGCCAAACCAGGGGGAGGCAGGCTTGGTTCTGACCCAGCTCCAGGCTCCTCTACAGGCAGGCTACTGTAAGCGGGAGAGCTTACCTGAGTCACTTGGGGAAGCCCTCCGGAATCGGCCATCTAAGAGGAAAGCACAGGTTGTGTCTGGGCAGGCTCCTCCTGCACTCGAGAATGTCCCCCCAGCCCACCCCCAGACTGGCCCTGCCTGCCCAGACGCTTCTTCCACTTTCTTCAGGGAAGCGCTTGGATGTGGACGCTTGTGCTGATGGAAAGGCGCTTCAGACATCATGATTTTCTGCCTCTATCAAAATTATTTTGGGGGGGGGGCAAGGTCTGGAAAGTTGGAATTGGTCTCCAAGCCCCAGCGGAGGGTGCCAAAGGTTATAGAGGCCCTACATGAAAAGCCCTCTGTCCATTCACTCCTTATGAACTCTCTGGATGGGGCTAAAAACTCCAAGCCTAAGCAGCTTCAGGGAAAGGATGCTAGGGGCTGTAGTCCAGCAATATTTCCCCTACCCCCATAGACATTTATTTAAAAGAAGGAGTGTACAGCTGCCCTCCCTTTCTTCCTCGGTGGTCCAAGAGTGGAGGCGTTTTGGATGAACGGCAAGCTGTTTGTCCTGTACCTCACACACGGATGCATTGAGCATCGACAACAGCTGGAAACTGTTGTGCAGGCAATATGGACACAATTCTGGAGCAAATAACTCCGCTTCTGCATTCAGGTAAGTGGGATGAGGTGCCAGTCAGGAACAGTTAGTGGAAGGAGGGACCTTAGTGCTTTGCATCTGTGCCACAGTGCTAGCAAAACCCACTCTTTGCACTGTGTGCACAATTTGGCATGCCTAAGTGTGTCTTCGGTGTGCAACCCTCCCCATGCCTTTGCTTGGATTGAGGTTGTGAGGAAAAAGATCACACTGCAGGCTGAATTTGTAAGATCCCGCAGGGAGGATGCATGAGAACTAACTCGGCAATTGAGCAGAGGATCACTGCTACCATCAGAGGGGAGGAGAAAGGGCTGGAATGCGCTGGTCTGCCAACTCACCTTCAGGAAAGTGGTGGTGGTTGGGTCCAGCCTGGAGTTGCATTCAACCTGCAAAGAGCAAAGCTCCCGCTAACACCAGGCGTGGAGGGCCATTTGGCCTAAGCTCTTTCCCCTGGCAGGACCTCCCCCCTTCAGTTAAATCCCAGGAAGCCCTACAGTCTGAGGGTTATACATGCATCTTCTTGTTCTGCAACTGGAGAAAATAATTTTTAAGCAAAAGGAAGCAACTGGTGACAGGATTCCTAAATATGAATTCTCACAACCTGGATATGGCGGCCAACTTTATATAAAAACAGGGACTGTGCCCATTCAATATCTATTCTCTGTTCCAACAGTAGCCTGATGGAACTTCCACCTCTACCCCTAAAAGGTTGGATTGTCTTGGACTCCTTGGGAACAACCATGGAAGTGCAAGTTTGAGGCAGCTGCCAGTCACTTGCCGGGAAATCACCCAAGAAGGGAAGACCGGCTGCTCCAGGCCTTCTGCAGCCTTTCTCAGATGGATTCAAGTGGGCCAGGCCACCATTTCTTGGCAGTGCGCTTCAGATGCAGCGATCCCAGTGGCCATAATTTGAGCCCACCCCATCTGGAGGTCACCAGAGGGGAAGTTGGGGGCCAAAACTATTCCAAAGAAGTCAAAACAGAACACAGCACACCACTCTGGGCATAATGGCAGCATTTGCTACCAGTTGCCCTTCTGGTGGCTGCGGCTGAGAAATGGCTGTCTTCCTCTCTGGTCCTTGCAAAGATCAAAAGGTTCAAGCGAGCTCACAGCCACGAGCAGGCAGCCATTCAGCCCATCTCCACTCACCACACCATCTTCTGCAGGGGCATTGTCGCCCACCACCAGCATCACAGGGCAGCTGCGAACCCAAGGGGAGAAATGCAGTCAGCAGAACAGCCTCCCTCCTGGCCATCACCATCCCGCTGTCCTGCTGGGACTTACCGGAGCGTCTTTGCATTGGGTGCACTACCGGGGCGGTTAATCTCCAGATCTCTGCGGCTGAGAGAAACAGTGATTTCAGGGAGCCGTTCAAGAGGATGCTGAGGCAAGGTCTTTGCCTGGCTTTTGACAGAGCCAAGCTGGGCTCCCTTGGCAACTGGGAGCTTCCAAGGCCCAGTTCCTCTCCCCAAGAGGAACCTCCTTTCAATGCAGTCCCAGCCTCACTTTTTACCTTTTAACTTTTACCCAAGTTTATGCGGTCCACCCCAGTTCTAATGTGGTATTGCAACTGCCTGTCCTCTTTGCTGACGGTTTTTCAGTTATTTCACTGGTTTATTCTGGTTTAACTGTTCATCCCGAGACTTTGGCTATAGAATGACTCAAAAGCCCAAGCAAACTAATACTCCAAGGAACACAACTAAGAAATTTCTTTTAGAAATATGCAGGTTTACAAGCAGTGAGAGCAACTGATTAAGAGAAGCAAGGAGATAAAAGTGTGTAGCAGAAACTTTTTAAAATGTAAGAGAGTTCGCTGTATAGCAGTGTCAGAGGCAACCTCCCACAAATTCAAGGTGCCACCACAGAAAAGCCCCCTCCCCTTAGTGTTGCCATCTCAGGTTCCAAGATTATCTTGGGCCCCTCTGCCTGCCAAGACAGATGTGTCACAAACCGCCTATGTGTAATCTTTGAAATGGGGAGAAACACAAACTTTCCAGATGGCAGGAACCTGATCTGGATGCTGCTTCCCTGGTGCACAAGCTTAACTTGCTGAGGGGCACAGCAGCAAGCTTGCTAGTTCTGGTTTCTGCACACAGATGAGGGCACAATGCCACGATGTGGAAATTAGAGCCCCCTTTTTCCCACTGCTTTTCAGAACGGGCTCTGCCACAATCCAAAGGTGCTCTGGGTCATAGGCAGCTTGAGGGAGGGGCTGCTTTACCTGTTGTACATACTCCAGAAGAGCTGCAGGTTGAACTGGTTCACTGTGCTGGCAATTTGCTGGCGATAGCTCTGCACCAGCTCCATGTTATTGGCTAACTCCTCCTGTGGGCATGGAGATGACAAAGGCAAGCCTGGCAAACAGCCCCTGAAGCCCAGGCCTACTCGTGGAAGTGGTAGACAACCCCCCCCCCGGCCCAGCCCACACTTAGGGGCCAAGGCTCTCTGCCAAGTCAGACCTCACTAAGGCAGTAGCTGATTGCTGGCTAATTATGGAGAACTTGCCTGGGTGGGTGTGCTGGACATAGCAAGGGGCTTTTGCACTGCCAGTAACAGACAAGCTAGGTACAGACACTTTTGGCTAGAGATTTTATCTGCCCACTAGAAGTTCAGAGATCTACCTCCATTGAAGGTGGCACCTCCTCCTACTCAGCATGAAATGCAACCCAACTATTCAGATGAGATGTGATCATGGATCCCACAATGCCTGCCAGCCACCCTCTGGCCCAATTTCCAGTGTTAGAACAACCTCTTTCTGTGGCATGGGATGTCAGGGAAAACCACTGGCAAAACAACTTTGTGTTCCCATTACCACCTTTGCATGTGTGAATAAGCCTTTTAAAGCAGCTTCTACAACCATCCTGTGATGGCTGTCAGTGTTGCGAGTAGCCACCCCTAAGAGGGGAAGGGATTCCCTGCCATGCAGGAAGGACCCAAGAGGCCTGTAAACATTCTCATCTGCCGTTGCTTTGTCTTACCTGGCTGAACAGGTGAGACAGCACCATGTCAGATAATGTGCTGGTCAGGCCGGAGAGCTGAAAGATAGAGATAAATGTCAAGGGACACAGCATTGCTTTCCTAGACCCAGCGCAAAGCCAACCAGATGCTGAGAGTCATTGTCTGAGTAGCTTTCAGACAAAGGCTCAAGGGCAAGGGCCCCCTTCTTTGCCAAGACCTAGCCTTTGAGTATCAAGTTCGGCTGTGTATGCACAAAGAGGTTCCATTCCTCCTATGTGGATTTTAGGAGAAGCCCTACTAGTCTACTACCTCTTACTACATTCAACAGCACAGTATCAAGTCTTTCAAGTTTTGGGGTTTATAATCTCCCAGGATTTGAAATGGACACCTAATATTAGAACCATTATTTAAAAAGCACAACAAAGAATGTTCTTCCTGCATCAACTTAGGAAGTTCAGACTGCCCAAAGAACTGTTGATGCAATTTTACAGAGGAATTATTGAATCTGTCATTTGTACTTCTATAATTGTCTGGTTTGATTCAGCAACTAAACAGGACAGGTATAGATTCCAAGGGATAGTTAGATCTGCAGAAAAAACAATTGCGATCAGCCTGCCTTCCACTGAAGTCAGAAGGAGGTCTGACAAAATAACTACGAACACCTCACATCCAAGACATAAGCTGTTTCAACTCTTTCCCTTGGGACACCACTATAGGGCACTGCATGCCAAAACAACTAGACACAGGGACAGTTTCTTCCCTCATGCCATCACTCTGCTGAACACCTAATTCTCATAGTACTCTCTTATGTCTAAGTTTATTTTCCCATGTGTGTATCCTTCCCATCTTCTCTACTACTCATTAGTATTAGTATTATTACTCTGTTGCTTTGCATGTACACCGGAGACAAATTCCATGTGTATCTAATCACATTTGGCCAAAAAAGCTATTCTATTTCTATTTCTATTTCTATTCTTTGCCCAACCTGATCTCTGGCAGATGTGCCAGACTGCAACTTCTCCAGATGTTCTACACCCCTGCCCTCAGGAGATCTCTGCTCTTCAGCCCTTCTCACAGAGCCATCTCTTCAGCCTGGAAAAATTCTGCCCAACCCACCCGGGAAGCCTACCTTGCTGGCAGCCCAGTCAATCCAGCCTTTGCCATTTGGGTCAATATTGATCAGAACGAGGCCTTCCACCAGATCTGGGAAGATCAGCTGCAGCAAAACAGATACAGAGTTTATTCTGGCTAACAGATTTGCAAGCATCCAAAGACAAGGGAATATGGGGGAAAAAACCCTGCAAGTTGCATTCACACAGCATGCATAAGCAGTTCTAGAGGCTATATTTGGATAATGTGCAAAATTAGGGCTGTGCAAAACATTTGAAACGGATGTTGTGAAAAGCAAAGTCTTTCATCTGAAGCTCTCTCTGCAAGCTTTGGAAGCATTTTCTAGCTGTCTCCGTTTCAGTTTTTCCTCCACAAGAAAGGCTTTGTGTCACACACATACAGGTGTCAGCGATGGAGACAGCCCTTGAAGCAGCTGCAGGAGCCTTGCAAAAATTGCAGTTGCCTTACCCCTTAAGGACGGGGCTCCTTCCATAGTTACAGGCTTTGCAAAACCCCTTTTCAAAAGCATTGCAAAGTCCTAGCCCTTATTCAAAGTTAGAATATTAAAGACGTTTTGCTTGTTATTTGAGAAGACTTCCAAAAGAGCTTCCTGGCAGTTATGAACTTTGAAAAATGTGGTCCCAGAGATCCCTGAAGAACCTCCTGACACCATCACAATAGCAAGGGCTTCAGTTCAGCAGAGACCCCATCCCCCAGACCTGGGGAAGGATGATGCAATGGAAAAAGGAAGCATTGGGGGTGGGGGGGGGGAACAGGGTCAAGCCAAAGGAAATCAAGCACAGAAGTGGCCACACTCTTGCAGGAGAAGGGAGAGAGGAAATATGGGGCCACATGATGGTCCCAGAGCTGCCCATAAGGGAGAGGAAGTACTCTAGGGAGCTTACAAAATAAGCTCAAATAAAAAAAATTACAAAAAAGACAGAATCAGCAATAAAATACTTGGTGCATAGTGGGAAAGAAACACTAAGCAAAGACATCATCAGGGAAGTGGCCCATTGGAATAACTGAACATCTGCTGGGCTGGATCCAGTTTAGCGTGAGCTGTAATTGGCTGGTTGCAGGCACTGGATGTAGTGGCCAATCTCGACCCTAATGATGATCTCAGCCCAACCTCTTTTTCTATGGATACGGGCATGGTGGGTAGAGCTGAATAGGTCTTGGCAACTTTGAAGAATTCCTTGTCTGACATCATTTTCAAGGGGTTGTTCATGGAAGGCAAAGCGCATATTTCTGGCTTTCAGGTGAAAAAGTCCAGGCCCTGATAAAAGCCGAAAAGCTATGAAGACCTCTTGCATTGTTACTGCCATGCTGCTTCTAGCTTGCCAACCGTTATGGGGGGGGGAGTTTTGGAATGCACAGGTGTGAGAGTCAAGTGTGAGAGTCAGTGTGAGAGTCAAGGTCACTGAAGAGATGTTTTGACAGAGACTTTCTTCTCATAACCGTTCAAAGACTAATTGGACAATGTGACCTGAACTGTCAGAAAGGAGAAGGAAGGTTTTACTCTTTTAATTATCTTTTTCCCACCATATTGCCAGAGCTGGTATTCTTTCTACCATGCTGGTATGCTATGCTTAATAAGCGATCGCAATGCCTCTGGTGAGTTTACTTCATTGGGTTTTTCAGCCAGAATCTTGACAGCTAAATAAATGTCCATCGGATTGGGCTACATGAGTTCTACTCTAGAAGATGCCAAAAGAGAGGGTTCCTTCTCAGAATGCATACAGGCTCCTCCCTCCCTCCCAGATTCCCTCCTCTTGCACACGGACCAAGCTGAGCACTTACGGCAAATTTGGTAAGAACATAGGCACCTGCTCCGACTCCAATTCCAATCACATACTTGAACCTATGAAAAGGGAAATGTCAGAGAATTCTTGGCGTCACTTCCTTGCCTCACTCCCTGCCAGTTCCCAAGGCTCAGTTTATGGCCAACTAGAATTGGGGTCATGCAGATTGGCTTACAGTATGAATGGTTCCAAATGATTGTATACAAATGGTTGGTTAAGCAAGGACTACCTGGATTACTTTTTAAGAAGTTCCAAAACATGGTCTCTCCATAACAATTTTGTTAGGCTAAGCAGGAAAAGGACCACTTTTGAAATCATCCAGTGAAGTTATGCTGGGACAGGGTATGATGTGAGCTCTGATCAGCCTAAAACCTTCAAACACAAGGCCCCCAACTGAAGCTTTATTATATACCAGTTGGTTGCCCCCTCCTGGTTTCATGGTCTTGTTCCTAAATATTTTCAAGCAAGGCTCTTCAACTGTTTCATCACTTGCTCAAAAGGGCCAAACTCTGCATTTTGGAAAGTAGTCCTGTCAGCCACCTCCAAAGCAGGAAACCCTAATTAAGTAGCACATTTCAGCTGAGAGCAAAATGCCAGTTTTGTCTGATGCTCAAAGGCACCAGGAGATGGTAAGTTCTGGTCCTACCTCAAGCACAAAATTAGCTGGATGATCCTGGGCAAATCACTTTCTCTTAGCCCTAGGCAGGAGGCAATGGCAGTCCACTTCCAAGAATGTGCCAAGACAACTGCAGGAGTATCCCTGTCCATGTAATCGGCAGGACTGACAAGACGGTGAAAAAAGCTCTCCTCCCTGTACCACACCATAAAGGCCATTCTACCATGGCAATGTGAGCCCCCAAACAACTTGATGACACCCCATGCTCACCCAAAATGTTGGACCACACTGGGCAACATGGCAGCTAACTGGTCCATGGACGGGTACTGATACCTATGGAAACAGAGCAAGCAAGAAGTCCAGAGAGATTCAATCTTATCTATCTATCTATCTATCTATCTATCTATCTATCTATCTATCTATCTATCTATCTATCTATCTACTGTATATTTATATTTATATTTATATTTCATATGGCATAACAGAATACAGCATTAATACATAAAAATTCACAAAAACAGCATATAAAATGTGTATCAAAAGATAAAATATCAAAGCAATGAATTATTTCAAAAACATACAGTATGGGTGATAAATAAAATTATGAATAGAATTAAATTAAGTATAAGCAGTTATAGGAGCGGCTAAACCTATGCCCGGTTATCTAGATCGTTTAACCATTGGAGGTGGTTAAACTGCCCTCGAGGTGATGTATTTCATGCAGGGACCCAGAGAACCTTCTGAGGGGGCATTCCGTTACAATATGATGTAAAGTTTTCAGGACTCTTCAGCAACCACCGTAAGGATTCTCAGCCAGTGCCCATCTTATCCTGGTGTGGGAGGATCTTCCAGGAAAAAAAAACAGGGGCCAGCCCAAGCCCTGCCCTCCCTTCTGTGGGAAGCTGCTCCTCCCAGTCAGCCTGGGATTCCCAACGGGGGCAGCTCCAGAGGAGTGGGATTCTTGCGCTCCCTAGAGTTGCCATTTTGGATCTATCCCCAACAAAATTCACATTTGCCTGGATTAACTCACAGGTTAATTCATCCCTTTGTCATTTTTTTTTTTACATGATGTGCATACCATCAGCTTCAAAGTCACAGTAGCAGTTTGTGATATTGTCTTATGGAAAAAAGCACCCTACCACCACTTAGGGCTACTGGACTCACACACGCACACACACACACACACACACACACCACCGTGACTAAGGAGACCCATCCAAGGGAGCACTTATGGCCTTCATTTGAGTCCTCTCTGAGAACCACATAACAGGGACTCTGAGGCAGATCTAGGATCCAGAACAGGCCTGGCAAGAAACCATCAGGGACACAATCACACACCTTGCCATCTAAGAGGGAACAGCTTACCCCTGGGGAAACTGGGACGCCCCAGTCTGCTGCCCGGGCGCATCCACATGGCACACCACAAAGTGCTTCGTGATCTCTAGCATTTCCTCAGAGTTGAAGAGAGTGTTGAAGCAGAGCTTGTCTGCAAGAAATGGAAAGAAAATCAGGGCTAGAGAACTAAATCAAATGATACACCTTCGACAATGAACTCAAGCGTTGACTCCTCTTCCTCTTCCAGGCAGGGCAGGAGAGCCTCCCTTTTATGCCAGAGGCAACCAAGGCCTCGTTCCCTGTCTTGAGCCCAGAATTCTTGGTCCAAGTATGTCTCTTGTTACTCCAACACTAAAGCTTTTTAGGACTGCTGAAACTGCTGCTGCTTTCCATACAGAATTTCTATGGAGCTTCTCAGTCTTCCAGGTTATGGTTGTCCCAAAGGTGCTTTTTTCAAAAGGCAGCTGGACTTCCTTTGTTTTGTTTGAAGATGCTTTGCTTCTCATCCCAGAAGCTTCTTCAGTCAGATGTCAGAACTGAAGAAGCTTCTTGGATGAGAAACGAAAGGTCTTCAAGCAAAACAAAGGAAGTCCAGCTGCCTTTTGAAAAAAGCACCTTTGGGTTCCACGCAGAATGAAAGTGGAACAAAGATTATGATTATTTACTAATACCTTTTCTAACCATTTACAATTCAGCTAGCCCATTCCGGTGCTTCCTGCAGGGAGGCCAGGCAAGAATTGGCAACCTCCTCAGGGCAAGTGGAGAGAATCTGGCAAGCCAGCCAATCCACTTTGTTCAATGGAGATTCCGCCCCAGCCGAAGAATGGCCACTCAGCCTGAAGGAGCTTTGACTGGCTGGCATGTCTCCCATTACCTGTCCTTGTCTGCACAGGTCTCCCATGTGGAAAGTGACTGATATAAGCCTGGGCAGAAAAAGAAGAGAGCTAGACGGTTCCTGCAAAAGAGCCCCTTCATACACTCATACTCAATTAATTGGTCAAGCAATTTCAAAGTATTTTTGAATGGGTAAACTTAGCATTGATACAGAATACCACACAGGTTTAAAACAAACAGCATGGGCAATTCCTCCTCCTCCTCCTCCCCCCTTCTTCTTCTTCCCTTCTTCCCTTCTTCCCAACATGCCACCCCAGCTGGGCAGGATTTCCTGAGCTTCAAGACACAAGGATCTAGGAAACCTCCACAAGCTTCACCCTTGACTCTACAAGCCAAAAATAAAAAGGTGATTTGGTCAAGGAAAGTGGCAGCTAGCCTCTCTGTCTTGGGGGGGGGGGGGAAGTGAGTGGATTCTGGGGAGAAATCTTCAGAGAGGCTGGTGCCTACGGCTCCTTTGACCCCAGTGCTGGGCCAGACTGTCAGCCCATTTCGCCTTCCCCCCTGCCCATTTCCAAGGTAAACACCACCTTCAACACAAACAGGTGACAAGCCAGGCAGCTTTGAAGCAGCAAGTGGTAGAATCCATGCCGCTCATCTCTCCCTCCTACACAGCTCAGTCATCCATTGCCCCCTGAAGATATGGTGGGGCTCCCCCAATAAATCCCAAATGAACTGGTCTGCTGCCACCGGGTTGAGGGGTCAGTCAGTGGAATGGTCCAACTTGCATTTACTGGGGATGGATCTTCTAAAAGGCCCCTTATTTTTGAGTGCAGTAAATGCATGAGAGGCCCATTGTGTACACCATGCCTCAGGGCTGCAGCTCCCCCAGTTCTGCGTGACTTAATTCCTGAAGACAATTGGGGTCTTCCCATGTCTGCCAGCAGGAACATGTTCTTGAGAAGACCTGCCTTTTTTTAACTCTCCCGTCTTGTTCATTGGCAGATCAGGAATCAACCTTATAGGACTGTGACAATTCAAAAAATGATAGCAAGAAACAGGCTATGCCAAATTCACAGCATTCTCACAATCTGCCAGACTAATTAATTTCATTTTAAAAGGGAGAAACTTTTGTCCAACATGAGTTATTCATGGGACACCTGTGAAACTTCCTAATTGCTTTTCTTAATTATCAAAGATTAACCACTTACTTTTGGTAAGAATTTGAGAATTCAGCAATTGCAAAATAATGTAGATACCTTAATGGGATCCATCTTGTCTCTCTTAAACAAAAGGATTTAGCTTAAAGCTCTCTTGATTAAGTTTCCATCTGCCAGAAGACCTTCATTTCAGTGATCTAAATGTGAATCCAAGAGACCCAACTTGCTATCAGTTCCTCACTTCTAGGTTGCTACTTTCCACTACCAGCGATCCAAGAGGCACATCAGAAGCCTCACTGTCTTTTCACTCCATGGGGAAATTCCAGATTTCCTATGGCTGCGTCACTAGTGTGCCCATTTGGATACGCAGGAATGATTAGCAGCTGGCACACTGCCTCCATGCTCTAAGAAAGAAGGGTGAAGAAACACCACTGGCTGCCTCTGGACCTTCAGCCTCAGCCTTCCTGTCCCTTCCTGTCCACACAGCTTCCTTCTTACTAGGCTGTGGGGACAGTGGCTTGCAGGTAGGCTTATTCAGTTTTCAGGGATTGGGGTGTTTGCAAGCCTTGTTAGTCAATTTATGGAAACACAGCCAATTTTTAATAATTTCCTGAACTAAGATTAGGCAAAAGAATTCCCTTTCAGCATCTTCAGCATTTACCTTCTCCTCTGCAGAACAGGCCCAGGTGAAGGCCAAAAAGGACAGGACAGCAGAATTAATACATTTTCTGGATTCACAGTATGCTGTGAATCAAAATGAACCAAAACTAATGGGTCTGCACACTAGGTTATGCCATTAGAACTAAGCCCAACGGCATTGAAAAACTTGACACATCAGCAAATATCAACGAAATGGCAGCCTTGTCACTGACCACGTTGATCCCATGTCCTTCTGGTAGCCAAGCACAAACAGCCAGTTTGCAAGTCAGGCACAACAGAGCCAGGTTAAGAGAAAACAGGGGTCTGGCCCTCCCTCCCCAACCAGAATTAAAAGTGACCCACTTACGATTGAGCCCCACATCATGGTAAGTCAGGAGGGCCGGGCGGTTCCCTCGGATGGATCCCCGAAGGACAACGTGCAGCAGTCCGTAGGGTGTCTCGATGTCATGCTCCTGGGGGAGAGAGGAGAGATGGCAGTGCGAGGTTGGCCTGGCCGAAGGGAGCCGGGGTGCTTTGCTGCCCCTCTCAGCTGAGTCCTCCAAGGAGGGAGGCACAGGGGGAGCCACGGCAGGCCTGACCCTTTGAGAGGGCTGCATTCTTCGCTCCAGCTGCCATAGTTCACCTCTGCCCAGGAGTCCCACTTACACAACTCAGGCTCTTTGCACACTGTGTCATCTCCCCTGCAGGGTTTCCTGCAATGTCGGGCTCAAGGAACCAAGAAGGACACAAGAAGTTCCTTCAGAGTAGTTTTTTTTACTGGTGCTTGCACAGAAATCTTGCCAGATTTGAGCAGTTGCCTGCATAACTATTAGATCTACCTGCAAACTGCTTTGCCCTTTTTCTGCATGCCAAAGATATCGAGCTTTTTACTATTTTGCCCTATGTCCCCCCAGTCAGAGTCCCTCAGGCATTGCTCCAGCAAAATAGCCAAGCATTTATATTCCACCCCCCCACCCCACCCCTTGGATCAGGAATTATGGCTCTGCAGAACCTTCTTCTCCATAACAGCATTCACACAACTGGATTCTCTTGGTTGCAGAGTACACATAGATTGAACCGTCACAACATACATTGAACCATGAACAAACCAGATATGCAAGGTGGTTGGAACCTGCTCAGCCACAGGAAAAGACAAGCTTCTTCTGCAAATGCAGTAGCTGCATTTCTACATATTATAAACATAAATATAACTGCATTGTCAGCAGTTCCAGCGAAAGTAAGCAACCCAGATTGTGAAAGATGTTAAAGATTCCCAGGGCTTAGTTTGCCTGCTGGTAAAGGCACAGTGGCACAGACTGTTGCCCTTGATTCCTGATTCTGAGTCTCCTTTCCTGCAGGGGGGCTCTGAGCTGAGGTTCCAGCACCCCCTGCTCCCTCCAGCCAACCAGCACTCAGCCCCCCAATGAAGTACAGATATTGGATGATGGAGGGGTCTCTTCTCCCACATGGAGCAACCAAAGAACCCAAAGCCAGCTTGCCAGGGGCCTCAGCAGCTGCAGAAAAAGCAGCACCTTCCTGCAGAGGGGACCAAGTTTCTCTAGATGGACTGAAGCGTGCTCAGGGCCTCAGGCTGACTAAGCAGGGCTGACCAGCGGGGGGGGGGGGGGGCAGAGAAGGTGCTAGCTGTCCAATCATGAGCACAAAGCACTAGACGACTGGAAGTTGGCAGCATCCAAAAGGCCGGCTGCCGGCTGGGACTCGTGGATATTCGGACTCTGCCTGCAGCTGCCAGACAGCAAGCCACGTTCAAAATCTTCACTTTTGCATTTGCAGCAAAACGTTTAATAACATCTCTCAGCCTTCGGTCTCAATGATTCAGCCTAAACTGCTCCCAGACCCCGTGGCTGACGCCCCGTTTTCTGCCTCAGTGAGGACCAAGGACACCGGCAAGGTCTCGCCCAGCTCCACGGCGAAGCCACCGCCTACAACTGCTGCCGACGCGCATCGTCCCAGCAGGCCAGCCTCGTCTCTACCGCGGGCGGATGGCGCGGTCCCCTGGGAAGCCCCCCCCCCAGCGGCCAAGCTCCCCTTGCCCAGAAGGCCCTTAAGCCCCTCCGGCAGGGCGGCCGCCCTTCCCTCCCGCGGCAACCGGGGGACCGCAGCTGGCGGAGCCACGTTGGGGGCCCCGCGAGGCAAAGCTCAGCTGCCGGCACCTCCGACGGAACCGGGCCCCCGCTAAGCTGCGCGGGAAGCCCCGCCTGGAGCGGGCACGGCGGGCGTCGGAAAGCTGCTCCCCCGAGGGCTGGCCGAGAACGGAGGAGGGGAGCGCGGAGGCGTATCAGGGCAAGGCCGCTACCCAGGGCAGCCCACCGCCCTGCCCGGGCGGGAGTGCCGGCCGCCGAGGAGGGCGAGGGCCGCGCCTCGCCCCGCTTTCCGCCCCAGCCACCGGCCGCTTCGGGGCACCTACCCCATCCCAGCACTCCGGCATCTCGGGGACTCCGGGGGCGAAGCGGCGCCGCGTCCCTCTCCGGCTCTCCGCGCGCGGACACGTTTCTCTGCAGCCGCGCTGTGCAGCTCTGCAGTGGGCTGGCCTCGCCGGGCGCATTTAAGGGTCAGCCGCGCCCCTCCCTCCCTCCCTCCCCGCCCCCGCTGGCCGAGCGCCCGCCACTCCCGAGGCGGGGATCCCTGGCCGGGGCAGCGCCCAAGAAGTCTTCTAGGCCGGCCTTAAGAGCAAAGGGTCGCTTGGCGGCCCCGAAGCAAGAAAAGGGCGAGAAGAGGCAGCCCCGACGCCCCATCTCGCCCCGCGTCTGGCCTCCCCAGGACCGGCGCAGCGGCCTCGAGACCCCCGACGCCAGTAGAAGCCGAGCGGGAGAAAGGGGCGAGGGGAGCGGGATTCTGGGCAGAAGCACCTCTGGGGTCCGTGAAGGGAGGGTGCTGGCAGAATTAGGGTCCAGCAGGCGCCTCCTCCCTGTTTTGACGCTGCTGACCCCTTCCCTTCCTTGGCTCCTGCAGGCAGTCGCAATGCCATCTGGCATTGGGGGGGGGGGGTCAGCCCTCCTTTGTCCCCTGCTCCTGGGAGGGGTGCTACAGCTGGCTTCCTCTTCTGAGGTCCGAGGTCACCTGGCATTGCTCCCCGGGAGGAGTCTGCCAAAATCCCCCACCCTTCCCCATTTGCTGGGCCTCTTTTCTTAGTGCAGCATCTCCTTCCTGCTCTGGATCTTACGCTACTTAAGATTTTTTAAAGATCTTTAAGTCAGCAGTTATTTCAAAATCCATTAATGTATAACATGCTACTCAGGATTTTCTTTAGCAGGAGCAAATTCCCAAGAAATCTGTTACTAAAGTTTATTTGCTTTATAAAATCCCTAATTTACAGAAATTTGTTTACTGCCTAAGTTTCAATGCCAGAAGACCGTCTGCTTCTGACTTTCCTCCACTCTTGGAAGAACCCTGCACTCATCCAAGGCACCAACTCCTGCTCAGACTCCAATCTGCCAAGTCAAATCAATTACAGCCCCAAATCATGTAATCCAACAAAGTCACATTACGTTTGCTTGAGGAGACAAGATCCAACTATATTTCTCTGTTGGTATCTTGGAGCATTTTCTGTCTCTCTCCCTCCCTCCCTTTTTCATATTTATGTAGCTGTCTATCTCACAAGAAAGGGACTCTAGGAAGCATATGTTAGACATGTAAAGAGTCTAAAGATAATTCTTGACAATCTACAGATTGAACCATGCCATCATTCATATCCATTATTATATCACACTATTTGTACATTCACTATTGGGTGTGTTTGTGTGACTCATTGATTCATGGTCAAATATTGTTTACTAAATTAACCCTAAGTTCTGAGTTCACAGCATACTGAAATTAACCACTAGGCTTATGTGAGTTTTAAGCTAAAATCCAGTGTGCTAGCTTGTGTGTTCTGTGAAAGTAGCCATTTGTAAAATTTAGGCATTTGGTTTTCTGATCCCATAACTGTAACCATTAATCAATCCTATGCTTTGAATTGACCTTACTGGCTCTGCATCAAGATAGAGCAAAGTGTTCTGTTCTAGGCCCTGGTGCTGTTCAACCTACTTATCAATTAATCGGATGAGGGGTTAGGAAGCATGATTATCACATTTCCAGGTGACACAAAAATTGCAAAGTCAGAGAGGACAGGACTATCTTGATAAGCTGGAGGGCAAAAACCAGCAAGATTAATTGCAGCAGAAGCAAATGTAAATATCTACATTTGATTAGTAAAAGCCAAAGGGAAGCAATAGGACTAGGGAGATTGTACAGTGGTTGTGAAAATGATCTGGGTGCCTTGGTGGACTAGAACCCAAATCTGAGCCAGCAAAATGAATACTTCCCAGCACCTCCCCAAAAATATCAAATGCTGTCCTAAACTTCATTAAGAACAGTAATGTTGAAGTCAAGAGAAATCACTGTTTGGTGTGCTGCATCCAGTTCTAGGCACCAGAATTGAAAGAGTCCAAGAAGCAACCAAAATGACAAAAGGCCTGGAAGGAAAGAGTTAAAAGGAACAGTTGGAGGTGTTTGTTAGGTTTAGTGTTGAGAAGAGGTGACTGGGAGACAGTATGGCTGTAGTACAGCTGTCTTTCAATATCTGAAGCGTCCTGATGCCAGTCACTTCACAGCAGAAGGCAAGAAAGCTTAAGTGACAAGGCAGCAGACTCTGGTTGGACCATTCCACAAAGGAAGA
The DNA here is from genome assembly GCA_023970755.1 of Azemiops feae. Taxonomy (NCBI): domain Eukaryota; kingdom Metazoa; phylum Chordata; class Lepidosauria; order Squamata; family Viperidae; genus Azemiops; species Azemiops feae. The sequence continues at coordinate 230,713 of JALGBA010000315.1, forward strand.
GGCAGATTCTTCCATGTGGAGGGGCTGAAAAAGAGGCAGATGCCAGTGGTGGCATGATAGCTGATCTCCAAGAACCTCCTATTGTCTATTCTCTAGACTTCAAATTATGGTCCAGCTTGTCTGTGAATCAAGAATATGCATTATTTGTGACATTTCTAACCTAACCAAGAAGCTCATGTGTGCTTTTATGCTTACAACCTGCCTGTGAGTTGAACAAGCTAAGAGCCAGTGACCAGCCCAAGGCCCCCTCCACCCCCCTTTCAAGACTTCTCTGTGCTGACTCTCAAGTGCCCCTTTGGCCACAACCCCATAAGGAGGTCAGATTCTATCAGCCCATTAAAGAGCCTTGTTAAATGAGGCCCAGATGCTAATGTTCTATAATTGGCAAAAGAAAAACAAAAAATGTAACCATCTAAGCAATTCGCAGGGGACTTCTAGGACTCCATGGTTACATCTTCAGCTTATCACCATTGTGGGAAGCTGATAGTCTAATATTAAAATGAAAAACCCCACCAAATGTGGCAGATTCTGTTTGAAGACGCCAATTTGACGCCCCCCCACCGCCAAGCCAAGCGGGGCGGGGGGAACAAACGGAGGCCGGCGCCCCGCTGTCCTTGGTGCTGAAGCCAGGCTGGTCCCACCGGCCGGCCACACCACGCTAGCCTGTGGCCACCAGGGGGTTCCACGCTCTCTTCCATCAGAATTGGTGACCAACTCGCCAGCTCGCTTCATTCCAGCCCTTGGCTGTTGCAGCAACCTGGCCCAGCTGAGATATTTTGGACTATAAGCGCCTCCATTCCTAATTACTGGCCACACTTCCTTGGTTGATATATTCATGTAACATGCTTAATCTGATGAGTTAAAAGCCAAGCATTTCATTCACACACACAAAGACAATGTGGTTAGATTTAATTTTGTTTAGTTTTGGGTGGTTAGAACACTCAGCCTTTTTTATTAGTTTCTGATTTCTGATTCAGTGTATTTGCAAATTCAGAAAATGGGTTCATATAGTACCAAGTAATTTGTGTTGTATGAACATAACTGTAGTTTAGTATGTTAAACAAACTGTTAAGCCAACCTAAAGATGCTGCGTGTCATGTAATTGTTAAATCGGGTTTATGCTTTGGAATGAGAAGAATCTGTTCTTGGCCACATGGGTGACATTTTTTTCTTGCATTGGAAATGCATCATCCTAAGATCTAATCAAGGAGAACAAATTGGAATGGTGACTTCCCCTGATTCCATGCAGCCTATAATTGTGTTGGCCTCATCTCCAGCCACATCCATTGTCTGCATTCTGTTATGTTCAGCTCATTTCCTCCAACCTGTCAAGATGCTGCTGGCATCAGTAGTTCTCCCACCCAATTCTGTATCACTTGCAAATTTGGCAGGTATTCTCTCCACCTCTTCATCCAAGCTATTAATACAAATATTGAAGAGGTGGGGTCCCAGGACTGATTGTTATGGTCCTCTGTTGAAATTCCTCTCCCCAATTTGATGAGCACTCTTTGACTACATTTTTGAGCCATCTATGACTCAACTTTAATATCCATACCATATTTAATTAGCTTGCTAAAATGTGATGAAGTTGGTCTGGTAAGATTTGTTTTTGTCAAATCCATGCAGATCTGGTTATTATTGTGTTTCAAAGTGAAAGACTTTATGATCTGCTGCAGAATCTTCTCAGGAGTCAGTGTAGGGTTAGGATTTCCTGCATCTTCCTTTCCTCTCTTTTTGGAGAAAGGGACATTTGCTCTCCAATATTTTTTATTAGCATCTGATTCAGTATATTAGCAAATCCAGAAAATGGGTTCATTTAGTACCAGGAAATTTGTGTTATGTGAACACAACTGTGGTTTAGTTTCCTTCATCCTGCCTTCCAATAATTGGGCACTTCATTAGTTCTCTAGGATTTTTTTTTTTTAAAAAAAACACGGTGGTTTGGCTAGACCACCAGCTGTTTTTTTCAGAATCTAAATGCAATTCACTGGGTCCTGGAGATATAAACTCATTTATATATTCATTGTAAGATTCCTGCCTTTCCAAAGGTCCCTCAAGACCTGGTGATGCCATCAGCCCTGGGGACCTAGGGAAATCGCAAACTAGTGAGTGGCTCCATTATAATTGTCATTCCTTCAGTCTTTATTTATTTTTTTAGCTGCATTTTTATAGTTTTTAATGTTTTAATTATTATTATTTGTGTATTATTGTATTATAAGTTTGAAAAAAAAACATATGAATAAAACAAGGCTGCTTAATTGTCAAAAGCAATTAAAAGCAAAGTCCTCATTCCTGTCAGTCTCGGGTTTCCCTCCTTTCCTTCATCCTGCCCATCAAAATTGGAGATAGTATTCCACCATCCCTCCCTCAGCAAATCCACTCGCTCATCTCATTGTTGTAGCAGCTTCTCTGACTTCCAAAATTGCAGGGATTTCCCTACAGCTTCAAAGCAGGGAAGGTATGAGATCCCCAGCCAGTTTTTCTGGGCTGTGTCATGTAAGCCTTTCCCTCAATCCATCTTCTTCCATTCCTTTCCCATCTTCCATAATCTCCATTAGCATCCCCTTCATCAACCATGGGTTGCAGGATCCAGTCTGGGTCGGTCACCGGGACCAGAGGTTTAGTCTTCCAAGCATTTGGATTCATGCTGGAGCCCATCCTCAGGGAAGTGTGTCTGCTAGAGAGAAGTTCCCTGAGGATGGGCTCCAGCATGAGTCCAAAAGCACGGAAGACTAAACTCCCGGTGACCGACCCAGATTGGATCCTGCAACATTATCCTGGGACACGTAGATTCACCTTCATTCACCATGAGTTGTCTCTGTTCCCTCACTTCACTATTTCTTCCATCTTCCACTCTCCTTTCTCACTTTCTTCAAGACTTTCTCCCATCTTCTGATCAACCCTTTCCCTTTCTTCAGTGCAACTAAATGGCCATTTCCCAAGACTTCACATATGCAGGAAACCCGGCTACCCTACTATTAACGACATTACAGTCATTCTATTTTTCAACATTTCTTTTCTTGGCATCACCATTCATAGCATTTGTTCATTTCCAGTCTTTGGTACATTGCTATTATCCCCATACAAAGCACTAAACCTCTTGTAGTCGCTGATTCAGTAAGCAAAAGACAAACCACTGCCACCCACCACTCTGATTTCATGTTGAGGTGACGGGATGTGGGAATGACTTTGGGAGACAGAAGGAAGAGCCACAGCCTGAACAACATCTGATAAATGAAATCGGAGTCCCCCCAGTTTTTGGAAGAGTAAAAGCAAGGGAGGGGTTCTGTTCCTGTAATTTTACAATAAAGGTAGTGTTAATTCTCATGGCTGATGCTTCTTGTCTGGACTACTCTAAGGGTTGACATCTTTCCAGCCCGCCATTTTTTTCCTTCCCCATCTTCAGTCTTCCCAGCTAAGAACCTGGGCCAAGTCCAGGTCCTATGTGGGGGCACCATGGAATAGGTGTCATGTCCCAAGGGCCAACTCCCAAAATGTTTATCACATGCTGGCTGAGGAATTCTGGAAGTTGAAGTCCACAAGTCTTAACATTGCCAAGCTTGGAAACCTTTGGTTTATCATATTCATCCCAGGCTGCTCATAATTACTGCACCCATCTCACAACTGCTTGGAACTGCTTGTTCCTTTCAACTGGGGCCCTGAAGCACAGCAGGCCTTTGAGGGCCTCAACAAAACTTTCACCCCATCCCCTCCTGCAGGATCCTGACTCCACAAAGTGAATGTCATTGTTGCTGCCATCATGCAACTCCCAATCAGTGAGCCATGGGCATTTCACATCCAGAAATTAACTCCAGCTGATGTTAACTTTACTGTCTGTGAGAAAGAGCTATGGGCTATCCAGGATGGTCTCGTGGCACTGCTTGGAAGGGATCAGGTATCCAATACAGGTCCAGAATGATCATAAGGACCGGGAGCACCTCTACTGAAGCTTAATCAAAGACATCACAATTCAACTTTGTGGGGGTCTTACATGCTGCAAGAACACAACAAATGCCCATTTCAGGCTTCCATATTATGGGTCTGAAGCATCAGAGGTACCACTGACAGCCATACTGTACCCCAAAACATTTGCAGTTACCTTGAGGCCCATTCCCTTGACCAAATACATTTGGGGCCAGCAAGAAAATGACCCATTTGTTCAAGCAACCTTCAAATGAGCCCGAATCATAGAATCATAAGGCTGGAAGGGACTTTGGAGGTCTTCTAGTCAAACCCCCTGCTCAAGGCTGAAGATTCTATACCATCTCAGACAAACAGTTGTCCAGTCTATTTTTGAAAATCTCCAGTGATGGAGCACCCACAATTTCTAGAGACAAGCTGTTCCACTGCTTAATTGTTCTCACTATCAAAAAAATTCTCCTTACTCCTAGGTTGGATCTCTTCTTAACAAGCTTCCACCCATTAATTCTAGTCCTGCCCTCTGGTGCTTTGGAGAATAAGTCAATCACCCTCTTCCCTGTGACTGCCTTATAGGTATCGAAACATAGCTATCATGCCACCTCTAGTCCTTCTCCTTAGTTAGAATAAATATACCTAGCTCCCTTATGGGTTAGCCTCTAGATTATTTATCTTTGTCGCTCTTCTCTGCACTTTTTCTAGGGTGTCAGCATCTTTTTTTTTTTTTGCATTGTGGTGGCCAGAACTAGACACATTATTCCAAGGGTGGTGTCACCAGCGCAATATAAAACGGTACTATCAATTGTCATGATCTTGATGCTATCCCTCTGTTGATGCAATTTAGGACTGCATTGGCTTTTTATGGCAGCTGCAGCACACTGCTGACTCATACTTAAGTCCACTAGGACTCCTAGATCCCCCTCACAGTTAATACTGTTGAGCCAGCAACCGTCTATTCTATACCTGTGCATTTGGTTTTTCCTGCCTAAGTGCAGCACCTGACTTTTCTCACCCCTGAACTATATCTTGCTGAATATGGCTCAGTGTTCAAGTCTGTGAAGATCCTTCTGAATCTTGAGTATCTTCCAGAGTACTGGCAGTTTCCCCAGCTTGGTAGCGTCTGCAAATTTGATGACTTTCCCTTCTATCCCCTCATCTAGATCATTTATGAAGCTGTTGAAGAGCACTGGGCCCAAGTCTGGATCAGTCTGGGCTCCTTCTGTTTAGTGTAGAGAATGGACTCTCATGCCACCATAGTCACCTGTACATACCTAAAGGTAAACTATGCAAGGAATTCTTGCAACTAACATGCAAGGCTCATGAGCCACCCATGACTCTTGGTGATGTGCATCAATGTTGATATACTTGACCAGGCTAAGGATGTTCCAAACAAGATAGGCTGGACTCCTGCAACCTCTACCAGTGCTGTCAGATCCCTTTCTATGGTTCTCTTCACTGACTTTCCCACTTCCAAGGAATCACCGCCATCCTCATTTCACCAAGATGAGCCACTTCATCCCTTGTGCTGGTATCCCCTTTGCCAAAGAAAACAATGTGGCTGCTGGATAAAAGCTGAATGCAAAAGCAGAAAAGGAGGGAGGGGAAGGAAGCCCCACTCCTCTTTTTATTCTCTCTCCCCTTTCTTGTTCCTGTACATAATTTTATTTCTGATTGTCTTCAGCCCTGCCTTGAAATTCTTCTTTCAGCCCCTTCTTGGGTTTCACCAGTTCCTGCTTTCCTCTGAGAAAGAGAACTAGTCATGGCTTGAAAGTCACCCACACCATTTCTGCAAGGGTTCTGCATCCCACTTGCCTTGCGAAGGCAGGCTGGGAGGCTTCTGTATTGACCCCATTTCCTCCCATCTCAAGGATGGGGAGGAAACACATAAGGGGGGTGCACAAACAAGACTTTTACTTTACAGAAGCCAGCGGCTGCTTTGCCCTTCCCTTTCATGCTTCCCATTCATGCCATTTGTGCCTTTCACTCATCACACATCCAACTGCAGCCTTCCAAAGGCCATGGGCAGCACCAGTTGGGCCCACAGACATTGGCCTCTGATGCCCTTGTAGAGTTGCTCAGGGTTTTGCATAATGCATTTTAAATGTCAAACAAAACATCAACCAGCTACCAGCCTTAGGCGTGCCATGCCATCTGCCACCATCCCTGCTGACAGCAAAGACGATGCCAGTCAGTTTGGGCACATTTAGCCAGTGTGCCACAAGTACACCATGGCTCAGTCTTACTCCAACTTTGCTCACACCACTCTATGCAAGCTGCAATTTCTATTTAGGCCTTCATTCACTAAATGAAATGTACATTTCTAGCCAATATCCTACGGCCTGAGATCCACCCGCCAGGGGCCTGGGCAGCACTCCAACCTTCTTGGGTACAAGAAATAAACCCACCTAGAATGGGACCCCAAGTGATTCTTTTTTGTTGGAATTCTGCCACTTCTGAAACTTTGGTCCTGCCAAAGTGGCAACTCCCCCATCCTTTCCTGGGTAAGGCAAGCAAAATGGGCACCCTGCAACCTTACCTTCCAGTCAATGTCCACTGCAGGTAGGAAAGTGTCTGAATTCTCCTGGAAGGAAAGACATAAAATCAAACACTTGCAACTCTTCTGATTCCCATGGATCCCACAGCCAGAAAAGCACTGGGGGTGGGGGGGTGGGGGTCCTGCAAAGAGACTCATCTAGTAACCTCTGTTGCCAACTTGGGGCCCACCCATATTATAAACACAGGTGTCCAATGGAATTTTGGCTGATCCTGGGAAAAGTGAAGCAGAATCCAGCCAGGTTAATATGTGGAAATGCCGGGATTGTATGCTGGACTGGGAAGCTGAGAGAGATCCCAGGGAAAGGGCGTCTTTCCTGGGGCTTCCAGGGCCAAGCAGGATATGGGAGCCCAGGCTGGGATGTGGCCTATGAGGTCAGCTGCTCTTTCTCTGGATGTTTCTTTGCATTTGCTCTTTTCTTTCTCTTGTCCTCAGGGTCTGTTTCCCTCTCAGTTTGCTCCCACCACCCTCCTGCCAGGAAACAAACCAGCTGCATCTACTGGGGAGGATCAAAGCCTGGGAAGCAGCATTACAATCCTCCCCTTTTTCCACTGGGGTCATGACTTGCATACCTCCCAGGGAGGGAGCTGAGCTCTCCATGCTGCTGGAACACACAAGTGGCTCTTGCCAGGATCCAAAATGATGGCAAAGAGCAGATTGCCCAGGCCTGCCTGAATCCCAGCTTGCCGTTCTGTGCCCTTATCACCGGCTCCAGGCAGACTCTCACAGAGCCGAAGGCCCTGCCTCCGAGCTCAGCAGAATCAGAACTCCAGGAGAGAAACTCACCATTTCAGCATCTTGTCCACGGAGCAGAGGCTTCTCCTCTGTAAATCGCTGCTCGTGTAGGCTAGCCATGGTCACTTCCTGGAGCAACAGTCCTGGGCAATGAAACAAACCTACATTAGTCAGTGGTTTGCCCCAATCCTGGAATGCCAGGGGAAAATCTGTCCTGCTTTGATAGCTGGCCCTTCTAGTCAAGACTGCAAAGCACTATGTGCCTGGTCATATCCACACCAGCAACCGGGGTGGGGGGGAGGGCAAAGGTTAAAGCCCCCTAGAAACCTGGCCAGGTCTGAGGAGGGAGGGCTGTGGTTTGCCCATGTGCACTTTGGCTTAACCAGGGTTAAAAGCTTGGGTTGCATGGGGCCATAGGGATGGGGCAGAAGACCCTGAAAAGCCCCCTGAGGTTGGCTGCTCCCCCCACCTCTGTGCACCCAGCCAAAAGAGGGCTGCCCCCCCCCCAAAAAAGATGTGAGTCCTCGGCCAAACAACAAGCAGTGAAAGAGAAGAGAAGCTCTGGTTGCAGGTCCTGCATTGTCCCTGGGGGGAACAAGGCCGGCATCACTGTGAAACATAATAGAGGGCAGCACCCCTTTTGCTGCTTTGGAACTGTGGAAATGGTAATCTGCTGCCAGGTGTCCAGGACTGCTTGGGCCTTGTGGGGCACCTTTAATGTGGAGAAAAAGAAGGTTTTACACTTAGGCAGGAAAAGTACAAGTACAGATTAGGCGAAACCTGGCTCAAAAACAGTAACTACGGGAGGGGTTTTGGAGTCCTAGTGGACAATCACTTAAACATGAGCCAGCAGTGTGCAGCAGCAGCCAAAAAAGCTAATACAATCCTTGGTTGTATAAACAGAGGCATAGAATCAAAATCACGTGAAGTATTAATACCGCTTTATAAAATCTTAGTAAGACCACACCTGGAATACTACATCCAGTTTTGGTCACCACATTACAAAAACGTTGTCAAGACTTTGGAAAAAATGCAAAGAAGAGCAACTAAGACAATTAAAGGCCTGGAGACTAAAACATTTGAAGAATGGTTGCAGGATTTGGGTTTGGTTAGTCTAGAGAAAAGAAGTAGGAGTGATGTGACAGCAGTATTCCAGTATCTGAGAGGTTGCCACAAAGAGGAGGGGGTCAACTTATTTTCCAAAGCACCAGAGAGTAGAAAAGAAACTAATCAAAGAGAGAAGCAACCTGGAACTAAGGAAAAACTTCCTAACAGCAAAGACAATTAATCAGTGGAACAGCTTGCCATCATAAGTTGTGGGTGCTCCAACACTGGAGGTTTTTAAGAAGAGACTAGACAGTCAGTTATCTGAAATGGTATAGGGTCTCCTGCTTGAGCAGGGGGCTAGACTAGAAGACCTCCAAGGTCTCTTCCAGCTCTATTCTGATTCTGTTAGAATTGCTTATCCCGCCTGGGACTCAGTGAAACAAGACCATTATGAATCTGGGTGGTCTTAACAACTGTAAATCTCCAATGGATAAATCACCAGGATTAGAATAGACCAAGATTGTTTCCTGATATATATAGGAACTGGCTGACTGGGGAATTCTGAGACTTGAAGTCCACAGGTTTTAAAGTTGCCAAGGTTAGAGACCCCTGTTCTAAAGCCAGTTGTCACACAGCATTGCAATCTGCCAGCATCTGGCAAGAGACCTCACAGGGAATCGACTTGAGTTTCTTAAAAACAGGCTTTGCCATGTCCAGCTGTGCTGCACCTGTGGGCTTAGTAGAGCACAGTGTGTTTCTCATGGACTTCAACACAGCATTGGACATGGCTGCCCGTAACCAGCAAGCTGAAAAGGGCTACATGGACCTTCTTGTTTGAGGGACTCTATTGAAAGAGCTCATCAATCCTTATGTCAAGCTGGGGGAAAATAAAAAGGGGATATCTACACCCAGGCAAGTCTTATCTGACATTGTTATAAATGTCTTTATAGATAGTTCATTATATTTATAAATGAATGTGGTAGTGATGTTAATCCACTTTTCAACAAGTCAGGAAGAGGCAGGAAGAACCATGGAAAAAACTAATAAACAAAAATGAATTTCTGCTTACAAAAACCAGAAGTTCACAATGGGATGGTTGAATCCTGGCTAGACAATCACACACATAACAGTGATCGAAGGATTTTGCAGAGTGCAGGCCTGAACATCCATGAAGAGTACAGGGCAAGAGGGAAAAGGGTTGCTAGAGTTCCAGGTTGCCTCAATAGAAATATGAAGTTTGGATTGTAACATTTAAGGGTGTCTTTAATTCCCTTTTAATTAGAAGGCTGTTTCTACAAGGCACACAATGCCCCCGGGCACATGTTTGCCCTCTCCAATAATGGACTGCACTCACGAAAAGGCCACAGAGAGAGCTTCAAGAGGAGCAACACAAAGCAATTAGACAAGAGGTGACAGGGTGGTCACTGCTGTACTGCCAGTGGGTTAGCCCACTCATCTGTGAAGGAAATTTGTTTTATGTCAATGAAGATAGGATTTGAACTCAAGAGATAAACATTTCAGTTGTATGGAAAACAAATCCAGAGACTCTAAGAAACAGTCCAATTCAGTACTACAGCAAAGTTTAAAAAGAAAGAAAACCCCAAACTATAAACCACATCCAATTCAGAATTAGTCTGACACCTTCTGACCATCCTTTCTGTATGTGCCTTCCAGTCAGTGTTGACTCCTGGTGAATACTTGGCAAGTCCCTGCAGATTTTCTGGCAAGGCTTTTGGAACTGGGTTGCAGTGCCATGGCCTCCTTCTTGGGGCCAAGAGTGACTGGCACCCAGCTGGCTTTGTGTCTAAGTCTCCTGTTTCTAGCCTGGTGCCTTCAACACAACACCAAACTGGTGATCTCTAGCCATTTGCCCTCTATCCTATCCTCCACCACATCAATCTTTTCCCTAAAGGGTCCATGGAAGAGCCAGATCTTGATTGCTTCCAAAACACAAAGAGCTGAGACCTTTTCACCTCAAGGGCAAGGATTCTTCTGCAGGAGAGTTGTGGCAGAATGCCCCTCATCAAGACCTTCAGCAGGCAGGGCCCAGCAGCCTCCCCTCACGGAGGGGCAGATTCCACGAAAGAAGAAGCCTCTGAGGAGATCCATGAGGTGGTTGTGTCTACCTTGAATTGCACCTGGAAGCCAAGCAGCAACCAGGAATGGTGTTAGATGGGTGGCTCATGTGGCCTGGATCCACAATTACAAGGCGGTTGCTTTTTGAACCATTTGGATGCCAAGAGCATCCCCAGGCAGAGCAAATTCCAGGGTTTGAATTGTGAGGCCACCTAGGACAGGAGGCCTCCTGTTCCAGAAAGGGCAGAAATTGGCACCCCAGTCAAAGCTCTCCTGGCCGTAACCGAGGGAACAAACTGATAACAGTCTTTTGGCAAGAGGCCTGCACAAGGGTTAAGGCTAGTCAGCTGGGGAACCAGCAGCACTCAGGCAAGAGAACTCTTGTCCATACGAAGCCCATGTGCCTGACTTCCAAGGCCAGGAAGAGAGAAGCCAAAGTCCATTAACAAGGAAGGGCAAAAAAAGGCTTCAGGTTTAGCCCTCAGCTGACCTTCTGTCTTTATCTGTCTAGCTATCATCTGTCTAAGTTCTTTCTTATCTGCAAAGTGAAGCAACCTATCTATCAGGATCAAGCACATGTTGGCTAGTTATTAAATGCACAAGTGAGTTTCTGGAGAGCCAAGATTTATTGCTGCGTCTTGTGACTGATGGCTGTGAACTGAATAGCTGTCTAGGCAGGTTGGACAAATAAGGTTGCTGTCCTTTCTAACACTGGGATCTTATGGCTGGAGAGCTGCTTCCTTAAGCGACAAAAACTAGCAGAGAACCTCTATAGCAAATTTTTGGTTAGTTAATAAAGCCTTTGGTCTGCAATGTAGACTACAGTTTTACTCAGCAAAGTGAGGGGGTGTTCATTATGTCCTGCATTGCAAACTACAGGCATATAAATCAGCTTCACTGCTGTATATTTTTAAATTTTCTGAAAAGCAGCCATAAGGTGGTTTTATTATTGGAGTAATAAAAATATGCTTCTCCATTTTACCTGTTCTTGATGATTTTGCAATTTGAATACCTCCCCCCTCTCCGGCATCCTTTAGTTGCCATGAAGCCCCCGATAAAAGAGCAGACCTTCACAAGGACCTTTCTCCCCCATACCCCAAATGCGGAACCAATCATGACATTACTATTGTTAAAATATATTTTATTTATTTATTTGGCTTTGCTTGCTTTATATCCATCTGAGCCCCATAGTGGTTGGGGAATTTCTCCAACCCAAAGTCCTGAGCAATTCAAATGAAAACAGCACAAAAGGAGTAGAGTTGTGGTTCTCCATGACCCCTACAGGTCCCTCCTCACACACCCTGCCTGCCCAGCACCTTCCAGCCAGCTCCAGTCCACCCCAGTCATGGTCCACAGCACCCTGGAGTGGAGAGAGCATTTCGCTAGGAAGGCAGGAGCCTTGAAACGGAGGCCCGCAGGAATCTACTATACACATTGGCTTCTGTCTCAAAATGTGAAGAAGCTGTCATGTTGACAAAAGTCAGTTCATATCCTTCAAGGGAGGAAGGTGTGTGGGCCACAGAGAACTTGCAGAGACTGAGGGAGGGTTCACTGTGAGGCAAAGCTCCACATGACAAGCAGAAGCAAAACTGAGGTCAGACAGACTCTCCCATATGACGGGAGCGCCCTGGTGATGCACAGTGTCTGTAGTGAGCATGGAAACAGGGGCCACATAGCAAAGCTTCCCCATAACAGGATCCCAGCCACATCTGAGGAATGAAGAAGTATCTCCCAAAATAGCTCCTGTCTCCTGTTGCTGAAAGGGCAACCGCTGGCAACAACCAGTGACTCTGACTGGGCCAAGGAGGCTTTATTCAAAATTGGTGGGCTGCAAACCTGCCACACAACACACCTTTCTAAAGTTAAGTGAGCTCAAAATAACCGTGTGATTACATTATTCTCAGAAACCAGCAAAATTAATTTTAGAATAGTGAGAAATTTCCAAAACTGCTGAATTTGTCTTGAGAGGGTGAAACAATAAGCAAAACCTGGAAGGGACAGAAATCTGTCAGAAAGTACTTAAAATCTGAGGTTGACACAAAAGGCAGAGCACTGCCCACCCGCCTCCCCTCTGCAGGAGGGGCAGGAGAGGACTGAAGCCAAAGGCCTAGACCAGTGGCACGCGTGCCAGAGGCGGCACTCAGAGCCCTCTCTGTGGGCACACACGCCGCCTCTGCCAGCAGCTTGCGCAGGTCCGTTAGGCTGCCGCCGCCGCCCGGAGCAGCAGCCCGACCCAGCACAAAGGAGGCGAAGCGGCCAGCTAGCAAGCTCGAGTAGACATGGTAGAGCACGCCCACACCCAGCCAAAGGCCATCCCAAGCCAAAGGCCATCCCGAGCAGGGAAAGCCGGATCCCCATCGGCGCCATGGCCCCCCAGTCCCAGCTAGGATTGCGTGCCTCCCCCCCATCTATGCTGGGCCTCCTGCCCACCGCCCCACCTGCCAGAGACCCCCTGGATCTCCCCCAACCCTTCCTGGCCCCCACAGGCATCCCCCCCCATGAGCAACATCGAGGTGGCCATGCCCACCCCAACCACGCCCACCCAGTCTGCCATGACAACCGCAGCCATGCCCACCCAGTGGGCCACGCCCCCATGCCCCCCCTGAGGGCACCACAATGCTGATGCGGCCCTGGCACTTTGCAATAAATAAGTGGGTTTTGGGTTGTGGTTTGGGCACTCGGTCTCTAAAAGGTTCGCCATCACTGGCCTAGACCCCATTCCTGAAAAGCATTGCTGGGCAGGGCAACAGAGCCGCCATTTCTCAGTTGGGGGGGGGGGTGTCTCAAAAAGCCACAGGATGTGGCTGGCATCTATTCAGTGACTATTTTGCATCATTTTTTGCATTTAGTCACACTTTACTTCATACTGGTGATGCCCAAGATTTCTAGTCAACAACCCATCAGATTGTGTTGCTTTACAACGGTTAACCTTGGGATGAAATTTAGTCCCCGAAGGAGCTGAGAAATGAGGCTTCCTGTAACAGAGTTGGAAGGGACTTTGGAGGTCTTCTAGTCCAACCCTTTCTGAAGCAGGAGACCCTGTACCATTCCAGACAAGTGGCTGTCCAGTCTCTTCTTAAAAACCTCCAGTGATGGAGCACCCACAACTTCCAGAGGCAAGCTGTTCCACTGACTAATTGTTCTGTCAGGAAATTTCTCCTCAGTTCTCGGTTGCTTCTCTCCTTGATTAGTTTCCATCCGTTGCTTCTTGTCCTGCCTTCAGGTGCTTTGGAGAATGCAGCCTCATCTCTCACATAAATCTGTTGAGGGTGATTTGCAACTTTCTGTTCTTTAATTCTCCTCTAACTTTCATTTTCATACCATGAGAAATGCTTTGAGGGAGGAGATGGAAAAAAACACACCCAAGGGTTCAGTCCTAGTAGCCTTTCTTTGGGACTGTCTTCTTCAAACCACGCTGATGGTTTGGAAAGAGTGGAAACAACCCTTTCCCACTTGCTTTAGCTAGTTGTGGACTACTGTCCAACTTTCAATCAAGGTGTTTATTATTTATTGGTTTAAGGGATGGATCTTACAGCTTTATTAGTTTTCTCTCATATGCCATAAGCTGCCTAGAATCAGAAGAATATCTGACCCACAAATGGCCTCCAGGACAGGAGCCCCATCACTGGTCTCTGCACAGTCCTGGCCTTCAGGTGCTTCCCTCGCCTCTGCCCCCTGCCAAGTTCACCCTCTGCTTCCCTGCCCTGCTCCTCTCCGTCTGGGTGGCTGTTTTATTCAAGACAAAGCCTGACCTGAGGCGGCCACCCGCTGACATCAGAGAGATGAGAGAATAGTTCTGGGGAATAGAATAGAATAGAGCTGGAAGGGACCTTGGAGGTCTTCTAGTCCAGCCCCCTGCTCAAGCAGGAGAACCTATACCATCTCAGACAAGTGACTGCCTAGCCTCTTCTTAAAAGGCTGCCTCTTCCCATGAGCAATGTCAGTACACCAGCACTAACCCTGTGCAGTTGAAGGGCGGAGCTGCCCCCCTCTCTTTCCTCCTTTTCTCTCCCCAAAGAGAATTTGGCAGAGACTAGCTCATGCAGAAGAATAACTGGAGGAAAGGAAAGCTCCAGGCCAGCGACTTTGCTGCTATCCTTGCACCAAGCGAGGTTCCAGCTACCACCGCTTGAGAAAATCTGGTTTCTGCTTCTCTGTTTGCACCCTTCTCTCCCCCAAAGCACTCAGAGCGAAGAGGAGGAAGAGGAAGGTTACTGGAGGAGCAAACAAATAAAAGAGAGATTTCCAAGGGGGGATTTGGTGAGCAGCCCCTCCAGCAACGCCTGCCAGTGGCTCCACGCAGATCATGCGGCACTGGATCCTTTCAATCCTGGCATTAAGCAGACCCTAAGACTTCCTGCCAAGGAAATCTGAAGCAGCAGTTTATTTAATCAATTTATTTAATACAGGCCCATCACCCTGGCACAGCGACTCCCGCATCCGGGGCATCGGGAGCCTTCCCAGCCCAGCCCCAGATGTTCCACAGGAGCGTTTCCCCAGCGGGGCCTCCGCCGCCGTTCCCCCCTCCCGCTCCCGAAACAGGAGGCATCGCCCTCCGGGATGCGCCCGGTCGGGGAACCACCTGCCCACGGCCAGAGCGCCTTCCCGACTCTCCGGAGCGGCCCCTCCGGCCGCCAAACCGGGCTTGAGGCGCCGCTGCGGTGACGGGCGGAGGCGCCGGGCGGCGGAGGCTTTATATCACCCGCAGTCGCCGGCTCCGGCGCTCGCTGCCCTGGGCTATGGCCGGCTGGAGCGGCTCCTGCGCCGAGAAGGACGCGCGGCGCCGCGGCCGAAGCCCCCCGGCACCCGCTCGGGCAGGGCAGGCAGGCGAGCGAGCCTTCGCCGGCCCGGCCGGGTTTCGCTAGAGGTTGCGGGGCGCAGCGCCCCCCCGCCCGGCACCAACGCCCGCCCCTCCCCGAGCCGCGCCGGAGCCCCCCGCCCCGACCAAGCGGGCCGCCGCCGCGCGCTGAGCCGAGCCGAGCCGCCCACGAGGCGCGCTACCTGTCAGCAGCTCCAGCTTCTGTCCCCAGCCCTTCATGGCGGCGGGCGGCGGCGGCTCTGCGGAGCCGGGCGTGCAAGCGGCGGGGAGGGGCGGGCGGCGGGCCTCGGTCCAGAAGGGAAGCGGGCGGGCCCGGGAGGGGCTCCAAGCGCCGCCGCCCCCCGGCTGCCTTGCACGTCCTGCGGGGGCGGGCGGGGGAGCGGGCGAGCGAGCGCGGGGCCACTTACGAGCGGCGGGCGAGGCGGGAGGAGACCCGCTAGGCTGCTTGCTGCGCGGTCCGGCCCGGGAGCGTCTCCGGCTCCGGCTGCACGGCTCTCTCCGGCCGCTTCGGGGCGGAGCTTCCCTGACCGGCTCCCTCCGGATCGGCGCTGCGCGTGGGGGGGGGGCGGGGCGAGTCCGCGCCCGGCCCTCCTCGGCCTCGCGCCCTGCCCGCCGCCCCGCGTCTCTAAGGACGGCCGGCCCCGCCGCACCTGCGAATGGCCGGGCGCCGGAGGTTCGGTCGGCTGCGGGGCCGAAGATGCGTCCTGCGCTTCCCCTGCGTCCTTCGTGAAGGTGCCCAAGGGGAGGTCGGGGCCCGGAGCCCCTCTGGCTGGCGAGGAGCCCCCGGTAACTCTCGGAAGAGCCGCAGTTGGGATGCCGGCGCTTAGCGAAAGGGGGCGCCCCGGAGCTCCCGGAGCTTGGTGGTTTTCTTGCAGACAGTGCATTACCCGAGCTAGGCAAGTGCGAGACTAGTGATAAAGATGGCGACGACGTGGCACTGATGTTACCTAGTTCGGTAATGAGACGTTTGGTAATGAGACGTCTGCCAGAAAACCACCAAGTTCAGGGAGCAGCGAGGAGGTCTCATTTCAGCCCTGGGTTATAAATATTCTCCTTTATTGGTAGTCAGCGAAATGCTTTATTAAAATCGGGTAATTCTGTTGACAGCGCCCCACGAAAAAGCGAGTGGGTCTTTATGTCTGGCAATCCTTCTCCTGTTCTGCAAAAGTCTGGGCAGGGTCTCCTCTCGGCTCTTCCCGAGCAGCTCAGGGCTAGCTCTCTCAGAGGGACCAGCCCCCTCCCCACTCGCCCCCGCCTTGGCCCGGGCAACCGAGGCCTTCGCTGCCTGGAGGGATCCACGCCGACGCTGACTTTCTGGGCCGGCCTTCCTCCTGCCCGGATCCTGAGCAGGGCAGCTTGTCCCCTGCCGCCCGGACTGGAAGCCTCCATGGGCGACCCGGTCACTAGCATCGGCTCGCTTTAAGTTTTTGGAGGGCCGCGTGGCTGAACGGGCAGAAACTCCGTAGCTACCGGAGTAGCTGCCCGTTATGCGCCATTAGCATTTCTGACCCCCCCCCTCTGTCAAAGCGGTTTTTTCATGCTCAGTTCAGCCGAGACGTGTTTCCATAGAAACGAATGCATAAACAATTTAAACCCATTTATTTTGACCCAGAGCACCTTCGCAATAAAGTTTGCCCCAACTGCTTGTTAGTTTCGCACCATTTGCCTATAACTTGCGATAATTCCATCCTGATCTCTACTTCTTGTTGCATCACAAATGTTCATTCTAGGTCACTATATAATTACATGAATTGTGTGTACATGTTAACTTCTCTCATGTTCTCATCATAAGCAAATGAATAAAATTCCATGTCACACGTTTCTAATATTTATTGCTAGTCATTTGGATTCTCGGCCAAGGACAGTCTTATTCGCATCTAAACATGCCCCTTCAAGTCTCAAAACAAAGTTTTAATATCACCAAGAGCAGTCGTTATATAATTTATATTTATGTGTTGTTGGGTAGAGACTTTAGATTCTTTGTATTATTTTTCTTATATTGTGAACTTTTTTGACCAGGATTAAAATTATGTGTTATGGTTTCTGGTAGCTATTAATAGAATTTCTTTTTGACAGGACTGAATGACAAGGGTTGAAAGATTTGTTTATAAATGGGGAGAGATTTCTTTTACTTTATTTCTTAGAGAAAGTTTATCCCCCTAAATTAGCCCAAAGATACATCAATTTATCACTGTATGCCAATGATGCAATAATCCTGTCATTAATCTCCAATGGCCTTAAAATTGTTTTGAGATCAGTTGTGCATTACTATGCTGAGGAAGAACTAATAATTTAATAATGCTAAAACTAAGATTCTTGCTTTTCTAAACTCTGAAAACAGAGAAGCTGGAACTTAGATGGGCTGACTTACTGAGTAGGTTAAGATTTTTAGATATCTAGGAATAGTTTTTGAAGCATCAGGAAGCAGAAATGTTCACCTGGACTAAGTATCCCATAGTGCAGGGCTTTTCAACCGATGGTACATGTACGTGAGCCTCACGCCAGGGGCAGCATAGCTGCAGGCCGTGGCGCGAGCCTCGCGCTGGTAGTAGCGTCGCCACAAGCCTGGCGGCGCCATCACCGAGCGCCTCATGTGCATGTTCACAGCCGTTTGCGTGGTGCGCATGCGCGCGCACGTGTGGCCAATCCCTCTCCCACCGGGCAGCCAATCCAAAAAGGTTGGAAACCCCTGCCCTAGATCAATACTAAGATAAAAAAATTTAGATATAGAAGTTCAAACAAATTGCTTCTTTCTCACATGACTAAATTTTAGTGTCTAAATGAGACTCATATTTATATCACAGTTCCCAAATATAGGAGAGCTTTATCCTCAGCTTGATCTAATATTCTCCCCACAGATGCTCTGGAAGGAAAATTTAGGAAGCCTGACATGTCCCTTTGATTCAGGTGCCATAGAAACCACAGTCATGTTCTTTTCCATGGCCAGCTCTATAGTGACATTTGCCACCATAGAAACCACAGTCATGTTCTTCTCCATGGCCAGCTCTATAGTGACATTTGCCACCAGTGTACTCTGATAATAATCAAGATAAATTTATTTCTCTAAAAGTAGCAACATTTTGCCACATTATGTGTAATGTTCGCCCACACGTGATTGCTAATGATAGTTCTTGTTGTTACGGAATAGTTTTGTGTTCATTTGTTGTACTTTTATTGGCCAATGACCAAAATAAAATTCTGTCTGTCTACAGAAAGTAATAAACTAAATTAAGATTAAAATATTTATGTTACTATTGTGGTAGCTCTTCTGGATTCAGTTCAAGGCGTGGGTAATCACCCACAAAGCCTTTCACAAGATGCAGCCAGCTGACTGGGAGGATCCCTCTCCTGGATTGTGTCTGCCCATCCATCGGATATGGCAGGAGAGCACTGCATGCCCACACAGCCAAACCAGCTCCAATGCTGCTGACCCTTCATAAGGCCTTGAAGACTTGCTACGGCATTGGGCCTGGATAAGGATCTCAAATTGATCTCTCCTTGAAAAGTTTTCACTCATTACTTTGTGTCCTGCCCACAAATGTTTTGGTTTAGATTAGAACAAGAAAAGAAATAAGAAATAAGGAGAAATTTCCTGGAAGTACAAATGAACAATGGAACAGCTTGTCTCCCAAAGTTGTGGGTCTTTCATTACTGGATGTTTTTAAAAAAATATTGGACAACTATTTGTCTGTCATAGTACCAAGATCACATGAAGTGTTAGAACCACTAATAAGGACTCCTGCCTTGGACATGGAGTTGGACTAGAAGACCTTCAAGGTCCCCTCCAGATCTATGATTCTGATTCTTTTTTGTGACAGCCTCTCAGATCTTGAGACTGCTATCATGTCCTTCTCTACATTAGACTGTTTATTGAATGTTTTAGCCTCCAACCCGCACTTTTTCTAGAGTCTCAACATCTTTTTCCTATTGTGATGACCAAAAGTATTTCAAATGTGGTCTTACCAGTGCAGAATATAGTGGTTCTAACACTTCATGTGATCTTGGTATTATTATCCCTCTGTTGATGCAGCCTAGGACTTTTTTGGCAGCTTTTTTGGCGGCTACAGCACACGGCTGGCTCGCTTTTAAGGGATTGTCCACTAGGGCTCTAAGATTCCTCTCAATTATTGCTATTGACTAGGCACCACCTATTCTTTACTTGTGCATTTGGGTTTTCCTGCTTAACCTTACTTTTCTCAACATTCAATTTCGTGTATGTGTGTGTGTATAATAGTCTTAAAAATATGAGTCTTGGGTATATTCATACTCAAAAACAAAAACACAGATCACCAAGACTGAAAAATTTATTAAAACTTAGCTTTTGCCAGCATCTGCTGGCATCATCAGAGTTTAAGCCAGGATTGAGGGAATACGTTCGTATAGTCTCTGCAGAGCCAACCGTTTGGCTAACAAGTGTGTTACTGGTCTATTCAGCTCCCGCCCTCCCGTAATCAATTGCCCCGTTCCTATTTCCGTCGGGCTCATTGGCAGCTGTTTGAATTCCCTTCCCACCAACTAGCGGCACCAGTAACCACCAGGGCACAAACAAAAGTGAAAGCCCCCAAACAGAACACATTGAAGCCACCTTAAAAGGAGCCCTGGAGGGAGACAAATGGTTCCAGAAACATAAGGATGAGTGCACCATGAGAGATGGTTTGGCGTTGAAGGGAGCTAAACTATACATCCTGAAAAGCCAGAAACTGTTAATTCTAGAGAAAAGCTCTAAACTGCAGGACATTTCAGGTTCGTAAAAATGCTCCATTTGGTCAAACAACAGTTTTGGTGGCTATCGCTGAAAAAGGACATTGAGGGGTATGTGGCAAGCTACCCAATATGTGCCTCAGCCAAACGATGGCAAGGGCTCCTTCAAACAATAGCAGAGCCTAGTGCTCCATGGAAGGTAATCTCCATGGACTTTATTGTAGAACTCCGAGAGCTCAGGAAATACGGTGATCTGGGTCATAACGGACCTATTCTCCAAACAAGTGCATTTCATACCATGCCAAAAGATCCCATCCGCCCATGACTTGGCTAAACTTTTCGTTCAACATGTCTATAAACTGCATGGGATTCCGCAACAAATAATCTCCGACTGTGGAGTCTAATTCACCTCAAAGTTTTGGCAGGAGTTTCTGGGACTTTTAGTGACCTCCCAAAGACTAAACTCCAGGCACCACCCTCAAACTAATGGGCTGTGTGAACGAGCCAATGAGGCTCAGGAACAGTACCTCAGGTGTTCTGTAAACTACCAGCAACACAACTGGACGGAGCTCCTCCCATTTGCCAAAGTAGTGTACAATAATTCCGTCCATAGCAGCACAGGCTTCACCCCATTCAAAATGGCCACAGGCCAAGACTTTGCTTCAATACTGGGATTGCCAGTGGCCACCCCGTCATCTTTCTCAAAGACTGGGTGACCCAATTTCAAAACATCTGGCCAGTGGCTAGAAAATCACTGGAAGAGGCAAAGTTAAAACTAAAAGCTACTTACAACCTGATTGTGAAGTTATGTTGTCCAGGTCCCCATTTTGAGTGCTTGATGCATTTACAATTTTTTTTTTTTTAAAGTGTTTAATTCTGGTTTCCATAAAAAAATACCGCATAGCAAATAATGGATTTACTTACCAACAACTGCAAAAAGGCTCATAAAATCCAGACTGGTCACATGATGACCTGCTTTATGACCATCACAAGCTAAAACCATAATTGCCAGGCTCAATTACAGTCATAACTCAAGGACTACCTGTTCTTATTATTTGTGGCAGGCCAGGTCACATGAACTATCAGAACTCTGTTGGAACAGATGACCACTGAATCTTAAAAGCCTGACAGTTTCTGTCCTTTCATCTTATACCAGAGCATTAGTGGGATAATCTTGAGTATCTTCCTCACTCTTCCTGGCTTTCTGGACTAAATAGTAAATTTTCCTAACAGCTGCCTTCTTCAAAGATATCTCAAAATTCCCATGGAGCTATTAAATGATAGCTTTAAGTTTTAAAACAGGTCTTGACAAATGAACCTTTTGCCTTCATACCCAGTTAATATATTACAGTGGACAAAACACGAAAGACAAAAAACAGTGAAATTACACAGCAGACAGATCACCCACAAGATTAGGAAGACTATTGCACTCAATGTGCTCTATATGGGGCCATCCTTGAACAGCATTCGGAAACTGCAGCTGGCACAAAATGCAGCAACAAAGTCTTAGGAGGCCCATGTTACACCAGTGTTGAGTGAACTGCACAGGTTACCAGTTTCTTCTGGGTCCAATTCGAAGTGTTTAAAGCTCTTTGTGGCATGGGTCCAAGTTACCCGAGGAACCATCTCACCTCATGGGATTGGCTCGGCCCAGCTGCTCCAGTAGAAAGGGGCATGTCCGAATCCCATCAATCAACGAATTCTGGCTGGCAGGTCCAGAAGAGTCTTTTCTGCCTTGGCTCCCTCCCTTTAGAACATTGTGCCCCTGGAGATGAAATCTGCACCCACCTTCTTGGCTTTCTGAATGCCTGAAATCCTGGCTCTGCCAACTGGCTTGGAGCCTTGATGGAGACACCCCATTTTGGAGATGGTTAGTAGACCAGTATGAGATCTCACCTCCACCCTGACTATGCATTGGACTTTTTTATCTATTTTAATATTAATTAAAATATTATTTTAGCTTTTAATATCTGATGTTATGTTTTAATGCTATAATTGTTTTATTGTTATAGTATTGTAAGCTGTCCAGTTGCTTGCTGGAGATGGAAAGCATGCAAATTTAATAAATCAATAAAAGCATATTGTTCTGGACCAACCAGTAGCTAAGAACTGTATGTTAGGATGTTTAGCATTTATAGGGTTAAACGCTGTTTCCTTAAGAGATGGCTTATGGGTAATGTAGTTTCAGCAGTCAGTTTATCTAGTCAGTGGGAGGAGTTCAAAGGTTTATGACTGTACTTCCTGGATCTGTGCCATTGTTTAATTCTCTTCACATTGGGACCCAGCCTCATGGCTCGGACACAGCAATCATTCAACATGTGATTAGCAATTATTCAACACGTATTTTATATACAGGACAGGAGGACATCATTGTCTTTCAACCTAATGATATGGATCCAGATTAATATTGCTTTCCAGACGTATTTCATCTTAATCGTGAGTTGTTGAATATCTCTGTGAATAAAGTATTCTTCTTTGATCTGTTCATTCGAGTAAATTGCTACCTGTCTACACGGAAGTAAGCACACGACTGTGGAAACAGGATAGTTGAAAGACATTGTTAAAGATTTCTGTGCCCTGTATGGAAGTTAAAAGTTATTGAGATTTCTCTAACGTCTTGCTTGGAGGAAGTGAAGATTGCCAGTGTCTCTTCGTTAAACTAAAATGCTATTGGTTTTGTTTGCCAGCCAAGATTGCATGTAAAGACTGCCTTTAAAGAACAGAAACGTTCAGAACGGGCGATCTGCCCCTTCTCCTTGCCTGCAACTCAAAATGTGTGTTTAATAAGTTCTCTTCGATGCAAGCCAGACTGATTGTTCTGAATCACCCTGTTTGATGATTTGCAAGTATCAAACCTTTCTCCTTCTTCTGCCTGCCAACGGGGCAGAGCAGGCAACCTCCCCCACCTACCCATAAAACCTAGTTCGAAGACAAAGTAGTAGTCAAACCATTAATTGCCATGGTAACTAAGCAACTGGGGCTTAGAAGAGCTAAACTCCACCAAGAAGCCCCCTCCCCTCGGAATTTGAGCAGAGAAAAGAGCCAAGCCCCTGTAAGAGTAAACATTTCAAACTGAAAGGAAAAGTTGCTGGCCAAGGAATTTCTTAAAAATTACACCACAGATTCTCCTGCTGGAGAATTCAGACACTTAGTTGCTAAGTGAAGCATAGATGCAGCACCCCCCATCCAGGGAGCCAGCGAGAGCTCAGTATGCTTCAGAGGGCAACAGCTTGTAAGGTGGTTTAAGAAGACACAATTTGGCTGGCTTTTCTCAAAGCGATACCAAGGAACAACGCTGAGTGGTGACTACTAGATACAGCAGGCTTGCCCCCAATCACGCAGCAAGTGTCACCTGATAGCGGGGGAGAGAATCTCCCTGATAAGACTACTCAGATAAGGCACCCTGGTGGTGAAAGAGGGAACTTCACATGAAGCAATCACTCAAGCAAGAAGCGACCCCTTAGTGAATAAAGAAGGAATTTCCCTATAGTGGCTACCCAGAGAGAGAGACCCTCAGTGGTCAAAGAGTGAACTTCACCGAAGTAGTCACTCACGCAAGCAGTGACCCCTAGTGGTCAAAGGGTGAACTTCGTTGAAGCACCCACGCACACAAGAGAGCGCTCCCCAGTGATGCCTCTACTGTCAGACAGTACCCCGGTGGCTAATCTGCAAACAACAAGCAAGAGACACCAATGGTGCCTCTACAGCGACCCCTAGTGGTCAAAGAATGAAGTTCACTAAACTCATTCAAATCGTCTAGGACAGGGATAGGCAACCTTGGCTCTTTTATGACTCGTGGACTTCAACTCCCAGAATTCCTGAGCCAGCCATGCTGGCTCAGGAATTCTGGGAGTTGAAGTCCACGAGTCATAAAAGAGCCAAGGTTGCCTACCCCTGGTCTAGGAAAACCTCTGAGTCTTCCCTAGTCATGGCAAAGTGGCCTATTGGACCAGGAAAGCTGGTCCAACCAATCAACCTCGATTGGCATGAGTCTGAAGTTTCCCGTTATTCACATGCCCTACCCCAGCGACCCCATGAGACACCCTCTCACACCCCCAAAAAGGCTCCATCCTTTCATCACATCTCACCACGATCCCGGACATATTCCAGCATGTCACAACAACCTTCCGTTTCAGGCGCCTCCCGTCATTCAAAGGCGTCTTCTCGTCAGAGCCAAGCGTCCCGAGTTTCAAAGGCAGAGCAAGCAAACATCGAAGCTGAAGTTGCCAATGCAGTATTTCACGTGTTAGAGATGAAGCAACTTCAAAAGGAAGAATTGGCAAAGATACAGGCCGAAGCAGCTCAAATGAAGGCAAAACGGAAGGTTGAAGCAGCGCAGATGGAGGCCAAACGGAAGGTCGAAGCAGCGCAGATGGAGGCCAAACGGAAGGTCGAAGCAGCGCAGATGGAGGCCAAACGGAAGGCTGAAGCAGCGCAGAGGGAGGCCGAACAGGAGGCCGAAGCAGCACAAATGGAGGCCAAAATAAAGGCGGCTCAAGACAAGCTTGAGCTCATACAAAGACAACGAGAAGTGGCAGATAAAACAACAAGAGCGAAAGGCCTTCAGAAAACACTTCAACGTGCCATCTTCTCACGCAATCTGGAACGACTGGAGAACGAAGACCGGCGTAGCCGTTTGCAGGCCTACGTTGACAACCAGAGTGCGTTTCGACATGTGCAGGCGGGTACACCGCAGCCGACCACAAGTTCCCCTACACCAAGTAGAAAGGAGGTAGAATCTCGACCATCAGATATGCTAACTGGCCAGGGAGCCGGCAACGCATCATCTGAACGACGAGAACCCCCCCAACAAATAAGCACGCAAGAAGTCAGGCCTCCTCAGCTCAACGTAGAGGCAGAAGAATTCAAGCCGAGACCACAAAGTCCTTCATCCGTACCACTGGAAATTAAACCCAACAAGAAGTATTCTGAAGAAAAATGCCAGCCGTCTGTAGCACGTTTCCCTGCTCTTGGAAACAACGTCTTTGAGGTTCAACAAGAAGCCACTGAGCATGCTTCAGATGACCTCAACACCGTAACAACCCTGCCTGATGGCAAACCCCGCATAGCACCATTGGATCCTCCAACATCCTGGAGAAGAAGGTTAGATTCAAGAGAGTACAAGGCCTGCTGCGAACACTGTGAGTCTATGGAGCACACGGCCAAAGCTTGTACAGCTACGGGGAAGTGTCATCACAAGAGTGACAAGCACCCAAGAGCCCTGCATCCAGACTCTGAACAGCTACAACAAGCAGCTTCTACTCCTCTTTCAACCAAGGAGCCCCAGCACGGCTCCAAAGAGCGTCCAGAGGCGCCTGCCAAGGTCAACTGCACATTAGTGTGTAATGACCCACCATTCCCCAGTGAACTCCCAAGCAAAGAAATGTCTTTCACAACGTACTCTGTGTCACAGAGCACGGCGGGGAGGAAAGTCACTGGACTTCGCATCTAGCCGGCAGATGGGAGTTCACGGTTCCGAAATCCTGGATTGGTCATCCCAGGAACGTTCTTTATCGACCAGCTCCCCCCAATTGCCTTACGGTTCCTAAATCCTGAAGCCGAACTCTTGGCTCTGTTGAGTAGACGCCCCTGTCAACTTTGCCTACCACGGCATGGTCAGAGGCCCAACAAGTCCTCCAACTGCCATTAAGATGGAACCTGAATGGGTCATCCCAGGAACGGTCTGTGTTGACCAACTGCAAACTCCAACCCAGGAGAATAACTCAACAACCTCCATTCTTAGTAATGGAAGAGCACCTCACCTAAAACCACGCCAAGAACACTTCACGCTTGTGACAACCAAACCCGTTTTGGAAGCAACAGTGTTCCAGACTAGTAAAAGTCACAATGACTTAGCCTTGTCCATAGAAGACAAAAACTTTCTGCAGCTATGCGCGTTCTCCTAGAGCACCACACACTGGGACGGGCCACGTCTGCCAGAACAGAAACAAGACTGGGAGTCATTGAATACACTCCTAAATTATCTCCAAAGTATACACGTGCAACGTATGTATATCTCCAGCTCACCCGACACCGTACAAAAGAAAGAAATGTACGCTCTCTCAGATGTGTCAACAAAGGTGATTGCAGCCATAGGATACATCACAGTCTACAGCGGGGAGAGAGTCTACAGCGGGGAGAGCCACATTTACGTCGTTTTCGTCATTGGAAAGGTGAAAATAACAACACAAGACCACACCATACCAAGGTTAGAACTCTACGGTACCATATTGGCAGTAAAATTCACCATCCTGACAACACAAACGATAGGTCTTGAGCTACAAACCACCACCTTCTACACAAACAGCAAGGTGATGTCAAGCTACATCTGCTACCAAAGCAGACACTTCTACGTCTATGTAGGCAATAGAGTAGAAAAGATTGAAACATCTTCAAGTCCTGAGCAATGGCAACATATGCTGACAGATAAGAACCTTGTGGACCAAGCTAAGCGGTCCATCCTTGCATCACAGCTAGCAAAATTGATCTGGCTAAAAGGTCCTGAGTTCCAGACCATCTGCTTGTCCTCAATGGGCAAAGAGACAGAGAAACTGCCTTCTAGCCGTTTCCTAGAACCAGCCCGCTTCAAGCGCTCCACCAAACGGAGACCCATCAGATTGGGCATAGTATTGATCGTCCTGATCACTTGTCTTAGCATCCAAGGAACTAACTTTGTAGAAGCCTGCAAGGACTTACAGACTATTGAAGGTATTTGTCATGAGCCAATAATTGACAAGGGCCTGAAAGCTAAAAATTACCCTCCCCATGCATCTCACATGGGAGAAACGTGGGAGCGCATGATTGGCAGACCCCGCACAATCATAGACTCTATGGTGACAAAAACGCCCATGTTGACACATGAGGTTCTCACTACCTGCATGGCAGAAGAAGCAGCCATCATCAGCGCTGATCCAGTGGTTCCAGTCTCTTCTGTTCCCGAGAATCTTGTGATCTCAGCTTCCTTTGTTCCAGAGTATCTTCTGGATCCTGATTCTTCTGTTCCTGAGAATCCTGTGGTTTCAGCTTCTTCAGTTCCTGAGTATCCAGTGGATCCAGCTCCTTCAGTCCCTGAGTATCCTGCGGTTCCTGATTCTTCAGTTCCTGAGTGTCCTGTGGTCCCAGTTTCCTTTGTTCCAGAGATTCCTGTGGTTCCATATTTCTTTGTTCCAGATTCATTTGTTCCTGAGGTTCCTGTGGATTCAACTTCTTCGGTTCCTGAGTATCCAGTGGTTTCAGCCTCTTTGGTTCCTGAGTATCCAGTAGATCCAGCTCCTTTGGTTCCTGAGTATCCTATGGTCCCAGCTTCTGCTGTTCCTGAGTTCCCCGTGGACCCAGCTTCCTTCGTTCCTGTGAATCTTGTGGATCCAGGTGCCTTTGTTCCTAAGAATTTTTGGGTTTCAGTTTTCCTGACCCAGAAATCCCCTTGGTTCCAGTTTCTCCTACAGGCTGGAGACCTTGTCTTGCGGAGAGACAAGGGCGCATTCCAGAAATATTGGTCCAAGGGACTTGTGCATCGGGCCCCACCCAGTTCTGATGGACTAGTTCGCCAAGCTGAGGTCCAGATCGTGAAGCCACATGAGTCAGACCGTGACTCAAAGACTCTTGTGAAAAGGTTACAACCTGGTCCTGCTGCAAAAGAAGACCGAACTGGAAGATTAAGCTTCAAGCCATGTATATTGTGTTTACCTCATGATTGCATTGTTTGATGTAACACCTTGTTTATCTCTGTTTTAGTTGTACATGTTTACATGTCTTGATACCATGTTTTGCTTATTTTAGTTAAATAGTCAAGTTAGTAATGAAAGTTGCATGCCTTAAAGTTATGTTTTGCTTATTCTAGCTAGCCAACAGTGATTTGCATGTTTGATGTTACGTTTTGCTTATTTTAGTTAGTTAGTAGTAGAAATTTATATTTCCAAGCGGGGAGTGTTCTGGACCAACCAGTAGCTAATGATTGTTCTGGTTGTTCTGGACCAACCAGTAGCCGATGTATGTTAGGATGTTTAGCATTTATAGGGTTAAACGCTGTTTCCTTAAGAGATGGCTTATGGGTAATGTAGTTTCAGCAGTCAGTTTATCTAGTCAGTGGGAGGAGTTCAAAGGTTTATGACTGTACTTCCTGGATCTGTGCCATTGTTTAATTCTCTTCACATTGGGACCCAGCCTCATGGCTCGGACACAGCAATCATTCAACATGTGATTAGCAATTATTCAACACATATTTTATATACAGGACAGGAGGACATCACTGTCTTTCAACCTAATGATATGGATCCAGATTAATATTGCTTTCCAGACGTATTTCATCTTAATCGTGAGTTGTTGAATATCTCTGTGAATAAAGTATTCTTCTTTGATCTGTTCATTTGAGTAAATTGCTACCTGTCTACACGGAAGTAAGCACACGACTGTGGAAACAGGATACATATATACCTCTAGCTATAATGCCCATTACTATTGCCAGTGTCAAGCCCCAAGAAATCAAGAGATTAAGGCAGTTCAAATTATAAAAATTTATTGCAAGCTTAAGTTCTCTACAAGAATCTACAAGTGACCCTTAATGGAAATGTGCTGGGAGCCAAGAATAGAAAGAAATTCAAGGTGGGCTGGACGTAGCTCTCTTGAGGGACTTGTGTCTTATGACGCATTTGACCCCTCCCTCGGGCTCAGACTGGTCATCTTCTACAGCCAGGCTGTTTCCAGTCCTGAGGTAAATGTCCCCACCATTTTTAAAAAATTACTGTTATGGCTGTTTTTGTCTGGGCTTCTATGTTTATGGTTATTTATTGCTGCTTATCTCACTGTGGGCCTGCTCTAAGCGGCTTACAATAAAAAGGAAGAAAATGAAAGGACTGCAAACAGAAGTAAAATAACAGAATAAAATAACCAATGAAAAAGACCACAACAAGAATACATCAATATGATAACAAAAAGATGGACAGGTGGAGAGCAGAGAGTAAGGGGGAGGGAGGGGGAGTCTGCCATCAATCCAGCAGTCACCTCCAGCATCGAACTCCCCCATCTCATTACATACTTGTTTCAAATTTTATATGAGATGTTGCAAATCTTTATAATCCTTTATATGTCTTTATAATACCACTTTGAAATGCCTTGGTAAGACCACACTTGAAATATTGCATCCAGTTTTGGTCGACACAATATAAGAAAGTGGTTGAGACTCTGGAAAGAGTGCAGAAAAGAGCAACAAAGATGATTAGGGGGCTGAAGAACAGTTGCAGGAATTGGGTTATGTCTAATCTAGTGAAAAGAAGAACTAGAGGTGATATGATAGTAGTCTTACAATATTTGGGGGGCTGCCACGAAGAAGAGGGGGTCAACCTATTTTCCAAAGTACCAGAAGACAGGATGAATTAATCAAGGAAAAAATCAATTTGGAAGTAAGGAAAATTTTTCTAACAGTGAGAACAATTAACCAGTGGAAGGGCTTGCCGTCATAAGTTGTGGGTGCTTCATCACTGGAGGCTTTTAAGGAGATTGGACAGCCACTTGTCTGGAATAGTACAGGGTCTCCTGCTTGAGCAGGGGGTTGGACTATAAGATCTTTAAGGTCCCTTCCAACTCTGTTATTCTGCTAAATCACAGTTTTGGCTGTTTGGGGTTGATAAATAATATACAAAGAAACAATTGACTTGTCTTTTTCATATTTAATAAAAGTCTTAAAATGTTCCACACATTTTTCACATGGTCTATTATGATTTATAATCTGTAAGATAGGGTTAACAGGTGCTCCTTGGCTCAGACTCAGTTTACAAATGCTCCATCTCAAGCCCATGCTCCATGGTTCTATGCATGGTATGGGGCCTCTCTTGAGGAGCCACCAGTTTCCCACAGTATCTGCTCGGCTGGCTCGTTCTAACAGGGTCGGCACACACCAGGCTCCCTCAATTAAACAACGGAAGTGCCTTTTCTCTGTGGCAACCCCTGCCCTCTGGAATGAAATCCCTCCCCAGGATCTGAATGGCTCCCAGAGCCTTAAAGACCGGCCTTTGGCAAGAACAACTGGTGTCCCTTTCTTCTTTGCTGATCCTCTCTGGGTTTATCATCTTTACCATCATCATTTTGTCTGATGCTATGTTTTTGTGAGTTTTGTACTGACTTTTGTTTTTAAGTATTTTTAACAATGGTCAACTGCCCAAAGTTGCATACACATTTAATGATGATGATGGCATTGACAAAAATATAAACTCTATATTAAACCCCAAGAGGCAGCTCTTTAACAGAAAGAACCGTTTGCCCCGAGACCCCGGAGGTGGTCACAGAAGTGCAGCTCAGAGCCTTTCTTTTAAGAGCCTGCATGTCTCATCATCTTTGTGAGACGATGGTTCTTTCCTAGAACCATCAGAACAGGTCCAAGGAGTGTAGCCTGTGACTTCACAGGCGACACTCCTTGGACCTGTTCTGATGGTTCTAGGAAAGGCCACTTTACTGGCAAGAAACCGGAAACTGGGACTAAAAAAGGATGGCTATCTGCTTACATTTCCATTGTTTGCTACAGAAAACTTGCTGGACAATAGCTAATTATTCCATGCATTTCTAGAGTCTTTCTTTAAATTATTAAACCAAAGATCTAATAGAAACATTGAAACGTTATTTCCCAATGCGATTTTTTGCCACTGCTGTATCTATTCCTTCAGAGCCAGAATATTGTTTGGATCCAACCTCAAACTACCACTGAGAACAATTTTAATTGGATATGTGAACATTGGTTCTTCTCAGTGCCTGAACCCAAGCATAAATCCACAAGTGTTTCCTACAAGGCCTCGCCCAGTCTTTATGATCTCAGCTGTCCATGTCAGTGAATTTTCTCTTTTTGTAATTCTGGATGAGGCTAGATACCATGATCTGGGAGGCCTTACCCATTTCCCAGCACTGGAAGTCATGGAGTCCCTTCTGGCCAGTCTGAAATAAGGCCCGCTCCAACTCATCCAGTCGGGCCACCAACGCAGACGTGTCCTCATTGAAAGTATTCTGGGAAGAGTCCATGATGTGACGGAAACGGCCAATAAATGTCTATCAACAGAAATAGACCTATTTAGCATGGAAAATGTTGGCTTGGATCCTCGCAAAGAAAAGATTGGTAACTTCTGCAACAAATGCAATCACTCTCATGTAGAGACTTCATAGCGACCACCTGATTCTAGGATACAAAAAAACTGTTTCTGTGCCAAGCTACATTTTAATCGTGAAATTGTTTAACCTGGGAACGGGAAGATGGAGCAGCTCCAGATCAGGGACAGCCTCACAGGGGTCTTAAAATTTCAATTCCCAGCAAAACTAGGCAGTGTCATTTAACATTAGGAATAAGTCCAACATAGCTGTAGTCCAGAAACTGCCTCATCCTGTCCTAGCAGTCATCCTCATTACTATACTAGGCGAGGCCTTTGGGA
This sequence comes from Azemiops feae, assembly GCA_023970755.1. NCBI lineage: Eukaryota > Metazoa > Chordata > Lepidosauria > Squamata > Viperidae > Azemiops > Azemiops feae. Next base: position 261,971 of record JALGBA010000315.1, read on the forward strand.
GCTGGAGTACAGCAGCATTGGATGGCAAGAGATCCCCAATAACATTCAAAGGCTGCCAGAATGAAATGAAAGATCCAAGTGCCCTTGAAATGGATTCTATGCATCTCACTCAGCAGCAATGCCTGAATGACATCATTGCTGAACTAAGCCTGCAATCATAACTCAGAACTGATAAATAACCACCCCACTCCTATCCCAAGGATCAGTTCAAAGCCCTTCTGGAATGGAAAGTTTTAGTCACAATAACAAGCATCAAAATAATATTTCAGATGGCTCTAATACAAGAGGTTGCCATCTGGGGCAACTACTAAATGGCTGCAGCGAGATAAGAAAATGGTATTTTGCTACCATTTTATATTTTCCAGATTTCTGTAACCTGGACCTGATAACATAAAACTTGTGTTCATTGAAGTAGAATTTTTGTTAAATCCCAAATAGGGTTTTAATATTTTTATACATGTTTAAAAGAGAAAATTAATTTCATACATGCATATACTGAATAAAATAATAAAAGAGCTTTTAAATAGATTATGTCCATTAAATTTAAGTTTGCTAAACTGAATTTTGTTAAATAAGGATTTCCTGTATCACTCTACTGAAAATTATGGCTATTTTTCTCTGCTTATAATTGGAGTTACCTCTCTCGTTAGTAGTGCCTTCTTATTACCAAAAGCCATTATAATTATGCCTTTTGGGCTAAAAACATGCTCTTGCAGCCTTCTGTTTAACAGCACAAATATCAGCCTCCAGTAGCAAAATGTAGTAAACAAATGTATATACCCCAATAAAAACACTTTTAATATTTTCAATACAAATATTCTGGTAAAAATTGTTTAAAAATATTTTTTCTTTGGGTAAGAAAATATAACACGAATGAAGGCGAACACACATGTCCCAGGTTAATGTTGCATGAACCAGTCTGGGTGGGCCACCGGTACCAGAGGTTGTCTTCTGAGGTTTTGGACTCATGCTGGAGCCCATCTTCAGGGAACGTCTCTCTAATAGTGTGTGTGTTTTGGGCTATTCTGTGTGGTATTTATATGATGCCTGTTGTGTGTAGTTTTTTAGAGGTGGATTGGGGTGTTCATGGCTACTAAGTTGTTGGCTGTTGTTTCCTTGTGCTAACAAGCCCTCACCTCCTAAGAACTTGATAAGCACTCCTGTTGACTGACAAAGGGCCCATTTCCCAGGCTTCAATCACTTCCCTGGCTGTTTTTGTGCCCGCTCGTCCAACAATCTTAGTACTGTGTTTCCCCGAAAATAAGACCCGGTCTTATGGGTTTTTTGCCTCCAAAAGAGGCACCAGGTCTTATTTTTTGGGGGGGTGTCTTTTCCACTCACCTCGTGGTGGCGGCACCAATAGCCCCGCCCAGCCGGCTCACTTCTGTGGCTGAAGGAGCAGCTTCATTCTGCAGCTGAGAATGGAGCTTGGGACGGCATTTCACCGTCAAGAGGCCTGCAGCTGAGAACCGAGCTACAGATTGAATCCATAGTTTGGTTCTTGGCTGCACAGGCCTTCCGGAAAGGCCTGACTGTGAAATGCAGGCCCGAGCTCCATTCTCAGCTGCAGAATGAAGCTGCTCCTTCGGCTGCAGAAGGTGGGCCGGCAAGGCAAGTGTCGACCATGGGAGGCCTGGCTGCAATGGTAAGCTCCACCTCCTCCCTAGCTTGATTTTTAGGCGTGCCTCGCCCCAAAATTAGGGCTTATTTTTGGGGTAGGGCTTATATTAGGTCCACTCCCAAAAATCAAGCTAGGGCTTATTTTGGGGGTAGGTCTTATTTTCAGGGAAACCCGGTAGCTGCAAAATTGAATGTATGTCCTTGTTCATTGCAACAAGGTCAGACAAGGAGAAACAAACTCATTGGTAGCTCACATTTCAAAGAACAAGGACAGAGGTCCTTTTAGCAGAATGGGTGTCCCCTCTATGTTGTCACATTACAAGTGTGAGGAAGCATGCCTTCCCTCTCATGGCTCCCACCCTCTGGAACAGCCTACCTCGAGAGATAGCAATAGCACTTAGATTTATATACCGCTTCACAGTGCTTTTACAGCCCTCTCTAAGCAGTTTAGAATCAGTATATTGCCCCAACAATCTGGGTCCTCGTTTTACCGATCAACCCTTGAGGCGGTGAGACTCGAACTGCCAAACTGCTGGCAGTCAGCAGAAGTAGCCTGCAGTACTGCATTCTAACCACTGTGCCACAGGGCTCTGGTGATAATGCCCTGTCTTGGGGTTCCTAAAAACCCTTATGTCCTAGCTTTGTTGTCAAACCTAGGGTTACAGTCATGTATTCTCAAGGCTCTGGTCTGGTTTGTTACTGTTATGACTGGGCTTGTGGTACTGTACGTTTTTAACTTTTTTTTATTTATAAGGGAACTAGAGTCTACTGGAATGGGTGGCTATAACAAGTTTCAAATAATAATGAAGAACTATAAGCTATAAGAAGCAGACCTTTTACCTGTAGTATAGACTGAGCTAATTCAGTATTTTCAGGATTGTCAAAATTGAGTAACTGAGACCCAAATCCATAGTAATATGGCCCCAATTTATGCAGGTCAATCACACTGGCATCAGCATTAAACACTGTCCGCCAGCTCTCCTTGTAAACCTTTGGTAGCTCCACAGAAATAATCCTCCGCTTGTCATACAAGCCTTTGGCCAACCAGAGAGGGATTTCCAACTTTGAACCCTGCATAATTGGAAAGAACACAAAAAAGGTAAACCACAAAACCACAACTGAACACCCCTAATGCTACTCTGAGCAGCCCTGAAAGTAGAGAAATCCAATAGGGATCACCCAAGTGCAAGACATCTGCAGCAACAGGATTTTCCACATCGCTCCTCGCTTTAACTGTTTATCTATAGCAAGCAGTCGCGACTGCTCTTGCGAGGGAAAGAGCTGCGATTGAGTGGCGGAGGCAGACCGAAAGCCAGCTGCGTTTCTGAGATGGGGCGGGCCTCCAAGGCGAAACCTACAAAGCCAAGAAAGGCTTCGAACCCCATGGCTCCCCCCCCTCTCCGGCCATCTCGAGTCTGAGCACGGGGACTGGGATGCCAGCCCTCCGCTTCCTCGGGCGGAGGCGTTCGAGAGCATTTGGGGCAGCCATTCCTTGGCCTCTCCCTGCCAGCGAGGCTGCTGGACAAAGACGAGGCCTGGCCTGAAGCATCGCCGGTTGTAATCCAACAGGCCGCGCCAGGCCACTCGGGCCCGGAGCCGCCGTCGCCCGTCTAAAGGAAGCCCCAGAGCAGCCTCAAGACCAGCCAGCCAAGGGTCCGTACTTCCGGGCAGACGCTACTTCCGCCGCGCGACCGCCGGGAGCTGTAGTCCGCAGCAGCTCTCACCTCCGGGAGCGCCTTGCCAGGCGCAGCGGCCGCGGCCCTGGCCAGGACGCCAGCCAAGCGAGGCCAGGCGACCTCGGCCCGGCCCGGCAGCCGCTCCTGCGACATAAGGATGTCGGCCAGCGAAAGGAAGTTCTCCTCGGGACCGAGCGCGGCCTCCACCGGTGCGTAGGGCTGCGCCATGGCACCTCCCGAGCCGTCACGGCGCCCAGCGTTTCCTCAGCCCTTGCGCCTGCGCGTAGGCCCCAGCGCCTACCGCCTTTCCATTGGCTGCGAAGGGCGGAGGCGGATCCGTGGCCGCTGGCCGGGGCGCGCGCATCGGAGCCCCTCCCACCCGCGGAGGGGGCGAGGTGGCGCGGCTCTTCGGGCGAGCTGTTGCTCGGGGCTCCCCGCGGGCGGGGCTCCTAAGGGGCACGTGGGCCTGGATTGTCTCCCAACGCGGGGGTTTCCACGTTGGCAACTTTCAGACTTCAACTCCCAGAATTGCTCAGCCAGCATGGGTTTGCGTAATGGCTGGTGGGAGTTGAATGCCACAAGTCTTAAAAGTTGCTAAGGTTTGCGAATCCTGCCAACGGGCAGGCCGCTCTTCGCCTCGGCCGCGTCCGCAGTTACGTCAGGGCGCACCGGGTAGATGCGTCGGGCTCCGAGACCCAAATCATTGCCCTCGGACATGTTGCGATGCAATCTGTTTTACGTGCACCGCCAGAGTGCCTTTTGCCCGTTAAAAGGAAGGCAGGAATTTTATTACTGTTAACATCTGAATTGCTCTTCCTCTGAAGAGGAAATGATCTTTTTTCTCCTATGGGATCGGCTACTTTTAACCTAAAAAATTTAGATTGCTGAAATTTTAAAAACAACCATGGTTTGCAGAAATCACTCGGACCTTCCCATACTCTAATAATTGCTTCTGAGTTTTCTGTAAACGTTTAATTTTATTTAACTTTTTTCTATTTGATGTGTTCTTATCTCTTAAATATTGGACTATAAATATAAAATTCTCATCCAACTTAGAGCCCTGTAATGCCCTACTCCCGTTCAAACTTGCAATGGACTCATCAATACACACAGGCTCCAATCATTCAACTAACTATATTCAAGCTAACTATTCTAGCACTGATGTTATCTACTTTAGGTAATGACACCTCTGCATAAAAACAACCGAGCTCAGAGAGAACCAAGGATCTCTAAGTAAACTCATCTAATGGTGCTATGGAACAGCCCACATTTGGACATCTTTTCTACTACCGGTATAACCAGAGTCTTGCAAACTGAATGCTTCACCAAAATCAGAGAATGACGCTGGAAACCTCAGCAAGCCAAACCAGGAACTGGAGAGGAACCGCAATTGAGATGTGTTTGAAGGAACCGCAATCATTTTATGTCAAAGCCAAAGCTGCGGTGACTCGTGCCCTCTGCAATGCAGGCGAGGAGCGCAGAGCCCACACGGTTCTTCTAAGGCAGGCTCTGCAACCGTTAAGACTTGCGGACTTCAACTCCCAGAATTCCTCAGCCAGCATAGCTGCCTGGGGAATTCTAGAACTGAAATCCACAAATCTAAAAGTTGCGAAGTCTGGAGACCCCTGTTCTAAACGGGTTCTAAGTAAAGGGGGGGGTGTCACTGCTTTTGTTTGGGTTTTTTTATCACTGTAAGACGCTCGGAGACATCGAGTCAGTCCCGGAGCTGAGGCTGCTCCGCCAGACCGGGGCCTCCCGCGGGGGAAGCGGGAGCCGCCAGGGCACGTGAGCCGAGCGGCCCGGCCTTGCCTGCTGAGCCGCCGTCCAGGAGACAGAGGAGGACGGGGGGGCAGGCGCGCCCACGAGACCGCTGCGAGGCCGCGCGCGCGGCACTCTTCCAGGCGTCTCCAGTCGGGGGTGGGGCGTGCGACCGTTGCCATAGCGACGCGGCAGTGCGTTACCGGGACAACGGGCGGCGTCGAGGAGCCGAGTGCCAGGTTTCGGAGCGTTGAGCGGCCGCGCTCGGCCGGGCCGCGTTCCCTCGGACGCCTCCCCGTCGGCGGAGAGCAGGAGAGACGGAAGCGTCGCCGGCGCAGCTCCAGAGAAGCCGCCGTCGGGGACCTTCCGGGAGGCGTTTCAGGGATCGCCTCGTCGATCCGCTTGGTGGGTCCTGGGCTGCCCCCCAACCCCTCTCCCCCCCCCCCGACGTGCGGGAAGCGCAACCCGGAGCGCCGGGGAAGGCTCGGCCGTCGGTGGGCGAAGCGGCGAGCGGGCGGGTTCTGCTAGACGTCGGGAGCGGTTGGGACTTCCTCCCCGCCTGCAGCTCCGGTTTTTACAGCCTGGAACCCTGAAATGCCAGTTTACGCAAAGGCCTTTGCCCCGGCGGGGGTCGGGAGGTAGTGCGAACTCCGCCCGCGGGAACTTCCGCGCAATTCTTCCCGCTTTGGGCTGGAGGGAACCTGGGGGGCATCTGACCGCTTGGCAGGGACCGATCCTTCCCATAACCTCACTGCGATCTGCCCTGTTCCAGCTGCCTGGGTGCAGCTGCAAAGGGCCTTTGGGGACATCTGGGGAGGAGAGCCAGTAGCCCAAAGGAAGAAACTGGGAGAGATCCTGGCTGCTCTGTCATTGCAAACCGGGAGAGGTTACAAGGGGGGGAAATAATACTTCCAGGATAGAAATCGGATTTTAAGAGAGGTTTTTTTTTACCCCTTTTCCCTTTCAGGGTCTATTTCTCATTGACAGCCCAAATAATACTATGCATTTCAGATAATTCCCCTTCCCAACCCCCTGTTTTAAAGAAGCTTATTCTTCTTCTTTCAGAGGCTGACAAAGATGCTAACTGATCGAGCCCGGAAATCGCTGCTTCCTTTGAAGTTACCAGAAGGATTTCAGAGCAAAGTGGTTGCACCTCGCAATGCAAAGTTGGTTACAGAAGAAAAGAAGGATGTTCTGGTATGTTCCTTTTTAGCCTTTGGGGATGGATGGGCACATGCAGATATTTGAAAATGTGTCATGGGATAAAGGAAAACTTCCTTGGGTTGTCCTTGACACCTGGTGACTATATGGCCTCAACTGTGTTGTTTTCTTAACAGCATTAATGGTTTGCCATTGCCTTCTGCTTGGCTGATTTTTGACTTCCCAGCATTACAACAATACTTTATTAAACTTGCATGTCAGCCAGCAAAGAAATTACAATAAAATCAATAAATTACAAAAAATTGATAGCAAGTATGATGACTAGAGGATTTTCACACTTCCTTGCTGAAGGCCTGGGTGATGGTCTGGTCACCAACCTTGGGATTTCTTGATGGTTTCCTATTAGTGTCTGAAAACACTCATTTCCCAGAAAGTAAACTGGAATGATAAGCAAAAGTAACCGAGAGCCAGTTTGATCTAATAAAGCACCATGCCAGAAACCAGGAAGGTGTGTGTTCTAGTCCAGGGGTCCCAACCCCTGGTCCATGGACCAGTATTGGGCTGCGATATGCCAGCAACCGATCCACACAAACAAGCAAAGCCCCATCCACGGAATGCAGGCAGCAAACAAAACCACGCACCCTCCAGTCCGTGGAAAAACATCTCTCCATAGAACCGGTCCCTGGTGCCCAAAAGGTTGGGGACCTCTGTTCTAGTCCTACCTTAGGCATGAAAACTGCTGGGTGATTTTGGACCAATCCCTCTCTCTCAGCCCAACTCACCTCACAAGGTTGTTGTTGTGGGGGGGAAAGGAGGAAGGTGTATTGGATATGTTTGTCGCTTGAGTTATTTATAAAAATAATAAAGCTAGATAAAAAAATCTAAAAAAATAGCTTAACCAAAAATGCAGTTCCAAAATAGGTGAAGTCTGAGACTGAACTTGCATTTTTCAGATCCAGTACCCAATTCATTGAGGAGTGTCAGGATGATATAAATGGACCCAAGAAATGAAATGCTGGTAGTCTCTGACTTAAGATGGCAGTTGGAACTGGAATGTCCATCGCTATACAAGGCATCACTTAGTGACGGCAATCCCTGCAGTCCCAGCAGCTGCCATTACCCGAATTCCATGAATCCCATAGTCCTTAAGCAAGGCAATTTCAGGCAGGACTGGCAGTGCAAGAGGGGAGAAATGGGAGGCTGCACCAGTTGGTTGGGGGAGAAGTGCAATGAGATCTGGGGAGGGTGCAGGGAACTTCAAGTCAGTGTAATGCAACATAAAGAGTGCAACCTCTCCACAATTATCCATTCGGAGATGGCTTTGTTCAACCTAAGGAAAATAGGGAGGCATAGAAGAACGCTGCAAATTAATGTTATTACAAATGAAAGTTCCAATAATTGAAATGGGCAATCTGCATTTATGACTTTTTAAAGGGTTTCAGTGGGAAATCATCATTCTTTTCGGACTCCACCACAACCGACGGTAAGCCCATCTCATGGAACAGGAACAGCAGGAAGAGTCAATCCTGATGAAGGTTTTTGATGTACTTTTGCTTCTCTTTACAGCTGACACCCTCAGCTTTTCTGGAAGAGATGTCTCTCACAACGGAACAAAGGCTAGCAAGCACCCATGAAGTACACTTGCCTCGCATTATTCAGCTTTTGGACATGAGTGAAACCTCACACCAGAAAGTAAGTATTTTCTTCCACTTCAGTGCAGGACCTATGGTGCTTCTTGCCATACACAGGCATGGAAGAGTTTTTGCTTGCCACATTAAATGCAAGGGGTATGTTGAAAGAAAATTAATATTTCAAAAATTGTTTTTTTTTTTACAAAAAAAATAGGGCACAGGATTTTCTTATCTTAAAAAAGATAAATAAATATTTGTATATTTTTTTATATTAAAAAAGAGAAGAGATGCCAAAGGTAATATGAATTGTTTGAGAAATCCTGAGGCAAAATTTGATGTAGCATCCATGAAGTTGGAGTGGGGAAAAGGGGAACCTCTGTATGATCGGGGCCATGTCTCAAAATGGCATCCTTGGAGCTGTACTTATCTTGTTTGGAACCATCCAAACAAGAACATCCAAGTGGGGCTGTTTTTCACTTTACTCCACACAATACCAATTTATTAAAGTAAACCTTCAATTTAATTGACTTCCGGTTAGCAGAATTTAGATGTATCTGAATAAAGTCCCATCTTAGGGTCTAGTCCCTAGACTTAGGGCCAATGACTCTCTCTCATCCAAACCAACTTCATAAGGTTATTGTTGTGGGAAAATTAGGAGAAAGAATGAGTTATTAGATATATTTGCCCCCTTGAGCTGTTTATAAAAGTAAGAAAGGTGGAATATAACTTAAATAAATAAATAGAATTCAAATTAAATGTGTGTAAAATTCATTCTGATTTAACTGATACTCTGCTTGAAACCTGTCCCCCCCCTAGTTTGTTAAATGAATTTGTGATGATAAAACCAGTGGCCGTTTGTTCTCATTTAATGTTGTGCCAGGCCCTTTCCTCCTGAGCCTGTCACCTCATCACGTCTAACTGGAAGGAGGCCAGGCCAGGTTGCTCCCACCCTGTGGCCTAGGAAACAACAATCTCCCCCTTGGCTACTGCAGCCAAATCTCAGTGGCTGGGAATCAGCCCCGATTCTTTCTGCCACTCCAGGCCATCAGTTCTTCCTAGCTCATGCAGAGCACAAGCTTGCCAAGGAAGCCCCAAAGCAAGAGGCTGGCCTGATTTTTTTCCCCCCTACAAGATACTCAAATAGCAAATACAGGTAGTCCTCGACTTATGACCACAATTCAGCTCAAAATTTACATTGCTAAACAAGGCAATTGTTAAGTGAGATTTGCTCCATTTTTGACCTTTCTTGACACAGTTGTTAAGTGAATCACTGCAGTTGTTAAGTTAGTAACATGGTTGTTAAGTGAATCTGGCTTCCCCACGGACTTTGCTTGTCAGAAGTTCGCAAAAGGGGATCACGTGATTCTGGGACACTGCAACCGTCATAAGTGCATGCCAGCTACCAAATGTCTGAACATTAATCACCCTGGGGATGCTGCAACTGTGGTAACTGTGAAAAACAGTCATGAGTCACTTTTTTCAGTGCTGTTGTAACTGAACAGTCACTAAATGAATGGTTGTAAGTCGAGGACTACCTGTACCAATCCCATAAGTTGATGCCTGAGGGCAGGAGTGCAGCTGGGCATCTATCCAGTCTTCTGGGCTATCCAGCAGTCAGAGTTTTCCTGGGGGGAAAAGCTTTCTGGCTGAATATCTGCCTCGACCACGGCCCTTCAAAGCCCCAGAGACCTGCCAGGCCCCCACATGGCCAGAGCTGAGAGAGCCCCCAGGCGTGGCTTCACTTACAAAGGTAGCTGTGAGTAACCTGAGTTGTTGACTGTGGCTGAGTTTTAAACTCACCTCACTTTTCGGTCAAGTATACTGTTTTGGTCTATTTGATCTTATTGCCAATGTTAGCTGCTCTTTACCTGATGCTGTAACGGTTATAGATGCAATGTAACTGCGCTAAGCAACTCCAGCATTTCCATCTGTTGCTCTGCATCTTCAGTTCTCCTCAGTCGATCTGGACCGGACTCTGTTTCAACCGTTCCCATCAGAAGTGGTTTTTCAAAACTATGCCCCCTGTGAGCTCTACGAAGTACCACTGATCCTGAGGAACAATGACAAGGTAGCCTTCATCAGCAGACTTGGGATAAAGTCTGTGGGGAGAGTGGGTCATGGGAGGAAAACCTCTGAGGTTTCAAAGAAAATCTCCAGTTGTAAACTTCTTATAACTCTTTGAAACCTAAAAGCGTTTCAGATGAGATGAATGTATTTTCCAGAAATATATCACAAGACAAAATAATTACAAATTAAATAATCTTAACATTGTGCAATTCTTTGCTTAGCTGAGAAAAAATGATGAGAAAAATAACAAGAATCAGAATAATTCTGCACTGCATTTTATTGATGTAAAGTAAGTTACTACAAAATCTGGAAGGAAACTAAATTGCAAGATAATGCTCCTGACAAGTTCTTTCAAGAGAAAAATTTGCTTTCTGGATGAGAGAGTTGAGGAAATGCAGCAAACCAATTCTGCAGATGATACAAAGCTATCGTGGGTAACTAATACTTGAGAAGGAAAAAAGTTAAGAAAAACTCCAATACAATGCTGGAAGTAAACAAATAAAATGAAACTTAACAAGGAGAAATGTAAAATCATGCATCTTGTTAAGAAAAATGAAAAAGATGTCCAGGTTAGGGGAAATTTGCTCAAGGGCAGCACTCAAGAGGAGGACTTTGGTGTACTAGTGCAGGAGTCCCCAACCCCTCGGACCGTGGATCAGTACTGGACTGTGGCATGCCAGCAGCCGGTCCACACAAGCAAGCAAAGCCCCATCCGCGGGATGCAGGCAGCACACAAAACCACCCCCCATCCAGTCCACAGAAAAACCTCTCTCCACGGAACCAGTCCCTGGTGCCCAAAAGGTTGGGGGCCTCTTAGTATTAGTGTACAAGTCCAACATGTTCCAACAGTAGAAGGGCAATTACAGCTTCTTTAAAAATAATTCTTATTGAAAAAAGACAATACAAAATAAACACAGAAAGGAAAATTAAAAATAAAAGAAAAGAGAAAGTGCAAGAAAAAAAAGAAAAAAAAACAGGAAAGAATAAAAAAAGAGAAAAAAAATATTTAAAGAAGTGGCTTCCATTCATCATAAAAAGTACAAGGAATAAGTCTTCACCCCGAAAGGTTACATGCAGGTATCTCTTCTTTCCCTTCACTGGAGATTTTCAAATAGGCTGGATAGGAGATGGTATACTGAATCTTGCAGTGGAGTTGATGACCTCTTAGGTTCCTTCCAGCTCTATGGTTCTGTAAAGAGAGACCCATGTACTTGGAAGCATCATGGCTTTCTGGTTGGCTGAGCAGAAAGAAGCAGCATGACTAGGTCACTGAGGCAATCAGTATTCTGTTGGTAATGTAGCTTGGATTTTTTCAGCCACTTTGTCTCCAGTTTTGTTTTCTTGAGTCTAGGTGTGTAAAACAACACAACCATGTAGAGTTAACAGAGTAACAGAATAACATAGTTAAAAGGGACCTTGGAGGTCTTCTAGTCCAACCCACTGCACAAGCAAGAGCCCTATCCCATTTCAGATGAATGGCTGTCTGGCCTCTTCTTAAAAGCTGCCAGTGATGAAGCACCCACAACTTCTAAAGGCAAGCTGTTCCACTGGTTAATTGTTCTCATTGTCAGGAAATTTCTTCTTAGTTCTAGGTTGCTTCTCTCCTTGATTAGCTTCCATCCGTTGCTTCTTGTCCTGCTTTCTGGTGCTTTGGAGAATAAATTCTTCTTTGTGGCAGCCCCTCAGATATCAGAAGACTGCTATCATGTCACTGTCTATCAAGTTAGTTTAGTTGTGCATGACTCTGCTTGCTCTGGGTTAAATGTAAGTCTCTTGTAAGTTGAGTGGACTATGTAATTCTGTTTGGTGTCCTCACCACACAGATCCCAGAATTGATCCAGTGGCAACAGGATGATAGGATTACAGTGTAACAATAAATAAAAAGGACTGTCCTTCTATTCCCATTTGCCCTGGGCATTTTTTCTTGCTCAACATGCCTGCTTCCTATGTCTTGACTTATAGGGGGTTTAAATACTTTAATTGTCACCAGCCCCCCGTTTACCAAACAGAAACCCCACTGTTTTCTTGTGGTCTTGACAATCTTTCACTGAACATCTCCCTTAATTCCCCGCATTTCCTGCAGATACCACGGCTGGTGAAGGTTGTTTGTGAGAGTTCACCTTACTTCAGAGTCATCAGCCCCAATGATGTGTGCAACAAAGTCGCACCTGGCATGCCATCCACATTCCGCATTCTCTTCACTCCTGAGGAGAACAAGGTGACCCTTTTCTGATGCACGGTTGTACATAGCCATTCTCTATGAATATACCAACCCCCTTCCTCTGTTTCCCCAGGCTCTCTCTGTCATAATGACTACAAAACTGGCAGACTGAATGCATGAATCGTAGCAGTACAAAAACGTAAATCTGTGAAAAACACAACGTGTGTGTGTGTGTGTGAGAGAGAGAAAAGGATAAGATGATGGAAGCAATGTTATAATGAAAGTAATACATATACAAAGGAGGCGTATCTTGGATCACAATAATGCTTCCTTCACCTTGTCTTACTTCCCCCTACCTTTTTGGACACTGCTGCCTTCAAAAAAGATGACAGAGAATTAGTTTTACAAGAGAAGATTGACAGAAGCTGATTTGACACATCTTGCTTAGCATAATTGTTTTGGTTTAGTTAATACGTATGAACAGAGCTGTGGGTTATTAAGCAAGCCTCAATAGTAGGGTTTGCACTTGTATTGACTCTATCTATATACAATGAATATCTGTATTGCAAGAAGATTGCTGAATATTTCAAACTCACCATGAGTTTGTGGAGATTTTCCGTACTTCCGTATCCTTGCCAACCATGTTTTTTCCCATAACACTAATTTATACATTGCCTTTTACGTTATAAATTTTTCACATCTCCTTTTGAGAAACACACCAAGTCCAACGACCAGGATTCTGGTCCCAAGCGTGGTCATAAGTCGAGGACTACCTATCTGCAAGGGCTCTGAACTCCTCTGTAAGGGTCATGGAGGGAGTTCTCATTTTTCACATTCTTCTTTCTACTCAGGATTATTTCCATGAATTAACTTGCATTACTGAGAGAGAAAAATTCATTGTCCCAATCCGAGCAATTGGTGCCAGAGGCATTTTGGATTTCCCAGACCAACTGAATTTCTCCACATGTCCCGTCAAGTACAATACACAGAAAACCCTGCTTGTTCGGAACATTGGCAACCGAGAGGCCTACTACCAGATTACCACCCAGAGGTGAGGTCTTGAATTTTCTCCCAAGAGATCAGCAATAAGTCTGCCAGTGGTTTGGCTTTTTATCTTTCAGAGAATTGACAGATTTGTAGTTACAGAGGCATAGTGCAGACTTTCACCAGCTACAGAAAACCCCTTTTGTGCTATGTTGGAAAGTGCCCACCCTGAGCTGCCAATGCTGGGGGCTTTGAGCAGCACTTTGCCTCCTCCAAAACAGTGGTTCTGCTCAAGTATTCCAGCAGGCCATGAAGCCGAGTGAGTGTGCCTCTTGTTCACACTCGCCACCTTCCTTGCCACCCTCCTTTTGTGGGTCAACCCCCTCCTGTGCTTCCAGATGAGGCAAGCAATGGTTTAGCACTAATGTAGCAATGAAAAGGGGGAAGAGACGTCATGAGAAGACCAAACTCCCCTCATATGCCTCTGAATGAGGCTTCTTTGAAAGCCGAACTCCACCCTCTCTTGTGATTGTACATTCTCAGTGGAAGGGGCAAGAGAAGATTGGAGCAGGGAATTGGGCTTAAGGAAATGAGGAGGAAGCAGGAGAGACCAAGTGGCAGAAGGCAGTTAGGGGTCTTTGGTGCTCCCTGAGCTGGATTGTTTTCTTCCAGACGTTTCGTTACCCAACTAGGTAACGTCAGTCATGATATTATCTAGTGTGGGTAATGAAATTTCTGCAAGAAAACAACCAAGCTTAGAGAGTATCAAGGAGATCTCATTTCAATCCTGAGCTACAAATATATTTCCTTTATATACTGTGTATATAGTTTCCTAAAGCCACCCAGAGTCACGTGTCATGGTTCCGATAGTTGAAATCGTTAAAAGAACTTCAAGAATTCTTCCTTTAAGAACATTTTATTAGGAAACAAAGTATCGGCACTTACATAGTTGAACCCAAAACTGAGATTCCCTCCCCCCAGATACAAAGTAACAAGTTGCAATTCCCACCCCACAAACGCTGTCATAAATCACATTCCCCAATTAACACAAGACACTGACTTTTCTCGCAGGCTCCTCAGCCCGCCAAAACCTTATCAGACTATGTCCTTGAATTCCCACACTTCTACATTGTTATGGCTAACTAAACCCTCAAGCATTTACCCCATCCTCCGTTCTACATCTGAACTCTAAAAGAAGAGAAAAGGCACGTTAGAAGCAAAAGTAAAAATGGCTGCTGATTCTCAGTTGTCAGAGCAACGACATCCATTGTCACAGCGTTGCCATCACGTTAGATTGAGATGGATGACATATAAATTTAATAAGTAAAAAATATTAAAACAATACTAAAAACCCTGAACAATTTCCTATTTATTTCTATTAAATTTTATTCTATTACTTTCAGTTCATTTCTCTATGTCTTGATCATTTAGAATTTTATTTCTGCCTTCTACAAAATTGACTATTACAATTCATCCTCAATGTTTATTATTTATGTTCAATTTATTTTTATGTTCAATTTATTTTTATTGCCCTACTAACCCTAGCCCTAAGTGGAATTTTCCCCCAATGGGATTTTCCCATGTATTTTACCAGGAAACATAGTTAGGGCACGCTAGAAAAGTAAGTGCCTTCCTAACCATACCCAAGCACTCTGAATTTGTTGGCGATGTCTACTTTGCTCTCTGAGTTCATGGTGATCTAACCCAAACCCTAAGTGGAATTTTACTGCGAAGGTTGGGTCGGACGCACGTGGGGCTGCTGCCGGTTTCTTACGGCTGCCCAGCATGTTACGCGGCCTCACGGCAGCGGAATTGGGCAGGAGGTGCGGCTCGGCCGTGGAACAAGTGGGGCAGGTTTCCCCCCCACCTGCCGCAAGGGATCGCCCTGCTGTCGTTTCCCCCCACCCGCCACACAGATCGCCCTGCCCAAACTTTCCACACCGCCTTCCCCCCCTCCACCGCCCCCCCTAAAATCTTAAGAAGGGCGTTCGATCATCTTCCCCAGCTGCCCACGCCAAAGCGCCCTTTAGCTAAGGGGAGACGGGAAGGCAGAGGGGAGCAGCCATTCTCGCAAAGGCACCACAAACCCGCACAAAGAGAACTGAACACTTTGCTGAGTTTCGTCCTGTTGCCGCACTAAAACCTGGGGAGCGCCGAAACTTACTTGCAAGTCCGGGGTGCTGGAGTTTCCCGGTGTAGTCGTGCCAAGCCATGCCGCCAGGGTTCCCAGTGGCCAGCAGAAGGGAGATCGTGGCAAGAGCGATCTTTTCCCCCATTCCCTCCCTGGCCCTTGAGCTCGTCTCGACACCTCTTTCTCTGCGCCGCTTCTGGCTTCTCACCTCTCCCCGCCCAGTTCTTGCAGCTGCACCCTGACTCCTGGTGCAGAGAAAGAAAGCAAAAGTGCTGGCGCACGTGGAGAGGGGGAGGGGAGCAGCCTGGCCCTGCCTCCCTCTGGGGCGATGGCGTGTGTGCCCACAGGGACGGCTCTGCATGCCACCTGTGGCACGCGTGCCATAGGTTCGCCATCACAGCCCTAGGTGATTCACAAATCAAATCATAATAATACAAACCATAAACACCAAAATAAATTCCTTTAAACACAGTAAGCTTTAAAATAGCTCACTGCTGATCAGCTAGGAAATGGTTGGACTTAATGGAAAAACCATAATTTAAGCCTCTTCGAAAAGCTGGCTAAAATAGGGGCTAGCCGGATACATCAGGGAGTTAGGGCAAGCAATGGAGAAATATTTCTTCCAGGCCCCTTTATCCCCAAGCTGAGCAAACCTGAAGCATTCCTTTCCAAGCAAAATGACAACCCAGCGTTTCATAGTTCACATGAAAGAACTATGTGGGTCTCTTTTGAGAGAGGGTCCTTCCTTTGCTACCTTGCTTGAGATAGCCAAAGGAAATAATCTCCAGGTGAGCTGAAGAATAGATTCAGCTGAATGTCCTGTTCTGATGGACAGGCATGAGCATGAATGCATGATATCTCTCTGGCCAGTTTGGATTGCAATGAAATGTAAAATATAACGAAATTGTAATGAAAAATGAAGCTTCCAGAGGGCTATGACGAGACCTCCAGGCTGCAGCACAAAGCATTTATACCTTCAACAGTAACAGAACTTACAGTGTGCTTGTTGTTGTTAGTTGCGAAGTCGTGTCCGACCCATCGCGACCCCATGGACAACGTTCCTCCAGGCCTTCCTGTCCTCTACCATCTTCTGGAGTCCATTTAAGCTCACGCCTACTGCTTCAGTGACTCCATCCAGCCACCTCATTCTCTGTCGTCCCCTTCTTCTATTGCCCTCAATCTTTCCCAGCATTAGGCTCTTCTCCAGTGAGTCCTTCCTTCTCATTCGGTGGCCACAGTGTGCTACCCTCACTGGAAAAGTTGGGATACATACAGAGATGTATCTGCCTTGAAAATCACCCATGTTGAACTGTGTAGCACAGTCAAACATGAGCACAAGAAATGTCCTATGACATTTGTATTGTGTATGTGATAAAATGCTTTATGTTTCTGCTGTAAAATATTTTGTAAAATTTGGCAAATTTCAATTCTATGGAAATCCTGAGTCCTGGATTTTGGACATATTCTATACATTAACCCATATGAGGTACCTTGTTTGAAAAAGGTTGGTCTTACAGTGCAGTGTTTTGCTCACGTAATGGCTATACAGAGACAAACAGATAATTATAGTAGTAAATAGATAGGGGAAAAACTGTGATTGCATCCTGGTCTGTATCTGTGGGGACTGCTGTGTAAAAGTAAATGGAAATAAAACAGGGAAGAATGCTGTGGACGAGGTGGGGAGACAGGTGAGGTTTGTGCCTCAGTCTGAATGAAACCATAGTCTCATTGTGAGAAGAGGAGGAACTTGTAAAGTTCTTGTAGGACTCATCTACTGTCGATTTCACTTCCAGCCACCATTTGTTTGCTATATAATTTAATCAGGTAAACCTGGCCATAATAAGGGATGTTTCTTCTTTGAATTACAGACCATTTTCTGCCAAACCCTCCATTGGGACTCTTGGAGTAAATGAAACCACACAATTCACTATTGACTTTTATCCAGAAAAAAGTGGCAACCACTATAAAGACCTTGTTATACATTATGATACAGGTGAGAACAGGGAAATCAAGTTTTTTTTTCATTTATGGAATCCTGAGATTTCAGAGCCTTTGGATCCTAGCAGTGCATCCTACAACTATTCCTTTTTTAATGCATAATACTAAATGCAATGCCTTGCATTGCTGGATTAGATTTTTCTTGCAGCTGAAGACACTGTAGATAAGCCACTTCCAATGAGAGAAACTCTACCACCTACTCTGAGAACTGTTAGGGCGGAGCTGTCTTCACCCTCTTCCTCTCACACAAAATACCTGCACTGAGCTGCTTCTTTTTCCTTTGGAATGCACCCCTTCCCTCCAGGAAACTCATACAGGTAGTCCTTGACTTACAACCATTTTGTTTAGTGACCATTCAAAGTTAACAACAGCACTGGAAAAAGTGACTTATGGCTGTTTTTCACACTTACAACTGTTGCAGCATTTCTGTAGTCATGTGATCAAAATTCAACTGATTCATATTTATGATGGTCACAGTGTCCTGGGGTCATGTGATCTCCTTTTGCGACTTTCTGACAAGCAAGGTCAGTGGATGAACCAGATTCACTTAACCGTATTACTAACTTAACAACTGCAGTGATTCACCTAACAATCAGGGCAAGAAAGGTTGTAAAATGGGGCATGACTCACTTCACAATGAAAATACTGGGCTCAATTGTGGTCATAAGTTGAGGACTACCTGCACACTATTCCTTCGCCTCACAAGAGATCTTGGAACTCCTTAGGGTTTCTCCCAGAGCAGGGTGTCAAAATGGCGACCAGTAGGCTGGCTGCATCACACACAGGCCATGCCTACCCCAGCTCCACAAAGGCAAAAAAATGTGATACATCACGATACAACACATGACACAATTGAGTTTGACACCCATGTCCCAAAGCATTGCACACTTTGCTCTTGTTTGCTCTTGGTTGGGGATTCTGGGGAGGGTAACAAAGGGGTTGAATTGCCTTCACTGGTATATAATCTGCTTGACAGTGGATGTCCATTTTGGAAATAGTTTGGTGATCTTTTCAAGTTTCATGAGCATCAACAATTGTTTTTCAAAAATCTAAAAAATTTGCTTTGTTTGATCAGTGACACATTGCCACACCCTGTGTTGTGTGAAGATCAGACTTTGATAATCCATATTCAGAATTCTGTTTTTTAAATAAAGCAGAACCACCCACACTCACACCTGATTATCACCCCATTGATTAAAACAACTGACACTAATTTCCCCTTCAAATGAACTGATAATCCTAGAGGTTCATTTACTTACACAAGCATAATATTTTTGACTTATTTAATGAATTCTCTATGTATTTTTTGGATGTGTGTGTGAATATTTTTGGTCATATTTGTGCAGAAATACTGAACATTCAAAAGGGTTCACAAGCTTGGTTGTGCTAACTGATTTAAAGAATATGGTTCTTTGCTTGAATTACTGTAAAATAAAATCATGTTTTGTGAAATTAAATGAAATGCTTTTTACAAAAGACAGACATAGCTAACTTAATTGATTCTTAACAATTTTCTGACTTTCCAAGGAGAAGACATTCATGTCAGTTTGTATGGAGCTGCTACAGATGTCAATGTGAGACT
This sequence comes from Azemiops feae, assembly GCA_023970755.1. NCBI lineage: Eukaryota > Metazoa > Chordata > Lepidosauria > Squamata > Viperidae > Azemiops > Azemiops feae. The sequence goes on from JALGBA010000315.1 coordinate 280,740, forward strand.
GGATAAGAACTCCTTGACAATCGAGAAGACTTATGTCACTTTAGCAAACCAGAGGTTTGTGGTCATACACAATCACAGTGATATCATTGCACATTTTCAATGGAAAGTGTTTGCAACACAAGAAAAGGACGAAGAGAAAAAACAGACGTAAGTTTGGTATGATATCTTATTTTTGAGTAATGGGAATACATTTTTGTGCACAGTAATCTATTAAATTTGTTGCAAATTTTGCAACACATAGCAGTTTATAATATAATTTTGTGTTTCATGGTTTTATCCATTTGCAGAATTCTATATTTCTCCTTATTTTATTTCATTATATTCATTTCAACACTCTTCTCAGTCTGCTTGTTGAAAATGTTCTTTATTTAGAAGCAGTCTTGTCTTTTCCTGCAGGTAATAATGGCTGAATAACTACTAGGCTTAAAAATATGGTATGACAAAAATGTACTTCATTTTATAGAGATCTAGACATTTTTGTCTTTATATCCTAAAGCATCATTAGAGAATAATTCTTTGCAAGCACAAGGAGAAAAAGAACCCAGAAAGGCTTTTTCAAAGGCATCATATCATTGTTTAAAGGTTTACATTTTTTTAGTTCCACACTTTGGAGGCTGATGGTTGTTTTGATGAGGGCAGGATCCTAAGTAGATGTGTTCATGCAAGGGAAAAGAGGGCTAAAAGATTACAAAGAATGATTCTCTAATCACTTCTGCTAGTTCCTTTAATACAGGGGTGTCAAACTCGTGACGTCACGCGATGTCGCGCAATGTATCGGGCCGGTTTTGCCATTGCCAGCAATGGGGTGAGCGTGGCTTCCAGATGATGCGTCCGGACCGCGGGCCAGCAGTTTGACACCCCTGCTTTAATATAATCTACCTGGCCATGGAGTCTTGAATTTGTTTAAATTAGTTAAGTATGGTCTGGGATTGTAATAAAGATTGTTTATCATAGAATCATAAAATCATAAAATAGAGATGGAAGAGACTTTAGTGGCCTTCTAGACCAACATCTTGTTTAGGGCAGGAATTCTCATAACCTCAGAAAAAATTACTGCCAATCTTTGTTTGAAAACCTCCAGTGAAAAAACATCCATAACCCCAGGAGGCAGGCTGTTCCACTGCTTAATTCTTCCTTATTTTGAGTTTGAATCTCCGCCAGTAAAGCTTCTATTCTCTAAAGGTTCTTGTTCTCCCTTTAAGAGCTCTGGGGAATAAATCCACACCCTATAATCATCTTTCAAGCATTCAGTGGGGCGTGGAAAGATAGATACAAAATAGAAGTTTAAAAGTCCTGCTTTCTCACTATTAATGATTAGCCATTTACCACTTTCTTCTTGAATTCTTCTTTGATTTTTACTCTTATTTCTAATATTGAAAGAGCATATTTTTGCTGCTTTTGGTATCCCTCAGAAACCTTAGCTCATTTTAAGTTTTAGCCTTCTGGATATAATTTCTCAGAGTCTGAGCAAAATTTCATGGATAAAAATCCTAAAGGGGAAAACAACTCAAGAAATGTGGGAAACACTGAAAAATACAATCATAAAAGCCCAGTCCAACACAATGCCACAAAAACAACAACAACAAGAAATCCAAGAAAAAACCAGCATGGTTGCACAAAGATCTCTCTGATAAACTGAAAGACAAAAAGGATAAGTACAAAAAATGGAAAGATGGACACATAACTAAAGCAGAATATCAGCAGATAGCCCGAATCTGCAAAGATGAAGTCAGGAAGGCAAAGGCTCAGAATGAACAAAGACTTGCAACAAAAGTCAAAGATAATAAAAAAGTTTCTTTCAACATATAAATAACAAAAAAAAAGTCAAGGAAACAGTCAGTCCAATAAAGAGAGAAGATGGGAAGGAAGTAACAGGCAGTAGAGAGAAAATAGAGCTGCTTAACTCATTCTTTGCATCAATCTTCACACACAAAAAAAGGATAGCCCAACCTACCAAAAACATAACATAAATTAGCAAGAAAATGGTAAAAGAACACCTGTCTGACCTTGATGAATATAACTCACCAGGACCTGATGGATTATATCCCAGAGTTCTGAAGGGGCTGGCAGATGTTATCTCAGAAGCACTGTATCGTCTTTCAAAAATCTTGGATCACTGGGGAAACACCAGAAGATTGGAAAAGAGCTGATGTGGTTCCCATCTTCAAAAAAGGGGAAAAAACCAGACTCAAGAAACTACAGACCAATCAGCCTAACATAAATTCCTAGGAAGATAATGGAAAAAATAATCAAAAAACAGATCTGCGAACATTTAGACACAAATAAAGTTATAACTAGTAGTCAGCACGGGTTTGTTAAAAACAGATCATGCCAAACCAATCTTATTTCATTCTTTGACAAAGTGACTAAATTAGTAGACCAGCTAAATGCTGTGGACATAGTATATTTAGACTTCCTGGTAAGCTAGAAAAATGTGGGATAGACAGCATCACCACCAGATGGATTTGTAACTGGCTGACAAATTGCACTCAATGAGTAGTACTTAATGGTACTACATCTACATGGACAGAAGTAAGCAGTGGTGTACCACAAGGTTCTGTCTTAAGCCCAGTACTCTTCAATATCTTCATAAAGAACTTAGATGAGGGAATAGAAATGGAACTCATCAAATTTGCACATGACACTAAGCTTCCAGCACCCCAGAAGACAAGCTCAGAATCCAAAAAGATCTTGACAGAATTGAACAATGGGCCCTATCCAACAAAATGCTATTTAATGTGAAGAAAAGCAAGTTTTTACACCTGGGCAGGAAAAGCCAAAGGTACTAATACAGTTGAGGCACAACCTTGCTCAAAAATACTAACTGTGAGAGGGACCTTCATCACTGGAGGTATTTAAGAAGAGACTGGACAGTCACTTATCTGAAATGATATAGGGCAGACATGTCAAACTCGCGACGTCACATGACATCGCGAGACGTATCGGGACAGTTTTGCCATTGCCGGCAATGTGGCCGCAGCTTCCGGATGACGCCTCTGGCCCGTGGGCCGGCAGTTTGACACCCCTGATATAGGGTCTCCTGCTTGAGCAGGGGGCTGGACTAGAAGACCTCCAAGGTCCCTTCCAGCTGTATTCTGATTCTTCTCTTCTTTAGTTGCCTTCTTTCCATTTCCTGTTACACATCTCTTTCTCTCTTTGGCTTTTGGGAGAGCTCTTGAATATATCTATACTGACCTTAAAGTTCTTTCCATTTTTTTTCTTGTGTGAGGTTTTATTTGTATGCAATTCTGCCCTCCCTATTTCCTTTTATGAGAGCTCTTTTAGTCTAATGGCTAAGGTGCTGGACTGGAGAAGGGACACCTGAATCCTATAATAATAACCGCTTCTGGAGGCAGGTTGTTCCACTGGTTAATTGTTCTAACTGTCAGGAAGTTTCTCCTTAGTTCTAGGTTGCTTCTCTCCTTGATTAGTTTCCATCCGTTGCAGAACTCATTTTACAGAATTTCCCATTCTTCCTGGACAAATTTCTCCTTTAGGATTTCAGGTCATTGGAGACAATGTACCTGTTCATCAAACTCTGCTCTCCTATGGTCCACCTCACAGGTCCTGTCCTTTTCAGTTATCGCTCCTTTGAATATTATGAATGCAAAGATCAATGGTGATCCTCATGGTGTCAGTCCCTTTTGCTTCATAACCAAGCAGTCTTTGGAGTCTGTTATAAAATATGACATTTCATCTCTTTCTCCTGGGTTCTCTAGGATGTGTCAAACCCTGCAGGCTGAACAAAATAGTGTGCTTGATCAGCTTCTGATGGAATGCAACATGAATCCAGCACTTCGTGAGCATCTCTCCATTGTCACCCGTACTTTTGAGAACCGACGGGCAACTGTCCATGAAGATGCAATGCTCTTCAACAATAAAGTCTTCTCCATTGAGCCTCTGGTGAGAAATACCATATTCCCTGGGGGGGGGGAGGGGGACGGAAGAGGGAATATGTTTTTTATGTAGAGCAGGGCCTTCATTAGTGATCTGAGGGCTCAGATGTGAAACTTGAAGGAGAGGCATCCTTCAGATTGGGGGGGGGGGACTATGTGAAGCACCAGGGAAATCAGGAGATTCAGGTAGTTCAAATGTGTATAAAGATTTATTGTAAGCTTAAGCTCTCTACAAGAATCTGAACTACTAATGGTTAAGGGAAATTAGCAGGAGTTAAGAATAAAAAGGAATTCAAGGTGGGCTGGACTTAGATCTCTTGTGGGCACAAAGGGACTCGTGACTGATGATGCATTTGACCCCTCCTTCAGGCCCAGCCTAGTCATCTCCTACAGACTGGTCCTTTTCATCTAATATAAACCCGTTGCTTTGGTTTAGAAAGGGTTTAAGCTTCCTTACAGTAACAGACTAAGCTCCAGAGTGCTTTTGGATCCACTGTTGTAATTGGGAGTCCAAATGATTTGTGGCACATGATCTTTTAACTAGCTTAGCTCTGATAATGCCCTGTAACCCTCAATGAAAGGAGGGTTGGGATGCAATGGGATGGCCCTCTTCCTTTTCAATTAATTAAAGGCTGTTTTTGATGGGCTAGTTAGATTGCTGACAATGGCTGACCAAGATGATTACATTTTGCCAATACTCTGCTGCATCTTTTATTCTATTGCTTAACATTCTTAATATTATATTTTGTTAGTTTCTAAACTCTTGATGCATTTTTGTACATTTGTAGATAAGTCTACTTACCCACTGAATGTTATTAAAAGCATTCTCTAGCATGTCCTTCATAGGGGTAGGGGGTAAACGTTCTCCACATACACCACATTTAACCCTCTATAATCCACATATAGACGAAGGGTCCCATCCTTCTTTTCCTGGAATAGGACTGGGACTGCTCAACCGGGGTCGTGTTGGTTGAATGAAACCTCGGGCTAAATTCTTATCAATGAACAGTCGCAATTCCTCTAACTCCCTGGAGGTCATTCAGTATAGTTTTAGTTTTTGTAGCTTGGCGTCTGGTAGGATTCCTATAGCAGAGTCAGTAGGTCTGTGAGGGGGGAGTTCATCTGACCCCTTCTTGCTAAACACATCTCTGAGATCTTGCTATTCCTTGGGGATTACGGGGAGATCCTTCCCTTGCATGGCAGCTCCTAGCTCGCGCCATGGGGCGGTCACTTTTTAAATTTTCTCCTGGCTTTGGGAGGGGCGGTGTGTCTGAAATTTTAACAGTCCTCTCCTTGAATTCACGTAAAGGTTCCACTTTTTTAGCCAGGCTAGCCCTAGGACTAGGGGTCTTTCCATCCCGGGCACTACTATGAAGCTCAGGACTTCCAAATGGGCCTCCATCTGCATCCCTATGGACTCGGTGGCAAACATTGCCAGGATACCTCCTGTGACAGACCCATCTAGTTGGCAGAATGCGATCGGGACTTTTAGTCTCCTCGGTCGGATTCCCAGTTTCTCGACCAGTGCTGGATTTACCAAGCAGCCCGAGTCTAATAGGACCCTTAAATTGGCTTTCAACCCTGACCTAGGGAAGCTCAGTTCTATGAGGATGGTCACTGGTGTAACCGGGCCACTTACCAGGGGATCATCATTGGAGTCAGCATCCGTCAACCCCTGGTCATCATCTGTTGAGGTCGGAGTTCCCTCAGCCTTTTTGGCTGATGGGGTGAACTTCACGACCTCCATCCCCTTCAGTGCCATTTTTCTGGCCCATGGCTGCGCCTTGGTGGTTTTCCCCACAGGGGTTGGGCTTGCCTTCTTGGCTGAACAGCTGGTCTTACATTCTGCGGCTTGGTGCCCTTCCTGGCCACATTTAAAACAGGCTGTAGATTGGATTTGTGAAGCCTGGGGCTTGGTTGCTTCTCTTTTGTCTGTGGATGATCTTTCCCATGACCTTGCCACGTGGTACTTGTTCTGTGTTGCAAGGGGGCCTTGCAACACAGGCATTGTACATATCATTGTTCAGCCCATCTTTAAAACTGCTATCAGGATGTCCTCCGGCCAGTCAACTTGGCATGCCAGGTCGTGAAATTCCTCAGTGGACTCTGCTATGGATCTGCAGCCTAACTGCACAGTCTTTATGCGATTTCTCGCTTTTTGGTCAGCCAGAGGGTCCTCGAACCAGCGATGAAGCACTGTCATGAACCAACTTTAAGACGAACGAGGAAGGTAGGTCAGGTAGGTCAATTACGGTCTTTGCTGCAACTTTAAAAAGTTTTTTTTTGGTGCTCTTTTCAGCCCCTTTTGCCATCCAGAATAATATTGGTAATATTTGCATATTTCAGAGTTTTAGAAAATGGAGCTGAAAGACAAGACTTTCTTGAGCTTTCTTATTCATTGTATTTATTCTATTTTTTCTTTAGGAGGGAGATGTTTGGCCCAATTCTACAACTGAAATCAGTGTGATGTTCAGGCCGCAAGAAGCCGGGATGTATCTTCAGACGGTCTACTGTGATATTTCAGGTATAACCTTAAATACATATTCCTATTTTAGGATTCGATTCACTTTCTTTCTTTTTGTTATTGCTGTCTTCTTTTGTGATCTTGAAAGAAAGTTTAACGCTGCACAGAATCTTTGCCACAGAGAAAATCTCTCTTTATGTGTAAATTAATTACTTCCCAAAATAATTAAGATTAAGAGATGAACTTGGCAAAGGTTAATGTCCATATCTGCTCAATGCAGTTCAGAACATAGATGGAATCCCAGGATTCCAAGTGGCTCAGTTCTGAGTCAGCTGCAAAAACTTCCTAGTTTGGAAGGAATTGCCATGTGGAGTACATGTAGTTAAGCTCACAATCTCCCTTTGATCAGGGAGATTATTCTGGCTGCAATCCATCTACCACCCAACAATAAGATAAGGTAAGATCAGGTGAGGTGAGGTGAGATGAGATGAGATATAAGAGGAGATATAAGATAAGATAACCTATATTGTCATTTTTTACTGCGGGCAGCATAAAATTGGAAATCCCAATATTAAAAGAAAAGTTCAATTTTACTTTGACTGGCTCAAATTAATCACCACCTATTGTAAAACTATAGGCAGCTTTCAGAGCTAAATTGCTTTCAGATTCCAGGTGACCTGTTGTGGCTAGTTAGATGCCTCTGCGAGCAGCTTTGCAAGCAGAGACAACACAGTGGTGGGATTGCCAGCCAGGAGATGGTTCTGGCTGACAGAAATTTCTCCAGAGGAAGCAGAAATCAGAGATTGTGTTAGAACCCATATCTATCTACTCTTTTGTCTCCTTTCCCTGACCCAAATTCCATTCTTCTCTCCTTGGGTTCTGCCATACTCCTGGAGGAGAGGGGGGAGCGATCGGTTTATTACCTTAGGTCAGTGATTGCAAACCTTTTAGAGACCCAGTGCCCAAATTGCAACCCAAAACCCATTTATCACCCGGTGCCAAGTGGGCATGGCCGCGGTGGTCATGGCAGACTGGGTGGGCGGGGCCAGGGCGGCGGGGGCCAGTCCCTCGCCATCTCCGGGGCACGGCACGCGTGCCCACAGAGAGGGCTCTGAGTGCCGCCTCTGGCATGCGTGCCATAGGTTCGCCACCACTGCCTTAGGTTTATTGCCTTAGCTTCCTCTATCACTACATTGTAACACTTTGCTTTCCTGCAATATTTCTCTCTACTTTCTTCTCCCTAAACCAGGGGTAGGCAACCTCGGCTCTTTTATGACTCATGGACTTCAACTCCCAGAATTCCCAGAGCTGACTCAGGAATTCTGGGAGTTGAAGTCCATGAGTCATAAAAGAGCCGAGGTTGCCTACCCCTGCCCTAAACTGTCAACTAGCGAAGGGGGGAGGAAGAAAGGAATGCAGCCTCTGGCAACTGGCTTATCTCTCCACTCTCAAGAGAAGGTGCGAAGAACCGCTTCGCTGCTACAACCAGAGCCGGCCTGATGTTATCTCCCCTTTCCCACGATGGACTTAACACCTGGGGATTGGCCGATTTGAACCGTCCGGATGAACTATGGGGTGGGGTTTGCTTGGGGACACTTTAACCTATTGATCTGCACAGGAAAACCTCAGATCCTGTCTAGTATGCCTACTATCAGCTTCTCCTAATAAAAGTTTCTTTTGGAAGAACCTACTTCCATGAGTTCTGCTTTCTTGGGATGAGGTTTTGAAGTGGGCCCTGACAGATTGCTCACTTGTGCTCCAGAAAAGTTGCTTCTCACAAGGAGACAACAGGAATTTAATTTTTGTCAGTGTGGTCAGACAGGCTTGGGAGAAAATTCCACTAGTTCCCTACTGAGCCTCCATCTTGAGTCCTCCCAGTTATCCAGCTTTGACAGCTTCCTAAGCAAAGTGCCCACTAGAGTTTGTGTTAGAGGGATGGAAAAACACCCTCCTTCATTCCAAAAGGCACTGATTGTGCTCATGCTCAACCTCCTGCCACCTCAGATGAAGCCTAATTGTGAGGAATTTAGGTAAAAAGGGCTGAAGTTCACATGACAGAGTCCTGCCCTATTCCTTGCCAGTCATTAACTCAGTTGATCTCAGATCACTTCTCAAGATGAAGCCCCATCGTTCATTTCCATTGACACAAATGATAATCCAACTTTGTTCAAATCAGAGCAATTTTATCTGCTAAATATTGAAAGAATTCTTCCTAACTACTTTTCAGATGTTCTTAGTTATTGTTTCCCCCCCTAAAAGTTGCCTTTAAAAGGGCCACTGGACATCATTGAACAGATTTAGTAAAGGCAGCAAAATAGTTCCTTTTTGCTGCTAGAATCACTACTTCATGGCTTTACCAGGAGTCCTTAAAGATGTCCAGTTAGGCTTGAGAGACTCTGTGTGTGTGTGTGTGTGTGTGTGTGTGTGTGTGTGTGTGTGTGTGCTGCTGCTTCATTTACCTGAGCTCTCCACTAAACCCAGAAATGGTAGTGGATCTACAAGAGCGGAGGATCCGTTCCAATGCATTCTATATCAACTCTACAATGAGCCTGGCTGCAGCCATCTTTCTCTTCATTCTTTGTTGCCACACAGGACGGAGGGAGGGGGGCTTGCCCAGGTGCTTCACTAGTCATAATAATCTTCTGTCCCATGGGAACCAAGGTCATCTACTGCTCCCGCAATCAGGGACTGGGCGTTGTATTAGAAAGCCCGCCAAATAAATGTATTGGGAAACGTAGTGATGGCATAGTTTTGTGGGTGGGACATTATACTTTGTAACTGGGAAATTTTAGTGGAAATTTCAGACTTGGTTTCACTTTTGATTGTGCCAATACTTTATAACTAATAAACATATTCTTTGAGGAATTTTCAAGCCTCGGAGTTCTGCTTTATTCGTCTCTCTCAGTTGGAACCATGACATTCTAATCCATTGCCACATTATTCTGTTGGATATCTGGGATCTCAACTAATTCCCCACCAGATCTTTAAGAAGCTCCTCAAGCATCCTCTGAAAACCATGTGGTTTCACTAGGTATCTGAAGCAAATCAATCTAATAGAACTCTCCCCACTGGGAGTGGGGGGATTGCACAGCACATCAGCAATGGACAATCCTGCATAGGATTTGCACCTCACATGGCGTCTGCCAGGGCACAGTATCCTCCCCTCAGTGTAAATGCGGGGTCCCACATCAAACTGTAGATCACATCATGACCGGCTGTAAGCAGAGGGCATCTACCGGTCCAGTATTTGATTTCTTTCATGCAAACAATGCTGCACCTCAGTGGTTAGATGGCCTAGACATTGGTATTTGAACAGAGATCTTTTTAACATTTACATTTTATTGTGTTTTACCAATCTAGGTGGAATGTTAATATATATTGTTAGTCCACGTATGATATGCCATGTGATGAATAAATCAATAAATAGCAAGAAGGCAAGAAGAGAGTGATTTGTGCACAGCAAGGGGCAAAGCTCAATGTCTCCACTGATCTTGTTGGGTTTGTCCAGAAAGAATTGTGCCACCATTAATTTCCTGAAAATGAGTTATCATTTCTACAGGCCGAGAGACCAGACTTCCTCTGCGTATCAAGGGAGAAGCAATAGGCCCCAAGCTACTTTTCAACTTTGATCAGCTGGACGTTGGGAAAATTTTTGTGGGATCATCTCACAGTTATGAGGTAAGTTCAGTTGTTACAGCGGGGTCCTTGGTGCTCTCTGAGCTTGGTTGTTTGCTTGCAGATGTTTCTTTACCCAATTAGGTAACATCATCAGTGCTAAGGATTGTGGGCTTTTCTCCCTGATTATATACAATAGCTTGCCCTCCCAGTGCTGGATAACGATATTGTTGTCAACTTGACTGTTTGCCTGGTGTTAATCCCTGCTTATCTGGATATTGGCTGCTGGAGACAATGTGTTCTCGTCTTTTTGTTTCCTTCTTTCTTTTTATTGCCTGTTTTGAATGTTGTGTAAATGTGGTTTGTCTTTTTTGTGTCTGCTGAGGCTTTGTCTCAATGTCAGGCTTCCGGGAATTCCCTAGAGTTTTTGGATTTAGCTTGGTCTAGGATCAGTAAGGTTCTCTTTCCTCTTACAATATGTTGGTCACGTTTGTAGAGGAAACTTTCAGGAAATCTAAATGAAAAATTAGAAGAATAATACTTTATTTCCCTTTTAAAGTGCTGAGTTCTTTCTTTCTGTCTGTCCTTCACTCTTTTCTTTCAGGCCTTTCCTCCCCATTGAGCTTAAGTATTATTTGGCCATCTTTAAACCAACACATCATCATTATAAAATTGGCCATCCTCCCACTGCCAAAGACTTGCCAGTCTATCAGTAGATTTATTCATCTAATTTCTTGTCCAAATTAGATACTGTTTCAATTTAAGTGGCTCAGCAGTACAAGCAGTCCTCAACTTCTATCCAATTCAGCCCAAAATTTTTGTTGCTAAGCAATGTGGTTGCTAAGTGAGTTGTGCCCCATTTTACAATCTTTTTTGGAATGGTTGTTAAGCAAATCATTGTAGTTGTTAAGTGAAACGTGGCTATTAAATGAATCCGGACTTCCCCCATTGACTTTGCTTGTCAGGAGCCCCTAGGAAGGTTGCAAATGACAGTCCCAGTCAATGCTGCAACCATGGCCAAAAAAAATGCCAGTTGCCTCTGGGGATGCTGCAACAGTCGTAAGTGTGGGAACTGGTCATAAGTCACTTTTTTCAGTGGCGTCATAACTTTGAACAGTCATGAAAGGAATGGTTGTATGTGGAGGACTACCTACATATATCATCAGTGCAAATCCATAAAAGTAGTGTATAAAATATATAATATCTAAATAAGAATTATATAAAATCCCAAATTTGCCCCCATAGCACCAAATCTCTCAATATATTCTGAAGCAATGAGGTCTTTACAAGCTTTGGAAGGCCACAAGGGGCATCTGTCCCTCAGCAAAGGGTCTTCAGGGGCCGCTGGGCCAGGGGCCGGTGATGAAAAGAAGCCCAGGCAATGCTCTCATGGGACATAGGCAGCTTCTGCAAAATAAAGGCATGGATTCAGGGATGCCCCGGTGACAGTGTTGGGCTCGGTTGCCATGCTGTACATTGCCAGAACCACCAATCACGAATGTGGGTCAGGCCAGTTCTAATGCGATCCAATGTCAGAACACTGTTCAAGTGGATACCTTTGAACTGAGGCTTTTCATGCAGCTTAGAAGTAATGAGGGTGAAGTTTCGTTCTCTGAGCTTGTGGGTTGGTTTCTGAACATTTCATTAGCAGGCTAGGTAACATCTTCAGCAGAGTTTAGGGAATGACATCCCCTAAACTCTGCTGAAGATGTTACCTAGCCTGGTAACAAAATGTTCAGAAACCAACCCACAAGCTCGGAGAATGAACCTTCACCCGAGCTACAGATATTTGCCACTATTGCAAGCTTAGAAGTAACTCAGAGGCACAACTGTTGGTTCTTGAACTGCCAACTTACTTCTCCCACTCATCTTTCTCCCTTCTCTCTGCGCCAGGCTATCTTATCTAACCAAGGAGCTATTGATGCCCTCTTCCACCTGATGTGGCCTTCCACTGTGCTGGGTGCCTGCTTTGCCTTTCAACCCAGAGAAGGAATCATTGAGCCGAGTGGCCATCAGGCCATTCACATTTCCTTCAGCTCCACTGTCCTGGGCCCCTTCTTGGAAGAGTTCAAGTTCCACGTGAATGGATCTCCCCAGCCTGTGACCTTAGTGATTCGGTAAGCCCCAAGCCTCTCCTACATTGGCTAGGCTGATTATTAAGATAAACCAACTTTCAAAGAGGCATTTGCACTGTGTGGTGAGGTCTGTTAGCCATGTGCAGATTCATCTCTTCTTTGTGACAAGAAAAAAAAATACAGTTGAATGGGCCAGAATGGCAATTTCCCCCCCCATAAAATGTTTCGTGAGACTCATTGTTAAATTCGAAGCATGTTTTTGCTGGTTCGACAATTATTGTTTCTCAGCTTGTCAATGAACTTGGGGGGAGGGAAAGGGATTGGAATGCAGACTTCAAAAGATCAAGAAAGCAAACTGTGAGAAGCAAGGACAGTTCACCAGGTGTCTGGCCAGACTCAGAGACACTTTCTCATAACAATATTTTTCCATCTAATTGGGCAACGTGACCTGATTGAGAAGGGGGAGGGGGAATTCTATACTTTTACTATATGGGATTGGGTGGGGTTTTGCCAGAGCTGGTGTTGCTTGCATGCGTACTGAAATGATGTACTCAATAAAGTTCTACATTAAGAGTTCGGAAAGGTTTGAAGGTGTTTACTTGGTTGGGTTCGTCAGTCGGAACCTTGACATTCATTCTGTTGGGCATCTGGCAGGATCAATGGGTGTTTTCATTGCTTATCTCTGCTGGGGCGGCATGGTTTACTCTGTTTGTATTATTTACAAATCTCTCTGTTTCTTACCCCAGGGGCTGTGTCATTGGACCAACTTTTCATTTCAATGTCCCATCTCTCGATTTTGGGGATGTCTCCTTCGGTAAGCCAGTCCTCCAAATTCATTGTGCTTGGGATCCTCTTCACTTTGGCTAGTTAGACCAATGTCCATCTGGTCCAAGACTTCTTTTGCAGTCCCAGCCAGCCCCCTAGAGGGACCCAGGTCCTCCAGGCTAGACAAGGCAAGAAGCTTGCTTCCTACCGATAATTTGCTACCTGCTGAACAAAAAAAAAAAAGCATGCCCAGATGTCCCAAATGTGCTTCCATTCCCCACCATTCAGTCAGAACTGAAGAAGCTTCTTGGATGAGAAGCAAAATGTTTTCAAGGGAAAAAGCAAGAAAGTCCAGCTGCCTTTTGAAAAGCATCTTTGGGACAACCATGACCTGGATGAGTGAGTATCTCCATAGACATGCCGAGATGTTCAGTAGGTTCACTTGGGAGACTGGGCAAAGGGACAAGGTTAAGAGAAGGTGAGGGGGAAAGCTACGTACAAGTAGCAGGGACTGCTGTCACGGCGTGCTTACTCCTTTGAAAGATGGTGTCTGCAGCGGCAAATCTTTTAAGTGACTCAAATGAATCATAAAGGCTATGGTATGACGAAAAGGCTATTATAAGCTGTAACTTGAAAAGAATTGTGGATGGAATTTTAATTGTCGAGGTAGTCCTCAACTTACAACTGTAATTAAGCCTGGCAATTTCAGTCATAAGTTATGATGCTGGTAAAACAGGTCATCATGTGACTGACTTGATTTTACAGTCTTTTTTAAGGCAGTCATAGAGTGAGTTTGGAGGTTGTAAAGTAAATGTGGTGGGTCATTAAGCGAACATGGTGGTTGTTAGGTGAACCCATTGTTTGCTGTGGTTATGCTAGAAACTGGAAGTAAATGCTTGTTTCCAGCAAAAAAGTCATAAAGTGCAACCTCATGACCGTGTGACATTGCAAATGGCTATAAAAGTAGGCCGGTGGCTGAGCGCCCGCTTTGGAACCAAGTCATAAATAGCTTTGAGGGGTTTGTAACTTTGAACGGTTGCTAAGTGATTGGTCATAACTCAAGACTACCGGTATTGTGAATGCACTTCCATATGGTGACCTTCCCTTCTGAAGCTGTGAATCTAAGAATTTCAGTGATTTTTTTTCAGGGTTGGGATAAATTTTGGAGTTTAAGCAAGAAGCTCTCTTGGGGAAAGAAAGGCAGTGCTGCTGCTGCTCTGATCTCACAGTTCTGTCCAAGTGTGCATTTTTTTGCGAAAATGTCAGTCCCAGCTTAATTTTAGTACCTATTGATACTTTCTGGGCAGGATAGTTATAGAATTAAATTCATTACATGTAGCTAATGGCAATTGATGGATGTGGCTTAAAACAGCCATAGTTCAGATAAGGAAGCCCTGGAAGGCTATCTGATAGGGTTGGTTTGAATGCCACTATTGGGCTGAGGAAAGCTGATGTTGCTCCTACATTCTATTTGGTCTTCCTGGTGCTGCTTGATGGACCACTTTTGCAAGATCAAGGGGGAGGAAGAGGAGGAGGAGGAAGATGGTCCTATTAAGGACTACTCATTGAGTACGGTTTGTCAGCCAGTTACAAATCCATCTGATGGTGATGCTATCTATCCCACTTTTTTCTACCTTACCAAGAAGTAGTGTCAAGCATAACAGCTTCTTCGCTTCAGAACATATCAAGTAGGTTGTGATCTACTTTGTTGAATGCCTTGCTGAAGTCTACTATGTCCACAACATTTCACTGGTTTACTAATTTAGTCACTTTAGCAAAGAATGAAATAAGATTGGTTTGGCATGATCTGTTTTTAACAAACCCGTGCTGACTTTTATTTATTACTTTACTCGTTTCTAGATGTTCGCAGATCTGTTTTTTGATTATCTTTTCCAGTATCTTCCCGGATATTGATGTTAGGCTGATTGGTCTGTAGTTTCCTGGGTCTGTCCCCCGCCCTTTTTTTTTTGAAGATGGGAACCACATCAGCTCTTTTCCAGACCCGGTTGTTCCCCAAAAAATATGGTACAGTGGTTCTGACATCTGCAAACTCCTTTAGAACTCTGGGATGTAATCTGTCAGGTCCCAGTGATTTATATTCATCAAGATCAGACAGGTGTTCTCTTACCATTTTTTTGCTTATTTTAATTTTTATTTCTAGTCTGTCTTTTACAGTTATGTTTTTGGTAGGTTAGGCTATAATTTATTTTTGCGTGAAGACCGATGCAAAGAATGAGTTAAGCAGCTCTGCTTTCTCTCTGCTGCCTGTTACTTCCTTGCCATATTGTCTCTTTAGTGGACTGACTGTTTTCTTGTTATTTAGATGTTGAAAGAAACTTTTTTTAATTATCTTTTACTTTTGTTGCAAGTCTTTATTCATTCTGAGCCTTTACTTGCCTGACTTCGTCTTTGCAGATTCCGGTTATCTGCTGATATTCTGCCTTAGTTATCTGTTCCTCTTTCCATTTTTTGTACTTGACCTTTTTATCTTTGAGTTTTATCAGAGAGATCTTTGTGCAGCCATGCTGGTTTCTTCTTAAATTTCTTATTTTTCTTTTTCAACGGTATTGGGCTGAACTGGGCTTTTATGATCATATTTTTCAGAGTTTCCCAAGTTTCTTGAATTGTTTTCCCCTTTAGGATTTTCATCCAAAGTCTCTTTCCCAAGCTCTCTGAGTTTGTTAAAATCAGCTCTTTTAAAGTCTAAGACGCTGGTATTATTATGTTCTATTGCTTGTGTTTGCATTATATTGAATTCCAGTATGACATGGTCACTCTCTCCCAAAGTTCCTGCAGTTTCAACTCCCTCTATCACTTCTTCTCTGTTCAAGAGAATTAAGTCCTTCTTAGTTCCCTCCCTTAGTTCCTTGTCTGTCCCTCTAGTTCCCACCTCTACCTTTTGGACAATAAAATTGTCAGCTAGGTTGGTTAGGAACCTATTCTATTTCCCACTTGGTGCAGAATTAGTCTTCCAGTTGATGTCAGGGTAATTGAAATCTCCCATTACATTATTGTAATGTGTTTTCTATATATATTTGTTAATTGGTTAGCAAAAGGGGGGGGCATGATTGGTACATTGTTGGGCAGGGCTAGATAGAGCACGAATCTGAGGGCAGGCTGCGTAGAGACCTGTCAGGAATTCTGAATGTGCCTTCTGCCCTATGGATATTAAACTTTCCAACCTTCTTCAGTCAGGAAGTGCTTCTATGAAGGAAATGACTGGCCCAAAGACACCCAATGAGCTTCCTTGACCAAGGATGAACTTACAAAACACCATGCCACACCACACCGGCTCTCATATCCTTGGTTCTGTCTGTTGTCATTCTTGAGTTTTGCCTCCTAAGAGCTGCCCTTTATCCCACTATCTTAAAGGGTGCTAGCTATCAAGATCTAAAGTTGACTTCGTGTTAAGTGGGAGGGTTTGATTTGGTGACCTTGTCCTTTTCAGATCCCTCATTCAGCTCACTTACAACCTCCGTTCTTGCTTCCAGGTTTCCCTCAAACCCTGTCCTGCTGCCTCAGCAACACTTCACTGGTGCCCATGACTTTCAGCCTGCATGTCCCAGGAGATGGTAATGGAGAGCCAAGTATTAGGAGTCAGGATCAAACCACTGACATCTCAAGGCCAATGTGGAGAAAGGCATGGTTTGCATCTGCAAAGCCCAAGGAATTTACCATCTCTCCCAGCTACGGTACCATTCGCCCACAAGGATTTCTGGATATTGAGGTACAAAATCACTGAAGCCTTGGAACACAATTGAAATTTGAAGTACAACTACTCGTCTGTAGAACTTAATTGTGAGGTTAAGATGCAATGGAAAGACTTCCTGAAGTCAGTCAATGGTCTTTGAAAAGGCTAGATTTTTAGTGAGTTGTTAATTAATTATTTTCCTTGCTCTTGCAAGATCCCCAGTCTTGGATAAAGTGAGTAGCAAATATGACATTTCTTCTTCTTAGGTTTATAACAAAAAAGAATACAGGTAGTCCTTGACCTAAGACCATTCGCTTACCATCTATTCCAAATAATTTCAATAGATAGAGCCAAATAAATCAGAACTCCAAGGCTAGAAGCTTCCTCAAAGAACCTGTTTATTGGATACATAATATTGGCATGGTCAAAAGTGAAACCAAGTTTGAAATTCCCTCCAAAGAGTTACACTATTACAAAGTTAAACTTCCTGCCCCAGTACTATGCAATCATCTACGTTCCCCAATAGAATAGTTTGACGGGCTTTCTAACAAAACGCCCAACTCTCTAGCTTAACCGATAGAATGACCTTGGTTCCCACGGGACACAGAATTGTTTAAACCAGTGGTGACGAACCTATGGCACGGGTGCCAGAGGCGGCACTCAGAGCCCTCTCTGTGGGCACGCGCGCCGTCGCCCCAGTCCTAGGCCTTCAGCTGGGTTTTATAAAACCTTTTCACTTTAGGCCTCCGCTCCGTGTGCAAAAAAAAAAAAAGGTTCAATCAGTCAATTTCAACTTCTCACGGGAAAAAAAAAGATCTTGCAAAGTTGGAATTGATTGATTGAACTTTTTAGTCCCACCCAGTCTGCCGTTACCACCACAGCCATACCCACCCAATGGGCCATGCCCACCCAATTGACCACACCCAGCCAATGGGCCACACCCAGCCAATGGACCACACCCAGCCAATGGGCCACACCCACCCGGCACTCGACGATGCATAAGTGGGTTTGGGGTTGCAGTTTGGGCACTCGGTCTCTAAAAGGTTCGCCATCACTGGTTTAGACTATCAAAGATACTCCGCACCCCCTCCCATTCATGTGGCAACATAGAACGAGCAAGATAGCTGCAGCCAGGTTTGTTATAAAGTTGACAGGTACTAAAATACAGGTAGGCCTCAACTTAAAATAGTTCATTTAGTGACCGTTACAATGGCACTGAAAAAGTGACTTGTGACCATTTTTCATACTTACGACCATTGCAATATCCCCATGGTCACATAATCAAAATATGCTTGGCAACTGACTCATGTTTATGACAGTTGCAGTGTCCCGGGGTCATGTGATCCTCTTTTGCAACCTTCTGACAAGCAAAGTCAATGGGGAAGCCAGATTCACTTAAAACCGTGTTTCTAGCTTGACAATTGCAGGGATTCACTTAGCGATGGTGGCAAGAAAGGTCGTAAAATGGGGTAAACTTAACAACTGTATCATTTAGTAACAGAAATTTTGGGCTCAATTGTGGTCATAAGTCAATGACTACCTGTAATAGACTTGTGATTGGTTCCCCCAAATTATGATCACATGACTACTATTCTGCCCTCTGGAAGCGACAGCCGTTTGGCCCTTGCAGAGTCTCTGCAGTTAGGTGACTGGGAGCCTGGGCGGAAGGCGTGCGGTGACCTTCCCTTCCCTTTCACACGGTCGCATGCACAAGCGACACCTGGGGAATTGGCAGTGGCTCACATTTTCATCCCCGTGCAGAAGCAGCTGAGCCAAGTACCTGTGTGAACACTTAGCATTATAAGATAAGCATTTTATCTTATTTATTTTAATTTCTTTTCTAAAATGAAACTACTTTGACTTCTCTTTAAAATAAAAGAGGAAGAGTAATAATAATGTGTAAAATAAGGTTGGGAGTCTTCAATTCATTCCAGTCTGCTTTTTTGTGTTTTCCAACAGCAACAGACCAAATACAGAAATAATTTTTTCAAAATAAAATGCAGCATACAGTGCATTTAGAAAATATTCAGACCCTTTTCACTTTTGTCAATTTTCTTATGCTGCAGCCTGATTCTACAGTTGTTGAAATTCATTTTTTTCTCATTAATTTACACTCAGTACCCCATAATGACGAAATGAAAACAGAATTTTAGAAATGTCTGTAAATTTATTAAAAAGAAAAAACTGAAATATTACATTGGCATAAGTATTCAGACCCTTCACTCGGTATTTGTTGAAGCACCTTTGGCAGCAATTACAGCCTCGAGTCTTTTTGGGTATGACGCGACAAGCTTTCAATACCTGAATTGGGGAATTTTATGCCATTCTTCCTTGCAAATCTCCTCAAGCTCAGTCAGGTTGGATGGGACCATTGGTGGACAGCCATTTTCAGGTCCCTCCAGAGGGGGGGTGTCAACGTATTTTCCAACGCACCAAAGGGTAGGACAAAAAACAATGGATGGAAACTAATCAAGGAGAGAAGCAACCTGGAATTAAGCAGAAACTTCCTAATAGTGAGGACAATTAACCAGTGGAACAGCTTTCCGTCAGAAGTTGTAGGTGCTTCATCACTGGAGGTTTTTAAGAAGAGACTGTACAGTCACTTGTCTGAAATGGTATAGAGTTTCCTGCTTGAGCAGGCGGTTGGACTAGAAGACCTTCAAGGTCCCTTCCAGCTGTATTCTGATTAAAATTGTATAGGGGTTCCTGCTTGACCAAAGGGTTGGACTAGAAGACCTCCAAAGTCCCTTCCAACTCTGTTATTCTGTTCTGTTAAATGACTTCACAATGAATCACCAAGAGCATTGCTATCAAAATCTGAGTACGAATAATTTTCCTTGGCATGTCTGGCTATGTGGCAGAGGTTCACAGCCTGAGGCCCTTGGACAATATGCAGTCTTCCAGCAAAACTTGGTGTTGAATTTTAACAATGTTAAAGCAACGTGAGAATCCTTGTTTTCCTTTTCCACTCCAGGTGACCTTATGCTCAAACACAGTGAAGACCTATGAAACTGCCCTGGTAGTGGATGTCAAGGGTAGTGGTGAGGATGTGCTGGCCCTCCCAATTTCAGCAAGGTACTGTTTATTTCATTTCTGCAATGCTGTGGCTTCTATGGTGACTCCAGTCTTTGTATCCATTCTAAACAAGATAACATAGAAGGGTCAGTGAATAAGTTGTCAGCATTTTAGTCTGAATCTGAAGTTCCCGCGTGAATCGTTAAGCTAATTCCCGCTTGTTCAAACCCCACCCCAATGCTCCAGTCCATCAGGAGCCAATATGCTGGCGTGAAGGTGTTGTGAGAACTCTGAGACGAGAAGGTGATAACAAGTCGGTCCCTGGCACCGCGACCTGGGTAACAGGCGGGAGCTGGGGGAGTAGCCGGAAAGGAGTTCATCCAGATGGCCCATTCCCCCCTCCCTAATTCCCATACAGATACATGAAAGCGAAAGCATCAAAGGCTTCAATCCCCAAGTAATCTTCCCCCTCCTCTCGGAATGGCAGCGTTCCGACAGGGACCTGACAGTTTGTTTCCTTGGCTATCCATGATATTCTCAGGAGTCTTCTCCAAGCCCAAGTTCAAGGGCATCAATACTCTTCCTATCCCACTTTTAAAGTGCAACTTTCACTTCCATAGAGTGTCACAGGCTTTCGTGTTCCTGATCTTTGTAGGTGTAGACATATCATATCATTTGAATACCTTTTCCGAGGCCTTCGTGGCTATTGAACCAAGTGCTAGTCTGCAGCATATTCCTTGATTGCTTATCCTTTACAGTTGAAGATGGATGATTGTAGGTTTACAGCAGTCTCCTTTGGTGATACTCACTTGCCTGAGCCTGTGGGTTAGGCAGCAGCTATCTTCTAGCTTCACTTTGCTCTCTTTGTCTGGAGATTGCTAAGACGTTTTGAAATCTGGTTGAGAAATAGCAAAGGGAATGCTAGAGAAACCATAACATAAACAAGGCAGGTCACATGGTGTTCTCAAGGACTTGAGCCTGAGGAAAGTGACCAAGTGTTGCAAACATGCTTGACACACTTCTGACTGGGATTTCCAGATCCAAGTCCAATTTTCTGTGCAACATGGTCTTCACACCTCAAAAAACTGAACTACCAGGAAAATATCAAGGCCCACCCTCTCTTGAGACTTAGGATCAAGTGTGGCTCTGCTTCCAGCAGCTTCACTTTTAATGTACTATGTGCAGTTTTAGAAACCCACATCTTCAGATACCTAATAACAAGCTAATGAGACTTTTTCAGAATTATAAATGTGTTATTCTCTGCATCTTCATTGTGGTTTAGAATTTTTTTTTTAAAATTTTTTTATTGATTTCTTTTTCTGATTAACTAGATGTCTCACACTTCCACTACATGTGGCTAGCCCCACTGTGAATTTTGGACGTTGTTTCCTGAAATTTCAGTATCAACAAATGGCAAAACTTGTTAATGAAGCTGACCTTCCAGGGTGCTATGGTGTTCTTCCCCAGGTTTGTTTGCATTTTGACTTCTCTCTTTCCTGTTTGAATGTCCTGCTGCTTCTAAAGTGAGCTTTTCACTCACATTGATAGTCTTGTACAGGAGGAAGAAACTGGCAGCACCTGTAGGGGCAAGGTGGATTTAATAATGTGCCTATAGAAAAGAGGAAAGAAATGTTTCAGCCCAGTTACGATCATTTCTTGAACTCTACTCTTGTTTACATTTTATTTAAGGATGTTTGGATAAGTTGTTGCTCTGTTGCTCTTATGCTATTGAAAACAACTGCTGAAAAGTTTGCTGAAATAAATTTTCAGAGCTCTATCATGAACAGTAAAATAAGTAAACAAAAGACATGGATTTTATTGGAGGAGATGGTGACAGCATAGAAACAGAAAGACTTCAAGCAGGTAATTCTTAGTGCTTTTATCTCCACCTAGGAATATAAGAACTCTCCCACCATCTTGTATTCAAGTCCAGCACCTTGTGGTATTATTCCACCTCATGCCACAGTTGAAATCCCATTAACTTTGGAAGTCGAGGAAAAAGGCCACCAGGAAACAGTGGCCTACATAGCTATCTTTGGGAACGAAGACATTCCCCTGGTGAGTGGATTGAATGAGCAGGAATAAAGAGGGCTTTCTTACACCTTGTATTGCCTGCAATAAGTTCAATAAAGTTCCTCTGCTGCAGGAGGACAGGAAAAGATTGTAATCCATTGGTAATGATAAGGTCATTGGTTTGCTTTATGTGGGAAGATACGCTAGAGAAGGAGAAAGAGGTAGATCATTTATTGAGGTGGATCCTAGGACCTGCCATTCTGGTATTTGACAGTAGAATGAAGAATGGTTGAAAATGGCATTCCAGATGATCCATAGCAAAATGATTGTCAAGCTCGAAGAAGCTTCATGCTGTTTCAGCCATTTCTCTTTCTTGGCTTGCCTACAGACCCAGGGGGGAAGAATGGAATGTGCATTTGCAGCTGTGGAACTGTTAAGCCTGAGAAGCAAGGTCATCCAAGATTTTGTTTTGAGAACTGAAGATTCTTTCTCATAATAATTGTCTGAAGCTTAATTGGGTAATGTGACCTGCACTGTCAGAGGGGAAGGGAGTTTCCATACTTTTAATATACTGATTTGGCGCCAATTTAGCCAGAGCTGATTTTCTATTCATCAATGCCGATACGGTGTGCTCAATAAAGTTTTGCATTAGAGATTGGAATGTCTTAGCTGTGCTTACTTCGTTGGGATCATCAGTCGGAACCTTGACAATGATACTGTGTGTGTGTGTGTGTATGCCAATGATTTGAGAATGGTTAAAAAATTCCATATGTAAGTGGGTAGATCTGAGTCTACAATATAGATCTAGGAAAAATCCCTTTTAAAACTTTACAGTTAAACACTTACTGTATTTCTAATTTATTCTGGAAATTTGAATATTGTGTAATTGGGAATGTGCACTGCATCATTCACTTGAGAAACAAAAGCTTTTCATAAGATTTTACTCTGTTCAAGATAGTGAAGTACTTAATATGTACAGAACAAAGATCCTAAGAATATTTATGTCTCCCAAGGTTTCAGAAAGGAGGCTGAAAAGCAAGCCTCCTCAGGTACAATAATGTTTGTAGCAGTAGAAGGGAAGGCCCTTCTAAGCCAGGATCTCCAACTTCAATACTTCTCTCTGAATGTTTGGGTTGGTGGCTGTTCCTTGGGTGAGAGTTTCTCCTGGGGCAGATAGTTACATTATTGCCATCTGTTCTTGAGTGGGAACTTACTCCTTCAGAACAGGAAATCTGTCTTCCTCAGAAATAAGCGCTCTATTTATTCAGTCAGTCAGTCAATTTCTATAGCCACCCAACTCAACCAAATGTCTCTTGGTGGTCATTATCAGGATTTGACTGCCTGCTCCCCCTCCCCGTCCATAGCAATCTATGTCCTGGCCTGTGGCTTGGAATGGCATAACTCACCACGGCCAACTCACCACAAGATAATTCTCTGCGGGACAATTCAACAAATACAAAAGTTAAATTAATTTCAATGGAACTGTGGCAATAATAAATTAAAGTCAAAGTTACAATAATTTTGACAAAAAGGTGGTCACCAATAATAAAAGGAACTGAATGAAACGGTTAATACAGCACTGAATTGTCCTTGGCAAGTTGACCGTGGCAAGTTATCCTAGAGCCCCTGTGGCTCCCATCTCACCCATCCAATCCAAAGGAGGAGGCCTTGCTGCCCAAGGAGCTTCTGCCTAGCAATCAGCATCAATGGACCACCAAGAATTCTCTCCAGCATCTAGTTGTGATCACACACTGCTCAATCAATCTTCTCTCACTGAACTGCTCAGCACCTCAACATTCAAACCTGCACTCCCCCCCCCCGCCACTTCACAGCTCTCATCTGTGAAGGTAGGCTGCTCCACTCTTTAAATTCTTCAAGTAGATGTTAACAATCCAGTCTCTTCTTACAGAATCCCTTTGGTCTCCTCAGCTACCAACACAGACCATGAGGAAATGTCTACTCTAATGTATTGCAGCTTGATAATTGAGCTGAAGCAAAATGGCTGACCAGCCCCATGGGGCAGCTACAGAGCCCTGAAATCAGTTCAGTCCTGTGTCCACCACAACAAAACAATAGGTTTTAAATAGGTTTTAACTAGGTTTACCTCCTGTCCTGTGATATAAATGAAGTATAAAGTTGATACCTAAGCACCAAATCCAAGTATGCATGAAAATCAACCTTCCTTAATTTAAGTATCTTGTACTTGTGAGGATTTCACTTTCCAGGACTCTCTTCCATGTTTATGTTTTCTAGGAAATTCTGACAGCTGTAATTCATGCATCAAGAGATCACCTAGATTATGGAAGACTATTTTACAGTATCCTGATCACTTCCAGCAGTCATAAATCACAATCAATGTTGCTATGTTAACTTCTGCTTGCTTCTTTTTCCCCCCTGCCATAGAAAATCCAATTGGTGGCTTTTGGAGAAGGTCCTGTTGTTTATGTGCATCCATCTAAGATCGATTTTGGCTGCATCCAGGTTTTAAAGAATGTTTCCAGGGCACTTTGTCTTTCAAATCAGTCTGTTGTTCCTGCACCATTTAAGGCACAGATGGTAAGTAAATTTTGAAGCTGATTTATATTGGGAAATAAAACTGAAAATGGATTCTTTGTTAACAGCTTTTGCCATGATTATAGGAGAAGGCCTTCCATGAGGTCATTTTCAGATAAACAGCACTTGGAATGGTGGACATTCCAAGAAGAGATGTAGATTAATAGTTAGCAATTTGCAATATAGAGCACAGAATAGTAGGGTTGGAAGGGACCCTGGAGATCTTCTAGTCCAAAAATTAAATGAATTACTAAAAATAAGACCTGTAACTGTCAGCCAGTGGCATCCAAGGAGTCTAGAAGGAGGTGGGCAAATGCTTATTTTAGCTGCCCGTCAGGCAGAAGGAACCAGAGGCCACACAAGATGCTGGCAGGTTGGTTGTGGCTCACCTACGGATAGGAATCTCACCAGACTGAGAAACTCACTACATAACTGTTAGGTGGTAGCAGTTGAGAAAATGGTAAGAGAATAACTATCCGACCTTGACGAATATAAATCGCCGGGACCCGACAGATTACATCCCAGAGTTCTGAAGGAGCTGGCAGATGTTATCTCAGAACCATTGCACCATATCTTTCATAAATCCTGGAGCACCGGGGAAGTACCTGAGGATTGGAAAAGGGCTGATGTGGTTCCCATCTTAAAGAAAGGAGAAAAAAATGGACCCAGGAAACTACAGACCAATCAGTTTAACATCAATACCTGGGAAGATGCTAGAAAAGATAATCACAACGCAGATCTGCAAACAACTAGTAGCAAACAAAGTTATAACTAGTAGCCAGCACAGATTTGTTAAAAACAGATCACACCGACTTCCGGTTTTGACGTCGTGGCAATGCAGACGCAGGAAGACCGGGCTCCGTCTTTCTCATTTGATTTTGCCCTGCTGGGGGACCCTGGAAAGGGTCGAAAGTCGCCCCGTAGAGGCGGCAAGCAAGGAGGGGACCCTAGTTGATCGTGGGGGGGTGGCAACCCTCCCATTTGATCCAAGGAAGCCCTCCAAACCGGCGGGGGAAAGACTGGCCACATTTGTGTAGCCAGTCCAAAGCTGCTGACAACAGAAGACAACAAGCACTATCAAGCAATCTTACAGCAATGTAGATGAAACTGGGTGAGACCTCATCCTCTCTTTATGATTTTAAGACCTCTTCCTAAAAATCTGCCCAAAGCACTCTCCCTGATGAGAGAGGGAAAGGGAACTTCCACCCCATTTCCTCAGGAAAAAAAAGCGCCGAATTAATTACTTGGGGAAAATGGAGAAACCTATAAGACCAATTTGGAAATAATATATATATACAGCTTGGAAATTTGGGGACTAAAAGTGTTTTTAAGACCTCTTTTTAAAGAAAAAAGACTTGAAAAATTTACAATATAAGTTTTGGATTTAAAAACTGAAATACGACATCTAGTGGTGAATTATGGCATTACAACTTATTTATGCCTAAAAGAAACCTGGCTCAAAGCCCAGAATTAGATAAGACTTTGGCTGGCCTTGGAAGTTTTTACTATTGAGAATTGCAGCTGAGAAAAAAGGAACAAACTTTGGGGCTGCTTATCTGTGTGGCAGAGATGATAATATTACTCTAAAATTGGCCTGTCTGAATTATGAACACAAATACTGACTTTCAGAACTGTATTGCGGAACTATTTTCCTGTAGAAGAAACATTTGGAACACTTGGAACATCTTGATTGTTAAACAACCTTCAATGGTTCTTTTTTCTCCCTGGACAGAAAGGATATATATCTTCTTGGACAGAAAAATTTGAATTTTACTTATATCTGCTTAGGGGAGATTTAGGAACGGCTAGTTGGTTGGATAAATTTATAAAGGCTACTTACAAAAAAAAAATGGATGTTCCATACTTAGCTCTAAATAGTAAAAAACCATCTTTAACATCTGTCCCCAGTGGCCTCAGTTTGCCATATCACCAAGAAAATACTGATGAACCACAGAAAGAAATTATCTCCATGTTGAAATTAATCCAAGAAACAATTGCTTTAGCTTGTGATCATGTTAAAAATAACACAAAGGAGATAAAAGAACAATTTTCTAATTTAAATCTACAGACTCAGAAAACAACTACAGAGAAGGAACCAGCAACCCAGAAAATAGAAGGAAAACTAGAGAATGCTGACATAAACATTGAGGATCTAAAGCACGGGTGTCAAACTCGCGACATCACATGACGTGTCGTGACGTATCGCAACTTTTTTCCCATTGCCGGCAATGGGGTGGGCGTGGTTTTGGCATGATGCATCCGGCCCAGCAGTTTGACACCCCTGATCTAAAGGATGAAGCTAACGACCAGACTCAGATAAATGAAAACTTAGAAGACACAACGGTAATATTGGAAACGGAAAAGACATTTTACAAACCAAGGTTTCAGAACATACTGGAGGATAAGGAAGGAGAGCTGATGGAATGGAAGATAAAGCTGTTAACAGAACTGTGGGGAACTGGAGAAGGAGGGAGGCTGTTTAATGAATATCAACGGGCTAGTTCTTCCAAAAATACTTTAATAAATTGTCTCTCTTGTTTCACATAATATATACAAAAATAGAGGAAGAATTATTTGATGATCCAAATGTACTGACTTGGAAGGTTAGTTGGCAAAGGAAGAAAGCTAGAGTAAGATTGAAGGAAACAGAAGCTTTGACCTATTAGAAGGGATGCTAGATTACTAATTAGGTGTTTGAATATGGTTAAGAATAGACTGTTAGAAATAGAAGTATTATAACTAGATAGATAGGATTTGTAATCAGAATATCATATCTTGGTATGAAAAGGGAAATAAGAATAAGGTAAGAACTTTGAATAAGGGAAGCTTTTGGTTACCCAAATATAACTTGTTCTGAAATTATAAATGATTGGGATATTTTGAACATGGATGGGAAATTAAAAGTGAAAAAAGCAAAAATAGGATATGGACTAAATAAATGGAAATTGAGTGCAAATGCAATTAAGATATCTTTGGTTAGAAAAGATATTCTAAACTGATATTATTGACACTATTAGAAAAATGTAACAAATGTTGATATGTAATTGTATATTTACTAACAACAATAAGAATTGTATTTGCTTAGTGTGGAAAAATGGTTATTACCAGAAGAAGAGTGGATGTAATATCAGACTTAGTTTGAAGAAGCTTACATGTACCACGGAATCACTAATGTACTCAGTCATCAGGTTGTCTATTGGGCACTTGATTGTGAAAATAGAAAATTAATAAAACATTTATTAAAAAAACCCAGATCATGCCAAACCAATCTTATTTCATTCTTTGCTAAAGTGACTAAACTAGTAGACCAGCGAAATGCTGTGGACGTAGTATACTTAGACTTCAGTAAGGCATTTGATAAAGTAGACCACAACCTACTCCTTGGTAAGCTAGAAAAAGGTGGAATAGACAACACCACCACCAGATGAATCTGTTGCTGGCTGGCCAACCGTACTCAACGAGTAGTCCTCAATGGCACTACATCCACATTGAGAGAAGTAAGCAGTGGGGTACCACAAGATTCCATCTTAGGCCCAGTACTCTTCAATATCTTCATTAATGACTTAGAGGAGGGAATTGAAGGGGAACTCATCAAATTTGCAGATGACACCAAACTGGCAGGAGTAGCAAACACCCCAGAAGACAAGCTCAGGATCCAAAAAGATCTTGACAAACATGAACAATGGGCTCTATCCACCAAAATGAGTTTCAATGTGGAGAAAAGCAAAGTCTTACATTTAGACAGGAAAAATCAAAGGTACAAGTACAGATCAGGCGAGACCTGGCTTAAAACAGTAACTGTGAGAGGGACCTTGGAGTCCTAGTGGACGATCACTTGACTTCACTGCTGCCAGCAGTGTGCAGCAGCAGCCAAAAAAAAAGCTAATACAATCCTGGGTTGTATAAACAGGCATATAATCAAGAACAGGCGAAGTATTAGTACCGCTTTATAAAACACTAGTAAGACCACATCTGGAATACTGCGGCCAATTTTGGTCACCATATCACAAAAAATAAAATCCTACAAGCTAGACTCCAGCAGTATGTGGATCGAGAACTTCCAGAAGTACAGGCAGGATTTCGAAGAGGCAGAGGAACTAGATATGAAATTGCCAACATACGCTGGATCATGGAGAAAGCTAGGGAGTTCCAGAAAAACATCTACTTCTGCTTCATTGACTATGCTAAAGCCTTTGATTGTGTGGATCACAACAAATTGTGGCAAGTTCTTAAAGAGATGGGAGTTCCAGACCATCTTATTTGTCTCTTGAGAAACCTATATGCGGGTCAAGAAGCAACAGTGAGAACTGGACACGGAACCACTGATTGATTCAAAATTGGGAAAGGAGTCCTGTATACTGTCTGTATACAAGGCTGTATACTGTCGCCCTGCCTATTTAACTTATATGCAGAGCACATCATGAGAAAGGCTGGGCTAGATGAATCAAAAGTTGGAATTAAGATTGCCGGGAGAAATATCAACAACCTAAGATATGCAGAAGATACCACTCTAATGGCAGAAAGTGAAGAGGAACTAAAGAGCCTCTTGATGCGGGTGAAGAAGGAGAGTGCAAAAGTTGGCTTGAAACTCAACATTAAGAAAACCAAGATCATGGAATCTGGCACGCTCAATTCCTGGCAAATAGATGGGGAAGAAATGGAGGTAGTGAATTTTATTTTCCTGCTCCAAGTCACCGCAAGATGGGACGCGCCAAGAATATTAAAAGACGCTGCTCCCTGGGGAGGAAAGCTATGGCAATCTAGGGGGGGGAACAGCAACTAAAAAGCAGAGACATCACCCTGCCGACAAAAGTGCTATAGTCCCGGCCATTGGTGTTCCCAGTTCAATGTATGGCTGTGAAAGTTGGACCATACTAACGGCCTGAGCGCAACAGATTGAGGCTTAATCGAACTTGGTGGCTGGAGAAGACTCCTGCGAGTCCCTTGGACTGCAAGGCGTTCAAACCGGTCAGTCCTAGAGGAGATCAACCCCGACTGCTCTTTAGAAGGCCAGATCCTGAAGTTGAAACTCAAATACTTTGGCCACCTAATGAGAAGGAAGGATTCACTGGAGAAGAGCCTGATGCTGGGAAAGATTGAGGGCAATAGAAGAAGGGGACGACAGAGAATGAGGTGGCAGTGGGCGTGAGCTTAAATGGACTCCAGAAGATGGTAGAGAACAGGAAGACCTGGAGGAACGTCGTCCATGGGGTCGCGATGGGTCAGACACGACTTCGCAACTAACAACAAGAAATCACAAAAAAGATGTTGAGAGTCTGGAAAAAATTCAGAGAAGAACAATTAAGATGATCAAAGAGACTAAAACATACGAAGAACGGCTGCAGGACTTGGATTTGGCTAATCTAAAGAAAAGAAGAAATAGGGGAGACATGATAGCAGTGTTCCAGTATTTGAGGGGCTGCCACAAAGAAGAGGGGGTCACATTATTGACCAAAGCACCAGAGGGCAGGGCAAGAAACAATGGTTAGAAACTGATCAAAGAGAGAAGCAACATTGAATTAAGGAGAAAGTTCCTGACAGTGAGGACAATCAACCAGTGGAACAGCTTGCCACCAGAAATCGTGGGCACTCCATCAGTGGAGATTTTTAAGAAGAGACTAGACAGTCACTTGTCTGAGATGGTATAGGTTCTCCTGCTTGAGCGGGGGACTGGACTAGAAGACCTCCAAGGTTCCTTCCAGCTTTATTCTATTCTGTTCTTGGTAGGCTGTGAACCTTTCAGCCGCTTCAAGGCCAGCCAGTCTTTTCACTCAACTCAGCTCCAGATCTCACAAACTACCTTGTCTGTTCTTTTCTTACCACTGACAATATAAAGAGTTGTATGTGTTTCTAGTTGCTACCAATGCCTATACATATAGCACATATGTACACCCAATTCCATAGCCGCATTTGTATCACATGTTTTGACTACTGAATTAACCCTTTTTCTGGATTTATGCAATGTGCCGGAGGATCATAACCTAACTAAACAGGTTGGATTTGTATACTATGCCAGACCCTCTTTAGCAGCAGGTAGTGAGGTCTGTTAATGTGATTTCCAGCCCTTTGGGGCAGGCCTTGACAGAAGCCATTTTGCTTCTCCTTTGGAGAAGTAAAAATTAGAACAAACAAAAAGGTATAGACTGAGAAAAGAAAGCAGAAAAAGAAAGAAATCTATCTTATATTTTATCAGTAGTTAACTGGTTTACTGAGAATACATGGTTATAATATGAATGGTACAAAATATTATTGTAAAACATCAGAAAATCTCTGTCACAGTAACACATATTCTTGCATCTTTGATTTTGTTCAAGTAGAAAATAGATGGTTTTGATGACCTTAGCGTCTGGAATAATCTATTTCCAGTTTCTCAAAATAAATTAATAATAATAATGATGATGGTTTGTTGCACAGTCAACCAGATGTTCAGACTGGATTTGGCATTTTTATCCATCTGTCGAGTCCTTCCCAAGGATCTCAGAGAGGCAGATGTTAGTGTTTGATGGTGCTAAAGGTCTCATTGTAGCAGCTGTTCCAAGTCAAGCTGCCTTTTGCAATTGTCTGGTCAATGGTGAATCTGTCAATGCCCATATGGGGTTCAAGTGGTGCTCCAGGTGTTTTGGGATTGCACCCAAGGCGCCTATGACTATTGATGCTACCTTTGCTTTCTTTTGCCGAAGTCATTCCATTTCTGTTTGAGGTCTTTGGGTTTTTGTTTTTCTCCAATTCTTTTTCCTCTATTCTGCTGTCTCCAGGTATTGCCACCTCCACTGTCCAGTATGTTTTTTCTTTCTCTTCAACAGTTGCTAAGTCTGGGGTGTTATATGGCAGGTGCTTGTCTATTTGAATTCTAAAGTCCCAGAGCATTTATCTTCTTCATTTTCTATTACTTTGTCTATTTTGTGGTCCCACCAAACTCACATCCAATCCAGAAGTGCATATCAAAAGAATTTTAAAGAATAACAACTCATTGTAAAATAAATTTTACCTTCAGGGTATCTTTCATATATTTTGTTTGTCAATTCTTGGTAGTGACAGTACACCCATTTTAATGGATAAGACAGTTTTTTTTATTATGATTTATTATGATATTTGTATTTCCTTAATATGTAACTTGCCTTTTAAAATATTAGGATCTGGCATAGAGGAGTTGATTAATTGTCTATTTTTTATTATATTTCAGGCCCGTACTCCTTCGCTGTGGAGAATTGAGCCCAGTGAAGGGGTTGTTCCTCCAGAGGCGGAAATATCACTTACTCTTATTGTTAATTTGGATGATACCGTATTGTTTCAGGATAAAATCAACCTGGCTATAGAGAACAGTAATTCTTATATTATTCCAGTCCAGGCCACCGGCATTGGAACTACCATTGTCACAGACAAGCCGTTTGCTCCTGCCATCAATCTGGGACCCCATTTCAGGTGAGGGTCATTTTTGTCTGTAGCTGGTCAGGAGCCAGCGGGCTCTGACCCGCGTGGGAAGCTCAGTCAAGCTTAGGCAAGCCACATTTCGTTAGGTAAGTAGAATTCAATTAAGATGGTTCAGAGGTTGCTCAATTGGATTCATTCCTTGGTCTGAATCACTTTCACATTCTTGAGACAAATAGTTAGAGGGAAATTTATGAAATTAGCAAATGATGCAGAAGTGGACAAGATATGTTTTACCCTAGATTAGAAGACAGAAGCCAAACTCAAAATAATCTGTAAATTGATAGGTTAGAGAAGTGGGCGGAATAGCAATGAGATGTAATGAACATAATGAATAATGAATAAATGAAAGAACAATACAAAGTTCTTCACTTCAGAAAAAAATAAAATGCTAAGATACTATATGGGAGATACCTGGTTTGATAATAGTATAAATGAAATGGAATTTGGGATAGTATTTCATCACAAGCCAGATACAAGTGTGGCCTTTCTTCTGAAAAGACAAGTGTAATCATAAGCTGCACATTCAGAGAAGCTGCAACACATGGAGAGAAAAGCCAGTGAGAAGGCTTGAGAAAGAGAGGTGTAATATAACAGCACATTTTTGGATGTGTGCAGGGGAATCACATGAAAAAAATGTCAAAACTCTAATGTTTCATAGGCTAAGACGTGGATTTAAATTATGGAAGGCAGATTTGGATACCTGCTTTGAGGAACTTTTCAGTTCTGTGCTTCTATGAAATAGAAAGGCAATTGAATCCAAATTTTTAATATTGAGAATGTGCTATTGCTCACCCACCCCGTCCCTTCTGCATACAGCAACACAAAAAGGAAGGAAGAATCAGTAGCAGAAACAATCTTCTTACAATCTGTAATATGGTTGACTTCATTTCCCATGGAGGAATTTTCAAAGGATGATTGTGCAGCCATAGAATTTGCCATTAATGTGTTATTTTTTCCTTAATCACTCTGAAAAACATTCTTCATTACCAGAGGTAGCAGCTAGCAATTGCAACCTGTCAGATACCCTCCAGACTGCCAGCTCACATTTTTGTAGTTAACAACTTCACATATTTTGTTAGGGTCTTATTATACTTCTGATTGCTTTTTGCTGAGTTTACAGTGCTGCCTTTGAAACAATTCCACTACATTAGCAACATAAAACTGGGCTTCAATCTAAAACCCCTTAGAGCCCTGTTTCAAGAGCCCCTTCCTTGCCCTTTGTTGATTCCGGCTGGGTGGTCTTCTGTGCTCTTCCTTTAGGGGAGGTGACGCTGTCACGTGATGACTTTGTTTCCCCAAAGCCCAAGTTTGAGACATATGATAAGGGGAAATCAAGGAGTGGCCCTTTTTGCTTCTCCACCTCTTTCTTCCTTGTCAAGGAGGAGATGAAGAAGGAGCTGAAGGAAAGCATATAATAGAGGCAACTTACATCTGCCATATGTAGAAATTATTTTTGGTGTCAGCTTGTATGTGCATATTTTCTCCTCAAATGTTATAGCTCAATTTTCTCATTTTGTTACTCTTTGCCCACTGTTTCAATGTCCCAAATTGATCTGCAATTTCATTCTATTATTTTCATTCTGCTGTGATGGTCAGCTTTCCCAATATGATAAATATGCTAAGTAGCCCAATCCTATCATCTAATAATAAAAATAGAATGACTATGGCAAGAGAAAGCAAAGATTCTGTCAAGTGCAGGAAATCAGGAGTCAAGGAGGTTCAAATGAGTATAAGTTTGTTCCATGCTACCTCTAAACAAGAATCTGAATTACTAACAGTCAAAGCAAATTGGTGGTAGATAAGAGTATGGAATTCAAGGAGGGCTGGTCTTAGATTTCTTGTGGGCACGAAGGGACTCGAGACTGATGATGTCCCTTGGTCTCAGCCTGGTCATCTCCCACAGATACTGCCAATAACAATAGATTATTGGGTGCAATTCCAAAACATCTGGGGCATCACTTGGACACCATCAGCATTGAAAAAAATCACCATCAGTCATCATCAGCAATCAGCTAGCAGGGCAGAGACAAAAATGCAGGAGTTGTCCATAACAGCCCATAAAGTTCTAGCACTAGAGAACTGCATGAAACAGTTTGAATATCAAGCCCAAAATGCTTGGCAGGTTGAGGAACATCAGAAATGCAGGTCTGGAATCAGAAAGTCTTCCAACAGTGGAGCAAGGACTTTGCTTATCATGCAGCCCCTGGCTGGCTATGCATTTCCTCAGAAGGTCTGTTCTAAATATGTCATTTTAAATTTGAAAGAAGTAGAGTGGGAGAGCTAACTCTCACATTGGTAAGTCTAGTAATAATTTACAAAAAAATAGCAGATTTCTCAACTATAGAGTCCTCACTGAATTTCTTGTACAATATTGTTTTTGTTTACTATTATGTTTTTCTTAATAAATCTTTCTACTCAGAGCTCTGAGAGGTTTTTGAGCTTAGCCAGTTCCAAATGAGTCTAGGCTGTCACCTGAGAACATGACAAATATTGACATTTCCTACATAGAAAATAATTTAATATAAAGAAATCGTTTTTGCAGACATTCTGCTCTACACTTTCCAAATACCATATTAATCAGAAAGCTTTAGATTGTAAATTCTAAGACCACATTTGGAATACTGCATCCGGTTTTGGTCACCACGATACAAAAAAGCTATTGAGACTCTAGAAAGAACACAGAGAAGAGCAGTAAAGATGATTAGTGGATTGGAGAATAAAATATACAGTTGTGGGAATTAGGTATGTCTAGTCTAATGAAGAGAAGGACTGGGGGGGGGGACATGAGAGCAGTCTGCCAATATTTGAGGGCTGCCACAGTGAGGTTGAGAAAAAAAGAATGACTTAGAAAAGTAGGGTTGGATGAAGTTGATAAGATCCTCAAGAAAGATAAGTGATATGAAGCAGTGTATTGTATGCTTCATTGATAGCCAAGGTTACAATTATTTGTGGTGAGTGGTATTAGTGTAACCTAGTTAGATTTTTTCTCTTATATCTTGTCTTTAATTTATTTGTTTGCTGTATTTTGCATCTGGTTGCTTCCTCTGAAATGGAATTGTATGATAGGCCTGTCTTCTGTCACTTTTCTAGTTTGGATCCCTGCTGCTATCGTTTCAAGATCACCAACCGTGGGCGTCGCACCCATCAGCTTTACTGGATGACTGAAGGTTTCGCCCCATTTCGTCAGCACAACATCCTCCCTGCCATCAGCGCCAACACCAAGACCATCCCCCCAAACACCGAACCTCAGGGTCCTGTGTTCAAGCTTCAGCCACTGAGAATGGAATTGGCCCCAGGAAAGAGTATGGACATGGTCCTGGAAGGATCTTCTGATGTTCCCAAGGTATTCTTCTGGATCCTGTGCTTGTGGGCAAGTGATCTCCAGAGTTCCTTCTAATCTTCCCTTCCCTATGATGCAAAGTGTTCCTTTGATTGATGGCATGGCATTTCGGTTTCTGGGAATGGTCAGCATCTGAGCAGGCCAGGTGGCTACAATTGCTAGAATTATATGATCAAGACAATCAGGCCTCGCTTAGCTGCTGTATGTCTATGGAGATTCTCAGGTTGTCCCAAAGGTGCTTTTCAAAAGGCAACTGGACTTTCTTACTTTTTTTGTTCAAAACATTTTGCTTCTCATTCAAGAAGCTCCCTCAATTTTGGATGAGAAGCAAGATGTCTTCAAGGAGAAAACAAAGAAAGCCCAGTTGCCTTTTGAAAAAGCACCTTTGGGACTTAGCTGCTGTAGGCGCCATGGTCACCTCAAAAAAATCACCCAAGTAAAGTTATAAATGTTATTGGATAACATGCTTTGTTTTCTTGTCTGTCTGTGTTTCATTCACCTTTTCTGGGTTTTAAACTGTATCTGAGTTTTTAAAGCCCAGAGCTGGATTTTTCTCTTCCATTTTGTATCTTTACATCCGCTACTGGGGAAATGATGTAACTTGCCCTTGCTCCTGGAGTCCTGAGAAAATCTCCTTCAGCTGATGACCGAAGGGGCCCTTTTCAGCCTGGCCCCCCTTTAAGTAGGACATGTTAGTGTTGGAGGTTAGTGTTGGGGGGCTTTCCTGAGCAGCCTCTGGGTAGCAGAGGCTTCTTATAAGGGAAGCCCTTCCCAGTGAGATGGCAGAAAGCATCTTCATTCCAAAATGGCTCGTGGGCCAGGGAGAAATGAGCAATAGCAAGCAGGATAAAGCTGTTCTTTTTTCTGGGCTGTTTGGTTCCAAGTAGGGCAGGCCAGCAAAAGCAGGCAGAGAGGGGAAGGGATTCTGTTGATTGCTAGAGCAAGAGTCTCCAAACTTGGCAACTTTAAGACTTGGGGGGCTTCAAATCCCAGATATTCTGGGAATTGAAGTCCACACATCTTAACATGCCTAAGGTTGCAAAACACTACTCTACAGCGGGGATTTCCAACCTAGGCAACTTTAAAACTTGTGGACTTTATGCTGGCTGAGGAATTCTGGGAGTTGAAGTCCACAATCTTAAAGTTATCAAGGCTGGAGACACCTGCTTTAGAGGACCAGGCTGGCTGGGGAATTCTGGGAGTTGAAGTCTACTAGTCTTGAAATTGCCAAGGTTGGAGACCCCTGGCCTAGAGAAGGAGGCTGCTCGCAGGAAGCTAGTGGGGGAACAGCTTCTTGATGGAAAGCGATCATCTCACTGTATCAGCTCCAAGTCTTGTGCAGTAAAAGAGGAGAAATGTAGTTAGTCTACAGGGGCACCAGGGCTGGGCAGAGCACCTGGTGAACGGGAGGTTTGGGTGGCAAACTGACCGAAGGAGGCATTTCCAAAGCACCCATGGGGTTTCTGACTAGCTGGCTCAGCGACATTCATTCTGCTGCTCTTTGCCTGAACAGCTGGTTAAAGAGAGATTGCTCTGCCACGCGATCATAGGGAAACAGTCTGGAAAAGAACGTATCATGCAGGTTGATGTCACTTGTGAATTCATCGCACCAGTTCTGCAGATTTCCTCCAGAGCAGTTACTTTCCGTGTGGAGAAGGTGAGTGCTTCTTTTTTTTCCAAACACATTTTATTGGTTTTTTGTTTTACATCAAAGTGCTTAGGAAACACCAAAAGCAAAGTCATAAATATATAACTCAGGTTAATTCATTAGAAGTTCCCTCTCTATTTCCCTCGTATAATCTTACATATTCAAATTAAAGCATTTCTAAATGAAGTTCAATCAATCCAGTCAAACATCGATCACATTTCAGTTATAAAAATCCAAATCCTGTTTTAAGCTTTACTAATTTAGAGTTACCATATTCCAATTAGCCTTGAATAAACATATTATTAACACTTCGGGTATCCCTTATTTCCCTTTTCTAACATAATAATTGTATCTAAAATAAACATATTATTCCCATAATAACATTCTTATATTTTCCACATACAATCTATTTCTTGCTCTAATAAATCACTTATTAATACCATTTCTTCTCTTATCTCCAATCCCTCTTATTCTTCTTCTATTACAAAATAATTGTCTTATTTGAAATAAAAATATCAATCCAAAAAGTACATTTCTATCTATCTATTTTAAGTATATGCTTTATCAATCAATCTATATCAATAGAAAATCTTTTTAACCCATTAGTAAAGTTTACCCCTCCAAATAATTATCATATCTAAAACAAAATATTAATTACAAAAGATATCCTCTTACAGAGTTCACGTTTAAGTCAATCAAAATCTCTAAAGCCTTTTTAACCCGTTAAATGAAATTTTAAAACACGTTTTTAAATCTAACTCTAGGTTTCTTTCTGTGCCAAACCGGTTTCCATAATAGAGCTTCTACGTCATCAAACCTCAATATTTGAGTAGAAGTATTTCTCAACATTTCAAACTGGTCAAAGTTCTCTTCCTTTTCTTCCAGTGTCATCTGAATGGTATAGTCAGTTTTATTCCGTGTTATAATTACTAGTTGATTGTCCACATTATCACAATTATCAGTAACTTGTGTCTGGATATCAGTCTCTGTTATTTTTGACAGTTCAGATATCTCAAAGTTATTCTTTGATCATCAAAATTCTCCATAAGTTGTATATGGGGTTGTAAAAAATCAATTTGTTCAATAGTTTCCACAATTTCTCCCAATGTAAGATCATAGTTACGTTGTAGGTATGGTTCTTCCATCTCTTTAAGTTGTATTTGTTGTTGAATAGAGGCCTCCTTGGAGTTACTCTGTTCCTCCTCAATTGTTCCTCGAGCTTGATCCATTAAAATTTGAGAGTCAATTTGTGGTTCTGAAAAGTCATCTTTAATTTTTCTCCAAGATTTCATGTACTGCGTAGCTTCCAAGATTTTTTCTAGTATAAGTTCATAATCAAGCTGTGAGTAAGATTCCTCCATTTCAGTGGTGAAAAAATCTTTTACTCTTTTAGTGAAGGCTGTATTTAGTAAGAGTCAACAAATATTCACCTCCAATTCCTAATAGACCAATTCACCACCCAGCTGTTTCCAGTTATCTTTACCCTTTTATCATCATTTGAAGGTCAGAAGCATTTTCCAGCAAAAAAAATATACACTTGCAGTAACACTTTTCATCACAAGATGTCCTCAGTAGGCTGTAAAATCTTTTTTCCAAGTTAATAAAAAATTTTCACATTAGAAAAAGAAAAAAAGAAAAACATCTCCAGCATGATAAATAGCATAGTAATAATAATAATATTCAAAAATAGAAATGTTTTCAGGACCCCTCAGTATTCCAGAAATTAAATAGTCAATAAAAAAGGAGCTGTTTTATTTCTTTAGTTTCCAAAGCTCTTTTTCCCCCAGTACAGAAACGCCGCTCTCTCAAAGCAGGGAAGTAATTCAAAAGCTTTTTACAGGAGAGTAGTTAGGGCAAAGAGGGGGAAGGAAAGGTCTCACCCGGATTCTCCATGGTGGTTCTTTATGCTTAGTTGTTCTTCTGGCTTTCGGCTGGCGCAGCGAAGTGATGGGCCATTTTACTGGCCGATCTTTTCTCCGACGGCTCTAAGGAACTAGCTCGGACCGTGGAAAGAGCTGCCGCCCTTCCACGGTCAACGAGGGCCTCCTCAACGGTAGTCGCCCCTCCAGGGCGACTTTTCGACCCGATTGAGGGTCTACCGGTGGAGGGAAAAACAGCCGGTGAAGAGATGAGGCTCTCCGTGCGACTGCATCTGCCGCGATCCGGAACCGGAAGCCGAGAAGGTGAGTGCTTTGATACCATGTGTCAGAACCCATTTATATTTCATTTCTATCTATCTCCTCTGATCTAAAACCAAATCTCACCTTCCCCTGGGTTCTGCCATACTCCTAAGGGGGAGGGGGGATATGCCTGCGGGGTTATTGCTTTCACTTCCTCTATTCGCTACAATGTAACCTTTTGTTTATTGCCTCTGTGTCTGCTGCCCATTACAATGTAACAAATTGCCTCCTGCACTATACATCTCTCTGAACTTTCTTCTCCCTAACTTGGCAGCTAGGAAAAGGGGGGGGGGAGAAATACAAACCTCCGGAGCCTGGCTTATTTCTCCGGTCTCAAAAGGACTTAACACCTGGGGATTGGCCGGTCTGAACCGTCCGGATGAACTGTGGGGTGGGGTTTGCTTAGGGACACTTTAAAGTATCGATCTGTAAAGAAATCCCTCAGATCCTGTCTATTATGCCTGCTATCAACTACTCTTAATAAAAGTTCCTGTTGGAAGAAATTGTTTCCAAGAGTTCTGCTTTCTTAAGATGTGGGGTTGAAGTGGGTCCTTACATTAGACAGGATCTGCAGTAATAGTCAACCTGGAAGGACTTTGCAAAAAATACAATGTCGGACGATGAGGCAGGGAAGGAATAAAACCCCATGGAAGGGGAACCTTCCCTCCGACCGGGATCTTGCCAGCTGTCGGGATCCGAGACGTCATACTCCTCAGGAGAAGAAGTGGTGGAACGCGCGACCACAAACCTCGGTGGTCGATGGGCATTGGCAAGAAAGACGAGTGGGAAAAGATATCGAGAAAGGTGACCTGAGACGGGGCAGCCACCAACTTGAATGGAAGCAAGAGATGGAGAAATCCCTGCACATTAGCGAAGAGGAAGGAAGTTGTGCACAGCACTCGAACTGGATCCTAGAGAAAGCTATTGACCTGATGAAAAGAACCCTCGGCTCTCTAAGGGAGGAGAAACCTGAACCTCGCAGCTGTACCAGCACCTGGAGCTGCAGCTGGAGAGACACTGAGGGGGAATCGGAAACTGTAGTCCCGGGGATGTCCGCTGAAACAGCAGCTACCACTTCGGCAGCCCCCACTCCCCGCCGACCCGCAGATGGTGATCAGGATGGGAGACAATACCGTCAGCGGCAAAGGCACCGATCCATCCAAAGATTCCCGCCGCTGGATGTGAAATTCGGGGGAGCCGCCACGTTTGGGGTTCTTCCTAACTGAATCCTCAACTACATGGAAGAATACGGACGGGACATCCCCAGCGGCAAACCCCGTATCCGTATCGTGCAATCCGCTCTGGACGGGGCAGCCGCAGACTGGATGGTGAACCTGCATGATTCCAACGCCCCAGAGCTCAACGACTTCAACCACTTCATGTCCTCTCTGAGAAGGCGATTGGAGGACCCCCTGGCTGATCAAAAGGACCACAAGAGAATCAAAACGGTGAGGCAGGGCAGATGCCCGGTAGCCGAATATATACAAGAATTCCGGGCCATTGCCAACAAGCTGAACTGGCCGGAAGACATCCTCCTTAGCCATTTCAAAGACGGCCTAAACTACGACCTGTATGATGCTTGCCTGCCTCGAGGGGACCCACGCCAACTCGATGAATGGTACGTCCTGGCGGAGGAAGCAGAAATCGACCTACTGAAGAGGCATCGCCGAGGAAAACCATGGGGCCGCTCGCCTACTGAGCTGATGCGCGAGCCAGCGAAACCACCGGCTACGACCAAGAAGTCAACGGGCTGTTTCAAATGCGGGAGAGAGGGGCATCGCGCCGTAGAATGCCGCTCGAAAGCCCCTCAGCGCAACCCAGACCGATCACCGGCCAGGAAATCAGAGAAGTCCCCAGCCAAGCCAAAAGTACCCGCCATGAGGGCGATAGAAGCTGTGGAGTCCCCAACCCCTGCCAAGCATGGGGAGGGAACTCCGACCTACACCACAGGGGCGGTGGACATCTCGGACGACAGCTTGGAGGGCGAACCCCTGGTAAGTGAACCCATCGCACCCATCCTCAAGACAGTGACTATATTAGCTCCCTCCATGCTCGAAGCTGTCAAAGTGAAAGCCTTAATAGTCTCTGGCTGCACCCGCTGCCTCATTAGCCCGACGCTAGTGGGGAACTTGGGCATTCGGGTGAGGAGACTGAAATAACCAATCTCATTTGGCCAGTTAGATTGGTCTATAGCAGGGAGGGTGCCAGCTACCCTAGCCACTTTACCAGTCCACCTATCCCTGGGGAACCATGAGGAAGACATAACGTTTGTAGTGACCACAGGCATGGAATGCCCAGTGATCCTAGGGCTGGAATGGTTAAAGCAATGGAACCCCTGGGTAAATTGGAGGACGGCAGAAATCAATTTCCCGAAGGGGGACCTTACGGACTTAAAACCCCAAGGGGATCTACCAAAATTAAGAATGGAAAAAGCATCCATGGGAGAGGAAAAGGGGCTACCCGGAATACCAGAGGAATACTGAGACCTTGCTGAAGTTTTCAGTGAGGAGCGGGTGGATGAGCTTCCCCCTCACCGACCCACAGATTATGCCATAGAATTCAAGCCCGGGGCAAAACTCCCGAAGCCCAGACTATACTCTATGAGCCCTAAGGAGAACGAGGAAATGGAAAGATTCATAAATAAAAACCTAGAAAGGGGGTTTATCGAACCTGCCAAGCCTAAGGTAGCCGCCCCGGTCCTCTTTAGAGAGAGGAAGGACGGCACTTTGCGCTTGTGCGTGGATTACCGCGCCCTGAATGCAATCAGTGAAAGTAACCTATACATGAAGGACATGTTATCCCACCTCTCGAAAGGAAGAATTTTTACTAAACTAGATCTAAGGGAAGCGTATTATCGCATTAGGATTAAGGAAGGGGATGAATGGAAAACCGCATTTAATTGCCCAATGGGGTGCTACCAATTCAAAGTTTTGCTGTTTGGACTACAAGGGGCCCCCGCAGTATTTATGCAATTAATCAACGAGGTACTAAGGGAGCACCTATTTAAACGACATCCTTATCTTCACCGAATCCAAAGAGGAACATGTCAACCTAGTTAGAGCGGTTTTAAACTACCTGGGTTATCGCATATCCCCACAGGGCATTGAAATGGACCCCAAGAAGGTCAGAGCAGTACTAGAATGGGCACCACCTCGCACAAGGAAGCAGTTGCAAAGTTTCCTGGGTTTCGCAAACTTTTACTGCCAATTCATCTCTTCGTTCGCCCAAATAGCCCTGCCCTTCACGAACTTACTAAAAACGAAGGGAGAATCCTCAGTGAAACATAGCCAGCCACTAAAATGGACAATGGAATGCCAAGCGGCGTTCGAGAGGTTAAAGAGACTTTTTTCCGCCGAACCCGTACTGAGGCATCCAGACACGGATAAACCTTTCGTAATACAGGCGGACGCAAGCAATGTGGCAGTGGGGGCTGTACTATTATAAGAAAACGACGCAGGGGTATTGCAATCATGCGCGTACACGTCCAGGAAACTCACCGAAATGGAACAGCGCTGGGCTGTGTGGGAAAAAGAGGCATACTTTTGAGATGGTCGTTACTTACGTGGCGCCATTTCCTTGGAAGGGAATAAAATCCTTTTTCAGGTCTGGATGGACCACAAAAACCTGGAAGCCTTAAAAACACCCAGGAAGCTCACTCCCAAGCAAGCCCGCTGATCCCAGCATTTTCACCAATTCCGTTTTACGCTCAAGCACTTGCCGGGGGGGGGAAGAATTTCCTGGCAGATGCACTGTCTCGCATGCCCCAATATAACAGCACGCGAGCCACCGATTCTAAACCACTCATGCCTGAACCACAACTGGCAGCGCCAGTAACTACCAGAGCCCAAGCTAAATTAAAGCCGCAGCTCGGTAGCCAAACCAGAATCGAATTCTGGAAAACTTTGGAAACAGATGAGTGGTTCCAGAAAAATAGACACGTGTGCACAATCAAGGACGGACTGCCATGGGTGGGGGAGAAGTTATATATACCAACCACCCAGAGGGTCACTTTCATGTAGCTATGCCATGATACAAAATCAGCAGGGCATTTTGGATTTGTAAAAACATTACATTTAATTAAAAGGCAATTTTGGTGGCCGTCCATGAAAAAGGACATAGAAAGTTACGTGGCCAGCTGCCCAACGTGCATAGCTGCTAAGAGGTTGCAAGGGAAATCGCCCGGACTGTTACAACCAGTGGCGAGTCCCTCAGCCCCCTGGAAAGAAATATCCATGGATTTTATAGTGGAATTACCAGAAAGCAATGGAAACACTGTCATCTGGGTGGTTACGGACTTGTTTTCCAAACAAGTGCACTTTATCCCTTGCCAAAAGATTCCCACCGCAAAAACCTTAGCGAAACTATTCATGCAGCACATCTACAGACTGCATGGGGCATCCCAACACATGCTCCATGCAGTCTGTAGATGTGCTGCATGAATAGTTGAACATCGTGCTGTTGAACATCGTGCTACAACCGGAGCCGGACCGATGTTATCTCCCCTTTCCCACGATGGACTTAACACCTGGGGATTGGCCGGTCTG
The DNA here is from genome assembly GCA_023970755.1 of Azemiops feae. NCBI lineage: Eukaryota > Metazoa > Chordata > Lepidosauria > Squamata > Viperidae > Azemiops > Azemiops feae. The sequence continues at coordinate 323,970 of JALGBA010000315.1, forward strand.
AATTGTCCGGATGAACTGTGGGGTGGGGTTTGCTTAGGGACACTTTAAAGTATCGATCTGTAAAGAAATCCCTCAGATCCTGTCTATTATGCCTGCTATCAACTACTCTTAATAAAAGTTCCTGTTGGAAGAAATTGTTTCCAAGAGTTCTGCTTTCTTAAGATGTGGGATTAAAGTGGGTCCTTACACCATGAGATCCTTCTGGCTTTTGACCTCAGACTAGCCCAAAGACCAGAATTCTGTGAGCTAGCTCCCTCTGGGAATATTGGAATCCCAAGTCCTTTGAGAGATTGCCGGTGCTGTGGGGGAGGGTCAGTAGAGGAGGTAATACATACATGGCCAGAACTTGAAAAATGAGGGGATTTATTCTGGATATTAAGGTATTTAGGTTGATAAGGTAGTGGTATCTTATATCATCATCATCATCATCTTCGTTTTAGCCATTGTCCATCCACTGCAGGATGAAGGCCACTTCCATCTGTTTCCAACTATATGGTCTGGAACTTTCTTTTGCTAATTGGGCCCACAATACTTGCTGTTGTGGTCTCTCCATCTTGTTTTAGGTCTCTTTTGTGTACACTTTTTATCAAGTGGGTGTTGTGATTCCTCGCCAGCCAGTGGATCTGACAGCTGAATCTGAGGACTCAGATGAGGAGGAGGGGCCTGGAGGGACATTGGAGTCAGAGGAAGGCTCTGAGGAGCACCAAGACTCACAGTCAGATGAGGAGCCTGGCCTCTACTCATGCTTGGGCAGAGACACAGCTGTTTTGGGAGCCTGAGTTGGACAACGATGAGGAACAGCTGGGGCCAATCCCGGATGCGCAGAGAGGAAAGGCGAACAAGACAGAGAAAGGCAGTGGGGCAGCTCCAGAGGCAAAGGAAAAGTCATTAAGAAGCCACGCCCTGGCTGGATTATAAAGGGGGAAGGTGTGGGAGGTGCTGGTTGCCAAAGGCAATCGTTCGTGCTGAGGATTGTGTTTTTGTGGATTGTGTTGCTTGCCTCTGAAGTTTTGGACATTGAGTCAGGTGTGTAAAAATAAAAGGGGTTTGTTTTTTCTTGTGGGTCCTGCCTGGTTCCATGAAGAGGGGTTTCTTCTTGTGAGTAAAGCAGTTGAGCAAGTACTCACGTAGGCTGGGACAGAACAGTGGGATCCATTCTATGACTGCCTTGGACCACCTGCCATCAGTTCTTTTTGCTATGTGACCAGCCCATTTCCATTTCAATTCTTTTACTTTTACATTCGTTTGTTCTCTAATCCATGTGCAGGTCTTTCTGTCTTATCTTGTAATGCTGAGCATGTATCTTTCCATGGCTCTTTGCGCCACTTGTAGCTTTTGTATCAAAGGTATAAGTACATGTCCTATGACTTAGCCCACAATTTCATTTACCCACACAAGCCCCTTCGCCACTCTATATTTTCATACTATACAAAGATACCCCTCCTCCTTCTATGATCTTATATATAGGTATGAAAATATTATTGACAAAACCTGTATATAGATAAGACTGCAAGACATATATGAAGTAACCTGCTGATTTTTTTTTCTTTCAACGCTGACTTTCTGTTTGTGTTTCTCTTCCTTATCTCAGTTATTAGACATAGAGCCCAGCCTGGACTTTAGGCCCAGCCGTTCAGAGTGACCTGGGGGTGGGAAAGATAGAGAATTGTTTCTCTTTTGTTTACAGTGTGTGTGTGTGTGTGTGTGTGTGTGTGTGTGTGAGCTAGAGAGAGAGAGAGAGAGAGAGAGAGATGCCAACCGAGTCAAGTATTTTCTAAATTTTTGACACATGGAGCCCATACTATTTTAGGGTGAGATTACCTTGAATTGCTTCCCAGCTGCAGACTGCACAGTCTCTTAATCCGGGTCTCTCTTCAGGAAAGCTTGGAGCTGGCCAGATCCTTCCCATCACATATATCCAGCTATGCCCTGGCAAATTAAGCCATGCTGCGGCTGCCTTATCCCAGTGCCTGGAGATGGTGAGGGTCTGAGTTGGGAACAACAGGCTTCAGTTGAACTCTGCCCAGACTGGGGGGCTTTGAATTTTGGGGCTTGCTGCTTCTAGGGCCATACCAGCTTTGGTGTTGGAGGGGGTAACAGTGCCACAGACAGGCCAGTCCTCAGTTTGAGGGTCTTCGTGTGTGCGCCAGTTACTCATGTTCCTAGATTGGAAAACTCTACTCACAGTCACTCGTGCCACCAGTAACTTCCAGATTGGACTACTGTAATGTGCTCTGGATAGAGTTTAGTATTTTGTATCAGCATTTTTCTTTGTCTTGAAGGTGGGCTACATCGTCATAAAATTCTTCGACCTCATCATTACTATAGGTTATTGTTGGCGCGTAAGCATGGATGATTTGAAGCTTGTATGGTTTGTTCAATTGAATGATGCATTGGGCTGTCTGATATACTTTCAAATTTTACTACAGAGTTTTTCAGCTTTTGGTTGATGAGAAAATCAACTCCGCCACATCGACCATCTTTGGTACCTCTAGTGTAGAGTAAATGCCCAGACCTATCCAGTTCAACTAAATTTTCACCTTTTCATCATGTTTCACATAATCCAATGATATCCCAATGCGTACTGTTGAGTTCAATCAGAAGTTCTTCTAGTCAAGCGTCCATTTTCATTGTTCAAATGTTGATCGTTCATATGTCCAAAGTCCAAAGGCAGCCTGATTTAACCTGGTGATTTTTAGCACTCTGCCTTTGGACAAGTCTTCCCACTGCCTAGAGTAGTTGCCCTAGGGCCTCAGGGAATGAGGGCCGTTTTTGAAGTTGTATTGGCATGTGGAAGGAATGGATCATAATCTGGTCCAATGCGGGTTAGCATATGTGATCGGTGTTAGTCTGGGGTATCCATCATGGCCTGTTCGCCATGAATGAAGCAGATGCATGCTGGGTGTGTTTAACCTTGAGGAAAGACAAATGAGAGTGGCTGCATTTTATTTTGAGCCTGAAACAAACGTGCTGCTTTTTGAACATTTGGCTGAACCAAAACCTGGAACATTTTGGTTGTTCTCGATTTTGGTTGAGAGAAAAAACAGAGAAGTATCATGGGTTGATTATTAATTTTGCTGACTTTGCTAGTTCTGCCATCTTCACCCACCATTCATTCTGGGTGTTTCAGAATCTTTCCTTTTCATGCATATAGTTGTCTCGCAGCAACAACCATATAAACAAATAATCTGTCATGTTTTTTTTTCTATTTTTCTGTTCATTAATTCCAACAAAAATAGTTCTGGTCCAAGTTGAATCTTAATCTTTAAAATTCTTTGTATCAGTATACAGGTAGTCCTTGACTTACAACCATTCGTTTAATGATCATTCAGAGTTGTAACGACACTGAAAAAGTGACTTTTGACCAGTTGTCATACTGACGACCCTGAAGCAGCCTCACAGTCATGTGATCGAACTTTGGATGTTTGGAACCGGCATGTATTTACAAGGGTTGCAGCATCCCGGGGCCCTGGGACTGTCATTTGCAACCTTCCTAGGAAACCTCTGACAAGCAAAGTCAATGGGGGAAGCCAGATTCACTTAAAAATAACCCTTTATGTCGTCCACATTTCCAGTATAAACTTGAGATACTTTTATACATTCTAGGTAACATTTTTGGAGTCATATACCAAAAGTACATCATTTTGTAAAAATTCTCTTTTGGGTTATAACATACTGTAATGTGAATTTCCATCCTTTTAACCACATATTTTCCTACTGCTCCAACCAGTGGTGGGATTCAGCCAGTTCGCACCAGTTCGGCAGAACCGGTAGCTAATTTTTTGTTGCCCAGGCCCAGAATGGACTTCCGGAAGCGGCATCCACACAGAGAACTGGTTGTTCACCTATTTGAATCCCACCACTGGCTCCAACAGTATGTTATGTCTAAAGTTCTTAACCCACTTTACTGTATATTCTTTCATGTGCACATCCCCTATTTTAAATTTCAGCAAGCATTTATATATTTTAGTAATTACCTCTTCATCATTTGTACAGCCATTTTCTTTTTTCTGACATATTTTTTCTTCCTCCTTCTCTGTGAAAGACACTGTTCCCCCTCTTCCTCTTTTTTTCTGTCCAGCCTCCATGCCCAGCAGCACCAAACATGTGATGTGCTGGGCAGATGCCCTGGAACAAAGGAAGAGTTTCATCATAGTTAGTCTGGTGGTACAGAAGACATAAGTATTCTTCAGAAGTATTTTAAAAATCTTTTTTTTAATAAATATTTTATTGGTTTTTAACTATAACAATCTCCAGTGCCTGGTGTACAGCGTGTTGTCTTGGTTTATATTTTAACAAGAAAAAAGGACTAATAATAATTAATTAACAATCAATAATGATTAAATTTGATAATTCCATAATTAATAAATTAATTAATGAAATATTTATTTGATCTTCCCTTCTCCCATTTATATTCTCCTTCTTCAACCTTAACCAAAATATAATTCTTAATATTTTCAATATACAATATAAATGATTAGATATAGGCATTTTTTATATTTATACAAATAATAATAATCTCTATGTATAACATTTTTTTCAGCTTATATTATTCTTATGACCATCATCTCATTAGTTCAGCATGCATCCTATTTTCATAATTTTTATTTACGCTTAATTTCCCTTATATTCAATCCAATTCTTCTCAGTCATAATTTCTTCATATGTTAGTCATCTAACTGTCCATATTTTCCCATTTAGGTACATCATCCCAATATTTTATGTCATGCATTATAAAAATACTATACTTTTTATCTATCTTATAGTATCTAGATATAATCCTTTTTAATCAGTTTATATTTCACTTATATTAATAAAAGTTACATCAACCTGCTATTTTTACATTTCATATATTATATAGAACCTACTATATTACTTAAATCTCTTATCCTTCTTGTTATAAGGCCCCTTTATGTTCAAAATTCTCTATTCTTTTAGCCATATTCAAACAAATGTTTATTCACGTAATAGTCCATCTGGTAGGGAAGTCAAATCTCTTGTATCTGTCTCTGGTCTTCTTCTTTTGCCGAGTAGTTTTACAAGTTGATGTAATCCGCTTACCCAGCGGTTCCTGTATTTTTACAAATGTTGGGAATACAAAAGATGAAGTAAGTAAGATGAATACTTTCTGTCTCCCAAACTTTGATGGTTCTCCTAGTAATTCTATAGTCCATTCCATTTTTCTTGTTGTAGAAAAACCTTATAGATTTTTTTCCTGTTTGTGTTAAATTGTAATTCTTTTCATTTGTTATTTCATCAATTTGATCATACTCTTCTAATTTGTAGTCTGTTATCTGATTTATTTGTTCATTTGTTGTTATTTCCTGGGTGTTTTTTAATTGTAGATTTAGATTAGAAATATGCTTATTTAAATAATCAGAGTTGTTTCGAATTTCCTCATGGTTTGAGTCTATTGTCATTTATATTTGTCCTAACATTACATATATTTCCTCCTGGAAAGTATTTATCTTGCCTTGAAGTATTGCTTCTGGAGGCCCTTGATTTTCCAGGCTAAGTCCTTCAGGAGAAAATATTGAATGTGGCGTCCTGTCATTTTTTAGGACGTATGTGATATCCATGTTGTCTCCCCCCTTCAAATAATCTTTTATCAATGTTTTAATTCAAAAGTCAATTTATCAGTCAGTCAAAATTACAGTCAGTGTGTTAAGCCACTTTAAATCCTTCCTGTAGATTCTCCTCTAAAAGATTAGCCAAAAGCCAAGGTTTTTCTTTTCCATAAACAGTTCTTAGATTTAAGCAACAGTCCAGATGTTTTTTTTTCTTTCAGATAGTTTTTAATCTTATATCTGGCTCTTCTTTTGTTCCCAGCTGTCTTCAAGGTTATTTGCAATTCAAAGGGACAGCTTTTTCTTTGTTTCTAGGCATTCTGCCAATTTCTGAGTCCTTATTGTTAGTATTCTATTCTCTGATTCTCCACTAGATGTCAGCAGTTACTTCTTTTTTCAGTTTTTTTTTTCCAATCAAAAAGTAATTTTTGTTATATATTTTTATAATTCCATCAAAAATTCTTTAGGGTATAATCTTGACAGTTTTTTAGTTCCTAGATTTGTCCAGACTCTAGTATTTTAAATCAAATTTTAGTATATCTCTTTCCTCCTTAATATTAATTCGCCGCTTCCATCTGTAAGGGAATGGGGATATAGTCCCCTCCCTTCACTTCCAGAGGTTTTCTTGCTTTGGGGATCTTTATCAAGGATTCAATTAGTAGATAGAAGAAAGAAGATCAGTACTCTCACCAATTCTAAGCATGCTGTTCACCAATGTTCAGGTTCGTGCTCTGGGACTTCGGCTGCAAGTAGCTTGGGCTAGACGCTGATCTCATGCTAACCTTTCTCCTGTCGGGTTCGGAGGGCTTCCCCCAAATCAAACAAAGCGATTGCCATCGCTTCGTGATCAACGGAGCGCCCCTCCTTCACGGTCACCTCTTCGGGGCGACTTTGGACCCATCTAGGGTCCCCCTGGCAGGATGAAACTAGCCATGCGCTACGGGCGCAAAACTGGAAGTCCAGAAGTATTTTAAAAATCTAGTAGTCCTTCATTAATTGCCATGGGCCACTGATCGGTTCCTGCACTAAGTAAAAGACTGAACTTCAGTGGTCTTTTCTAACACTATTAAATTGTGATTCTACCTTATTTTGTGCATGGCACTTGCCTGTGTGTGTGATCAGTCTTTCTGTTTTTTCTCCAGAACCCCAGTGACATTTTGACCGAGCAGTACAATCCTCTGTCCTTGAAGAATGTTTCCTCTTTGCCGCTCAGAATTGTCCTTTCTTTGCAAGAGCCTTTTGCCCTCTGTGACGTAAATCACAAAATGATTCCAGCTCCTGAACAGGTAAGAGAATTGTCCTTCATCTGAATTCAGTCCACATCCTGAATAGCAGAACAGTATCAGATGCTAGAGAGACAGAAAGTGTTAATTATGGTATAAGAAAATTACAGTTAGGAATGTCCATGAAACAGAAAATGTGTTTTGTTTCAAAACCAAAACAAGCAAATCACATTTTAGAAATTCTGCCAAATTTCAAATTTTGAAATTGAAATTGATAGAATATTTTTGTGGCATGGGCTTGGGACAGAATCAAACCTGCAGGGATCCAAGAGCCACTCAGGCTGAGTAGGGAAGGTTGGTGTGACTCGCCTCTCTCCCTTCTATACTTTAGTGTAACCTATTATCATAATGTATATTTTCAAATTTGTTAATCATTCTAATCTGTTCCTAATATTGTACCCTTGTCAGGGTCCTTATGGAGTTGGGCAGCTTTACAATTTTGATGAATGAAGGCATACCAATAACTGTTCTCCCCCTCCTCTTTCCAATGCTTTCTATTACACCCCCCCCTCGCTCGCCGCCGCTTAGCTGCTGCCCACATCCTTTTTTTTAATTAAAGTTTTATTAATTTTTAAGAATTACAGTTTTAGTGCTTAGTAAACAACATGTTGTCTGGGTTCAAATATTAACATTAACATTTTCAATATAAATCTGTTCAATACTACACAATCCAGTATTTTCTCCCTGATCCTCCTTTCTTCTCCATATTTTTTCCATTACAATTTTTGGTACTGTTAATGTATACAAAGTTAGATATAAGCATCTTCATCATATTTTACTAATATCATATAAATAACAATATCAATTAATAAATCAATAATGTCAATTCATTAATCAATATCCTGTTTTTTGTATTATTGTTAAAGTTTGGTTTCCCATCAGTATTTGAAATGTCTTTATCAGTTATGATTTCTTCAATATTAAACATCTATATAGCTGAAAATTTTATTCAAATCAATCCTCCTCTTCATATTTCCCATATCAAAAAAGAAAAAAAATGCCATCTTAATTCTAAATCCTATCTTTCATTATAAAAGTCTAATTATATCTAAAAGTCTTCAGTTCTTTTAATCTTATTCAAAGAAGTATTTAAACCTATAATGCCTCCTTTAAAAGGTCAATCTTCTGTTTTTTAAATCTAACTCTCGCTTTCTTTCTTTACCAAGTCGCTTTCCAAGCCAGGGCAATTAGATCGCTCAGGGGTTTTCTTTCTATTTTTGTAACAATTGCTTGGCGTGAGTAAGACAATTTAGGTATGGTATTTTTGGGGGGGGAATTCCACCCATTTATATTCCTTAAACAACTCCCAGTTCCTTTCTCCCTCCATTTCTCTTTTCATTTCCTGTCACCCAAGTTGTGACATTTCCCTTAACAACTCTATATTCCCTTTTCTAACATCTTTTTCCTTGCCATCAGACATATTTTACAGACCTAAGGGGTAAAAGGTCTTTTGCATTTTCGTTGTTATAGCTAAGTCTTGCAGTTCTTTTATCTGTTCCACCTCTAAATCCATTTCCTCCATTTCGTCTTTTGATTTCTGGATTATTTGTTCATACTTTGTGGTCGTTATCTGGCAGCTTTCTAGTTGTAGATTTAATTTGGAGATGTGCTCGTTCATATTGGCTAAATTGTTTTTAGTCTATGATTTCTTTTTATATCCTCTTTGCATTCAACAATTGTTTGGTGAATTAGTTGTAGCGTAGAATATATTTCTTTCTGAAAGGTGTTTGTTTTTTCTTGAGGCATCATTCCTGGAGATTAGTTTTCTGGTCTTTATATGTATCCTTTATAGTCCAATAGATTCCAAAGTATAGGTTCAGTTCTGAAAGCAATATTTTATAGTAATCCCTTGTCTCAAGTATCCCAAAAAATTTCAATCAGACAATGTTTGAAGTGTGGAAACAGCTCAAAAGTCTCTGAAAACAGCTCAAAAGTCTCTCCCAGCCAGGCGTAGTCCAAGGTCAATTTTTTCTTTTTCTTTTTTCCCCAAGTTTTATTTTATTTTTTATTAATTTTTATTAATTTTCCAATATTACATTTACATATTTGAAAAGTAGCGTGGCGGCTTTTCATTTCATTCATTACATTTGAATGTCATCAGTACAAATCTCAAAGTATTACAACAACTAATTCCCTCTCTTTCCCCCATAATATCTACTGTCTCATATTCAGACCAATACAGTTCTTATTCTATCAATCAAACAAAAAATACCTTTCTAGTATTCATCAATAATCTTCAGTCTATACATATCTTAATTGATTTGACATTCCATCTTTTAGACAATAACCTAGTAAGTTTTTCTTAACATTAATTTCCCATTGATATTTAAATTTAACGTTTAATCTTTATCATTTCCAAATTTTAAATGACCCCAATTTCTAAGTCTCCTATCTCATATTTGGGGCTAATATTTTTTTTCTTTTCTTCCTTCTATTTCCTTCCTTCCTTCCTTCCTTTCCAAAAAAAAAAGAAAAAAAGGGGGAAAAAAACCGTCAGCATTTGTACCACAAACCAATATACAAATTTAATTGTTAGTATTTATACTTCTAAGTTTTACTTAACCTTTGTCTCAACTCATAACAATATCTTAAATTCAAATCTTAGTTATTTTTAAACATTCAAACTTGTAGCCAATCAGTGACCTGATAATTAATTTTCCCTTAATATTTTAATTTAATGTTTAATTCCTCATACAATCTAATATTTAAAATACACACCTTATATATAAATTCTACCATCTATCTTAACAAACTAATAAAACAATATAGTATTCTTATTTCAATATTTATGTTTCTAGATTTTATATAACCAAAATTTTCTTTTATCTCAAATCGTTACAATATCTTATGTTCAGAATACATATTCTATCCATTTGGATATATTCTATTTTAGATCTCATGTGTAAATCAAAATCCCAGTCCTTTTCAGTCTTATTCTAGCTTTTTTTCTTTGCCAAATCATCTTTCGTATCTTTGCTTTTAAATCATCAAAAAGATCTCCTTGTATTGTTGTGGCTATTGTTTGATGTTGATAAAAGCGTCCAGTTGATGTTTTCTTAAGCGGACTAGCTGGACTAGCTGATTTAGCAGGTCGTCTCTTTGTTTTTCCAGTTCGATGCAGTTGTCCTGAAGTATTTATCTTCTCTTTCATCTGTTTTTCTTTTTTATCTTCAAATTCCTTCTGGTTTATTAGAAAAGTCCTTTCCTTGTTCTCTACTATCAGTTTCTTTTTTGTGTTTTCTATTGTCTGTATTTGTTGAGTATCTAAATCTTCTGTCATAGCATTTGGTTATTTCACTTTCTCTATAGAATTCTGTATAGATGATTCTTTGGTTGAAGTCATAATTCGAGTTTGCATATCCAGACTTATACGGAGAGCTTGGATAATCGCTTTTAACATATGAAGAATTTGTTCCTGTTCTTCCTCTGTGGGAGAAATCCATTCCTGTTCTTCTTCCATTGTAGTATATTAAACTAAAAAAAAAAACTTACAGTCAGAAAGTCCACCAAGTGAGGAGCTGAGCTGAGCTTCTTGTAGCTGGTGCTTCAAAGTTGCTTTATATCTTATCTATTTTCAAAGCTGTCAACAAGTCTCTCTTAAAGAATAGCAGGTTACAGTCTCAAATTTAGCCACCAGATGTCATCTCAGAGTTAGTTGGATCTTTTCAATTCCCCCCCCCTCTATTTTAGGGGGGGGACCCAAATTTTCAATAATAGAGTAAAAATCAGAGAGAAAAAATAGAGAGTAGAAAGTTACAAATCTTATAATCCACCAATTTTAGGAAATAGAATTCCAATTAGGATCCCAGTATTTTTCCAACATTTTAAACTCCCGAGTGGTTGATTGCTGCCTGTTTCTGGAGGAAGGGCTAAAATCCCCCTTCCCTCACCACAGGGGGGAAAGTACTTTAGCAGTTTATGCAGGTAATTAAGTAATTAGGATGTAAGAGAGGCAGATCTCACCCAGTTTCTTCCACGCTGCTTTAGAGTTGCCAGATGGTAAGTGTGACTTCAGCTGTTAGCAGCCTAGGGACGAGCCATATTTCTATGGTCAATCCTTTCATCTGCCGGTTTGGAGGGATCGCCAGCTCTAATGGGAGAGTTGCTGCTCTCCCGCGATCCAGCGAAAGTCCCTTCTTGCTGGTCGCCTCTTCGGGCGACTTTCAGCCCTTTTCAGGGCCCCCCAGCAATGCAAAATTGAATGGGGGAGAGAGAACAAATCTCCCAGCCATCCATGGCGGCTGTGTGACAAACCGGAAGTCCAAGGTCAATTTTTTCTTTCTCTCCCACTAGCTCTTGAAATTAAAAGGCCAAGCTCAGTAGGTATTTATAATCCAAGAAGGTCAGGGTGATCGGTATGCCACAATATTTTCCTTTATTGTCAGAGAGACCACCGTCTCTCCGTGATCGATAAGGCACCTCTCTTCTTCATCGCCTCTTTGGGTGACTTTAAGCCCTTTTCAGGGGCCCCAGCAGGGCTAAATCGGGCACGGAAGGCAGAGCCTTCCCTTCCTGCGTCTGTCTCGCCGCAGCGCAAAACTGGAAGTGCTGCTGCCCACATCCTTGGCTTCCTCCTGCTCTTCCCCCATCTGACTTCTGCTAAGTGGTTCAGTCCATTCATAGTCTACTGGAGTTGGGAGGCCAATAAATTTCATTAAATAAATAAATGCATACATAGGTACATACGTAACTGGAAAAAAACAGCTCCCATTTCATTCTTTACCTAGAACGCCCTCAAGGTATGTTTTAGCCATCTAAAAACATGCACAGAGCTCATCATGCACAAACTATTCTGAGTATCACTGATGTGTATTTAACTTTGATTCCAATTCAGCCTTTAAAGATGGACATTGGAGAGATACATCATCTTTCAGTCAGGTTTAACCCCGTCTATAGAGATGACCTGTGTAGTCGAGTATTGGAAGAGGTTCTTGTTTTGCGTTACTTGGAGCATCCTCATGTGGACTATGTTGATCTCCGGGGAGAAGTGCATTTCCCAAACCTCCACTTCCAAACAATGGATCTCAATTTTGGCTGCATTTTGAACAACACAGAAGTTATCCGTGACATCAGTATGAGCAACCGCAGTCCCCTTCTAATCAAATATCGCTGGTCCTTCCTGGCAGATGATCGTGAGTCCTTTATCAGGTACAAGCCATCACATACTCTGGAATTTTGCCTGATTTCTACTTATTTATAGCACATGATTCATTGTGTATTAAGGAATTTGTTTTCAAAACCTGGTCTTACTTCTGATCAAGAAAAGTGTTCTAGGTTCTAAAATAGAATTCTTTATTCTTTATTGGCCAAGTGTGGTTGGACACACAAGGAATTTGTTTCTGGTGCATAAGCTCTCAGTGTACATACAAGTAATAGTGATAGTCATGATCATATACAACAAGAAAATACATTCATCATAAATCAGGAAATACAACACTTCATCATAAATCATAAGATGCAATGCTTAGTGATAGTAATGGAGTACTAGCTAAGCAAACAACATAAATCATTGATACAAAGATCTAGTTTTGAGCATCCAGATTCTACAAATAGCATCTTTCTCAAGTCTGAGTTTACAGCAGTTTTCATAGTATTTATTTTTCTAGATTACAAGAGAGTAAAAGGGCACATAATAGGAATATACAGAGAAAGGAATAGGCTAGAGCTGGCTCTTTGCCTTGCGTGCTCACCGGTGCTACTTAGGAAGCAAACAAAAGCAGCAAAACTTGTCAATTTCAGGCAGCTGCTGCCAGCTGGCAGGTCCTCTCTCTCTCTCTCTCTCTCTCTCTCTCTCTCTCTCTCTCTCTCTCTCTCTCTCTCTCTCTCTCTCTCTCTTTCTCTCTCTCTGTAAGTGTGTGTGTTTGTATTTATAATCAGTTTATAGAGAAGATAAAAACTAACAAAAAGTAATATAGAGTAAAGAAAGAAAAAGGGGAAAGAAAGAAAGAAAGACAAAGGTGCCAAAAAAAGATAAAGAATTAGCTGATTTTCTTGCAGCAAAATGCAAATGTGATTATAAAAGTATCTCTTACTCTATGGTTACAAAAAGAAAAACTCGGAGTTTGGCGTAAGATGGGCAGCTGTAGGGACCTGCCTCAGCTAATTCTCCCAAGAAAACAGAACTCTTGAAACTGGCATTGACATTAAACCTTTCGTTCACAAAAAGCCCAACTGTCCAGTTTGCGTCCAGCCAATCCACAGGAGGGAAGTTGTTATGGGAACCAGAGCTCATAAGGGATGGTTCCCAGGCGCTTCACCAGATCTCACAACAGAATGGGGATAAGGCAGATGGCCCCTGGCACATTCCTTTCCCCTTTTCACACCCAAAGAGATACATCATAGTTTAGAAAGAACAAAGTAGAAATACATCCATAAGCCCCCCTCCCAGCAGAGCAAAGCCTCCCCCCTCCCACTAGAATGGCAGAGCCCCGAAAAGAAACATTGAAGGGGATTCTGACATGCTGCCTCCCTTAAAAGAAGGAGAAGTCCTCCTGGAGAGACAAAAAATAATAAAATAGGGAGGAAAAAGAGAATAGTAGGTTAATCAGGTTTGTCTGGGTAATGAGCATGAAAGTGTTTGAGCAGTTTAGGGGCTCTAGCATATTTTTTATGAACCCATTCATTTTGGGATGCAGGGAGATCTTTCCAGGCCACTAGGTAGTGCGTAGCCCCATGGTGTTTGCTTGAATCTAAGATCTCCTTAATTTCATAGTGTTGCTCACCCTCTACCATGATGGGTAGAGGCGTGGGGGGAGCTGCTGGCCTTAAAGGCGAGGTGTGTTGGTAATAAAGGCTTAACTACTCGTACTTTGGTGCTGTTATATTGCAGCATTCTGCATAGAGCATCAGACAGAAAATTCTTCCCTCCCGGCAAATAATGGAAGGTAAAGTTGAATCAGTGGAAGTGTTCGGCCCACCGTGCTTGTTTAGGGGACAGCTTCCTAGGCGTTTTGAGTGCCTGTTCCCTCTGGTATTATCTGGTGGAGATCCAGATTGCCCCCTCTCCCTTCCCAAAGACTCCTGTATTTCTCAGATTCAGCTCAGAAAACATTCGGCCTCTTCATGCCCAGAAAAGGACAGAAGAGCAGGAGATCCTGAAGCCGCCACAAAGCCCCCCAAGGTGCAAGATTCGCAAAGATTCCATCAGGTTTGTATGTGACAAAGGCCAAGACTGTGGCCTTAATAAGAAACACCGTTATGCCTCTCCAACAGGCTCTCTGGAAAAAGGGTTGGGCAAGGTGGGAAGGCAAAGGGGACTGGATGGGCATGTGCCAAGAGACTCAGAAAGCACAAGATCATGTTGATGGGCCACAACAATGAGGGCTAGGGACAAGGCTGCTTTAAATGCTGCTCATGTCCTTCAAGAGCCAACTTAATTTATTTTTTCACAAGCTAAATCACTAATTTGATATTTGGCCACAATAATTTGGAGGCAAACCCTGGCTGTGGCTGAGAATGAGTGTCCTCACAAGATTTTTCCCACCTCACCTTCTTCTGGGCAAAGAGATCTTTCTGCCAGTGTGGATAGAAATAGCTGAGCAGTAGCTGAGGAAGAAGACGCTGGTCTCAGGTAGGTGCTGTTGCCGAGAGCATCTGAAGTGGTCTGAGAGCTGCAGGTTGCAGGGAGGCAGTTCTGCCCAAAGCCAGCCCCTCCAGCTCGTCATCCCAGGGCCTTTGGACATCCCAGTTTCAGGCTCTGCCTCAGCTCTTTGTCATGTGGGAAATGTAAGGCTAGGTCACTACGGACATAGTTTTCTACAAAGAGGAACACTGATGTGGACTGCCACGTGCAGGGGGATGCAGTGTGGCATTTCTTTCAAAGAGATAAACATTAAAAACCAGCTGACATTATGCATAGGCATTTGTTTATATTATACCTGGAAATGAATTGAAGTAGTATTTTGTGTATATGGATTCTGAATTTGTGCTAAAATTCTGTTGAGAGCCTTCTATGGGAATGGACCTTTTTAGCAGGAAATAGGCTCCAAGCACAGGTTCCTTTTTAACTATGTCATGCAGTTCTTTTTTTAAGGAAGTTTCATTTTTAAAGAAGCAACGGATGGAAACTAATCAAGGAGAGAAGCAATCTAGAACTAAGGAGAAACTTCCTAACAGTGAGGGCAATCAACCAGTGGAATGGCTTCCCTCTGGAAGCTGTGGGTGCTCCATCACTGGAGGTTTTTAAGAAGAGACTGGACAGCCACTTGTCAGAAATGATATAGGGTCTCCTGCTTGAGCAGGGGGGGGTTGGACTAGAAGACCTCCGAAGTCCCTTTCAACTCTGTTATTCTGTTAATTCTCAAAGCTGTTGCATCATTTGGATGGCACTCTTTGGATTCTATCAATAGTGCTGGGGAAAATTGATTATTCTTGTTTTCTTTAGGTTATTCTTTATTTTTAAATTAGCTTATTATAGCTATGATTCTTTGATAGTAAAGACCTCAGAGTTGTAGGACTGGGGAAGTGCAGGCATTGGGGTGCAGTCACAGACCAACCTTTTTGACATGTTGGGGGCCTGTGATCTCTAGGGCACAATTTCTATCAAGCGAATTTCTATCAACTCACAGCCATTCAATTATCCCCACACCGTTTCCTGCACTGCCTACCACTTTAATACTGATGGCATGAACAAAACCATAGCAAAGGTACCAAGACACAATTAATGTGGTGATAAAAATTATTTAATTGAATCCAGTTGCTGCATTTGATTGCATGAAAGTGGCTTCTGGCATCTGTGGGAAAATACTAGGATGAGGAAATGTTTGTCTTTAGTTTATTGCATTTTTTAAAGACTATTGTTTTTAGAAATTGTGGAGCAGTTTTTTAAATTCAGTAAATAAATTAAGCTGAACAAATATTATCCTTCATAAGCTGAACATTACCTATGAGCATATGAGCTGAAAAATACTTCCTGTCACAAATCTCTTTATTTGTAGAAGGTTCCCAATGAGATGGAAAAATGATGCAAATAATGATGCAAAATTATATATATATATATGTCTTTAATTACATTAAAAATACGAATCCTGGGTGCGTGCATGTTAGAAAAACAAAAGAAGAATCGAACACTAGGATGAGAATACAAACAAGACTGTTTAATGTAAAACCACTTAGCTTTTGTCGGCCAAACTGCTGACGTCGTCAGAGTGAAAGTAGAGGATCCGGGAGTTTACTTATATAGCCGGCTTCTTCTGCGCCCTGCTCCTTGAGCGAGTCACCGGTCCACTTGCTTCAATCGGCCGTAGTGCTCTTAGTCGTCCCGCACCTGTCAGCATATTAGCGGGTTCAAAAGCTGTTCCCCCACTCGCAGTCGCTCCCCTGGCACGCGTGCAGACGCCCAGAGGCTGGTTATCCGGTCGCTTCCGCTCTTTGCCCCCCTCCCCCCTCTCTTCTAGCCGAGCCTGAGCGTCCGTCTCAGAATTACATTCAGGGTGCGCTGCAGATTCGTTGTCCTCCCTGGGGGTCGCGATTATTTTACCTGCAGCCACGCCGTTCCGATCCTGCAAGGAGCGGGCTGGTTGCATTTGTCATAAGTCGCGGCGCTGTCCCTCCCACCCCCTAAGTGTCTGATAAGCAGGTAAGAGGTCTATATGACGATTGATCAAATTCTCGTCGGATAGCCAGGACTCCTTGAGCAATCAGCCACCCTTGGTGACATCTCGGGATATGGCCTCAGCGTTGGCAAGATCAAACACATGGCCATGGCTGGCCATATGAGCTCATACCTGTGAGCGCTGCTCTTGTCTTCTGATCACCAACTCATGCTCGTGGATCCTGGTCTTGAGCCTTTTGGTTGTTTCCCCAACGTAATTGCATGGGCAATTCTTGCACTTGATTCTGTATATGACAGAGGATTTTTCATCGTTGGGGAATGGCTCTTTGGGGTGCATGATCATAGCACGCAGGGTCTGATCTGGTCTATGGGCAACATTTACGTTAAAGGGAGCTAACCGCCGTGCCGTTGCCTCGGACACACCATTGATATACAGGAGGGTCATTCGTGTGGTCAGTGTTGTTGTCATGTTGGCATGTGGGCTGCCACGAGGTTCGTATGGCCTGCTATACCGTCTAACGAACTCAACAGGATAGCCGTTACGCCTACAGATATGGTAAAGGCGGTTCCTCTCCTCAACTCTGGCTCTACCTGTATACAGTGCGAGCTGACACGCTTGAACAATGTCCTGACGCAACTGATCTTGTGCGCCATGGGATGGTTACTCCTGTAATGTAATGTTCTGTCGGTGTGGGTCGGCTTATGGTAAACAGTCGTATGCAGGGTGCAATTGGATTGACGGCTGACCAGTACATCTAAGAAAGCAAGAGTGCCTTGGGTCTCCTCTTCCGCCGTGAAACGGATGTCAGGATACACTGAATTCAGCTCGTCCATGAAACTAGCGCTATCCTGTTTTTTAATGACTACAAACGTGTCGTCCATGTATCGAGCCCAGAACTTGGGGCGGTACTTGGACATCACCACAGCCTCCAACTGCTGCAGGACCGCCTCCGCAATGACACCCGAGATGGGAGACTCCATCGGTGTCCCTTTGATTTGCTCATACATGACGCCCTGGAAGGTAAAATACGTTTTGAGGCACAAGGTTACAAGTTGTACAAGATCTTCAGTGTGGAGAGAGTCCTGGTATTGTCCTTGCTCCTCTTGTAGGCAGTTCCTTATCACAGCGACCGCCAGATCTTGTGGGATAGAGGTGAAGAGTGAGGTAACATCAAATGATACCATTACCTCATCCTCCTCTATCCTTAGAGGCTTTATCCTCTCCAAGAACTCCTCAGCCGACTTCACTGTAGTCTCATTGTTGTCAACTAAATGTCCGATGCGACCGCTTAAGCAGCCGGCTATATAAGTAAACTCCCGGATCCTCTACTTTCACTCTGATGACGTCAGCAGTTTGGCCGACGAAAGCTAAGCCCCACCCTTAGAGTTGGACACGAGTGGACAGGGGAAATCTTTACCTTTACCTTTATGCAGGCATTTTCAACTGGAGCAAATATTCTAATGTATATTTGTTACATATAATATATTTAGTATACAATTAGTTAATTGCAATAATTAATGCAAATATATAGATGTCCTTCTTGGCATTAAAGAAGCTTAATGCTTCTTCCATACTCCCAACTATCTTGAGCAATATAATATATATTTCTCTCCCAATAAATTATCTCTAGAAAAACAGCTGTAGAGGAAAACAGCAGCTATGCAAGTGGAGAAGATGTTTCTGTTAAAGAACCTGTTAAAGAACTTATGGAGGATGCACAGATTATGCCTGAAATACAGGTAATGGCACAGGCCAATTTTCTGTGGGTCAACAAAATTGTGGCCTGCTGAAATAGAGGTTTGTTAGTGGCTCAGCTTGGAAACTGACTCCTGAAAGTCCTACTTTGGGCTTTGGGAAGCCTGGTTCTCTTCATTTAGGGGATGTCCTAATTGCACCTTCAATTAAGATTACGGTGAGGCTCTATGTGTAGCTGCAGCTGCTGCAGAAGTTGTCAACCATGAGTGGTTTGCTGCTCTGCTACACCTTCTACACTGGCTAAGCTAAGTTCAGACTTCGTTTTTTGGCAAAAAAGGTCATAAACAAAGGGATCAGAACTGATGGCAGATCATCTTCACTGATGCAGACCTAGGAAGTTGCTCACTTCATCCGAGATGATGCTGTCTTTGCTGTAACGTCCACAATTTTCATCATGATTATTTGCAAATGAGCCTTGTCTCTTTCCACTGGATTACTGACCAATGCATAAGTGTCTTAAAGAAAGCAAATGATTCTTTCGAGTGAAATTCTGTTACGACAGGGACCAGCTATTCCTGGAGAGCTGTTCCTAGAAGAACAACACTTGGAAAGCAAATGATTTTTGCTAACAAGGTGGCTTTTCAGTTTGAACCCTCTATTTTCTTCTGGAGGTAGTGGGACAATCCAGAAATTTAATAATCTTTACATCTTGTCCCATTTTTGATCATCCGTGTCTTGTCAGTGATGAACTCTGGATGAATCGGCTTTAAAATACTTTTTGAAAGCCTCCAAGCTGGGAGATTTTGTGAGCTAAACACTTACTGCATGCAAGGCAGTTTGTCTTTTCTGTGCCTGTTTCTGATGGACACATGTTTGTTCTGTTTTCTAGTTATTTTTGCAAACTTCTGAAGTAAACCAGGAGGCTCCAGAGAAGAACCAGGCAGGAACCAAAGAAGTCCTGTGGTGTGCAGACTCAGAGGAGCTACACGTGACAGGCGTGGAAGAAGTAAGCCCACCTGGCACTCTCTGCTGGGCCGGGGGCCCAGGACAGAGGTGGCTCCTCCTTGCTTTCTCCTCTCAGGCAGGGTCCGTTCTTCTCCTTGGGGCTGGGGCGGGGCTTTCTTTGCCAAACACATCCAGACCTTTCCCAGCTGGCCAGAGGCTCTTGTTTCATCCTTGGCTTTCTGCTCATGATCTGAGTAAGCCCAGAGACAAAGTAGTGTTTGTTATCCTTGTATTAAAAATTGTAGAGATTTATTAGGAGTTGTTGAGCTTTGTCCAGAAAGAATAAAAATGTGGAAAGAGGCCCTTGAGTCCAACCCCCTATTCTGTGTTGGAATCCAGAATGTTCTTACCCAGTGTTATTTCTGGTTTTCCTGTCACTATTTATATGGTCTTTTTCTAATGCCTCTTATTTATTTATTTATTATACACAATGTGTATGTTTTTCTCTTATTTCCTTATTTCAGAGTTTTCATCTTCAGCCACTACAGGATTCCTTTCAAAGCCCTTTTAACCAATCTTGTTGTGCTTCAGCCAAATACATTGCTGCAAGTTCTTATAAGGGCTAAAGCACTCCAGAAAACTTAGACTGTGGTCCTAGAAATAAAATCCATCTCATTTTTATAGCCACTGATTCATTTGCAACAATCCTTTCTTTCCAGTCTTCTTCCATTCCATGAGAAGAGCACCCTCAAGGTTAATGGTGATACCATGGAGAAGCAAAGTTCACAGTCTTTGGGACCACCTTTTATGGGAACTGTTGCTTGCACACATTTAGCATTACGTTTACAGTAACATAATTGCCTTGAGGACTGGGAAAATTGCATTATCAGTAGAATGTTTGTAGCTGAGGTTGAATTGTGATCCTTGGTGCTCCCTGGGTTTCAAAAGTCTGAAGGAAAACCATCAAGCTCAGAGAGCATCAAGAACCCCACAAACTTCATTATTCTTGCCATAGCCCATTAATCTTTCTCTGTTAGTACCATCTCTCAGAAGAAGAAAAATGTTTATGCTGCCACTTTGTGCCTTTGTTTTGTTTTGTTCACTGCCCATTTGTTCAAACAGCACCAAGTTAGGAAACTCAAAGCTCTGAAGGGAAGGGGAGGTCTTAACAAGTATCTAGCAGTGCCCACCTATGGGCAGCACGAGCTAGTAATCCTGGGGCACCTTGCAATGGAGCAGTGACTTTTCCTTCCTTGCTCAATCAGGTATTTGACATCCTGCCACTATATGGAACATTGCAGCCAAACGAGACCCAGCAAATGTCATTTACTTTCTATGGCCATGCCAACATTGTTGCTTGTGTCAAAGCACTCTGTGAAGTAGAGGGAGGTCCCACCTATGAAATTCTGCTGCGGGGTGAAGCCTCGCTTGTTCAATATGTGTTTGACCAAAAGGAAATTGATTATGGGCTCCAGGTAGGTTTAGTGTGCTGTTTGCTTGTTTATTGAATACACATACACACACATGCATATACAGAGAGAACGCTGTTGAACTCTCAATCCTCTTTCAGGTCTCCTCTTTTTCATCATACTTCCTTTTATTCTCTAGAACGGCGGCTCCCAACCTTTTGGGCACCAGGAACTGGTTCCATGGAGAGAGGTTTTTCTATGGACTGGAGGGGGGCTGGTTTTGCATGCTGCCTGCATCCCGCAGATTGGGCTTTGCTTGTTTGCGCGGCCCAGTTGCTGGCATGCTGTGGCCCAGTGCCAGTCCACGGACTGGGGGTTTTGGGGACCCCTGCTCTAGAAGTCATCCTTCAGGCACAGTCTTTACATACACACATGTCCTCAGATGAAGTCCTGTGTTTTGCATTGGTCTCAGCATTTTATGAGGATTTCTGAAGGACTGGGCCTCTAATGTCACAGAAATCTTTCCAGGCTGGAATGATCTGGCATCGGTCCTCATGCTCTTAGAAACGTTTCTGACTGATGGGAGGGAATACCTGATTGTATTTGATTCTAGTCGGCTACTAGAGCATCTGCCAGGATGTTCCAACTCTCCCTCTAGCTCATCCCAGCCAGAGGGGAGGAAGGCTCTCAGAAGGGACCCTCCCTAGTTTTCAGTGAGGGACGGGAGGGGAACATCTGTGAATATACAGAAATCCAGAACCTGCATATAAATATAAAAACATATAAATATGTTAGCAAACTAAATAAAATGCCATTATGTTTTTCCAGAGGTGAAAATTGAAACAATTTGAATAATGGACGAGTTGATGCTAGTTAAAAGTTTGGCCACATTTCTTGAAATTGTGGTGCTTGAACCATCATTGCAGGATAACACATTTTCATCACTTTGGGTCCCCCTCTCAATCCATGGGTGAACTCACTTATGCATCTAGGCCCATTGGGTTTTCTAATATTGAAACATTGTGTGTGTCTAGTAGAAGAAATCCCTCCCAGCTTGCCTGGTGCAGAGTTGTGAGGGAATCTTGAAGGGTGCTGCAGCTGTGCCCAAAAGGAGGTGCTGTTTCACATTAGAATTGCTCTCTTCTCTCCTTCTAAGCCCTTTGACCACATCTGTATAGCTGAGATCATTCTGAAAAACACAGGAAAAGTTGGATTTGAATACTCCGTACTCGATGCCATCCAGGCCTCAGCTGACAACCCTCCCCCTGGTGTGCCACTGACTCTGCCTGCCACTGTGAGTAAGATTGAAGGAGGCTAAACTGGGGATTTCAGATTAATTTCTTGACTGGAATGCAGATCTATACAAATTATAGAAAGCAAGCAGACTCTTGCAAATAAACCATCAGAATCCAGAGGTCCTACGCAATATTCAAACAGCCATCAGCCTCACTGCAATTTCCTGTGAACTCTCTTGGCTTAATAGCCGCTGATGCCTGGATTCTAAGTGCTGCCATCCAAGCGGTCAGCATGTCATGAGAGCTGCAGAAAGTGAGCAAGAAGACCCTAATAAAGATATGCCAGATATGTTTCTAGGGCAATGACGGGTGAAACATATTTTAAATCCAAAAGAACACATAACATTCAGCAGCTCAGATGCTTCCTTGATTCACAGAAGTATAATAAAGGCAAAGAGGTACAGCATAATCAGATTTTGTTGATATAGTTGATGTTGAATCAAATCAGAATAGAGCTGGCAGGTCGGCCTGTGGCTGCATCCCAATGCCTGCACCTCCCCAGTCCTACAACTCTGAGGTCTTTACCGTCAAAGAATCATAGCTATAATAACCTAACTTAACAATAAAGAATAACCTAAAGAAAACAAGAATAATCAATTTTCCCCAGCACTATTGATAGAATCCAAAGAGTGCCATCCAAATGATGCAACAGCTTTGAGAATTAACAGAATCAGAGAGCTGGAAGGGACCCTGGAGGTCTTCTAGTCCAACCCCCTGCTCAAGCAGGAGACTATATCATTTCTGACAAGTGGCTGTCCAATCTCTTCTTAAAAACCTCCAGTGACTCCTACAACTTCTGAAGGCAAGTTCCACTAGTTATTATCCTCACTGTTAAGAAGTTTCTCTTTAATTCCAGGTTGCTTCTCTCCTTGATTAGCTTCCATCCATTGTTTCTTGTCTTGCCTTCTAGTGCTTTGGAAAATAAGTTGACCCCTCTTCTTTGTGGCAGCCCTTCAAATACTGGAATCATGTCACCCCTAGTCCTTCTTTTCTCTAGACTAGCCACACCCAATTCCTGCAACCGTTCTTCATGTGTTTTTGTCTCCAGGCCCTTAATCATTTTAGTTGCTCTTCTTTGCACTTTTTCCAAAGTCTCAACAACTTTTATGTAATGTGGTGACCAAAATTGGATACAGTATTCCAGGTGAGGTCTTACTAAGGATTTATAAAGTGGTACTAATAATTCACGTGATATTGATTCTATGCCTCTGTTTATACAATCAAGGATTGTATTAGCTTTTTTGGCTGTTGCCGCACATGGCTAGCTCATGTTTAAGTGACCGTTCACTAGGACTCCAAGGTCCCTCTCACAGTTACTGTTTTTGAGCCAGGTTTCACCTAATCTGTACTTGTACCTTGGTTTTTCCTGCCTAGGTGTAAAACCTTGTTGACCCATGTCAATAAAAGTAGTTTTAATCATCCTGTGGCGTTGATTTCTTGGTTTGGTTAGTCTTGCAGGTTTCTTACTCTCTTTTAAAAAATCAACAGGAAACTCAAATTTATACAGATTATAACTTCATAGCAGATTTAATTGATTAAACCACCACTACCTGTCAAAAAAATATTGTTGAAGAAATAAAATGTAAATTCTTTTCAATACAGTACAATCAGTATCCAAGCCTAGTAAAATACAAATTCCTATATGTATTCTAGTTCTGAAATGGCAAAAATCTAAATAAGCATTTTAATTGAGAAAGCTATAAACAAATAAAGGGACCACACAAATTTGAGATAATAAAACTTCTGCGATAACATTTTGGAAATAATCATTTTATTAACTAACTCCTTTGCGAGAACTAAATTGTTATGTCATAACAGCAATTTGAGACTTTATGATTTCAGAAATCGGATATGGGGGGACTAAAAATTTCAGGCAGAAAAGGGAAAGAGAGAGAGAGCGAGTCTTGTTGGTTTTAGTCAGTACTGATAATGTGGAAGAGAATAGTTTGGAAAGATCTACAGGATAAAGACGTTAAAATAACTCTACCCTGATGCAGAAATACTAGAACATAAATAAATTGTTAAAAAACTGAAAAATGATAAAAATTGCAGATTATAAAACAGATGAGAGTTAAAGTGGAAATACAGATGATAAAGCCAAGAGAATGACCTGGATAATGACCCCTTACTGGATTCACAAAAGAGATTTGTAAAGCCCCAAAGAAGCCCTTGAGTTGGAAAAAAGAGAATTTGAAAAGAGATCAAGTCCTACCACAACATCTGAATGAATTAAAAACAAAGACCTTGGTTTGTTTGACCAAAGTTAAACAATATATGTTCTGTAAAGCTCCGGGAACTTTATAGACTTTCTACTGAAACTAGGACATAAATGTTGATTATTTATGGATTTACATATGAATAAAGAATGAGTTATGAGAAGAAGAGATTCTTGTGTGAAACCTTATAAGGGGTGAAGAATTACTAAGTTTGTATTTGTTAAATTCAATCTACAAAATGAGAAACCCCAAACTTTGCAAGAAGAATATGCCCAAATTAAACATAATAATGATCAAACAACTTCTAAAATAATTGACCGTTTAGAAGAAGAAGACGAAACATGTCACTTATAGAAAAAAACATCAACCTAGTACAAAAGCCCTGTCCAACCCAACCCACTCTGATGCAGCCCCACTGGAGCTGAGCAATTGATTTCATAGACTCTCCCTGGAAGAAAACAGGCAGACAGAAAAGAAGCATCATCAAGTGTCCCTAAAAAAGTAGCATCAAGTGCTTCTGTGACATGTAGAAAAATACCCCAAATCTCCCTAGGAAAAAAGGAGTTCCATCTTAGGCCAGTGTTCTTCAATATCTTCATAAATGACTTAGATGAGGGAATAGAAGGGGAATTCATCAAATTTGCAGATGATACTAAGCTGGCAGGAATAGTCAACAACCCAGAAGACAAACTCAGGATCAAAAAGATCTTGACAGACTTGAACAATGGACCCTATCCAACAACATGATAATTAATGTGGAGAAAAGCAAGGTTTACACCTAGGCAGGAAAAGCCAAAGGTACAAGTACAGATTAGGTGAAACCTGGCTTAATAGCAAGTAACTGTGAGAGAGATCTTGGAGTCCTAGTGGGCGATCACTTAAACATGAGCCAGCAGTGTGTGGCAGCAGCCAAAAAAGTCAATGCAATCCTCAACTGCATTAACAGAGGGATTGAATCAAGACCACTATAAAGCCTTAGTAAGACCACATCTGCATCCAGTTTTGGTCACCACATTATAATAAAGATGTTGATACTCTAGAAGGAGTGCAGAGAAGAGCAACAAAGATGATTAGGGGGCTGGAGGCTAAAACATAAGAAGAATGGTAGCAAGAACTGGGCATGATTAGTCTAGTGAAGTAAAGGACCAGGAAGGTATATGTAACGTATTGGCCACAACTGTTTTAAATCACTTGCTTAATGTCTGACCTACACTGCTGTATTGTTTAACAGTTGCTGTTACTGAAAGCCAGACTGGCTGTCTCCAAGCTGATAATGAGGTTTGGGGCGGGGCAGGAAACTGTTACTTTAAATCTATTGGTTGCCACCTAGAGGCTAACTGTATAAATAGCTGTGCAGCAGCCTTTAGGGCTGCTTCTGTTCTGAGTTAATAAACTTCTTGTTTGAACACTCTGCCTCATTCAATGCCTAAAGAACCGAAGATATAACAGTATATGATAGCAGTATTCCTGTCAGGTCCCCTTTTGGGTGCCCTGCCATTCTTTTGGAGGGGGAGGGGGAGGCTCGGGGGGGGGAGCATTCTTTGCATGCTTTCGGGAATTAGGGAGGGGGATCATCTTCAGAGACGAGATGGACTCCCCCTCAGCCGGTTCCAGCCTGACTCCAAGGTCGCTGCACCCTGAGGATGACCTGTTATCAAGTCTGTATCTCAGTGCTCTCAAAACAACCTTGTGGCACTGTTTTGGTTGCCGGTAGGGGGGTTGGGTTTTGGAATGGGAAGAATTGCTTTGTGCTTTGCCTGAGACAGTTAGATTCTACCTGTCTTTACTGCAACCACTTTCAGTAAAAGTTCTTTTGATTAACCCTATGAAGTCAAGAGTCGTGCTTTCCTGAGAGGATCAGCTCTCAGGTCCTTACAATTCCAATATTTGAGGGGCTGTCACAGAGAAGAGGGGGACAACCTATCCCAAAAGCACCTGAAGGCCAGGCAAGGAATAACAGATGGAAACTGATCAAGGAGAGATTCAACCTAGAAATAAGGAGAAATTTTCTGACAGTGAGAACAATCAACTAATGGAACGGCTTCCCTCCAGAAGTTGTGGGTGCTTCATCACTGGAAGCTTTCAAGAAGAGACTTGTCAGGGTCTCCTGCTTGAGCAAGGGGTTGGACTGGAAGACCGCCAAGGTCCCTTCCAACTCTGTTATTTTGTTATGATGAAGACTAGGAATTACTTCTTTAAATATTTCTTTCCTCCTTTTCTTATTTCTTCCTCTTTCTATTTTCCTTTTTATTGCACTTTTTTATTCTCTTCTTTTTCTCTCCGAGTTTAGTTTACATTGTCTTTTACTATTGTTATTAACATTTTTAATAAAAAATATTTTAAAAAGATGTTGCAGTCACATGACAACCTTGCTTAATGACCTGCAGGGTGTTCACTTAACAATGGCAGCTGAGACTGCCAGAATGGCCATCACTAAGTGGTGCAGCCACAGGATATTGTATTTTACAACTGGGACACTTAGTCACCTGTAATTATCATATTCCTCCAACATATTTACTTGTTTTCTTTTTTTCTCTTTTATTGATTTGAGTTGTGTTAACCAAATATTTTAAAAATTCAATAGTGATATATTTTGACTAGAAAATAAGTATGAAATGTTTTATAGTATATTAAGTTTTAATTGTGCATTAAATAGATTAACTATATGATGTTTTTGAGAATGCTATTCAAGATATATTAACTATCTGCTGGTATAATCATTGTTTATAATATTTTTAATTACCTATATTCATATTTTTTTAAAAATATTAAAAAGTAGTAAAGTTTATCTGTGCCTACCCCTGCACACTAGGAAACAGACACAGGTTTGGGTTGGATAGCTAAAAACTTTTAAACAGAAAACATTCAAAATCATATGGAGTCTCAGAGAAATAGGTTCTCCCCATTTGCTGCCATTTGCAGATTTGATGGGCTTTCTCATCATTCAGAGACTCGACTGTGGTTCCTACCTCATCTGATACTTTTGCAAGTCAATGTTGGACCATCTCTGTACTCTGGAACAAATATCTGGGTATCCTTGGGAGCTGTGAAAGCCAATAAAAAAATGCTGGGTGTTTTGTGCAAGGGATGAAGAGTTTCATCATTCTGCCTTTTCCATCTTCCAGAATTATATTGGCTCAGGAAAGGAGCAAATATTGAAGGTCTATTACTTGCCAGGAGTTCCAGAGGTCTTTCAGAGAACCTTCCAAATACAGGTGGCTCACCTGGAACCAGATAGGATCACTCTGAAAGGACAGGGAGTTTTCCCTAGAATTTGCTTGGATCTGCCCAGAAATATTCACGGTAAGAGTATATAGTACTTTGTCTTCCCATGAAACTAATATAGCTGAAAAATATGTTAATTCTTTAACAAATATTCACCAGCAGTGTGCATGAAACACTGTTTTTTGTTTTGAGTTTCAAACAACAAACAATATTTTAATTGATAATTCTATCTGAACAGAACTCAAAGAAAATCCTTTTGGTCCTGGTTTTCATACTAGGATGCCCAAACATCTTTTTCATACTAGAATCACAAGTATTGGCTAAAAGGGTTAATTTTAAATATTGCTTTCTATTCCTGAGAATATTTCAATTTTTTTCTTAAAATCATGCTCTTGGCCAATGAAAAATACCAGCTAGCCATTTTTGCCTCAGCCACATATAAACAACAGGTCAAAATCAATTGAGCATGAGCTCAATCAAAAGCAACAACTTTCAGCGCTGGACTTGTGTTTTAAAAGGAATCTTGCTAGTTAATTCTTATGTGCATGACATTTGTACTACAACAGCAAAGAAAAATGCAATTTAGCTACCTTTGCAGTTGTCAGACTTAAAGCCTAACGTCCTGTATTTAAATAAATAAGCTCAATATCAAAACACAAGTGTGTAAATAAAAACCTTCCAACCAAACTAACATTGCAGTCTTTTCATTTTGAATGAAAATTTTATTTCATTTATTTTATATTTTTATTATTTAGAGAGTCCAGCCTTCAGTCAATACATGATTTTAAGGCAACTTCCAAGAATTAAAAATGCAAAATATATTAAAAGTCTGTGTGGCTAAAATTAAGGGTGAAAATTAAAATCAGCATCAATAAATAACCATCAAAAGCTTGTGAAAAGAGATGTTTTCTCTATGTTCCCACTATATTTAAAAATAAGGGGAGGAATGTTTTCTTGGGGAAAGCATTCTATAGCGTGGGAGGTCAATATCCTCAGGATACAACCATGGACTGCTCAACCACCCAAATGGAAAGTAGCAAAGGAGCCAAATTAGACCATTAGTATTATTAAATACATCCTGAAAGCTGGAAGCCACTGAAAGGAGCACAGCCTCTTTCGAATGCACTTCTCAGCTCAGAATGCCTGGCCTTCCTGCTTTTCATAGGAAATGAGCGGTACAGCAGCATCCTCAGAGAAGTGAAGCAGCGATTAGAACAGGAAACACAGAAAGATTTCAGCAGTAATTCCGAAGCATTGGCCACTGAACCACCCATGGAAGAATCCTTCACCACGGTAAGATGAACAGCTCTTCCATCTCTGACTCTCAGCTGGGCTGGGTGGAGGCACTAAGGTGGAATTGAGCCCCTGAGGAGCAACCACAGTCCTCTATGACACAACTATCTCAGGGAGTGGCACCAAAGGCCAATGCTTTGGGGGAGGGGCTACATTCTGATTTGGGTGAGGTCAGGATGCAAGAGTAGAAGTCTAACACTGCCACAGACATGCTAGAGTTATTGACTCTTCCTGGTGTCTTAAGCTCAACACACAACTGCAGCTGGAGATGGAAAGGCTACTTGTGCAAGAGCACGCTCTGGAGCAACAGAAGCTGCTGGCCCCGGTTTCAGCGGATGACCCAGCGGCCTGTCAGCGAGCTCGCCGGAAACTGGTCAAGTTAGTGCATATAGCTTATTTCTGGTCCAAGAGGATGGGTTTCCAGGAGTTTCCCCAAGGAATCATCAATGAAATGCATACTCCCAAATCAAAGCTGTTTGCCTGGTCTTTAGGGCCTCTCTTTAGCAGGGTGACACACTGTCTAGGCTGAGAATCTGGCTGTGGTTTTCTCCTCTCTAAGCTGGTTGAACGCTTATGAAATGATTTCTGTGCATGAAGATATAAGGGAAGGGGTCAAATGAAGAATGGTTAAGGAACTAGATGTCATCCCCCAAGCTTCGCAAAGCTGACAGCCTGACATTAGCAATGGGGGAGGGAAGTATTGGAATGCAGGGACAAGAGGGAAACCTAAGCATGCCTGCGGAGGAATGAGGAGCACCTGCTAGCCAAGGTCACCCAACAGAATGCAAAACAGAAAAGCCAATGAAACCGAAGGCCTGTTACCCAAACAATATACCAGCACTTAATTGGATGTTTGCTGATAACAGGAGAGATGGCCAGGGAAAAGGGAATGTTAATTGCATTATCTGTGTGAAAAAACGCCAGATTAAGCTCCAGTCAAGTATACTCTTGGCAAAACAATGGTCCAGGAGTCTTTCTTTGCTAGGTGAATGAAAGGGATGATTGACACCAAGTATGTCTAGCCTAACAAGAAGGACTTGGGGTGACAGGATATCTGTCTTCCAGCACCTGAGGGACTGTCACAGAGAAGAGAGGGTCAGCCTATTCTACAAAGCACCTGAAGGCAGGACAAGAAGCGACAAGCTCTTCAGTGGGAGCTCCAGTCTCAAACTAGGGAGAAATTTCTTGACAGTGAAAAGAATTAATCAATGGAACAGCTCGCCTCCATGATTTGTGGGTGCTCCACTGTCTGTGATGATATAAGGATTCCTGCCATGGGCTGATTCTATGATTTCATAGTTTGCTGCTTAACTCCCTTTCTCTCTCTCATAAGCACAACTTGGTCATGCCAATCTTTAGTGTGGTTGAAATTAATGAACTGGTGAAATTTGAGATTTTGTAGAAAATATCACTCATCTTGTTAGTTAACATCGTCCACATTATGCTTTTTTTAGAGCCCAGCTACCTGAGTATATCTTAGATTTTGGCTACATAATCATGGGCACCATCAGAACTCACATCATCAAGATCACAAACACCAGCCACTTCCCCGTCTCCTTCCATGCAGATCGACGGGACCTGCGGGACACAGGTACAAAAAGGGAATCATTCCATCTTTTTCTAGCCTACGTTAAAAGAGTAAACAATGATTTAAGGCCCAAATAATTAAATGGAACAAAATACATCAAAACTTCCCATGTTTACTGGACAAGTGTAGTTTTTTAGTATATTCCAAATATTGTAGTTTTGTCCATTGCTGGTCATCTCCTATGCCATGGAGATTGCAGTAGACAGAGGGAGGATCTCACAGGATCCCTTTCTAGCCTTGCTCACTTTTATCTGTTTGTAACATGGGTCAACTTACTGCTGCCCTTTTACCCCAGACCAGAAGAGGCTTCTGTTACTGTGACCAAAAATAATGCCAGGTTTAGCTTGCTGCTTAGCACCAATAAACAAACAAATAAACAAATGGTAAGCCCTGGTTCAGTCTGTTCAATATGCACACGCGTACACACGTATATATGTAGATGTGCCCGCAGACAGTCACTTCTTCTTCTGCCATATCCGTTATTGGACGTTGGCGATCCTGTTTTTATCAGCAGCCGCACGAAAAAGTGCTGCTGAGTTTTGTCCAAACCAGTCCCTTAGATTTTGAAGCCATAATGTTCTTCTTCTGCCTGGACCTCGTTTGCCTTCAATCTTTCCTTGGAGGATTAAATGGAGTATGCTGTATTTTTCTGGGTGTCGTACCACATGTCCGAAATATTCTAATTTTCGTTTTTTAATTGTTTTGATGATTTCCCTTGGCTTTCCCAGGCGGCTTATCACCTCCTCATTTCTGATTTTGTCAACCCAGCTTATACGTAACAGCCGCCTGTAAATCCACATTTCAAATGCTTCTAGTCTCTTCAGGTGGCCTTCTGTCAGAGACCAACTCTCTACTCCATAGAGCAGGATAGAAAAAATATAGCATCTGACAAGCCTGATTTTCAGTCTTAGGCTTATGTCGTGACTGCAGAAGACCTTTTTCATTTTGAAGAATGCTGTTCGAGCTTTCTCTATCCTTGTCTTTACTTCAGCGGTCATGTCCCAGCTTTCATGTAAATTAGAACCGAGGTGCGTGATCCTTTCAACTTTTTCTAGTGGTGTTCCTTCTGAATTTACTGGTGGTAAGTTAACGGGTTGTTTGCTGACGACCATGATCTTGGTTTTTGAGGTGTTAAGCTTCAAGCCGTATTTTCCAGATGTTTCTGTGACTCTGTTGATGAGGAGCTGAAGGTCTTCATGCTTACTGGCAAGCAGAACTGTATCATCAGCATATCTTAAGTTGTTGATCCAAACACCGTTTACTTTGATGCCAGCATCGATGTTCTCCAGTGCCTCGTTGAAGATTGACTCAGAGTAGATATTGAACAGCAGTGGAGACAGAATACATCCCTGTCTGACCCCTCTTCTTATTTCTGCATCAGCTGAGTATTTTTGGCCTAGTCTCACATTTGCTACCTGATGCCAATACAGATTCTTTATTATTTGGATGTCTTTGTCATCTAGTCCCCCTTGTTTCAGGATTTCTAATAGTTTGCTGTGTCTTATTTTATCAAAAGCTTTTTCAAAATCAATGAAGCACATGTAAACACTGTGGTTGACATCTCTACAGCGCTGTACAAGAACCTGAATGCTGAACAGCGCATCTCGTGTACCAAGATTGTTTCTGAAACCAAATTGTATGTTACCTAGACGCTCTTCAATTTTGTTGTATATTCTTGTGTGAATTATTCTCAGGAATATTTTCAGGGCATGACTCATTAAGCTTATTGTTCTGTATTCGGTACACTTCTTTGCATTTATTTTTTGGGGGATTGTCACAAAGGTTGATTTTAGCCAATCATTTAGTATCTTTCCTGTTTTGTATATCTGATTGAAGAGCTGCAGTAAAAAATTCTTCCCATTGTCTTCCAGCAATTTTAAAATTTCTACTGGGATATCATCAGGTCCTGTGGCTTTTCTTGTTTTTGCTATTTTTATTGCATGTTCAACCTCCTCCATAGTGATGTTTGGTCCAGTTGTTATACTTCCCATATCTATATCATCCCTAGTGTCCTCAAAAAGTTCTTCAATATATTCCTTCCATCTCTTTAGTTTTTCATCCTCATCTAAGATAATTTCCCCCTCTTTGTCAACTAAGTTGTTGGTTTTCTTTTTGTAGAGGCCTGCTGCTTCTTTCACTTTTTTGTGTAAATTGAAATTATCATGCATACGTTCTGTCTCTTCTATTTCCTTGCATCTCTTTGCAAACCACTTTTCTTTTGCCAGTCGAATTTTTCTTCTAATTGTTTTCTGCAATTCATTGTATTTTACTTTGTTTTTATTTTTATAAGATCTTCTTTCATCCATGAGATGAAGAATTTCCTCCGTTATCCACTGTTGTTTCTTGTGGTACCCCTCTCTCTGTTTTGAATTTGTTACCTCTACTATTGCATTTTTAAATTTATTCCAGTTCACTTCTACATCATCATCATTCAGGTTGTTGGTTTCCCTTAAATGATTTTCTAGTTCTTCTTTAATCTTCCCTCCATGTTTAATGATGAAGTCTCTGTCGATTCTTGGTTTAGCAGGGTTTGGGTTTTTCATCCTTTTTAGTTTCAGCTGGACTTCAGCAAGTAGTAGATTATGATCGGATGGTACATCTGCACCTGGGTATGTCTTTACTGATTTTACTGAGTTTCTAAATCTTTTGTTTATTGTAAAATAGTCAATTTGGTTCCTTACTACATTATTTCGTGTATCTGCTGGTGATCTCCAAGTGTAGAGGCGTCTTTTTGGCAACTTAAAAAAAGTATTCATCACACATTGCCTATGTTCCTTGCAGAAGTCTACAAATCTGTCACCTCTACCATTTCTGGTTCCTAAGCCAAAGTTTCCAACTACAGGAGCATCACTTCCTTCTCCCACTTTTGCATTGAAGTCCCCCATGAGTATTGTGATATCATTACTTTTTAGGGTTTTCAGTACACTGCTTATATCTTCGTAGAACTTCTCTAAATCCTCCTCATCGCTGTCAGCTGTGGGAGCGTAAACTTGTATAACATTCATATTTACTGGAGTACTATTTATTTGGATCATTATCACTCTATCAGATACAGGAATAAAGGACTTGATGCATTTATTTACACGATTGTTTACAATTATAGCTACTCCATTTTGATGGTGTTTGCTGTTCTCACCAGAGTAGTAGATAGTATAATTTCCTATTCTACACATTCCATTTTCAGGCCAGCACATTTCACTCACTCCCAATATAGAGATATTGTATTTGGACATTTCTTGGATAGTGTGTGTTTTCCCAGCTTCGTATAGGCTTCTCAGATTCCACGTACCAATTCGTAGTTTTGGGTTTATCATGCTTCTAGTGGACCGGGAGATTCTTAGCACCCCTGTCCCATTTAAGGGGCGCCCGTACTCGGGGCCATTGTTAGGTTTTGCAGCCATTAACATGATTTTCCTGGGAAATATATAGTGTAGTAGTCTTCCCTTTGCTTTCTACACCGCTGTGCACACGCTGTTCAAGTGGCTGCCACCACACCATGCGCTGTTCTTCTGAATCCGTTCCAACCAATATGGTCTCCGCCTTCAGTCGATACTGGGGAGCCAGCTGCCACTCACCAGGCCTGTTGGTCCACGGGAGTATTTGATTCCCTCCAACCCGCCATTACAGTATAAAAGCCATAATGGGTAGGGCCCCCCAATCCGCCACCCAGGGACGCGCTCTGTGGGGGTTCCAGACTCCCCCTAAGAGAGACTATATTCACATGTCACATTAAGCCAAAATTGAGCCAAAGCACTGTGCAATGCTCAGCATGTCAGACTTGGATATCTGTTTCTCGCCATCTATCTTTCTGCAGTTGTTGGTGGGGAACCAGCACCTCTGTACCCTTTGAATGTCTTGGAGATGCAATATGTATGGAGTTCAACAGTGGCTTCTTTTCATACGTAGTGAGAGCTGTTTCTATTGTTATCCTGAGTCAGGTTTCAACACTGAACTGGATCGGGTGAAGAATCTGCCTTTCTGCGAGACAGAGACATTTGAAATATGGTTTGATCCCCAGAGTGCCGGATGTGCCCTTGGAGAGAAAGAAGTGCTGTTGCCCATTAAGGTGCTTTGAAGGTTCTTTTACACACACACACACACACACACACACACACACACACAGAGAGAGAGAGAGAGAGAGACAGACAGACAGAGACAGACAGAGAGAGACAGACAGACAGAGACAGACAGAGAGAGAGGGACAGAGAGAGAGGGACAGAGGGGGGGGCACACAGAGGCACACACACACAGAGTTATGCACTGCTACCTTCCCTAAAAGAGGAAAAATGGGCAAAAATTGTCTAGACCAGCTGGGTCAGGCTATGACGCATTGAGGAAGGGGCTCACTTCCACTTCCTTGAGAGCAGGTGGAACCACCCTCTCTTTCAAGGAGGAATTAGCCTTCGCCTAAATCAATTACACACACCCCTCCCAGGCGGCCTTAATCGGCCAGGAGGGACCTGGATCTCATGCAGAAGTGGCCAGACTGACATCTGAGAAAAGCTGTGTCCACTTCCTCAGGTTCAACAGAGTCAAACTTCTCCCAGCCCCCCTCCACCATCAGTTAGCCCTGATCCAAGGCCAGAGTCTAACATGGAGTGAATGTGAATGATTTAACTATGCAATGCCTAGCAGATTTCTTCCAGCATCCTTGTAAGGGAACCTCAGAGTTATAGTGTTGTCCATGAAAGGAAAAGTTAGGGGATGTGACGTGAGAGCTGGGCAAGTAGAGTTGAACTAGTATCTGACAAACAGTTTAGCTAGCCTGTCTGTAGAACCAACAGCTTATCCTAACAACTGCAAGAGCAGAATGACTGTGCCTTTATCTAGCGGAGTTGGCTTGGATATGTGAAACAGGCCATTCCTGCTTGGTGGGAAGGAACTTAAAGGCTAAAGGAAAGATCCTCTGACCTGCTTACAACAAGATGGAGTGGAGTAGTGGTTGAGATGGCTCCGCAGGACTGGGGTGGCCTGCAGGTAATGGGGGCTGTCCTTCAGAGCCTGAATTGCCTGGATTATTCTCATTTCCTTTTTCCAATTGTCCTCTCTAATCAGGACCTCTGGGGCAAGAAGTGTGTTTCAGTCCCCCATTTGACCTGTGGTTATGCCAGAAGTTCTGAGGGTGGGGATGGGTGGGTCTGGATGAGAATAGCAGTCATACACCATACGTCACGCTCAGGAGGGTTTGATACGATTTGCTGCAGGTTGTGGCTGGTCCCACGTTCCACGTCTCTCTTCGAGCCATGGTGATCATGCCATCTCTCTGCATCTCCAGTGACAATCTAGAGTTCTCTGCTGTCCAGTGTGGACAGTGTCAGGTGGAGACCATCCAGCTTCACAACCAGCTGCAGGTCGTATGCGAGTGGTTTGCCACAAGCAATGAACAAATGAAAAAGGTAATGCAACACTGAAGCAGACCTTGCTTTGCCCTTCTCTGATTGCATCTTGAAAAGCAGCTTGATCTGTAGGAATTTGGGGTGGGATGGAAGTTAAGCTGCTTGAAAGGTGCAGTTTTGGTTCTTAAGCTGAGCCCTTTGGATCTGTGTAACATTCAGAAAAATTTTAAGAAGTGAAAAACAAGATTCTTGTTTTCATATAAATTTAATAATATAATTTGCAAAAGATTTGCCACAGAGAATTGTTTACACAACTCTTGATTCTGTTTTGTTCCATGCAAATCTTTCAAAATGCAAAATAAAACTCCACACAGCCTATGTCCCTATCCTCTACTTGATCAGTTGTTGATCACATACTATGGATCAGGAATATGCCTATGCAGTGGAGAAGGTGGAGTTGAATTCTTGTTTCTCTTGAAACCTCCATGACCCTCACCTGCCTGTAAAAGGAAAACCTTTCATATGGATGGAAAACCCACCCTACTTCCAGGGACACCGTAAAGGTGTTTCTAGAAGCTCAGTCAAAAGTTTGGTGTGGGCTGAGGCAATAATTCTCATCTTCTAGAGTGTGCTGTCCTTCAGAAGGATTCTTCGGAATGAAATAAAGAGGCAAGCTTTGCTCTTGACTTCATTGTTTGTTGTAAACTCAGGTGGTTAAGCACATGCCGATGACCTTGCGCCGGAAAATGCGTGAACACAAGGAGAAGCCCCGTGTCTTTGAGATGATTCCCCCGTATGGGATCCTGGCTCCCGGAGAGCGGCTCAATGTGCAGGTCAAGTTTGCCCCAAGAGAAGAGGTATGAAATGAGAAAGCTGTTTGGAGCACAACAAATATCCGAAGCGTTTTCAGGAAGAGCAGAGATGCATTGATGGCAGGAGAGGCAAAGAAAGGCAGGGCTTCATCAGACCATCCAATTCCTCATGCAAAGTAGATTTATTAAGGAGGCATCACGCCTGGATATTTCCTCCCCTTCTCTGCCAGGATTCTGCCCACATGCCGTTCCTGCTCTTCAGTTGGCTTTATATGGAAGAGCAGCTGGGCTCTCCATTCTGAGCTCAGGCACTAGGAAGGGAACGCTACCCCAAAGGGCCTGGCCAGACAGTGATTATATTCCAATAGTCCAGATAGACAGCAAATCCTTTGGGTTAACTCTTTGCATTAATGCCTATTTTCCAACAGGACAGAACCCAAATATGTCTTTCTTTTTTGCCAGCTGTTCTGAGTTGAACAAATACTACCAACTGAAGCTGGGAGGTTTTTGGGTTAAGATGATTTGGGGGCCTTTTTACCTGTTCTTATTTGTAATAAAGTGATATTATTTTTTACATCTTAGAAATTGTACCAGAATGTCCTGATCTTAAGCATTTCGCAGAGCACTCAGCAACTGCTGCTGAATGTCTCTGGGCAAGGTCTGGAGCCACGTCTTGAATTCAGCCCCTCCCTCCTGGAACTGGGGCCTCTCCTTCCCTATGGCGTTGGGGATGAAGCCGAAGTGGTGGTGAAGAACCCCTGCAGCTTCCCTATTGAGTTCTACTCCTTAGAATTGGACCAGCAGTATCTTGTAGAAGAGCGGGTGAGCCATTTGTGCCAGTTAAGAATAACTCAGTAAACAGTGTTTACTGTATAAATAATGCTCCTCCAAGAAGATATTCTGAGGTCAGCAATTAAAAGGTCCTTTGGATGCAGAAATGCATCACAATGTCTGTAGACCTTAGAATCGGTTGTGCAGTTTTCTTGAGTCAAGGACCACACTTGAAATGGTAGGGGGCCACTCTCCCCAAAGTAAAGGGGATCAGAGAATGAACCACCACCCAGACCCAATCACACATCCCTTCCCAGGTGGCCTTGACAACCAGAAGGCTTAGACTCGAACAAGGGAGTGGCTGACTTAACAGCTACAAGACTCCTGCCCACTTCCTCAGATTCAACAGGATCAAACTTCACACAGATAACTTTAAGAGACTTCACCCCTTTAACCTTCAGTAGTTCTGCCCCAACACAGAGTGAATCCCAGCAACTTTATCCACAAGATGCATAATATATCTCACCGTTAAGCCCTCTAAGGAGAGACCAGGTCACCTGAAACCACTGTGCGGCTGCAATAAGCGGCCACCAAGGCTTTGGCCAGACTGTATAGAACCAGCCAGGCTCCTTCTGGAGTCCAGTTGGTTCCATCAATCCCCTGGAGTTAGCTACTCTAATAGGACAAGCCTCCCTGCAAAGGCAGGAGGTGACAGAGAGCTAGAGGCTTAACAGGGAGTGATCTGACCAAGGCAGAGAGAAAGCAATATCTCCCCAAAATCCAGAACACCTTGTCATAGCTCTGACAGTCAGATGTTACCACTATTTTGCATTGGGCTCTGGATACCTGAGACCAGGCTGTTATGGTGGCCATGAACTCCTGAACTACCTCAGACCCTGTCCCCAGAGAAGACAAGCTGAAGTCCCCAAGACTTCAAGGGAGGAGCTGGTTCCAATAACTTATGGGGGTGCTGGCGCATTCTCTCCTCAAGGGACTTATCGCTCAGCCCAACTGTCTGGACAGTTTTCATCCAGTCACCAACATCCCCTTTTTAGGAAATGTTGTGGAAAAATTGGCCACATGGCAGCTTCAGAGGATCTTGGATGAAGTGGATTGTCTGGACTGCTTTTAATCAGGATTGAGGTCAGGTTATGGGACTAAAAAGGCATTGATTGTGCTCTTGGATGACCTCTGGCAGGAGTGAGGTGGGGGCAGTGCTACCATTCTTGCTCTTTTGACCTCTCAGTGGCATTCAGTATTGTTGATCATGGTATATTTCTGGACTAGCTTCAGTAGTTGGGGGCACTGTGTTGTGCTGCTTCTCCTTCCTCAGGGTCTGTTTAGTTGGTGTGGATGGAGGGAAGAAATCCAGCAACTTGTGGGGTGCCACAGAGTCTGGTCCTCTCTCCCTTCCTATTGAACATCTGCATGAGGTGATCTGATGGCTTGAGATGAGATATCATCAGTATGATGATGATACCTAGCTTTACATCTCCATGCTGGGTTACCTGAGGGATACTGTGGATGTCCTGTCCTAGTGCCCTAGAGGCTCCTGTGGCCTGGACGGGGTGCAAAGGGCTTTGGCTCAGTCCAAACTAGACTGAATGGATTTGGGTGCTTGCACTTTCTGGGGACAAGGTACAACTCTTCATATTCCTTGACTGGTGAGACTCATGCCCAACCTACTGAATGAACTAGACAGGTAGAAACATCTGAGAGAAGAAGGTCCCTTCGATAGCCCAGTCCCAAGCCATGAAAAAAGCGACAGGTGACATTTAGAATTGTAGAAATTGTTCTTCTAAAAAGAAACAAGAGTTCCTAAGATAAGAACAAAGCTAGGTGGATAGGGCATTTCAAAATAAATCCTCATCTGGACTGTCTGAGAGTGTCATGCTCAGAAAGTCTTTGTGGTTTGCCCTATCTTGACTGCAGATTTTGCGGATGCTGAAGGGCTACGATAACCACCATATCCTTCTGTTGCCTCCTCGCATGCCTGGAGAGAAGCTGCCTATTGAGGTGCTGGAATATTTTGAGGAACAAAAGAAGATTCAAGGCGACCAGGAAGGACTGAATCTGGATAATGGTGAGGGAGGGCCCCGTGGCCGGTGGGTCTGTGGCGGCCAGCAAGGAGCAGCGTGTTTTGCTCTGGCCTTTTCTGCCCATGGAAAAGAGCAAATTCCTTTTGTCTTTTATTAAATAAACTCTCTGGGGCTCTAATTTTCTACCTCTGAAGAGAAGTCTAGTGATGGTAATGCCAGGAAAAAGGATAAAAAGGCAGAAACAACATGCCTCACACAGATTCATTTTATTTAGCCATTAGGGCAGAATATCTCCTAGAAGTACTTGTGTCAATTTCCACAGAAGAAAGGTTGCCACTTAATTGATTTTCTTTCCCTTTGAATACGGAATAAACCTTCTGACTCCTTCCTGGAGGAGCAATGTAGGTGTAAGATAAAGGTAAAGGTTTCCCCTGTCCAGTCGTGTCTGGCTCTAGGGGTCAGTGCTCATCTCTGTTTCTTGACTGAGGGAACCAGCATTGTCCAGAGACCCTTTCTGGAGTCATGACTATATGCCGAGGCACACAGAAGGATGTTACCTTCCCAGCAGAATGGTACCTATTAATCTGCTCACATTTGCATGGTTTCAAACTACTAGGTGGGCCAGAGCTGAGGC
This sequence comes from Azemiops feae, assembly GCA_023970755.1. Lineage (NCBI taxonomy): Eukaryota > Metazoa > Chordata > Lepidosauria > Squamata > Viperidae > Azemiops > Azemiops feae. Next base: position 363,632 of record JALGBA010000315.1, read on the forward strand.
AGGTAATGGGAGCTCACTCTATTGCATGGCACTCAGGTCCTGAACCCTGGGTTGTCAGTTTTCTAGCTGACAAGCTCAGTGTCTTTAACCACTGAGCCATCGCATCTCCTCATGATTTAGGTGTATCTTCACATTAATCATTCAGATTAATGTGATAAACAAATACAGAAGTAGAAACAAATCCTTTGAGTAGAAGTACTTGGGCCATGGGGCCAGTATGATCCTTGAAGTATCTTCCATGCAAATGAAACCACTTAAGTGACTGTGCAGGCTAAATCCAGTTTCCCTTTGGCAACCAGGAACAATGGCTGCTTGGGGAGAGGCCAGTGGAAGAGTTGGTGCTCTGAGCTTGGTTAATTCCAGCCACAACACTAACAGAGCAAGCCAGTATGCACTGCCTGTAGTCCAGGAGAGTTGCCCCACCCATCATCTTGCATGGAAACCACATGCTTCTTGCTCGGGGTTGTTCACAGGTTTGCAGTCCCAGAGGCAAAGGGAGTGAGGCCCAACCCTGCTTGGCGTTTTTCAGCCTGAAGCTGGGACCCTTCTTTTCCAATACACAGAGCCATGAAAAGGCGAACAGTCTTGACATGGCGCTGAAGAACCAGGCTCGAAACTGGGAGGCTGAGTTGCACATGGCAGCCAATCCAGACCATCCCACCGCAGGGTTGTGGTGAGAAAACAAGAGGCCAGAGCATTGGACATGTAGACTGGCCAAAAATAAAGGTGGAGTAAACATAAAATCCATAAAATAAGATAAACAGAAGAAATTAGATCATTTGGCTGAAATATTTCCTTGTTTTGATTGTTAAGAATTGCTGCCTATTCCTGCCAAGGCCTCGTCTAGTCATAGTCTCGCTCCAGTTGGAACAATTAATTCCACATTAACTTTTTATTCCAAAATAGCACTGCCTATCAAACAAGAACTTAATTTTACCATTGATTTAATGGAGACACATATAAATGCAGCTACAGTGTCTGTTCTGAGCCTATCTGTGTCCCAGATAGATGCAGAACCGTGAAGCAGCCTTGAAGTCGAGGCAGGGAGCAGTCATGCCAGAGGCCTCTCCCACGGGAGAAATAGTGAATGGCTGCAATTACTCTCAAGACTCTGCTGTGTTTTGCTCTAGAATGCTCTATTGGAAGCCTAAGGGCAATGAGCATTCTTATCGGTCTGGTATGCATGGCGTCCTTCCTCTTTTTGTTCCCGGACAGAGGAAGAAGAAAGCACTCACTTTTCTGAACATGGAATGAAGCCTCACCCTTCAGTTGTGCAAGCAGCAGCCATGGGGGCCTCTGCTCTTCCTTCTCTGTCACTCTTGGACAATAATCGGACACTCCAGGCAGAATCCAAAATTGATCAGGAGGAAGAAGAGGAAGAAGACGGAACCGAAAAAGGTCAAGTGCAAGGTGAGTGCGTTCTTAGTTTTAGATGCAAGTGCGGTAAAAAGGGTGCCAACAGGAGGACTTGTTTGCTTCCTCTATTTTGCTGGTAGCTTCATAAATGAGAAAAACAATTGTTACTTTTCACAAGTTATTTAAGATGGGTGAAGAACTTGACAGGAATTAGAGTGTTCTGGGCAAAACTGTCCTACTTCAGACTTCCATGACACGTACTCAAACATGGAGCCATTTTTATGCCTCCATGAGTCAATTAGCATTAAATTGTCCATCATTTCAAAAAATGACTTTGGTAGTTTGCCCTGGAATGGTTTGAGTTAGCTAGTGCAGTGATGGCGAACCTTTTAGAGACTGAGTGCCCAAACTGCAACCCAAAACCCACTTATGCATCGTCGAGTGCCGGGTGGGTGTGGCCCATTGGGTGGGCGTGGCTGCGGTGGTAATGGCAGACTGGGTGGGAAAAGTTCAATCAATCAATTCCAACTTTGCAAGATCTTTTTTTTTCCCGTGAGAAGTTGAAATTGATTGATTAATTGAACCTTTTTTTTTTGCACACGGCGGCAGAGGCCTAAAGCGAAAAGGTTTTATAAAACCCAGCTGAAGGCCTAGGACTGGGGCGACGGCGTGCGTGCCCACAGAGAGGGCTCTGCGTGCCGCCTCTGGCACCCGTGCCATAGGTTCGCCACCACTGAGCTAGTGTCTAAAAGGCGGAGACAGATTTTATTGTCCATAATGGCTGGCTCCTCCACAGTGATGTAAAAGATTGCGAGTATCAAATTTGCCGACTTCTGCTGGAAGTCTGGTTTTTTCCCTTTCTTGAAGATGGGAACCACATCGGCTTTTTTCCAATTCTCAGGTACTTCCCCGCTGCTCCAGGATTTTTGAAAGATATGGTACAATGATTCTGAGATAACATTTGCCAGCTCCTCAGAACTCTGGGATGTAATCTGTCAGGTCCCGATGATTTATATTTGTCAGGGTCAGATAGATGTTCTCTTACCATTTTCTTGCTTATTTCAATTTTTATTTCTAGTTTGTCTTTTACAGTAGGTTTTTGGTACGTTGGGCTATAATTTCTTTTTGTGTGAAAACTGATGCAAAGAATGAGTTAAGCAGCTCTGCTTTCTTCCTACTGCCTGTTACTTCCTTCCATCTTCTCTCTTTAGCGGATCCACTGTTTCCTTGACTTTTTTCTTGTTATTAATATGTTGAAAGAAACTTTTTTTTATTACCCTTGACTTCTGTTGCAAGTCTTTGTTCATTCTGAGACTTTGCTTTCCTGACTTCATCTTTGCATGTTCTGGCTGTCTCTTTTCTAAGTATCTGCATATTTTCTTTGAGGGGGAGGTTGTGGGTCTGTGTATTTTCATCTAGGGGGAGAAATTGATTGCTCAGTTTTAAAGGGGCTGCTTCTGGTTGGGTTAGATTGGGCAGTAGGGGTTTGTTAGATGTCTGCTGCTTCTTTCTTTGATTATTGTATTTCCTTCTATGTGTGACATACCTCCATTTGTCTTCTTCCATCAAGGGTTTATCAGTAGGGTCAAATTCTCTGGGAGTTATTTGTTCATTATTTGGTTCGATTTGTGTTTAGCTTTCTTTTTAAAAAAAAACAAGTTTTGTTGGTTTTTCTTATTTTTTACATCAAAGTGCTTGAGAAACAACGTGGTGGGGGGGAAGTCAGTCATCCAAATACAAAATCATACATATATAACTCAGGTTAATTCATTAAAAGTTCCCTCTCTGTTTCCCACATATAATATGACATATTCAAATTTAATACAATCCTAAATAAAATTCAATCAATCAAAGCATTCATCAATATTGTTTCATCTATTAAAAACCAAGTCCTGTTTTTAAGCTTTACCAATTTATAATTACCATATTCTAGTTAGCCTTAAATAAACATCTTGTTAACACTTCGGGTATCCCTCGTTTCCCTTTTTTTCCTAACGTAATAGATATATCTAAAATGCGTATATTATTCCAACAGTAACATTCTTATATTTTCCCCATATATTCTATTTCTTAATCTTATTAATACCCTTTCTTCTCTTATCATAAATTTCTCTTATCCTCCTTCCATTACAAAATAATTATCCTGCCTAAAATAAAAATATTACTCAAAAATACATTTCTACTTTATTTTAAATATAAATTCTATTATTCAATCTATATCCATAAAAAGTCTTTTTAACCTATTAAGTAAAATTCAAATCCCCTCCAAACAATTATCATGTAGACACACACATTATTATGAAAGACATTTTCTTACTAAATTCATATACTCCATTGATTATTAAATCAGTCCAGATCTCTAATGCCTTTTAACCCATTAAGTAAAATTTTAAATCGCGTTTTTAAATCTAACTCTGGCTTTCTTTCTGTGCCAAACCGGTTTCCATAATAAAGCTTCTGTATCGTCGAATCTCAGTATTTGCATAGGAGTATTTATCGACACTTCTGTCTGGTCAAAGTTCTCTTCCTCTTCTTCCAGTATCATCTGGATGATGTAATCAGTTTTATTCCATGTTGTAGTTACTAGTTGATTGTCCACGTTTTCGGAGTTTTCAGTAAAACATGTCTGAATGTCAATTCCTGTTGTTTTAACTGCAGATATCTTAGTTAAAGTCATTCTTTGATCATCAAAGTTCTCCATAAATTGTGCATTAGGTTATATAATCTCTTCTTCTGTGTTAATTAGTTCCTTTTCTGTTGTTTCTTGACTTGTGGCGTAATTCTCTTTAAGTTGTGTATCTTGTTGCGTAGAGACCTCTTTGGAGTTAATCTGTGCCTCCTCTATTGTTCCTTGGCCTATAGAATGATCCATTGAAGTTTGAAATTCAATTTGTGGTTCTAAAATTTCATCTTTAATCTTTCTCCAAGATTTCATGTATTCTGTAGCTTCCAGAATTTTTTCCAATATAAGCTCATAGTCAAGCTGTCGGTAAGATTCCTCCATTTCAGTGGTGAAATACTTTTAATCTTTTAGTGGGGGCTATATTTACTAAAGACAACAGATATCCACCTCCACACTAGTAAACAAATTCACCACCCAGCTGTTTCAGGTCCTTTATCTTTTCCCCTTTCACTTGAAGGTCAAATCCATCTTCAAGCACCAAAATGAAAAACAGTTGCAGTAACAATTTTCGCCACAAGATGTCCTCAGTAGACTGTAAGATCCTTCCCCCCCCCCAAATTAATAAGTTTTTTTCTCGTTAGGAAAATAGAAGGCAAATATTTCCAACATAATAAGTAAAATAATAAGAATGTTCTATAATAGGGATTTTTTTCAGGACCCCTAAGTATCCCAAAAATAGTCAATATAATTAGCTGTTTCTTTTGTAGGGCTCTTTTTCCCAAGTAAGCAGATGCTGCTCTCTCAAAGCAGGGAAGTAATTCAAAAGCTTTTTACAGGAAAGTAGTTAGGGCAAAAGGAGGGAAGGAAAGGTCTCACCCAGATCCTCCACGGTGGTTCTTGACGCTTAGCTGTTCTTCTGGCTTTCAGCTGGTGTGGCTAAGTGATCGGCCATTTTACTGGCCGATCTTTTCTCCGTCGGCCCTAAGGAGCTGGCTCGGACCGCGGAAGGAGCTGCCGCCCTTCTGCAGTCTGACGAGGGGCCTCCTCAACGGTGGTCGCCCCTCCAGGGCGACGTTTGACCCTATCGAGGGTCTACCAGCGGAGGGAAACCGGCCGGTGAAGAGAGTAGTCTCTTCGTACGACCGCCTGCGCCGCGATACAGAACCGGAAGCCGGATTTAGCTTTCTTGAGTAGGTTGGAGTTTGGCTAAAGTTGCCTCTAGATCCCTTACTTTTTCCTCTAGTAGTCCACATAGTTTACATTTAATACATCTATAATTTGGGTGTTCTTTGCTGTTAGATATATTCCCAAGTATTTAACTTTCTTGACTATCTGGAGATCTATTTTTCCTGATAGTTGACTTTTTTGTTTATCTGTAAGGTTCTTAACTATAACCTTAGTCTTTTCTCTGATTATTTTCAATCCTGCTCCTTCTCCGAATTCTTCTATCTTTTTCAATAATTTAGAACTTGTCTCCAAGGGTTCTTCTAGTGTAAATAACAAGTCATCCGCAAATGCTTGTAGTTTGTATTTTTCATCTTTTATCCCTATTCCCTTAATTTCTGGGTCTTGTCTAACATTTTTATTCAACACTTCCAAAGTTAGTATAAATAGCAATGGAGATAATGTACACCCTTGTCTTGTACTTTTTTTATATTAACGTTCTCTGTAAAATCTCCATTTACAATTACTTTGGCTGTTTATCTAAGATATATTGTTTTAATTATATTTATAAATTTTTCTCCAAAGTCCATACGGTTTAATTGTTGTATCATAAGTTGCCAATTACATTATCAAAAGCTTTCTGTGAATCTAGGAAAATTAGGGCCATTTGTTTCCCTGGATGCATTTCATAGTATTCCAATGTATCCAAAATGATTCTTAAGTTGTTTTTTATTTGTCTCTTCGGTAGAAATCCATTTTGATCTGGATGAATAAATTCGATCAAAAATCTTTTCAATCTCTCTGCTATTATTGAAGCAAAAATTTTATAATCCACATTTAATATGATATGGTCTATAGTTCTTTATCTAGGTCAGATCTGAGTCTTCTTTTGGAATTAGAGTAATATTGGCTTCTGTCCAAGTGTTTGATAGACCCTCACTGCAAACCTCTTTCATTGGTAAGCTTAATGTGTCTTGTAAACATTTATAAAACTCTGCTGGTAATCCATCTGGTCCTGGGGTCTTATCATTTTTCTGTCTTTTTATAGCCTCCATTAATTCCATCGTTGTTATTTTTTCATTTAACATGTTTTTAAAATTTTCAGTATTTTTGGTAATTTAGCTTTTTCCATATATTGAGTTATTTTTTCCTTAGGGATTTCTTCCATATCATATAGTTTTTCATAAAATTCTTTCACTATTTTTTTATTGTTTCATTTTGAAATTGTAAACATCCTTTCCCATCCTGTTGTTTGTTCATCAGTTTCTTCTCCTTTTCTTTTTTCAATTTATAGGCTAACCATCTATCCGGTTTATTAGCATTTTCAAGTTTTGTTTTGCCCTTTTAATTTGTTGGGCCATTTCTTCAGCTTCTATTAAGTTTAATCTGTATTTTATTATCTCCATTTGCTTTTTACAAGTTTTCTTTTGTGAGTCTATTTGTAATTCTAGTTCCAGTTTTTTGAGGTCTTCCTTTAATTTAGTTTGTTGTTGTTTTTTTTCCTTATTCTTTTTTGCCATGTACATTATAACTAAGCCTCTAAAGCAATATATCTTTTGGGCAGCAGGGACTGGTTACCTGGAGAGAGGTTTTTCCATGGACCAGAGGGGGCGTGGTTTTGTGTGCTGCCTGCATCTCACGGATGAGGCTTTGCTTGTTTGTGTGGACCGGTTGCTGGCATGCCGCGGACCGATACTGGTCCATGGACCGGGGGTTGGGAACCCCTGCTCTAAAGTATGCTTTGGCCGTGTCCCACACATTTTGAAGTTATGTCTTTTCTTTCTTGTTTTCTTTAAAAAAGAATTCCATTTCCTTTACTGATATTTGTATAAATTCTTTCTCTTTTAATAAAGCTTGATTCAATGACCATCTGAGCTTTTTCTTTGTTCCTCTCCAGGTCATCTTTATCAGATTATGATCTGCCCATATATTGGTTTCTATCTCAGTCTCATGTATATTCATTCTTAGTTCAGAGGATAACCATATCATATCAGTGCTGGACCATGATTTATGCCTATTCAAATCAAATGTATACTGAGCTTTTTTTGGATTTTTCTCTCTCCATATATCCTGTATACAAATTTCTTCTGCTATTTTCCCTGTTTTTATAGTCTAGCTTTCTGTCTGCAGTTGCATTAAAATCTCTTAACAAGCAAATGTTTTGATATTCTGTTTCCACTGTTTTCTTATGTAGTTTTTGGTAAAATTCTTCTTGTTTGTTGTTTGGTGCATATATTGCTACCATCAGTATCTGTTTTTGATTTATCATTGTTTCCACCAGTGCTTTTTTTGTAAAAAAAAAAAAAAGTGCCGGAACTCACACACGTCATACAACCCGCCTTGCCTACCCTACAAGGTTTACCTTTGTAGTTGAAAAAAAAACCCTTCAATTTTTAGTGTTTCTAAAAGACTAGGATTTTCTTCAAGGTAAATTAATACTATTAATGTTAGCATGCACTGTGTGGCTTTAAATTACAAGAAGGCATTTTATTAATCTATTTATCACTGGCATACCCATTTAGTTTAATGAGTGGAAATGTCAGCTTTCTATGTGGAATGAAATTGGCCCAATAAAACAAAATTTGGTTGCTTGTAAAAGATTGAATTATTTTTACAAAGTTGTCAAACAAGGTGGAAAAATTTACATTTGGAGTTTAATATGGATATTGACTTGAAACAAATTAAAGTTGAAACTTTGTCAGTGAACAGATTACTTTTAATTTACTTTTAAGTTAAACCCAATTTAATAAATAGATCTGATTAAACCTCATACTGTAGGTCTACCTTTACATCTGACCAATGCATAATTAATATTATTATTAATAATAATACCTCCAAATCACAAGACATTAGCTTTATTCTTATTCTTCCCCTCTGCAGTTTGAATATAAAGTATAAAAGACTAAAAAGAGATTTTTGTAGACATCCCAGCCTTTGAACTACCCAAGGAACTGAAACAACAAAGTTTTGCTGTCGGGCAAGCTTCCACGCCAGCCGTTTTTCTTCTCGCTTCGCCTCTTTTTAACCTCACACACACCCCCACCTTCTGTAAGGGAAGGCAAAAGGCTCACTCACCCTCTTGTGAAAGATGGCCTCCATGTTTATGTGTCTCCCACCACCACCATCGGCTTCCACACCACATGGTCCGACCCAGCCAATCAAGCCACGCTCTGGCTGTGGTGCTCCAGCACTTCATGGCTCCTCCTAGAGGAGGCAGACAGCGCCGGAGGGGACCCCGCTCGCACCGTACCGCCAGCGAGGCATTTTCAAAAACAAACGAGGATAGGAAGGGAAACAATAAGAAAAGAACGCAACTCTGGAAAATCCGGCAAAAAAAGGTGCCGGAACTCCGATCCAGTGCGTTCTATGACAAAAAAAGCCCTGCCTTTTTCAATTAATTTTTTGGTCAAAAATTGATATTCTTTTCGTGACTCTCTTATCCTTCTAGGAATCTGTTTCAAAACTACAATGTCCTTTTCTTTATACCGCAGTGGGTCATCTCTCACTCTTCTCAGTATCTCATCTCTTGTTTATTTTTTCACGAATCTAACATGTACCTCTCTGGGAAGTCTGTGTCTTCTTGCATAATTTGAATTGACTCTAAATGTTTGGTATATCTCTCCTTCCATTTCCTGTTTCCCAATTTCCAACGCATCTGCTAGTAGATCTATCATCAGGTCTGGGAGGTCTTCGTTGTCTTCACTATATTCTGAAATCTTAAGAAATAAGATGCCTTCTCCATTTCCAGAACTGCCACTGAATCCTACAAGTCTTTATTAGTCTGTATCACCCTTTGGTTTTCTTCTTTTATTTCTTCCATCTTTTGGTCAGTTTCTTCTGATTTGTCTTCTATTTTCTGAATTCTTTGTTTATTTTTTGTGATCATTTGTTGAAAATTTTCTAATTGTGAGTTTAAATTGTGATTTTTTTTTCACTTATTTTATCCAAATTGTCTTTTATCTCATCATGATTTTTTCTTGTGTCTTCTTTATACAAAGTTATCACCTCTTGTATTAATTGTAATGTGGCCTACATTTCCTTCTGAAAATTGTTGGTTTTTTCTTGAAGCATTGAGTCAATTGATCTCTGGTAAACAGGGCTTGGAACACTCATTTTCCTATCAAATCTATTATGTCCCCTAATTGTCAGCTTTATACAAAACAAGCAATCTTATAATCAATATCACAATACAATATTTATATTCCAATTTGTATTTTAAATCATCCCAAATAGTTCTTGTAGTTCTGTAGCCTTTGTAATCCAATAGTCCAGTTTATAGGTCCACCACCCAAGGAAGGAAAAAAAATAAAGAAAAAAAGAGATTTGTGTCTTTCAGCACCAAGTCTAAAGGAAAAAATACAAAGCCTACCACAGCTCTTCAGTTCAATAAACCCAAAAATTTTCAATCAACCAGCCTTTACAATCCAAAATGTCCAGCTGGCCCAGTTAGTAATCCATAGGACCTTCCCAAAAGAAACTAGCCAAAAATTAGTTTTCTTTCTGTCTCTAAGTAGTTCTTAAAGCTGTGAGTCAATTGATGTTTGTAATCCAAGCAGGCCTACTTCAAAGTAATTTATAGTTTCCACCATGCAGAAAAACAACCCAAAGAGGTTTTTTTTCCTTTTTTCAGCTGCAGTCTGCAAAAGTGAAATTCTCCAGAAACAACAAAGAGTCTAATTTGTTATCTATGTCTGGGCTTCATGCCAAGTTTACTCCAGACATAACAAAATTCAGTGTCTTATTCCTTTATTCCAGCTCTAACCACTAGATGCATTAGATGTCTGTTTTTTCACCTTTAAGCCCAAAGTTATTTCATAAAGTTCACTCCGTTATTTTCCAAAAAGAAAGAAAAACTCAAGAGTTCTCTCAAACCCCAAATTTATCAACGCTATGTCTATGTATTATTTCCAGGTTAGAATTGTAGTCTTCTCTGTTTTTCCCCCCAATAAAAATTAAATTGCTGCTTCCTTCCTCATAAGGAAAGGGGCAGAGACCCCTCTGTTATGGTTCCGGCATATGAAACCCTTCAAAGAACTTCAAGGCATTGTTTACCTTAAAGAATCTTTACTCAAGCTGCAACACGTCGGCACTTACATAGTCCAAGCCAAGATCTGACTTCTCTTCCCCTCAGCACATAGATCAAAGCACAATTCCCTCCTACAACTAACAGTCATAAATCACATTCTCCAATTAGTTTGAAATGCTGGCTTTCCGCCCAGTTCTTTCTCGCGCCATGCCTTTAACATCTCTTATTACAATGTTATGTTATGTTATGTCTAACTAATATGTTATGTCTAACTAACTCCCATCACATTCTTCCCCCTCCCCTCAGCACCTCTAATTCTAAGTATGATGCATAAGTTGGGAAAAAGGTTGCATCTCCATATGTTGTCAAAGCAAGAACATCCAATGTTAGCAGCATTGACATCCGCCCCCCCCTTACAAAAAGGACAATTCCTGTAGCGAAAACAAAAGCATATGTTAGGGACTGTCTCTCTGTTTGTTAGGGTGTTTCTTATAGAACCTTTTGATGAGTCTGTCAGCTTTCACATCGCTAGATTTCACCCAAGTGGCTTCAGATAGCGAGTATCCCTTCCATTGTACTAGGTCACGGGTCGGCAACCCGCGGCTCCGGAGCCGCATGCGGCTCTTTGAGGCCTTACCTGCGGCTCCGGAGCCTCCTCCGCCATTTTGGCGAGCGCATGCGCGCATGCGCGGGCGGGTGCGGGGGGTGCGCGAGCGCATGCGCGCATGCGCGGGCGGGTGCGGGGGTGCGCGAGCGCAGGTGCGCATGCGCGAACGGCGCGCGCATGCGCGAACGGCGCGCGGGTGCGCATGCGCGGGTGCGCGGGGCGTGCGCGCATGCGCGAACGGGGTCGCGCGCATGCGCGGGTGCGCGGGGCGCGCGCGCATGCGCGAACGGGGTCGCGCGCATGCGCGGGTGCGCGCGCATGCGCGAACGCGCGGCTCCCAGCGTTTTTTTTTTTTAAGCTAAATGGGTCCGTGCGGCTCATCCGACGTTTCGGATGGCCGACCCATGTACTAGGTACTGCAATTTCCCTTTAAAAATTCTAGAATCAAGAATACGCTTTACTTCATAGTGAGTTTGACCCGCCACTACGAGGGATCCGGGTGCCTTCTTAGGGGGAGGTCTTAAAGTGGATTCTCATAAAGGTTTCAACAAGCTGCAATGGAAGACAGGGTGATTTCTCCCTAAAAACCTAGGGAGTTTTAATTTTACTGTTGATGATTCTTACGATGGGTAAAGGCCCCAAGAATTTTGGTCCTAATTTCTTACTGGGTAATTTAAGGTGTAAATATTTAGTCGACAGATAGACCTTTTCCCCAACTTGGAATGTTCTTTGAGGGGCTCTCTTTTTGTCTGCCTGCTTTTTATAAGTCTCGGTAGTCTTTTTTAAAGCAGCTTTCATGGCTTTCCAAACCTCTTCCCACCCCCTCACCCATTGATCAAGTGTCTGAGAAGCGGAGGGCGCTTGAGGATATTCAGGTATTGGGCTGAACTCTTTCCCTGTAGCTACTCTGAAAGGCGTGAATCCAGTGCTGCTGTGAACAGAGTTGTTGTAAGCCACTTCTGCAAAAGGGAGGAGGTCGGTCCAGTTGGTTTGTTGGTAGGAAATATAACATCTGAGATATTGCTCCACCATCTTGTTAGTGGCTTCCGTGGCCCCATTAGTAGCCGGGTGAAAAGCAGATGATAGACCTTGAGATGATCCAATTAATTTAAGAAAGCTCCTCCAAAACGTAGCTGTGAACTGCACCCCCCTGTCCGAAATTATTCGTTTAGGGGCTCCATGCAGACGGTAAATATGTTTCAAGAACAGTTTAGTCAGTCGTTGGGCAGATGGGAGTCCTTTGCAGGCAATGAAGTGAGCCTGCTTTGAAAATAGATCTATCACAGTCCAGATGACTGTATTTCCTCTACTTTCAGGGAAGTCTACTATAAAGTCCATAGCGATTTCTTCCCATGGTTGAGAAGGGTCTGCCACCGGCTGCAGTAACCCAGGGGGTTTCCCTGGAATTCTTTTCATGGTGGCACATACAGTACAACTCCTGACATAATTTTCCACATCCCATTTTAACCCCAGCCACCAGAACTGCCGGCGGATGAGATGTAGAGTTTTTAAATATCCAAAGTGTCCAGCCTGTTTTGCGTCATGGCTGTGTTTGAGAGCGTTAAGATGGAGGGCTTCTGGCAAGTACAATTCCCCCCCCCCCCGCCCTTCCAAGCCAGACCATCCCTGCATGTTAGGGAGGTTTGATTGTCCTTGAACCATTGATCGGTGAGGAGTTCTTGTTTTATTTTCTTTGCCCCAGGGTCATCAGGATTAGGGGCCTTGCCAGGCATGAGTTGAGCAGCAGTTTGTGGATTGGAGATAATTGCTGCAGCTGCCAAAAAAGCCAACACAGTGTTAGGCTGCATTAACAGAGGGATAGAATCAAGATCACGTGAAGTATTAATACCACTTTACAATGCCTTGATCAGGCCACACTTGGAATACTGCATCCAGTTTTGGTCACCACGATGTAAAAAAGACATTGAGACTCTAGAAAGAGTACAGAGAAGAGCAACAAAGATGATTAGGGGACTGGAGGCTAAAGCATATAAGGAACGGTTGATGGAATTGGGTATGTCTAGTTTAATGAAGAGAAGGACGAGGGGGGACATGATAGCAGTGTTCCAATATCTCAGGGGCTGCCACAAAGAAGAGGGAATTTCCTCTTGAAATTCATTGTGCTAATTCCTCCTCATTGTATCTTATTATTGTGGTCCTCCTGAATCTTGCTACTGTCCACTATATTCCTGGCTACTTCCCCAATTGAGTAATTATATTTTATAATCCTCATGCAAGTCATTTATATTTATGTTGAGCAGCTCAGTGATCTGCTGTTTGCCACTTAGCACTTCCTTCCAACATGACAAAGATTTAGGGTGTATATTTTCTGTGTCAAATGTTCAGGTAGAGAATCCAAGAAAGGAACTCCTGGGACATTGTTCTTCCCAAAAGTAACTTTTTTATTGACTACACTTCATTGGCACAAAAGAAGCAAAACCAGCTCTGGATTTTCCGTTCAAATGTGCACATAATTAAACTTGAATTCCTGTTTTGATTGCTCCTTTTGTTATGGGAACTGCCTGGACCGTTCAAACACCTGCACAGTGTGGCCTGGAAGGGAAGAGCAGGGCCTCACAATCTGCAACCGGATTTTTGGCATTCCATTCCCACCCCATACAATTCAACCCCCCCTCCCGATTGTTGTCAATTTGAGAGCAGAGAAGAAACCAGGTGAAAAGCAAATCACTCTTGACATGCCGAGTATAAATTTTTAACCAGCTCTGTATCCATCTAAAGATAACATAGTTCATATTTGCCATCATCTCTACTAGAATCTTTTGGGGAAATCAGTCAAGGTATCCTATGTTTATTATATTATTATGATCAACTAAATTGAACAGCTATGAAAAATGTAGGTCAGGTTATCTGTTATCTGATACGATTAATTATTGATAAAGTATGCAGGTTCCTGCCAAATAATGCATTCCTTTTTAAATGTTCACAAACTCATTGCTCTCTAATCTGTTCCAGAATTTTCCCCACTATCAGAATTAAGTAGGCAGGCTGCTTCTTTTCCCCTTTGGGAGCTAGAAATAACAGGCACCCTTCTCAAATCCTCTGGGGTTATATCTGCCATCCGTAATTTTTTCAAGGATCATGGAAGATGGGCTTCAGGAAGACACCTGCAGTTTCCTTCAAAATGTAATTGGTCTAATCATGGATGGAGATCTTAACTTACTTGTGGTAGGATTTCCCATTTCCTATGCAGTTCAGAATTCTTTTAAATCTTTGCTTCATCCAAAGATCCCCTTGCATCCCAAACAGTTTGTCAAGCTTCCCCCCATTTGTAAGATGCAAGTTGAAAAAATTGGAAAACTAAATAGATGGTTCTAAAATCTACAGATGGATGCTAGTGGAGCATTGCTACAGAAGATGTCTAAAAGCAGTTTGAAAACAGTGCTGCTACCTGGTTGACCAAAATGCCAGTTTTTTTTCAGCAGGGAGTCAACAAAGCCTCAACAAGCATAAGGAAACAGTTGGAGAGCTAGACAACAATCCTGTTTCTAAAGCCATTGCTCGCCATCTTGGCATTGATATCTCTCCAGAAGGACGTGCTGCCAGAAATCGTAGGGGTATTGCTATTATAATTCACGGAGCTCCCCTTACAGGTAAATGGCTTTTCTTGGACAACCAGGGGTGTGTGTGGAGTAACACAGTTGCCTGCCCCAAGCCGTGTCCTCTGATATTAGATTGGGCAATTTTCACTGATCCTCTGCTTTTTTTTTTATTCCTCTCCCAATCTTTTCTAACCAGTTCTTTTATTTAGTGTTAAGAATTTGGCTTTGGTTTCCTAAGTCTTGAAAAGGAATGTCCTGTTCACCCCATATAAAATATTAAATGCATGTGGGTTTAAGATTTTGTTATGGTATAATGTTTTTCAACTTTAGGAGTGCTGGTCTCCTAGCCTCCTAAAGTCTAACTGCCCCCTGTACCTACTGAATTATGGTAAATTAATTGATTGATTCAGAACAATGATAGTAGAGCAAGCCAGCTTTACAGAGAGTTGTTCCACACTCTACCACTACCAGGTCCTCTTAACACCAAACTGAAAGATATTCCACACATCTGTGGGACAAACTTTATGTGGCCTTTGTAGACTGAAGGTATCTTCAGTTCAACCCTGAGGCAGATGATGAGGAAAACTGGCTGCCTTATCCGCTCAGACCGATTATGAAGTTGTACAAGGAAACACCAAGTTGAAAGCTACTCTATAGGCAGAAGAATTTAGGTTCTAGGTCCCAAATCTATAGCCTAGACAGACTATGAAGTCCATGTTTAATTTCCCCTAACATTCCTTGTGCAACATAAAGAACTTTTATATCAGTCAGATTCAATATCCTGCCTTCAGGACATGGCGTGGTGGCGCAATGGTTAGGATGCAGTACTGCAGACTCCTTCTGCTGACTGCCGGCTACTGCAGTTCGATTCTCACTGGCTCCAGGTTGACTCAGCCTTCCATCCTTCCGAGGTCGGTAAAATGAGGACCCAGATTGTTGGGGGCAATAGGCTGACATTTGTAAACCACTCAGAGAGGGTTGGAAAGTGCTGTGAAGCGGTATATAAGTCTATTGCTACTGCTGTTAATCCCTCCTGGAGATAAAATGATATAGCCACACAAGGGTATCTTTGCCCTGTTCACCTGGCCTCAGATCTGGATGTCCCTGCAGCCAGACTGACCACTAGTTGCATTCACCTGTGGAATCTGACACAAAAACTGGCCTTCCTATTGTCCTAGCTACATAATATTTTGATAACGAAATGACTGTGGGCAAGAGAACCCAGATGTGTCTGTGTTTGTGAACTTCTGTATCTTCCATTCCCCCAGGGAAGACCAGTGCTGCTGTAGTCCTGGCCAAACACTACAGTGCAGCTTGCTTGTCCATTGATTCGGTGGTCCTGGAAGCCATCTCAGATGGGAGCAGTTCAGCAGGGCTTCATGCACGTGACCTTTGCATCCGAGCTGCTATTGAGCAGGCCCAGCGAGAGAACGAGGATGGTGGTAAGCAAGACGAGTGAGTTTTGGGGAGTCCAGCATTACCTCATGTTTCCAAACAAGCCTTGCTTTCCTCCCCTCCCACCTCTTCTTGGTTCAAATTTAATATTTCTCTGGGTCACTTTGATCTCTGTCTGTGGCTTTGGCTTCTCTTAAGAAGCTTGTCAATTTTTAGCTTCCAATTTTTGCTGGAAGTTTGAATTCTAGAGATGTGTTCAGTTTTCTTAGGTATAATCCTTTCCTCCAGTTTGAAATTCCAAATAAAGTGGGAAAATAGAGGAGCTGCAAAATAGACCTGTTCCGGACTTCTGGCAAAGAATTATGAACTGAAAATGGCTCCGCTAAAAGCTGATCTGAAGATGACAGCAGAAAGAAGAGCCAGTGAGGAGAATGACTCTTTGTAAATCTCTTCCTCCAGATAAGGAGAGGACTTGAGATCAACTACAAGGGCTCTATACAGTTGCTCCTCACACAGAGACTGCAAGACGGCAGTTTCTTAGAACTCTGGCAGATAAGGAAATAGCGGTCTTGCTCAAGCCACAGTCTGCTCCCTCAAAGGATGCTTGGGTCCACATGCCTCCTTTTTTAAAAAAATACTATTTTTTTAATTTTCCAATTTTTCATTTAAGTATTTAAAAAGCAATGTGTTGGCTGGGTTAATCAATAGTTCAATAACATACAAAAATCTTTAGTACAAATCTCAAGTTACAACATCAAATATTTCCTCTCTTTTTCCTTTAATATCTACTATCTCGTATTTAAGCTAATACAGTTCTTATTATATCAACTAAGTAAAAACATCATTATTACATTTATCAATAAATTTTTAGCTTATACATATCTTAATTACTTTTACATTCAATCCTTATAGACAATCAATGTCCTGTTATTGATTTTTTCCCCAATTTTTAGTTTTCCATCAATATTCAAATTTAACATTTCATATTTATAATTTCCAGGCTTTAGGTAACCAAAGTTTCCCTTATCTCAATTCATAACAGAATCTAATATTCAAAATTCACATCTTATCTATTTGAATATAGTCTTGTTCTATTTCCTAAAAGTTATCTATTTCCCACCATATTAAATCATCTAATTAATAATACAGTATCCCCTTTAATAAATCAAAACCATTATATATATTGTTTGGGTTAATCAATAAATCAAACATATTCATAATTTTTTTTTCTTTTGGGTCTAATTTTTAAATATTAAACAAATAGAATCCTTATTTTCAACTAGTTTCCAAATATTTTAAATTTAATGACCAAAATTCCCCTTATCTCAACTTCTCCCTTTAACCCTCTAATTAGTAATATGAAATCCCCTCTAATAAATCAAAACCCCAATTTTCTTCAGCCTTATTCTGGCTTTCTTCCTTTGCCAACTAGCTTTCCATGTCAGTGCTTTTAGATCATCAAATAGATCTCCTTCTATTATTATATATATTATTTGAAATAAGAGAGACCATTTAGTTGCCATTTTTTTGGAAGGACTAGCCCATTTGTATTCATTAAATCATCTCCCTATTATTCCAATTCCCCATGATTGTCCTGATATGTTTATCTTCCATTCAATCTGTTCTTCTTCTTTCTCAAATTTCTTCTGATTTATATAGAAAATCTTTTCCATTTTCAGTGTTGTCACTCCCTTTTCTGGATTTTCCATTAACTGTATTTGTTGGTCAATTGAGTCCTCTGTCTTAGTATTTGATTGTTCCACTTCTTCTGTTATCTTCTGCATTGTTAGTTCTTTGGTTGTAATCAAAATTTGGGTTTGTGTATCTAAGCTGGCATCTTGTTCTTTTATGTTGGGTCTTATTTCGTCACAAGCTGAAAGAATGGTTTCATGTATTGCTTTCAACATGGAAAGGATCTTTTCCTGGTCTTCATCCATATTCTCTTAATAATGTGTTAAGTTGAGGACTTTAAAATCAGACATTAAAAATAATTTTATAACTAAGTATGGGACCTCTATTTCACGTGTTTATAGGTAGTCTTTATAGTAGAAGTCGTTTGTCAAGTAAAATTTTATAGTCCAAGGTATTTCATCATCTCATATAATAACCAATGTTCCTCAAATAAAGAGATAGGAAAGCAATTCCCCACATATAACTCTGAAAGTCAGTAGTTTCATAGTTCAAGCAGGCCAGTTATGCTGCCCAGAAGTTCTCTTTACAGCTGAGTTTCTCACAGGTGGTCTCTATCAAAGTCCAAAGAGTTTTATCTGAAGTCTGGGCTTCAAGCCAAGTCTCTTTTAGGCAATAACAAGTTGTAATACCAAACTCTGCCACAAGATGTCACCGATGCCATTAAAAACTTTTTAAGCCCCCCGTTTTTATAATAGTTTTTCAAAGTTTATTTCTTTTCTTTTTAGATAAAAATCAGCGTATCCAGTAGCAATAGGAATAAGAAAACTTTTAGGAAAACTTTTTAGTCCCCAAATTTCAAAAGTATATGCATCCAATTAGATTAAAGTTGTTTTTATCATTGCTTTGTTTCCCCTGGGTAGTCAGTCGCCGCTGTTCTTAGAGGGTGGGGCAGGAATTCCCTTCCCTCTCTCCTCACAGGGGGAAAAATACTTAGGGCAGCTTTTGCAGGAAAGATATTTAGAGTCTTAAAGAGAAGATCAGATCTCACCCAGTTTCAGCCGCGTTGCTTTAAAGGTCTTGGTAATAATTTTGACTTCAGCTGCCAGCAGCTTAATGACGAGCCATATTGCTATGGCCGTCTTTCCCCCGCCAGTTTGGAGAGCTGCCCCTGCTGCCCTCCCGCGATCAAGTGGGATCCCCTCCTCGCTCGTCAGCCCTACAGGGCAACTTTCGACCCTTTCCAGGGTCCCCCAGTGGGATGAAATCAGATGCTGAAGACAGAGTTCGCCTCCATGCGTCCGAAGGCGCCGATGGCAAACCTTCCACATGCCTCCTTTTCTAATGACAAATTAATAGCACCAGGTGAGTCTGAAGTGGCAGATTGAGGCACTCAGTATAGTATAGAAGGCAACTAAACTCAAGTATTTCAAGATGGCTCTCCTAGAACACGTAAGAAAAAAAGGAAAATATTTGTCCTTCTCATAGAAATTGAAAGACTCAAGCAAATCAAACAGAGATGGGAAAATTCCGTTTGTTTTGGAAGTCTTCTTGGAAATTAAAAATCAGAATGATTAAACAGACCTTTTATATGTAAAATTAACTTCACCAGACTCGTGGAACTTCATAGCACTAAGAAGACTGCTAAAAAAAGCCCTAATTAATACTTTTCCTGCCTGTCAACAAGGAAGAAAAAACCTTTTCTTGCGCTCCTCCTTCTAGCCTTGTTCCTCCCCTCCCCACTTTTTTCCCAAGGCACAGAGGGGCAGCCGGCCCTCACTCTGGGCACCCGGCTGAGCACCGAGGCTTTGGCCAAGCACACCTCGAATGGCAGCCAGCAAAGCTCCGAGTCCAAGACAGGGCCCCTCTCCAACGTCTCCCGAGGCTACCGAGGAAGCACTGCCACGGCCAAAGGCAAGCCGGAAAGCCACCTGTCCCTGAAGCAGCAGCAGCAGCAGCAGCAGCAGCAGCAGCAGCAGCAGCAACAGTCAGATCAGCCAGGATCCCAGGTGAAAACCCATGGGCAGATAGTCCTCACTTACTGACTATAATTGGACCAGCAACTCCATCGAGAACTGGCACAGTCATTAAGTGAATCTCTGGGGGCTTATTGAGTGTGACATCCTGTGACTGCACCTTCCTGCCAGCTTTTCCACTGACTTCACTTCTCCAAAGGTTGCAGCTGGGGCTCACGTAGCTATGAGGCACTGTTGCAAATGAGCCCCGGTTGCCATATGCTCCAAGCACAATCAAGTGAATGCTGCACCTGCAACATGAATGCTGGTCGTAAGTCTCCTTCAGCACCATTGTAACTTCAAATGGTCATTGAATGAGTAGTCAGTAAGCAAGGGCCACCTGTATGACAGTTCACTAACTGAGTAGTAAAATATCTCCAAATACCAGCTCTCAGTGGAAGCCACATCATCTTTTCCCCCCAATTTGAAATGGATAATGAGGTCAGCTGTGCTTAACAATTAAATTGCTGCTTGACAGTCTGTCATCTAAATACCAACAATTAGTTTGTAGAGATTTTCTTTAATTGATCTATCAGGTGATTGGATCATTTCGTGGTTTAATTTTTCTAAATTCCTTTCTGACTTGTCTGGGACTCCTTACTATATCTGACATAACATCTGCCAGTGAGAGGTACTTGTATTAATAAAGGAGAATATTTGTAGCTCAGGGTTGACACGAGGGGTCCTTGGTGCTCTTTGAGCTTGCTTGTTTTCTTGCAGACATTTCATTACCAAATACTGCCTCTATCTGTGCCCCTACTTCTTTATTCCTTTCTTTTGGGGCCTTTCTGAAATATTGCTCTTCTGTAATCAAAAGAGAAAGTAATTAATCTTTTCATTAAGATAGCATATTGTAACATATGGCAAAACAGGTAATACAGCACAGTAAAATATTTAATTGTTAATTACAAAAAGTGAATGTCTAAACTTTTTAGCACTAGTTCCTAACTGATCTGTTAATTTTCTAACTGCCTTTCCAGGTGCCCTCCAGCCCTATTCCCAGCGCCCCCCTCCAGCGACGCCTGAGTGTCAGTGCCAGTGGGGTTGGGGATTATGGTCTGATGAGTTGCGTCCTTCCAGATGAGCTTTTGGTGGAGATTCTTTCGGAGAGGATGCAGGTAATTGCAACCAGAAGAAGAAACCAAGGGAGTGCTGGGCACAATAGCTCATAGCAATATTTGTAAATTACCAAGTGAGCTTTTTGAAATCGTGGGCGCTCCATCACTGGAGATTTTTAAGAAGAGGCTAGACAGTCACTTGTCTGAGATGGTATAGGTCCTCCTGCTTGAGCAGGGGGCTGGACTAGAAGACCTCCAAGGTCCCTTCCAGCTCTATTCTATTCTATTCTTTTCCAGTTTCTTTAAACATGTGGATGGAGCTTTATTTAGTTATTATAAAAACATTTCCTATTTCATTGCTTTGCTTTACTTAAAGGCTAGTTGGTGCATAGTTGGAACATAGAACATAAAATAACAGGATTGGAAGAGATCCTGGAGGTCTTCTAGTCCCTGGCTGAAAGAGGAGATCCTATACCATTTCAGACGTGGTTGTCCAACCTCTTCTTGAAAACTTCCAGTGATGGAGCACCCACAACTTTTGAAGGTGAGCCATTCCACTGATTAATTGTTCTCACTGTCAGGAAATTTCTCCCTAATTCAAGGTTGGATCTCTCTTTAACAATTTTCCACCCATTACTTCTAGTTCTGCCTTCAGGTGCTTTGGAGAATAAGTCAACCCCCTCTTCTCTGTGACAACCCCTTAAGTATTGGAAGATTGGAAATGCCAGAGTTCATGAGACTCTCAGGAAGACGCTGAACAACAATGGTATACATAGCAGATTGCAAGGAAAAAAACACTATTGTCCAAAAAGAACATTGCTGCCCATCTATATTTTGTGAAAGACAATGCGATAAGCTAGAGGGCTATTGAAATAATGTTCTGTGGACAGATGAAACCAAAATAGATCATTTTTGATTTGAATGAAAAGCAGCATGGTTTGGCAAAAGAGGAATGCTGCCTCTGGACCAGGACGGCTTCCCATCTTTGATGAAACCAAGAATTCTGGATTGTATGGCAAATTCTACAGGGAATTGCCAGGGCATCTGTTCATGAACTGGAGCTCAAGAGAAAGTGAGTCATACAGCAGGAGAACAACTCAAAACATACCAGCTGTATGACCAAAGAATGATCAAAGCAGGAGGAAGTCATGTTTTGGAATGGCCAAGTCCAAGTCCTGAGCATAACCCTATAGAAATGTGGTGGAAGGACCTGGAGTGAGTAGTTTGTATGAGGAAGTCCACCAACTTCCCTGAGTTGCGGCTACGGGATTTGGGTCTGGCTAGTCTAAGGAAAAGAAGAAATAGGGGAGACATGATAGCAGTGTTCCAGTATCTGAGGGGCTGCCACAAGGCAGAGGGGGCCAGGTTGTTCACCAAAGAACCAGATGGAAGGAAGAGAAACAACGGTTGGAAACTGACCAAAGAGAGAAGCAACCTGGAACTAAGGAGAAATTTCCTGACAGTGAGGACAATCAACCAGTGGAACAGCTTACCTCCAGAAATTGTGGGTGCTCCATCACTGGAGATTTTTAAGAAGAGACTGGACATCCACCTGTCTGAGACGATATAAGTTCTCCTGCTCGAGCAGGGGGCTGGACTAGAAGACCTCCAAGGTCCCTTCCAGCTTCTATTCTATTCTATTCTATTCTATTCTATTCTATTCTATTCTATTCTATTCTATTCTATTCTATTCTATTCTATTCTATTCTATTCTATTCTATTCTATTCTATTCTATTCTATTCTATTATTAACATTCCTCCAAGCTGATGTACCAGACTGATGAACAGTTATTGGAAATGCTTAATTGCAGTTATTTCTGCTCAGAGGGATTACACTGGTCACTGAAAGTAAAGGCTCACAAATGTGTAGCTTTGGATCAATGCATAAGTGAACATGTCTCATGTTTTGGACTCATTTGTTTAATTGGGTCCTTTTTGCCTAGTTTTAGGACTTGTGTGGAGAACTGTATAGTGTCTCCTGTTATGGGCAAAGGATTGGGCTAGAAGACCTCCAAGGTCCCTTCCAACCCTATTGCCATCTGGGTTTCTACTGCAAAGTGAGATATTTCCCTTTATTGGAAAAGATACCAAAACTTAACAAATGAGATACCACTAGAAGTCTCCTGCTTTCTGCAAACAGGGAGAAAATAGTATAGGTTTTTAAGAAAAGACTGGATAGTCATTTGTCTGAAATGATATCAGGTCTGCTGCTTGAGCAGGGGTTGGACTAGAAGACCTCCAAAGTTCCTTTCAACTCTGTTATAATTATTGCTAGAAAGGCTTGAGCAAATTGTGAATCCCCACAGAAGATGACATCATTGGGAGCATGAGACTCTGTGTCACAAGACCTATTCCAGTCTACCATTCTGTGCTGCAGAAGAAGTTTTTTTTGAATGCCAAAACCATACCAAGGGTTGAGTCCTACAAGACAGGAGTCTCCAACCGTGACAACTGTATATGACTTGTGGACTTCAACTTGTGGACATCACTGGCTGAGGAATTCTGAGAGTTGAAGTTCACAAGTCTCAAGTTGCCAAGGTTGGAAACCCCTGCTGCAAGATACTAACATTGCTGAAGTTTCTAGATCATTCAAAAGCAATCCATGTCTGGTCAAATCATTGGCTTCGGTTTCTTAATCTTTTCTTTATGGACTTGAGAAAAATGGGCATTCTTATTGGAAACCAATAAATCTCTGCTTCCTTGCATTTCTGGAGGACTCTAATAAGTTGACTTTGGCTGCCATTGAAATCCATGCCTTTCATTTGCATTAGAGGAATGTGTGCACAGCACTGCTACACTGTTTACTGGCCTAAATGTGGTTTGCTTCCATTTTTGGACAGCTGAGTGATTGCTATCGTGGCATGGTGTTCGATGGGTTGGAAACTATGTTTGCCCGCAGCATGGTGTCAGCACTCCTCTGCCTGCTCAAAGCGATCAACAACCGGCGGTATATCTATTTCGTGAACCTCTTCCAAGATTTTGCTGCTATGAAAGCTAGAGAGATAAGCAAGCAAGAGCAGGAAGGTAAGAATGATGTGGTTTTTGTGGGCTCATCCAATCATTCTTTTTTGTGTCTTGTTCCTAGTTATATTCTATGTAATCAGGCGATGGAATTTGTGGTTGTCAGGTTTGAGTTCCTCCTTCCCTTCCCTTGCCTTTCTCACCCCATCTTCTTTTTGCAAGAACTGTAATGGGATGGGAACTCAGGCATTGCCATCATTAATGGATGGAGCCCCAGTTTACAGACTGAGACTCTTTTCCTTCTTGATCTCTGTGGAAGAATGGGAAGAGCAGGAAGCTGTTGCAAGAGAGAAGGCTCGCCTTCAGGAAATGGATGAAGAGGAATATGATGCTCTTACTGAAGAACAGAAGATCCAGTTTGACAATGAGCTGCTGCAGGCCTTACGGGAGAGAAAAAGAAGGTGAGGAAACTCTTTCCTTGCAGGTCTCCGAATTTGTTTGGGTGTCACAGAGGAAGATGAATTGTGGTTTTGTGGCAAGGCACAGGATATGGCTCTTACCAAAACTGTGGACCTTAATCTAGGGGGAAAATTAGTGAAATTCATGGCTGAATGTTTTATAGACATTTGTGTAGATTTATTAAAAATTCTTCTCCTTATTAAATGGCTGGAAGGGAGCTGGAGAAGCTAGCTCGAGAGCTGGAGGAAAAGAAGCATCAACAAGAACTGGAGCGCCTGCGGGAGGAAGAGGAGGTGAAGAAGAAGTCCAAGCGATATAAGAGGGATGGGGGAAAGGAGAAAGAAGAGGCAGCGGGGAAAAAAGGCCAGCAAGGAGGCAAGCAGGTAAGTCTCAAGGGAACTCTTGCCCAACTGCTGCATTGCTATCCACCCCACCAGGTGGACCAGTCCAGGGGGTCAGAATCTGGCAAGTCCGGTGGGGTTTTACTTCCTCCTTCTCTTCGTTACAGTGCAGGGAATTAGGGAGGCGCCTGAGCCACTTCTGAGCATTATCTGGACGTTCTGAACTTAGAACCATTTTTAGCCCCTTTTGCCTAAGCAACAGAACCTGTATATTTCTATCAGGGCCATCTTCTTACACTCTATATGGGCACCTCCCACACCATTATACTTTGGATCACTAAACTGATGCCACTGATGGAGCAATCCAGATGGCTTTACTCCCTGAATTGACGTTACTGATGAGCAGGCAGAGGATGCCAGTTTCTTTGGTCATGAAGGCTGGGTGCCAGAAAGCCTGGGAGCCTGGCTCACAGAGGCACTTTTCCTTGATGCAACCACAAGATAGGCAGAACAGCTGAAGGCTCCCTTCCTTTTCCTCTCACAGAATCCCATTATATCAGCTTACAAATCGGACGGGAGGCTGAATGAAGGGCTAGAGCGAAAAGGTTCTGTCAAGGAGCGTCCAGATGTGAGTGTCAATGACAAAGATGAGAAGAAAAAGAAGAGCAGAATGGCCTTGCAGAATGGGCAGCCAGGCATGGCACTCCCTGCCACCCAGGAAGAGGAGGAAGCAGAAAAGGACATGAGCGAGAGTGAGAAGAACTTGGCCCAGCGGTTCAAGTTGTACGAGGCCAGCCAGAAGGAGATCGCTCAGATGCTGGTGTTCTGGGATAAGGCTCAGTTGGTTCAGCTGCAGCCACCAGGCTCAGAGGACAAGCAGGAGGAAGCTGACGATCAGCGCCAGGCTCCATCTGGTCGCAAAGGCAGGAAGGACCGGGAAAGAGAGCGCCAGGAGAGGCTGGAGAAGGAGCGGGCAGAAAAGGAGCGCTTGGAGAAGGAGAAGGCAGAGCGGGAACGCCTGGAAAAGCTCAAGGCCCTGGAGGACAGCAGAGCCGCCGGACTGGAGGGAGAAGGAGAAGGCACGGAGAGAGACATTGGCATCCCCTCTCTGGAAATCCATGTGCTCAGTTCCGAGGAGTCCAGTGGCAAGCGGATTCTGGAAAGTGGCAAGCTGCCCAGGGTCATCCAGGTGAGTCCTGGCGTGATCCACCCAGTGGTGGGCTGGGCTGGGCTTTGCAGGGAGGGAGTTGCAGGCTGGTGGGAGGTCTATGATGGGATTCAGGGCATTAGCTGTGGAGGACATGTAAGGGACATCCAGTCAGACTGAGAAAATGCTGGTCACTCCAAAGGGTCAACAAATTAAGGCGCCCTTTAGTGCTTTGCCTTTTTATAAGCTATGTGAATATCTACTGCAGACATGTCAAACATGACATCACGTGACATCGCACAACGTATCGGAGCTTTTTCCCCATTGCCGGCAATGGGGTGGGCGCGGTTTCCTGGTGACACATCTGGCCCGCGGGCCGGCAGTTTGACACCCCTGATCTACTGGTATGTGTATGGGGGGGCGGGGAATGGCCTGCTCACGCTGCAGACTCAAGAACCACCAAGTGGGAATCAGCCTCCAGACATTTTGTTTCCTGGTTTTCTCAAAGATAGTTTCTCAAAGCTAATTTGCCATCTTAAAGCATTCCATAATGTATACACTTATGGTTCCTGCATCATTGGCTTGTTTGAATACTGAAGGCTGGCCAATCAGTGCAGAGCTTCTGTTCAATGGTTAGGAAAGCCAAACCTGAATCCTAGGATGGTTTGACATGTCTCCTCTGGCTGCCCCGAAATGAGTTGATAAAACTTTGGGATCAGGTTAAAAACAAAGGTTTCAATATGTGTGTTTGCAATTTCATTAAGCACGGCATGGAAGTGACAACTTCTTTATCCCTCGCTCTAGATCTTGAATGGTTTGGGGTTAGGCCCTTCAGGACCGCCCATCCCTCCCACAGCCTTTTTCTCAGTGATCCCATACCCTGAGAAGCGACCAGCACAAGTTGCCTCAGAAGTTCTCAGGCACTTCACCTTCATTATTCCTGAAGAACTGAATCCAGAAGAAGACAAAAAGGAGGCTGAGAGTGGTGTGGAGACTCCAGCGAGTCTCCCTGTGGCAAAGGTATGAAGTTGCTGCTTAGTGATACCTGGGCTGCATGGAGTAGTTTAGTTGACAGGTGCTGATGTTGCTTTTTAGGGTGTGGTGTAAGCCCAAATCCAGCCAGTAAAGGTGCTGGGTAAATGTTCCTTCTGTCTGTATTGAACAGTATCTCTCCATTTCCTTACCTTTGATCTGGGACAGTACCCAACTGGGGTGAGTTCAGAGGATGGGCACCAAGATGGGGAAGGGTCTGGCCACCAGCCTGTCTAAGGAATGCTCAAAGGATTTGGGTAATTTAAACATTATTTTTTTTCTCTTTAAAAAGAGAAGAAGACTTAGGAAAAATACAATGCAATCTTAACAAAATAACAGAGTTGGAAAGGACCTTGGAGGTTTTCTATTCTAACCACCTGTTCACACAAGAGACCCTATACCAATTCAGACAAGTGGCTGTTCAGTCTCTTCTTAAAAACCTCCAGTGATGGAGCACCCACAACTTCTGAAGGCAAGCAGTTCCGCTGGTTAATTGTCCTCACTGTCAGGAAATTCCTCTTTAGTTCCAGGTTGCTTCTCTCCTTGATTAGTTTCCATCCATCCATCAAAAAATGTTGTCCCCAAAAATATGGAGCCACCTACGAATAGAATCAGGACAGGACATGCCAAAACCAAGGCAAAGCTCTTTAAGTGGGGAATGACCTTAATCCTAACTCTAACCTTCTTGCCAAAAGAGGGCAGCCAGCTCCCCTCTGTGTGCAAAACTGGTTCTGATCTGAGCTTCCTTTCCCCAACCAAATGCCGGTTCCCCTCCCACCATGCACCAGACAGTCAGAAAGGCTTTCCGGCCCAGGATAGGGAGAGAGCTTGTATGCCACGCTAGAACTGCAAGAACTTCATTTTTCCAGGGCAGCCTGCCGGCTCAGCTGCCCTCTCTGCCCTGGGCTAGAAAGAAAGTCTTTCTTAGGGACTTTTGCAAGTGGTGTCATCTGGTGCTGAGTTGAAAGAGGGAGAGGAGACAAATCAGCATTTAGTCATTGGTATGCAGGAAGAGACCCAGAAAAGATCCTCCCTAAATCTTCACAGCATATATTTGACAGTTACAGAGAGCGTGGTTTAGTCCGAAAAGATTCCTGTCTGAAGGCAAAGAAGCAATAAAGAAACTATTTTGAGCGATTCATTGTGTCGTTTTTGGTTTCCCGTGCCTGACACTTTATCAGCAAGTTGTACCTGGTTTTGCAGTTCTAGTAGTGCATTCTTGTGTTCTTCCTCAATCTTATTAACAAAACTTACAGATCAGATCTCTGAAATATGTGCTCTTGGATTAACCATGTCCAATCTGGCTGCTGCCCCAAAATACCTCATCCTTTATACAGCAAAAGGAAATAGAGTTGCTTAATATATATATATTGCCTTGCACTACATCCTGGAATGTAAATATGCTACCCCATTCACAAAGCCGTTTTCTGAGAGATCATGTCCAAATGTGTCCATTTGCTGAGAAAAGTTGATTCCTGCTAGCACAAAAATCAAGTGGTACTCATTTATGGTTATCCATTAGCCAATGATATGAAGATATAGAGCCTAAACCGTTTCTGCCAGCACTACTAAGATTATAGGTAGATGGACTTCCTGATTCCTAATTCCAGACTTTCCTTCTTGAGGGGTCCTTGGTGCTCTCTGAGCTTGCCTGTTTTCTTGCAGAAGCTTCATTGCCCAAGCTTGGTCACCTCACCAGTGCTAGTAAGGAGGAGGCTTTGCTCTCAGTTGATGTTCTAGCGTCTCGCCCTGTCAGTGTTGGTGGGGGCTGTTTACAGCTGGCTTCTTTGGCAGCTCCTGGTATTGTTTCCTTGATTGTTGCTCTGATGTTAATCTTTAATTAATGTTAATATTAATGTTGATATTCTCATTTATTGGCTTTCCATCTTGCTATGTTTCTACTGGCTTTCAGGAGGATCTGGCCACCCCCACTCGAGGAAGGTCCAGGAAGGAGAAACCTGAGGTCCCCCGTGAAGCCCCGAAGGAAAAGAAAGCTGCCCCTCGCAGCAGAAAAGGCATCCATCCCAGCCCTGGCACAATGACGACCCTGTCTGAGCTTGATCAGGGCAGCCCCACCGCAGAGGCCTCCAGTGAGAAGCTGCTCAGGTTAGGGTCCTGAGGCAGAAGCCCCGTGGGAAGAAGGGGGCAGACCGCCAGCCAGAATAGAAGAACATCGATAGATCGGCTGCCCGTGCTGACAGGAACTGAAGTGTCCCCCCAAACAGAAATAACCATTTCTTTTGAAATGCCCATTTTTCTGTCTTTTTGCTGTTTTTAAATCTTACTGACTGTGCATCTTATCCTATGGGCTTCCTATGGGTTTTTCCTTGAGCCTTCTGAAAGTTTATCTGTTTCTAAATCTCATTTATTATGCCCTCATCTGGGGAGTTTCTTACCATGCTGGCTGAGGGTTTCCATAATCTCCCTTTCTTCCTCTTCCTCCTCTTGTCTTTTACGGGCAGCTTAAACAAAAGGAAGGGGAAGGGGAGAAAGGACTTCTTGCCAATGTCTAAGGAGCATCTTTTTCAGAAAACAGGACGGCTTTCTTCTGTGATGGAGCAGAGAGTTCTGCGCCCATGAAGTTTGCATTCAAAAGTTTGGTCTTAGGACACTGGCTTAAAACAGATCTGTTGTGCTTTGTACCCCACAGGTTGAACAGCTTTCGCTGGATTGTTCCTGCTAATGGGGAAGTTTCAATGCGCATCCATTTCTCTTCCACCAAAACAGGACTCTTTGATCAGGTCCTAAATTTTGAAATCCTTGGAACTCGGAGACAGTATCAGGTGTGCTGCAGGGGCACCTGCACGTACCCCAGCATCTGCCAGGATCCCACGTAAGCAGGAAGGAAAAACTCTTGCCCAGTTATGGGCATCTTCCATGCTATGGTGTGAAGGGCATAGTGTGGCCCTTATTGTGTCCTCCAGTGTAGATGCAAGAGCCCCCCCCCCCCCCCCCAGCTTGGCCTTTGGCTGAGGAGACACCTGTCTGTGGCATCATTTCATGAATAAATAATGCTACCTTGTGGGTTTTTCTGCCTTTTTGAAGCTAGTGGTCAGAAGCTGAGATGGAAATCGAATAACATTACTGTGACCAAACCTCCTCTTAGCCTCTTAATTGCTTTGGGTTACATGTGATTTTATCTATTTCAACATAATGAGGCTGAGCCAGTTGCTAAAAAGTATCTTCTTATAGACAGCAAAATAAATGTGGATTTTCCAGCTAAAATGGTTGGGAATTACATTATCCTAAAAATGAAGATTATACTTTTCAACAATTTGTTCTCTTTGTACTGTCAACATTGGCTGATACTGCAGGACGAGAGTGTCTTTCTTAAGAGCAACAGAAAAATAAGGGAATTAGTCCATAGAGGGTCTGGCCTGCATTGGGTATCCCAGTTCTTCAGATCTGTTTCCTAGTTCTCCTTGTTCCCCAGGAAACTAGCAGGGTTCTCTGGTTGCTTGCTTGCATCAGCTCCTGCTGATCTCTGGGTGGTGTCTTGTCTGCCCAGACCTCTTATTTTGTTCAGCTGCTGATGCATCCTTGCTTCTCTGATTCAGGATAGTGTTCCCCCATCGTAAGAAGACTATCAAGCCTGATGAAATTGTGTACAAGAAATACATCCTGAGCTTGGGTGTGTTCCACTTTGGTCCCTTGCTTTGTGGCAAGTCAAGAGAAAAGTAAGTGTTAGTGGGAGATAAGAGGGTGATAAGGAAATACTAGAAAGCTCAAGGGGATTTTCAAAAGGAGATTTTTTTTGGTTTTCACCAAAGCCATCAAAAACAATGTTGGGCTGAAGAGGTTTTCTGGCCTTTTCACGTTTCTGGGTGGGAAAGACCCCAAAGAAGATAACAGTAGCTGGAATAACCTGACCGTGGAATAAGGAAGTGCAAGCCTTTTCATATGTCTAAAAGAAGATGCTTCAGAGAATGTGTAATGTCAGGATCTTGGGGTCTGTAGGTGTTATTTATTCATTGATTTAATCAAGTTTATAGAACTGCCTAACTCAACTGACTCTTCCAGTATAAGCTTATAATATAAACCTCAATAAGATGGTCAAAACAAGAATACACCAGCAACTCAAAGACAAAATCTGATTACGTGAAACACCCAACAGAAACAAGACCTCACCCAAGGCCTGGGGGAATCTCCACATCTTCAAGGACAGGACAAGAAAAGTTCTAGGGACTTCCATTCCAGAGAGTAGTGCTCCAATTGAGAAGAATACTTTCTGAGTGTCCTTAGATGACATTATTTCAAGGACAAGACTCAGTGTACCCCTCTGTCAGATCTTAGTATGAGCAGAAATAGTGGGAGAAGGGTGATCCTTCAGCTAATCAGGTCCTCTCTCATGAAGGGCTTTACAGATCAGCACCAGCACCTTGAATTGTGCCCAGACATTGATCAGTATTGAACGTAGCCCGCACAGTAGAGAGTCACATGGAAGTACCCAGAAGTGCCTATAACTGCCCACATGACCGCATTCTGGAGTTATCTAACTGTCAAGGGCAATCTCATGCAGAGCACATTGCAATAGTTCAAATGTTGTGATTTGGGCATGAAGGATTATGATCATGGTCTGAGACAAGGTGCAGGCAAATCTGGGCAAAGGCTGCCTTGGCTACAGGTGTCCATTTGCTCTTTCAGCAGGAACAGAGAATCTGGGAAGAGCAGGACCCTCAGATTGTGCATTGATTCTGTCTAGGGAGGTAGAATTAAAGAGAGCAGATCTCTGATACTGAGAGAACCACAACCCCACAGCTGTTCTGTCTTTTCAGGGTTGAATTTAAACCTGTTTCTCCTCATTCAGATCTTCACAGCCTCCAAGCATTGGGATATAACCTTGAGAGCGATTGGTTATCTTGGGGTTGAGATGTACAGCCCAGCATCATCAGCATTCAGATGGCATTGCACCCTGTATATTGGCAGATGACCTCAGCCAGTGGTTTCATGGAGATTAAAAACATATTTAATGATTTTTTTTCATTTCATACAGTGGGTCAAGCTCTGGCCAGGCAGCTCATCATCTTTTTTTAATGTTATTTAATGTGCTTTGTGTAATATTAACTCATCTTTAGTTCACCTTACTATAAAGGCTGGTGGTAGGACTTCTGGCCACCTGTGTTCAAAGAGTTTTCTAGAAGTTAACAGGGAAAATGAGAAATAAAAAAGAATTCAGGCATCACGTGGGAACATACCTGGACAATAGATAAGATGCAGTATCTGGAACAATGAGTCAGGAATTGCTAAACAAAAGGTGGAGAAAAAAAACCCCTGTTTAACAGTGGAAAAAAGACTTTAAAAATAGTGAGGATGTTAATAATGTTGGTAACTGTGATGGTTGAAGATGAAATAAAACATTTGGAAAAACAGAAGCATCAGTTTTAAGCTGCACTAGAAAACCTGCTTCAAAGGGGGGCTCTGAACGGTTTTCATTTCTACTGGAAGTTGATTCAGTGAAGCAGGGCAGCTGAAGAGCAGGCACACGTGCTATCTAGCCCATGTCTTCCTGAAGCTTTCCATTCTTTTGTAAAGTAAGAAAAATGGTTTGTTTTTCATAGGATTCTATTCCACTTGAGATCTGGCTGATTCTTTTCTGGCTTTATTCAAAATTGCAAATTTTGTAGTAGCACAAAGAAACAGAACAATAATCAAACCTCTCCACTTCACATTATGGGGACTTTAATAATAAGCTCAGTTTGGTTAAAAAAGCAGCATAAGGAAATCTCTCCAGAACTGTTTTGAAAGCTCTGTTGTTATGTCTCGGCTGCAGCTCCCACGGAGGCCCATGTTGCCCCCTTGCGCAGCTGTTTCAGGCAGTGGCAACAGCCAGAGATGGAGCCCTTAGGAGCCAGGTGGCACCTGAATTGGATCAGTCAGCCTTAGGCTGCCTTTCCAAGCAGGAGAAGGGTAGGAGAACGATCCTTCTCCCAAGACAGGTGGTCCTTGACTTATAACTGTTCAGTTAGTGATCGCTTAAAGTTACAGCGGCACTGAAAAAAGCAACTTATGACCATTTTTCACACTTACAACCCTTGCAGCCTCCCCAGGGTCACGTGATCAAAATTGAGACACTTGGCAACTGACTCATATTTATGACGGTTGCCGTGTCCCCGGGTCATGAGATCACCTTTTGCGACCTTCTGACATGCAAAGTCAATGGGGAAGCCAGATTCAAGCGTGTTACTAATTTAACAACTGCAGTGATTCAATTAACATCTGTAGCAAGAAAGGTCGTAAAATGGGGCAAACCTCACTTAACAAATGTCTCACTTAGCAACAGAAATGTTGGGCTCAGTTGTGGTTGTAAGTTGAGGACTATCAGTAATCACTGTGTCCTTTGTAGCTGGGTTTGTTCCTTTGTGGGCTAAAAAAATTATAATACCACAGCTTTTCTTGCCAGGTGGACAGAAGTATGTACAGAGCTTCCTTGGGCCTAGGCACCCGCTTCTCATTCCAGGCTGATTGGCCATAGGGAGGAGGAGCCCTCCCCCCACCCCCAGCCCTCTGCGGGGCACTCCAGCATGTCTTCTCTCTGCCTTCCTCCGGGGCTCTCTAGGTACAAGGCTGCGCGGTATCCCAATCACTTTGAAAAGCTCACCATTCTCAACATCTCCCCTTTGGAGGTCGAAGTGCACTTCTTCTTCCAGCATGACTCCAGGGCAGTCACCTACCTCTTGGACCCGCCCATGCTGATGCTGAAGCCGAACCAGAAGCAAGTAAGGGCAGCAGCCAGCCGCTTTCCTTGACAGGCTTCGCCCTGCAGGAGATTCCACTCAGTGCCCTTTCCTGTCCTTCCAGGTGCTGACCGTCTGGGCATATCCAACAGCGGCTGGTGTGTTTGAAGACAGCATTGTCTGTTGTGTGAAAGAGAATCCGGAGCCAGTCACCTTCCGGGTCTGCTGCCAGGGCGTTCGCCCAGAAGTGGAGCTGGACCGCCGACAGCTGCATTTTGAGAAGTTGCTGCTGCACAGGTTGGGCTTTAGGAGATTAGCCTATTTCAGCCATCTGTTTGCTGACCACCCCTCATTGTGTGCCTCTTCCCTTCACCTGGATGGAAATGGAACATGGTGGGGTGTGGAGGCGGGAAAATATTTTAGAGAATTTTTGACCAGTCTTCTGGCCTTAGATATCATAAAGCTGCTAAAGTCTAAATTATTTGATTGAGATTGGGTTGGGGGGGTGTCAATGAATGTGGCCATCTGGTTTTCAACAGCAAATGGCCATCCTGTTAAGGGAACTGTGAGCTTTGTAGAGGAGTCTGATTTCCCAAAACCTTGATTAATAGCTCATTAATCTATGACCTATTACTTGCTGTTGATATGTACACCGTGAGCTTATGCACTGGAGACAAATTCCTTGGTTGTCCGATCGCATTTGGCCAATAAAGAATTTATTCTATCCTATTCCTATTCCTATTCCTATTCCTATTCCTATTCTATTCTATTCTATTCTATTCTATTCTATTCTATTCTATTCTATTCTATTCTATTCTATTCTATTCTATTCCTATTCCTATTCCTATTCCTATTCCTATTCCTATTTCTATTCTATTCTATTCTATTCTATTCTATTCCATTCCATTCCATTCCATTCCATTCCATTCCATTCTACATTTTCAGTGGTAAAAGGCAAGTGCCAGTTTTTGTTTGAGTGGGAATGTCTACTCTAGCTGGCCAGAGACTTGAAACATGTTAACAGTATGTTGAGCATGGAGTTGTGGTCCTTCCTGCTTCCTCTTAACAAAAGAAATTCCATGGGACTGTTTGTGGCAGGACTTCAGATCATAGAATCCAAGAGTCTTTCACTTGGAACTGACGTGGAGATTATTTAGCCTAAAGAAAAGAAGAAATAGGGGAGACATGATAGCAGTGTTCCAGTATCTGAGGGGCTGCCACAAGGCAGAGGGGGCCAGGTTGCTCACCAAAGCTCCAGATGGAAGGACGAGAAACAATGGTTGGAAACTGATGAAAGAGAGAAACAACCTGGAATTGAGGAGAAACTTCCTGACAGTGAGGACAATCAACCAGTGGAACAGCTTACCCCCAGAAATCTTGGGCGCTCCATCACTGGAGATTTTTAAGAAGAGGCTAGACATTCATTTGTCTAAGACGGTATAGGTTCTCCTGCTTGAGCAGGGGGCTGGACTAGAAGACCTCCAAGGTCCCTTCCAGCTCTATTCTAGTCTAACCTCCTCTCACTGCAGCCTCCACTTGAGCATCTCTGACAGATGACCAGGTGGCCTTTCAACACATCATTGGCAGCTGGATTCACTGGATGACAGCTCCTAATGTCAAGCAGTTTCTTCTGATGTCTAGCTACAACCTGCCTCCTTAGAGTTTTTATCCACCCTTCCCTGTCTGCTCCTGCCCTCGGGGTTACAGAAAATAAGTCCACTCCTTGTTCTGTTCTTGCATCTGTCATGCCTCCTCTCAAAGATCTCTTCTATATGAACAGATCCTTAACTATTCTACGCAGGGATGGTTTCCAGTCTCTACCCTACCTTACCCTTGTCTTCCTCAAAATTCATCCAATTTGTCACTATCCCTTTTAAGCTGCTCTGGGTATAGCTCCCCAGATGTGATCTAATCAGGGGAGAATAGAGTGGAACGATTCCTTACCATATCAGACCAGACTCTGCTCTTCCTCCTGTACCCCAAGGGACCAGCTGCTTCAGAACCTGCTAAATTGTGGTCAAGAAGGACGCTGAGTTCCATTTTTGCATGTACTGCTGCCAAGCCAATTCTTCACCATCTTAAATTTGTGCCTTTCATGTTTCCTAGCTGGGTACAGAATTTCACATTTCTCTTTGTTACATTCCATCCTATTCCTTTCACCACTAAAGACGTTAAAAAAAAGGATTGAAATTTTTAAAAGACAAATATAAAAAACCCAACATACAAAAACTAAACAATAGTAATATCTAACTAATCAATTAGTTCTGAAATTGTACTGCTAAAACAAAGAAGAAAAAAACTGAAGGTGACTGTAAATCACCTAAATGATCACATATGTAATATATTGCATCACACAATGTATGAAATTGTGCAGAAAATTTGTCTATTCTTGTAAACTATTAGAAAAACTATGCCCAAACAAAACTTATGGAATTCATTTTTGTCAAAGCGTGCACCAACTCTAAAATTCCCCTCAGGGATTCAATGTAATTAAATGTAACACTTCCTTCCCCTCTGCTATGCGATTGATCACGCTAACCAATGGAAGCAATTGGCGGGCTCTGGTGAAACTTCTTCTCTCCACCTTTCAGCTCCTGTGGGAATGACCTTGGTTCCCATGGGACCACTCCGTGTTTAGTCTTAGCAATGCTGTAGTTTTCTTTCCCCTCTTCCCCCCCCCCCACCTGTGGCAACTCAGAACGACAAAGATGGCTTCAGCCAGGTTTGTTTCACAAGTTGACACCCAGACTTTAAATTGACCCGGATCCTCCCAGCCTTTAACAAGGCTTTGCAAACATGGCTCTGCCACTGTTTTTGGGGAGGGGTGTCTGGAAATGGCTGGGAGCTCTTAGAAAGGATTCTGCTGCTGATTGTAATGTTCTGTTTTGTAAATTGATTATAGAGACACTTAATATATTTTATATGCTTCTATATAATAAATTGGGTTTTAATGTTTTTGCCAAGCCTCATAGAGTGATCAGGCTGGTCCAGACATAACTGCTTTGTAGCTTGCCAACAGCTTGGGGGGAGGGGGGAGATTGGAATGTGAGCACCTGCTGGCTACTTTGTGAGAAGCAAGGACATGTGGAGATACATTTATTGAAGATTGTGGATTCTCTCATAACAACTGCCTAACTAGTAATTGGGCAATGTGACCTGCACGGAGAGTGGAGGGATGTTTCTATTCTTTTAATATAGCAAAATAGGCGCGAAAACCTCAGAGCTGGTTTTCACTTTCATCGGTGCTGAAATGGTGCATTCAATAAAGTTTTGCGTTAGAGATTTAATTGTCCCAGCTGTGTTTACTTCATTCAGTTCATCAGTCAGAACTTTGACAGTTTTATTGGATTGTTTTTTTTATCTGTGTGAACTACCCAGAGTCACTTAGATGAGATGGGTGGCCATACAAATTGAATAAAGTAAATAAGTAAGATACATTAATGTCAAAATAACTTCGTATTTAAAGAGTAATCCAAATAAAATAATTCAGAAAAACAACCCTAATACTACATGTAGACTGAATTTACACCTGAAGTTGGGGTTTCCAAATAAGGCTCTAATATATTAGCATTTGCCTGGCTTTCTTGTTTTTGCAGAAAGGAAACAAAATCCCTTTACCTAAAGAACGTGACTCCACTGCCAGTCGCCTGGCGAATCAGCGGCCTGGAGAACATTGGCGACGACTTCTGCTTGTCTGACGACATCGGCCTCATCGAGCCCTTCTCTGAGCACTGCCTGCTGGTCAATTTCAAGGCCACAAAGGCCCTCAATATCAAGAAGGCCATCCGGCTGGAGGTGAGTCCTCTGCCGGACAGGCACTTGGCAAAGTAATCCACTAGCAAGAGAGGCAAGGATTGTGATAAGTTTCCATTTCATGGTCAGTTTCCCAACAAATCCCCTCCTTGACAAGTACCGCCATCGCAACTACGGTGGCCATCGGAATAACGATTCTTGGGATCATTTTAGGTTTCTGATGCAGAAAATATTCTGGGGATTGTTCAGATTGAAAATATACAGATTGTTGCTGAGGCCTATGATGTGGCCCTGGACATCAGTTTCCCCAAAGGTAAGTTATCATTTATTTATTTAAATTAAATTAAATTTAGACTCTTTGGAACTGAGGATTTTCAGCTAACTGCTCACCGGGAGTCAGTCCCCTCCTTGATTACCTCCCTGGGTCCACAGCCATTTCTGCTGCAGTTGCTTTCCCCCTGACCTTCCTCTTTCGGATCAGAAGACAGTGATGGAGGTTGTATCCTTGCCATCAAAGGAAATATTTTTTCAACAAATTTTTATTTTATTCAGAAAGTTAAAATACAAAGGGAAAAAAGTAGAAAGAAATCTTACAAAAACAAAACAAAGCTAAACAAAACAGTGAAAAAAATGTACATTACAGAAGAGAACAAGACAAAAAGACATATATAAATATGTTGTCCTCCCCTACGTGGCATCGGGCCTGGCTGACCTCATGCAGCAGGATTGGTGTGCTCTTGGTTCCTTCAGTTGAACAATGTCTCCGCTCAGTCCTGCCCTCTGGAATGAGATTTCCCCCCAAAGGTCTGGATAGCCCCTCCCACTCCGTGAAGCTCTTCAGCCAGGCCTTTGGCAGGGGGCAGGGAAACCCCTCCCTCCATTGCACTTGCCGTCTTTTTGTTTTGTTGGGTTTTTCTTTTGTAGCTTCTTTGATTATTATGAGTCGCTCAAAGACATTTGAAGTTGGGTGTCATGTTGTTGTTGTTATTTACCTGACCTCAAAAAGTATGTTGTCGGGCAAAGGCCCGGCCCGGCCAGGGCTCAGGATCAGCATCTGTCAGCGGGGCATTTCTGGGATGGTCAGTGACAAGTGAGAAACTTTGGCCTGGCCTTTCTGCCCACCGGTGTCAGGCAGAGGCATTTTGAGCATTTTCCTCGGCTTCATGCTGTCTTTTCTGTTTGTGGCCCTACAGGAACAAATGGTGGTTTGGAATTTGGGATTGTCAGAGTTATGGACGAAGCTAAGCAGATGTTATCAATGAAGAACAAAGGCAAATACGAGATAGCTTTCAGGTAAGCCCTGCTCTTCAGAGGATTCCCTTTGTTCTCCCTTTGCTCCCTGCTTCAGTATCATTTATTAAACTTTTATAGCTCAGTGAAAGCCTCAAAGATCAGTCATTCGAGTTCACCTCACTCACACTTTTATCCTGCAATTCTAATGATCCAAATCTCACACGCCCTTTTTGTTCAATAAAGTCTGCATTGTTCACATTTTATTTAACTATTATTATTTGAGCCTTTTTTATTTTGAAATGTGTACATGCATGCTTTTAATCTGGAATGCTCCCCTTGCCAGAGAGGGCTGCATGTTGGTTGGAGAGGCACACTGGCTTCGGCAAAGCTTTTTGAGAGTTAGACTAACAAACTGTGATTGGATGGGTGGGTGGAGGGATGGGCATTGAGATGATGAGACACCCTCCCCCATCAGCTTTTAAAGAAATGGATGCAAGAGATTGTGGGTTTTTATGATTGTGTTCTTCTTCCCCAGCTTGGCAATTGAATCCACAGAATATGGGATGTCCAGTCTGGGTCAGCTGTTTACCATCCAGCCCCAGAAGGGGAATCTGAGTCCCAATGACCGTCCTACACAGGTCCAGATTGTCTTTCATTCGAAGAAGGAAGTGAAAATTGAGGACAAGCCTGTTCTGCAGTGCCATGTAAGACCCCTGGGTGTAACTGGCTGGAAAGAAGGCGGTTCGGCTAGCTTTAGAACCAACAAGGTGGGAGCCAGCATCGGCCTGAGTCTGTTCTCCTCACTCTAGGTGATTGAACCTTCCCTCTGTGAGGGGGGAGAGACCATTGCCACCATTCCCATCCGATTGTCAGTGCTGTCCTTATTCAGCAAGTACAATATTGTCCCTCCATCCGTCATTAACTTCGGACCACTGATGAACAGCACACGGAAGACCAGCAGCTTCACCATCGAGAACAAAGGGGTCTTGGACTTTAAGTTCACCATCTGCAAGCAAGTCCGTGATGTTGTGATTACAGCAAGGAAAGGGTGAGCGTCATTTTCAGGGATCAGACCACTGGGATCGGTCAGCCTGATTGGTTATATGCATGGAGTCAGGTGCCCAAAGGGGCATATTTTCACATAGAACGGAGACGTTTTCTAAATATTTAACATTAACGAGAGCAGCAGAATTTCACTTCTTGGCACAGGCCACATCTTTGCATGTGCTCATGTGTGCATTTGTTTCTTGAGATGTATTTATTGTATTAAAGTTCTCAGAGCAGGTTACAAAGTTATTTAAAATACTAATACTTTCTTAAAACAAGAAACAGCAATATGTAAATAGCACAAGAAAGAGATAAACATTCACATGTAGAGCAGGTGTTTGAAAATGAAATCCATACAATCTATAGAAATACCTGGAAGAAGGGGAACGTTTTTGACTGGCAAAAAGATTCATTTTCTTTAGAAGTTTCCTAAATGTGGCAGCACTCAAAGGTTCCTGCCTGCCAAAGTGATCCTGGTGAAGCAGAAGCTGCTCTGGCCCAGAAAGCCGCCTAAAGGCTGGTATCCAATTGTAAATTTTAATTTTAATCACACGCTTGGAAGAGATCTTAGTGTGGTCAATTCATCCAACTGGGATCTATTAGATTGTCTTCGATAGACCTCCAGCAAAGGGGACCCCCCCCCACATAATGAGGTGCTGAGGTGACGGCCTGCTCCCCTTCTCCTGAGGTCTAGCCTGAAGCTTCTTGGTTGCACAGGCAGTATAGGAATAGGTAGTACAATCAAGTATTTACAACCACTTGCTCAGTGACCATTCAAAGTTATGATGATGCTGAACAAGAAGGACTTAGAACAAGCCACAGTCACACGATCACAATTTCTGAGGTTCTCTGCTAGCTTCCCACAAGCAAAGGAAGCCATCAGGAAGGTTGATTCATGAGTCTTCTTTAGGGACAATGGTCCTACTTCAACCAGGAATTCACATATCTACAGTCAGGACAGTGGGTTTGGATGATCTCAGAGGTGCTCTCCGATGGGATTGATGGTTAGCCTGTCACCAACATGTTGCCCCCTCCTTGATTTAACTTTCCCCACTTACTGTTCTACCTAGAGCCACTTTGGGGGACAGACTAGGGAGCTACAGCCCTCACAGCCTGTCTGTCTTTCCTTGAGAAAGGAACTGGCACTTGCAAGGAAGGAAAGGCAGAGCATACATCAAATGTTCTTGTGATAACTCTACAGTTACCACAACCTAGGCGTGTAAAATGTGGAAGTGGAAGCAGACCTCAGATCCTCCACAAAGACCTCAGGGTGGGAGTCTCCCAACTTGGCCAGTGTGTGTTGGGGGTCTCTTTCTATCCCCCTCTCTTTTGATTCCTTTGGGGAGGTTAGTTATGGCCCTGGAAAGGTGAACATGGATGTGACCCCCAGGGCTTGTAAAACACATTCTCAGAAAGTGGGTTGTGCATCTTTGTGGGACCTTCCCTGCTTGTGTTCTGAGACTACAGATAAGATCCCATCTATTTCGCAATGCTTCCTCTTTCAGAAACTCTAATATCAAAAGTTCCCGTTCTCGTGACACAGACCTCAGCCGGCAGAACGCTTTTATGAGCACAGGCAGGCAAAGCAAGCACGCCGACTCTTTGCAGAAGGACATGAACCTGATAGGGCAGGTAGGCAAGGAGACGGGTTCTTCTCGTTCGCACTTCTCCCACCCCGACGGCCACCCTTGGTTAGGCAACATTCATGCTTTATTTGGGGAAAAGGGGCTTTCCGTGGAGTAGCTCTGGGTCAGGATTCTCCCGTCCGGTTTTCTCCATGCTGCCCCAGGACCTCAAGCCAGCGACATATGATCCAGAAGGTGCAGCTCCAGTGGGGAGGTGCACAGGAACGTGATTCCCCAGCATTGATCCCACACTGGGGGTACTTCTCTGTGAGAACGGTTGCTGGAATTGGTATGTCTAGTTTAATGGAGAGAAGGACTAGGGGTGACATGATAGAAGTGTTCCAATATCTCAGGGGTTGCCACAAAGAAGAGGGAGTCAAGCTATTCTCCAAAGCACCTGAATTCAGGACCAGAAGCAACGGATGGGAATAAATCAAAGAGAGAAGCAACCTAGAACTAAGGAGGAATTTCCCGACAGTTAGAACAATTAATCAGTGGAACGACTTACCTCCAGAAGTTGTGAACGCTCCAACACTGGAAGTTTTTAAGAAGAGTCTGGACAGCCATTTGTCTGAAATGGTATAGGGTTTCCTGCCTGAGCAGGGGGTTGGACTAGAAGACCTCAAAGGTCCCTTCCAACTCTATTATTGTTATTGTTAACCAAGGAAGGACTTTGCCCAGTGCCACTTTCCCCTATTCTTACTTGCCCTTGGGAAACAATTGCCACCACTGAATCTCCAGGGCTCCTTTGCAGTCTTGTTTCTTTGTTTCTTTGTTTGTTTGCATCTCTCTTCCTTGCTGGAGAACAGCTGGTATCAGCCAGCAGCTGTTTAAAAGAAAGCAATCCCTATCTTCTCCACAGGCACGCTTCTCTCTCGGTATGTTCACTGTGTCTCCGGGGTATGGAAACATTGCCGCAGGAGGCCATCAGGTCATCATGGTGGATTGTTTTGCTGAGCCTGCTGGGAAGTGTGAAGAATACCTGATCATTGAGATCACAGACCGAGACCCTGAAGACAGTCCCGGAGGCATCCTCTACACACTTGTTGCAGAATCCTGCATCCCAGGTAGGCAGACCTTCTCTTTTGCTCCTGGCTTACACAGCCTGGGGACACAGACCGTGCTCTAGGCACCAGAACCAGGAAATCAGGACTCATTTTTCCTGGGAAGCAAGCTGAGGGAATGCAGTCAAGAATTAAAAGTGGGCAAGGAAACCCCCAACTACAGCTGATACCCCCAACTACAGCCAAATTAAAGCTCGACCTTTCTTATTCAAAACTGCTATTGACCTTCCATCTCACTACAGTAGTGAGAACGTATAACCTCCACTCCTGGTTATCTCATGGGGAGAGGAGGAGGAAGGGCAACAATGCAGCTTTTGTCTCAGTTGTCTCATCTCAGCAGAGACCCTTCAGGCCTGGGGAGAATCCCTCTCTAGCACCCCTGAAGGTAGTGCAAAAGTCAACCTCACAGTTCTCACTTTGAAGGCAGGTGGCTGCAGTTAGAAGAAGCGGTTGGGGAATGCTGAGTAGTTGCCAGGATCCTTGCTGAAATTGCCTCCTGCAGTTCCTGTGGTCTTGTATATGTGATTAGGAAACAGTCCCTGAGAGTTTCTGTCATGTTGGTTTCCCAAGGATTTGTGACTGACAATCCAGGGATCATTTACGAGGAGCATCGGATCTGTAATAGTGGCAGCCTCAGTCAGGTGCTGAAGTCCATAGGCTGCGAATGTGTGTTTGTGACAGACGAGAACAAGTTTCTCTTTAACAATGTCCTGGTTGGGCACCAGGCAACAGCCCGCTTCAAGATCTGCAACACTGGCCGGATCCCCTGCGATGTTGTCATGACCACAAAGCCCATTTCTGCCAAGGTAAGAGAAGGACGAAGAGGGTTTGCATCACATGTTTTGTAATGTTGTCCCATTCCATTTCATGGGAGGCTCGGAAGAACATTAATCACGTAGCAATTTGGTGAGAGCTTGGGCCACCCTGTCTTGTGAATGGGTAGTTGCTCTGGAAGCCATTGATTTAGAGAGGCCGATCCTGCAGGGCTGTTCCTGACTTTTCTTACAATAGACAGAAAGGCAAGGTTGTCCATTCCCTATACAACAGGCAGGTTGAGTCATGAAATATATTGCAGCCAAGCTCCATAGCCTGTAACAGGGGTGAAGGGTGAGGGGGTCCTCAGTGCCTTCTCTGGGGTGATTCCTGAAGTTCTGCTTGCTCTATGGATGTTTCCTCAGTCCACTGCCCGAATCAGCGACACCTTTGAGCTCCATCCTGTGCGCATGTCCATTGCCAGTCATTCGAATGCCTTTGCAACCCTGACCTTCTCACCACAGGCCATGCAAAACTACCAATGCATTTTTGAGGCTTCAGTGGATGCAGTGCCCAGGTAATTCCCAATTGGTTGCTGAAGAGGGTACCCCCTCAGGCTGTTTCTTAATGTGCACATAAGAACAATCCTTTCTCTTGGCTTTCAGTGTGGTTGCCAGATCAAGAGTTCTGTCCTTTGAAGTCAGCGGAGATGGCAGCCTTCCTCAGATCACCATTGTGCGCCCGGTTCTTCGCAATAAAAAGGGGAATCCACTCCTCCTCTTCAGAAAGCTCCTCTTAGGTCACATGGACATGCTCCCCCTTGTCCTTAAGAACAGCGGCAGCCTTTTAGTCCAGGTAGTGGCCAATGCTCAGAAGAGCAATCGCAGACTGGCAAGGGGGTCTTGAGGTGGGAATGCTTGGAGCATCACTCTGGCAAAAGAGTGCTCTCTCTGCCATCTTTCCTTGCGGTGCTATTTGTGCTGCTCACTTGTTTCCACACCTTTGAGAGCTGCCATATTTCCAAGGGTCAAAAAACAAGGGCAGCTGAGATGGCGGGGAGAGGAAGAAGGACAAGGGAAGACAGACAAGGGAGAGGGTCCACCTGGGGAAATCCAGTGTTCCTGGCGTAGTCTACACACTGCCGATTGAAATCAGAGCTATGGAAAGCTTTCCAAGACTCAGACTCTGCCCTAAAAAAATTTGGGTGCTGAATAACTATAAGGATTGCTGGACAATGTCCTTGTGCCAGAGATTTCCTTACCAGATTCCTCCAGGCCTTCGACAATGGCAGAGTCCTGGAATGCCCTGGAAACATTTCTAAAAATTCAGGGGTACATTCGGAGATTATGTTTCTGCCTTGAAAGTAGTTCCCGTTGAACTGTATGGCACAGTCAAACATCACCACAAGAAATATTTTATGACATTTTGTATTAGATAATAAAATGTTTTATGTTAATTTTATGTCATGAAATGTTTTATAGAGGTTG
Source organism: Azemiops feae (assembly GCA_023970755.1). NCBI lineage: Eukaryota > Metazoa > Chordata > Lepidosauria > Squamata > Viperidae > Azemiops > Azemiops feae. The sequence continues at coordinate 407,641 of JALGBA010000315.1, forward strand.
CCAAATTTCAGTTTTATGGAAGTCCTGGGTCCCAGATTTGGATGCATTCTGTAAGTTAAAACCCATTTAAAGTACCTTGGTTGAAAAGGGTTTGCTCCAAGATGCACCATTTTGCCCAGTTAAAGTTTAGGGGAACAAGAGCTTTAGAGGTAGGTAGGTAGATGAGATAGATAGACAGACAGACAGACAGACAGATAGATGATGGATGAGAGAGAGAGAGAGAGAGAGACCAATGTCCTATCTGATGCCCAGCAGTGCAGGAGGCCATTCTCCTAGGACTCATTTCAGGGCATTTATGTCTGCATTGGTCCCTCTCCTAGTTGTACCTGGATATGTCGGATGAGAGTGGGGCATTCACCCTGAGGCCCAGGCCCACCACCCAGTGCATTTACCTCTCTTCTCAGAACGAGGAGAGCGAGTCCAGCGATGGAGGTAAAAGTGAGCTGGGAAGGAGGGGATGAGGGCTGTGTGTGAATGCAGCACTAGCTGTCTGGGCCACTACAGCTCTCCGCTACAGTGCAAGGGAACTCTTTCCACGCTTTTAGCACTCGCACTTACTCTTTCCTTTGCATCTTTGTAGTCCGAAAACCACACGCGGCCTCCTTGGTGCTGCACAACGGGGAATCAGCTGAGTTCGATGTGATTTTCCAGCCCGGCTTGGTCCAGCGGGTCGAAGGGCTGATCCACCTCTCTATTGTTGACAATCAGTATGAGGAAAGCAGCATCCAGATGGTTGGGGAAGGCTACCAGGATAACGTCACGCTGGACAATATTCACAGTCCGGTGGCCGAGACCAAGACAGACGACATTGAGGGGCAGCTGGATGAGAACACAGGAGAGGGTGAGTCAGCCTGAGAAACTGCAGAAGGCGTGGAAGGCAGGTGGGAAAGACCCTTTTCGTTCCCAGAGGCTCGCAAGCCGAAGGGCCCAAATCGCTTGTTCCTTTTCCTTTGCCCAGCAAGAGGGCTTCCATCACCAGGAGACCCAGCTTTGCTCTGAGGAGGCTTGGCCAGGCCGGTCCCGCCCGCTTTCCTCCTCCTGAAAGAGAGGAGGTCTGAATGTTGGAAGTCTTCTCTCAGCTCATCAACTGAACGCTTTTCCTCTCCCTCTTTAATTCACCAACCGGTCGAATCGGATGCTGTCCTTGACAGGAAGGGTGGGGGGTGTGCAGCTGGAGGGTGAGGCAAGGCCAGCAGAGCCTGCCCTGCAGTGTCCCTCCTTCCGCCTGGCTTGCCAGTGCAGGGGATGGGAAGGGCTCCGAGTGTGGCTGCCAGGGGTGCAGACCGCTCGCTCTCTTCTCCGACAGCTGTGAGAATGGACCACATCCACTTTGGAGACTGCCACATTGGGAAGCTGTATCAGGCCGCATTCACAATCACAAATCATAGCAAGTCAGACGTGATGAGATTTGAATGGCCTGCTGTGGGCCCCTGCCAGTTCTCCCCACAGGTAGGCTGGTGCCCCTCCAGCTGCCAGATCCAAACGCGATTCCTAACTCTGGCAGGCTTGGGACTTCCCATGTTCGGTCCTTGGAGGGATCTGTGGCATGGGGGGGGGGCTATTTGGGGGGGGAGGAAGTTGCCTCTGAAGGGAGGAGAAGCCAGGTTTTTAAGAGATGTCCAGGTACCTATTTTGACCCTGCCACCCCACCCCCCGCAACAGTTAAAACATGGATCAGAACATTTTGGTCCCATCTGCTGGGAGGGAGGCACAAATGAGGTGCTGGGGTTCCATATGCCCATTCCTGATTTAACAGGTTATTTGTCATGTCAGCAGTTATCTGACTTCCAGAAAGATTGATTGTTTTTCAAGTACAGTTTGGGAGCAACGCTAGCTCTTCCTAAATAAGGAAGCCTTTCAAAAATGCAAGGGCAAGCCTCTTCCAGATTGTTGCCAAGAAAAATAGGTGAATGTATTTTGAATGAATGCTGCTAAATGTTTTCTTGATTCTCAGAGTTTTGCCAGTCTCAAACGTTTGAATACTCTTCTCTCCAGGTTGGCCATCTTCATGCAAGATGCACTAAAAACATCACTCTGACTTTGAAGTCCAGCCTGCCCATCACCCTCAGGGAGCAGCTCCTCAGGTGCAAGGTGTCCAGAATTGCCTTTCAGTGCCCTGCTGACCAGGTCCCGGATTGGGATGGTCGCTTGCATACTGTCAAATGGGTGGATGTGTCAAAAGGCATCACAAGTATACGTCCAACAAAAAAGAAGGTAAAAAACCAGGATCTAAGAGTTGTGCCAACCACCCTTTCTATATGGCCACCAATGGGCAGGCAGCCACTATAGGGCCCTCGAGATTCTCATTACCACCCATCCACTGCCTTCAGTGCATCTTCAGCACATTCAGCATCTCTGATTTCATGGATATAAAGTACCTTATCTGGGCTGCTGCTGCTGCAAAAATCCTGGTGATTTCTGTGCCTCCTTACTACCATATCTAAGGGCCATCCAGACATGGCAGGCTAAGTGTAGGATCTGCATAGGCATTGTAGCATGGAAGGAAGAAAGGAGGGAGGGAGAGATAAGAGAACCAGCCCTGCTCCACCTCCTCCTCCTCCTTCGATGGTGCTCCTGAGGCAGCTGCCATCATAGCCACAGCTGCATGTGCAGAGAGCACAGCTATTGTAGGACTTTCCTGGTGGTTGCTCTTCCTGGCCTCATCCTCTTCCTGCTTTTCTTGGAGCAGCCCCAAAACAAGAGACTTCTGCCTGCAGCTCTGATGATGGGCACCAAGCCCTTCTGGGCTGCTTCTGACTCTTCTGCTTTTGGGGCAGGTGATAGAGACTGATCCGGAACCTGCTCATATGACTGTGGAGGAGGGTAGCCAGGAACTGGTGCTTCGAGTGAGTGCCAATGTTGACTTTGCCCAGTATAAAATGGAGGCAGATGCTGTGCACTTCAAAGACACGTTGCTCTTCCAAACAAGGGTGTTCACGTGAGTAAGATGAGACCAAATAAAATATTATGTTCAAGAAGACTCTGCCTGTCCTTCACCTACATCTTCTTTGCATCTGACTTTGATCCTTCAGCCCTCACAGCTGCCTTCTTTGTATCTCCTTTTGTATATATCCCAGCTCTGAGCAGAGCCTTCATTTCCTCCCTCCTCTGTTGCCCTCCCAGGGTGGAGCTGTCCAACACGGGGAATGTGCAACTGGAGTATTCCTGGAAAGCAGTCATGGAAGAAGTTGGGAAGGCTGTCAACTTTGCTACTGAACCTTTGTCAACCAGCCCAGAAGGTACAGCATTCTCTGCCCCTTTTCCTCTTGCTCTTCCTTCCCTAACAATCACCTGTTGCAAGGATCTCAAGAACTTTGCTGCAGATCTTTTGGGTTTATGCATTGTCTTCCATCACCTTTTGTGCCTTACAACAGTCTCTGAAGAGGCTTTCGCAAATTTGGACTTCAATTCCCAGAATTCTCAGCTATGACTTTGTTGTCTGGGATGTTCTGGACCAGAAATCAAAACTCTGGAGGATAGTGAAACTGGGGAAACCAGCTCTGGAATACCAGTTGCTGGGGATGGGGTTTGCTGTGAGTTTAAACTAGAAAATGCTTCTGCCAGTAGATGATTCATATTAAAGCGAATAAGTTTCCTTAGTTTAATATCCTATAGTCTGGGAATTTCTGGAGGGAACCATTTTGAGAAGCAAACGGAAGGTCAGTCTGAAGAAAGTACAGTATTTGCAGAAATGTTGTGTCAATAAACTGTTCCTTTCTCCAGGGGACCCATCTAGAGCATCAACTGCTTCCATCAAGGCCCAGCCTAGCCGGCCCTTCAGCCAGCTGGGAAGCCTCCTGGAGAGTTTCTCTTCCTATGTCTTCCCAGTGGTCACCCGCCCTCCATTCTTCATGGAGCCCAGCAGTGGGATGATCCCTCCTGGGAAATATCAGTCCCTCCAAGTGAAATTTTCTCCCCAGGAAGTAGGAGAGTTTGAGGGTCGGCTATTCTGCAGGTAAGAAACCATCTCATCAAGCCATGGTTGGCACATTTTATAGCAAAATGAGTTAAATCTTGGCCGGGAAAGTGCAGCTTTCCCACCATAGTTCTGTCGTTTTGCACTGGCTGTTATTACTGCCATGTTGAGTCCCCCCGAATGTATTGGCGAGAAAGGATACGAAGGGCAAAAGGTGACATCTCACCTTGAGAATATGGATTCCCATTATTTATTACCTTTAAACCAAACTTGTCTGGAGCAACATTTGGACCATTATATGGAACAGACCAAATCCTTTACTCTTTTGTTGCTGGAGCGAATCTGGAGAGACCAGATTACTCAGAGCAGGTCTACAAGTTAGCATGTTTTGCGCCAAAATTTTGAATGTTGGAAGTTGGGTGGGCTTCAAGGCTGGCAAAAATCGAATGGATTTTAAGCCTTGCTGTGGGGATTACATTATATTAACAAAATCTAAAAGTATACTTCTCTCCTTTGAGCCGTGGTGGCACAGTGGTTAGAATGCAGTTCTGCAGGCTACTTCTGCTGCCTGCTGGCTGCCTGCAGTTTGAGTCTCAGCCTCCCATCCTTCCGAGGTTGGTAAAATGAGGACCCAGAATGTTGGGGGCAATATGCTGACTCTGTAATCTGCTTAGAGAGGGTTGTAAAGCACTGTGAAGTGGCATAGAAGCCTAAGTGCTATTGCTGTAGCTTTTTTTATTATTGCTGTCAAGTCATTTTCTACTTCTAGCAACTATATAGAGAGATTTTCTCCATGACAACCTCTCCCAGACCCGTTCTTTCAACTCTCCCAGTGGTGCACTCATTGCCACTGTAACCAAGTCCTTCCCCCTTGCTGCTTCACGTTCTTTTTCTCTTTCCTGCCACTCTTCTCGGCATCAGAGCCTTCTTCAGAAAAAGAGAGCTGGGGTTTTGCATAATGTGTCCTAAGAAGGATATTTTGAGCTTGGCCATACCTGTCTCAAGTGAGAACTCTGAGTTGATTTGGTCAATGATCCATCAATTTGCATTCTGGACTGTCCAGGGTCTTCTCAGGACTCTTCCCCAACACCAAATTCCAAAGGCACCAATATCTTCCTTTCTTGCTTCTTTAATGTCCAACTTTTGCTTCCATAGAGGGTCACAGGAAATACCCTGCCTTGCATAAACTCTAGTTCCCAGTATCTCTCTCTTTCTCTGTGTGTGGCTTTGGTACATTCACCATCAATTTATCTGTGGGTGGTTGACATTTCTGGCTAATAAAACATCTTGACAGGTGGACAAAAGCTGTGGGTCATGCTGGCCATTTTTTCTTAGGGTCTCTCCAAGACATTCAAAGGACCGCAGGTGAATCTTTTGGCAGACACCCAGAACCATCAGTATGCACTTCACTGAATAACAAAATAACAGAGCGGGAAGGGACCTTGGAGGTCTTCTAGTCCAATCCCCTGCTCAAGCAGGAGACTCTATACCATTTCAGACGATGTCCACACCTGGAATACTACAACCAATTTTGGTCACCATACTAAAAAAAGATGTTGAGACCTTGGAAAAAGTTCAGAGAAGAGCAACTAAGATGATCCAAGGCCTGGAGACGAAAACATACAAAGAACGGCTGCAGGACTTGGGTTTGGCTAGTCTAAAGAAAAGAAGAAACAGGGGAGACATGATAGCAGTATTCCAGTATTTGAGGGGTTGCCACAAAGAAGAGGGGGTCACGTTATTCACCAAAGCACAAGAGGGCAGGACAAGAAACAATGGTTGGAAACTGATCAAAGAGAGAAGCAACCTGGAATTAAACAGAAACTTCGTAACAGAGAGGACAATTAACCAGTGGAACATCTTGCCCCCAGAAATCGTTGGCGCTCTACCACTGGAGATTTTTTAAAAAGAGGCTAGACAGTCACTTGTCTGAGATGGTATAAGTTCTCCTGCTTGAGCGGGGGGCTGGACTAGAAGACCTCCGAAGTCCCTTCCTGTTCTATTCTATTCTATTCTATTCTATTCTATTCTATTCTATTCTATTCTATTCTATTCTATTCTATTCTATTCTATTCTATTCTCCTTGCTTGAATCTGCAAGGCTGTTGTGTGGCCACTCTATTAAAACTGTACCATCTCGATGTTTGAACTACAGTAGATGTCAGTTTTGGCTTTGGCTTTTCATATCATAGCAGCCTCTCAAGCCACTAATTGTGCATTCTCATTTCAAATGTCTGAGCTCCCCTGCTACCTTCTCCCTTCCCTTGCTAGTGACCCAGAGGCCAAGTGATCGACTGAAAACTGAGAAAACTAAGGCTTACCAAACCTTCAAGCAGATACCCTGACAGATGGCTCACCTAGAAAAAATATTTGAGAACATTATTTTATGCAAACACAACCTCTATTTATGCCTGCTGTTCTTTCAGCTCTCTGTGGGCACCTGGTGATGAAGGGAAAGGTGAAGAGAGTTTCAATGCAAAGCAAGCATGTACATGGGCCTTGGAAAGTCCTTAAACCCTCGTTTTGCATTCACTCCTCATACAGGCTTGTTTTTTTCCAGTATGCCTAATTTGAAGCTAGATGAGGAGGGCCCCGTTGTCGCTGTGAAAGGGAAGAGTCTCCTGCCATATTGCCACTTTGAGCTGGAAGACTCTGATTACATCACTGCAAATAGGCGCAATTCAGACTTGCGAGTACCAGGAGGGATGAGTCTTGACCCACAAACGAAAGTGATTGAATTCACTTCTGTAGGAGTCCATGTAAAGAACACCAGGTGAGCATCAAGCCAACTGAGGAACATTCTCTGATCATTTGGAAGCTTCATCTTCGTCCAGCAGAGTCATATTCGGCTTTGGCCCTCATCTAACCTGGAGGGCACCCTGAGGGTAGGGTGGTTCCCTCCTTTCAATCCTGGGGGTAGAACTTGCCCCCCCCCCTTGTCTCAAAGCTGCCCTGCCATTTTCCACATTCTCCTTCCTACAGCTGATTGCTCATGTATTCGTCTGCAACTTTCGGTTTAAATATGAAACAATTTTTAGGGGGTCACTGAAATAAAACTTTAGGTGGGTATTTCAGTATAGCTTATGGGTCTCTCATTATTATTTTATAAAATAACAGTGTGCTATGATAAGCTGATTTAATTTATCTTCTGAATACATGTTTTATTATTTACTTATTTTTGATTTATATGATTTATATGGCTGCCCAGCCCACAAGGTAACTCTGGTTTAAGGTATTTGTGGATAGATGTGCAGGTTGTCCTGGATTCACTACCACAGTTGAGACCGGATTCTTGGTTGTTGAGCAAAGCATTCATTAAGCAAGACATCATAGGACTGCTTCGCTCAATGACCGCAATCCCAGTCCTTCTGGTACTAGAGGCAGTGTAGAAAAGAAAGGAGTGGGGGGTGCCTCGGGGGTTGGGGGAGGCACTGGCCCATTCCTCTCTGCTGAACCCCAAGTGGAGACCACTGGCTTTCTGGGGAAGCCCGCAGGGGAGGTTGCTAAGGGCAGTTACCTTGATCCAGGGGCACTTGGCGACTGGTCAAAATGGCAAAGGAATTGCCAAGGGCTCAAGTAGCCATCAAATGATTGTGGGGTGGGTGAGTGTGCAAATTTTGCAATGGTTGGAAGTGCTTTGGAGGGTTAAATTAAGGAGTTTTTATCATGTCTTCTGAATGCTAGTTGGTGTTTCATGGCGGCTGTTGCCCTGTATGTTGTAGATGATTCCTGCTTGTTTCTTCTGGAGTTGCTGGGTCTTTAGATTTACTTAGGGTATTTTGAAGCGGTTTAGTTGGTTTGTCTGCTGTGGTGATACCATGTGGTTGTAATAGTCGATTGGTGGTTTCTGAGATGTTTTTGATATATGGCAGTGTTATCTTTTTCACAGTTTGTGTTAATTGTGTTATACTGAGTTGAGTGATCAGGCACTTTTTGATAAAGTTGAATGGGTATCCATTTTGTTGGAAGATGTAGAAATGATCTCTTTCCTTTTGCTGATATTCACGGTTGCTACAGTATGTTTTTTGTTCCTCTAAATAATGTTCCTAAACAACTTCTTTTGTGGGAGGTTGGATTGTTACTTTGGTAGTGGAACACTTGGTTGGTGTGGATAGTTTAAGATAGACTTGTGTTTCTAATTGGCCATCACTGCCTCTGCTGATGAGGATGTCCAGGTAAGGTAGTGTGTTGTTGCTTTCATCTTCTCTTGTAAATTTTATTCCTTTGAAGACATTGATAGTTTGGTGTGTGTTCTGTAGTTGATTCTTTTTTATTATGACAAAGAACCATACTTTGGGTTACATGCTATAGATTCTAGGTGTTGCATTATGGTCTCCGGAAAGCGCTAATCCCATGGCCGTTCCTTTGATATATTTGTCTGTTGAGCTAAAAGTATGTGATCAGGCAAAGGCTGATGAGATCCATGATCCCGCTGTAATGTATTTGCTTATGTGCATGTGTGTATTTAAAATAAATAGTTTATTTATTTATTTTTAAAGCTTGCACTTTTTTTGTTCTTTTGTTGCTTTGGGATTTTGTAATAGTATTTTTCCATATACATTGAAATGATATTGAAATAAGTGTGGAAAAATGCTTAAAGGCAGTGCACGAAGTCCTGGATGGATGTGATGGAAGGAAGAAAGCTTTGCAACGACAGAAGGGGAGGCCAAAGACTGGAGATTTTAGGCAGTTTTCTTTTCCTTTTTCCTGTGCCTGCAATTCCTCAGCATTTTGTTTCTTACTTCCCTCTGTAGTGGGCATAACCAGTGGTGAGATTCAAATATGTGAACAACCGGTTCTCTGTGTGGATGCCGCTTCTGGGCCTGGGCAACAAAAAATTAGCTACCGGTTCTGCCGAAGTGGTGCAAACCGGATGAATCCCACCACCGGGCATAACATAACAAAAGGGAAGTGTGTGATAGTGTGTGTCCATGGAGCTCAGGCACCAAGTCCATTGTGTTGTGCCAGTCCAGCCGAAACGGGAAGGGAGTTTGAGCCTCAACTAACGAAACTGAATCTCTTGGTGAAGGGTAGTTTTGTAACTCTTTCCTCTATGTAAAGATTTGTTTCGAATACCTTAAATGCCTGCTGTTTCAACCGATGAAAGAGAAACATCTGGCTAGGTGGTCCTTATGATCCTCCTGCCTTCTCTTCACGGCAGGAGCTTTGCCATCCTGAACCCCACCAACGCTGCCTACTCTTTCCAGTGGAGGTGTGAACAGCAGGAGGAGAGGAAGGCTGCCCCGGCTTTCGTCTGTTTCACCGAGCGGGGGCTCCTCCGGCCAGAGAAGAAGATAGAGGTGCGTGCACAGAAGGGGGCGCAAGGCCAACAGGCTCTGCTGCTCTCCGCACTCAAACACGGCTGCTCTGAGCCCCTTCGGCCCTGGAGCACTCAGTGGCGGCTTGAAGGAAACTCCCGGCTGCTGGACTCCTTCTGGTTCAGCCTATTGTAGGGCTCTCTTTCCTTTCTTTCCCCCAGGGTGTGGTGGCTCTCCTTCTCCGAGGGGGGGGGGGCAGATACTGAATGCTGGAATATTCGCTTTTGCCTTAAATCTCCTTTTCTAGCAGTTTGGAGGTGAGGGCAGAAGGCCTCTCAGCTGGTAGAAAGCCCTGTGTGGTCCTTCACACACCAGTGAAAAACTCACCTAAGTCTTCAATATACTGTACTATTTTAAATTTTATTTAACATTTAAACATCCAATGGTTAAATACTGTTTTGGAATTCTAGCATACTTTTAAAGGCTTTGGAATTAAAACCAAATGCAGGATCCCTATTGCTCCATTATCTTGCACAGTGAGAACCACCCTGTGCCAGAACTTTGCATCTATCTTTTCCTCTCTAGATCATATTTGAATTCATTCCCAAGCATCTGGATGTTACTGAATCCTTCTGGACCTTCACCATTTCCGAACACAACATCACTGTCCCTTTCCTCCTGGTGGGTCACACCACTGACCCGGCTGTCTCTTTCGAGAAAGTCCACCTGAATCTCCACTCGCTTTTGATTGGTAAGAGCAGCCCCGAATGACTCTGTACCTTTGGCTTTTTGTAGGACCTCCAGGATCTTAATGTTCTTTACAGATTTGGGCCATTCTGATACATGTTTTTTTGTTATAGGCCCATTTTCATGTTTTTTAATTTGTCCTTTTGTTTCTCAGTTTGTCAGAGAGCCTCAGCAGTTTTATATGGTTTGTGGATGCTGTCTTTGTACTCATTGCATCACTCATGAAAGCTCTTGAAACTCTTTATTTTAGCAGGCCTTCGGGCCGTCATATAACAACAAAATTATTACTATGTCAAAGGCTGCTCATTGGATTAACTTAATAATTGAGATATTCTTTTTTTTTATATATATATAACAAGTTTTATTGAGTTTTTTTGTTTTACAACCAAGTGCTTAGGACTCATCGTGGAGATAGGGCACTCCATGGAACAAAGTAGAAAATATAATCATACATGAACAATTTAAGTTACTTCTTTAAAATTTCCCTCTCTATTTTATCAATCAAAAGAAAAAACAAACAAACAAATAAAAACTATCAATAATATTTCCACCCGTTTTCGAGCTTAACTAACTTCCATTAACATATTCCAGTTTAGCATTACATAAACATATAGTATACAATTCGGGTATCCATATGATATAGATTATTTCTAACATATACATATTACTCCAATTATTCACTTTATACTTCTCAATTAAATTCTATCTCTTATTGTATTCTATTTCACATACATATTTTATAAATGAACATGAGTTTAATTTTTTTTTAAATCAAAATATCAGTAATATTTCCCCAATCTCAATCCAACTCCTTTAATTTTAACTTTTCCAATTTTCCGTAATTGCCATTCCAGACCATAATCAAATCCATAATTTACATCAATATTAACTCAGAGTAAAATCTTAGACCTTGGAAATCTCAAAAATATTAGCTCACTTGAAGTCTCTAAAAACCATTTTACCCATCAGATAAAGTTTTAACGCTCATTTTTAAACCTAATTCTAGCTTTCTTTTTATGCCAAGCAGGTTTCCAAAATAGGGCCTTTAGCTCCTCCCATCTTAATATTTGACTATACACATTTTCCCACAATTGCGTCTGATCATAGTCTTCTTCTCTTTTTCCCAATATTGTCTGCACTATGTAATCAGTCTTAGTCAGTATGGTGATTATTCGTTGTTTGTATGTATTGTCAGCATTTTTAATGTCTCGTGTTTGAAAGTCCATTTCTGTTGTTTTTAAGTTTATAGATGTTTTAGTTGAATTCTGCCTTTGATCCTCAGAAATCTCCATCGTTTGTATATAAGGTGTAGCATCTTCTTCAGTAGATTGTAGATATAAATCCTTCATCTCATTAAGTTGTAGATCTAGTTGTGTGTCATGCTCAGTTAAAGTTTGAGATTCAATTTTTGACTCTGGAACATCCTCTTTCCTGAGCGTCCTGAAATGCTTGCTTAATTCCTCTTTCATTTCCAAATTTTTTTCTAGTATAAGTCCATAGTTAAGCTGTGAGTGGGATTCCATTCTTCTTTTTTTTTTTTATAATGAAAGTTCAGCTTAAGAAATAGATTACAATATTATAAAATATAATATAAAATATAAAATCCAAACAGGAATAGAAAAAGAAAAAACAAAAAAAAACAAATAATCAAACCCAGCAGAAAGATAAAGACAACAATAGTCCCAGTCAGTGTTGTGAATATCTAGTTTATAATCCAAAATAATAGAAGAGGATGTCTTAAGAGTCAATTATTATAATGTAAGATAATAATTATAGAAAGACTCTGGATGCTATACCTGATCAGAATAATTGAGATATTCTGATCAGGTATAGCATCCAGAGTCTTTCTATGATTATTATTTAATAAAGAGCTAATTGTAAATTAGGTGTATTTAATACAAACTGGAGAAATAGGCCATTAGGTTGGGTTTGAGTGAGTTCATCTTGAAGGCATCTCTTCTCTGCCTCCCATTGCCCTCACTGCCCGCCAGGCCATCTCTCTTCAGCTGCACAGGGGTTTCCTTGCCTGGATTCCAATTAGACCCCAAACCACATTCTTTCCACCAAGTTTAGCTAAGGCTTGAGAGAACCAGCAAGTAATTTTAAACTGTAAAATGAAGAGAGAAAAAGAATACCAGAGAGAAAGAATGATGTTCTTTTTTTTTGTAATATATTTTATTGATTTTTTTTAAACATAAATCACTTAATAATTGGTGAGCAGTGTGTTGTCTCTTCTCCTGCGCATTCATGCATCCGGGATTTGTCCCAGCTGTCCATTGCTATCCAACTCAGGCTCCCAGCACAGCTGTGTCTCAGCCTGAGCGCGATTAGAGGGGCCGGGCTCCTCGTCTGACCATAAGTCTTGGAGCTCCTCACAGCCTTCCTCTGACTCTAATGCCACTCCAAGCCCCTCAGACTCAGCTGCCAGATTCACTGGCTGTCAAGGAATCACAACACCAGGATACCTCCTGCAACAGACACATCTAGTTGGCAGAACTCGATCAGGACTTTTAGTCGGATTCCCAGTTTCTCGACCAGTCCTGAATTTACCAAGCACCTGGTGCATCCCAAGTCTAATAGGGCCCTTAAATTGGCTTTCAACCCTAACCCAGGGAAGCTCAGTTCTATGGGAATGGTAACTGGCGTAACCAGGCCACTTACCAGGGGGTTATTGTCGGAGTCAGTGTCAGTCAACCCCTAGTTGTCATCTGGTGGAGTCAGAGTTCCCTCAGCCTTTTTGGGTGATGGGGTGAACTTCATGACCTCCACTCCCTTCAGCGCCGTTTTTCTGGCTCGTGGTTGTGCCTTGGTGGTCTTCCCTACAGGGTTTGGTCTTGCCTTCTTTGGTCTTGCCTTCTTATATTCTGCAGCTCGGTGTCCTTCCTGGCCACATTTAAAGCAAGCTATGGACTTGTGAAGCCTGGGGTTTGCTCACTTCTCTCTTTTCTGGGGGTGATCTTTTCCATTAATTTGCCATGCAGTACTTATTTTGGGCTTGGTCAATCTCTACTTCCTCAGCCAGTACACACTAGTTGTGGAGGGTTGCAGGGCCCCCCCTTGCAACACAGGCCTTGTACAGATCATCATTCGGCCCATCTTTAAAACCGCTGATGAGGATGTCTTCTGGCCAGTCAAGTCAGGATGCTAAGTTGCAAAACTCCTCGCTGTATTCTGCCACAGCTCTGAGGCCCTGACGCAGGGGCTCTCACTTTTTGGTCAGCCAGAGGGTCCTCGAACCTTCGACGGAGTGCTGTCATGAATCGATCAAAGTTTCTCAGTTCAGGAGAATTCGCGTGACACCCCTCACTTTGGCGCCTTCAGTGGGGATTTCTGGCCGTACGCCTCTTTGTAAGTTAGGATATGGGCCAGGAAGAACCCCAGTTGTTGTGGGTCCCCATCAAACTTCATGCTCAGTGGTGAGGCCTTTGGTCTTCGTGGGGCTGCCACCCCTTCACCCCTGGGACATTGGCTCTGGTGGAGCCCCTCTGCGCTGCTCCTGTGGCCACGGTGGCACTGCCTGGGGTTGAGGAGATTCCCACGGTGGTGTCTAGCGATGAGGTTTTTCAACTGTCATCTTCCTCTTGGGTTTGGCAGGTATCATCAGCAGTCATTCTGGCAAGGGTCTTACGTGCCTTAAGGTTCTGGAACACATCCATTATGAAGCACATGGCTTTCATGAGGAGGTCGGCATGGCCAATTTCACCACCTTCTTCCCCCTCATCTTTGAGCTCTTCCAGCTACGCTTGCATTCACGTCATCGGCTGTCTCAGCTGCCTCGGGTTACCTCTCTGGTTCTCCCTTTCCAGTCATCTTTCTTCCCGATGGACCACCTGGGCTTCGTTGAATCTCCCAGGCCTGCAGCCTCCTCTGTCCATCTGGAGGGGTTTCCTCTGGGGTGAGTCTTGGTAGAGGCTCCCCACCAGCATTCCGCTTCCTCCCGCTCACTGCCTTGCACAGACATTCCTTGCACGCTCCCCATGGTAGGGCTGGGTGCCTCTCCAGGGTGCCTCCAATTTTGCAGATTCTGCCTAATCTAAGGTCCTGCCCCAGGAAAGCACAACTCTTGACTCCATGTGGTTAATCAAAAGAAATTTTACTGAGAGAAAGTGGTTGCAGTGAAGACAGGCATAATTTAACGGTCCCGCGCAAAGCACGGAGCTATTCTTCCGATTCCAAAACCCAACCCCCCTGACCAGTCAATACAGTGCCACAAGGTTATGAGAACGCTGAGATACAGGCTTGATAACGGGTCATCCTCAGGGCGCAGCGACCTTGGAGTCAGGCTGGAAGCAGCTGAGATTATGGAATCTATGATTCCTGGGAGTTCTGTCCATCTCGTCTCCGAAGACGATCCCCCTCCCTAATTCCCATGTGGTTACAGCAAAAGTGAAAGCATGCAAAGAATGCTCCCCCCCCGAGCCTCCCCCTCCTCCCCCTCCAAAAGAATGGCAGGGCACCCAAAAGGGGGTGCTGACAGAGGGCCTCCACCCTCTTAGACTTCTGGAGGACTGTGATGACCATCTCTTCCCCTGGCACTGGCTAGGATCAAAGGAAGCCCACAAATGGGGGGGGGATAACTCTGTGGTGGGGTCTGACGTTGTTGTGGCATTTGTGGGTTGTGTTCATTTTTGTTTTATAGAATGTGGCCGTGAGCCACCTAGGATTAACATATTGTACATAAGATAGGTGGGCTATCTTACTTAAAACCTGATTACATAGAAAGCATTTTTATAAAAATTTGCCTTTAGATTCAAAGGAAAAAAATATACAATAGGAAGGGGATTTCTAAATTTCTGGCAAATTGGGACACAGGATTCATTTGGCACGTGATGCAATGAGGAACCCAGAGGCAAACCCGTCCCTCTTCCCAGGAATCCTCTGTATGTGCTACCCGGAAGGGGCGGCTGTGGCCAGGATGGAGCCTTCCAAACCAGAATAAACATTATTTCCTGTGATTTAGGGATTCTGCTGGGGCATCTTAAAAGCACCTTGGCCTTCTTTTGCAGCCACATTGCAATCAGTTACTAAGACTTGTTTCATACGTTTTTGCCAAGCCAGGTGAACCCCATTTTATCGCAAGTGAAGAGATAAATTTAATTCCTAATTTCCCTGAATTCCACACTGCAAAGGCCTCTCTCTTTCCAGGACATGAAGTTCGTGAGTGCATTGATATCCACAATGATGAGAACAAAGGCTACACTTTTGCTTTCCGAGACTCTTCCCGTTTTTCAGAGGGGCGAATCAACTACCTAAACGTGCAGCCCATGGAAGGTGTGGTCCCGCCTCATTCCAGGTGAAGGAGAGAGAGAGAATTGGGTGCCAAATGGGGCAAGCTGTTTCCCCAAGATGAGACTTGATGTGGCTTTGAGGTAGCTTAATAGATGTTTGTGTGGCTTATAGCAGGGATGGAAAAGGGGACACCTGATAAACTGGGTCTGTTGTGGAGGGTCAAATCAATATAACCTGGTTTGATGTCCTCAAACTTCATCACCTCAACTCCTCAGGCTGCTCCAGGTGAGAGGTGAGCACTGTGCAGGGGCAGAAAAGCACTTCCCGCCCTCCCTCAGCCGCCAGCTGACTGAAGGAGCACCCAGCAACTACGTAGAATTGGATCCAATTCGGATTCTTCTCCTTCCTCCTGTGGCACATTTATTTACATTTGATCTCTCATTTCTGATTGACTTCACTGGGCCGGGCAGGGACAGTCAAATGGTCAGACCTGGCCGAGGGGGCTGTAGAATGGATGGATGGATGGAAGGAAGGAAGGAAGGAAGGAAGGAAGGATGTGCAGGAATAAGATGGTTTAGGAGAATGACCATGGGGGGCCTCAAATGTATCATATCCTTACTGCTGTTTTTATTTCTGGTTTGGGTATTTTTTGGTCTGTTTTAACTTGATGTAACCTCCCAGAATTGCAATTTGCAAGTTGGTGGCCATAAAAATTGATTAACTAAATGTACAAAAATAGAAGTATTTCTCTTTTTTTAAAGTATTTTACAGGGTTTTTTTCCTGAGATTTTGGTGAGGCCTTCCTGGTTTTTTTTTTGGGATCCTTGGATGTAACTATTGTGCACACCATTAAGTGAAATCCTTGTTCTTTAATTTCTTGAATTCTGATTTTGTACAGAGAAAAACAGACATCCTGCTATCAACAACAGATCTGGATAAGTCCATTTTTTACTGGAAGAGACCAGCATTTTAAAAATCTGGCATTTATTAATTAATTAATTTATTTGTCCAATTTATATGGCTGCTTATCTCACCCTACCCAAGTTGCTAACAATAATTAAAACAGTGTAAAAACTCCAAAGAATAGAGAACCAACAGCCGGCACATCATGTGCAGCCAAGGCAGAAGCCCACAAATCAGCCGAACCACTGCATGGTCTCTAACATGTACCCAGGTACCAGGCCCAGAGAGTCGAGTCAACCCAGCAAATATGTTTTCTCACCAGATTCCCAGTTCACATCCACTTCACACCAACGCTGGAAGGGGAGGTGAATTTTAACCTCATCTGTGATGTTAAGAAGAAAAGCCAGCCGCTCTGTCTGAATGTCAAAGCCACTGGCCACACCATGAATGTCTCTGTGAAGTGTGAAGAAAGCCACGGGGTGGTGACCGAGCTGAAGCCTGAGCATCCGAAGCAGATCCACTTCCGTGAGGTGAGAGGGCCATGAGCAGAGCAGGGCTGGCCTGAACAGACATGCGGGAGGCTTGGAGACCTTCTGCTCGCTACTAGCCCTTCTTCTGAGTGCTTCCCACTCAGCAACTTCAGTTCTGTGACAGAAAAGGATCAGCTGCGTGTCCTGGCCAATTCGATACCCCCTCTCCCAAGAGTCTCTTTCTACCCAGTGGATCAGAAGCTTAGGATTCAGTGATTTTATAGCTGTCAGTCATGGCCATCCCAAATGGTAGCCCAGGGTCTTCTCCCTCTTGAAGGATCAGACCAGGCTCTGAACTCCTTGGGGGAGTAAAAGTCTGTTGGGCTTTTGTAATTCTTTTTTCCAGGAGCTCTCAACATTTCAGGGGCACATTTGGAATTTTATCCTTTTTCCAAATCGTCCACCAAAAGTACATAACCATAACTGTCCACCATTGATATTTTGTAAGAAAGAGTTAATTTTTAAAGAAAATCTGGGGCCTAAAATAACTTTGGTAATATAGCAGTTAACACAATTTTGCCGAATATGTCAGCTTTTCTGTAGGTCCTTGTGAGTTTTGTGATGACAGAGAAAAGCTGGTGGATGCTGAAGGAAGGCACGATGGCTGCCTTGGGTGCTACATTCCCTTCTTACCTGACAGAGATCACTATCCTGAAAGGAGATTTGATTTTCCTGTATGATTGTTTCTACTATTAAACTCAACTTGGTCTGGAGTCTAATTACATCCTGGGGTGTCCCCTTACATCCTCTCCTCCTATCCTGCTGAGATTGTTGAGGAAGCTGGGAAGGCAGTAAAAGCTGCATCCCTGTTTACTGGGGCGGGGGGGGGGGCAGATTCTAAGGGCTTCATGAAACATCCCTGGAAGGTGGAAGCAGAAATGCTGAGCTCTCGATACCTGCACTGGAACTTCCTCCACGGGAACCCCAACCACAGGCTCCCTGTATTTTCCTTTTAGGCAACTCTCTGGGTGTGGCGTGTCCTTTCCATTCTCGGGGCCTGTGGTTGGGAGCTGTTGTACCATGAAGTCTGGCCAGGCGCTGATGGGCAGTGAGGAAGATAAGGCTGGTGGAGGAGGAAATGCAAGGCAGGGCGGGCTTTGAGGAGATGCTGGCAGACCTGGCTTGGGATTCCAGCTGGAGGGAGGAGAGGAAGTGACTGACTGCCTTCTCTCTGCTCTGGATAGATGCAAGTCAATGATTACGCAGAGTGCAACTTTTCCATCCTCAACACCGGCAAATTCAACTTCACCTTTTCCTGGGAATTCTGCAACGCCAAGAAGTTCCGGCAGTATTTTACCCTCTCCCCAGAGAGTGGCACTGTGGAAGCTGGAGAGCGGGTGGAGGCCATGGTCTCCTTTCACCCGCTGAAGGCCTTCACCTTAAAGGACATCGAACTGAAGCTGCAGGTAGGAACCCAGGGGTCCTGTTTGCCAAAAGGCTTCCATTGCACAAGAACCGCCAGGAAGCCATGGATGTCTAGCACCAGTTCCAGGCAGGGAAGGAGGAAGGAAGCTTAGCCAGCGAGAATACCGGTCGGAGAGGGAGGATAGTCATTTATGCTCCTAGGTCCAACTTTGCAGCTGAATGACCAGAAATGGTCACAGGGCTCTTAAGGGGAAAAGAGGAGCAGGAAGGAGCATCTTGTGTTGTATATGAAAAAAAGGAGGTATAAAAATATAGAACCCCCCCCCCCCCCCCTGGCTGAAGTCTCTTTCTGGAGAAAGTATCTAGACATGGTCCCAGGCCTATCCCTGTTTACTCAGAAGACAGCCCCATGGGTCTTTAACGAGACTTGTTCCTAGCTAAACCTGGCTGTTTTTTTAAAAATATATTCCTATTCTGTAGTTATTGCATACAAAGTGAAATTATAGCAATTATAACAATATAACAATTACATCCTTTATATGCTCACATATATTTATGGACATATTGAGTCCCTCTGTGATCTTGGGATACCAAGAAGATGCCAAAAGTGGCACATAAAATAGTAATGCTCTGTTTCACTGCAACAACTATTAAATAAATGAGTTTTTGAAGTTCTCCGAGTTAGTTTCCTGCAGCAAAACCACAGAAACATTAGTGGCTTGGTTGTTTGTGCTGTTGCAGCAGCCAAGCCTTGCAGCAAGTCTGCATCTCTTCGGAGAAATCAGCCAGCCACAGACAGCTGCTCTTTCTTCAGATGCCCACAATGTCCCACTCATTGATGGGATATTTTCTGCACACATCTGACAAACACACCATCGTTCCAGACACCTCAGATTCCAGGATATCAACCATTGATCTGAGGGTGACTATTTTTTAACAAAGAAGTGATGAGGACAATTGACTCGGAAATAACTGATCTAAAATGTATCAGATGATCTTTAAATCTCATACATCTTGATTTAACCAGAGATCAAACTTTCTCATAGCACTACACATTAATGGGCTTGCAAATGTAAGAATATCTGATCACTCTTAATAGAATACTTTCCACTGCCTGCACCTTTTATGTTTCTAGTGTTGCTAGCCTCACCATGTACAGTAGTGTTATGTTGTTAAATTTCTCAATGTATTTTGTTATTAAATAAAACATGTTGAATTCATTGATGTAGCCTAATGCAGAATAATCCATCAGCAATGGAAGTATTCATACATTGTCAGTGATAGTAAAGTAAATGATAAAGCCTCTTTTAAGAATGCCACGTCCTCTTCTCTGCTGAGTGTCTTCCTCCTTTCATAGATAAGCCACGGCCCCACATTTACATGTGTGTTGCGAGGCTCGGTGTTGGCTCCCAGCATCCATTTCTCACCCCTCAGAGTGGACTTTGGCAACTGTTTCATCTACCAAGCTGGGATGCCCATTTCCAAGAGAATCTTGGTGGTCACTAACAAAGACAGCAGGAAAGCCAGGTGAACTGCAGTCTCTTGAGGTGTGAACTGGTATGATGGAACAGTAGGTTGTTGTGTGAGGAGAATGCACATCAAGGATGAACTTGGGATTCCCTCCCTCCCATCTGTCCGTCGACATTCCCATGCAAACACAAAATGCTTTATTACAAAGGGTTACGAAGCCAATGTATTAAAAGTTCTCCACGTAACAACACCCAGGAGTCCTCCCATCCCAAGGTTCGGGCCCTCCTCTATCAGCTTTCTCCCCCTTGAGGCTCCTATTTCCCAAATGGCACCTTGGGGTCCAAATCCATGGGCCACACCAGTTTCAGCTCTTGCCCCCCAAGATCCCTGGAGGTGCCAGGAACTTGCAAGACTGGAAGGTGCTGGATTCAAAACCAGCACTCTCCTTGCCTTTCCACAGTCTCAACGCCTTTCTCCTCTTGGAATCAGCCAGTTGGGGAAGGGGTCAGTGAGATTTCGAAGTCTTTTATAATGCAGGACAAATCACTTCTGGGGAAATAAACCTAATTTTAACACACATGGGATTAAATGCTGGTTTATTTAGATTTCTTAGTTTTGGAAACTGGTGGCAACACAAAGAAGTCAGGTGTTCCCAATACAGTTTGCAAAGCCGATTAACCATCTTCTTCTCATCTCTTCGAAGTGTGGAGTGCTTGTTCACCAACACAGCCTACCTTGAGATCGGTTTCCATTCTGAAGCTCTGAGTCCCAGAGAAAAGGTGGAGATTCCCATCAGCTTCTATCCCCAAGAAGCCATTTCCTACCACGAAATCGTCTCCTTTGAAATAAATGGGATCTTACAGCGGACTGTAGAGATCTTTGGGAAGGGCATTGAGATGAAGGTGAGATTAGGCAGGCTCCTAGAAAAGAGGTAGAGAGGGACTCTGGTCACTGGCTGCTCAGGGTGCCTCTTCTGTGGGCGAGGGGTTCAGCACCTCCTGCCCGGTTGCTCCTGCAGCTTTGAGAAGTCTGAATTGAAAGCAAGGAGCTAGGTTCTTAGGAGCTGCTCCTCACCCCCACTGTGGTCACCTAAAGATAAGTGTGTGTGTGTGTGTGTGCACGCTAAATGGTCCTGATCTTCTATCCACACAATTGAAAAGAGCTTGCACATCCACGATTTGAAAGTGGAGCTTGAAATTGCAGCTGCCTCTGAGTAATCTGGCCAGCCTCAAACCACCAACATTTAGACCTAGAAAGCTTTTTCAGAGTGTTGCTGATATTGTGAGAAAGAGAGAAAGAGAGAAAGAGAGAAAGAAAGAAAGAAAGAAAGAAAGAAAGAAAGAAAGAAAGAAAGAAAGAAAGAAAGAAAGAAAGAAAGAAAGAAAGAAAGAAAAAGGGAGCTGGGCCAAATCAGCACATCAGGACCCCACCCTGACTGTGACATGCAGCAAACCAGGGCAGGACCCCACTGAGCCCTTTTCTCCCTGGTTCAGCCCTCTAATCTCCTCCCCCTTCTTTCTACCCCCCCCCCCCCCCAATTCATTCCACTTCTTCTGTTCCTTAGTCCTGTCTGTTTCCCACCCATAGATAGATGTTGTGGAGCCTCCCCAGAAAGTGCTGAAATTCGGAGCTATCCCTCCAGGGCACATCGTGAAGAAGGGAGTCACATTAGTGAACAACAGTGTTACCTTTGTCACATTCAGCCTAAGTTTTGTGGCCTCCGTCCCGGAGTTGCAGGAAGCCAAGGTAGGACTTGTCCCTCTTGAGATGGTGCCCGGGAGGGCTTGAGCAGGGTGAGCGGCCGGTGGGCACTCCTGCCCTCCAACTTCAGACATGGCCAGGAAATACAGGCTCCTGGGTGAAGAGCATCATGTCCCTCTCCATTCTCACAGGAATGGCATCATGTGGTAAGCAGCACAGGTCCTCCTGGAGCCTGGGTTCTCCCCTCCTTTCAAGCCTCGCCAGGGAAGGCGCTGCCCATTTGGGTGGCCAACAAGAGAGAGTGCCCAGGGGCAGAGGCAGAGCCCAGGGCGTGGGTGCTCTTGACTGAGCCCAGTCGGGGAAGCAGCAGCCAACTTACTAGTGCAGCTTCTGTGTCCTTCCAAAGCATCTTGATTGGAAGCAGCTTCCTGAGAAAGCTGGGCTGCCTCGCTGACCTCTCCTGCCTGCTGCCGCCGCTCTTAACTTTGGTATAGTTGAGGATGGGCCTCCCGAGGGGTAAAAATCTGCATTGAAAGCTTCATTTTCTGTGGGGCAAGGAGGAGGAACAGGAGACAGTAGAGGAATGCTGGGTGAGCAGTGCATGATGGCCTCCTGGTCTCTTGGACACCAGCAGAGCCCACTCAGAACTTGTGTGGAGCCAGACCATTGTCCATGTGTCTTGAGGAAGACCAGCTATCTATTTCCACTGTAAATGTCTCCCCAGTTGAACCTCTGCCTGTCCTGCAGACCTGGTGGACATGAGATTGGCCAGTTGGGACTCTTTGCAAGAGAGGAGTGAGACTTTTCCACTTGATGTCTTTGCACAGGTGCTCACTATGTCTCCCAGTGGGGAAATTACCTTGAAGCCCCAGGGGGGCACCTGCCATGTGGAGGTGATGTTCAGTCCGAAGAGCCGCATCCTGCCCTTCTCTGAGGAGGTCCTGCTTGAATGCCAGGGGGTCCTGCACTCCCTCTTCATCGTGCAAGGCTGCTGCCAGGGCATCGAAGTCCACCTGGACCAGGATCACATCCCTTTTGGAGCTGTGGTGCTGCGGAGCCAGGCTTCGCGGCGCATCATGATGCGGAACTCTGGAGACCTCGGAGTGGGGTAAGCCAGCCAGCCTTACCAGGGGGCTTCCTCACCAGCTCTTGTGTCCCTCCTGGCCAATGCAGGGCTCCCCAACACGAAAGAGGAAAGCAAAATTCCTGGCCAAGGCAGCTTTTCTGCAGCACATGCCGCATGCGCGAATGGGGCTGCTAGTGCCGCACACACTGGCGCACGCACAAATGGGCCGCACAAACCGCCCAGGCTAGTGGTGCATGTGCAAATGGGCTGTGGACACCCGCCCCACGCTAGCATTCTTGTTCGCGCCCCGCGCATGCGGAAACAGGGCCACAGGCACTAGTGTCAGTGGGGGGGAATGCGCGTCCACGTGTGTGCGCACCGGCCAGCTGTTTCCATGGCCCGCTAGCCAAGAGCCCACAGCCCGGGCTGCGGACCATAGGTTGGGGACCCCTGTGCTAGAGAGAAGTTCCCTGAGGATGGGCTCCAGCATGAGTCCAAAATCTCTGGTGCCGGTGACTGACACAGATTGGATCCTGCAAATATTGGATACAGCCAAGGATGGAATGAATTCCCCCACACTAGAGCAATGTGTATCGTTACATACAAAAAAGGCAAGTAAATTCTTAATGCCAGAGGTGGATTTGTTCTATGGATTGGGATTTATTCCTTGCAACCTGCACCAGAATTATAACAAACTAAATGATTTCAGACTTTTGAGTTGTGACGTGGCAGTCAGAAGGCTGCCCAGTTTCCCCCTATTTAATTTGATCGGTGAATCTTTGGCTATGCTTTGGCAATCATTAAATATTAAAGGATTATTTTGTGAATAGAAATTATTTCTGTAGGTTGATGATACTGTGGCAATTTTGGAGCAATATTCTAACTCTCTGCCTAATTTTATACAGTATTTTGGAAGGTGTTCTGATTATAAGATTGATACAAGATTTATAAACTTGGCTTACTTCCCTTGGGTCCTAACATATCAGTACAGTTATGTGATATCTACAGTACTAATTATGTTAAATATTTGGGACTTTATATAGCTTACCCCAAAATATTTCTAAATATGCAGAAATAAATATTTTGAAGCTTTTAGGAAATATTGTATGAGTTAAATTACTTGCTCAAATTCTACCCTATTGTAGGGTAAAATCAATGTCATTAAAACAAATATTGTCCACAGCAAATAATGGCTTCGCTTAACAACCGCTGCATTTGATTAACAATTGTCACTTTTCCTTAATGACTGCTGCAAAAAAGGTTGTAAAACTGAGTATGGTAACATGTTGATCCACATTATGACTATCAGGATTTACAACTGTAATTGTCAGCCTTAATTACAGTCATAAGTCGAGGACAGATAAAAGCGCAGATTCAAAAAGAGCTAGATAGGTTTGAGTCAAGGGCTAGAAGAGCAATTTTTTCTTGGAGTGCAAGAGACCAAATAAGGAAGTAATTGCTCCCTCTTCTGTCACACTCAGCCACTATTCAGAATCCTGGGTATGGCACTTCCAAAAGGCCAATGACAGATTGGAGCTACTTCAGTAGATTATTGTGAAGGATATGGGAACCAGGCCTTACAGGAAAAGAACTGAAGATTTTCCTTGGTCTCACAAATGATCATCCAGCCTTTGTAGACTTCTTCTAATGAAGGAGAACTCACCACTTCATGTGGCAATCTCTTCCACTAGCTAACAGCTCTTAAGGGCAGGAAATCCTTCTGAGGTCTAGCTTTAGTCTCCTTCCTTGCATTTTTAACTTACTGGTTCAAATCCTGCCTTCTCAGCAAGAAAAAATAACCCACTCTTTTTATGTTATGTTCAGGTTCTTCTGAAGTCCACAGTTGTATTTTCCCCCAGTCATTTCCCCCGTAGGTTAAATATGTTCAGGTCCTTAACAACCATAGTGGAGAACAGCTGTTAACCTGTCCCTTTTATTTGGGAGTGGGAGAGTGAGGGAAGGAGAAGCTGGATGGTGAAAGCAGGGAGAGCAGAGGAATGGTGGCTTGACTTTGCTAAACGTTGGACTCTGGCTAGGCAGGACCTTTGGAAGTGATCGAGACATATCCGAGCTCTATCTGGGAGGAGTTTGGATTGATTCATCTTGAGGAAGTGGAATTTTGCTACCTATGTTTTGGGCCCAGGTCTCTCTGAAGGTGGAATGCAGTTGGGCCAGAGTGGTGGCTAATGCTTCTTTGCAGGAGGAGGTGATGCCATCTGCCTTGAAGGACAGAGTGGTATGCTCACTTCTTAAGAGACCATCCACGTGGACCACTTTCATCCCATCTCCAACCTTCCCTCTTGGTACGTAGCTGCAGAGGGCCCTGGATGAAGTGGGCCCTTTTCAGTCTGGTTCCAGGCCAGGGTATAGTCCCAAGGCAGCATGGGTTGCACTTGTGATGAACTTTGGAGGTCCCAGGATGGAAGCAATGCAACTCTTCTGGCCCTCCCTCAATATCTTTCAGTGGCTTTTAATACCATCAACCATGGTATCCTTCTGGACCAGCCCTGGGGATCAGGAGATGCTGTTTTGTGATGTTTCTCCTCCTTTCTCTGTGGTCAGTTCCATTCAGTGTTAGTGCAGGAGGAGGCTGGGCCCTTGCACTGTGAGCTGCCTCAGGATTGGGTCTCTCAAAGCTCCTCTTCACCATCTACATGGAACTGCTGGATGGGGTTATTTGAAGGCACAGCTTGTGGTATCATGAGTATAGATGATGCTGTGGTGTTACTGACCAGGTGCATGGAGGTTCTGAGGATCTGGTGGAGAGGAACGGGCAGCTTTGTACAGATTCATCTTGTCTGCCAATTTTGGTTTTTCTTGTCTTGGCTCAATCACTCATGCCTTGGTCATTTCCTGGTTGGTCTACTGCACACTGTGTGGGGCTGTCCTTGAAGACCACTTGGAAGTTACAACTGGCTCAGAATGCATTGGTGTGCAGTGTTGAGGAGCCCTAGTTACCCTCATGTTATAAGTGTTGCATGAGCTGCACTGATCCCTAGTTTTCTTCTGGGTGCAGTCCAGGGTGCTGGTTATCACTGAAGTCCTGCCTGCCAGAGAGCAGGCCGCCTGTGTGGCCACCTCCCCAAGGGCATCTGCCTGTCCCACTGGACCAGGGAGGGTGGGCACATTCCAGGTCTCTTGCCTTAAATGTTGCCATCTAAAGGGGATCTAGGAAGCATACCTTTTTCATAGCGGCCTCGCCCTATGGGAGACCTTTTTCCTTTTATTTGACCGGGGGGGGGGGGGTAGGGTTAAGCTAACTTTCTGGAAAGCTAGAATTGTCTCTGGGATCAGGTGAAGCTAAAGCTTGAAGCTGATGCTGTTGTTCGCATCAAGAGGGTGGTGGTGGTGGATTGATTGGGCTTCCAGGTTAGTCCACCTTCTATTTTTAATGTTGTTTGCTTTTATTTTTTGTACTATGTGTAGTTTTATATGATTATTGTGAGCCATTCAGAGTTGTGGTTCTAGGATGGGTGGCCATAAAGATCTTTCAAATAAATAAATAAAGCCAGCTCAGAAAGTAGAGTTGTCCACAGGTGTCTAGGACAATCTGCTGTGACCAACTTGCTGCAGCCAACTCACCGCAGGACAAAAGTTACATTAATATTGCAGAAATGATGGAATAGAATCATTAAAGAAAGGATGTCAAGGGAGGGGGTGCAGCTGCCTGACCTAGGAGCCTTCCTAGCAGAATAAGGCCCAAACTGCAGCAACCTCCACGGCTCCCCCTCCGCTGCTGGGTCCAGTTCAAAGGGCCGATGATGGGTGACCAAGAGCGCCATGACTGGGGCCCTTGTTCTCTTTCCACCCTGCCCCTGCCAGCTGACCAGCCATGATGAAGACCTTTCCTCTCACATGAGGTTGTATGTGTTAAAACCTGGGGTCTCTCAATGGCTGTCCTTTGCCTTACACAAATTTCGGATTAGGTAGAGCTCTTGATTTTTCAGAAGTTGGTTAAAAGACTATTTTCCTGAATGTTTGGAGAGGCTCAGCTTTTAGCTATGGGTTTGAATGGTTTCTGGTGTGTTATTTGGTTGATTGTGGATTTGGAATCTGTAACTGTGAGCCTTCAGAGGTTTCTGGTTGGGGTGATGATACTTAGAAGAGACACACGTTCAATTTTAACAAATGGAAACCACAACAAGCCTTACATCATCCTAATACAGATTTGCCTACTAGGTGAGGTATCATTTCTGCTCAAGCTATTTTATTCTAGATCCTTTTAAGGCACATGGTGGTGCCTGATCAAACTCAGATAATCTCAGACAAGTTGCCCCATCAATGCTTTCACGAGAAGCCGCCATAAATGCCAGCTTTGCTAGAATGGGCAATTCTGGGAGAGGGCAAATCATTTCCACAGGCCTGTGGCATTGCCAGGAGCCCTTCTCTCATGGCTTTCTCAGCATCTGCCATCTGATGCCACCTGCCCCCCCAGGCCTGTTCCCAAGACTTGTTGGCATTTTGCAATGCATGGGGGGTGGGGATGAAGAAGGCAGAGGAAGCTGGCTGGCTGAGGAATTCTGGGAGTTGAAGCCCACAAGTTGTAAAGTTGCTACATTTGGAGCCATCCAGTTTCCTGAATGTGCACAACTCCTGAGGGGAACCATTTTCCTTTTCTTTCAAAGCTTCCGATGGGATGCCAAGCGCTTCAGACCAGACTTCTCCATCAAACCAATAGAAGGTTACATTTCTTCAGGAACAAGTGTCTCCTTCGAAGTGACCTTCCACCCCTGTGAGCAGAGCCAGGACATCTGCTATGAAAACCTCCCGTGTCACATCCAAGGTGGAGAACCTGTGAGGCTCACGCTGAGTGGACTGTGTGTGAGCGTCCCGCCTGTCAAAGAGGTGACTGGTGGGGCACCTTGAGCTGGGAATACCTGGGCAAGAGCAAGGATGATTCAAATCCAGTCTAAGGTGTAACTAGGCCACTCCTGGGACCCAAATGTAACGTAAGTCAAGTGACAGGAATCTTGGCAAAAGGAGCCATCAGAACAGAGGTTAAAACAGAGATGCTTTCTCTCCATCTACTCAGTTTCTGATGCAGCCTCTTCAAAGTCAGGTAGTCATCCAATAGCCTATCTGCATACCTCCAGCCTTCGATGTGGAGGAGGCCTCTGTTCCAGAGTTGGAGAGGTTCCCAAGTCTGCAGCTGCAACGGCCATCTCTGGGCACGGGAGGGGCTGGAGCCTTCTCAGTCTTTGTGCCGACGGGGCAAACTCACCAACCTTTCTTCTTCCTTGAAGAGGTGGTCAAGATAAGAAGGGGAATATGGGTCAGGTAGTGTTGCAATCCAATAAATGTTTTTAGTTTTAAACTAAACTCTCCAGAACAGGACATTAAAATGTGAAGATTTGTACCTCATTTGTTTACTGCTCACTAGTTCCCACGTCTCTCTGAAGATGGCATCTACAAGCCATAGATGCCCCTTTGATTTCTTCAATGATCAATCTTGAATTTTCTTAAAGCCGCTGCGACTTGGGCCTCAACTTGATTTCCAGCATTGCACCCGGGACCCCACAGATTCCACAGGCCTGCTTAGATTGTAGAACTGACAGGCTGCAAGCATGTCTCAAGCTGAACTAAAGCAATTGACATACCTACAGAAACAGGATGGGGTTGGAAACATTTGAAGGCCTAGTGACTAGTCAGAAACAGACACTGCATAAACTCCTTTACTGTTATAGGGTATAAGAATTTTGAAAACATTTCGCTCATCAGAACAGAGCTGGAAGGGACCTTGGAGGTCTTCTAGTCTGACCCCCTGCTCAAGCAGGGGACCCTATACCTTTTCAGACAGATGGCTGTCCAGTCTCTTCTTAAAAACCTCCAGTGATGAAGCACCCACAACTTCTGACAGCAAGCTGTTCCACTGGTTAATTGTCCTCACTGTTAGGAAGTTTCTCCTTAATTCCGGGTTGCTTCTCTCCTTGATTAGTTTCCATCCATTGTTTCTTGTTCTGCCTACAGGTGCTTTGGTAAATAGGTTGACCTGCTTCCCTCTGTGGCAGCCCCTCAAATACTGAAATACTGTTCCCCTCCCCCCATTCTTCTTTTCTCTAGACTAGCCATACCCAATTCCTGCAACCATTCCTCGTGTTTTTGTCTCCAGGCCTTTAATCATCTTAGTTGTTGTTCTTTGCACTTTTTCCAAAGTCTCAACATCTTTTTTTGTAATGTGGTGACCAAAACTGGATGCAATATTCCAGGTGTTGTCTTACTAAGGCTTTATAAAGCGGTACTAATACTTCATGTGATTTTGATTCTATGCCTGTTTATACATCCAAGGATTGTATTAGGTTTTTTGGCTGCTGCCGCACATGGCTGGCTCATGTTTAAGTGATAGTCCACTAGGACTCCAAGGTCCCGCCCACAGTTACTGTTTTTTTAGCCAGGCTTTGCCTAATCTGTACTTGTACGTTTGGTTTTTCCTGCCATGTAAAGCCTTGCTTTTCTCCACTTGACAGAAATTCTCTCTATCCCCTCTTATACCCAAGAGAACCAAGGTGTGGCAGTCTTAAGGATTTTCCCCCTCCTTCCCTCTTATTTAATCGGGTCAGTGTGAGATTTATACACAGTTGTTGAATTCCTTTTCAAGGCAATCTCCTCCCCACTTAATGTCTTGTATGTCAGTTTTTCTCTTTGATGGCAGCCATTGTGTGTGTCTGCCCCTAACATGCCGTCAGTATTGTATCCATTTTGGCACAAGTGCTCCTAGTTTGAACCTACATGACAATTTTCAAAAAGGTCATACATTAGATGAAATTCATGAACATGAAATTGATCAACTGCTAGAAGCCCCTGAAGATAACGGCAGCTCACAGATCTGATAAGTGGACAAAGAAATGCCTTATTCAGATAAGCCTCTCAGATATCTCAAGTAATAAAATAGCACTGTTTGTAAAGGGGAGGGGGAGGCTTTTTTATCCGCATACAGCTCTAGTGCAGAGATGGGAAGAATGGGGGGCTCTCTTGATCACTCTGGCTCCTTTTTTCTTGACACCTTCAGTGGGGAGGTCCTCTCCACTTATTTTGCGCCAATGATTTGTCTGGTGAGGTTTTCAAGGAAGGAAAGAAGGTCTGCACTTCTTAGCAAACCATCCACGTATGTTAAGTCCCCCAACAGTGGAGTGAATGAAGAGAAGGTATTCTTCCTTGTAAATAAAATTCAGAAGGATTTTTAGTGTTTGTGTATTAGTAAAAGTGACCTAAAAAGGTCTGGTGACTCCTCCTGATTTCTGACTACCGTAAACTAACATGGCTCTTCCACAATTTCTTGCAGGTGGTGAATTTCATATGCCAGGTGCGTGGAAAGCAGACACAGACCATCATGCTATCCAACAGGACCAACCAACCGTGGATGTTGCGGCCCATTATTGAGGGAGAGCAGTGGAAAGGGCCAGAGTACATCAGGGTGGAGGCCCACCAGCAGAACAAGTCCTATGAAGTCACATACAGGCCTTTGGCTATGAATGCAGAAAACAAGAAGGACCAGGTATTCCAGAAACAAACAGCAAAAGGGGGAGAAAGATGGGGGGGCAGTTGGGGCCTCAGAAGCTGGGCTGGATGAAGGTTGGATGAAGGTTGCAAAGAGGGATCCTTGCATTTCTTTGTACATTCAGTTGCCATTTTATTAGATCCACACTGCCCGCAAAAGCTTGTAGCCTGACTAACCTTGTTCCTTTTGTGCATGAGCATCATCCAAGCTAATCCTTGGCCTGAGCAGAAAGTAATTCTGTGGTTGTTGCTGCTACAGATGCTTCCTGTCCACCAGTAGCGTTGTATGGCCTTTATTTTTGTTGTGGTTCTTCAATGCTGTCCAAGATAGCTTGGATGGAAAGTTCATACCTCTTTCAAGTTGAGGGTGAACCACAATAAACTGAGAATTAACATGGAAAAAAGGCCAGATATAGCAAAGGTAAAGAGGCTGAATCCAGGGCAGAGAACTTCCAAGGGTGGGCCCCACAACAGCCCTTTGGAGGGAAAGAATTCCTGGCCCTTCTTGGGGCATCTTCCAAACCCTCCATAGCGGAAGGCCTGCAGGGTCTTGTCCAGTAGATTAGCTACTCTTTGGGGGTCCCAGTGCTCTGATTTAGCCTTATTTATCTAATAGTGTTTAAAGCAGTGGATTTGGATAACTGCTTATGAGCAGGATCACCCAAAGTTTTCTGCTGTCTGGCCCTAGGTCCATCGTACTTGTCCTGGAGAAGCTTTTGACTCAAGCTTTGGAGAAGCAGCACATCACAGCTGTCCATCACAGAAGAATGCTTGCTTAGCTAGTTTTGACTCTTTTAGAACTCTTGCAAAAGCGGGTTGAGAAAGACGACCATCTCAGTTGGTGATGGCTTGGAACAGTGAAGAAATGTTGCCTGAAACTCTCCTCTTTCTCCAGGGCTCCATCTTCTTCCCCCTCCCAGATGGAACAGGGCTGCTTTACCTCCTGCAAGGCACTGCTGAGCCTCCCAAGTCAGCTGGGAATATCATGAGGGAAATTCCGTGCAAAACATCCTACACGGAACTACTTCCCATCACCAACTGGTTGAACAAGCTGCAAAGGTAAATCTGGAAAAAGGGCTGGGCAGGGCTGGCAACTTCACCCCAGGAAGATCTGAGAGAGGGGGGAGGAGAGGAGGAGGTTGCAATCACACAGGAGCCCACAGGTTTCAATGGGCGTTACAGTTTGCACCCCCAATTTTCCTTTGGTTGTTTGAGGCCCCCATTGTCTTCTCCAGCTGTTGATCCCAGGTTCTACTAAAGCAATAGGAGAGAGGTGTTTGTTACCTTATTTGTAAAAATAATGAAGGTGGGATATAAATAAAACCAATAAATCCCTAAGAGCCCTAAAGTTAGTTTTTCTCATCTTGCCTGCTCTTGGGGGCTTCTGTGCCCCTTTGCAGAGAAAATATGTTGCTAGTGAAGCATTGCTAGAGTAGAAAAAGCTTCCATGAGTGTCAATGGGTATGTCAGAACTTGGAGAGCCATTTCATGGGTAGTATAATTGTTTGGCAAGCCGGACTTGAAGCAGTTAATCCAAAAAGAAAGTCTCTCCTTGTGAATATTTGTTTGGAAGGAAGGTTACATCACAACTCCACCCCTCATTTCAAATTCTGTAAGGCATTACTAGGATCTTTTGTGAAAACACGGGCCAGTCTACACTGCACGGGCAACTTCTGTTAGACTTCTTCCAGTGAGAAGTTAAGTGGACCATTCCTTCAGAGGGTTCCATTTTGGCTAGAATGTTCCTTTGGGATTTAATAAGAATGTTATAGTTATTACTATTTATTAAATTTCATACATTGCCTCCTGTACATGAAATTGCTGGGAAAAATTTTCTGAAATGTGTTTTGAAATTCAGGCCAATTACAAATAACTTGGTAACAGACCCAATAAGGGTGATAATTTGAGCCGTAATCCAAGATACAAGTAGCCTTTGGTTAATCACAGTAATTGGGACCAGGAAGTCCTTCATTAAGCAATGCACTCGGGAAGTGCAGCATCACATAATCACACCAACTTACAACAGCTTCAGTTTTGGAGGTTATGCAAATCCCGCATGGTTGCTAGGTATAACATTACGGGATCACCATTTGTGATCTCCTTCGGCTTCTCCATGGATTTTGCTTATTGGAAGGTGGCAGCGAACGTTGCAAATGGCGATCGTGTGACTACAGAACATTGCAATTATTGTTAAGCGCAAGCCAGTTGCCAATCACATGATCACAGGGGTACTGTGGGACTTTGAGATAGCTGTCATTGTATTTATTTAGTGGAGAAAGCACAGGTGTGAAAAACCCGTTGAGGTCGGTTTTAGGCTAGGAACTGAATGGCTGCCTCTTCTGACTAGGTTTCGGGTAACGGTTGACATGATAAAGCCGGAAAAACTGGAAGTCACAACCACCCTGAAAATTCTGGACTACATTGAAGTGCCAGCTTCCACCAAGAAGGATCACAAGCTCACCTTCTTCTCTTACAGAGAGGGCATGTACACCGCCAAGGTACATGGGTCTGTGACCCTGAAAGCTTCTTAGGCTTTTTCTTGACCCGGCATCTTTGTACAAAGAGCAGCTCTTTGGCACAATTTGATTCAGAAATACAATTTTTTGGTTACAATTTTTTGGCCATTGCTTTTCACCAAGAACATGCATCAGTTGAGAATAAATACCCTGCCTTTCACACCTTTTTTTGTGTACCCCGTCCATGCAGGACCGCTAAGAGCAAGCAGACCTCTGAATTGTTCCAGGGATGCTCCCTGCCTTCCACTCAAAGGCCCCTCAGTAGCAGAGGCAGGCAGGAGGGTCAGCATGGATGCCAGAGGTCTTGCGTGGCCTCCAACAGGATGTCTAGGGCTGATTGACTAGATAGTTCTCAAGACTCTTTTGTCATTGCAGATCACCTTCCGCAATGAGGCCACCCAGGAATTCTTATTCTACCTGATCACATTTAAGGCCACCCCGTGTGGCCCACTAGGCACCCTTGAGTTGACCACAGCTGTCCGGCAAAGCATCTCCTCCTCAGTCAAGGTGGAAAACCCATTGCACTACCAGGTGTCCTTCAGTACGGACTGCAAGGTGCCAGACATCAACCTGCCTCCTCAGTTCATGGTCCCTGCTCAGTCTGAGGTACATGCCAGACCCCAGAGCACAGCAGATCCTCAGCATCTTTTACCCTGACCTCTTGCTTGCCTTTCATTTCCATTCTTTGAGAAACTGGAGTTTCTTTTCCTTTCCTATCTTGGCTTTTGTTCGATCCTTTCCTCTTTCTTTTTTCCAACTCTTGCAGTGATATCATAGAAGCCTTACCTCTGAAAACCGTAGTATGCCCCCCTCCCCAAGAAGCCATTATTGGACGCAACAATCCTGGATAATTTCTGATCAGTGTTGAGGGTGGTCAACGGTACAAAGGAAGATTATCTGGAACCATTCCAGTCAGGTCTCAGGCCAGGGTATAGTACAGAGACAACACTGGTGATCTTTGGCAGAGCCCCATGGTCTTATAGAATCACAGGTCTGGAAGGGACCTTGGAGGCCTTCTAGTCCAATCCCCTGCCTGCCCAAAGCAGGAGACCTTGTACCATCCTGGACAATTGGCTGTCCAATCTTTTCTTGAAAATGTTTCTTATTCCTTTTTGTTATTCTTGGCATTTGTTGTAAGTCTTAGTTCATTCTGAACCTTAGCTTTCCTGACTCCTTCCTTGCAGATTCAGGCTTTTTGCTGATATTCAGTTCTAGTTACAGTATGTGCCTCTTTTCCCTTTTTTAATAGTTGTCTTTTTTGTCCCTCAGTTTGTCAGAGTTCTTTATGTAGCAGCCTTTACTATCATCAGTCACAGTGCCCGGCAAGGGAGTGGGGGATGTTGTGTTGTGGTGGTTCTCCTCCTTTCCATGTGGGTACTGCAGACTGTATGGACAGGTGGACTCCATGGTTCCCTCACTTGTGGGCTTCAGAGCTCGATGCTTTCCCATATTGCTTCAATGCTTCCCTTGATGCTTCCCTGAAACTGCTGGAAGAAACCCTGCACTGGTTCAAGGCCAATTATATATCTTAATCCCAGACCATATTTTATAGTGATAATTTGAGGATTACTTGTATCTCTGAAGATTTCAATCAATCAATCAGACTATAGGTAGAAGGGACCTTGGAGGTCTTCCAGTCCAACCCCTGCTCAAGCAGGAGACCCTATACCATTTCAGACAAATATCAGCACTGGTTTATTTTTCAAATTTTCAAAATGAACAAATTGCCTTTAAAATGAGAATCTTAACCATTTAGTAATTTCAAACTTATCCAAATTTAGGTTTTATAGTCATTTCATTTCATTTCAATACGTTCTGGTCCTCCATAAAAGGTTTAATTGGCCGCTTCTGTTAGTAAAAGGGTGGGGCAAAAATCCCCCTCCTTCACTTTCGGAGGTTTTTTGCTTCTTGGGATTTTTTTTTCTTCAGGAAAGTTGATAAGTAGGATAGAGAAAATCGATGTTCTTACCCAGATTCAAACGCACTATTTACAATCAGCTTAAAATAGTGCTTTTGACTTCGGTTGCTTGCAGCTTGGGCTAGACCAGGGGTAGGCAATCCTGGCTCTTTTATGAGTCGTGGACTTCAACTCCCAGAATTCCTGAGCCAGCATGGCTCAGCTTGGAAACCTCTCCCTTTCCCCTCAGCATGGCTGGCTCAGGAATTCTGGGAGTTGAAGTCCACGACTCATAAAAGAGCCAAGGTTGCCTACCCCTGGGCTAGACTCTGAAGTTAGGCTAGCCTTTCTCCTGTTGGTTTCTGGAAGGCTTCTCCTGGACCGATCGGGTCGACCGCCATCTCTCCGAGATCCCCGGGACTTCCTTCTTTCTTTGCCGCCTCTTCGGGGCGGCTTCTGGCCCATTTAGGGTCCCCTAACAGGAAGAAACTCAGCCGAAGGGCACGGAGTCCCAAACCCCTCGACTGCTGCGCTGGACCGGAAGGTTGCTTCTTTCCTCGATTAGTTTCCATCGTTTTTTTGTCTTGCTTTCTGGTGCTTTGGAAAATAAGTTGACCTCCTCTTCTTTGTGGCAGCCCTTCAAATACTGGAATACTATCATGTCACTCCTAGTCCTTTTCTCTACACTGGCCATACCCAATTCCTGCAACCGTTCTTTGTTTTTGTCTCCAGGCCTTTAATCATCTTAGTTGCTCTTCTTTGCCCTTTTTCCAAAGTCTTTTTGTAATGTGGTGATCGAAACTGGATGCAGTATTCCAGGTCTGGCCTTACTAAGGTTTTATAAAGCGGTACTACTTCACGTGATTTTGATTCTATGCCTGTTTATACAACCAAGGATTATATTAGTTTTTTTAGCTGCTGCTGCACCGTTGGCTCATGTTTAAGTGATCATCCACTAGGACTCCAAGGTCCCTCTCACAGTTACTGTTTTTGAGCCAGGTTTTGCCTAATCTGTACCTATTCTTTGTTTTTTCCTGCCCAGGTGTAAAACCTTGCTTTTCTCCACATTAAATTTCATGTTGTTGGATAAGGCCTATTGTTCAACTATGTCAAGATCCTTTTGGTTCCTGAGCTTGTCTTCTGGGGTATTGGCTATTCCTGCCAGCTTAGTGTCATCTGCAAATTTGAGTAGTTCCACATCTATTCCCTCATCTAAGTCATTTATGAAGATATTGAAGAATACTGGGCCTAAAAGCCTTGTGGTACCCCACTGGTTACTTCTCTCCATGTGGATGTAATACCTTTAAGGACGACTCGTTGAGTATGGTTTGTCAGCCAGTTACAAATCCATCTGATGGTGATGCCGTCTATCCCATTTTTCTATTCACATTTCATGGAAATTCACATTTCATGGAATAAGACCTGATTACTGCCCATCCAGAAAGATCTGGCAGAGGGGTACGCTTTGGGTCCCGTCAATTAATAAATGTCATCTATTGGGTCATACTTCCTGGCTCTCTTAAGCCATCTTCTGCTTCTGCTGCCTAAGGTCTTTGGATCTTCTTTCCTCTCCCAGCCTTCTTGACCCTGAAACAAGCCCAGTTTGCATGTCTGCTGGTTGGGCCTGATTAAACTTAGCTGCACTGCAGTCAACCCAGCCTCCCCTGCATTAGCCATTTGGCACCAAAAGAGTGTGTGTGTGTGGGGGGGAACTAACCACTTTCTCTCCACGATTGCCCCCCTTCTAGAGATATAGCCAATTGCTGGGGATTTCCTGCTGCCTGCGATCTCCTGGACTACTCTTAGCACCTCATGGCTTGGCTGCTGTGTCTCTCCTCCTGGCTTGGGCTGAGTTTGCTACCCACAAGTGCCTTTGTCTCCAGCCCTCCTTGCCACACTGAATTCTTGCACACATGGTCAGCTAGGGTTTTCTTAGGGCTCCTTCTCCTTCTCCACTTTTTCAACATTCTTCTTCTATCGCTCAGAAATGCATCCCCACTCCTCTGACCGTCAGTGAGCCTGCAAACAAGGCCCCAGTTGAGGCTGCTGTGTTCCTTCCTCTCAGAGGGAAGAGCTCCCTTTCCTTGGTGGCCCCTCTTAACCTGCTGTAGGGGGAGGAAATACGAGGCAGTAGCATGTGTGGTTTTTGCTGCCCCTGCTATGGCCTGTCATATTTCTCACAAGTGTTGTATTAACACATTTTGATGGACTTTATCAACACAGTGGCCAACTAACTGCACAGCTAAATGATCAGAAAATGTGATTCTGTGATTCTTTGGCTGTGAGGACATCATACCTGCCTTTCTCTTCTAGTCGTTGCAGATTCTGAGCTCACCTCAGTTTCCCTCTTTCTGTTTGGCTCTCTTTGTGCCCTTTGTGCCCCTGTTGTCTTCCCCATCATCGCCCCTCCGTCCTGCGGCCCGGGATCTTATCCTCCTGTCCTCTTCAGATTCCTTTCCTGCCTTGCCAGGGAACGCTCGTCTTCGAGTTCCTGCCAATGAGGCCTGGGGAGACCAGCGGGCGCCTGGCCCTCAACAGCAGTGATCTGGGCTCTTTCCAGTACGATCTGATCCTAAAGGCCACGCTGGCCCGCCCGGAGAAGCCCCTCTCCTTCTCGGCCATGCTGGGCAGCAGCCAGACCTTGGTGGCCAAGTTCGTCAACTACACCCGCCAGAAGACAGAGTACTCCACCAAGGTGAGCGCCCGGCCCGGCCCTCGCACCTCCCTTCCCTGCTGGATCCCGGTGCGCTGGCCGAGACCGCGCGGCCGGCCCCGGAGCCCGCATGCCGGGTGAAGTGGGGGTGGCGGCGGCGGGGTCCTCAGCGAGGCCAACGCGCCTCTCCTCTCCTCCTCCGCCCGCAGATCGACAGCCCGGACTTCCAAGCCGAGAAGGTCGTCAGCGCGCCCGCGGGCGCCCAGACGGGCACCGAGGTGGGCGTGGAGGTGACCTTCGAGCCGTGCCAGCTGGGCGAGGCCCGGGGGACCCTCCTGCTCTCCTCGGCGGCGGGCGGCGACTACTTGATCCCGCTGCGGGGCACGGCGCTGGCCCCCCGGCCGCAGGGCCCCGTGCAGATCCGGCTGGGCGGCAGCGTGGCGCTGCCCTTCAAGAACGTCTTCCTGCAGCCGGCCGCCTTCAGCTACGCCGTGGACAGCGCCGCCTTCTCGGTGCGCGCCGCCGAGACCATCCGCCCCAAGAAGACCGCCACCATCTCCGTGGCCTTCGAGGGCGCCGGCGGCGGGAGCAGGGCGCCGGTCACCGGCAAGCTGGTGGTCTCGTGCCCGCGCGCCGCCGGACTGGGCTCGCCCGTCAGCTGGGTCTACTACCTGAGGGGGATCCCGCCTGAGAAGTAATAAAGTTGTTTTTCGGACAGGAAAGAGAGTCCGCAGCCTTTTTTGGGACAGGGGGACTTCCGGGGGCGGGCCTTCGGAGGGAGTCGCGGGTTCCGGTTCTTCGGCCTTCACGCAGGGGGCACTGTTTCGCCCCGCGGGATGGGATGACGTCGCGCGGGAGGGAGACGCGAAGGGACTACAGTTCCCGGGATGCTCGGGTGCCTCTTCCGTACCTGCCCGGAAGCAGCGGGCGCGGTGTCATGTGACAACCAATATGGCCACCTCCTGGTAGCCGCTGCTGCCGCCGCCGGCCCTTCACGCGGCCGCGATGAACCCGGAGAAGGACTTCTCGCCGCTGACGCCCAGCATCGTGCGCGCCCTGAACGACAAGCTGTACGAGAAGCGGAAGGTGGCGGCGCTGGAGATCGAGAAGTGAGCGCGGGGCCGGGCGGGCGGGCTGGGGCGGTGGGCGGCGAGACAGGGTCAGACTCGGCTCTCTCCTCCTTCAGGCTGGTGCGCGAGTTCGTGGCGCAGAACAGCGCGGCGCAGATCAAGCACGTGATCCAGACGCTCTCGGTGGAGTTCGCGCTCTCGCAGCACCCGCACAGCCGCAAAGGGGGCCTGATCGGCCTGGCCGCCTGCTCCATCGCCTTGGGCAAGGTGGGCGCTGCGGGCCGGGGGAGGGCCGGGCATGCGGGGCAGGCTCCGGCGCCCGGCATCCCTCTGTGCTCGGGCTCCGAAGGCTCTGGTAGCCGCGAAGCAGAGAAGCGGCGGGGAAGAAGGTTGGCTTGTGGCTCTTTGAAGCGAGGCTGGCTGTGCCGGGATGGGGACGTATCTGGGACCGCCCTTTGCTGCTGCCGGCCTGTGGCAAGGAAGCCCCCGAGGAGAGAGGGCAGAGGTGGGGGGCGCGAGCGGGATTTGAAATGTGCCTCCCCCCCCCGCCCTCGGAGAGGCCTGGGTGGCGGAGGCGTTGCTCACAGATAACGGGCTCTGGGGTCGGTGGTGGAGTTCTCCTGGCAAATGGAGTGGCGTTTGAGGTAGCCTCCATGACAGTTGTGGACTTGATCCCGCCTGATGAGTTCATAGGGGCAGTGGCAGAACTGCTGACCCCCCCCCCCCCGCCAGGACCAGACCACTTTCTCCCAGCTCTTGGTGTTGCTTCCTGCGGAGAGGCTGGAGGTATTTGAGTGGCCTCTCCTAGGAACACCTTGGACCCTGCTGGGTTCTAGAGGCAGTTGGAGGTTGTTCCCGAATGCTGAGTGTATGGTTTGGCCAGAGCCCCAATCACTCCCTGGAATAAGAGGACAGCAGGGGCTTTGCACTGGATTGTGCCCGTGCAGCCTTTCTTCTCTCATGAATACTGAGGTTTTCCTGGTTTATGGAGCTGCCGAGATGGAGGAAATGGGAGAAGAGATGCCTCGAGCACCACTGGAGAACTAAAGTTTAAAGTGACCCAGATCTTCCTTGGGAGGGCAAACAATAGAAGAATGCTTTATTGGCCAACTGTGATTGGACACACAAGGCATTTGTCTCCGGTGCATAAGCTCTCAGTGTACATACAAGCAACAAGTGATAATCATGATAATAATCATAAAATACAATCCTCATACAATACTTAGTGATAGTCATGGGATACTAAATAAAAGCAATCAACATAAATCATGAGATACAAACAACAAAGGTATCATCATAAGAAGCTAAGGAAATAGGTAATCGGAAAGATGAGAAGGATAATAGTAATACTATGTGGCTTGACATCCTAGGACCTAAGACAGTGTTGTGGAATTAGTTGTTTAGCAGAATGATAGCGTGGGGGAAAAACTGTCTTTGTGTCTGGTTGTTTTGGCGTGCAACACCCTATAGCAACATCCTGAGGGGAGGAGTTGAAACAATGTATGTCCAGGATGTGAGGGGTCTGTAGATATTTTCTGGTTTGTGCAGTATAATGGAAGGCAGGCTGGTTGCAATTGTTTTTTCTGCAGTCCTAACTATCTGTTGAAGTCTATGTCTGTCCTGTTTATTGCTGTGCCAAACCAGACAGTTAAGGAGGTGCAAATGACTCAGTAATTCCTCTTTAGAACTATATCAGCAGCTATTGGTTCATGTTTACAAGCTGACCTTAAGCTAAGCTCTGATAAACTAAGAAATTGCTGTCAGAATGAGTCATTGTTTTTTGCTGAATCAAGCTGCTTTCTTCTTGGGAGTCCTACATGTGGACCTCCATCAGCAACTGGGATGGTGGGGGAAGATTCAGAGACACCCAGCAGGACAGCAGCAGTTCAGAAAAAGAGCAGATCAAAAG
The DNA here is from genome assembly GCA_023970755.1 of Azemiops feae. Lineage (NCBI taxonomy): Eukaryota > Metazoa > Chordata > Lepidosauria > Squamata > Viperidae > Azemiops > Azemiops feae. The sequence goes on from JALGBA010000315.1 coordinate 447,364, forward strand.
CAGGACTTAGCTGCTCTTTTTCCCCAGTAATTTCATAAGAAGTCTTGGCATCCAGCTCCTCTGTGATGGGAGAGTCTTGGTCGGAGCATCCCTTTTAGTTTAGTCCTCTTGGGTCAAGCTCCAGGCTCAGCAGTCCCAAGTCATGGAGTTGGAAAGGAGGCTGAAAAGATAACAGAAGCAGACAGGAATGCCCTGCAGGCCAAAGTTATGGGGGGGGGGCTCTTTAGCTTAGGGCAAAGGAGGTGAGGCATCGCATCCTAAAGTAATGGGGGCCGTGAGTTTTGATGGCTACGAAGTTGGCATTGGATGACCCAAGAACAAAGAGATGATGATTGTCTCCCTCTGCCATGCCCAAGGAGGGGAGACCTTGCTAGGCCAGTCCTGATGGTCTCCATTGCGGCTCGGTTGCCAGGATTCTGGTCTGTACCTGAAGGAGCTCATCGAGCCGGTCCTGACGTGCTTTGGAGATGTTGACAGCCGGTTGCGCTATTATGCCTGCGAGGCCCTGTACAACATTGTGAAGGTGGCCCGAGGCGCCATTGTCCCCCACTTCAACGTGCTCTTTGATGGCCTGAGCAAGGTAACCGCTGGTGAGCAGAGCCTGCAGGTGGGAAACAGGTCCTGGGGGAGGGGTTCCTCCAGCAATCTGGAGAAGGGGTAGAGGACCATTCGTGTCCTTGGGGCTCCCCAGGTTGAGTTCTGGCCTCTGAAACAGCTGCTCTGGATCCAGGCCAGCCCAGGAGCCAGAACATTTGCATAAAGAGCAGCAGCTCTGGCACTGGAGGCTGCCCCTGCAATTGGTGAGCCGTGGGGTGGGATCTGTCCTGGGTTCCACCCCATCCAGGCTCCCTGAAGGGCCTCTGAAGATGGGCAGGAAGCGAGGGCAAAGGCCTCCATACACAGAAGGGGAAGCTGCAGCGCCAACCTGAATCTTGGGAGCAGCAGGAGGTTCAGGCCTTGCCAGCATGTCCTGCAGGCTCCTCTGGTCTTTCATTCTTCCCAGCTTGCTGCAGATCCTGACCCAAATGTCAAAAGCGGCTCTGAGCTTCTGGATCGCCTTCTGAAGGTACAACTCCCTTCCTTCTTGTCCCATCGAAACGGGGGGTGACTGGAGGGAGGGGCCTGAAGGGGAGAAACAGCTGGGATTTGGGGGGACAGCTCTGAACCAGAAGGTGGGATTTGGGCTTTTGAGCAAATGTTCCCTCTTGGCTTTCAGCCTACACAGAAACTTAGAGGCGATTGTGGTGTAGGGAAAGGTCCAGTGTTGGGACCATTGAGGACTCGTGTCTTGCATGTGTGCCTGGTCCTTTCCGAGTTGTTCCCTCACCTGCTTCCCACCTTTGGGACTGTCACTTGCTTCCCTGCCATCTTCAGACATTCTTTGAGCCGGTGGCATGGTATGAGGGCCATTCCCTGGGGCTGCCTGCAAACACCCCACGTTAGCTGAGTTTTTTTAAAAACAAAAGAGTCCTGTCCCTCCTCCTCTTCCTCCTTTGTCTGCCCAGAGCTGGAAAGGCAACCTGGCCTTGCTGTGGAGGAGCTGCCCTTCCTGGTCCCTACTGGCGGTAGAGCTGAGGTGATGCGCTCTGCCCGGCCTGCTGATGGGCCTCTCAGCTGCACACTGGGCCACAAAAGGCCACATGTCCAGTTGAGTAGTCAGAACATGGGAAGCTCCTCCCTTTGCATGAACATCTGATTTAAATCAAGACAGAGGCTGAGGCTTGAAAGAGTAAAATTTGTAAAGAAAACAGGAGTTTACAGACATTTGAAAAATAAAAGCAGTTTTGTTAAAACAATAAATGTAGCATTCAATACGGAATAAAATACATTAGAACAACGCTGTGCGACAATCGAAGCAAAAGCATTTTTCATGGCAACAGTGTGACCATAATATGATTCAGACAGGGATGTGGTTCTCATCTTCAAGAAAGGGAAAAAAATGGACCCAGGAAACTACAGACCAATCAGTTTAACATCAATACCTGGGAAGATCCTAGAAAAGATAATCAAAACACAGATCTGCAAACAACTAGAAGCAAACAAAGTTATAACTAGTAGCCAGCACGGGTTTGTTAAAAACAGATCATGCCAAACCAATCTTATCTCATTCTTTGATAAAGTGACTAAACTAGTAGACCAGTGAAATGCTGTGGACGTAGTATACTTAGATTTCAGTAAGACATTTGACAAAGTAGACTACAACCTACTTCTTGGTAAGCTAGAAAAAGGTGGAATAGACAACATCACCACCAGATGGATCTGTAGCTGGCTGGCAAACCGTACTCAATGAGTAGTCCTCAACGGCACTACATCCACATGGAGAGAAGTAAGCAGTGAGTACCACAAGGTTCTGTCTTAGGTCCAGTACTCTTCAATATCTTCATCAATGACTTAGATGAGGGAATTGAAGGGGAACTCATCAAATTTGCAGATGGCACCAAACTGGCAGGAGTATCCAACACCCCAGAAGACAAACTCAGGATCCAAAAAGATCTTGACAAACTTGAACAATGGGCCCTATCCAACAAAATGAGTTTCCATGTGGACAAAAGCACAGTTTTATATTTAGACAGGAAAAATCAAAGTTATAAGTACAGATTAGGTGAGACCTGGCTCAAAAACAGCAACTGTGAGAGGGACCTTGGAGTCTTAGTGGACGATCACTTGACTATGAGCCAGCAGTGTGCAGCAGCAGCCAAAAAAGCTAATACAATCCTGGGTTGTATAAACAGAGGCATAGAATCAAGATTACGCGAAGTATTAGTACCGCTTTATAAAACCCTACTAAGACCACACCTGGAATACTGCAGCTAATTTTGGTCACCATATCACTAAAAAGATGTTGAGAGTTTGGAAAAAATTCAGAGAAGAATAACTAAGATGATCAGAGGCCTGGAGACTAAAACATACGAAGAACGGCTGCAGGAATTGGGTTTGGCTAGTCTAAAGAAAAGAAGAAATAGGGGAGACATGATAGCAGTGTTCCAGTATTTGAGGGGCTGCCATAAAGAAGAGGGGCTCACATTATTCTCCAAAGCACCAGAGGGCAGGACAAGAAACAATGGTTGGAAACTGATCAAAGAGAGAAGCAACCTGGAATTAAGGAGAAACTTCCTGACAGTGAGGACAATTAACCAGTGGAACAGCCTGACTTCAGAAATCCTGGGTGCTCCATCATTGGAGATTTTTAAAAAGAGGCTAGACAGTCACTTGTCTGAGATAGTATAGGATCTCCTGCTTGAGCAGGGGGCTGGACTAGACCTCCAAGGTCCCTTCCAGTTCTATTCCATTCCATTCCATTCTATTCTATTCTATTCTATTCTATTTCCCAGTTTCATAGAAGTCCTACAAAAAGAAGCATTTTAAACTTTTTAAATCTCAAGGGGCCTTTAAAAAGTTTCTTGCCTTTATTATTTAAATAAATAGAAGAGGAAAACAACACAATTGTTGAAGTGTTTTGCAAAGTCTTAGAGGAGAAACCGTTAGACAACAACCTTTTTGCTCCAGCAGTTTAAACTGAAAACCCTCCTGGCAAGGCACCCAGTTTGGGGGAACGGAGACAAGCGGGGCTCCGCAAAGAGGCCCTTGCGGTTTGCTTGCCTCAGGAAGGATCCCTGACTGGCTGCAGGGATGGGCTACTCCGGGCAGGTGAGGGTGGCATCCTTTTCCTCTCTGCTCTCTGCCTTGGCAGGACATCGTGACCGAGAGCAGCCACTTTGACCTGGTGAGCTTTATCCCACTGCTGCGGGAGCGGATTTACTCCAACAACCAGTATGCCCGGCAGTTCATCATCTCCTGGGTGAGCGGCAGATGTGCATGGTCCCTGCACGGCTTTTCTTATTCTGAGGCGGCTCTGGAAGGGGGCTCTCGTTTCTCCTTGGTTCCATGTGGAACAAGCCAGCATCTTCTCAGAAATCTCACTGCAGATAACGGGCTTAAATCATGTTAACCTTGGAGTACTTTTGTGGGTGGCTTCCCAGTCCTGAGTTGGCACCAACCTCAAAAGTGAGCACAGATTTCTTTTTTCAAGGACACAAGACTTAAAAACAGACCCCATTTTACTTTTAGGCCTGATTTCTCCAGCATACAGAGAGAAATGTTACAGATGTTCATATGGAACACTAAGCAATAAGCCATGGTTTACAACCACAGTGGCTAAGTCCAGCTGCGTTGGTAAACCAAACAATTTATGTATGGGTGGGACCCATTTGCTGCTTTCAAAGTCCAGCTGAGATGGCAGCCCCGGAAAGGATTCTTGAATTATTGTGGGAACTTGGCATCTCCCCATGGCAGCAGCCCTGCTGAGAGGGAACATGGCTGGCCCAGAGTCAGCCAAGGAGGTCTCTGGCTAAGTGAGGACTGAAGCCTCATTTGTCCAGTCCACACCCCATGTCCCTTGTGTCCCTTTCCTGTGATGTGGCTGTTGCTGGGACCCACAGTGCCCTTGCTGGCTGACCCCCTGAACTCTTGTGCTACTGCAGAGAGTAGCTCCTTAACTCTGTGGTTTTGCTCCCTCGTGTGCTAGATTTTGGTGCTGGAATCTGTTCCTGACATTAATCTTCTAGATTACCTACCAGAGATTCTAGATGGACTCTTCCAGATCCTGGGCGATAACAGCAAAGAGATCCGTAAAATGTGAGGACACTGTTGGGTCTGGGAATGTGTGTCTGGCAACTGAGCTGCTAGTCTAAATGTGAGAAGGGGAGGGAGACGTACAGCTCTCTGGTCCAAACAAAAGGCTGAATCTTTAAAAGGTGCCTGTGGTCATTGGTTGCTCCGAGGCAGAGGGAGGCATCAGGCTGCGCAAGCAGCTGGTCAGCTGCCATTGTCAGAATCCTTCCAGCAGTGTGGTCTTGGGCGAGCCTGAGGTCTTACGCTTGTTTGAAATGGGCGGTGCTTCCTATTACCCCTAGTCATCCTAAAGGCAAGCACACAGAGCAGCTAGCTGCCCCCTGGCTGTGTATGGGAGGGCAGCATGGACTTTACCTGAGCGCCAGCCTAACCTTTCCTTCCAAACTGTGGTGTCATGGTTCCGACAGAGACGAATAAAGCAGAACTCCGAGGCTTGCAAATTCGTCAAAGAACATGTTTATTAGTTACAAAGTATCAAGAGTGAAACCAAGTCTGGATACACAAGTAACAATTCCACCCACAAAAGCTATGCAAGCAACTATGTTCCCCAATATTTTGGTGGGCTTTTTATGCAATGCCCAGTCCCTGGTCTTGGGAGCAGCTGATGACCTTGGTTCCCATGGGACAAAATATTATTTTGACTAACGAAGCACCTGGGCAACCCCCTTCCCTCCGTTCTATGTGGCAACCTAGAATGAGAAGGAAAATGGCTGCAGCCATGCTCATTTGTAGAGTTGACATGCAGAAGAAAACCCAGTGGTCTCCAGGGAGCAAGTTTTGTGTCAGGAGTTTTGGCCGATTGCTCTCTTTTCTGGAAATGTGCTGCTTGTAATCCTAAGCTTCAGCTTCTTTCTGTGCTCTTTTCATTCTTGGCCTTGTCCTCCAGGTGTGAAGTGGCATTGGGAGAATTTCTCAAAGAGATCAAGAGGACCCCTGCCAATGTCAAATTTGCTGAGATGGCCAACATCCTGGTCATTCACTGCCAAGCTTCTGGTAAGCCTGTGTTGCTCCCCAGTGTGCATCCCATGCTTTCCCTTGCTAAGCGTCCAGGCCATTTCTGAACCCGATGCTTTGCAAACACGGACGGGTTGTAAAGGAGATGAGCCACAATTTGCGCCAAGCCTACGTGCTCCAGGCTCAACAGGGCACAGCAACCTCTTTCCATGGTGGTAGTTCCTTTCCAGCTTCCAAAGACCCAACTCAACCACCCTCGGCTGGCTGACCCCTCTCAGCGTTTGTGTTTTATTGGGAGTTCAGGCTCTTAGGCCTACAAATGGCAGAGTTTGTCCCCCACTGAATGGAAGGACTGGAAAGGGGGAGGGCTGTTTGGAATAAATCCGAAGTGGCTTGCCTTGCTCACCCTGCAGACGGCCGGCCTAGAAGATGCCGGGTGCCCTGTTTCCTGTTGCTGCATTAGGAAAGGGGCGGATTAAGGGCAGGAATGTCGATGCTACCCCAGTCCACCTTGCACTGCAGTGAACTTGGCCTTGCATCACCTCAGCATGGCCTCTTCAATCTGACCAAAGGAATGACAGGGACTGGCTTGTCTGTTGTGCTTTGTAATATGGAGGCAGACGCGTCCATTTCCCCCGGCTAGCCTGCCCTGGGGCAGCAAGGCCCCTCTGCTGCCCGCTGCCCTCCATACCATTTTATCTTGGCTACCAAACAGAACAGGAGAAGCCCTTTCACTCACCTATTGGTTTCTCCAAAAGGGTGAGTTCACGTGACTCATCATATCTTCAACTGACTTAATGGACGCAGCCTCTTTTCATGCTGACCTTTTTAGACCGTCAAATCAAACTTTGTTTATTGTTTATTACATAGATAGCACCTTTCACAGACAAGGCATCAGGAAGTGCACGTATTCAGGCACAGCAACGGCTTAAAAGTAAAAAGTCTCCATCTACATTTTCCCTGGCTCCTGAATTGCTGCTGCAAGTATTCTGCAGCCACACTTCAGAAGCAGAGCAGTTGTGTCTGTGTGGTGCATAAAGGCTCCTCCTTTTGAAACCAATCAAGAACAGGAGTTTCAAAAAGGCTTTTTTCTTTCCCTGAGCTGTGGCTTCTTCCAGCTGCACTAAGGGCTGCTGAAATGCAGGAAGCGACTTCCTCAAGGCAGGTCAGTGGACCAAGGAGCCTTTTGCGGCACTAATGCAAGTGGGCTGTTTAGGATGGGAGGTGAAGTCCCGTTCTCTCAAGGGATTGGTGGGAATGCTGAACTGGCTTGTTGGTGAATTGATTAAAAAAGAAAATAACAGTACAGTTTAAGAAAAAAAAACTTTTAAAAAATGAGGACATCTTGCTGCAAAGTCCAGACGATGATCCCTCATCGATCGGAGCATGGCTGGCTGAGCACCCAAGCACTGTTACAGAGCCAAACCTGCAGAAATGCAAGAATATTTGTGTGCTGCAAATATTTGAACTATGTGAAAAGTTCTATGTTTTTCCAAAAGGATATCTATACAGGTGGTTCTCATTCAGGGACCACAATTGGGATCAGCAACTCTGTTGCTAAGGGAAGCGATTGCTAAGTGGAAAATCATGTGACCATCACTGTTTGTCTTTTCTCCACTCCCAGCCCTTCAAAATGCTCACCCTGGTGCTGGGATAATGAACAGGAGAGGAAGTAATGTTTGTTTTTACATTCATTGGAGAGGAAGGATTACAAGAGACTAAGCAGGTGCACCTTGGGAAATACACACCACAAGCAATGTATTGGCACCATGAGGCCACTGTGCCAACTGCCTGGTGTAGTATGATTGTTGTGAATGTTGTTTGTTAAATTTATTTGCCTCCTATCTCTCTCTGGGGCTATTCTAAGCAGTATGCGTGCTTATTCCCTTGGCATGCCTTCCTCTTAAATCTCGGCTGTGCAAGGTGGGGGGGGGGGAACCAACAGGTCAGGCACAGGGCAAGGTGTATTGGCTGTAAGCGTGATCATTCATACACACTGTAGGTGGTAAGTGAGGGCGTTGGACATAAAGTTATTTCTTCAGTGCTGTCACAACTTCGAACAGTTGCTGACTGAGGCAGCTGGTAAGTGTTCCTGTATCTGCCAAGACCCTCTCATCAAGCACATTTGTCTCCTGCTTCCTTTAGCTTCCGATTCTTTGGATTTTTTCTCTTTCTGGGAGATGAGGGCAGAGGTGCCCCTTGACTTATGAAACCTGTGGGGTGCCACCTGGGATAGAAGCAGCAGCTGAGCTTTCACTGTTTGCACCCCTTTTCCCACAGATGATCTCATCCAGCTGACCGCCATGTGTTGGATGCGGGAATTCATCCAGCTGGCCGGCCGGGTGATGCTTCCCTATTCTTCTGGGATCTTGACAGCTGTCCTGCCCTGCCTGTCCTACGACGACCGCAAGAAGAGTATCTGCTGCGTCCCCGCCTCTTGCAGAGGGGGGTGTTGGGCTCCCCAGGGGAGGTTGCTGCTCTTCTAGCCCCACGGAACCTTTGTGGGGGGGGGGTTGTGGTTGCTGGTGAGTCTTGGAATCCTAGGATTCCTCCAGCTCTTCCCTGGGTGGATTTCAGCAGAAGAGGGGAGGCCGTGGCTCCTGGGCGAGAGAGCAAGCTCACAACTTGGTTTGTTTTTGTCTGCTTGGAATGAGCAAGAGGGTCTCTAATCTCTGGGTGAACCCATCAGAATAGAGTTTGGAAAGCAAGCAAGTAAGTGTGTGTGTGTGTGTGTGCGTGAGAGAGAGAGGGCGGTTTTCACACACACCTTTCTGGGAAAGGTCAGGACTTTTGTTCTCCAGATTGCACTTAGTGGCCTTTTTCTCTCTCACTACTTCAGTGGTTACCTCAAAATCTAAACTTCAGTCTTGCAGAGACATTACATGATACAAACTAAAATTGTTGATGTGTAAGGACCTGCTTCAATTAGTTCTCCCAAGAAAGCAGAACTCTTGAAACTTGCGTTGTTTCAAAAGGAACTTTTATTGAGAGTTAATGACAGCAGGAGAGTAAGAAAGGATCTGAAATGTTCCCTTGCGAAACGTTACATTAAAAGTGCCCTTTCAAAACCCCTCCCCAGTGCCCAATCAGTCGGTTTGATTTAGCCAATCCACAGGTGTTAAATTATTGTGGGAAACCAGCGATAAGGCGCCATTCTCAAAGCTGTCAGTTCCTCTGCGGCTCCATCCCATCCGACTGGAGATAAGGCAGATGGCTGCAGGCACATTCCTCCTTCCTTTCACACCCCAAGAAAGGTACTTCAAAAGAGGATAGAACAAAATAAAGGAAATTGTAGGCTCCCCGAACTGTCCCCCTCCCTCTTGGCACAAACCTCCCACCTCCCACCAGAATGACAGCACCCAAAATGAAGTGAAATGAAAATGCATTGAAAATACATTGAGTGTCTGACATGATGGCAGAATTGGTGCTACAAATCAAGAATCAAAAATTGCCCTCCCTCCCTCTAGCGTGCAGTCCCAAAAGAAGAGGCTCTCTGGTCCTCTAGTAACCTCCACACAGGGGTGTCAGCCCTCCCAAAATCCTCTCTTGCTTCCCAGGGACCTTCTCCAGGGGAACGGATGGGGCTGTTTGGGGCAAGGCTTGCGAGCAAGCGCAACCTAGCTGCCCTTGCAGGAGCTTTGGTTGGGTGCTGTCCTCTTGGTGATGCTGACAGGCCAGACGGTGCGAGGGAGCACGAGGGGTGTGTAGCTATGTGGGAAGGAGACAGAGAAGCTGGGCTGCCCTCCATGTCCAGACCTGGCTTTGCTCGTTCATTCCAGGCCTGCATTTTCCAGAGCGGGCAATTAGTTGCCAAGTCCCAGGAGCCCTTCTTAGCCTTGGGGCTGGCTGGACAGAGGAAGGATCCGGCCAGGAGCTCCCTCTGATCCCACCCTGTCCCCCTGAAGGTCTGAGGCTCCCCAGTTTGGGGGTGTGCTGAGGGGATTCTCCTGGTCTTTGTGGAAAAACCTTCTTTGATCAGTGAAATACAGATATTAAGGAGTCGGCCGCCGTGTGCAATCAAAGCTTGATGAAGTTAGTGACCCCAGAAGATGATGAAGCTGACGAGGGCAGGGAGCTCCTGCCATCCCCCCAAAGAGAGGTTGGCCAAGAAGAGGCTGGCCCCAAGGCAGAGCAGCCCCCGAGTGGTGAGTCCTGTTTTCCAAACCCTGAAATTGCCAGGAGATTCTTACTGTACCTGAGCCAGTAGCAGCATCCCCATCTTCCTGGGGCTAAGAGGACCTTGCTTGGGCCTCGGTCTCAATTTAAGAACATGGAGGACAAATTGCCAAGCCCACTGTAAGGACCCACTTCAACCCACATCTTAAGAAAGCAAAACTCTTGAAAACAATTTCTTCCAACAGGAACTCTTAAAGTAGTTGATAGCAGGCATAATAGACAGGATCTGAGGGATTCCCTTACAGATCGATATTTTAAAGTGTCCCTAAGCAAACCCCACCCCACTGTTCATCTGGGCGGTTCAGACTGGCAAATCCCCAGGTGTTAATTCCATCGATGGGAAAGGAAAGATAACATCAGTCCGGCTCCGGTTGTGCACGATCATTCCACAGCTCTTCACACCTCCTTTTGAGGACAGAGAAATAAACCAGGTCCCAGAGGTTTGTATCTCTTTCCCCCCCTTTTCCTAGCTGCCCCGTAGGGAGGAGAAGTTCAGAGGGGTGCATAGTATAGGAGGCAATTTGTTACATTGTAATGGTTAGCAGCCAGGAAGGCAAATAAACAAAAGGTTACTTTGTAGTGAATAGAGGAAGTGAAAGTAATAAACCCCCATGCATATTCCCCCTCCCCCTTGGGAGTATGGCAGAATCCAGGGAAGGGTGAGAATTGGTTTTAGATCAGAGGAGATAGAAAGGAAATATAACTGGATTCTGACACCCATCGTGACTGGGCCTGGGGTCCAATTCTGCCTTCAGTTGGTTGGAGGGCAGCCAGGTGATCGGGTTCCCCTTAACCAGTTTAGAGCTCTGGAGTGGCTTTGCTTTTCCCGGGATCCCCTACCTTAACATGGCCCGGGCAGAGGCCCAGAGCGGCCAGCTCTTCATCCATCACAGCCGCAAGAGCTGTACCCGATGCTGCAGATGCGAAGGGAGTCTTGCAAAGGGTCGCCCCTCCTGAATTTATAGGTAATGGGAGTTTCATTTGCCATTGTGATGTTGCTTTCTCCAGTTTGGTTGTTGCTTTGAATTGTGGGTCCCTTTTGGTTCCCCTCCTTTCTCGCCATCTCCTAGTTTCAGATAACGGATTGAGAAGTCATTCAGGGCTCACCTCAAGCTGCACCGAGTTGTTTGCTTATTTGGGGCAGGGCAGGGGCCTTGCTGCCTTTTGCTTGGGTTGCTGCAGCCCCAGCAGGGCCAGAGTGCAGCTGCTGGGGCCACGTGGCCCTAGTTCGGGAAGCGCTGGCCTGAAGGCCTGGGAATGGAGGGTCATCTACGGCTGGTAGATGTCCTAGAACGGGTAGGCATGCTGGCTCAGGAATTCTGGGAGTTGAAGTCCATGAGTCATAAAAGAGCCGAGGTTGCCTTCCCCTGCCCTAGAAGATCAACTGGAGAGTCCCATGAAGGGAGGATTTGCTCAGGGGTGGGGTTTTCTCCCCAGAAGATACATGTCGTCCCATGGCTGCCTCCTCTCAGATAAGCCAAGCCGGGGGGGGGCAGCAGAGGAAGGGCTGCTGCTTGTTAAATTCCCTTTGCCAGGCCTGCTGGACCTCAGGTTGGTTGCCCTTCAGGCATTGCCCATGAGCCTGGCCATGGCAAGCTCTGCAGAGGGCACCTGCTTGTGCCTTGCTGATGAGGCAGCGATGGTTTTGCAAGTGCCTGGGAAGGCCGTGAATAGATGAGCTGTAGCTGGGCCTGGAGAAAAAGGAGTCCCCCCCCCCCCCCCCAATGTCTTTCCCGGACAATTTTGGGGAGGGGTGAAGCTCACCTGCGGTCTCTTCCTTTAGGCTGCCTGGATGTCTCCAGTGAGTCGGATTTCAATAGCGCCAGCATCTTTGTACCAGCTAGGTCAGTTATTCCTACATTCTCGTTTTGAAAGAGGGGGGGGAGTCTGGAGGAGGAGGAGGAGGCCTGCACCAGGAGGTGGGGGGGGGAGTGAGCAGATCGCTCTTTCGGGCTGTTTGGAGGGCAGCTGTTCCCAGCACTGTCATCTGGTTCACAGCAACCCTACGTTTCCCTCCACCCAGAAGGGAAATTAGCAAACCCAAATCGGCAGCAGAATTCAGTCACAGGGTTTAATTCCCTGCGCCCTTTTTCTGACTCTGAAGGGGAAAGAGGCTGGTCAGTGGGCATATCTGGGCTTTGAGCCCTCAGCCACCGAAGGACCTCTAAGGAAGGAGCTCCCTCGAAATGGCTCTCCTGTGTCTCTGCTGAGCTTTTGGATAGCCTCGTGGGTTTCTTCTGCCGTTCTTTACTTTTGCCCGTTGTGCCTAACCCTGTGAGATGGGTTGAGCTGAGAAAGAGTGACCGGCCCAAAGTCCCTCAGCTGCTTTCATGCCTAAAGTGGGATTAGAAGTCAGAGTCTCCTGATTTCTAGCCTGGTGCCTTACTGGACCAATCTGTTGATCCTGCTTTTATCTGCAGCATGGAGAGAAGTTGTGTGACCCTGAACCTTGATGGAATTGTGCAGGTCCTGGATTGCCACCTTCATGATTCAACCACTGGGATGATGACGCGGATTGCAGTCTTGAAGTGGCTGTACCACCTGTACATCAAGACACCACGCAAGGTAGGCCTTTAGACCCAACCTGATCTTGAGAAACGGGTCTTATTGGTACTGACCTTTGTTTATATTGGAGCCATTTAAATAGCAAATCTAATGTCACCTGAACTGAGCAAATAATTTCTTGATTTTTCCATAGATGTTACTCAGAAATAAGATGCGTTCTTCATTTACCCATGTGACAAATTCATTATGTTTGGTGCATACAAAGCAGCATGTCCACCACTGGTTGCTTGCCATCTGAGGAGCTGTGTCTCTCCTTCAAATAAAAAAAGGGGGAGCAGGGGAAGGTCAGCCACAGAAACACAATGGAGCCTCTTTTGGCAGCTGTAGCTGCTGCTTTGTGCACCAAAGTTCTGGGCATGGCTCTGGACTTCTCTTGCGCTTAACATTGAATGATCATTTCAACTATCATTCAGCCTGTCTGGATTGAAGCACCTTCCAAGTTCTCTGAAGTGGAAGTATAGGCTTTCAGACATCTAATACTGGAATCGGTTCTTCATCGGGAAGACCTTCAAAGAAGTGGGCTTAATGGGCAATAGTCATAACCAGGCAGAAGAGAGAGATTCTGGATGTTCAGACCCTTGGAAAAATGAGTTCTAATCCCTTAGGGAAGGAAAATAGGTATGTGTGTTTTTGTGTGTGATTTGTACTCACCACAATGAACCAAATAGAATAGTGAAACCCTGAAGGATAAAGGGAGCACAGTTGTGCCCTACATGAAGACAAAGGATTGTTGCTGGTGACTTGTGATACAACAATTTCCAAAAATTCTGGAGCATCCTTCCCCTCAAAGCACTGGCCCGTCCTTGATATCCTTTCTGAAACCCCTTAAAACAGAGGTGGGGATCTCAAGAAAATGATGAGGTGATTGCATTGTCTGTAACTTTGAATCTGCTCTCCCCTAGTCCTTTAGGGCGCTCAACCATGAAGTGGAATGGGACAACTCACTGTGGGACAACTTGCCACAGGACAATTCAACAATTTAATTTAATTATTGTCATTTCAGGTTTTATTTCGTCCCTCATTTTGCATCCTTTCTTTAGTGATTCTATTCCACAATTTCTTTGATGTTATTGTAACTCTTGTCCTGTGGCGAGTTATCCAGACCTAGACCCACAATGAAGGGCATTCCTGCCATGCCTCTTTCTTGACCAGACCTACCTCAAAGGCTGACAGAGAATTGGATATATAGCAGCACTCTAATTTCCCAAAGAGGAAAGAGGGTGGTCAAGGGCTGTTTTCTTTCATTCAAGGCTGTGGGGTGCAGAATTGTGAATTTAAATAGCAAAAGGTGGATTCAAAGGTTTAAAAAAGGTATCCTATGGCAAAGAGCAATGGCCCAGGGAGGCCATGGCCTCTCCTTCACTGAACGAGAAGTTGGGCCCCACAGCCTCGATGTCCCCTTTGGTTTCATGATTTTACCAAAAATAGAACAGCCTGTTAGACCGCTCAGATGTCTGCCACCATCTTATTTGTAAAGTTTTTTTATTCCTGATTTTCTGCAATCATAACTATAACAATTTTTATAGCATGACTGCTTTAAATTCTTGAGAATTGTAGGCCACTCTGGTTGCGAGGTGTTATCCCTTCATATACAAGGGGAGTGTCTCAAACTGGGAGTGGGTCCTGTGTGGAGCAACACAAGGCAGGGATAGAGGTGTTCTGTGAGGAAGATGGGCAGGTTCGAAATATGATATAGAAATAAATAAAACGTTACATGTGTCAAACTTGACTCCATAGTTGCCTGCACCTGCTTTCACTCGCAGTTTGCCAAACAGTGACAGGAGGAGGGTGGTGAATTCCTAAGGGGGGGAGGCTATGGAATGCGTGAGGGCCTTCTGTTGCCGGCGAGACATTATCTACCAAAGTCAGGTTATGAAGAATGTTTGAGCAGCGCAGGCAATTTTTCCCAAAACAAAAGAACTATGAACTGTGGGCAGCCCAGAGGGGAAAAAGCGGTTTTACCTCTGTGGGTTTTCACAGGTAAAATCCCAGAATGGACTTTGCTTTCAATAAAGCTACAGTCTTGGTCATCCTAAAGAGCCAGGAGTTTCTTTTGTTGAATGTGCCAAATAGGACAGTTGACCCCATGATGTTTTTCGACTTGTCTCCTTGAAGGTTTCTTTGCTTTTCAGATGTTCCGGCACACGGATAGCTTATTCCCCATCTTATTGAAGACCTTATCTGATGACTCTGACGAGGTAAGAGAGCTTCTCTGCTGTTGTATTATTCACTTGCAAAGCATCTTCGTGGGCTGCTTCGTCCTGGCCATGAGTGTCGAGGTTCCTCTGTCCCAGGGATACAGAGATTTCTGAACTGCTTTTGCATGACTCTTGACTATTCTACTGCAGGGTTTTTGAAATTTTCCTTCTTTTGGCCCTTGAATCAATAAAATGAATTTGTGTGATCCCCGTTTTTGTTTAGTTTTGTTCCCCCAGCATAGCCATTTTTACTGTCACTTTCGTTGATCGTTATTACCTACTTAGCTTTCTGGGAGTCACCCAGAGTTGGCAGTGGGCAGCCTTGGACACTGAATAAAGGAATTCATTCTTGCTGGGGAAAAAGAGCACGTTTTGGGGAGCTGGTTCCTTCCAGTGAGCTTCCTTGGAGGTTGTCTCTGAGCTTCTGATCCAACCAGGAATTCCTCTGGGACGGGTCCTGGCTTTCTCGCAGACATGGAGGCCTATGTCCACTCTTCCTGAAATATTCTCTTGAGTTTTTTCTCTCTCAGAGGAGATAGCGCCTTTATGTGTTATTAATTATATGCCCATTTAACTTCGACATTTTCTATCCCCACTTCCCCCCCCCCCCCGCCATTCCTTCTGGCTCTTGGAAGGAGCATCTTAAGGTGATGCTTTATAGACTCAGATCTTTCCATTTTATGTTAATTGTGGTTAGAATAAACCAAAGCCTTGTGCTGCCGGTTCTTGGCAGGGTCGTGATCAGAAACTGCTGCCGTTCTTGGATTGTGCTTTTCCCACTTCTTGGTACGGATTGGTGGGCTTTGGCCCTGGTTAACTCCTCCTCTGCTGTGATTGCCAGACAGTCGGTCTCTTGACAGGGACGGTGTCCCCGAGGGCCTTTGGGCTTCTCAGGGAGAGCCATCCTTGTGGCCTTGGATTCCCAGGGCTCCCGAACAGGCTTCGTTCATTCTTCATTTGCTGCATGGGAAACTCTGGCTGTTTGCTGAGCCCAAAGTGGGCATGACTGGAGGAAGTGGGTGCGTGACCTGAGGTGTCTGCTTCCAAAGGGGAACTGAGGCATGGGTGGGAATATGTGGGTGCTCTTGTCCAAGCCAAGTATTTGTTGGGATTGTAGGGGTATACGTGGCGTTACCAGAGTTTCAAGGGATGGGAAAGAAAAAAACACTTTTTAGACATTTAAACTGCTGAATCAAGCCAAAGGAAGCACCTGTTTGCCCATGCCATTTGTGGAAGGAACTTCCCATTTTTGCTTGGCAGAAGGTGAGTGGCAGAATTGCCCTGGTTTTCTTTGGAGTAGCTCTGCTTCTTTAGCTGGCATGAAGGCTCCTGGGAGCTTTATAAGGGCCAGCCAGGGAGTTTGGCTCTTCGTGTTCTCCACCAAACCTGCCTGCAGTTTGCTCTGGTGGATGGAGGCTCAGCCTGGTCTGCCCCGTGCACCCTGGGCAAGCCTTGATGCCCCATCCTTCCCTTGGCCCTTGGCATAAGTCGGTTGTCCTGGAGGGGGCCCTTAAGGCAGCGGGAGGGCCTGCCCCAGGCAGAGGAGGGACGTGCAGCCCCTCTTCTCACCTGGAAGATTTGACGAAAGTGTCTCTTCTATGGCAATTGTGCAGCTCTTGGGTGAGCCTGGAAATTTGAGTCTGAAAAGGAGTCTTGGCATCTAAAGGGCCACTCTCAAGCTAGCTCAGCGGCATTTCCATGGGGCAGGCAGGGACAGAGGGGCCCTCCTTCCCCCCCCTTCTTCCTGGGCAGAATGGCTTATATTGGTTCCGGAGACCCCAGCCTTCCCCCACGGCCTTCCCCCATGCAGCAAAGACAACCTGACAGCCTTACTTTGGGATTCTGGCCCTCTTTTCCCCACGGGCATCCTGAGCTCTTGGCAGCATGTAATGCTGCAGATTTAAGCCAAACTGGATCTAACAGGGCTGCAGACTTCTCCGCCTGCAATCTTCTCAGGCATAGCAGTGGAGGAGAGTGTCAGTGTGTGTGTGTGTCCTTGCACGCTTCGGTATGTGTGTGCAGGGAAGCCTGCCTTTGAGCAGCAGGAGGAAATGCTTGCGGAGCTGGGAGGCCAGGCGTGTGACTGGTTGAGGTGGAGGCAAAGTCAGCTGCTTCCCTTGGGATGATTTACCTCCCCTCTGAGCAAGCCCAGCCCTGTGTAAAGACCCCCTGCATTTTCCCAAAATCCTTTTTCTCAGATCCTTGGTCTCTCTGCCAATCAGCAGAAGGTCATGTGAGCATGGGTGGTGGAAGATGAATACCAGCTGCCTCCTTTCATGTTCATGGGGTGCCAAGGAGAACAAAGGGGTCCTTGTTCACAATGTAATCCCCCTCCCCCAGCATGCCTGTTCACTGCCATTTTCCCCCAAGACGCATTTGAAGCCCATGATTCCTTGGAGAATTGAGCCAGGCTCCCTCCTTCCTCCTCCCAGTGTGCCCCAAAGAGGCCCCGGTGCTGCTTTCCGACGGGCTTCTGCAGTTCCCTCTGCTGGAGCAGAGAGTTGGGAGGAGGCCCGTCTGCTGTTGGGTGGGAGGGGAAGGGTTCTTCCAGGGCTGGGAACTGGGAGCCGGAGGTGCTGCTGAGGAAGGAGCAGCTAATGGCTCTGCTGGCACCAGCCCTGTTGCCATGGCAGTGTTGGGTATTTGTGGCTTTCCTTGCCCCTTGCCAGCTTCTCCCGTAGCTCACACCACACAAAGACAGAGAGAAAAGCTGCCTGGGGTAGGCTCACTGGAGAGACGTGCCCTGCATGTGAATGGCTGCCCTCCCCCACCCCGGCAGGTGCCCCGGGTGCCCCCAGAGAGGGCCTGCAGGTGGAGTACTGTGTGTGTGGGGGGGAAACGCCTGGTTGTTTGTTCCCAGGGCATCGGGACGCTTGGCTTCCAGAGGGAGGGATATGTTTCCTGGCTGTCTTAGAGGATTTCTGAATGAGACAAAAGGCCTTTCATCCCTTCCACGATGGAAACCAAAATAATAAGGAAACAGGAAAGAGAGCCAAGGAAAAGAGAGTGGCAGAGATGCCCCCTTCTCAGAGGCTGAACACTCACCTCGCATCACCCTGGAAGAGAGGAGACCATAGGGTGCTGCTAGTCTTCTCCACTGCTACTTCACTTTTTTCCTTTTCCTCTTTCCTTTCTTTCCTTTTGTTCCTGTAAGGACCCCCCTCAATTTACATCTTAAGAAGACAGAACTCTTGGAACGGGTTTTCCAACAGGAATCTTTATTAAGAAAAACTGACTGAAGGCGTGCTAGACAGGATCTGGGGAACCCCCCTGATCATTCAATGTTTTAAAGCGTTCCCAAGCAGTCCCACCCCACATTCCTTCCGGTCAATCCAAATTGGCAGATGGCTGGGTGTTAAATCCATCGGATCCCAAACGTTGCAATCTTCCCCCCCTTTTTCCTTGCTGCCGGTAAAAGGAGGCTTCATAGGGAGTGAGATCAAAGGCTTTAATTTAAGGACTGGCAAAGCATTGTTATGGTTAGTACTCCAGAGAGGGAATCCACAGAGGATGTTACTTTGTAGTTGATAGGAGGAATGCCAGTCATAAACACCCATGTTTACTCCCCCCCCCCTTTGTAGTATGACAGAATCCCAAAGAGAGTAAGAATTGGGTTTTCTCAGAGTAGATAGCTAGAAATAAGATATAATTGGATTCTGACATCCGGCTCCCCTTAAAAATAAGAGAGGTCCACCTGTAGAGAAAACAAAACAGGAATAAAAGTTAGTCTGGCTTGTTAGGATACTCTGTATGAAACTTCTTTAAAAGCTTCGGGGCTTTGACATGATGTTTATGGACCCACTTGTTTTGAGAGGCGGGGAGGTGCTTCCATGCTACTAGGTATTGAGTTTCCCCACTATATTTTCTAGAGTCCAGGATTTCCCTTATTTCGAAGTGTTGCTCCCCTTCTATCATGATTGGTGTTGGTGGGGGGGGGGATTTTTGGCCGTAAGGGTGACTGTTGTTCTCTTTTCAGCAAACTGCAGTGGAAAATTGGGTGTATTTGCCTAAGATTCTTGGGTAATTCTAATTCTACTGTTACTGGGTTTATGATTCTTTTAATTGGAAAAGGCCCTATATATTTTGGTCCAAGTTTTTTACAGGGTTGTATGGATTTTAAGTATTTTGTAGACAAATACACCATTTCTCCTATAATGAATGGTGTGGGCTCCACCCTTTTCTTATCTGCTTGTGCTTTGTATGCTTGCCTAGCTTCCTCTAGAGCTTTTCTCACTATTGGCCAGGTGTTTTGTAATTGTTCCATCCATTCTTTCAATGATGGGATTGCCAGTTCGTTTGGGGTTCTACTGGCATGGGGTTGAAACTTTGACCGGTAGCTATTTGAAAAGGAGTGTAACCTGTGCTGGAGTGGACTGCATTATTGTAGGCAACCTCTGCGAAAGGCAACAGGTCCGTCCAATCTGACTGCTGGAAATTTAGAAAACACCTTAAATATTGCTCAAGTACTCCGTTACATTTTTCTGATTGACCATTTGCCTGAGGGTGATGGCTAGACGTCAGTCCCTGGGTGGTCCCTAAAAGAGATAGAAATTCCTTCCAAAACGCAGATGTAAATTGCACTCCCCTATCAGATATGATGCGTTGGGGTGCCCCATGCAATCTGTAAATATGTTGCACAAAAAGTTTTGCTAAAGCTTTTGCGGTGGGGATCTTTTGGCAAGGAATAAAGTGAACCTGTTTGGAAAATAGGTCCGTGACCGTCCAAATGACAGTATTCCCATTGCTTTCTGGTAATTCCACTATAAAATCCATGGCTATTTCCCTCCAGGGGGCTGAGGGATTTGCCACTGTTTGTAACAGTCCTGGCGATTTCCCTTGCAGCCTTTTTGCCATTGCACACTTGGGGCAGCTGGCCACGTAACTTTCTATGTCTTTTTTCATGGATGGCCACCAAAATTGCCGTTTAATTAAGTGCAATGTTTTTACAAATCCAAAATGCCCTGCTGATTTTGTGTCGTGGCAAAGTTGCATGAATGTGATCCTTTGGGTGGTCGGTATATATAACTTCTCCCCCACCCAAGGCAGTCCGTCTTTCATTGTGCACACGTGTTTATTTTTCTGGAACCATTCATCTGTTTCCAAACTTTTCCGGAATTCAATTCCGGTCTGGCTATCCAGCTGTGGTTTTAATTTAACTTGGGCTCTGGTAGTCACTGGCGCTGCCAGTTGTGATTCTCCCATGATCGGTTTAGAGTCAGTGGCTCGCATGCTGTTATATTGGGCCATGCGAGATAATGCATCTGCCAGAAAGTTTTTCCCCCCCGGCAAATGCTTGAGCTTAAAATTGAATTGGTGAAAATGCTGGGACCAGCAGGCTTGCTTGGGGCTGAGCTTTCTGGGTGTTTTCAAGGCTTCCAAATTTTTGTGGTCTGTCCACACCTGGAAAGGGATTTTATTGCCTTCAAGGAATTGGCGCCATGTAAGTTATGACCAACGTATCCCATATGCCTCTTTCTCCCACACGGGCCAGCGCTGTTCCGTTTCAGTGAGTTTCCTGGACGTATACGCGCAGGATTGCAATACTCCTTCATCATTTTCTTGTAATAGTACATCCCCCACTGCCACATCACTTGCATCCGCCTGTATTACGAAGGGTTTGTCCATGTCTGGGTGCCTCAGTACTGGTTCGGCAGAAAAAAGCCTCTTTAATCTCTCAAATGCCGCTTGGCATTCCATTGTCCATTTTAGTGGCTGGCTAGGTTTCACTGAGGATTCTCCCTTCGTTTTTAGTAAGTTCGTGCGGGGCAGGGCTATCTGGGCAAATGAGGGGATGAATTGGCGGTAAAAGTTTGCGAAACCCAGGAAACTTTGCAATTGCTTTCTTGTGCGAGGTGGTGCCCATTCTAATACTGCCCTGACCTTTTCTGGGTCCATTTCAATGCCCTGTGGGGATATGCGGTAACCTAGGTATTCTATTCTTTCCTGGTTAAATTCACATTTTGATAATTTGGCATATAGGTGGGCGGCTCGCAGTTTCTTTAAAACCGCTCTGACTAGGTTGACATGTTCCTCTTTTGATTCAGTGAAGATAAGGATGTCGTCTAAATAAACCAGGCCCCCCTTAAATAGGTGCTCCCTTAGTACCTCATTGATTAATTGCATAAATACTGCGGGGGCCCCTTGTAATCCAAATGGCAAAACTTTGAATTTGTAGCACCCCATTGAGCAGTTAAATGCGGTTTTCCATTCATCTCCTTCCCTAATTCTCACGCGGTAATACGCTTCCCTTAGATCTAGTTTAGTAAAAAAAAAATCCTTCCGAGAGGTGTGATAACATGTCCTTCATGAGGGGTAGGGGGTATAGGTTGCTTTCACTGATCGCATTAAGGAGCCTATAGTCCACGCATAAACGTAAAAAGCCGTCCTCCTTCTCTCTAAAGAGGACCGGAGAGGCCACCTTAGGTTTGGCTGGTTCAATGAACCCCCTTTCTAGGTTTTTCTTTATAAATCTCTCCATTTCCTCCTTCTCCTTTGCTGCCGGTAAAAGGAGGCTTCCTAGGGAGTGAGATCAAAGGCTGATGGCCGCATTGTTATGGTTAGTACTCCACAGAGGGAATCCACAGAGGATGTTCCTTTGTAGTTGATAGTAGGAATGTCAGTCATAAACACCCATGTTTACTCCACCCCACCCCCCTTTGTAGTATGACAGAATCCAAAAGAGAGTAAGAATTGGGTTTTCTCAGAGTAGATAGCTATATATAATTGGATTCTGACAGTTCCTTTCCCTTTTGCTTCCCTATATAGCCATCCAGCTTGCAAATGTGACTCTGGGTGGCTAACAATAGATTAAAATAATAAAATGATTTCAAGAACAAGAATATATATTTATAAACACGTCCCATTTCTGCATAATTTCCCCCAGTGCTTCACCTGCTGCTGTGATGGGATCCTTTGCAGGCCTCAAGCTCCAAGGCTGCCTCTTGACTGGGTCTCCAGGCCTGTGTCTGGCAGCCTCCAGGACCCCCCTTGAGATCAGCAGAGGGCAACTGACCAGGGCCCCCTTGTTGCTTTCCGTTAGGCGCTTGGTTGCCCAGGGTGAAGATAGGATGCTCTGGTTGGCTTCTGCACAGACCCTGCAGCGGCTGGCTTTGTCTTGCCTTTCCATCAAGGCGGTGCATAGAGCAGTTCCTGCCCTTGAGGCACCTGATGAGATAGTTGGGCTAAGCGAAGTTGCCCGTTGGAAAATAGACCTGAGATTGACTCTCCTCCATCCTTGTCCAACAAACTTCTCTCCTGAAACTGAGAGCCACACGCTCACTAGCGTGTGCCTGGGGTGAGCCCAGTCTTACCTTTTGGAAGTCCCAAAGTGCATCTTGGAATGACCCCAAGGCTAGGTGGGGAAGAGGGACAAAGGATACCTATGAGGAGACCCTGAATTCAAGTCCCAGTTCTCAGCTGACCCCATGAATTCTGGGATGCCTCTTCAGAGTTGCAGAAAATCTGAAGGAGGAGGTCCTCTGCTCTCCGGATGTTTGCTTCTGGGTCAGTCTGTGTGGCAGCTGCTGCTGCTGCTGCTCTTCAGGAAACAGCCGGGTTGACCAGCAGCTGGATCTGCTGGCTCATGTGCAGCCTGATAGCCTACACAAGGAGGGGCTTTGGAGAGCCAGGGACACAAAATTATTCAGGGGCAGCACTGAATTCCTGTCTTTTCCTTTCTCCATTTTCATGGTTAATTTAAGGACTGGCAAGGGTGGAGAAACCCAGAATTACAGTTATCACCTCCAGTAGGATGATGATGATCCATCAAGTTGGCATCAGCTCTTAGCAACCACATAGATGGATCTCCATGATGGTGTCCCTCTAATCTGGTCTTTCATGTCTTTCAACACACAACCCCACCCCCCACCCCCCACTGTATCTGAGTCCTTGCTGCCAGTTGTCCTCTTCTTTCCACTTTTCCCAGCATCGGAGCATTCTCCAAAGAGCTGAGTCTACACATCACGTCTAAAACATTATTATAGAATAGAATAGAGCTGGAAGGGACCTTGGAGGTCTTCTAGTCCAGCCCCCTGCTCGAGCAGAAGAGCCTATACCATTTCAGACAAGTGACTGTCCAGTCTCTTCTTAAAAACCTCCAGTGATGGAGCGCCCACAATTTCTGGAGGCAAGCTGTTCCACTGGTTAATTGTCCTGTCAGGAAGTTTCTCCTTAGTTCCAGATTGCTTCTCTCTTTGGTCAGTTTCCAACCATTGTTTTTTGTCCTGCCTTCTGGTGCTTTGGTGAATAACGTGACCCCCTCTTCTTTGTGGCAGACCTCAAGTACTGGAATACTGCTATCATGTCTCCCCTATTTCTTCTTTTCTTTAGACTAGCCAAACCCAAGTCCTGCAGCCGTTCTTCGTATGTTTTAATCTCTAGGCCTTTGATCATCTTAGTTGCTCTTCTCTGAATTTTTTCCAAACTCTCAACATCTTTTTTGTGATATGGTGACCAAAATTGGCTGCAGTATTCTAGGTATGGTCTCACTAGGGTTTTATAAAGCGATACTAATAGTTCGCACGATGCCTCCGTTTATGCAACCCAGGATTGTATTAGCTTTTTCGCGTGCTGCTGCACACTGCTGGCTCATAGTCAAGTGATCGTCCACTAGGATTCCAAGGTCCCTCTCACAGTTACTGTTTTTGAGCCAGGTCTCACCTAATCTCTACTTATATCTTTGATTTTTCCTGCCTAGATGTAAAACTTTGCTTTTCTCCACATTAAAACTCATTTTGTTGGATAGGGCCCATTGTTCCAATTTGTCAAGATCTTTTTGAATCCTGAGCTTCTCTTCTGGGGTGTTGGATACTCCTGCCAGTTTGGTGTCATCTGCAAATTTGATGAGTTCCCCTTCTATCCCCTCATCTAAGTCATTGATGAAGATGTTGGAAGAGTCCTGGGCCTAAGAGTACTGGGTTGGAGACTTGGCCAAAACATTGTCCTTGAAGGAACCACCCCCTCCCTCAAGTAATTATTATTAACACCTGTCCAAACCAATCACAGGTCCCCTCCTTGGCAGCCTTAACCAACTGGAGGGACATGATTTAAGAGGGGGCTGCAAGAGCCCTGCCCACCTTCTCAGGGGCAAGAGGACCAAATTCCCTGCAGATCCCTTTGCAAGATTTGGCTCCACATTCTTCCTGGTGCTGCCCATTTCCTTGTGGCCTCATCAGCCATTCTCTCTCTTGCTGATCCCAGGTTATCCTCAAGGACCTTGAAGTCTTGGCAGAGATTGCCTCCTCCCCGGCTGGCCAGACGGAAGGCCGAGGGCTGCAGGAGGGCCCCGGGCTCCGGTTGGAACAACTGGACCTGACTGTACCCACTTCAGCTAAAAGTAGCCAGGCTGTCTCGTCCTCCGGTAAGTGGCAAAGGGAGTATGTTCTGAGCAGTCCTGGGCTTTGGCCTCTCATTCCAAGGGAGGCCAGGATAGAGGTGGCTTCTCATAATGGTAGAGGAGAAAGCTCTTCTGCCCCGTCTGTTTCAGATGTGAAGTTCTCCTGACAGGTTTTGCTGCTGCTTTCTTGGGGGCTGGGGGAATGGAGTGAGGCCTTTCCATTTTTAGGTTGGATTGTGATGCTAGTAAGAGCAGGGGGGCCGGGTTGTGCCAATGGTATTGTAATGGAATCAAAATCTTGGCTTTCTTCACCTCATCTTGATCTTTAAAGCCAACTTCTTCTCCTTGTCCCTGCACACTAAACCTGATCCGGACAAAATGAACGAGTGGTCTCTGTAAAAAATAGCTGAGAGGTGCCGCTAGGCTGTTGGCTCTGTGGAGACTGCCCCGTTTGGGGAAGCAAAGAGCTATGGGGCTGGGAGGGCCGCCGAGGCTGTCTTACCCTTCCTGTAGCATGGAAGCGGTAGTGGTTGATCTGGAAGCCTCCATTGCATTGATCGTTGTGGGGGAGCTTGGGGTGGGGGTGGGGGTAATGACCAGCCTGCTGATCCAATAAAAACACTTCACCACCAGGTAGCAGGTCTGGCTGTTGGGTTTTGCAAAAGGTTTTTATTTCACAAGGAGCCCTTTCCTCCCTGAGGATCTGAGCAGGCTCCAATTCCTGTTTTGGTGCAAACTCTGCTGAGATTGTTCTCTGGCACCAGACAGTTCCACTCCATTGTCCAACATAAATCATGCCTGGCTCTTGTGGGTGACTCTGCTGAAGATTCTCTCAGTTTATTCTTAAATTCATGGCCTTCCGTATATCTAAGTTGGAAAGGATATTTCTGCACGCTTGAGTGCACCTTCCAGGGCTCGTTCCTTGTCTGTCTTTTCCAACCATTAATGCTTGCAAAGAAGCATTAGAGGAAATGAAGTAAGCCTTTAAATCTTCAGATAGGCAATTCAGCCTATAAAAATCTTGGCAATAGGGAGAATTCGAGAATTTCTGGGACTCACCGGGTAAAGAACAACCAGGTTTGGAAGCCTGTGATGGAAAATTAGAGAGATCCAGAAAATGTGACGTACCTCTGGGAAAACCTTTCAGATTCAGATCCAAGGGAGGTGGGCCTTCCCTTAAATGGGGATGGAAGGGGCGGTGAAGGTAAGGGGGCGATTGACACACCAGCAGCCCTTTCTCCTTGGGTTCTTTGCAGGCCTGGCCTGCAAGTTTGTCCTACTTATCCAGATCTTTGGGAGATAATCTGGTGATGGATTTTTATTTTTTTTTCCATAACAAGTTTTATTAGGTTTTTTTGTTTGTTTTACAGCCAAGTGCTTATAACACATCGTGGAGATAGGGCACTCCATAGAACACAACAAAAAATACAGTCATACATATACAATTTAAACTACTTCTTTGAAGGTTCCCTCTCTATTTTATCAATAAAAAAGGAAGAAAGAAAAAAGAAAAAAAGAAGAAAGAAAAAACACACAAAAACAAAAAACAAAAGTTATCAATCATATTTTCACCCGTTTTCAGGCTTAACCAACTTTCAATTAATCTATTTCAATTTAGTCTTGCATAAACATATAGTATACAATTCGAGCATTCCTAAAATATAAATTGTTTCTCACCTATATCTATTATTCCAATTTCAATTTATATTTCTCAATCAAATTATATCTCTTATTCTATTCTATTTCACATACATATTTTGTAAATACACATAAATTTATATATTTTAAAACCGTTACATAAGACATAATAATATAATAACATTATAATAATAATAATAATAGGACAATAATTATTTCTATCATAAACTAATAATATAACTATTATATCTTAATATTTCTCAACTATATTCTATTTCATATACTCTATCCAATATTTTTATAAATCAATCCAAGTCCCTAAAAATTCCTCAATTGTTTCAATTTAGTCCATTTAATACTTCACTAATTACCATTCAATTCTTGTAAGTAAAAATATCAATAATACTTCACCAGTCTCAATCTCAATCTCACTCCTTTAATTTTAAATTTTCCAATTTTTCCAATTGCCATTCCAAACCATAATCAAATCCATAATTTAGATCTAATGTTGACTCAAACCAGAGTAACCTTAAAAATCTCGAAAATATTAGCTCAATCAACGTCCAAAAGCCCTTTTTACCCATCAGATAAAATTTTAACTCTCATTTTTAAATC
Source organism: Azemiops feae (assembly GCA_023970755.1). Lineage (NCBI taxonomy): Eukaryota > Metazoa > Chordata > Lepidosauria > Squamata > Viperidae > Azemiops > Azemiops feae. The sequence goes on from JALGBA010000315.1 coordinate 473,476, forward strand.
TAATTCTAGCTTTCTTTTTGTGCCAGGTAGGTTTCCACAGCAGGGCCTCTAGATCCTCCCATCTTAGTGACTGGCTAAAGGCCTTTTCCCACCATTGAGTCCAATCATATTCTTTTTCTCTTTTATCTAGTGTTGTCTGTACTGTCATGTTGTCAATGTTTTTGGTGCCTCGTATTTGGAAGTCCAATCCTGTTGCTTTTAAAGTTGTAAATGTTTTAGTTGAGTTCTGCCTTTGATCATCAAAGATGTCCATCATGTGGGATGTGTCCTCTTCCTCTTCAATAGATTCAATAGATTCAATAGATTGTGAATGTATTCCATCCATCTCATTAAGTTGTAATTGTGTATCATAGTCAATCAAAGGTTGAGCTTCAATTTTTAATTCTGAGTCCTCCTTTTTGCTAAGCGTTCTAATATGTTCTTTAAATTCCATTCTCATTTCCAAAACTTTTTCTAATATAAGTCCATAATTAATCTGTGAGTAGGATTCCATCCTCTTTTTTTTTTATAGAAGTTCAGCTTAAAAAATAGATTGCAGCATTATAAAATATAGAACCCAAACAGAAATATATTTCCAAACAAAGATAGAAAAAAGCCAATAGTCAAGTCCAGCACAGAAATAAAAGAAGCAGCAAGAGTCCCAAGTAGCAGTCAGTTGTTATGTTGTAATCCAGTCTGGGCATCACGCCAAAATCAGGAAGTGAGAGTTCAACTGGAGAAAGTTACATTGTATCAGTCATAGTTTCTGGGCTTCATGCCAAGTCCCAGATTGCATTGTATTCAAAACAATCTACATAAGTCCGCCCAGAGAGCAGAAAGTTTTTTAGGCAATACTGTTCAGGAGGGGGGGGAAGAGAAAAAAGCATTCCACCCCCTCCCTAAGGGTTTTCACCTAAACTGGAGATAGACGAGCCGAAAGAGAGAGTCACAGTAAGGGTTTTTTTTTTTCAGGATGCCCGAATTCCAACTGCTTATATAAACAAAATAAAATAATAAAAAACAATAATTATTTTTCCAAAGCCCGTTTTCCCCAGTGATCAAACGCTGCTTTCTCAAAATAGGGAAATAGTTCTTAAAGCTGTTAGCAGGGAAATAGGTAAATTAACAAGAGGGAAGGAAAGGTCTCACCCGGATCTTCCACGGTGGTTCTTTTTGCTTAGATGTTGCTGTGACTTTCGGCTGGAGCAGCTGAGTGATCGGCCATGTTACTGGCCGATCTTTTCCCCGTCTGCCCAAAGGTGATTTTCTCGGACCACAGAGGGAGGTGCCGCTCCCTCCGCGATCGACGAGTGCCCTCCTCTATGGTGGTCGCCCCTCCAGGGCGACTTTCGACCCTGTCCAGGGTCTACCGGCGGGGGGAAACCGGACGGCAAAGAGAACAAGTTCTTTGCACGTCCGCGGGCGCTGCAACCGGAATCGGAAGTCTGGTGATGGATTTTGTAGATTAGTACTGAGCAATTAAACAAAATGTTTCATCTTCCCAGGAGAATTTCATTTTCAACTTCTCATGGAACTGTTAGAAATTCAGCTGAGTTTTTTAAAAAAAAACTATTGAAAATAGGTGAATAATAGTCTTCTTCTCTGCCAGCTTCTCTGAGATATTGTGTTGTGTAGGGTTGTCTCTGCACCCTCAGGAGGGCCCGCATGGAGTTGCAGGAACTCCAGAGACATTTTACCATTTTTTTCTTTTACTTGGAATCTGCAGGAGGACCAGACTCCTTAAATTCAGGAGTGGGAACGAGAAGCCCTTGCTAACAACGCCCTGCAGATGCCTTTGCTGTCTGCAGAAAGGTTAGGGTCTCCGTCCCTCTTCTTTAGGTGACCTCTGCTGTTTACCTTCCAGGAGCCAAGAGCATGGGGTGCTCTCCCTCTACCCCCACCATGAATTCCTACTTCTACCAGTTCATGATCAACTTGCTCAAGAGATTCAGTAGTGAGCGGAAGCTGCTGGAGACCCGGGGAGCTTTCATCATCAGGTGAGCTCAGGCCACATCTTCTCCTGCCTCTGAGTAGTTTGTCCTTCATGGGTTGCCATGATTGGAGCCTCCTGCCAGCTCTGTGGTGGGCTATGGGCCAGCAGTGGTCCTTTTCTGGAGCTGGGGCCAGAAAGAACAACCTCCTGACCATCAAGTTAGCTGCAGTACTGTTTGGTCCTCAAGGGAAGGAAAAATTTGCCAGCACTTACTAAAGAGTTTAAAATTATACGCCTGTGTTTGGGAAATGCTCTTCAACAGCTGACCATTCTGAAATTGGGAATTATCCTGAAATAAATTCCTCTGGGCTTTTCCAGAATTAATTGCTTCCAGGCCCTGTTTTCAGTTCATCACAAATACTGGAAAGAGACGTCATTCTTGGTCAATTATTGGACTAACCTCATCCTAGATTGGTTTGGGGCTGGGGTCCCCAGTAGGCCAGAGCGAGGGGTCCAGCTATAGGGATTACCGGCTCAGGAAGGGGAGAGGAAAAAGCAGCTGAATTCCCAACAAAAGAGATTTGGACCAGTGTGGCTATTGGCTGCCTGTGTGTCTCCTTTGTAGCCTCTGAAAAGCTCACCTGTTGGCCTGGAGTAGGCAGTTTGGAGGCCTGGGCACACATCTGGCACTTTGAGAGCATGCAGTCACAAAATGGGACCTTGGAGGTCTTCTAGACAACCTGCTGCTACTATTTCAGACAAATGGCTGTCCAGTCTCTTTTTATGCTGATGATTGAGGGAGGGGGGGCTTCTCTGTCATTTGGGCTTGGCAAGAGGAGCCTCTGGTGAGGGTCTGGGCAAAGGGCTTTGGGAGATCCAAAAGAGGAGACTTCTTTTCTGGCTGCCCTTGAGGTTAGGGAGTGCAGAGCCTCCGTTCAGCCTCTGGAGAGCAGCTGGCTGGGCAGGATATGGAGCCAGCCCAGGAATACATCCAGGGAGGGCGGCTGGGAGAACCACAAGGAGGCAGCAGTCTTGGGGAGTTCCAGAGTGAGGCTCAGAAGGGAGAGAAACCCTGGGTGGAATTCTTGGGGTCTCCTGAATGAGGTTGCCATCCAGGGTTGGAAATTGCCCAGCAAAAGAGGCAAAAGTAGAACATGCTCTGGAGACACACACGCACACACACACACACACACACACACGTTTCCTCTTTGCCCTTCACCAGGTGTGCTTCTCTTGGCCATCTCTGGGGGTGCAGGCAGTTCTCCCTCTGCACTGCAGCATTTAAAACTGGGTGCTGTGTTTCTGTGTGTCACACAGGCAGCTCTGCCTGCTCTTGAACGCAGAGAACATCTTCCACTCCATGGCAGACATCCTCCTGCGGGAGGAGGACCTCCGTTTCGCTTCCACCATGGTCCACACCCTCAACACCATCCTCCTGACGTCTTCCGAGCTCTTCCAGCTGAGGAACCAACTCAAGGATCTGAAGACCGCGGTAGGTTGGAGAAAGATTCTCCTGTCTCCTCCGCTTGACCTACTTGGCTCCCTCCCAGCCATCTGCTTGGATAAGCTTGGCTTCCTAGATGGCTTCCTAGGCACCCCCATCTCTAAATGGAGAGGTGTGTTGAGGGCCCCTCAATTATGCTGTGGAGCTACAGGGAGGGAGGGGTGCGAGCAGTTCCATGGCCACAAGCCCACTCTGCCCAGCTGAAGAAGCCTCTTCGGCCCGCAGTCGCCTCCGTGAACCTTGAGGGAGTCAGCTTTGGACGCTCCTTCCAGACCTTCTAAGCTGAGGTCAGCAGTGAACATGGCTTCCCTTTAAGCCTCTCAATCCTACCAGTTTCCCACTCTTTCAGCACCAGGAATCTCCTGGAGAAGGTCGTTCTCTCCCATAGGACAGGAGAAGGCTCTGCAGGGGGCACCCAGGGAGCGGCCGGCAAGGGGACAGTCTTTGCTGGCCCATCTGTGGCCCTTCTCTGAGTGTATCACAGGGCCAATCTTGCAATAGGGGTGCTGTGCCGCTGCCACAGACCCCCTTGGCCAGGGCTTGGGGGGGGGGAAGACTCAAATTCCGCATCACCCTCGGCAGATTCTCCTTCGCTGCTACTGCACTTCAGCCAGGCCAGCAGGCCAGGGGCCCAGCCGGGTGGCTCAGTCCTTGGCAGGAGACGGCTGCCTTCGCTGTTGGGGAATTTTTCTTTTTGCTTCCTACAGTTTTCACAGTTTTGAAGGTAAACATTTGTTCAATTCTGTTTCAGTATCAGTTTACTGAAGTGTTAGAAAGTGTGAATCTGCCTAAAACCTCCTGTGCCTTTTTGTACAGTTTCGCACTCCGCTTTCTTTTGCAAGCTGTTTCTTTCAGGCGGGGCCGTTTGGGACCGGAACGCTCAGAAAATGCAAAACTAAGTAGAATTGAGCTGCAAGTGATTTTTTTCTCCCTGCCTCCCCCCGTGCTGTTTCCCCAGGAAAGCCGCAACCTCTTCTGCTGTCTCTACCGTTCCTGGTGTCACAATCCAGTCACCACTGTCTCTTTGTGCTTCCTGACTCAGAATTACAAGCACGCCTATGACCTCATCCAGAAATTGTATCCTTCCAGGGGTCTGCACGGGGCGGAGGGGAGGGGGCCGGGCGTTTGGAGGGTGGATGGAAAAGGCTTCCAGGTGAAGAAGCTCCGGGTAGGGAGGGGGTGGGAGGCTTTGCTTCCTGTCTTGCTTTCCTCACCCCACTGCGTGCCTAGAGCCTCATTCCACCAGGGGAGGAACCTTCATGGACCACTGTAGGTGCTTCAGGAAAGTGAGAAACCCAACCTGGAGGTCCTGGTGGCACCAGGGTTCAGCGGATTTGGCAGAAGGCCAACTGAAGTGCAATTTCTAATTCAGACTAGCACTCCTGAGCCCTTCCGTTCACCTCCTGCAGGAGTTTTGCAGGAGCAGCGGAGGAACCTGCAGCCTTCTGGACACAAGCAAGAGCTTTTCTGTCCAGGGGTTCTTCAGCCAGACTGATGGTCAGGTCCCCTTTCCCAGGCAGTGGGGCATGGCTGTATTCCCTTGCAAACCGTCTGTAGAAATGGCTCCCCACCCCTGTCATCCTCCTACCCTGAGGACCGGTGGCTTAACACTCTTGAAAAGATGCACAGGTGATTCCAAAAGATTTCAGAAATTTAGCAATGCAGATTTCAGGAATAAATCTCCATCATGCCATGCTAGATGCATTTCATTGCCTGCCCCTGTTCTTCAGATGAGGGCAGCTGCAGGACCCCCTGCTTTCTGGCCATTTCCATTCGGGGCAGGGGTCTTTCAGGAGCTGGGGTGCTTTCTTCTCACACCTGTTTTCTATGGATCACCCCTCCTTCTGAAGGCCATTCCTAAAGAGCTGTGCTGGGTTTGGGGGCTTCCCTGCAGTGGGACTCTCTCTGTCTGACCCTCAAAACTGCCTGGGGGGGCTGTTGGCGTTCAGAGGCCTTGACTGCTGATCCAGTGGAGACCTTGAGGTCACGGTCGATTTCCTGATTGAGGTGGACAAGCTGGTCCAGTTGATCGAGTGCCCGATCTTTACCTGTGAGTTTCCTTCCTCCCTGATCCTTCTTTGCAATGTGTTGTGTGTTGTGGCAGCTTGTGTGTCTTCATTTATTTGTTTATTTGTTAACATATAGGCACCCATTTTGAACCAACACTGGGCAATCTGAAACTAACAGATTAAACAATATCTGTGTACAACAGAAAATGTTAAAATCACAAGTATTAAAACCAAATCAAAGCCAGCCACCATCAGTAAACTTTCACTTGCAGCCCACAGCAAGTTCACCTCATCAACCTCACCCTAAACCCGCACTTGCCGGGAGGGAAAAGTCTTCCATGGGGCTTCCTGGGCATCAGAACATGGCAGCTTTTAAGTGAGGGTACTAAGAGCCTATTTGACCGGGAGGGACAGGCCGATGTCCATAGAGAGAGGCAGCTCCACAGATAAGCTGGTCCCATGTCATGCAAGGCTTTAAAGAGGATAAGCAGCCCCTCGGATGCCATCCGAAGAAAACTAGGAACCAGTGCAGTTCATGCAAAGGGTGCAATGTAGGGGGGCATCTGGGGCATCCTAAACCAAGCATGCTGCCACATTCTGAACAAATTATAGTTTCTGAGTGGTTTTCAAGAGCAACCCCAGGTAGAGTACATTACAGTAATCCAAACTGGAAGCGACTTCTGGTCCTGGAAGATTTAATTAGCACACCAGATGAATCTGCACAAAGGTAACTATAGTTGCCACCTGCTCTTCAAGCAGGAGCTGTGAGTCCAGGAGGACCCCCAAACTGTATCAGCTCAGTCCAGGTAAACTGGATTTAAGTGCCAACAGGTTGCCAAGCATGCAGATCACATCCTATGACTGCAGAGCTGTGGTAGTTGCGCAACATCTTGTGATGGCTGAAAATGCTTTACGGGCCATAAGGCACCCATTCAGTGGCTGTTGTAATTCCAGTTTGTCATTAAACAAGTGGTCCTAAATTAAGGACTCTTGCACTCTGGTCTAGGAGGGAATTCCCTAGGAGTTCCGTCCTGGGTCTGCACCCCCAAGTATTCCTGTCTTGCTGCTTCTTCCCTGGATCCCTGTTCTGCTTCCTGGGCTTCAACCCATGGTAGGTTGCTGCCCTCCTGTGCTTTGGAACCTGCAGGGTCCTGTGCTCTATCTTGTTCCACGCTTTTTAGTAACCCACCTACCAGATCACCCCTTTTCACTGAATCTCAGATTTCAGGGTCCCACTTCTCTTTCTGCCAGCACAGAAGCAGTTCCGACCTTACGACCACAGAGGTCACGCCTGTCCTGGCTTTCTTCCAGATCTCCGTCTGCAGTTGCTGGATGTGAAAAGCAATCCGTACCTCCTCAAGGCTCTCTACGGGCTGCTGATGCTCCTGCCCCAGAGCAACGCTTTCCAGCTCCTCTCCCACCGGCTGCAGTGCGTCCCGAACCCAGAACTCATGCAAACAGCGTAAGTTGCACCTGAGCCAAATCTGGGATGCCCTAATGAAAAGCACTTGCTTTACAATCTTCCCCTCCCCCCTTTCCAAAGGGGAGCCGTCTCTAGGAAGGAAGTGGCCTGTTGGCTTGGCAGATCTGGCTGGCCTGTCTGCCTTTGGCTGCTTGCTCTCTTTCCAAGAAAGCAGCATCTTCACCATTTGGGGTGCCTTCTGCACCAAGAGAGCCATGTTCAAAATAATCGTGCTTTTATTCAGCGCAGGAGGCTGCACAGCAGGTAAGGTGCCTTTGCTCTCTGCCTCAGTACCTTGAAAGGGCTCACCTGGCCTGTGACCTTGTAGCCTTTGCAGAGGGCATTCATGGCTGCGCTTGGCCCATCAAGGACCCTCAGAACTGGCATCCACTGCCTTGAAGGGCCCCGACTGAAGGGCCCTCAGGTGTGTTTCAGATGCCTGGCCCCCACTGGGCCTTTCCTGGAGCACCTCACTGCTTTTTGGACTCCCAATGTGGGGCTGGCAGGCAGCTAGGACTTTTCCCCTGAGGGCAGAAGCAAGGAGGAGGAGGGTCCCTGGGTGACAGCATCTCGGCCCTCGCCTAGCTGGTCCCAGCTTTGTCTATGTTTGGTAACCTCATGCAGAGGCCTTTGGCACCCAGGATGGAAAATTCCCCTTGCACTGTTGCCATGGAAACCGGCCCCAGAGCAACAGCTGCCCAGGCATTTCTCTCTCCCCCCCAGGTGGCAAAGGGGCCCGTGGGAAATCCCTGGCCCAGCCTCTTGCAGCTGCTCCTGCCTCCCTGCTCAGGGAGGCAAGGAAGAAGCCAGGCCGGCCTTGGACACACACACCTGCCCTCCCAGAAGGCAGTGCTGGGCACTGGCCCTTGGGGGAGGGAGATGGGTCCTTTTCTTCCTGAGCCGGACAGATGGGGCCCCTCCCGGACACCTTGGGCAGGCCTTTTCCCCACCTTTTTACAGTCGGGGGCTTTGACTGGGTTGAGCACCCTCCCTTCCCCCCAGCAGCATCACAACCCCTTGAAAGCCTGTCTTCTTGGGGGCTGTACTCTTTCCCCACTGCCTGGACCTTGAGGTGCCTGGAAACCTGAGACTCCCACTCTCTACCAGCTGTTCCTTTCCTTTCGGGGCAGGGTATTCCCTGCATGTGGGGGTAGGAGGCATGTCAGTCCTGGGGAGTTGGAAGAGGATTTGGGGGCCTTCCAGAATGTTCATGTGTCCTAATAGAAACATCATTCTGTGTGAGGGACAGAGGGTCATCTAATACAGCTCTCACAGGGCACATTGCAGCCACCCTGTCCCTAATGGGCCAGAAGCTGAGGAGGGATGGAGCCTTCTGCTCACAGAAGAGGGGAGGGGCTTCCCAGTTGGGATGGGGGGCAGCAAACAGCATTTCCCACTTTTCTTTGTGGAATGGACAAACGGACCATTGGTCAGCCCAGCCCAGCCTCTTTTCTAAAACCACATTATGGGGGTTCCTGCCACCCCCATTTCCTTAGGGCTGGCAGGCAGGGCTGGCATGTTGAAGGCCAGCAGAGAATTTGCTTGAGCCTTGTGGGAAACCAAAGGATATAGTCCCACCCCCAAACTGAGACTGTGGGGGGAGATGGGAACCCCTTGTCTCGGACAATCATCCTCACTGGCATCCTGAATTAAGGTCCCAAAGGACGTTTGGGACTGGGGGACAGCAGGGGGAGAAACCCACCCCGTTGCAGTGGGGCTGTGTGGCCTCCGGATGCACATCCTACCCTATGGGCTCCCTAATGAGGAAGGGAGCCAGGAGACACTGGGACCCCACCATCCCTGCCCTTTCTAGCCACCTTCAGAGGTAGGGACCGGGTGCAACGGGCCCCAGAAGGCGCTGCACTTGGGGAGGCTGCTGCCATTTCTCTTGTTCTGCGGCCCCCGCTTGGCTTCAGTCCTCTGTGGGCTTGGGGGAGCCAAGACGGCGGTTCGGCCACCGGTTTGCCGGCAGAGCCAGCTGGGAGACTGGCAAGGCGGGGGGGGGGGTTCAGGATTGCCTCGAGGGGCCCCGGTGCCGAGCCCTCCGGTGACTCGGCTGACCCTCCGCCCTCTTTCCGCAGGGACTCTGCCAAGGCCGGCCAGGGCGCCAGGAAGACGGCCGCCGGCCCCGCCATCGACTATGCGGAGCTGCTGCAGCACTTCGAGAGGGTCCAGGGCAAGCATCTCCAGGGCCGGCACCAGCGGGCCACGCGGGCGGGGGAGCCGCCGGAGCGCCGGGGGCCGGCCGCCTTCTGACGGTCCATGCGAGGACGGGTCTCCCTCCGCTCCCCACGGACTCGCCGGGCCGGAGCCGCGTAGCCCGCCTGCCTTTTCTTCGGCCGACCGCATCGGAATGCCGAGCCCGGACTCTGGGGGGAGGGGGCGCCGCTGTTGCTGGGCCCGCTCCGGCCTGGCCGTGCGCGCTGGTCCGCGTGTGTGTCGTCCCCCCGCTGCGACGGGCGGCTTGCTGGCCCGCGGGAGAATCCCGCGTACCGTCGCTTGAAATAAAAGGCCGTGGAAACGCTACCCTCGCCCGGAGACTCTTTGGCTGGGGGGGCCCCCGCCCACGGAGGCGTCGCTGGCCGGGCCGGGTCTGCTGGACGTCGGGCAGCCAATGGGGGGGGTGAATTAAAATGGACGGTCCGGGATCGGGGGGTGGGGCGAGGTCTGGAGCGGGCGGCGCCCGAGCCGGGCTGTATTCTGGCCGAGGAAGCCCGGCAGGAGAGTCGGGAGAGGGAGGCTTCAATTGTAAGAGGCCGGCTGGAAGGAGGCGCAAAGCGGCGGCTGATTCTGCCCTGGTGCGAGCGGGCTGCGATGCTCGGGGACGCCCCGCCGTCCCAGAGAGAGGAGCCCCCTTCGCCCGCCAGCAGCGACCCTCTGCGAGAGCGATGGGCGCCCACCGTCCGGCAGATCCACCGGGGCTCCTGAGCCGCGCTCACGCCCGGGGGGCGTCCCCGCCGTCTGGCAGCCCGGACCGAGCGCGCCGCGCCAGGGGCCGGGGCTCCGGCTGAGACGCGACGGAGGAGGGAGCGCACCTCCCCGGCCACGTGACCGGAGCGCGCCCCCTTCCCGCGCCGGCATCCGAGGCGCGCGCCCGTCCCCTGCAGCCCATGGCCCGCCGCCGCATCCCCCGCGCTTCGCCCTCGCCGGCCCCGCCGCCCGCCGCCCGGGCCGGGAAGTGACCGAGCGGGCGCGCCGCCGCCGCAGAGCCTCGCCCGGCGCGTCGCAGGCAGCGCAGCGGAACGGAGCGAGCGGGGCGCGGCGCGGCGGGCATGGAGGCGGCGGAGAAGGAGTGCGGGGCGCTGGGCGGCCTCTTCCAGGCCATCGTCAACGACATGAAGGTGAGCGACGCGGGGCGGGCAGCGAGGGCGCCTCTGAGGACGTGCAGAAGGCGATCCTGGAGGGCGGCGGAGGGGCGGCCGCCGGGCTCTGCGGGTCTTGGGCGCCCCCGCCCCGCCTCTCCTTTCCGCCGCTTGCGTCTCCCGGTGTTGGGGCGGGGCAGCCTTCGCGGAGAGCCCGGCGCGCTGGGGGCAGCGCCCTTCTCGGGCCGGGGAGACTCGGCGGCCTGTCGAAGGTTGCAGCCGGGGCGGCCCAGCTCTGGAGCCGGGGCGGCCGCTTGCGCGAAGGAGCCGGGAGATGCTGCGCCCGGCCTCGGGACGCCTCCCCAGCGGCAATGGCCTTTTACCGCCGCCCCGGCCGGGAGGCGCAGCTCGCCGGGGCCCTCTTGCACCCCCCGTCCTGCACAGGTGCAGCCGAGAGCCTGAAGGCCTCGGGGGGCGTGGGCGGCTTGGAGGAGCTGGACCCCCTGCACTGCTTCTTTGGGGGGGCTTCCCTTGCCTTCTGCGCCCCGGAGACGCGCCCGCCGGGCCTTTTGCTGGAGGGGAAGCGCTACGAGGTAGTCTTCGCCGCAGAGTAGCTGCCTGTCCGGGCCATCTCTCTCCCTCGCCCGGCCCTACTGCCTGGGTCGGTCCCGAAACGCCCGGTGGGCAGGGCGAGAGAGGCTGTGTTCCCTTGCCCGTTTCTGTCCCTCCTCGTGCGAGGGGCTCCGCCCGGGTCGCCCGCGACATCCGCCGGCTTGACTTCGGGGCTGCGGCCTCCAGGCCTGCTGCCGGGTGCAGAGAAGCCGCTGGGGGCGGGGGGCGCTCGGGGGCTGCCAGGGAGCCCCACTGGGTTGAGCCCCAAGGCCTTGCCCGCCCCTGAAACAAGGGGGGGCGGGTTTGGGCTCTCGAGCGTGAAGCCTATTTGCTCCCTGCCTCTCCTCGCAGGCATCAGGCTGCCCTGCCCCGGCTCCCCTCCCGCTCGGGCGGCTGGCCGGCCGCTTCTCTTCCTGGATCTTCTTCTGGGGCGAACCAAAGGAGCCTCGTCCTCAAGGCATTTGGCGTGGGCGTCCCAAGGGGTCTGGCGGGGGGAGGGAGGCAGCCAGTGGAGAGAGGGGAGCAGCCCAGAAGCTGCAGGACTGCTCTGAACCGTCTTGATGGCCTCCCTGCCGGCTCCGTCGGCCGCGTAATGTCTGTGCTGTGGCAGCTCGGCTCTCCGTCCTGCTCAGCCGGCGCAGCAGAGCGCAGGTCGCGGCCGCAGAGCTCTTAGGTAGAGAACCGAAGCGATCTGCACCTTGGTTTAGAGTCAGAAAGGGCAGCCAAGACTTTTTTTATTCGTTTTATTCATTTTTAACATAAAACGTGAAAATACAAAAGCAAATAGTAGGGGACAACAGTAGAAAAAGGGAAAACAAAAAAGGTGTGAAGAAAAAGAGGGGAAGAAATAAAAGGCATTGACTTCCGACTCTCTCTGTTGCAGTAAAATCAGACATTAAAATCAAATCTCAACTTTTTACATTTCTATAGTAGTATGCACTAGGCCAGAGGTCCCCAACCTTTTGGGCGCCAGGGACTGGTTATGTGGATAGAGGTTTTTCCGCTGACTGGAGGGGGCGTGGTTTTGTGTGGTGCCTGCATCCCGCGGATGGGGCTTTGCTTGTTTGTGCGGACCGGTTGCTGGCATGCCACGGCCCGGTACTGGTCCACGGACCGGGATTTGGGGACCCCTGCACTAGGCCATTTCTGTATCAGCAAATCAGTCTAATCGATAAAACCCAAAATCATAATATCATTCTTTTAGGTTATAATTTAATGTGAATTTTAAGGCTTTTATCCACATATTCTCCCATTGTTCAAACATCACATTATACCCAAAATTCCTTGCCCACTGGAGAAAGGGCAGCAAAGGGCAAGAAGAGAATTACAAAACTTCGGGAGGGAGCGAGCGGTTGGTGGTGGGTCTCCTCCCAGAGGCAGTCTTCCCCCGTGCAGGGAAGTGAGGCGCATGAGGCACTCCACCAGGCAAAGCAGGGGTGGCTGCTCCTTCGGAAGGACCGAGTTCTCCTACTGCCACGGGAGAGAATGAGGCAAGCTGCCTGTCCCGGGTTGGCCAGCTGTTCTCTGCTGGATGCCCAGGGCCATCCTGGGATAACTCTGAGGGAAACGGGTGGCTCAGAAATTTGAAAAATGAACAAACAAAAAATTCTGGCCTAGGCTATCCTGATGCACCGCCAAGGTAGGAGGAACTGCTGGGTGCAGTGCACCTCCTGCCCTGAATCAGTCAGAACTCGGCCCAGATCAGGCCAAAAAAAGGCCCCAGGTTCTTTGCTGTCCAATATGGGCTGTAATTGGGGGGCCTGACCACAGCCTCTCCAGACTGGCTACTCTGGGTCAATTTTGGTCCAGGCTGCATGTTTATAAGTGTAATTTGGGTCTCTTAAGACTGCTCCAGTTCACTGGTCAGAGGGTTTCTCTGCGTCTCCTCAGGAGCTTCGCCTGTTCTCCAGATGAGTGCCTTTCTCAAAAAGTGAGGTCTTCCAATATGGCTGCAGGCGGCCAAGTTACAAACCCTCCCATCTGAGAATTGGCAGAAGAGTTCTTTGCCCCCCCCCGCCCCCCCGTTCGCTTGTCTCACAGTCCTGGTTGTTGCTCCAGTGTCCCTGCATGCAGTTGTCTTGCCTCTGCCCGAGTCCTGCAGTGAAGAGGAACTGTCTCCTTTCTAGAGATTATTTTCCTGCCGTTTAGCCAACATCTGTTTCTTTGCAGTCTCCACCCCTTGATTCTCATCCAGAACTCCAAGGTATTAAAAAAGCTTTCTCTCTTCATCTTTGACATGACAGCCTTTCTGCTTTTTTGAAGACTTCTCTTAATCTCTATTTCAGCCACATATTCCCATCTCCTTCAACTTTTAAGTCCCCTTTCTCAAAATTCTTAAAATATGATGCCCAGATCTGAAAGCAGCATTTTGTTTCATAATTGTTCTACCAATTCAGGATAGAAACTTGGCTTTTTAGCTCATGTTTAGCATCTGATTCTTTTAAGATGCCTTAATCCTTTTCACACCTATTTTTTCCAAGTCTCTATATTTTCTTTTTGTTCCTAAATACATAACTTAGGCCTGCAAAATTTTATCTTGGCTCAGATTTTTAAGTAATTAATGTGGTGTAGCTGAAACCAAACATTCAAAGGCATCTGTAAAGCTCCAGTTGATGTTACAGGTTGATAGGGAGGCTTCAGTGCTCCCCACACATGTGGCAAAGGAAAGAGGGCGGGGAGTCTTCTCGGGAAAAGGCAAAATTCTTGAGCAGTCCGGAGGGGAAAGGAGATATTGTGATGGAAGATATCCGAATAACAGCTGCCTTGACCCTTTTTTAGCAGCTGCCAGGAGGTAGACTGGCTTCAGATTACAGAGGAATCCCTGCTGGAAGGCATTGGGAATTGTGATCAAAGTTAGGTAATCTTGCTGAAATCTTCAAGAAAAGGTGGGATATATAAAACTAAGCATGAATCTGGATGTGAAAAGGATATCCAATATTTATAGAACCTTTGTTCATCTTGGTTTTTCCATTTGAAGGATAAGATTATTCAGAGAGTTGCAAAAAATAGCAGGAACGCTAAGTAAACTTTATGTAACATTGGAGTTCTTGATTTTAAGGGAAACTAAAAATATTTAATACTTAAAATTAAAAATGTTTAATTTTACCTCGGACTGCAAAGATGTGGATTTTAGTTAAATAAGCAAGGATTCCCATGGCAGGAGAAGCTAATGGAAAAAGGAGACTGATGCGGATGGGAAATAATGCATAATGCAAAAAGTCATGGAGGCTGCACATAAAGCTGAGCATCGACACTCAAAAGATTGAAAGAAGCCCAGTCACCAAGGAATGGAAGGGCCTGGAACTGCAGAAATGGCCATGTTAGAGAAGCAACTGTTCTGAGGGAGAGAAGGGATCGGAGCTCTTCCAGGTGACCAGCAGCATTTCGGCTTCCAAGAAATGTGGCTAAGGGAGGTTTATTTACTTTGAATCACTTCTCCAGGACAAGAGGAACTGTTTTCCAGTGGGCTGAAGGAACCCTGACCTGTTAACCATGACAGATTCTAGAGATTGTTGAAGAGCAGATGTTGTCTCTCTTTTAAAAGGCAAAGAATCCATAGGGAGCTAGATGTTCACTGATGGGCTCTCCTATCTGAGGCACACTAATTGTTCACATGTTCAAAATACCTTGGCCAAGAATTAGAAGACTATGCTTCCAAAATTTGGAATCTCAAGCTCATCAGAGGAAGATTCAACTTAGAAATGAGAAATTTCCTAACAGTGAGAACAATTAATCAGAGGAACGGCTTGCCTTCAGAAGTTGTGAGTGCTGCATCACTGGAAGTTTTCAACAAAAGATTGGACAACCATTTGTCTAGAACGGAATCAGGTCTCCTGCCTTGAGCAGGCAATGGAATTAGAAGACCTCCAAGGTCCCTTCCAACCCTGTCATTGTGCGATTCCACAAATTCTAGATCTTCTCTAGAGTTTAAGAGTACAACCTCTCAGCTCTGAGAAGTCACAAGCACAACAAAGGACGTCTCAGTCCCTCTTCCTATCATAACCCCCTTCCAATATTTCACCTGTAGTTGCAGATGGCTTCCTTAGAAGGAGGAGCTGCATGTCTTTATTTAATTATTAAATTTTATATGCCACCCATCTCCTCTCTAAGATGACTCTCAAGGTCTTGGTCTGGCAAGAGATCTCTTCTTGCCCTTGTTAGACTGATTGTTAAGCTAATCCTTCTTCAAGAGCAGCACAAAATATTCCCATATTTATCTTGCATGTGGCATATTGGGGTAGCAGAGTGTCTCTGTTTGAGCATATGTTTGGAAAGGTCTTCTGAGCAACACATTATAAAATTGCGTAGGTTGTGTTGTTGGAGCACTCTTGAGTGGCGGCTGTTTATCTTATGCTTCGAGGGGAACCCAGTTTCCTTCTATTCTGCTCCCTGCTGTAAACGTTCCTACAGTGATGTATTTGTCCAACAGGCCGCATCAGCATGGACAGCCATCCCTGGATTGCTTGGTATCCTGGCAGTTGAGCTGAGGATGGCAGCGCCTGCCCAGTTCACCCGAAAGCAAGGCAGCCAGTAAGCAAGATCGTGGATTTAGGGAGCTGCTGGGGGAGGAGGAGTGGCAGGAGCCTTTAGTTCTCCTCCCAGGCAAGGGCTCTTCCTTAGACTGCAGAAGGGACACGAAAGCTGCTGGGCAGCACCATGGCCTGGCGCTTTGCCCTCAGGAGGAGGGTGGCTTGTCTTCTCTGCTGAGGTTGGATGGAGCCTTCTCGTCTGTCAGGCTGCCAGCTGCCCCTGCAACCACCATTCCTATTACAACTAGTCCTGTCCCTGAAATGAAGGAACTGTTCTCTTCCTCTGGCCTTGTCTGATGCCAGGGATGGATGCCTGCCTTTATACAGCTTCTTCCCACTGATCTCAGCCCCACAGGTTCACATGGGGAAGATGAGTATGACTAGAAGATGAGTATATTTGGCAACCCCTCCATGGCTGCAGTTTTGGCTTTGGGCCTCAGTTTTGCATAGCTCAGTGTCAAAGAGCCCCTTCTCTGTCTTTTCCCTCCCTTTGGGGTCATTTCGGTGTGCCAATCAGGGGGCTTGAAAGTGGCTGCAGCTCTTAGTTGTTCTTCTCTGGCTTCGTCTCTCCTTTGATTCAGCAGAAGTGCCAGGGGTGGCTTTCATTCCTTTCCTTGGGGGGCTGCTGGGGGCGGGCCCAGCATTCTTGCAAGCACCTCAGTGGCTTTTTGAATTACACATGGAGTAGAAACACTGTCCATTACAACAGGCATCATCCCCCAGTCTCTGCTCCTTTCAGTTAAGAAAAGCCTTGCTTGACACTCCTGATTTGTTTTTACACTCTCGCCCAAATGCATCCCTCTCAGGGGCCCGCTTTTCCTCCCAGGGCATGCCAGTCTGAAGGTATTGGACTCCCATCCAGCCAACTCCCTTGCGTAACTAAGCAATGGCAATGCCCTGGAAGCAGCAGTTCCACGCCTCAAGCCGTTTGGGCTGCAGCCACAATTTAACAGCCTTCCTGAAACCGAAGAGGGGAGAAATGATGGGGGTTGGCAGGAGGCTGTTCCACGGAAGGGGCAGCAACTTAGATGGGTCGCTGTAAGTTGTGGGTGCTTCATCACTGGAGGTTTTTAAGAAGAGACTGGACAATCACTTGTCTGAAATGGTATAGGGTTTCCTGCCTGAGCAGGGGGTTGGACTAGATGACCTCCAAGGTCCCTTCCAATTATTATTATTATTATTATTATTATTTATTATTATTATTATTATTATTATTATTATTATTATTATTATTATTATTATTATTATTATTATTATTATTATTATTATTATTATTATTATTATTAAACTCTCTCTGCCCCCAAGGTGCAGTTCCCCAACCCTCTCCATGTTGGATGAACCTCAACAGAGATGGCCCCTCAGAAAGGCCCTCCTGTTACCGCCCCAGGTTTCCAGCTTGCTTTTCCTGCTTCTGCCCAATGTCCATGTTCCTGGGCAGCAGTCGGGCTGCAGGAGGATCTTCTTGCAAGACTTTTCCCAGCAATCCATTTGTCTGTCCTTGCCACTGCAGCCAGAACCGCCCACTCCCCCAGGCCCTCCACAGCTTTCCATCCTCCGAAATGACGCTCAGGACTCCCAGGGTTGGGTCTGCATGCAGCTGCCTTGTTTGCTGTTGCTCTGCAGGCTGCTCAACAAACCGCTCTTCCTGCATTTGTCCATCTCACATCTCTGACTTTTCCTGAGCAGCTTGCAAGATGGTTTCTCCTTCGTGGCAGCTTAGACACCTCTCACCCCCCCCCTGGATTTCCTCCTTTTAACCTGCTGGTGCCATCCAGGGTTGTGTGCCTCAGTTCCCCACATCTCTTTTATCAATAAAATATCTTTCCACCTCATCCCAAGCTTTGCACAACATTCACCCCCAACTTCCACTTATTTATGTCTTCTCTTTTAAACTTAAACATTTTAAACTTAAACATTCTTCCTCTTCTTAAAAGTAAATGAAAGGTTGTATGAGTTGCTCCAATTCCACAGCATGTAACTGTGAGAGGGACCTTGGAGTCCTAGTGGACAATCACTTAACCATGAGCCAGCAGTGTGCAGCAGCAGCCAAAAAAGCTAATACAATCCTGGGTTGTATAAACACAGGCATAGAATCGAGATCACGCGAAGTAATATTACCGCTTTATAAGGCCCTAGTAAGACCACACCTGGAATACTGCAGCCAATTTTGGTCAACATATCACAAAAAAGATGTTGAGAGTTTGGAAAAAAATGGTTTGCATTACTTAGATGAAGGGCTACTGGCAAGGGATGGACTGATAAGAGCAGGCAGGGGTTTGGGGCCCTGGGCCAGTGATGCCCCCTGCTCTGGGTTCAGGTGCTGCTTCTGTTCCAGTCAGGCAGTTCCACTGGAACTTTTGCTTGGCAGGTGGGCTTTTCAGGCAGGCTCCCAATAGCTGTCCTTCACACTATACTGGCTTTTTGTTTATTCAGGGGCTTAATTTAAAGACAGTAAATAACAGCTCATAATAATAGTTAATAAGTAGACACGGAAGCCGGTGGACCCCAAACCCTCAAGCGCCGTGTTGGGGCACTGTGTCAACGCTGTTAATATAGGATATTATTGCTTTGACAAGATATGCAGTACTGTCTGGTATTTTTAGAGTTAACTCAGATGACATAGAAAGGGAGGAGAGTTATGAGGAAAGCGCGGGTAAAGGAACGGAAGTGAATCTTTGGCCTCCAGCCTAATTGGAAGATGTGACTCATGACTGTAAAGTAAAGGAGGGGTTTTAGCAAGATAAGATAGACGCAAGCCAGAGAAATTCAGATTCTGGCATCCTTCCATGTATGTGCCGAAGTTTATGTTTGCTATTAAAAAGATTCTTAAAGGAAAACAATGACCTAGTTTCTTTTAAAAGCTTCCTCCTTTGGAACCATAACAACATGTCAGAATCTGAAACCTTTTCAAACAACTGGAGGTGCATTACCCCCACCTCTTTCTCCTAGCCTGGAGTGAGAATGACAGAATTCAGGAGGAAGACCATCTATCATGAAACGGGAGTTTGTTGAATACAACCCGGCAGCGGCTGATAACCCAGAGGGGGAAGTAACAGACAGCATGCTGTGGGAAAATGAATTTTGGCAGACAAATGAGAACCGGTGGACAGACAACGGGCAGACTGCCACTCAAGGCCTGGGTGAGTTACTGGAAATATCTCAAACCCCAGAGGAGAGAGGCAGAGATCCACTCCTGCAGAGAGAAGCCTACAGCCCCTCCATTTCGTATCAGACAGCCTTTCAGACTGTCTTCCTCTATCAGGGACTCCAGCCCCGAACAGAGAGGGAATTCCAGTCTGAGGCCTCTGCAACAATGGGGAGTGTGGCATTCGAAGCAGGCAGGGAGCAGACAACTTCTGAACTTGCCACAGCTAATAGAGGCCTTGCAACAGATTGGGGTGGTGCAGGGCCCGGGAGATCAGCAGCTGAGGGAGGACGGCCACAACAAGGAGATTGGCCCCAGCCCCCGAACGTGCAACCCCTGGGCATAAACCAGCAACCAGGATGGGGCCAGCAGCAGCAACAGCCAACAGCCTATAATTGCTCCACCATTCAGAGCAACCTTCGATGGGGACCCAGAGAAACTGATTTTTTTCCTCAACCAAGTACGCTCTGACTTGAATTGCTGGGCCTATCTCTACCCAGACCCAGGGGCTATGGTCGATGTGATTGCGTCCAGCCTAGAGGGAGAAGCATCCGAATGGCTGAACAATTTATATAATGAACAAGCGCACTTGGCTGCCTCACCGTCACCAGACGAATCACTCATCCCCAATGTATACCGGGACCTAGCGGAGGTATTTAGTGAAAATGAATGCGATGTCCTACCCCCTCACAGGCCCAATGACTGTTCTATTGAACTGATACCAGGAGCCAAGCTTCCACGCCCAAGAATGTACGCTGTGTCCCCCCTCAAAATGGAAGAGATGCAGCAATACGTGAATAAAAACTAAGTGAGGGGGTTCATTGGCCAAATCTACTGTGGGAGCCCCCATGTTATTTAAAGAGAAAAAAGATGGGTCTCTTCGTCTCTGCGTAGACTATAAGGGCCTCAACGCTGTGCTTGTGGAAAACAAATACCCCCTCCCCCTCCTAAAGGACTTATTAACTCATCTGGCTAAGGGGAGTGTCTTCACTAAATTAGACCTGAGAGAGGCGTATTACTGAGTGAGAATAAAAGAAGGAGATGAGTGGAAAACTGCCTTCAACTGCCCCGTGGGGAGCTATCAATTCAAAGGCATGCCATTTGGACTACAGGGGTGCCCAGCCGTATTCATGCAGTTGATTAATGAGGTCCTACATGATCACTTGTACAAAGGGGTTCTGGTATACCTTGACGATATTCTGATATACAGCACGAATATGACCGATCACATAAAGCTGGTGAGAGAAGTGTTAAAGAAACTATTGAATGCCAAGCTTTATGCCAAATTGTCAAAATGTGAATTTCACCAGACCCAATTAGATTACCTCGGCTACAGAATCTCCAACGAAGGCATTGAGATGGATCCAGCCAAGGTGAAAACTATAATCGAATGGCAGCCCCCCAAAACCCGCAAACAGCTCCAGAGCTTTCTAGGTTTTGCCAACTTCTACCGTCAATTCATCCCCTCTTTTGCCAAAATTGCCCTACCCCTTACAGATTTACTCAAAACAGGGGAAAAGGAGGGAAGCCGCGACAGGGCCAACCACTAGCATGAACTATGAGCTGTCAAACAGCTTTTGAGAATTTAAAAAGACTATTTGCTGCTGAGCCGGTCCTAAAGCACCCCTGCCCAGGGGAACCCTTTGTAATACAAGCCGACGCCAGTGATGTGGCCGTTGGAGCTGTACTACTCCAAAAGAATAAAAATGGGGTCCTGCAACCCTGCGCCTACACCTCCCAAAAATTTACAGAAAGTGAACGGAGATGGGCAATATGGGAAAGGAGGCCTTTGCAATTAGATGGGGATTGTTAAACTGGCGACACTACCTAGAGGGGAGCAAGGTGCCATTTGAAGTATGAACAGATCACAAAAACCTAGAGGCACTGAGAACTCCCCGCAGATAGTCCCCAGAGCAAGTACGGTGGGCACAGTACTTTAACCGCTTCAACTTTACACTAAAGTACATACCAGGGGGGGGAAACCTCCTAGCTGATACGCTATCAAGATTGCCCCAATACAAAAGCGAACGTGAAGAAGTTAATGAGGCGATTATCTCCAATCCACAACCTGTTGCACAAATCACGCCTCGCAGGGTCCCTAATCCGGATGACCCTGGAGCAAAGAAAATAAAACGAGAGCTCCTCACCGATCAATGGTTCAAAGATAATCAAACCTCCTTGACGTGCCGGGATGGTTTGGCTTACAAAGGGGGGAAACTGTACTTGCCCGAATCCCTCCGTCTCAATGCTCTCAAACACAGCCATGATGTAAAGTAGACTGGACACTTTGGATATCTCAAAACACTACATCTCACCCGCCGGCAATTTTGGTGGCCAGGACTGAAACGAGATGTGGAAAACTATGTGAAGAGTTGTACCGTATATGCCACAATGAAAAGAATACCGGGGAAAACCCCTGGATTACTGCAGCCGGTGGCAGACCCTTCCCAACCCTGGGAAGAAATAGCTATGGACTTTATCGTAGACCTACCTGAAAGTAGAGGAAATACTGTCATCTGGACTGTAATAAACCTGTTTTTGAAGCAGGCTCATTTCATCGCCTGCAAAGGACTCCCATCCGCTCAACGACTGACTAAATTGTTCCTGAAACATATCTACCGACTGCACGGCGCCCCTAAGCGAATAATCTCAGACAGGGGGGTGCAGTTCATAGCAACGTTTTGGAGGAGTTTTCTTAAATTAATTGGATCATCTCAAGGCTTATCATCTGCTTTTCATCCGGCCACCAACGGAGCTGCAGCAGCCGCTAACAAAATGGTGGAGCAATATCTCAGATGCTACATGTCCTATCAACAGACGAACTGGACTGATCTTCTCCCTTTTGCAGAGGTGGCGTACAACAATTCTGTGCACAGCAGCACCGGCTACACACCTTTCAGAATAGCCACAGGCAAAGAGTTCGGTCCAATTCCTGAATATCCCCAAGTGCCAGCCGCTTCCCAGACACTTGACCAATGAGTGAGGGGATGGGAGGAAGTTTGGAGAAACACAAAAGCTGCTTTAAAAAAGACTTTTGAAACCTATTAAAAGCAAGCTGACAAAAAGAGGGCTCCCCAAAGAACATTCCAGGTTGGGGAAAAGGTTTATCTGTCAAACAAATATTTACGCCTTAAATTACCCAGCAAGAAATTAGGACCGAAATTCTTAGGGCCGTTTCCTATCGTAAAGATCATCAATCCGGTCACCGTAAAACTGAAACTCCCTAGACCTTTGGGTAAAATTCACCCACAGTAGCTTGTTAAAACCTTATCGGGGCTCCACTTTAAGACCTCCCCCGAAGAAAGCACCTGGGCCCCTTGTAGTTGCAGGGCAGACCCATTATGAATTGAAACATATTCTTGATTCTAGAATTTTCAAAGGGAAATTGCAGTACCTAGTACAATGGAAGGGATACCCGTTGTCTGAAGCCACTTGGGTGAAATCCATTGAGGTGAAAGTTGACAGGCTCGTCAAAAGGTTTCAAACGAAACACCCCAACAAACCGAAAACTAGTCATTAATATATGCTTTTGTTTACATTACAGGATCTGTCCTTTTTGTAAGGGGGGCCGGATGTCAACGCTGTTAATATAGGATATTATTGCTTTGACAAGATATGCAGTACTGTCTGGTATTTTTAGAGTTAACTCAGATGACATAGAAAGGGAGGAGAGTTATGAGGAAAGCGCGGGTAAAGGAACGGAAGTGAATCTTTGGCCTCCAGCCTAATTGGAAGATGTGACTCATGACTGTAAAGTAAAGGAGGGGTTTTAGCAAGATAAGATAGACGCAAGCCAGAGAAATTCAGATTCTGGCATCCTTCCATGTATGTGCCGAAGTTTATGTTTGCTATTAAAAAGATTCTTAAAGGAAAATAATGCCTAGTTTCTTTTAAAAGCCGCCTCCTTCGGAACCATAACAACCTGTGGGTTTAACAGAAAGCTGGCGGTAGAGACATCTTTGAAAAACGAGACTGTTGAGAGATCACATTGAAACTGTGCATCACTTCTGTCCCAAAGGGGCCACTGGGTGTCTGGTGAGGGTTGGCAGATTCCGTGCTTTACCTTACAAACTGATTGGACCACACCTGGTATGGCCAGAGGTACCAAAGTGGCACGACCGTTTTGCTCTGAGCAGGGCTGGGGCAAGGCAGGGTCTCGTGGGGGGGGTCTTCTGATTTGGGGGAAGGAGTTGGCTCCAGTGGGGCCCTTCTGCCACCCCAGGGAAAGGAGCAGCCTCCCCCCCCCCGCGCCTTATGAGTCTCTGCTGTTACCCAAGGAAGGGAGAAGTGCTGCTCAACCTCTTTTTCTCCTTATCTTCCAGAGCTCCTACCCAGTCTGGGAAGATTTCAACTCAAAAGCCACGAAGCTCCACTCCCAGCTGCGGTGAGTTCTACAGAGTCCACCCCAGGAAAGCGAATTGCTCCTTTTTTGAAGAAGCCGTTGTGGTCTTTCTGCCTCTTGTGCTTTATTTTGGTGCTTGTTGCTGTTGTATAGTGGGCTGGTTATTTAGAAGGCTGTTCAGGGAACTGGGCTGTGGGAGACCGTTTTTGCAAGCAGGACCTTTGGATTCTGAATTTCTGCCAACGGCCCCTGGCAGGCTGAGCGTCTCAGGCCCAGTCAAGGTGTCTGTTAAATGTGCACGGAGGTTTTGGTGTGGGGCTTGTCAAAAAGTCCAAGTAGATTAAAATTAGCAAGTCACTCTGATACCCCCCCCCTTGTTGATGCTTCTGGAGAACTGGGGGCGGTGTGTGTTAGGTGCAGATTTTTCAGGATGGAATGTGTTCTTTTCCTTGCTGGAGATTTGCAGTTGCAGTTCCAATGGCAGCACCCAGAAATGTCTCAAGCAGACTCTCACAATCTTTCTATACTGGATGTGAGGTTGTTATGTGCTCCTTCGCAACCAGTGGCAAGTTCACCCGACCTATAGCCAGCCAAGACACAGTTGAGACTTCCTTGTTTTGTTTATTGCAGTAAGCAGGGAGAGAAGCTATCAAAGCTTGGTTCTCTCCAAAGTTCATCATCTCAAGTCAACATCTTTACACATTCCTTGCACTGTCTGCCCATCCCTCCTCTTTCCCCATTGGCTGAGGTACTATGAGGTTACATTCTCTCCAACTGCCTTCTACATATTTTCTGCTAGATACTAAATCATACATCTATGTGCATTTAAATTAAGAGATAATATATGCAAGATATGTCAAATAATATTCAATAGAATATTGAGCATGTTCTGTTTGTTTTTGAGTTCTGGGATATTTTATGGCTTGATAGAACAATAGGTTCTTTCCTGTTTTTCCATTCAGCTCGTTTTCCTGCTATTCAGTCCAGTTTTAGTTTTCCTGTTTTTCCATTCAGCTAACTATTTCCTCTTGCAGCTACTTCCTCTTAGAATTTTAAATTTTGAACATCTTTCATTTACTTTTATCAATGCTAAATCCCCATGCAAGTCCTGGATTGTCTCTGTTGATGGCCTTGCATCCTCCTCCTCATCCCAGGCTGGGCCAAGTGGAGGTGGGGGCTAGACCCATTTTCTTGATGGTTTTATTGGCTGGACTTGTTTATATCCTGCCCATCTGGATAACAATCCTCCCACAGTAGCTTTCCTTTCTAAACAGAAATTCAATAAATGTTGTTTAAAAATGACCAAGGGATTCTGGGGACTCTCCCTGCATGGCCAGGGAGGGAGAAGTCAGGCATGCGGCTTCTGGGGTAGCCCCAGGCATTAAGCTGCCTTTTAAGTGAAAGGGGAGATTAAATGCTTTAATTAAATTTAATGACTTCTGCAGCACCCCCTGTGTCTTGCTAACACTGGCACAGGGGTGCAGGCTGAGTAGCCCTCTCAAAATGGGCCTCCCTGCAGTTTGGGGGCTTCCTCCATCCCCCTCTTTCTAACCCTAAATCTCTCTCCTTGCATAGGAATCCCCAACAGGCATCTTTGACCCAGATGAAGAAACACAAGGCATGGTCAGAAAATGTGCAGATGGCACAGGGGATGGCGGTGGTAGGGAGAGAGAGCTTGCTAATCCATCAGGAAGCAGCTCAAGCCTCAGAAGGGTCTCGATAGACTTGAATACTGGGTCTTAGCTAAGAATACATTGTTTAATAGTGAGAATTGAAGGGTCGCCACAGGTAGGAAAAGTCAGATGCACAGGTGCAAGATAGCTGGCTGAGCCAGAGACGAGGCCACTGCCTCAATGGGGCCAGTGCAGCCGGGCTGCCTCAAAGGAGGGAGGACCAGGGAAGGGCAGTCCTTCCTGGGTTATATAGACGGAGGCATAGAAACAAGATCACGCAAAGTATTATTACCGCTTTATAAAACCCTAGTAAGGCCACACCTGGAATACTGCAGCCAATTTGGTCACCATATCACAAAAAAGAGTTTGGAAAAAATTCAGAGAAGAGCAACTAAGATGATCAAAGGCCTAGAGACTAAAACATACAAAGACTTGGGTTTGGCTAGTCTAAAGAAAAGAAGAAATAGGGGAGACATGATAGCAGTATTCCAGTATCTGAGGGGCTGTCACAAGGAAGAGGGGGTCACGTTGTTCACCAGAACACCAGAGGGCAGGACGAGAAACAATGTTTGGAAACTGATCAAAGAGAAGAAACTTCCTGACAGTGAGGACAATCAACCAGTGGAACAGCTTGCCCCCAGAAATCGTGGGTGCTCCATCACTGGAGGTTTTTAAGAAGAGACTGGACAGTCACTTGTCTGAGATGGTATAGGTTCTCCTGCTTGAGGAGGGGGCTGAAGACCTCCAAGGTCCCTTCCAGCTTCTATTCTATTCTATTCTATTCTATTCTATTCTATTCTATTCTATTCTATTCTATTCTATTCTATTCTATTCCATTCCATTGCATTCCATTCCATTCTATTCCACTCCACTCCACTCCACTCCACTCCACTCCACTCCACTCCATTCTATTCTATTCTATTCTATTCTATTCTATTCTATTCTATTCTATTCTATTCTATTCTATTCTATTCTATTCTATTCTATTCTAGTGTTAAGGAGGATTCTGAGAATGCCAAGATGGCTGGAGCAGCATTTTGAGACCTTGCCCCCTCTGGGAACAGCCCCCTTTGCTCGAAGTCAAGCCTTGCCAGTCCCCACCTCTGCCTCCCAACACACCTGCAGGGAGCACTGCCCACCTGCTTGATCTGCAGCCACTGTCTTGTGGTCAGGATTGTACATGCTCCTTTTGACATCTCCCAGCCCCCGCACTCCCCCTCTCCCTCTATATAAGGCCCAGCAGTTGCTGGATATGCCTGGCCTGGCCACCCTCTTGTTGCCATCCTTCGGCCCCCTCGGTCTGGAAGCCCTTATGTTCGTCTCCGGGACTCTGTGCTCTCACAGCAGGCAGCCTCAGGAGAGCCCTCGCTTCCTCTGTTCTTCGGCACAACCGCCTTCCGCTTGGGGTGA
Source organism: Azemiops feae (assembly GCA_023970755.1). Classification (NCBI taxonomy): domain Eukaryota; kingdom Metazoa; phylum Chordata; class Lepidosauria; order Squamata; family Viperidae; genus Azemiops; species Azemiops feae. The sequence continues at coordinate 499,376 of JALGBA010000315.1, forward strand.
CTCTGAGGTGGAGGGGCAGAGAAGGGTCAAGCCCCTCTGATCCCCTCTTGTTCGTAGGAGGGCTCTTCAAGGGCTGCTGCCAAATGCCAGGGCACGGAAAAGGAGAGTAGCCTGCCCAGTCCCTTCATTTCAAGCCTTGTGCCTGAAGCTGAACCAAGGTGACATGAATCCTCCAGACCCAGTCTAGGTCTGCACAGGATGCTCAGCTGCAGCCCTCCCTACAATTTTAAGATGACGCTTAATGTATTTTAAGTGTATATCCTAAGAGTTCCATTTTCCTGGTTAAATGTGTCGGAGAACATTGAGTGTGTGTCAGAGTGGGAGGAGCTCACACGTGTTCAGCTCTTGATCCATAACCCAGCATTGGCAGGGTTCATGCCACGTAGAAAGTCACACTTAACTTGCCATTATGACTGATGAAGCTGTTGGACTAGAGCCAAGGAGTCCCAGGTTCAGCTCATCCTCTTCGGTTGGGCCTGGGTCGGCCTGAGTCACCGTGTCTCGTAGCCTAACCTGAGTCCCTGCGTTCTGGTGAGGCAGAAATGAAGGAGAGCAGACCGGGGGGGGGGGGCTTTCCTTTCATCGGGAAAGGTGGAATCGTTCAACAAGCCCTGAGCTAGAAAGCCTCCGGGCGGGGGGGGGGGAGGTCTTCCTTCGAGGTCTCTTGGTGAAATGGATTATTTGAAACCTCTTCAGTCTGGTTTGGCCTGGCCTGGAGCTAAAATGACTACGGAGCTACTTTTTAATAACTTGAAGCATGATAATTGTTATTTTACTTCTGTTTACACTTCTGTCATTTTCTGAGAAGGTTCAGATTTTATCTCTGAGTTGTTAGTAGTGGGTGGTTTTGGCAGATTATCATTTTAGTCCAAGGTTATTGCATTATGGAATGCCACAAGGTTGCCTTCCACACTGCATCTGCTGACAGGGGTTTGGCTGTCAGGAGGAAGAGGTAAGGAAGAGAAGAAAGTTATCAGAAAATCTGTACATTTTGAGGGTGATGTCTTAAATACAAGGGATGTGTCTTAAGAGCCGTTCTGTGAGTGCTTTTCGCAGAGCAAGCAGAGGCTGTTGTAGGGAAGAATATAAAGTAGCTAGTTTCCAGGAAACAGAAAAGTGAACAAAGAACTAACTGGAGTTTGGACTGCAGTTTGGCAGAGAATGTTAAGGAGCTTGTAACAAACTTCCCCTCAAAGCCAACAATGTGCATTTGGCTACTTTGACGTCCTAAGAGAGTAACAAGAAGAAACAGGTGTTTTTCTGCTAAGTCTGTGCATAGCTTTCAAAAAAGATACTTTGTGAAGTACATTAGTGCGGGGGGGAAAGAACCTTTCATCAAAGCATTAAAGCCGCTGCATCCTTTGGGATGATTGGTTGCTCCAAATGCTGCCTCCTCACATGTGTCCCTGCACTAGAGCAGCTTCACAGTGAAGAAAACCAGAGAATAGAAACAATGCATGCTAAACAGAAGCCTCTGCTTGTAAGGGGTGTTGCCTGCCAGGAGTATGTCTGCAGAAGAGGCTCCGGTGAATTATCTCTTTCAGATACACGTATTGAAGACAGGGATGGAAGTGCAAGAACTTGAGAATTTAGGAGGTGTTTCATAATTCCATAGTTTCATACGTCCATCTAAAAACACGGGACTTGATTGGCTGTCATTAGTGTGTTGGTGATACCCATCTCTGCTGCAGCTCAGCGCAAGTTGATGCTTTGGCCTGGAAGGTCTCAATAGCCAGAATCGCCCCCGGGGTCCCCTGGCACCGTAGGGAAAGGAGAGGAGCCCTGAGAAGAAGCCCTTTTGCGACAAGCCATGTCTTCTTGTTTCACTTGACCCGATTGTATATTGTCTCGGTTTGTGCCATGCTGACGTTCTGCACACTTTTGATATAAGGAGTCTTTCCCAGCCAGCAAGCATATTTTATTTTTTTTACTAGGGAGAGTCTGGCTGAAGGCAGGTCAGTGGGTGTTTGGGCTGGTGAGAGGAATGAGCCCAACCAGGAAATCAACTCGGGAAGTAGTCTAAATCTCAAATTCAATAAAATTGAGATTGGCTATAATAAAATAATTTCACAAGTCTTATTTTGTGGTGCCTCCTTTTCCTTCTTCTGCCCCAGACAATTAGGGAAGAGTCTGCCTGAGCCTCTTCTGAAGGTTATTTCCCTGCTTCAGAAAGCTTCAGCCCCGTTTGCCCCTGAAAGAACCACCGTCCACCTCTGCCAAGGTTGCCTCCCTCATTCCCTGCAGCTTCCCCATGTCTTGTCCTGCAAAGGCTCCCCTCTGGACCTGAGCCCCTCTTTCTTCCTAGGACCACCATATTGGCTGCAGTGGCTTTCCTGGAGGCCTTCCAGAGAGTGGCAGACATGGCCACCAACACCAGAGGTAAGGCGATGTGTGGAGCTTTGGGGAGGCAAAATGGGCTTGGAGGGGGAGTTTTGTTAATCCAACCCCAGCTGGGCCCAGTTCTGGGAATCATTCTCCTTCTGGCACTATCCATGAACTTGGTCGTCTTCCAAGGATGGAGCGAGCAGCTGCCTCCCTACAGGGCTTTAATTGGGGCTCTTACCTGAGGCCCCCAAGGCCCCCCTCACTCTCAGACTGGCATGATCCACGGTTGGTCCCTCCATTGTGTGGATTGGATTCCCAGTGTGAGAAGTGCACATATTTCTATTCTTATTTTTGGTCTGGTGCTTTGGTTCCTGGAGACGTTTCAGCCTGAAAAATGAAAATTTCAGAGCATTTTTTTCCTGTTTGAAGCCTCAGAATGGAGAGAAGTGGCATGCTCAGAAAGGGTTGATTTCTGGTGAATTTCAGCCTGAATTGCAGATTGGCTACGGATGAGGAATTGGATGCAATAACTGTCTCTGAGGAGCATCGGTGTCTCTGGGTCAGGGCTCTGCTGATGCTGCAGAGAGTGGATTTCTGCTGCAGGGTTGGTCCCTTCCCTCCCCATGCACAGATACCTTGCACCAATGAACATATTGTGTATGTAAAACAGGATGCTCTGGACGCACTGTATGTGCGTGTTTCTATGCATTCATCTGGCCTCAGCCAGAAAGGAGATTGAAGGCAGGGATCCTTTAAAAAAGCCACGGTGTCATCAAGAGGAAGATCCTTAAAGGGGGAGGGGTGAGGTTAATTTCTCTTATATCTCTGCCTATGTTGCCTTTAATACCCCTGCTCCCCAGTTTTTAAAATCACAGTTATAGCCAAACTAGCGGTGAGTGAGTGTCTGTTTAATAACTGTGTCCAGTTTTGATAGGCTTCCCTGCCAGGGTATCTAGGAGAGGGGCTGGAAGGGCTGCAGCCCTTTGGAGGAGAGGGCAGGAGAGGTGGGGAGGAAAAGCAACCCCCAAGAAGAGCCCGGCTGCACTTCTGGGGAGGGGGATTTGATTTCACCAAAGAGCTAGAGAGGTAGCAAAACTTCCATTCAGGGTAGATGGGCAATCGTTGTGCTTCTTTCATCTTGAACTCCTCCAGGAGACCCTTCAGATAGCCTAGAAAGCAGGGAGGGAGCTGGTCTCAGGATGGTGGCTATGTTAGGTCGCTTGAGGGAAGGTGGGCGGTTGTGGGAAGTTTTTGTGCAGGGGGTGGGAGGAAAGGCTCAGAGAATGCTCCTTGGATCTGTTACTCTGTTACTGGGGGGAGGAGGGTAGCCTCTGAAATCCTCCAGTCAGCCTAGAGATAGATGGAAGATGCCCACAGAGCGGAGGCTTGACTCCTCCCACATTCTCCAACCCCTTTTGGCCAACTCTGTTTCTCCCTCAGTTTGACCCCCAAGCCCCCCTCTTGTATATGAGAAGCTCCCAGGTGTCTGGGCAGGCAAGGACATTCTAAGTGGGTGAAGTTTCATATGGAGGAATTCATAACATCTGAGCGCCTGGGGGCTAGAAGGGCTTCGCAGATGGTCTAGTCCAGTCCCCTAGCTAGAGGAGGCCTCTACACAGCCCAGCCTCCACTGAGGGCGTCAAGCTCTGCTGGCCAATTTGTCCATTGGGAGGTTGCCTCAATGAGGTAAAGCGAATTAGAATGTGAGCGTGAGACCAGAGCAAGGATGGAGCTGGAGGTTTTGCAGAGCCGGACTCTGCTGGGCTTTGCGACAGCCGGGCGGGAGGTCTCCAGCAGGAACGCCTGAGCCAGCATCCGGCTGCAGGGAAGTGGGGCTTCCTCCCATCTCGTTCTTCCTGGCCCCTGTGCCTCCTTGTGGCAGGACTCTGCTGCTGCCGCCGCAAGGAGAGGACTTCCAGCTGGCTGTTTTCCCTGGGTGTGTGCGGGGGGAACAGGGCGGGGTTATAGCATTGACCAGATAGGGCTGGGTAGGTTTGGGTTGTGGAATTGATCAGAGAACAGAAAATCCTTGAAGGTAAAAGGGCGGCTGCTCCGTTATGCCGCTGCCAGTTAACCGATGGTTGGCCTTGGCTCTGGGAGATGCTGCCGAGTTCTCCAGCCTGCCTCTCACGGAGGCCTTTGGACCATGCCCGCCAGGATGCCCAGGGTGGGCGGACCTAGTCAACTATGGCTTTGCAGGTCCATCTCTGTCTCTTCAGTTTTCTTCCCCAGTGGGGAAAGATGCAGACACACCCACCCACCCCATCTTTTGCTCCTGGCCTTTGCCAGTTAATCACAAAGGAGTCCCTTTTCTCTCCAGGAGCCACAAGGGATATCGGCTCGGCACTGACCCGGATGTGTATGCGCCACCGCAGCATCGAGACCAAGCTGAGGCACTTCACCAAGTAAGTGTGCTGATTCTCTTGTGCAGCTCAGTTGCATTTCCAGGGCCAGAGACATTTCCTTCTCAGAAAGGGGGACCAGTGGACTTGGGGGGGGGGGAACTGAAGGAAGGCCTTCTGTAGCAGGTGGCCTCTTCCTGGGCCAGTCTTGCTCCCGCTGCTCTGTGGCCAATTCCCCCAGGCAGGTCTAAAATGTGTAATCCCCCTCTCCCTCCCCCCTTCCCCTGGTGATGGAACCCCTGGGCGTTTTTCTGACATGCAGAGCAGAGGTGCCTGCAAAACCTGCAACCTGTGGAGTTAGGGAGATCCACTGGACTGCTCAGAAGCCCGACTGGCATGTCAGTGGGCAGTGGGTTCTCTGCTGCAATCCGGATCAGAAGGGCAGGGCGTGTTGGCTCTCTGCTCAGGAAAGCCTTCACTGGGCCTATTCCGAGCCCTTCCCTTTAGACCTGGGCCCAGAAGGACTTCATGCCCAGTGGAAACAGGAGGGACTGGGGATGAGGGGTATTGAGGTTCTGCTTGGTTCTAGAAGGCGCCATTCGGCAAGGCAGCATTTCACATGCACACACATATACACAGCCTGGGTGTTGTTCAAGGGGAAACCCATTTCCAGGCCCGCTTTGTTTAGGGCAAAAGAAGAGAAAGCTGACTTTCACTGGCTGGAGGCTTCCTCATTCTCCTCCTCCTGGGGCTGCTTCAAGAAAAGGGGTAGCTGCTCCGCTGCTCTTCTTGACCCTGGCCAGGGGAGGCTCACCTGTTCCTTTCTCTATGGCTGCAGCACCCTCATGGAGAGCCTGATCGGCCCCCTGCAGGAGAGGATAGAGGACTGGAAGAAGACCGCCAACCAGCTTGACAAGGACCACGCGAAAGGTAGAGCTGCCCTGTGGAGCCAGGGGCTCGGGCCACGCAGGAAAGGAGGCTGGCAGGGCGCGTGGGCATCTGGGGTGACTGGGAGAAAGTTGTGGGTTGTGGCCCTTGGTGCTTGTCTTCTGCCCCGGGGAAAACCTACGGCTGTGGCCTGGGACCCACTTGTTGGCCACACAGGGGAGACAGCAGCTGAGGCAGGAGCTTCATGGTGGCCTCTTTCCTGCCTCTTCAGAGTACAAACGAGCCCGTCATGAGATAAAGAAGAAGTCTTCTGACACACTGAAACTTCAGAAGAAAGCACGCAAAGGTGAGGATCTGAGGGTGTTGAAGGAACATTGGGCGGCACTGAGGGAGTGAAGAGAAGCTGTTTGGCATCTCCATAGAAGAGGTGATGTGCAGGCAGGGACAGTGGTGGAACTTGGAACTTGCATCCTTGAGAGATTTCAGCTGCTGCTGCTGCTCTCGAGGCTTGAAAACTAGAAGGCCTGGATGGCAGCTCACATCTAGAATGTCAGAAAGGCGGTTAAGACGATGACACCTAGAAGCCACCTTCCCTCTTCCCGTGCTTATCCTTGGCCTGAGCCTTCCTAGCCAGAGGATTTGAAGCTATCGAGACCCAGCTGGTAGGAGGGCTACCAAGGAGAGGAAGCAGCATCTGAGCACCTCTCCATTGGCTGTCCCTGGACTGGCATGGAAAGGAGCAGATGTTTCCAGAAGTTCTGCATCTACTACTTTCGGGGGGGGAGGAGGAGGAGGCTTCCTTTGAAGATTGTCTGGGACCAGAAATGTGCTCAGGGTGGTTCTTTGGCACATTCTCCGATTTCTCTCTGCCATCCTGCAAGGTCCTCTGCTCAGGGGAATCTCATGTTCCATCCAGATGTGATTGAAAAGCTAACCACTGGGGGGGGGAGGTTGCAGTAATGTGGGTGCCTCACTGGGGGAAAGCGTTTATTTTGTAAGAGGCAAAGTGGTTTGGGTACCTGCCTTCTTCTTTCACACGTTCTTTCTCTCTCCTCTTTTTTTCCCTTCCCACATTCCTCTGTAGAGCTACTTGGTAAGTCAAATGCTGCCAGCCCAGCTTCCTCCCTCCCTCCTTCCTGGCCTTTGCTTTGGGATCTCCTCTTTCACCATCCCACCCAGCCGGGCCTGAAATGGAACAAAGCCTCAAACGAAGGGCCACCACCACAGCTGGATCCCTTGAGGTTCACAGAGACCTGACTGCAGTTCCAACTTGGTTCTCCTTCTGAGGGAAGCCCTTGCCTCCCCCTTGCTCCAGGGATTACCACAAACCATCTCAGGAAGCCTGATGAAGCCATCATTTAGGTTAGGTTAGCTCTGGTCTTATATTGTAGAGGGCCACATCGAGAAGGGAGAGCTGGCTTCAAGATCCCCACATCGACAACTTGTATAAATTGCTTCCCAGCCTTCTTTTCTGCCCTGCTGGCAAATCTAGTGTGCACACGCACTTCATTGACCTAAATGCAGCATTATAGGACCCTGCAGGTCAAAGGGACCATCAAGGCAGACATGAGACTGAGCCCAGAAATCCAGACTTCCTGACCGTTAGATCTCTAGCCTGCGAAGAAAAGCCCGCCAGTTCTCTGGGTCATTGGTTCCATAGTCCAGCTTGTTTTCATTGGGGATTTTTAAACCTTATTTACTTTTACATATGCAGATTAAAACATTTCTGTATTGCCATAATTCATCACAACTCAAGGCCACTTACTTTAAATTGAAATCTGCCTCCTTGTTCCTCAAACTTGTTATTCTGGGTCTTTCCCTATTGATACGATATCTCGTACCAGTCTTGAACTTGTGTGACATCCTTTCAGGACATTGAAGAGCCCCCCCCCCCCCGCTCAAGCTCTCTTCATAGGATCTGGCTTCTTATTTGTTGGACACCCTCCTTGCCTTTCTCTGTATCCCCTCCAATGTTGTTAAATCCTTCTTGAAGTGTGGTGCCCAGAACTGCTGCAGAAAGTGGATCTAACCAAAACAGAATGAAATGGATCCCTGACTTCTGATTTGGAAGGTGCCCTCCTGTTGCTGCAGCTGAAGGCTGCAGACTGAAATGAATGTCTTTTGAGATGCCAAATATTTCCAATATTCCTGCCCTGCTTCTATCATTGTCATTGGGAAGGTTTTGCTTTGCTTTGGCTTTTTTGTGCTCAAATCAGTCGATTGCTAATCTGTCCTGGTGGCCGACTGGACAAGTCCCGGCAGTTTTCCTAGCAAGACTTCTCAGAAGTGGTTTGCCGTTGTCTCCTTCCTGGGCCTGAGCGGGAGGGACCAGCCCAAAGTTACCCTGCTGGCTTTGGACTAGAACTCAACATCTCCTGGTTTCTAGCCTGGTGCCTCTACCACCAGACCAAACTGGCTGTCTTTGTGGGAGGGATGCATTTGCACATTCTTAGGAGAAGTTGCACGGAAGCAGATCAGTCCAAACCTGCTTCTCAGGTGCCCTAACACAGGCTTAGGCTCATCAGCTACGGGGCAGCCCAGGCGGTTCTTGGCCACTTCAGGAGCTGCGGCTGTCACACTCCTTCACTTCGCCTTTTGCCCTGGCCAGTGGGCGGCTTGGAGTTGGGACATACAGGATTCTGTCCCATTGGAGGCGTCCAACTGTTGGGGCTGCCTCTGATCAATTCCTAGGAAAGAAAACCTTTGACTCCATAGATTCAGAGGAAAGATACTTTTACTAAGAACAAACTGAGTGCAGCAAAAGTCAGGCAAGGTCTGAAGCAAACACGTGCGAAAAAGACAAATTGGAAATAACCCCAGAGCCCACCCACCCCCAGTGGTCAGGTAGAGTCCAATCATTGGGCAGGAAGATGTTTTGGGAACGTCTCAGGTCCAGGTGCTCTGCGCCGCCCTGGTGCATATGCCGTTCCCAGGACGGTTGGTCTTGAAGCTGTGAAACAACCCAAAATGGCCTCTCTGAGTCCAGGCCTCCCCATCGGTTCTCAGCAATTCCACTCTCACACCTGCACGCTTCCCCTCCCAAAGGCCCGTTTCCATGGCAGCTGGCAGCAAGCTTGAAGGAAAGCGATGATGACCAGGCCGACACCAAGAAAGGACCTTGACACTTCCTTGCAGCGAAGAAGCGCCCACTCTGGCTTTGGGTCCACAGCACCCACCAGTAGGAAGCTTTTGTTAACGTGCAGTTGGAATCTGTCTTTCTGGTAACTTATGCATTGTATTATGTGCTGCACTCTGGAATGATAAAAAACAACTTTGGACCATCTACATTATCCCTCCTGGTCCCTTCTGTTTTTGCCGGTCCGAACATGCTCAAATCCTTCAGTCTCTCTTCAAGGGAATTTGTTTCTAGTCCCCAATCTTCCTAGATGCACTAGAATAGAATAGAGTAGAGTAGAGTAGAGAAGAGAAGAGAAGAAGAGAGAAGAGAAGAGAAGAGAAGAGAAGAGAGCTGGAAGGGACTTTGGGGGTCTTCTAGTCCAGCCCCCTATTCAAGCTTCTCTGAACCTGTTCCAGTTTCTCTGAATCCTGGTGTGAGATCAAAAACTTCCTGTAGTTTTGCAACCATATCCTGCTGCTTCTCCCTGTCCAGTTTATAATGATGCTTTCTGTTCAGTTGAGTCCGATTCTCAGTAATTTCATGGACCAGCTCACTTCACATTTTCCAGTTTTGTGTGGCTTCTTTCGGCTGTTTTATGGGATTGATTTTGATAGTGTCTAAGCATCATGGCTTTTTTGGCCACCTCGTTTCCTATTACCTTTGACCGTTCCAAGAAAAAACACTTTCAGTCTGTAGTCCGTTCAGTTGGGGTTCAGTTAAAAACCTTTTCACAAGTGTTACTGCCCAAACTGGGTATCCAGCGTTCTGTACCTTTTTCCTAAGCTTGCTTCTGTTAAATTTTGTTCTATTAGCCTGTTTCCTACAGCCATGCTAAGCAGGTCTAGAGAATCCACTTGATTTTGATCACATGACTGGGGGGGATGCTGCAATTGTAAGTGTGAAAAGTGGTCATAAGTGCTCTTTTATCTGGCACAACCGTCGAGTCTCTGCAGGCACAGCGAAATGGGCGACTGCTGTTCGCGCTCTGGTCCACATCGGCTCACCCAGCCTCTGCGGCTCGGTTCCCTTCGTTCTTCGCCCTTCCCTCGCCGGGCCCAACAGTTGCTGACCGCTGGGAGGGCGGAGCGCCGCCTACATCTCTCTGCGCGAAGCCCAATCGGCCGGGAAGTGCTACTGCTTGCGGAACGGATCATCCACCAGAGCCGTTCAGCATGTTTGGAATGATCAGAAATTCACTTTTTGGCACCGTGGAGGTTTGGTCCTGCCGAGTTCTGAGCAGGGGGGAGAAGGATGATGTAGCCTATGAGGAAAGGACATATGAAGTGGGATGTTTGCCAGTGTTGAACTCTCTGGAAAGCCCTTTGACAAGGCTTTACGTGAAGCAGTGCTGAAGCTTCTTAAATATGTTGGAGGAAGCAATAATCGAGCTGGCATGGGGATGATGGCTCCAGTGTGTAGCACAGTCTTTCCTGCAGGGGACGGCTTATTGCAGCACAAAGTGAAAGTCCTGCTACGGATTCCAAGTCAATTCCAGGATAACCCCCCTTCACCGAGTGATGAGAGCATCCGGGTTGAGAAAAGGGAAGAAATGGTTGTGTTATGGTTCCGAAGGAAGATGCTTTTCAAAGAAACCTGAGGCATTTTTCCTTTAAGAATCTTTTATTTTGCAACATAGCTTCGGCACATGCAAAGCGGATGCCAGAATCTGAATTTCTCTGGCTTGCGTCTATCTTATCTTGCTAAACTCCTCCCTTATTTTACAGTCATGAGTCACATCTTCCAATTAGGCTGGAGGCCAAAGATTCACTTCCGTTCCTTTCCCGCGCTTTCCTCATAAGTCTCCTCCCTTTCTATGTCATCTGAGTTAACTCTAAAAATACCAGACAGTACTGCATATCTTGTCAATGCAATAATATCCTATATTAACAGCGTTGACAGGTTGTTTATTCTACGCAGTTTGAAGGCTACGCAAAAGAAGCAGACTATGTGAATTATGCAGCCAAGCTAACCTCTGCTTTAGGAAATGAGGCATCCTTCCGCAAAGACTTCTATTTTTGCAATGGTTATGATCCTCCCATGAAACCCTATGGGTGGCGCAATGAAGTTTGGCTGTTGAAAAAGTGACCAAATAAAAAAGCTGTCCCAATTTCTTGAAGGAACTCTAGGAAAAAATCCACAAATGCCATGGAAAGCAATAAAAATGATAAAATGAAAACTAAGAAGAAGAAAAAAGTGGTCATAAGTCACTTTTTTCAGTCTGTTGTAACTTCAAAGGTCACTAAATGAATGGTTGTAAGTCAAGGACTGCCTGTACTGCAGCCTTTCTCTTTGTCTTCTGGAGGGCACTGCCCCAACTTCTCGGCTCTTCAGGCATCCAACTTCTTCTAGTAAGGCTGGTTCCCCCCCCCCCTTTGAGACTCCTTGGCCTGTCTGTGCCTCTTGTCTCTGGTTGTCATTGTTGTCGGCTTGCGTTGCCTTCCGTGACTCCGCGTTGCAGGCCAGGGACGGCCTTAGAGCTGCATTGGCTTCTCCAGAGAGGCCGGTTCCTTTTCAAGCAGGAACGTAAATGAGGATCTTGTCTGGGAATCTTTTCTGAGGTTAGACAGATTTTCCTTTTCCTGGTCTCAGCCAGCGAGCGTGTGCCTCAAGGACCCACGTCATGGTTCTATACGGTCAGTGTTAAGTATAATAGAAAAGTACGTGTTTTTTTACTAATATTAAGAAACATATAACAGAAGGATCCAGGCTGGGTTTCATTTCGGGCCTGTGCAAAATCCTCACCAGCCCCTCTCCTTCCTCCTCCTCCTCCTCCTCCTCCTCCCCCCCCCCCCCTCTGGTCCAGCTCTCCTCTCTCGGGATATCAGCAGTGGGACCAATGCTGAGATGCACCCTCTGATCCCTCTGGGATCCCCAAGAGTACCGGTGAATGCAGAATAGGCCAAGCCGTGATACGTGCTCAGATCCCCATTTTCAAAAGGGCACCTTTCATCCTTCTGAAAGGACGAAACAAATTAGCTAACTTCCAGCTATTTACTCAGCCCACCTCTGAGTCGGTTTGAACTTGGCTGACAAAATTATTTCTGTGTGAAATGGCCTGTTCACATCAGTATTTTTGCTGCCAAGCAGGATCTCAGCCTTGGCTCCCCAAATCCTTGGCTGGTTTCTTGACTTTGCTTGGCTGTTTCCAGACTTCCCTGATTCTTCTCATGGGGGTGGCTCCCCGCCTCGCCTTCCGTGCATGTGGGCTGCTGGCGGTTGTGGTGGGAAGCTTGTTTGAAAGAGAATAGGATCCACCTGCTGCTCTTGCTGTGACCAGGTGGGAGCCCAGCGAATATTGTGCCGGAGCAGCAGTCCTCGGACCTGCCTGGCTCTTGTGCTATAAGTGGGGAGAAAGACGCACACACACAAACACACACTGTGATTCTGCAATAAGAGGCCATGTGGTAGCTGGGCCCCACAGCGGTGTATTCCCCCGACCATGGGGGTGGAGAGGCTGCTCTAGAGGAACCCGACCAACTCTGCTCTTCTGCATTTTGGGGTGCCACCCTTTTATCTGGCCTCCCTGGAATGAAGTAAGGCCAGTCTCTCTGGCCTGCTGCTCAATTCTCCCACTTATGTCCAGACCCAAAGGGGTGGGTGGGTGACAGTGCCCACTGCCTGAGGAAGGGGCCAAAGGGATCTCCATCAAGGAGGCCAAACTCCATCTTGGGGGCTCAGAGAGCCAAACTGCTTGGAAAGCCGATGAAGGCGAACAGGCTTTCTGCACTCAAGCAGAATCATTCCAGCCTCAGCCCAAAGGATGGAGTTTGGGACAGGAAAGGTGTCCCTTAAGAGACCCGACTGAACACCTTCTGGTGTTTGGAAGTCGTAAGAGAGCAGCCCTGCTCCGATTGTGCCTCAAACACTTTCTCATGTGGAATTACTGCCTGTTTTCTGGAAGAGCTTTAAGATGGAGGCCGGCCTCCTCCGAACCTCCTCCTCTTTCGGAAAATACTTGATCACCAGATCATTCTGCCCTGCTTTCATGGCCTCCTCAGCCCCGCAGTAAAGCTGAGGGGATCATGAGGCATCATCTGGATGTAAAGTAATGCCGAAGGTCTGCCAGCCAGATGGAGGACCTGTTCTGGAGTGCTGAGAAATTAGATGGCAGAGGAGCTACATGCTCTTGTTTGCTACATGCTCTTGTTGGCACCAAGCAGAAGGTTGATCTGAATGGTCAAGCCTTATTGGAATATATTATTACTGGGCAGCATTTTAGTGAGTGTTAGCAGGCGCCTGTCAGTAAACAGCTTCCTTTTTCCCCCTGAAATGGTCATAACCTTTTACAACCAGCAGACGCCACATTTGGCGTTGCTCTGAGGACTGGGACAGACCAGATTTCCCATAAGATTTTGTAAGCTGGCATTTTTTTGGAAAGCCAATGGACAAGCTTTGCAAGATTCATCTAATAAGTTAGACCAGCAGTGGGTCAGTGTGTGGGAACAAGTCATTTTCTTAGAGTATTCTCTGAAATAAGCCATCATATTAAGCGATTATGTTTTTTTGGAAGGCCTTAGCATGTCATGGGACTCAGTTATTGTGTTTTCTTTTCCCTGATTTAGATTTATATGAACCCAGTAAATTATTTGGGAACTTATATGAATAGTTCTATGTGTGAACAATGGAACATGGGTTGAGTTTATGTCTTTAGAAATGTCTGTTTCTTCTCCTATGTGCACTCCATACATTTCATACCCCACTCTGATCTGCCTCCTGTCTATATGCTGCATTGTTTTTATTATTATTAATAGTAATAATAATATGCCTGACTCCCAATCATTTAATTCTAGAGACACCTTCAGCTGCAGAAGTAGGCCTGGTGCAGTTTGTTTGATTTAGTGTGTGGCAGGTTTTGTCCCAGCATGACACCTGCGGAAAGCCAGAGCTATGCCCGAGGAGACCCTTGGCCCAGGGTCTGGGTAGAGAAGCCCCAGGCTCTCATCTGCTGTTGTTTATAGGCAAGGGGGACCTGCAGCCTCAGCTGGACAATGCCCTGCAAGATGTGAACGACCTGTATCTCCTCCTGGAGGAGACAGAGAAGCAGGCGGTCCGCAAGGCCCTGGTGGAGGAACGGGGACGGTTCTGCACCTTCATCGCATACCTGCAGCCGGTGGTGGTAGGTCCCTTGTTTCCATGGCCAGACGCAGCTCTTCTAGGGACTGGGCAACTGACAGCGGTCCAAGGGATTCCCCACCCTTTGTTCAGGCAGGTCTTGATTTTTAAGCATGTGAACAATTGGCTTTTGTTGCCCAATTATAATGCTGTTACCGGTTTAGTTCTGCTGGTGCCTGCCCTCAGATCAGTCCAGTGTCCTGCTTTCAGGCAAGTAGGGTGGAAGCTCTGCACTAAAGAGAACGTATGTCCAGGGCATTCTGTCTCCCAGGAATGCCGGAGAGGGTGATCTGTCTTGCCAAACTTTGCATCCAGAATCTGGATGTGATGAAAAGGAAGGTCCCCTCTCGGGTGTTTGGATACCAGGTGTTACCCCACCCAACCCTGTCCTCCCTGAGGGTCTGGGGTGGGAGTTGAGGTGGAGGAGGAAGAGGCTTTCCTAGACTGGCCCTTGGTTCATCCCAGAGTGGCATCTGCGGAATTAGAGACGAAGTAGGATGTTTATTAAAAATTCCAATTAAGAATTTATCTCAGCTTTCTCTTCAACTCCTTTGTCCGATTTTTTTTTATCCCATGAATATTGGGATAAATATTAATTCTTGTCTGGAAGATACTCCCTCCTCACCCTTCTTCTCAAGAGGGATTTCCAGGGCAAAGGGGTGCCTGGCAGCAGCAAACTATACAGACTATGCCCACAAGGGGGAGGAGGGTTGCATGAGGGAGCTGGGGTGTGTGTGTGTGGGCAACCCAGAGCCTGGTGTGCCTCTGCAAGGGCTCCCTCCATGCAGTTCCATTCCCCACATGGAAACGCAGGGATGGGCCAGGACAAATTTTAGGAGGCCTTACTCAATGCAGTTGAGATGCCCTTTGGGGCACCGAGGGGGGCACTGTGTCTGGCTGTGTGGCGGTAGCAGCAGCCCCCCCCCCCCGAGTTCCAGATTAAAAACAAAACAGCCTGTCTCTTCGCCCCCGGGACCTGCTGATGTGGCCCCGGTACTCCATCCTTTTCCCATCATCCTTTGAACTCCTAGAAAGTCCTGCTGGTCAGCACAGCATTTCCTTTCTCGCGGAGTCCAGCCAGGCTGCCAGTCGATGGGGCCCAAGAGCGGCCTCCCTTCCACTGTTGTTCTTGCATCACTGTGAGACCAGCTGCCCTCCCTCCCTCCAGAGATAAGACAGAGGCTTTGGTAGACCCCTCCTCCATAAATGCGCCCAGTCTGCTCAGAGGTCATCCCAGGGAGATGCACAGGCTCTGGGGCTAGCAAGTCAAAGGGTTGGGCTGACCTTCCCCATCCCAGAGAGGAGCAGAGGTGCTTCAGGAGAAAGGAAAGTCTTAGAAATCCAGGATGCCACTGAGGAAGGATGCTGCAAACATACAATCGCTTGCCAAAGAATTCTGAGTAGAGAATTTGGCTTGTGGCTCCTCTCCTCCCAGCTGACGCTTCACTTGGCCCAAGCAGACGAGGCCGGAGTGTTCTATGGCTTTGGTGCTCGGCAACCCACTTATGGTAACTTAGCGTAACAATATTGGCACCTGTTGCCAACCCCGTTATCGTTTTTCATTAAGCATTTTTGAAGGTTTGAATGTGAGCACAAACATTTAAAGTGTTTGTGGTTCTCCATAAGATCATATATACAAACTCCCAAATTGCTCTTTTTATTTACTGTTCTTAATTCTGAATTTTAAATTTTTTTTCTTTGGACTAAAGGGAAGAAAGTTTGCCTGGAATGATGTTTTTTTATTTAATTTCAGTAATGTAACTATAATCCCAGCAGGTTTCACATAGATTAACCTGAGTTACATTTCTGAAATTACACAAAACCTCAACTGGCAGATCCAGCCCTTTGTGGCTCTTGCACAGCCTATTGAGGACCAACTGAAGCTGGATGCTCAGTGGAGATAAGGAACAAACAGGAAATGGAGAAGAAGCTCGGAAGTCTACAGATCAGGAGAGGTTTCAGCCTTGGGGCTGAAGTCATGGGAAATATACATGACCTCAATACACACCTACTGTTGCCTCTGCCCAAAATAGGCTCCCTTCTGCTCATGAGGGTCTCCCCCTTGCCATCTCTCTGTGGCGTTCTGAAGCTGAAGTGGGCACACTGGGACAGTGAAAGTGGGGCTCACCTTGACCCTTCCTCCTGGCCTTCCCCAAGTAAAAAGCAAGCTCTGGTGTGTGGGGGGGGGGCGCTGATTCTCTCCTGATTCAAGGGTCTTTTCTCCACATGGCCAAGGGCTCATCCTTTCCTTTATCCTTTGGCAGAATGGAGAGATCACCATGCTGGGAGAGATCACCCACCTTCAGGGCATCGTTGATGACCTAGTGGTGCTGACAGCAGATCCACATAAACTGCCAACAGCCAGTGAGCAGGTAGGAAAGCACAAACGTCATGTGATGTGGTGGTCCATATTCCCAGGATGGCCTTGAGCTGAAGGGGGCATTGGAGGCCAGCCCCTCCCTCTTAGCGCAGGGATCCAGGCAGTCTAGCTCCCTGCTCCAATTCTACTGCTTTTCATCAGAATCTGTGACTTGAAACTCTGCGCTCTTCCATGCTCTGCGCTCAGAGAAGAGATTCTGGTCCGCTTGCACCTCTTCAAGAATTTAAAATACGGCCGGGTGTCTTCCGTCCCCCCCTCCCCCTCCTCTTTTTTCTCAGGACTAAAGTTCCCATAAGAGGCCTGCACTTGACTGCCTTTTCCTCTTGTTGCTTTTCTGGTTGCCTGGCTTTCTTAAAGGGGAACCTGGTCGTATTATGTGACCAGGGCACGAAAGCCTGGAGCTGCTCTTTCTTCTGACCTACAATGATTGATGATGATGATGATATCCATTCAGTAGTAACTTTCTGTGGAGGCATCCTTACCTGGTACGGTTAACGAGTAGTCCTCAACGGCACTACATCCACATGGAGAGAAGTAAGCAGTGAGGTACCACAAGGCTCCGTCTTAGGCCCAGGACTCTTCAATATCTTCATCAATGACTTAGATGAGGGAATTGAAGGGAAACTCATCAAATTTGCAGATGACACCAAACTGACAGGAATAGCCAACACCCCAGAAGACAAACTCAGGATCCAAAAAGATCTTGACCAACTTGAACAATGGGCCCTGTCCAACAAAATGAGTTTCAATGTGGAAAAAAGCAAAGTTTTACATTTAGGCAGGAAAAATCAAAGATACAAGTACAGATCAGGTGAGACCTGGCTTAAAAACAGTAACTGTGAAAGGGACCTTGGGAGTCCTAGTGGAGGATCACTTAACCATGAGCCAGCAGTGTGCAGCAGCAGCCAAAAAAGCTAATACAATCCTGGGTTGTATAAACAGAGGCATAGAATCAAGATCACGTGAAGTATTAGTACCGCTTTATAAAACCCTAATAAGACCACACCTGGAATACTGTGGCCAATTTTGGTCACCATATCACAAAAAAGATGTTGAGAGTTTGGAAAAATTTAGAGAACAGCAACTAAAATGATCAAAGGCCTGGAGACTAAAACATATGAAGAACGGCTGCAGGAATTGGGTTTGGCTAGTCTAAAGAAAAGAAGAAATAAGGCTCCGTCTTAGGCCCAGTACTCTTCAATATCTTCATCAATGACTTAGATGAGGGAATTGAAGGGGAACTCATCAAATTTGCAGATGACACTAAACTGGCAGGAATAGCTAAGACCCCAGAAGACAAGCTCAGGATCCAAAAGGATCTTGACAGACTTGAACAATGGGCCCTATCCAACAAAATGAGTTTCAATGTGGAGAAAAGCAAAGTTTTACACCTGGGCAGGAAAAACCAAAGGTACAAGTTCAGATTAGGCAAAACCTGGCTCAAAAACATTAACTGTGAGAGGGACCTTGGAGTCCTAGTGGACAATCACTGAAACATGAGCCAGCAGCCTTCAGACGTTGTGGGTGCTTCATCACTGGAGGTTTTAAGAAGAGGCTGAACAGTCTCTTGTCTGAAATGGTCGAGGGTCTCCTGCTTCAGTGGGGGGCAGAAGACCTCCACGGTCCCTTCCAGCTCTGTTCTGATTTTGACTTACCTTTTGAGCAAGCTTATGCTGCCGATTCATATTCAGACAGCTCTGAGCTCTTTTTCACAAATAGCCAGCTTTATCTGGTCATTTTGTTACTTTTTTCTAATAAAAAAGAACTTGTCATGGCTGCCATTCTGCTAAGCTAGACATTGCAAGCTGACAGCCTGACATCAGTAATGGGGAGGCTGCAGTGGGGGCTGAGGAGGCAGGGAGGGACTCAGCCATCCCAAGGTCACACCAAAAGAATGCGGAGCGGAAGGGACCATTTCTCAAACAATTTATTAATTGATTGGACACTGACCTATAACCAGGGGGAAAACCTCAGATCCAGCTTTGCTTCTTCTGTAACCACCTTGGCTAATATACTTTTACTTGGCTAGTATACTTTTGGCTAATCATGGGCCAGGGGTCTTTCTTTCCTAACTGACCAGGTTGGGACAGTTGACATTAAGCTGGATCTAAGATTTTTCCACACAAAAGATACAATTAATTTTCCCTTGGTCCCAACCAGGTTATCAGTATTTATGAAATTACTTTGAATTTTTTAATCTATCTTATCTAGAAGTATCACCTACAAATCTTGCAAATTTAATAAGCAGTCCCTCCCTCTCTTTGCCCAAACCATTTTTATGACAATTATTTATTCACAAATAATGCTTGACTTGTGACCCCAGTTGGGGCTGGAATTTCAGTTGCTAAGCAATGTGGTCATTAATCAAGTTGTCACATGACTGGGCCCAATTTTACAACCATTTTTACTCCAGTTTTTATTATTAAGTGATTCACCACAGTCGTTAAACGAATCACATGGTCGTTAAGCGAATTGGACTTCCCTCATTGACTTTGCGTGCTTGGAAGGTCGCAAATTGTGATCACATGACAGCAGGATGCTGCAATCGTCATAAATGTGAGCTGGTTGCCAAGGGCCCAAATTGTAATCATGTGGCCACGGGGATGGTGTGATGGTCATAACTTCAAGGGTGGCTTTTTCAGAAGCCATCTTAACTTCAAACCATTGTAAAATGGTCGTAAGTTGAGGCCTACCTGTATCACCATTCTGAATAACAATCCTGCCTCAGGGGATTTCAATCAGTTCAAAGAAACTCAGAACACTGAGGGTTATTGCTCTATATCTTATAGTTTAAGCCATTAGCAAACACAAAAGGCAAGTTAAGACAGGAAAAATCTGGGCAGCTGGATCCAGGAAGGCTCAGAAGTTCACGGCTGGCATGAAAGTGATCTCGGGCCCAGTGGATTCACACAGTAACATGCTTGAACTGTTTCCTCTGGAGCAGTTGAAGGCGGGCAGGCCTTAAGCTTTGTTGTGGCCAGATCCCTTCCTGGCCTAGCAGAAACTCATCCCTGCTGGCAGCTCTGCAGGCAGCTCTGCAGGCAGCCCGGGCCTGGCGGCCCCAGAGCAACTCCAAATGGGGCACCCGTTCCTTGGAGCTAAGCACTGAAGGGACCCCAGCATTGGGGAGCAAAGGACTGGAATACGTTGGGAAGCTAGATCAAGTCTGTGGGTGACACGTGAGTTATGCCAATTGTTGGTTGAGGGAACTTTCGCCCAGTGGGTTTTGTTATCCAGCCCCCAGTTTACCGGGAGTTGTGCCACACTGGTGCCTCCAAGGAGCAACAGAGACAGGCAGGCCGACATCCATCCCGTGTGCTTTGGGCTTTAACGCTTCCTCCTTTTCTTTAAGAAAGGCCTGGTGGAACAAGGAAGCCGGCAGCTGAGACCAGACCAGCTGGTGGCCCTTCAGCAGCAGCATCTTGGCTGCTGTCTGGGTGAATATTGATCGGCCGAAGGCAGGCAAAGCCTCTCCTCGCTTTGGAAAGACCATTGCCGCACAGGCTCTGCTCGGATGGCAAAATCTCCTAGGGCCAGATAATGCTGTAGGGACCTGGCTAAAATGACTTTCTCTTGCAGGTGATCAAAGATCTGAAGGGCTCTGATTACAGCTGGTCTTACCAAACCCCTCCATCTTCCCCTGGCAGCTCAGGGTCCCGCAAATCCAGCTTGTGCAGGTATGTTTGGGTCAGCTAATGGGAATCTCTTTTTCCCGTTAAGTGGCGTATAGCAGGAACAGACTCCTCCTGGGCTCAGATCTTGCAAAGCTTGAGTAGTTCAGCGATACCCCAACTATAACCTTGTCTTGATGGCCAGAGTTCTTGTGACGTACCAATACTTCCCAAACTGAGTTGCCTTGGAATAAAATCAAAGAGAGCCACACCTGAGCAGCTGTGGCCAGCATTGGCCTCGAACGGGACATAACGAATGATCTCAAGTAGTGGCAGCTCTCT
This sequence comes from Azemiops feae, assembly GCA_023970755.1. Classification (NCBI taxonomy): domain Eukaryota; kingdom Metazoa; phylum Chordata; class Lepidosauria; order Squamata; family Viperidae; genus Azemiops; species Azemiops feae. The sequence goes on from JALGBA010000315.1 coordinate 519,494, forward strand.
CCTTCAGGTCAAGCAAAGCGTGGAGCTTTTTGTCATTGATGGTGAGTAACATCTGTCAACTGGAAGTATCTGGGGAAAGTTCTGCTCCAATCTTTAAGAACGTTGCTCTTGATCTCAGCCCCCAAATTCTTGAATGCGCTTCTGCCTTTAGCTGAGGAAAGAATTAAAACACGTTGGAGCATTTGTGTAAACTGGAACATGTAAGTCTCCTGTTATAAGATTCAGCCTTCCTATTGATCCCAGCTGAAGAGGAAGAGCTGACTTCTTGAAGGCTTCCCTCCCCCAGGGGTGCAATGGCAGCATGAGCAAGGCATGTGAACGAACATTTGGCTTACCTCGCCTCAAGGTACTTCTGACATTGCAAGCAATGTTGTCCTGCTTCGCCTCATGGTGGCTCCCTAGATGCCCAGCATCTCACCTGGTTTCACATTTTATTCCCATAGTGTGGCACAACCGGTAACTGCCAACACCCGCCTGTCCAGTGTCTCGTCACACGACTCGGGCTTCATCTCGCAGGATGCCATGTTCTCCAAGCCTCCCTCGCCAATGCCCCTGGACATCACCAGCCAGGTGAGCTAAGTGCAAACAGAAGGAACCGTGGCCCCACTTGCACTGCTGACCCCCCCCCTCCCCAGGCAGGTAGGCTGGTGCCGTCTCCTGAAAGAAGCTGGTGGCCGCCTAGGGACCTCCTCCTCTCCTCCCCTGGCCAGCCCCCTTGGAGTCTGATTTGTACAGGGAGGGCTGTCCCTTTGCACTGGGGTGTCCCTCGGGAAAGGATTGGGCCCGTTCCTTTTCGAAGAAGAAGGTGAGCCACAAGGGAGCCCGAGGAACCCTGAGCCTGGGAGGAGCTGGAGCCCCCTTGGAGCTGCTGCCAGTGGGAGCCCCTTCTTGGACTGGGAGAAGAAGAGGGCATCTCTGGGTTTCCTTGCCCAATTCAAAGGCTAACGCTGGCACTCCTCCAGCAGATCTCCAAAGGTGACCCTAGCATGAGGACATCGACCTGGGGGGCTTCTGGCTTCAGGGGGGCTCTCAGGATCCCTCTGGTTGCCTACAGTTTGGGAGCTGGAGGTCAAGAGGAGGGAGAATCCAGTTCTCAGGAGATCTCTGTCACCGCAGGCGGAAGGGGGGACTTTCCCTCCCTCTCATGACGGTCTGGTGAAGGATTGGACTCCTCCTCCTCCTCCTCCTCCTCCTCCTCCTCCTCGCCCAGCTGAAGCCCTTGCCCAGCCCGTCCACCTCTCTGGGTGAAAATGGTAACAAGGCTGCTTCTTGGAAACGCTTCCTTGCATGGCGAGGGCCTCTGTGGCAGAGTTGCCCAGAGCCTGGGCACAAAGACATGGAAGCCATTCCTCGGGTATGAGAGGCTCTCCCCTTTCTCCCAGCCACCTGCCATTTTCATTTCCTCCTGTGCCTGGGCCTTGTCCCGTCTCCTCCATTGTCTTCCCAGCCTCAGGACCGTCCAGCCCCAAATGAAATGTCCCAGGGTGGCATGTTGAGGGAAGCTGGTGCTGCTGCTGCCGCCACCCCACATGTCAGTCAAGCTGCACTCTGTCTCTGCTGCCGCCGCCGCTGCCGCCACCGTCCTCGATAACAGGTTCTTCTCTTCCTTTCTGTGCATGCCTGTTTCGCTGCTGCTGCTGCCAGAAGTCCTCCAGCTCTGCATCGTCTGAAGCCTCTGAAACGTGCCAATCCGTTAGTGAATGCAACTCCCCAACCTCGGTTAGTTCTGGCTCTGCCACCGGACTGTGTTCGGGTGGCCAAAAGGTGAAGCTTGAGTTCCCCCTTCCTTTCCCTCCCCCATTTTATTTGGGGACCCACCTGCACCTGGTGAAGAGTTGGTGCATGCCACAAAGCTCTTGGGCGGCAGACGCATGGCTTGGCCTCCTGCCCCAGTGCTGGTTTGGATGCTTTCTGCTTTCTGTTGGGCGACCAGCTTAGGGAGCTCTGTGACCAGCCGTGACCCTGAAGCCTTGCAGACCTCGGCTGGTGGGGTCCACTCTAAACTTGGCAGGGACAGCTACCCCAGAGCTTCCTTGACTTTCAAGAGGCCAAAGCTCTGTCTCTGTGAGGGGCTTGGAGCAACCAGGCAGGAGGGCCAGGAAGGAGCCTCCTGGGGGAAGATGTACCCGCCATGGGGAGGATGCGGCCTCTGGCCTGCAGGCACAAGGACCCAGCGGGCACTTACCTCCGCCGGGAGTTTGATTAGCTTCGAGCAGTCCTGTCCTGCCCTGGGATGGACCAGTTCTCCTCCCTCAGTTGCCACCCCACAAACTCAGCAGGGGTGCCAAGATCTTTCCAGCCTGTCCATCTTTAGAGCTGCTTTTGTTTTCAATCCAGCCACATGACTATTTCAGAGGGGAGTGAAAATGAATGGAAATGGGTTGGTAGAATACCCCCCTCCTGAACTGATCCATGGTTACACCACTGTGAATTTTCCCCTAATGTCTTCATTCTCTTGTGGGGGGAAAAAAAGGGGGGGAGGGAATTGGCCAGGAAGCCAACCTGCCATCCTGCTGACCAAAGAGGACGTTCATCCACGGGCAGAGGGCCAGGGTCAGTTGCCTGGAAGAGCCGTGGCTGCAGTCAGGGCGCCAAGTCTTGGGAGTCGAGAGTGGCAGGCACTCGCGAGGACATTGACACTGGACGCCCTTCTTAGGATCAGATCAACCACAAAGTCTCCTCGGCGTCTCTGGCCTCTTCCTCAGACACAGTGAGGAAAAGTGTCCCCAGGGGTTGCCTGGCCTAATCCTGATGGGCCAGGCTCTGCTACATGCTGGGGCCTTGGGGGCTGGTGGCCACCTGTCTGCAGACCTCCAGTGAGCCATTGGCTTATTTATTGTTTTATTACTTTTAAGAACCACCCATCTGTCTCACAGAGGGACCCTGGGTAGTGTACAATAAAATATTAAAAGCATAAAAAAGCATATAAAATAACAGTATATAAAAGAGGCAAGGAATATTAAAAACTTAAAAGGCGGGGAGGGCGTTTCAGTGTGCTACACCCCCCCCCCCGCCCATGGCTGTGTGCTCCCCTGGACTCCAGGCTGTGTTCCGTGAGTTGACAGCTCTTCTTCTCAAGAAACTCCTCCCAAGACGACTCCTGCATCCCTTGCTTGACAGTTTGTCACCCTGGATCTGGTCCTGCCTTCCAGGGCCATGTCCACTCCCACCTCTGGTGCTGCCCTCGGTCCTCCTTCCCACTCTCTGCAGAGGAAACTCATCCCTTAGCAGATCTTTGTGGAGCTTGAGTTCCAGCCTCGTCACCCCTTTGCAGTCCTTTTGCAAAGATCTGAGAAGCTCAGGGCACCTTCCTAAGTATTAAGGGGCCTCAGGAAAGGACTGGGCAATGTGGCGGAGGCCGGGCAAACTGCCAAAAGGCTGCCATATCTTTCATAGACACCTGGTTAGGATCTGGATTAAAAGGAGACTAAATAAAATGCCTTTATTAAATCATACACAAGACCCCCACTTATCGATAACCGTTTTGGAGCTTTCTACTTAGTGGAAATGGCCAGAGTATCTGACTGGGTGCCTAAGTGAGGGCTGCTGCTCCAGGGGATACCCAGGGCCCTGGCGCAGCAGAGTGGTCTGGACGCTTGACTTCTGTAAAGCCAGTGGGTGCCAACGTGGCCTCTTTGTGCCTCAGTGGCGTCTCACAGGTTGAGTGAGACAGGCCCTCTGAGGCTCAAGAACTGCCATGGCCCCTTCCCTGCCTCTGGGGGCTTCTCCTCTCTTGCCTGGCTTGGTCTCGCAGTGCTGGGATTGCCAGTGACGGCGGCTTTGTGCTTTCAGGATTGGTCCAAGCTCCCCCTCTACGAGCAGCCGGGGGCAAATCCTCTGCCACGCAGAAAGGATCGGGTGGAGCTTCTCCGGGAGGCAGAACCAGGCTTGCCACCCCTGATTTATCCAGGGCTTAGCTTGGAGGATGGTCCCCGACCTCGCCTGTCCCCAGCTTCCATTGCTGCCAAGGTACGGCCAGATTCCAGGAAGCACCCTTGGGCCACCTCGGCTGGTCTGGGGCTTCATTTGGGGCTCCATTTGGGCCACTGCCCGAATCGCTGCTGAGCCATCACTGCCCAGCCCGCGATCCCAGATCCAGACAGATTCCAAGGACAGACCACATGGAAGACCAGGAGCTGATTTTATTTCTGGGTATTTGAATAATTGGAGTAAAATAAATTGTTCACATCCAGTAGAGAAAGCAGAAGGTGGGGCAGTTGGGGGGGGGGCACTAGGTAGGGTTCTAATTGCTCTCCCTTGAATGGGCCCAATTTTGAAAGTGTCTTGAAAAGGGACTTTCCAAGGATGAGGCCTCTGCCTCCCTCGCCAGCTGGAGTCAAGGCAAGTGGCTCTCTGCAGAAGAGAGGCCGAGCAAAGGGCTCCCGCGCTTAATCCTGGTCCCCGGGTAAACAATCCAGAAGGCTTAAGCAGCCAATGAATGCAGCAGCCTCTGGCCCTGGCAGGTGTTCCTGAAGCTGTGGGTCAATGCGGAAGTAGCCAAGGAACTTGGGGGGGGGGGTCATGAGGACTGTGCTTGTCTTTCTGGCTGTCCAAGCTCAGAAGCCTTGCTAATTGTAGCCCCCTCCTCCCCACTGCCCAGGCAAGGTGCTCAGGGCGCAGCCGGAGTCAGGATTATCCTGGCAGCAGTGAGGCGGCCTTGGGATGTTGGCACCAAAGAGAGGAGCCACCCCCATTCCTGGCCCTGGCCTCAGAGGCCTGCCGGCCTGAGCACAGGAGCCCTGCTTAGAGCTGAGGGCATGGGGCGTTGCTGCTGCTGCACTCTCTCTCTCTGGAGTTCACTTTCTGACCGGCCCATCTCCCTCCAGTGCCCGGGCCCTGATCTTGTTTCCCCTTCACAGCAGCACGGGGAGGAGGTGTCTCCAGCAGCCAGTGAGCTGGCCATGGTGCTGACCCACGGCCTGAGCCTGGAGCACCAGAAGAGCAGCCGGGATAGCCTGCAGTTTTCCAGTGGCTACAGCACCCAGACCACCACCCCATCCTGCTCGGAGGACACCATTCCCTCTCAAGGTAGGAGGCCGGCTTCAGGGGGGGACGGGCGCCTGGCTGGAAGGGTCGAGGAGATGGAGCCAGGCATGCTGAGGGGCTCTCCAAGCCACTGGAGAGGATCCAGGCGAGGAGGTTGATGGCAAGGATTGGGCATCTCTGGCAGATCCCTCATAGCCATAAAACAGGATGGGGAAGTCCAGAGTTGGGAAGGGTCTTCCAAAAGGCCAAGGGGCAAAAGCAGCTGCTCTCGGCCAGGCAGGACCTTCCTTGGCCTTCCCAGGAGTCCCACCCCACCCCGTCGCACACCTGTCCTAAGCAACCCCTGTTGCTGGCTGAAGGCCTTGCCCAGCTGTTCATTTCTCCCAGCAGTGGAAAGAAGCACCAGACAGGTGGGCTTTGCTGATGTTAAATGGACTCCAAGCTTTGATTTAGAAGGGTGCAGGCCAAGTCAGGACTCCCTCGATGTGCCCCCCACAATGTGTCTTGTCTTATGTGCTTGGGGCAGCTTTGTGCTGAAGCATGAGGGGTGGCTTTGACTCTGGGATTTGGCTGGCAGGGGTGTGGCCTCCCCCTGCTCTGGATCAGTGACCAGCTCCAGAAATTAATGCCACAGAAGCACAAATTACTTGTGTTAACTTTGGCCATAGTCATACAATGACTCTGCTTACTCCCCCTCCCCCATGCGCCTAGGAATTAGGGAGGTCTCTGTGTGTGTCGCGCGCTCATGTCTCCTCCTTGTTTTGCACTGAAGCCTATTCTGGCAATGGCCCATTTCTGCCATTTCTTTTACTCGCTGTCCTTCGCTGGTCCCTGCTTCTGATGCATCCACCTTTCACTTCCTCAGGTTCAGAGTACGACTGCTATTCTGTGAATGGGGACATGGAGGGAGACAACCAGAATGAATTAGACAAATCCTCAACCATCCCTCGCAACAGCAATATTGCTCAGAATTATCGCCGGATGATCCAGACTAAGCGACCAGCTTCAACGGCCGGCCTGCCCACTGGCACTGCCTTGCCAACCGGGACCACGCCAGGCGTGGCTACCATTCGTCGCACGCCTTCCACCAAGCCCACGGTTCGCCGAACTGTCTCCAGTGCTGGTCCGATTCCCATCAGGCCCCCCATTGTCCCCGTCAAGACCCCCACCGTGCCTGACTCGCCCAGTCACGCCGGCCCCCTCCGGATGGGCAGCGAAGAATGTGTCTTCTATGCCGATGATGCCTGCGTGGCGCACAGCCTGGACTTCACCAAAGCCTCCCCCAAGAGGCTGAGCCTGCCCAATGCCAGCTGGGGCAGCAATACCCTGGAAATCTCAGTGTACGCCGGGGCCGGGAAGCCGTCCACAGAAGAGGAGCAGCAGCTGGCTGCCAACCGCCACAGCCTGGTGGAAAAGATTGGCGAGCTGGTGGCCAGCGCTCACGCCCTGGGAGATGGCCAGTTCCCTTTCCCCACAGTGTGCTCGGACCCTGGTCCTGAGGAGCAGACCCCCAACCCCCCTCCGGCTGCTTCCAGCGAGCCCCCCACTGAAGACATGCTGGTGGCCATCCGCCGTGGTGTGCGTCTTCGTCGAACCATCACCAACGATAGGTCAGCGCCACGGTTTTTGTGATTGCTCTGGCCAGCTGTTGACCCGAGCTCCTTCTGAGCACAAGGCACCCAGCTTCAGCAAAGGACTGGGCAACATGGCAGAGGCTGGGCGAACTGCCCAAAGGCTGCCATGCCCTTCACGGACACCTGGTCAGGATCTGGGTGAAAGGAGACTAAATGAAATGCCTTTATTAAACCACACACAAGACCCCCGCTTATCGATAACCGTTTTAGAGCCTGTTTTCTACCTTGTTCCATCACACTTTCTTTCTGGCTTCATCCGCAGCAAGCCGGGAAACCGGCGCCTGCTTCCCCTCCAGCTCGGAGCACCACACAAAACAGAGCTCATTTCCCATGGAAAGAAAACCCTCCTGTTCTCTTCTATTTTCTGGTTCTTCTCTGTTTTCTTCTCGTCCTCCAAAAGACATCCAGCGCGACTGCAGGCTGTGCGAGGAGCAGGACCCCTTCCTGGGCTTCCTTGGGAGGGGCTTTCTCTTGGGAGGGGCTTTCTCTTGGGAGGGGCTCCCTTCTAGTTGAGGGGGTCTCTCAGGTGAGACTGTCTCAGGGAGGGGACTTAATTTCCTTAAGAAGGGGCTCTTCCTTGCCCAATCCGGCCCCCACGTCTGCTCCCCCGAGCCTTTTCTATGGCAGAATGCCTGCCGAAAAAGAGGGTGGAGATCAGGCCAGGTACAGATGTGGGGAGGATTCTGCCTCAAGCAGGAGTGGGCTTCACAGGCCTTTCTTGAAGGGGGAGAGTTCTGGTGAAGGACCAATGCCAGGGTGGGGCATCTTGAACACAGCACTTGCCTCAAGCCATCTAAAGGCCTCAGGTCCCCTAGATCTGGGGTGTAAAGGAGGGTGGTCTGAGGGAGCATCAGGGTAGCTGCCCTTGGGCAGGTTCCTCTCTTCTCAGACCAATCTGGACTCTTGACCAACTAAACAAAAAGGGGTTCAGGAGATGCTCCTTTGCTTGATGCTTTGGGGGAATCGTTTGAACAGAGAAAAGCCCTCAGCTCTGCGACCACGATTGGTCTGGCAGATCACCCTGACTGGTGCCTTTGGTTTGACATGTTGATGCTGGCTGGGCTCACATGCTCCACAAAGCCAGTCTGTGGTTGGCTTGATTTCAGCTCCACATGATGTGCAAGGCCACCCATGGCACTCAGAATCCTCTTGCACAAGGCTGAGCCACGTGGCCTGGCTCCCTTGGAAGAGCACAAGTGATGCTGAAGCTGTACCAGAGAAGGGTAGAATGGCCGAAACACAAAAGAGGGACTGGAAACGGCTCCTCTCTCCCCTTTCGGGAACCTACAGCAATTTCACGGTGGGATGGTTTTGACGGCCAAGGATGGAAGCTGCGAGGGGAGCCGTGGCCCAGGCTTGCTCAGCTTCGCCCAGTGGCCTGAGCCATTGACCTGCCTTGGAGTGAGATTTCATTGCACCTCTCCTTGGCCTCTGCCTGCGCCCGGCCTACTTTTGTGGCAGCCGTGCCTGGGCTCTGTCCTGCCTCGGTCACCTTTCCACATTGTTCATTCTCGTCTCACCAAACTGTTCTGCACTTTCATCCCCAGACCGTGTTGCGTCAAAGAGACTTGCCTCATTGTATAGTCCCGACCAGTTTTGTTTACAGATGTGGAATCTGCCTATTTTTGTAGTTGGCAGGAAGATTTTTAATGGGAATGTTGGCAGAAATGATGCCAAACGTAGCCATAATGCGTTTAACAGCTGATGTGCAATGCAGCCTTTCCATGGTCTGCATCCAGATCTAAAGAGATGTGAAGGCATCTGCTTCTCCCAAGTGCTGACATGGTGACCTTCACTTCTCCCTGAAACTAGAAATTAGTCTCTGTTGGCAAAAGGAAAGTGATGGCAGGAAAGAAGATGGTTTTGAAAGGTTGCAGAGAATGGAAAAGAGGAAACTGAACGGCAGAGAGAGACAAAAGCTTGAGAAAAGCTGCCTTGCCTTGGGCAGGGCTAGGAAGGGGAACTGCTGCATGTCTGGTTGCAGGTTGCAACTCTGCTCGTTCTCCTGTTTTTGGTTGCAGAGCTATTTGATGCTGTGGTACAGGGGGCATCCAGAGGTCAACATATGGTACACATGAGCATGAAGTGGAGAAAACAAAATTGAAACTGAATGTTTGCTGCTGTTGCACCAATTAAGGATTCCAGTAAGTTCACCAGTAGGGAAAAAGGTGTATTTGGAAAACCTGAGTTATTTCAAGAAGCACACATCAAATTTAAGCATAGAACTAGGACGTGTAGGGTAGAAAGGGCACTGATTTTCCGAACCTGGTGTTGGGACTTCCAGTTTACACCTCTGGAGAACATGAAGTCTGCTGAGGCCGTTCTGAGGGATAAAGAGCTCGGGGCAGGAGAGATTCTGCAGTGGGCCCAGAAGGGCTGGGGGCTTCCTTGGCAGTGGAGGGGCAGCCTGTCCCCCCAAAGGCCTCTGAGGGGGCAGCATCACAAGAGGAAGGCCTACCTTGTACATAGCTGTTTCCTCCCCATCCAGTTCCACCCACCTGTGTGTGCACATCATTGTAGGCTCTTTGGCTCTTGTGATAATACTTTTTTTTTAACACGCCTGCCCTCCTGTGCTTTCCACACACCTCAAACGTGACTGTGAGAGATCGTTGCTTTTTGCTTTTCCCATTTGTTTTGTACAGTAAGAAGCCAACCTTCTAAAATGTCTTTCAGCTGATGTAACTGTCCTGGTGCTGTTAACTTGTTCTTCCTTCCCATCCCATAATTTATTTTCCTTCTAGCAGTACGAGCTTCTCCACATACGCCCTTTCTTCCAATTTAGTTATGTGATCTTTTTTTCATTCAAAATAGCCACCGCTACAGGTAACAAATGCACTGTGAAGATTTCAGTATTAATAAAACTTGTACTGTAATTAATGCAGGTGTTGCGCCTCTTTATTCTACCCTGATTAAAAAGAAGTGTAAGGTTTGTCAGTTTCTTCAACCCCACAATTATCCAGCCAAAATCATCTCTACATTTTGCAGCACAGCAGATATTCTTAGACGGTTAGACAGAACTGCCTTCAACCCCAGTTGATGCGGGATATTGGATGATCATGGCTGCGCCTACATCCAGAATATTGCGGTGAAGTTGCCAAAAGCATTTGTGAGACAATCGTCCAGCCTGGCTGGAGCATGTAGTCCAGTTTGTTGGCCAGGCCACCTCTGCAGCACAGATGTCGTTTCCAATCTGTTGTGCTGCTGCACTGGGCTGAAGCTACGGCACCTTCCTTCCCTCTGTCGGGAATGATGTAGGTTTGCCTGCCTGAGCAGGGGGTTGGACTAGAAGATCTCTAAGGTCCCCTCCAACTGTTACTGTGTTTTAAATACATGTAATCCTGAGTTTACATAAAGCACCAGAAGAAACTCCCAAGTTTTTCTAGGTTTGAGAAACAAGAATTGCCCCACTTTCCATAGCTCAAGAGGCAGCTCTAAGGTTTGTAGGCAGGTGAAAATCAAGTAAGCAACTTAGCCCAAGGAATCCTTTTAGGCCATTTTGGTCCTGAGTCTACACAAATTTCATTCCCGCCCAGCTATTTCTGCAATTCCAACCACTGCATTCCAGGTATATGGATGGCCTGAAGAACTGCCTTCCTCTCCAACTGCCCTGGGGGTGGGGAGTCAGCCCTGCTGTCAAAGCTACCTCTTTGGCTGCTGGGATGAGTAAACCTCTCCCCCTGGTGTTCTACTTGATTTTCAAGCCAAGAAATTGGACTCTGGAAGATCCTCCTTCTATGCACAGCCTTACAAGACAACTGTAGTTGCAAGTTGAGGACTACTTGTGCTAGAATAGACTCTGCCTTGTAACTTGCACAAGCAGGTGCTGGGCTGTACAGAACTTCAGATCTGAAAGCAGAAGGATGCCTCCGAGGGCCCGCTAGAGCAGGAAAAGACATGGCTGCTTTAAAAAGTTGCAATAGATATCTCTGCCTTCATTTTTCAATATGAAGCACTGCACAACTCTACTTTTTAAACGAAAATTTCTAGGACCACCAATCCAGTGATCTAACACAGTGGTTCTTAACCTGGGCGATATCTCCCCCCAGGGGGCGATTTCATTTTTCAGGGGGGCGATGGAACAAAAAGGGGCGACGTGGGGGCGAAGGAACAAAAAGGGGGCGATATGGGGGCGATGGAGCGAGACGTTTTGGGGACACTTTTCAGTCTTCCCCTGCGGCTCCGAGCCTCCTCCGCCATTTGCAGAGAGACACAGAGACAGAGAGAGGCACTTGCGCTTCCCCTCTCTGTCTGTCTCTCATATGCAGGGATCCTGATTGGCCCTGCGCCCGGGTGCCCCGCCCCCTGGGAGCAGCGCGGCCACGAAGTCCCTTTCCCTGGCTGGCCCCGTCCAAGGTGCATGTGGCCAGCCCTCCTTCAAGCCGTGGCCCTGAGGGAGAGCAGCCCCTGCGATCCCCAGCCAGCGGGACCATTGGCCCAGCTGACCGGGAATGTGCGCCGGAGTCCCGACTGCTTTGTCAGCGAAGGTGAGGTGAGCAGAATATGGGGGGGGGGAGAGGGGGCCGTCCCCGGGCCGCTCCCTGGGCAGCCGAGCCGGCCACACTGTCAAGCCCCCATGGGCTGAACATTCACAGGAAAGGGGGGAAGCATGCTCCAGGCGGCGGCCTACCGGCGGCACAGGAGACTCCAGCGTTGGTCCTGGCGGGAAGCGGATCATTGCCCCATTCTGACCGAGGACGCCAGCGGCGCGGGAGAATGCTTGGCGATGCAGCCAACGGGGGCAGCCCGCGACTTGAGCCCGGAGATGCCGGCAGTGCGAGAGGAGGCTTGGCGACGCAGCTGACGGGCGGGGCATTCTGCAGATGCCCCGCAGCCCGCGACTTGAGCCCGGGGATGCCGGCAGCGCGAGGGGAGGCTTGGCGACGCAGCTGACGGGGGGCGTTCCGCGGATGCCCTGCGACTTGAGTCCGGGGACGTCGGCGGCGCGAGGGGAGGCTTGGTGACGCAGCGGGCCACAGGGCATCTGCAGAACACCCCCACGTCAGCTGCGTCGCCAAGCCTCCCCTCGCGCCGCCGGCATCCCCGGGCTCAAGTCGCAGGCTATCTGCGGAACACCCCCGTCGGCTGCGTCGCCAAACATTCTCCTGCGCCGCCGGCGTCCTCGGTCGGAACCGGGGCAACGATCCGCTTCCCGCCAGGACCAACGCTGGAGCCTCCCATGCCGCCGGTAGGCCGCCGCCTGGAGCATGTTGGGGGAGGGGGGCGATGACAACTTCCTCATTGGCTCAAGGGGGCGATTCGTTCAAAAAGGTTAAGAACCACTGATCTAACACACATCACAAGAAAATTTGGAGGTCTAAAAAACACTGTCACCTCTGGTCAAATAAGCATGAATAGATCGCCCCCCCTACCTCTGCCAGATAAAAATGTCCTTAAATCTAAGCACATAGACACTGTCTAGCAAGCTCAGTATTTTTTTTTTAATTCTTTAAGATTGTAACCACCACCTCTCCAACAGAAAAAAAACTAATTTAATGCAAAACTATTTACAACATAAAAGTTAAAACAATAGAAACAGTAGGGTGGCCAAGTAGACAAAACTTCCAAAATGCTAGCTTCAAGCCCCCGTCACTCCCCACGGCTTTCCTTCTTACTCAGAATGGATAAGAGAACTGGAGGATGAGACCAATCAGGTCAGTTCACTGTGAAGCTACCAAGCACCTACTGGCCGGGATTTGGGGTGGCATGGCTGAGATGGGGAGATACTTCTCACAGCTTATGAGGCATTATCCCTTGGAGAGCTCAATCTCTGTATGCTGACCTACTGAACTCCAGGAGAGAAACGGGGGCAAACAAAATGGGGCCAGGCAAGGGAGTTTCTTTCAACACATCTTCAAAATAAGTCCTGATCAAGTCCTCCAACAGCTCAGCTCAGAAAGCATAGCGTGTACGGATGTCCTCTAGTTTCTTTGAGACTTCTGGCGGAGTCCGGTCCAGTTCTTCAGACACATTCTTCTGCTTGTTGGGCTCCATGGAGTTGAACTGCTCACAGAGGTCCCCATCAATAACATTCTAATATGAAAAAGAAGGTGGAGGTTTCAGTCCCAGGGAACAGCACATACAAAAACAGATGCAGCAAAAGTCAATTAACAGCCAGGACGGGCACAACTGCCCAATCATCAGGTTACCCAAGAGCCGATTTTTAAACTGAACTCGCAGAAACAAACTCACTTAAAAAAATAAATCCAATCTATTTCAAAAGAAAAGCTGCCACTGGAGAGCAATCCCAACTCTTCTAGGCAGGTGCCTTGGGATCCGGGCTGAGTCTGCCCAAAGACACACTGATGTCACCAGGGACCCCAAAAAAGATCTGCAGGCTGACAGAGGAACAGCTCCCTTCTGGGAAGACAAGATAATGCACCAAGAGGGCCCAGCGCTTTTCTTGCCCTGAAGTATTTACCCGCCACTGTGTGGTTCAGGCTGAGAAGCTCCCAGAGACTAGAATAAAAAAATGCCGTCTGCTCTCTGGAGCCCATGAAGCGCCAAAAACAGGATGCAGGGAGAAATGGAGGTGCCTCCTTCCTCTTCTGTCTCATCGGGCATCTCTCGAGCACTCAAGCCACCAGGGGCAGGGAGGAAGGTCATTTATTTGCTTCCTCTAAACATTTTTAAACTGCCAAGATTCAGGGTAGTGCACAATTAAAAGTAATAAATTCCATCTCATCAAATCATCTTAAAATTTAAAATATATTGAAAATTGCCAATATTCACTGCCAGCTTAGAAAAGGATGGGAGGCAGGGCCCCTCCAGGAGGAGGCCAATATTGACCTAAGGGGCTCTGCCCCTTTCAGGGCCCACCTATCTGTCTGGAGGAAGAGCAGGGGACAAGAAAAGAACAACTGGAGAGGCCATTTCTGATGACACAAAATGCTGCTCAGGAAAGGGGTTACTTCAAGCTGCCTTAAAGCAGCAGCTCTGGCCGAAGAGGCAGAACAAGAACTGTCCTGTGGCAGTGCCTGGCCGCCCTTTAAGGCCCAACTGCTTTGTATCCCAGGATGAGGCTGAAGAGACTGGACCTACCTTAACAGGAAAGTAGTAGGAGCGGAAGCTGAGGTGGTCTCGACCACACAGAGGTGGATGCTCAGAACGGAGGTGCATCTCAACATGCTGGAAGAAGTCGTGATCCTGAAAGAATCAAAGGGTGGTCAAGGAGAACAACGTCATAGGACAAATAGTACAGACAAACAGCTGCTCAAACCTGCAAGAAAGAAAGAATTGACCACTGGCTGACTGATACTGGATGCGGGGGCAATATGGCTGTGACAGCTGCCATCCCCACTGACTGCCAGGGCTGATTCACAGATCTGGCTGGCTAGAAGGTGTCCTCTTCCACCTTCCCTACTCCATGTGTATCCTTCCCAAAGCTGTGTGTTCACTGGAAGAGGACAACCATTACAGACAGGATTGTACCAAATTTTGGTCAAGAGTGTATGATGGCTGGTGTCCCCGATAGAACCTCCAAACAAGCTGAAGCTTCAACTGTAGGAGAATGTAGGGTGGGTTGGTAGAACTGCTGGATCTCCACCATCTCTTTGATCACCTCTGTACGTGATCCCCCTTTGGGGTCACGTACAGACTGGACTCAAGCATTCCTCTGATTTATGCTTAGTGTGAGGGCCTGCAAGAGGCCTGAGCAACCTCAGGGAGTCAACTGCGCAGAGGCACCTAAGAACGCCATCAGTTTGGATGGACTCCAACTTTTGCTTCGAGTTTTATGAGTGTATTGGAACATGTGTCAGCAAATATTCCAGGAGGTTACTTGTGCCATTTATTCCAGTAACTTTGGCCCTGATGGAAGGGTAGGGAGTCCAACAACAGCCCACTTGAAGAGTTTACAGTGGAGTAGAACCAATCCCGATCCACCTGCAGAGAAGCGGAGCGCTCCTAAACAAGGTCCTCCTCCCTTCGGGCTCAATTTCCAGTCTTTCGTAACTCAAGCTTCTGTCCAGATGGCATCACCAACCAGGAGGACAAACAGAACAAAAGTTTCCAGCACAGCACCTCACCTCATGTGATGTGAAGGGAACCAGAATGCCGATGCCTCCAGACAACGTCGTATAGACAAGAGACTCGGAGCCTCCAGGGATGAGGGTGGTCTTCTGCAGCGACAGCACCGTTTCCCCCACGTGGTAGTTCATGATCACCTCTGCCTGCAAGTCAGATTGATGGGCATTCAGAGATGCAGGAGGCCTCCTCCTCTTCCTCCCTTGCCCACCCTTCAGGAAGACCAATCCTTCCAGCTAAGAAACAAGACGCTATGACTCCACCCGTGGCCAAGCACATGCTTGAGAGTGAAACGGGATAAGGCTCCAAACCAAGACACCTCGATTTCCCAGGAAACTAAAAGTAGGAAAAACCGCTCTTTTGGTCATGTCAGTAAACAAAAGGGAAAAAAAGAAGGGGATGGACCTGATGCTAAAAGATGTTGAGGCCAAAAGAGGCCGTGCTTCTTTGCTTCAGCCTGATCCCTGACGGGAAGTCTGGTTAGTGACCTGAATTGAACAACTTAAGAATGGAGAGGCAACTGAAGGTATATAAAGAGAGGCTTAGGAAGTTCCATCTTCTGGCATCAGTTCAGCCTCCAGATTAGCTCCACTGACCTCCGAGAATCTTGATGGAACCTCCATGATCTGCTAGAGCCCCTTGAGAAATCATAGAGGGAAAACAAAGCTGCAGAATTCAATATTCAGAAAGAAAGCGGGGGGGGGGGGAGACACCTAGGTTATTACAGACTCTTCAACATGATACTGATAGCCAGCAAAACTTTGGAGCAGATTATTAAGCAGCAGCTTTGTGATTGTTTAGAAAGAACAAACACCCTGGCAGGATAAGACATATCAAGCCATCTGTGTTTTTTATATGACTGACCAGTTTAGTTGTCACAGAAACACACATCAGAAAAATTATGCCATGGTGAGCTGAATATAGAATTGGCTGAACACATTTATCCAGCAAGTTGAAAAAAGATTTGAGTTGGAGCACTAATCTTGTGCCATTGAACACATTTATGAATGACATGGACAAGGAATTACAAAACAAAGTTATCAAATCTGCAGACAGAATAAAGATGGGAAGGACAGCAATGATGAGCATGAATCCAGCATGGAAAAGCAAGGACATCAGCTTAGCAACTAAGAGCGGATTCATCTGCCCTACTGCACTCCCCTGTGGCTACCTACAACTGCAAAAGGTGGGGAAATTAGACAGAAGAAAAATTGGCTCATTCAAGCTGTGGTGTGGAGAAGGGCCCTGCACACTCCTTGGACACCAAAGATTATGAAGAAGCAGGCACTGAAGTGCATGAAATCAGACAATTCTGCCTTACTTATTTCAACTGTGTCATGGGATCAAACTCGCTGTGAAAGACTGTTTTGCTCAGAATGGTCAGGAACGTTTTGCCAAAAGAACTCTGCACAGAGTCAAGAAAGTGACCTTAAAGCAGGGGTCTTCAAAGTTGGCCCTTTTATGACTTGTGGACTTCAACTCCCAGAATTCCTCAGCCAGGCACACTGGCTGAGGAATTCTGGGGGTTGAAGTCCACAAGTCATAAAAGGGCCAACTTTGAAGACCCCTGCCTTAAAGTATCATGCAGGAGACAGGAGAGAATTGCTCAGAGCTGTTCCCGAGAATGAGAAACAGTCCCTCCTCTTTGAGGGAGATGGACAGTGCAGAAAGGAGAAAAATAAAGTAGATTTTGATGGATCAGGAAAAAAATGCTAGCAGTCAGGCCTGCTGAACGGCGGAGCTGAGACTCCCTTGAGGGACCGTGGATTCTCCTTTCTCATCCATCTCAAGCAAGGCAGGAGACCCAACTACCTGAGCTCCAGGATCCCCCTCCAGCCTCTCACACCACAATTCTAGGACAGTCTTTGTTGCTGACACCCTGGAGGACTCAGAGAGAACTGTACCACTAAAACTAGTCCTGGTCCCTGTTAATTTTAATGTTTTTACATACTTGTTTTTTATTGTGTGGTAAACCACCCAGTCACTTGGACAGTGAGATGGCATATAAATTTAATAAATAAATAAAATAGTAAATAAATAAAAACAACACCTAAGTTGAAGTTGCTTTTGCTCTAGTGCATAATAATCATAAAGTCTACTAGAATGTATTTTTCAATCATTATTTTTCTTAAGATTTTTTATGTAGTAATTTCTTTTTTCCGCTGTCTGAATTGGAAGCACTTTAGAGCAGATTACAAACAACAGGAAAAACGGAGGGTTCTAGCAGAGCCACCTGCCTTCTGGGATGCGCCATTGAGAAGGCCCCTGTCCCACAGAGCCTTGTTGCCAGTCGGGTCCTCATCCACCTCGTCATTTGTGTTGGGTGGCAGCCTCACCTGCACGGGAAAGAAAGGCGTCACCCCCCGCTTGCAAATGATTCTCAACAGAGGAGCCCCCCCCCCCTTCCAGGTCTGGGTGCAGGAGAAGCTGGGAGCCTAAAACCAGGAGCAAACAGCGGCATGGAGTCACTGCAGGAAAGGCTAAGCCAAGCTGTTACCGCCAAGAGCAATGGTAGTTTTTAACCTGTGGGTCACGTCTGCTCTGGATTACTTCCGAGAGCAGCGAGGGGTAAACCTGACCTTGAGGGAATCTTCTACTACTTCGAAGCCACCTCTCAACTGTCTGCTTCATTTTCAATATCAAACATTTCCTCCCCTTCTTGCTGACTCTCAAGAGGCCTTGTCTAGGACATTTTCTGTGCAATAACAAGAGATTCCCTCAGTCAGAAATTAAAAAATATTACTAATTCAAACTAATATGTGGGTTTCAAAGCTGTCCCCTCCAAAGGGCGAGACTGGCTGCTCCACCTTGCAGGTCACGCGCTCTGGAGCCACCTGGATGTTACTGCTACGATCCAAAATACTTTTTCAAGCCAACCCAGCTCTTCTCAGGCCAACTCACCACACAGATGTTGCCAAACTTGTCAGCTCCAGCCACTGTGTCATAGTCCAGGAGGCAAGCAGTGGTGACCCAGCGTGGGTGGGTGTCATCTGCAAAAATGATCAGCTGGTTTTCATTTCTCTTGTATCGAACCCAGATGAAGCTTTCCTGGACATCAGACACAATCACTCTGTGCCCGACTGTCTGAATCCCACAGATGGAGTTGGCAATGTGCTGTATGGAAAAGCAATTCAGAAAAGGACTTGTGAATCCAGAGACAGAATCTGGGCACAAGAAGGCCACAACTGAAACCTAACTGTCACTCTCGCCTGAGTTCACAGCTAGTAGTCACAATGGAAGAGCAATAAGAGGAAAGTCTGCTGGATTTTCTTTAGATCTGGACAAGCATCCTGAACTCCCTCAATTCTGGCAGGAACCCGAGGGCTGCAAAGCAGGACTGTGCTGTGGACCGCCAGGGTGAAATGGAAGCCTTGCTGGCACTGTTGTGTTTTGGGAAAGAGAAGAGACAACCACGAAAGAGCCAGGCTTGCACACCACCCCGGTCAGGAAGGATGCAAAGAAGGCTACGGGATAAGGAGCCGTCCCTCTCAGCTCTTCCAGAAGGACAAGGCCTCCTGCTCGGCAGCTGTACCAAAGGCTGGAAATTGGACATAGAGAGCAGTGGCCTGGCAGACCCCCTCCTCTGTGCCGCCCAAGCACAAGCCTTGCTGGGGGTGCTCCAGAAATTGCCCACAATGGCTGGTAGGAAACCAATCCAATTTGGTTTCTGCCCCCCCCCCCCAAAGCTCCAGGTACTGGCAGTTAAGGTATCTGAGACAGATGTGGCTACAGGGATCCCTTTCCAGCATTCCAAACATGCCAACTACACATTGCAGCTTCAGGATGTCCTCACTGCAAGACAGAAAGACAACCGGCCAGACTTTCCGCTGTTGACAGCCAAGAGGGACCTTCAAGACAAAACAACCCTCCACATCTCCCCATGACTCACGTTGAGGGAACCCAAAACTCCTGCCTGCAGGAGGCCAGCCTGGAACTGGGACGTGGCCCAAAGGCGACAGTCCCCTTGCAACCAGTGGGCTTTGTGGCTGAAAAAGTACCAACTCTTCTGGCAGGGCAACTCCTGTACCTTATTCTCACACTTCCGGAGCAGCTTCTTCTTGCCCAGATCATAGACACGCAGCAGCTTCCCCACACCAATCAGCACCCTCCCTTGGAAGGGGGCAATAGCCGCAGGCACCTCCTCCACCGGCGTCTGGATGCAAAGGAAGAGAAGGCCCTTAGAAGCTGGGTTGGCCCCGAGGCGCTCCGGCCAAGAAAGAACTGAGCCACCCACAGGGTTGGCATCAGTGGTCAGACGGGCACGCGTGCTGCTAAAGAGACTCCTGGGGCAGCTGAGCAACTCCGCTGCCTCTCTGAGAAGGAGCAGGAGAGGGAAAGAGCCGCAGTCCGGCAGCTCCTCTTCCCAGACCCTGAGGTGGAGGAAATGCTGCCTGCTGAACAGAAGCCACCTCCCAGCCACTGGCCAGAGGGCGGCAGCAAAGGCGGCCCAGGGCTTCTGCTTCACACCCGGACCAGAGGTCCCAATCGGAGGATGCTCCCTTCCAAGGCCTGCAATCAGGCCCCAGTCCTGCTCTTCCTGAACTGCTTCTGGAAGCAGGTCCCTGAAGAGAGGCAGCCTGCATGCTCCGGAGCAGAAGTCTCCAACTTTGGCAACTTTTAAGACTTGTGGACTTCAACTCCCAGAATTTCTCAACCAAGTTGAGAAAAGTTGCCAAGGCTGGAGACTCCTGCTCCAGAGTTTGAGCTCTGCCCCCACCTTTTGCTTTATGTGAGAAGGATCAACCCCCCCCCCCCCCCCACTGCAAGATCCTGCAGGGAGCTCACCTTGTGAAGGAACTCGAGCTTCTCTCCATTGTTCACCAGCTTGTAAGTGTAGACAAACCCTCCAGCAACCGAACGGGGGTTCAGAATGAGGTCTTTGGCCACGCCCACCAAGACATGCCAGTCATCAGCCGTGTTGGAAAAGCGGCACACAGCCACACTGCAGACAAGCAGAGGAGCAACTGGGTCAGAGCCCGGGGTTTTGGGAAGGGAGGGAGGAGGCCCGGGGGGGGAGGAGAGGTAACTGAGAGGAGCTGCAATTACCTGAAGGCAGCCTCATTCTGCTCCAGCTGCACGAGGTCCAGCGTGTTTCCCTGGATGGGGTTCATCACCCTGACCACCGAAGCCCACTGCCCGTTTCCTGCTTTGGGAGCCCCAAAGATGGACTCTGGAAGGTTCTCATTCAGGAAAGCAGCAGCCATCTCCGCAGCAAGTTCCCTCTCATCTTCCCCCGCGGCTTCCACCATTTCCTGTGATGCAGAGAGGAGACCCACCCAGAAGAGGGAGTGAATGCCCAGGCAGGGCCTCTCTTTCCCAAACCAAAGACCTCTGGAGCCGCGGCCTGACTCTGGTTGGGAAAAAACGGGACCTGGCCTGGTGCAGGCTGTGCAGCAAGAGGAATGGAGGACCAGCAGGCTCTCTTGCTTGAACTGCACCTCTTCTGACACGGCAATCAGAAACCCTTCCCAAGGGAAAAGCCACAACGTTGCACATTCTCTCTGCTTCTAAGTTCAGGGGGATCTGAACAGCCCTCTTAGAAGGTGCTCAGCAACCCCAAAGCAGATGAGGGTTCCTGGCCTCTGGAGAGAGGGAGAAGGGTTAGCTCTCTTGCTGGTCAGCCAGGAGTATCCCTGCCGTGTCCACTCCCTTCAGCAGCCAGCACACCTCAGACTCCCCAAAAAGGAGCTGGAAGGCAGCCCCGAAGCGACTGAAAGCGCCTCTGGAAGAGGGATGGGGAGCTGAAGAAAGGAGGCAGCAGCCCCGGACAGATCACTTCCGGGTTCTCCCATTAAGCAGAGGAACCCAAGGCTGCTTCTATCCATTTCTGCAGAAGGGAATCGTTTCTGCCCTGCCACAGCAAGTCCCTGGACTTGTGTCTCCCTGCGCTGCAACGGTGTCCCCCTCTGATGCTGAGCACCGTGACCAGACCCACCCTGCATGCTCCTCCTACTCCTCCCCAGGGTAGATGGGGCGGAGAGCAGAGCAAAAGCTGGATGGAGAAGGAAGCAAGCGAAGGGGCAGAGAGGCATTGGGCTCCTCCCGCTACCTCGGCCATCTGCTGCTTCCGCTGGGCTTTGGTCGCCTCGGTGTAAGCATTGTGGTCAGTCTCGATGATGATCAGATTGCTGCTCTCAGGGTGGATCACAAACTTGCGGGGCGTGTATTGTAACGGGAAGGCAACTTGGTTGAAGACTGCGCCAAGCTTCTCCAGTGCCAAAATCCTGTGGGAGCCAAAAAGCCAGATATCACAGCTGCAAAAGCAAGCCCAGGGAAGAAGCCCAAATCCTGCTGCCTCACCAGGGCTGGGTGGGGAACATGTGTTTGCCTCTGCTCATTTCTTTGGTGCATAGACACTCCCCCCCCCCACTTTTCAAAATCAGAAGTGGAAGCATTGCTTCTTGTCCTGAAAAATAGATCCAGCTGGTGATGCCGCTGGATCCTGAGTTGCTTCACACTCATGTGCAGCTGTGACTCTTTCCCATCATTAAAAGCATGAGGAAAGACCAGGACAAACCCCAAGGCTTTGAGCTGCCTGAGTTCGGCCCATCTGTACAAACCTCAGGGTGTTGGTGGAAATGGCGACAATCCCCTCCGGACACTGTTCCGAGGCAAAGCCAGAGGCAAACTCCAGGGTCTCGTAGGACAGGGGGGTGAGGTGGAAGCGCGACTGGTAGGAGTAGCTCAGCCAAGAACGACTGGACATCGCCAGGACCTGGAGCAGAGTGAGAGCAGAAACAAAGCATGGCTGACATCTCCCTGGGCTTCTTCCACGTGAGGAAGTACCACCGGGCAGAACCCGGATCCAAGATCCTGCTGACGTGGAAGCCATGCTGGTAACTCACTTGCGGTCGCAAGGCCAAGCATCAAAAATGCTTCTAGGGAGCCCTAAAGCAGATGCTCTTTTATCAAGAACTGACGGCAGGTTAGGGTTTGGAAGCAGCTTCGTCACAAGGAGCTCTGCAGTTTCAACATTCTCCAAGTGGGATCAGGTTGGAGAAGAGTCCTGGGGTCTTGCAATCTCCTGGACTGCTGCACAGGACATTAAAGGCCAGCAGCACATGAGGAAAAAAGGTGAGTATCTGAAATCTTCAGCACTGACCTATCACTTGATTGACCAGCTCTGTCCTAACTGAAGGATGCTGGCAAAATGTAGGTGCCAGGCTGAACCTGAGGGAGGTCGGGCCCCGGTGCGTCATCAGTCTCGAGTTCTTTTGTACCCACAACAAATCCAGCCCTCCTTGAATTCCGTTGACTCTTATCTACCACCAATTTGTCTTGACCATCAGTAATTCAGGTTCTTGTTCAGAGGCAGCCACGGAATAAACTTGTACTCATTTTGGACCTAACCCTGGCTCCCGATTTCTTGTGCCTGACAAAAGCTGCCAATGAATCTTCACATTTCCTGACCTGCATTTGTAGGTTTCTGAAATCACGACCAAATGACAAGTAGTCCTCAATTAGCGACCACCCATTTAGCAAAGCTCAGAATTACAAGAGAGCTGAAGGAAAAGTTGTGGCTGGTCCTTTACGTTGTCGCTGCCCCAGTGTCCCATAATGGCCGTTTGGGACCTTCCTGCCAGCTCCTGGCAACCAAAGGCAACGGGGGAGCTGGCAGGAAGCCGTGGTCAGGTGACACCACCCTTGGCAATCACACACAACTCACTTAACGATCAGAAACGCTGTTGTTAAGTCGATGTGGTCACAATATTTTGCTTTACGACCGTGTTGCTTAAAGTTCCCGGTCCCAACCACAGTCCCAGCTCAGGACTTCCTGTACAAACACCTTAAAATCCCTAGCCCTTGATCAGCAGCTTTAAGAACAAGCAACATGAGCATCAAATATTGTCCCTACTGCACAAAGAGACTCAGACAAGTTCTTTATTTTGCTACACAAACTTTCCCAAATAAACTCATCTTCCCCCTCCCTCCTCTCCAACAATATTCCTGCCAGCTGTATGCACCTGTTATTCTTATTTTGTATTTGAGAAAAAAAGTAAAGTTTCACTATGGCTCTTCAAAACTCCTGATTAATATTACTGTGTTAATTTTCCTGCCCGGGTATTGCTCTGAGGCAGATCCCACACACTCCATGGCAATGTGTCACACTCACTGCTTCCTGGCCTTGCATCCGGACTCTGAACAGCTTCACAGGGCGGGATCCAAGGTACCTGGTTCTTGTGTCAGACAGATCACCAGTGACAGGATCCAGGACGGTTCGGAGGAGCACACCGTTCTAGATTGCAAAAGCAGAGAGGAGCCGGTTAACTCCAGATTCCAAGAAGGTCTTGATTCCAATGTATTCATTATTTCAAGCTTCTCTCCAACTTGAGCATGGATAAACTTGGCACTGCGACTCAAGTATACAAGCATTTCTAACTTTTCCAAATTAAGAAACGAGACATTTTGAACTGCAGCCAACAGCAGCAGAATCTTTGCCGTGAAGCAGTGGAGGAGCTCTTTTCCAAAACAGAAAGTCCTGCCCCATAGAATATAGCAGCATTCATGACCAACCATTTCTCTTGGAGAGTTCCAGGGGGTGAAGGCTGCCTCTCTTCTTCTTCCCCAGGAATATGGCCAATGCATACCAAGGACTCTCCTTCCCTTTCGCTTCCTCCCAGGCAAATGAAACTGGGGGGCGGGGGGGGGGAACCAGAGCACCGGGATCACACCCACCCAGGCCAAGGCTGCTCACTTACAGGCTGTGTTGGACAGGCCTGGAAACAGGCTGCTTGTCAATGTCCACCCAACCCAACCTGCTCATGTCTTGGAGGGAAACAGGCAAGTTTCACAAGAAGTTTCCATCTTCTCATCCTTTGAAAGAATCTCACCTGAGGAAGGCCTCTATTGCATTCCTATTTTGTTTGATCGTAAAAGCACTTGGCATAAAATAAAATTTGGCAATATGAAGGAATGGGGAAGAGAAATGAAGAATGTATCCACCGAGTTTTCTCTTCTGGACTGACTGCTGGCAGATGGGGAATATTTGCTAAAGCGAGCAACAGAAGGGCTGCCCTGAGTGACTGGACTGAGAACAACAACTGGAGCACGGAAGCCCAATCAAAGGCTGCAACAGGGAAGAGCTGCTTTGAGGCTAGAGAGAATTCCTGGGCCTTTCTCACTGCGATGATCCGGGACACGGCACAGAGGCAACACAGTCAGCTGACAGTTCAAACCACCCCTTTATTGCTCCAAATGTTCCCCAAACGCGCCTACCTTTCTGGCAAGTCCCAGAGCAAAGTGACCACACACACACACACACACCCCTCCAGCAGCCTCTGGCTGCAAGTAGTCCAGCACAAAGCTGTGAGCACAACAGCTGCCAAAACAAGAAATCCAGCAGGGCAAAGGACTAGATCAATTAATCCAGGAAGCAAGAAATAAAGCAAGAAGTCCAGGAAACATCCAACGTCGGCAACAGCACACAACCCTCCCCACGGCATTTGTTCCCGACAAATGCCCCTCCCCACAGCGTCTCCTTAAGTCTCCATGCCCAGTGTGCCTTGTGGAGAGGGGTGGGGCGCTCTCCTCCCGAGTAGTCAGGTCAGCCTGCGCTGCTCCCGTGCTCAAGGCGGGGTGTGTGTGTGTCCTTGCTCACAGCCTGAGCTCTGTCTCTCATGTTCATTGCCTCTCTTGGTCATCCTGCCCCTGTCCCTCCCTGCCTCAGCCTGCCCCTCCCCATATTCCTCCGAAGCCGACGACGCCTGCCCCTCGGTCTCCAGTTCCGGCTCATCTTCCTCCTCCGCAGATTCAGGCTCTGATGGGGGCATGACACTCACCTGTAAGCCAATGTTCAGGTACAGAAACCCAATGGAGCTCCGTTCTCCCAGCTCATCTTGCTTCTCGGCGCCACCCATTTCCACGATGCACAAGGATTCCGGCTGCGCAGGGAGAGCCTGCATGCTCAGAGGCTGCAGACAGTCCTGGGGAGAACGAAGGACCCACCATTAGTCGGGAGCATGGAGGGAGAGCCAGTTGCTCATTACAGGCGACGGGGAATCCCTGCTGCATATTTAGAGCCATCTGGAGCGCAAGAGGGGAGGTAGCTATTTTCCACTCAAGTGCCCCAGCCTTAAGTAATGCTTTAAATTTTTTCTTGGCCTTCTACTGGGTAAGTAACATTCTTTTACTAATGTTTCAGAATTCTTATTTGTGGCTAGAAACCCATCTTCCAGAATGCCCAGAAGCAGAGGCTGCTGCTTGAGTTGGGGAGAGAAATGGCACGTGAGGCATTTAGTGAAAATAGGGCTAAACTGGGAGCTCTTGGAGCGTTTCCAAGATGCTCCTTGTTTTAAGCACTCATCTGCAGCATATTCTCATCCACAGAAAATGAAACCTACAAAAGGCCTGGCATGCAGCGTCAGCCTTAGAACAATAAACCAGCAATGTAGATAAATATTTCAAGGCAGCCACTTACCGAGGGATCGAGTGAAATGATCCGTACAGTGTTGTCTACCAGTCCAACTGCAAGGAAACGGGAGCGCTGCTCTCCAGGCGGAACGTTTGCCAGACTCATGCACACAACATCAGCCGACATCTCCTTCCTTTCCGTGTATTCGTTCAGCTGTCCAGACTAGAATGCAAAGAGGCAAGAAGAGGCAGGTCAGCCAATGAAATGTAAAGGGGCTAAACTGACAAGGACACTCACTGCAGGAGGTGATCAACCGACATTTCAGGTGCTTGGCAACTGCCTCGCATTATATCCCCTTTGCAGTGTCCCGCAACCATTTCCAGTTTTTGATAAAACTGGCCCATAGTGAACAATGGGTTCGCTTAATAACCATAGCATTCACTTAATGACCACCACAAAAAATGGTTGTAAAATCAGATCAGTCGTGTGGGTGACCTGTTTTATGACTGTCGCAACTCACGACAGGCTCCATTACAGTTGTAAGTTGAGGATTACCCATATTTTCAAGCCATCCTTTTTAAGAAACTGGGGCAATTTTAAGAAAGGCCACTGCTGTACTGGCAAGAGCTTTTGCGAAGACTGCCAGCCAGTGGCCGTCTTAGAAATACATGACATTTGAAAGAGGATCATCTCTGCTCCCAATAACTAACCACAAAAAATCCTGGTCCTGACTGAAAGCGGACCATCAGCCCTGAAATGCTTCTGAGCAGATCTGCTCCACCAAGGCCGCCCTGTTCAGAATCCCAAACCAGCATCCAGCCCTACCAACATGCTGGTTTGGCTCTCATCCTCATTTACAACCCAGCCCAAATCTACTTTCTATGCTCACGTACTGGATCCATCTCGAAGTAAACCAGTTCTCCTCCAGTCAAGGCAATCACCACTTGTCTCTGATTCACGGCACATTTGACAATGGTTTTTTTCCCAGGTGTTTTCCATTCGTTAACTCGTTTATCTGCTCTTATGTGCCTGATGCCATCAGGATAAACCTGAAGAGATACAATGATGAGATGCTGAAAAGGTCACATCAGTCACTGCTTGCCCACCACAAGCTCCTCTCAAGGCTGTGTACCTCTTATGGTCCGCAAGGAATTTGGCAATTCTCTTACAATTAGTGATCATTAAACTTTCAATTTCAATTAAT
This sequence comes from Azemiops feae, assembly GCA_023970755.1. Classification (NCBI taxonomy): domain Eukaryota; kingdom Metazoa; phylum Chordata; class Lepidosauria; order Squamata; family Viperidae; genus Azemiops; species Azemiops feae. The sequence continues at coordinate 545,691 of JALGBA010000315.1, forward strand.
CTAGTAAGGTGGACCAGCTCAGTAACCAGCAATTTGAGAAGTCCTACAGTTGTTTTAAAAAATAAACCCATGAACACAAACTTTTTTAAAAAAATAATAAGGATACAACAAAAAGACATTTTCAGAAGCATCTGTAAGCAATGAGACACTAAGGAAAATTTCCCAACAAGGGGTAGTATTTTTCAGGACAGTTCGGTCATTCAGCTCTTTTTGAGAAGTGAATCTTTTGGAAGAAGGAGCAGCTGAAGGCAACTTCCCTGGGATGGTAAGTTTTGTACATCCTAAGAAATCTGTATTATTCAAATCATAAAAACAGCTAACAAGCAGAGTAACTCTGGCAGCCATCTGAAATTCATTTACACTGATTACACCAGCACTCTCTCAAAGTAATATTCCCATCAAGACAGCCAGAATATCACACGGCTGTTTTTACCTTAGTAAGAAACACCCTAGCTGTCAGCCCAGGCAGATACATGACAAGATTAATAAAATCTGGCAAGACTAATAGCACCAACTTCCCACCCTCCAATTTAATTGCTTGCTCCACTGGGCGGATCCTCCCTCTGGCTGTTAAGCCGCTGGGGCGCCTGCCCCTCTTGTCTTGAGTGTTTCCTAGGCAGCATCTCTTCTCCCTTTTCCTCAAGGTCACCCGTGGATTCCATCACACCAGCAGGATAGAGCAGGATGCAAAAAAATGGAGGGGCCCAAAGAATCACATGATAACTGCCTCAAAGTCAAGCCCTCCCTCATGGTGAATAGTTTTACTTAATGGATAAAATAAAAGGGCAAGTCAGCTGTTAAGCCGTGCCTTACCTGCACCAAGGCATCATCTCCCAGCAGTGAGCAGGACAAGGTGGGTGTGGTACCAAGGAACCCTGAGTCAGTCACTTCCTCCACTGTTTCTCCAATAGACAGGACTAGGGTGGCGTTCACGAAAGACACAATGATGTAAGCATCAAATTCATCTGGTGAGAGAAGAGGAAGGAAAGATTAGAGGGAGGTCTATGACCCATAGAAGCTCCTACAGCATCTCTGATAATTGCCGTAAGGCACCCAGGGGAAAAACGTTCAGCCTCCAGGAAGCCATGGCTAATCTTTGGGAAACCAAATTTGACATCATGTAAAAAATATCAGAAGCCTCAGGTGATTCATTCATTTCTGGTGTGAACCTTAAGAATAAGAGCAGTTCTTCTTCTGAACCCAGGAGATGCAAAAGTCCAGAGCTGGATTCTGAAAGCAGTCACATGACGTGGTGTGATCAATCTGCAAAACCAGCAGGCTGATTAAGAAACACAGAGCTGGAAGGAGCCATGGAGGCCATGGGTCCAAATGTGGGCTCTCTGGCTTCTGCTTGACCACCACCACCAATAAAGGGAAGGGTCCTTGGTTCTACTCTCAATCTTCTCTGCTAAGCTGCTTCTTAATAATCAACAGAGCGAGCAGAATGCTTCTCTGCAATTGATTCTTCAATGGAAACTACTACGATTTGCTTCAGTTCTTTGATGCCTCCATAAATGTTCTCGGGTGGGATAGGCAGAAGGACTGTGAGAATGCACAAAAGACTCAAAAAAAACCACAGCTCCCGTGCCTCATATGCCTGAATAATGCAGGCTATCTTACGATAAGTTAGGTAGGCCAATCAGGGTAATGCCAAGGATATTCTCTTAAGCTAATCAAAGCATCAGATCTGATGCTCTAGGGCAGGGGTTCCCAACCAGGGGTGCTTGCACCCCGAGGGTGCGAGACGATATTCCAGGGGGTGCGAAAACTTGGGTTTTCAAAATCATAGTGTATATGCATAATTTGTTGCCATTATTTCAAACTTTTGTAAGGGGTGCGAGAATATATCAGAAGCGTTCAAGGGGTGCGGGGTACAGAAAAGGTTGGGAACCACTGCTCTAGGGCCTAAGTGAGCAGTCCCAAACAAAGGCCAACATCCAAGGCCAGATCATTACAGAGCTTGTCAGAAAGTGAATCCTGTCTTGCAAAGCTGCAGGCAAGGTGGCCATCGCTTGGGTTGAAAAGGGTCACATAGGTGCCAGGTGCAAGGCTGCTGTCACAAGAAACCGAGGGCACATTCCTTAGACAACCGCAGCAGAGAAGCAGCTGCTGCTTTCTCCAAAGGGTTAGTAGGGTCACTGTGGAAACTGTGAAAGTCCTCCGAAGGTCTGAAGAATGAGGCAAGTGAAAGTCAACCAGCTGGTCAACGTATCCTCATTCACAAACTGTCTTCCACCCTGAGGCCAAGAATGAAATGGAAAATCTGTCCTACTCAAACGTCAAAATTCAGGGATGACAGAGCAAGTCATGACCAAAAAAAAAAGAGTATTGTTGATAAGAGGACGTGCAACTGTGAATCTAATCAGCGTCTTGTTAATATGTTTATTAGTTCTATATTAAGCTTCGATATGATCTTTGGTCCAGAATCAGATCACACTAGTCCCTCGGAGGGGAGAGACGGGTGTCGCATTCCCAAATGAGCCTGCAGACAAATAAGAAACCCAGGCGTGGAGCTTCGTAGGGGAAAAGAGAAGGTATTCCTCTCTTCACTCTAATAAGGGGCTAAGTGACCCTGGAAGGCTCAGGCCAGAGTTTGATTGAAACACAGACTGGAAGTGGCAGGAATCTTCCACAGAGATGCAGTGTTCTGCAGTCATGTGATTTTTGCTGGTTTCTGGGGAAAAAACTCCGATTGTGAGAATAGATTGGTTTAACAACCATGTAATTTGCTTAATGACTGTGATCATTTGCTTTACAACTTGTCATAAAAATGATTGTAAAATCAGGTCATATGGAAATTCCAGGCTCAACTGTAGTTTTCAATGAAGACTACCTGTATGCAACTTTAACGCCACTCAGGTGATCTAGTGACAACCAAAAAAACTCTGATAGCATAAAGCTTTTTCACTCCCCCCCCCCCCAAGAACAAACTGTTTAGAAAAGCTATTAAGACTGTCAGAATTCTCAGCAAAAAGTAGAAAATCCTATTACACAAAATGTGTTAACACCAACTTCTGAAATTTGCTTTGGACTCAGAAGTTGAACAGCCAGCTGTGGTCCCTTCTCACTCTAAAAAACTAAAAAAGCCATGGAACTTTTGAAAGGAGTCCCACTCTCGTGAATTGGCCCGAAAGATTCCTTTTAGTACAACTGGAAAATACATTCCAAATTTAGAAGGCCAGAGTATTCCAAGACCTCCCCCAGAGATCAGCAGGGGAACAACAGAAGTCTCAACAACTCTAACCAGCAAGACCACTGCAATCCATCACGCCCAGGACCACCCCCCTCCCCCGTAACAGCCTTCAGCCCCCCGTTGTTATTTCACTGAAAGACCCTCCTGGGGCAGACTGAACAAGAAGGCTCAGCTGGACTTTCTGGCGCAGTGGCATGGACCAGCTCCAGCCTCCTCGATTTGGGGATGTCTCTAGCTAGTCTGAAGTCATCTTCCCTGCCCCCCCTTTCCCCCCCCCACAAACAGAAAACAGCTTTAATCTTTCCAAATCTCATTGAATAACAGAATAACAGACCTTGGGGGTCATTGCTAACATTTCACTTATCTTTCATATTAAGATGATCTATATAGTGACTAATATGATAATTGTGTATCTATTCATCCTTGTCCATTCTGTAGTTCTTCCAATGCTAGAACTCAACAGGAAAAAAGCAGCTCCATTTAATTTTAAGCTGTCAGCAAGAACCTGCATCAGCTTCCATGGACTCTGCTCAGTCAAGAATTAAAGCTCAGCATACTTCTTCTCATTTGCTGCTCATTATGCCAAAACTTAAAGAACCAACAGTTTCGAGAATCAGAGTTCTAACATGTTGCAGGCTGATGGTCCCGATATGCTAGATTTTGCCCATTCCTGAAATGAGTTGTTAGGGAAAATGAGAAGTAAGAGTTCACACAAGAGTTCAGCCCTAGTTCAAGTTCTAGGTACCCCCTGAAGCTAAGAGTGCTCACACCTGGCATTCTGTTTTATTGATGTCAATAGGATCTACGTGACTGCAAATTGTCCATGTGGGGGCAGGAACATGAGAGCCAATCTTCTCATTCTTGGCTTTGGCAGAAAGTACTGAACAGCAGAGTTAACACCACAGACAGACATCTGAACTATGGCAGCCACTCTGCACTGAAGCAAACCAGGAGGCAATTCCAGAGGCAGGGACAGCGGAGTTTTAGATTTGCAGAGATGCTCATCAACAGGTAAAGCGTGCGAGTGGGAAAAACGTGCAGGTACCTGGTACAAGCACTACTGCAACCCAAACTGGCTTCACTAAAAGGAAACAATAAAGGTGTGAAGGACGCCGTCAAGAAGAGCCTTCTTGTGGGGAAACACCGCACACACGGGGGAAATCAAAGGAGGCCCACAACATGGGTAGTGATGATTCTGTAGTGAGCGATGGCAGCCATGGAAATACTGGAGCTGGATCCAGCTAGCCTGCTTTCTCCAGATGTGTGGATTTCAATTTCTGGAATTCTCAGCAATAGGATTGCCAGCTGAGGAACTCTAAAACTAGAAGCTGTGGGACGCTGTTGTACCTAAGTATTAGGTTAGAAGTTATCTAACACACTACATACAGTAACTGTAGAGAATAAGAGCTCTAGCTATCTTGTGCATGAATTCCAGAATTTGGGTGTGTTTTAAGATTTGGTAACCATTCTGAATACAGATATATCAAGATTCCGAGGTTTTATGGAATATGGAAATGAATACATATGCTATCTATTAGAATAGCTTAGGAGACTCTAAGTATACTTGGAAGCACATAGGAAGCCTGTGCAAGATACATTATCTCAGCCACAGGAATATAAAGAAGTTCTAGATACGTGAGAGAAAAATACTTTTGCTGTACAGCTATGTGGGCAAAGCTTCCAGTACAGAGAAGGCAGTGTGGAGAGGAGGCCCATCGTATCCCAAGAATCCAAAGGATTGATGCCTTCAGCCACCAAGGCCAAAGACTGAATGTCTCAAAGCTGTTCCACCACTACCCAAACAGCACCACATATCCTGCAGCTGTAAGTACACACCTGTGGGAGGAGATCAGCACCTCCACTGCCAGCCACCTGTGGAAGAAAACAGAAGGCTTGGTATTGGTAGTATCATAACCACATACCAGCCAAGGTTAGCATTTGTCTGGAGTTATGTAGACACCACAAAAGAGAGAATGAAGAACTTCAGATGCAAAAACCAGAGGAAAACAGGATTACCACAGCACAACCGTCCCAGCTCTGGGTTACTAGCACATGCCAGGGTAAACCACAGAGAATTAGGTAGGCCATTTGGTGATACATTCCAGGAAAAGCAGCATTAGTAGCAACCCAGTACTGGCCCAGCAGAAGTTCCATCACAGGAGCCTCTTAGCAAATGGGCTCCAGCATTTGGGAGCAACGAGTCTGATTTCACCCTCAACACCGGGATGGAGCAATTTCCAACATCTTCCTGGGAAAAACTTGTGTGTTTTGTCCTCACTCAACGATCATAATTGAACCTGGAATTTCCACTATAAGTCATTGAAGCTGTTAAGTGGGTCGCCACATGACTTATCTCAATTTTACAACCATTTTTACAATGGTTATAAAGTGAGTCATGGTGATCATTAAGTGAATCCATTCTCCCAAATGAGCATTTTTTGCCAGAAGCTGGCAAAAAAATGGCGCAAGTCACACAGTCACAGGATGCTGCAACTGGTCATGAATGTGAGCCAGTTGCCAAGCATCCTAAGGGTGACCTCATGACTGGGAGGGGGGAAGCAGTCACAGCTTCAGCGATGGGTTGAAAGTAACTTTGGGGGGGGGATTGTAACTTCAAATGGTCATTAAGCGACCGGTCATTAAGGGAGGAGTACCTGTAGCTCAGTTGCAGTGACCATGGTACAAACTCCAAGAGCAAGAAGGGATCCCAAGGAGGCCCGCACAGAGCTACCTTCATTTGGTTCCACTTAACTGGCATCTAAAAGCAGATAGAAGCTACTTTATGCCCCCAAAATCTGCAAACTGGTCCAGGCGCCCTCTAGGCGTTTTGGCTCGTTGGGTCTGAGTTACTACAGTGTCCCCAGCCAGGAATCCATGGAGTGGTGGAGAAGAAACTAACCCTGTGTCACTGTCATCACTACTGAGGACACAATAGACCCAGAGGACACTGAGGTGAGCCTGCAGGGGTGCTCAGCCTCACCCCCTCCGATTCTGGGCATTTGTGCTTCAGCTGCTGCAACTCCTTGGCAAACCTGAGTCGGTGGCTGGGCTGAGGCCACACAGGAGGGAACTTGTTCAAGATTCATTTGACCAGCTCTGAAGAGCAGAGATTGACCAGCAAGAAGATGGAACTGCCCACCAAGTTGTGGAAAAATCCCTCCGAGCTGCCAAGAATTCTACTTTAAGTTAAGTGGTTATTATACACATCTTTCAAACACGCAGAGAAACCAAATGGGTCCATCAGTTGCCCGGGTAGAGTGCCTTAACAGGTCCTCTGTCCTTGAAGAGATTTGGAGTGGCAATGATTTACTGTTTGACCAGAAAGTGATCGGTCCATTGGAAATGACAGGTGTTGGTGCCTTCCATATTCAGTTAATATCTCCTTTGCTGTAAAATAAATACCAGTTCAAGAGTGGGCCCACATATATGTTTAACAGTCACAACTACATATGCAAGTTCATGTTCATCATAGAGTCACAAACCAACCAAAATTCCCCTTGCTCAGTATGAAAGTTGCTGTCACCCCAGACAATAAACCTCAGACTCCACCCCACCCCCCACCCCCACGATGAAATTAAGCAGTGAGGAAGGGGCACTGCCAGGGACCTGGGCAGTCAGCACGTCAGCAGATAAAGCTTGTCTCTACAGCCCCATTTCACGTGCAGGCACTGCCAACTGGCAATCTCTGGAACAGGCTTCAGGTCACCTAATCATGGGCACCAAGGCCGTGACATTATGAGGGATGAGCCGTGGTGGCGCAGTGCTTAGGATGCAGTACTGCAGGCTACTTCTGCTTACTGCTGGCTGCCTGCAGTTTGGCGGTTCGATTCTCACCAGCTCAAGGTTGACTCAGCCTTCCATGAGGATCCAGATTGTTGGGGGCAAGATGCTGACTCTGTAAACCGCTCAGAGAGGGCTGTAAAGCACTGTGAAGTGGTACATAAGTGATATTGCTGTTGCTATTATGAGTGCAGCAGGACCTGAACCCTAGGAGGATAGGGTTCTGAAAGAACATTACTGCCCAAACTGTGTAATGCTATGGACCAGGGCTGTGTGTCCTGCATCCATCTGGAAAACCCTGGCAGAGAGCAAGGGGGGGGGGGGGCTACACGGTCCATGTGTCTCATCAGGTTGTCAGCATGTGAGTGACCTGGAAATGGGCATGATGCTTCCTCAGTCCAGTTTATCCCATTAAACCCACATATCCCGCTGGAACTGACTGCATACTCTTAATCCGCTGAGTCCCAGCCAACTTCACCTTCTTGTCTCAATATAACCGTAGCCCTTCTCACCGCTCAGCTTGCTACACAGCTCTTCCCCCCCCCCAGCAATCAGGGTTGAGATACCTCCACCTAGTCTGTTCTTGCACTCCAGTGGGAAAGCCTTCCTCCCTGCGCACCAGTGCTTTCCTCATCTGTCTGCTTTACAAGCCATCTGCTGCTCTTTGTCAATTTCACACCCACATTCCACTCTCTCCTCCTGGGTCTCCAGGCCAGCTACTGTTCTTCCCCTGATGCTCTCCCAGCAGCTAACCACATCCAGCTGCTTCCACCAGCTTTTCTTCAGGTACCCCCACTGGCAACCTAAATTGGCTCTTCCTTGTTCTGCAGCTGCTCAGTCTGAAATGGTGGGCCCCAACCACACGGCACTCCCCCAATGGATCTAGAAGGCACATGCAATGGAACTCACTTCTAACATTTCCTGAAATCAGTGAAAACAACAATAAGAGTAGCAGTCCGGTGCCAGCTCTTGCTGGGGCAGGCCGGTATGAATTATAGCTTTTTCCCTGTTCTTTGTTGTTTATATGCCACCTATCCATACTAAATTCAGCCTGTCGCCATCCAGCAAACCTCTCAAAAATGTACTACACACTTACTCTTATTACTTATGCAGCCTCATTACATATGACACTGCAAAAACATCCAGGCATACACAAATAAACATCTTTCCACCCTCCGAATCATCACTGTGTCTGAGACCATCTTAAATGAACTATTTGAAACATGAAACATCTCTGAGCTAGCTGAACCCCCCCCCCCTTTCATAGCAAATTCCTCTCAAGGGAACCCACCAAAGAGAATTCCACAGGTAGCAAAGTGGAAGGCTCAGCACACTGAGAGCCATTCCACCACCCTGGTTCCAACTTGCATCCTGCCAGCTCTTTAAACTAGAAACAGACTTGTAGAAGTGAAGTTGCTGTTCAAGGGAGACGCGTGTTCCCCACAACATCCCCATCAACAATCCCACGGCAGCACCCCACATTATAGCTTCAAGTTCCAAATGCGCTCATACACAGCCCCATATAAACATGCTACAGTAACCCAAACAATTAAGGCCTGCCTCGTACTGGTCAAATCTGGCATCTGCATTTGGTGTACTAACACTAGCTAGGAAGACAAAATCTGGCCATTCCCCAACTCTGGTGGACATTCAGATTCTAGGAACTCACCAAACTAAAATTTTAGGGGGAGTGTAATCCATCCAATGTAATTTAACCACCTATTGTCTGATTTAACTTGCAACCACCAGGAATCCTTCAGTCTTGTTTGAACTGATTTTCAGTTTTGATTGACTGAACACCACAGGTTAATATCCCACTAAACTTGAACTGCAACAGAAAAGGAGGGCAGAACTGGGCTTTATCAAGAACCTGGTTTTCCAGCCTCCTCATGCTAGGCAATCCACCCCAGCAGCTTCGTTTAAATAGCAGGAGGGCACAAGATGAAGCTATGAGGTATATTATGGTCACAACTAGAGGCATTCAAAATGCTTTGAGATGAAAAGTTTTGCACACAACCAGTCCCAGTATATAAGAGGAGGCAACAGTTTTTTTTCTGGAGCTGCCCCTCTAACAGACGATCCAGTCTGGGCCAAGCTGCTCTGATTCTTGGCACTGATCGCCAAGATGAATGGATGACTAAAGCGAGGTCTGGAACCAGATCGGACAAGGGAAATGATCTGAATCCATTTCAAACACTGGAAGCTGGGAAGTCACCACTATCTCTGTCTAAAAGTAAAATGCTCAGCCAGAAAGTTTTTGGTAAAATGGACTTGTTTTATAAAATGCCAACAAAGCTACTTCAGAACACAATGAAATTCATCCAATGCCTATCCTGACCACTTCAGCAAAGTAGAGCAAATCTCATTTTTCCAAGGATCCCATCTGTACTACCGAAAACCATCATTATCAGCCAAGACCTTATAATGAGTGTCTCTTTTCCAGGTCTGGTACTGCAGCAAGAACATCTCAAGGGGAAAACCTGCAAAGTCCACAAAGTCCACGGCCACCAGAGCAATCTGCAGGAACTAGAAAAGCAGAGCAAGAACATCCAATCACACCAAAGGAGCCTTGTGAACCGATTCCAGGAAGAGCAGGGAAGGACAGAAGCAGCTGAGGAGGGAGGGAAAATGACTAAGAGGGCCCCCCAAATATCCCCATGGTCCAGATAATGCTGTCTCCAGGACACAGGCGCTCCAGGAGCCACACGTTAGACCTACCAATCTTGTAATAGTCACACACTACTCAAAAGGCTGCAAGCTGTGCTGCAACGCAGTGTTGGGGAGAGAGTTGCATCTCGCCTTAGGACGTCCTGACGCTACACCAGCCCACAGTTGGTTGTGCCCAGATGCCTCAACCTGAGCCATGCTCCTTCCCAGCTCTCTCCACACACAAGAACTCTTCCTACCTTCAATGTGTCTCCTCACTGTCCACACGGCATTGGGATTACCGGGCAACTCCGAGACCGCCATTTCAGACACCTAACAAGATACAGAACAGCAGCTTAGATGTGGAAGATTTGTGAAAATGAAATAGCCATGGAGGCTGATAGCAAACACAACAGAATCAGGGTGATACAAGCCCTCCTTCCTTTCTATACAACCAAATCCCAGACACACACAAAGTTTTGGGGGGAAAAACTGGAAAAAATCTCAGGTCTTTTGGGGGGGGTGGTGGGTGGTAAAGAGGCATTTTTATCCAACGTCTTAACAAGAGAAAGGAGGATTGGCCTGTTTTACTCCTTTACAGGAATAGTGATTCGCAGCCTAGCAGATAACAAAAACATGGAGGAAGCAAACAAAGCACTTTGGTCAATCAGCACAAACTGAAGCAAAGAACCATTCTCAACTTTGGGCTCAGGCTTTCAGATGGGGCTCCACACTCATTCAGGAGGCTTCTTACCTCAAGGCCGTGCCTCAGGACCCTCAGAGACGAGCGAGGCCCCCTTCCGCACGCCGCATACAGCTGAGGGGTATCTTCGTTTGCAAGATCAGCAATCTACACAGAAATTCAAAAACTGGTAATAAGAAACCAAAACACCCTGAGGTCTGCTTCTGCTTCTCTCTCAGAGCAGGAAGACAAAGGCTGTCATCTGATGCGACTGGAATGTAAACCTGGAGAATTTAGCAGTAAAACGAGCAACAAGCAGCAGGATTTAACGGTAAAATATCACTATCCCCAACCCATTTATCTGTCAGGCAAATTGCTCGCTCACCTGAATGAAGGCCAAAGGAAGTTTCCTGTCATCATGGCCATGGGTATAAAAATGATTTTCTCTTTATTCTCATATCCCAACCATTTTTCCAAAGTGTTTTACAAGCACCTTGAACCTTGTCAGAGGCAAGACTGATGCCCATTTACTCCTGGCCTGTTCCAGAAAGCCCTCATTTCCAAGGTGCATCTCTAGCACTCTTGCTCTAGAGTGAAGCAAGAGGGGTCTTCTCAGTCACAGGGTCCACACATGAAGCATCCTCCCCAAGGACACTGGGGGCTCCTGGCCCTGGCAAAGAGATCCCTCTACTCCAGGAACTCCTCTCCTCAAGTGCCCCCTCTGCAGTAGCAGAGTAACTTGAACAATTGATTGCACACAGTCAGTCAGATTGTTTAGATTACATTTAACACTTTTGTCCTTCCTAAGGACCTGGGATAGGCAATTGTTTAATGGAAATAAAAGTAGTGTCACAGGATGTAAGCTGTTCCAAGTAAATCTGCCTTTTAGAATTGACTGGTGGCAATTTTATGAATGTTGGTAGTGCTCCAGTGGTGTTCCAGATGTTTTGGGGTTGCATTCAAGGTGCCTATTGGTAGTGTCACTGTTTTCTTTTGCTACAGATGTTCTACTTCTGTTTGCAGGTTTTTGTATTTTGTAATTTTTTTCCCCAGTTCTCTCTCTTCTCTTCTGCTGTACTACAATGTCCACTATCCAGAGTTTTTTTTGGTCTTTCCTATTGACAATTGTTAAGTCTGGAGTGTTGCTGTATGGCAGATGCTTTGCCTGTTTGAATTCTAAAGTCCCAGAGCACTTTAACGTCTTCATTTTCTATGACTTTGTCTATTTTGTGGTCCCACCAGTTCTTGCTTGCAGGTAAATGGTATTTCTTACAGATTGTCCAATGCATCATTGTTGCTATTTTGTCACACCATTGTTTGTAATCAGTCTGTGTGATCTTGTAGCAGCTAACCTGGTGGTCCACTGTTTCTTCAGCTGCTTTGCAGGGATGGCCTTTCCTGTCAGCTGCTGGCTTTGTATGCCAGAAGGCTTGGTATTTGGCAGCTAGAAGTAGCTCCTCTGCCTCTTTCTTCAGCTTTCCTGCTCTTAGTCATTGCCAGGTCCCAACTAGTTGTCTGCTACTTTTTGTGTGTGTGTGTGTGTGTGTACTGGCCATGTCTCTTTTCTATTCTTCATTTGGTCTTTCTTATAGGCCAGCTTGGTATTCAATAAGCCTTCATTGTGTGCTAGCATCAGTGTATCTTCTTTGTTATATTATATTATATTATATATATTGTTATTGTTGTTGTTTGTTGTTGTTGTTATTATTATTATTATTATTATTCACAGCGAGATGTTCAGACTGGATTTGACATTTTTGTCTACCTATCGAGTCCTTCCCAAGGACCTGGGATAGGCAGATGTGGATGTTTGATGGTATCACAGATATCGTCGCAGGATGGAAGCAGTTCCTAGTAAGGCCGCCATTTGCAATTGACTGATGGCGAATTTGTCAATGCCGACGATGTTCAAGTGGTGCTCCAGTTGTTTGGGGATTGCACCCAAGGCACCTATTACTATTGGTACTACCCTTGCTTGCCTTTGCTACAGTTGTTCTATTTCTATTTGTAAGCCTTTGTATTTTGTTATCTTCTCCTGTTCTTTATCTTATATTCCACTGTCTCCAGGCACTGCCACGTCTACTATCCAGACTTGTTTTTCAACAATTGTTAAGTCTGGGGTGTTATGTGGCAGATGCCTGTCTGTTTGAATTCTAAAGTCTCAGAGCAATTTAACTTTTTCATTTTCTATGACTTTATTTTATGGTCCCACCAGTTCTTGCTTACAGGCAAATGATATTTCTTGCAGATCTTCCAATGCACCATTGTTGCTACTTTGCTGCTATTATTATTATTGTTGTTGTTGTTATTATGTTGTTGTTGTTGTTGTTACAAAATGTATATGCCACCCAATTCCAGGCAACTCTGGGTATTATAAAATTATTTAAAACATGAAAAATAAGACATTAAAAGCAGCAAGAAAGCTAAAAGAAAGGTACAGTTGGCAAGATAACACAAGGTAGAAACAAAAGAAAACAAACTAAGTTAAAAGGGAGCTTCAATCATGCTGGCCAAAAGCCTGAGTAAGAACATCTTCAAGCCCCTTCAAAATACCAGCAGGATGGGGGGCATTCAAATCTCAGAGACCCTCACTTCAGAGGGCAGGGGCTATAAAAGAAAAGGCACACTTCTGGGGTATGAGCAGATGGCACTGTTTAGTCAAAGGAATCCTACAAGATTTAGCTGGCTGGGCAGACACCATGGCAGTCCCTCAGGCCCAGGCCATGCAAGGTTTCACAGACAGCGACCAACATTGTGGGTTGGCAGAAACCAACCAACAACTGGTGGGGCTTACAAAGCAGGCATACCGAGGAATGCTCATTACTGCCCACGACTTGGGAAACTTCTGTCACACCCCTCCCCTCTGGATACACACACACACGATCCAAATGGCTCCCACCCTGATGACCCCCAGAAGCTACTGAAGACCTGGCTCTTCTCCCATATCTTGGGGCAGGTTGATGGTTCAGTCCTGTTTGGAAGAGGTTTTTTATTGAAATGTATCCCTTTGGGATGCTTATGAATTCTTTTTCTATTGCCTGTTATTGCACTGTTTGGGGATTTTTTCACAATTTTTAAAAATTACAAATTATGGTTATTGTCTTGCTGAGCTTTTTCTTATGTTTGGTCTTGTATAGTAAATGCATTTTGATTGATGTATTATTTGTGAGGTATGTAATATTTAAAATGTAGTGTTATGTGTAAGAATTTGTGGAAAATAATCAATTTTATTTGCCAAATAAAATGGCTAATTATTGCAAGAATATCCTGGGAATAAACTGAAAGGAACTGTTCCTTAACAGTCATACTGCTACAATTTCTCTGAAAGTAGCGATTCCTTTTTTAGAAGAAAATGTATCTTACTGTTTTAATGGTGAAGTTTAAAACTACTATTATACTGAAGGGGAGGAGTTGGATGAACACTGATGACAAAAAAACTGTCGCACAGCTTATGGACCTCTCGAGTCCTCACACAAAGGGCTGGCCTGCCAGCAGCAGGCAGGCAGAAATACATAAAATATGGAATTATTCATCTTGATTTGATTCCCCAAATAAGGAACAGAGCAGTAGCTCCAGGTGCAAATTTCCCTGGAACAAAAGCAGCAGACAGGCTGGCCTGCCCTGCATGTCTAATCTATGCTGGGGCCTACCAGCTCCTGCCACAGCAAGCTTGGCACCACCCGCAAAAGCACCCCCGCTTGCCACAGGCTAGGGTGAGATCCATGCGGAAGAGCCACGTACCTGGCAGGACAAAATCGGAGAGAGACTGTCCAGCTCATCCACCAATACCAGGTTTTTAAGAGGCCGGGGCTGGAAGAAGAAGGTGTCCCCCTCCTCCAGAGGCATTGCAGAGGAGAACTCGGGCTCATCGTCATCATCTCCAAGGTGGGCAATCTGGTAGAGGTAGCTGCGACAGAAGAGGGACAGGAGGGCACCGCCTTATGCCAGGCAACCAAAGGGACTTCGCGTCCAACAAGATGAATGAGCAAGGCTCCTGCATTGCCTTTCTCTGCAGACGGCCTTTCCATGCCTGAATGACCCCCAGATATGGAGAAGGCGGAGCTGGATGCCAACCAGAAGCCCTTCCAGGCACACCTCTTGCTTTGAAAGGGAAACTGGAGATTTTACTTACTGGTTTCCAAACTCAGAAGCCACAAAAAGGAAGCCCGTCTTCAGCACACACATGGCTGCAGCCACAGGAACAGTATCGAAATACTTCAGCCGAATTTCTGTGACCTGAAGCGAGCACAAAGGCATTTCTGCATGAGACAATCCTGGTGGTTTTAGGTCTCTCTTTCTTTCGAACTACACGTGCTCAGACTTACCATATCCTCATCAGTCTCCAAGGTGATTTTAAAAATATCACCCTGCTCTGTTTGAGCTAAGAAAAAAAACATAGACTTGGTCTTGTGGGTAGCAGAGCAGACAAAGATCATGCCTCTCTCAGGGTCATCCAAGTCATTCTGTCAAAAAAAGAGGACCAGTTAGTGGTCGAAGTACGAAGGCTGGCCTCAAAGGACCAAAGCCAGCTGTTTAAGAGCACCAAAGAGCCTGTGTCTGCATTTCTGCTGAAAAGCCTAGAATCGACTAGAGGAAAAAGGGCTAGGAACTGTCCTTGATGAAGGGCACCTTATCCGTTCTCTTTGGATGTCCTAAAAGACGTGATCCCTTCAGGCTCCCCAAAGGCTTTACGCAACAATGCTCTCTGATCAGCTCTCTTCCTCGGTCTCCAGCTGGACAGCTTCACGGATAGCTTTCCATGTTCTCTTTATCAAAGCCTTGTTCATCATTACAAGGAGACTTGAGGGATTCAAGGCATGATAAAGACTCAGAGGGCAGATGTCAATGATGATTTTTTTCCTTGTTTGGGGAGAAATCTGGAGCTTTTATTTAAAAAAACACATTTATAACTATTTCAGGGCTTAGACTGAGACCTTATGTTTTTCCCAGCTATTTCCTGCCATTCTCGTTTTCCTCCAAGGGCTGCAGAAATGAGGTCTAGGAATACACTGGGATGGGTTATTTTAGGTACTGATGAAATACTTTTTTCAGAAGAATAAAGATCACAAGATACTTACCCTCCTCCTGGGAATTGGACATCGAATATCTGGCTGGTCACCAAAGTTTTTGTAGGTAATGTAGTTTTCAGAGCAAATCAGTACCCCACTCGGACCATCGGAGCCTCCAGGAACTATAGAACATGGCCATGTTAAAGAACAAAAGGAGATAAGTTTGTACTTTTTTTCTTTACATAAAAAGGAAATGTTCTTTCTGGCAACATTATTTAACTTCTGCAAAAAGATGGAATGGCAAACATTGAAAGGACTACACCTATCCCTTCAAGTGTTCACCTATCATTATGAGAGGTGAATGATAAGGACTGGGCGATCAGAACCACAGCAAGGAAACGTATACGTGAAAAGGAAGAGACGTATTCAGAAGTTGGAAAAAGAATTTCTGAAGCAGCTTTAAACTGCTGTTGAGACTTTGAAAAAAAGTGCAAAGAAGAGCAACCAAGATCATTAAGGGCCTGGAGAAAAAAACATATGAAGAATGGTTGCAGGAATTGGGTAGGGCGAGTCTAGAGAAAAGAAGGACTAGGGGTGACATGATAGTCTTCTGATATTCGAGGGGCAGGACAAAAACAATGGATGGAAACTAATCAAGGAGAGAAGCAATCCGGAACTAAGGAGAAACTTCCTAACAGGGAGGACAATTAACCAGTGGAACAGCTTGCCGTCAGAAGTTGTGGGTGCTTCATCACTGGAGGTTTTTAAGAAGAGAATGGACGCCACGTAACTGAAATGGTATAGGGTCTCCTGCTTGAGCAGGAGTTTGAACTAGAAGACCTCCAAGATTCCTTCCAGCTCTTTTCTGATTGATTGCTTAAGGAAGATCAATATACACAAACTGTTTCTTAGAGGATGAAACAACAGTAAAAATTTTTAAAGATTCTATGGCATGCACAAAACATAGACAAACCTTTCTCCAGGTTTATGAATCCTATGTATGTGCCTTTTCCCTACAAGGGCTGAAAAACATGGTACCTGTTATAAGAAAATTGCCGTGTTCTTCCAACGGTTCGCTGTATTTCCTGACCACGTGGTTCAAACCTAAGTCTAACTCATAAAATGTCAAAGTCTGCTGGGTGTTTGCTGCAGCTTCACCAGTGGGGTCATTGTCAGCTTCCTAAGGAAAACAATACCATTTATGCCCCATGTGAAATTTGAGTAGTTTATTTTTTTTTTAAAGTATAACACGACAAGGACATGTTTAGTGCTGCAAAGCTTCCATAAAAGTCTCTGCAGAGCCCAGCCATCCAGAGCTGACTCAATGTATCTAGAGCAAGCGTGCCCAGGGGAGTGACCCCATCTGTACTGCACCACTTCAGACCAAATGGGCTCAGAAGCCGGTCAGACAGACTCCTCTGGCCCAAAGCTCGGTCGCACAAACCAGAGCGGCAGTGCAGGGGCTCCTCCGCTGCTTCTCAGAAATTGCCGTTTCAGACCTGCCCCTTCTGCCTCAGGTGCGAAACAGCTATAAACAGCAGTAGCTATACTGAAAGCCTCACCCTCCGCTAGCTCTCCATCCTGCTGAAACAATCTAATGTGGCCCATTATCACAACTGCAGACAACTGTGTGTGCTGAAGGATTACAGTAGGGTGTGTGTGACATTTTACAGTGGCCAGAGGTGTCTTGTGGTACATAAAGCACCCTTTGATCAGCTTTGATCAGTTATTAAATGACCGTAGCTTTGATCAGTTATTAAATGACCGTTTGTAAGTCAAGAGTAGCCTCAGGAGAGATAGATAGCACAGAATCATAGAATCCATGGAAATGGATCCAGACTGGCATTTTCATTCTGTCCACTCTCCTCCCAATAGCTGTCACCACCAAACAGGTGGGACAGAGGCACTGGGGTTTTAGAGATTCTCCTTCAAAGTCAATGCCAGCACCCCACAATCCCAAGCTAAACACATATGCCCGCCAGCCTCAAAGTAAAGACAGTATTAGCAATTGCACACACTATAAGCACTTCTCGTACATTTATTCTTTGTATTGAAGAATGCATTTGTGTTGCAAGCCCGGGAAAGCAGCAGTTTTACAACTACAAGCATTAACAATCTCAACAAGCTGACCTAACACAGATCTAGTTGTTTTAGAAATCATTTTAGAGATACTACCTCGTAATCCATTTCCAGGCAAGCAAACATTGGATTTTCAAACCCAACATCAACTCCAACCACGTGATAAACCAAGGTGTTGGCCTTGTGGGCTTCCAATGGTGAAGAAATGGTCAGCCGAGCAGCAGCGTCTCTGTTCAGAATGTATACAAGTTTCTGCTTCTCAATGGCACCTGCAGGCAAAGAGAGGAAATGCTGAAAAAGGAAGGTGGGAACCCCTCCGGTTCAGGGTCAAAGCCACCCAGAGCTTGTCCTGTTCAGCCTCTCAAGACTCATCAGGCCAGTTGAACTGGCAGGGCTCAGAGCTGCCACCTCACAGTTGGTCTCCTTGCCCTTCCAATATGATAGATTAGAATACAGAATAACAGAGTTGGAAGGGGCCTTGGGGGTCTTCCAGTCAATCACCACCCAGACTGCTCCTTTAAATTAATCCGTTTAGTTTTCCACCTAAATCTTGTCCAGTAAATATATGGCTTAAAGCTGGCCTGTTTCAATAATCCACAGATTTGTATTAGAGACATATATAGGAAGCAAAGCTAATCTGGCACTGAAAGAAAAGGTAGTCATATCAGAGGAAGAATGAGAGCTGGTTAGTGCATAGGCTAAATCTATTTGTGCCTTGCCAAGAGACCCATCACTGCTGTTATTATGAACAAGTGGCACAATGGGCAGAAGGAATAACTTTGAGGAACAGGAAGAAAAAACACTACAATACAATGGTCAGACAAAAGTAAGTCTGGGCTGAGGAGGTGTCTCAGGCAAGACCATCCCTAGCTTTAACAAAGGCGGCGGGGGGGGGGAGGGGGGAAGCTTGGCCAGGCTTGCAATCTCTCTCTCCCCCCTCATGAGAATTAGGGAGCTTCTTGTCTGGGACATTTACTCAGATTAATATTCTGTCCTGAATACAGATTTCTTTTCTCTGTAGTCTGGAAGCAGCTCTTCCTCCTGTTCTTCATTCCTGCAGGTTTATTCTTAACCTATAGTCTACCAGGAACCAAGATTTTTCTCACAAGCCAGGTACTATTAATGCTTACTCATCTGACTTCTCCCATCTAAGTGGAGAATTTCTCACAACTGGACTTCATTTTGTTGAAAAAAATTCAAGTCTAAAAAAAGTACTTTGAACTTGTCTTCAGAGATGCCATCAATCCCCACCTAACTTTGGGGATTACACATTTGCTGAACATCCCTTCTATCTCCTCATCTAAGTCATTTAGAGAAACGTGAAGAACACTGTGCCCTGGTCACACCGGATACATCTCTCTTTCTTTCAAGCCAGTGTTCCTTCATACACTGAATCTATTTTTTGTCACCAAGATATGTTTAAAAGCCAACAAGTTAATTACACCTGATCAGAAATGGATCCAAGTATCTCCATAGCTTATTTCAGAGAAGAGACATGAATTCCTAATCATCATTTCAGGCCAAACTGCTCGTATTTCATCTGACTCCATAGAAAATGCCCTTGTGAGCACTGGCATTTGAATCAAAGTGGTGACTTTGTATTTTGTAAGTCAGCTTCGTCTTGATTTTGTGTTGTTATTTTGGGAAATATGTCTTTCTGTGAAATCCATGAATTCTGACTGGCTGCAACCACCATCTACTATCCCAAATGTTATGATGGCACTTTTGATACTTTTACAAAAATCCAAGCAAGCCCCACAAGCAAAAACATTAAAACCTCTGATCAAAACACTTACTGGCCATTTTCATATAATACGAGTCTTACAGAATAAACCAACATCAGCTGAGGCCAGACAACATGCTAAAGCATAAACCATAAATTCATAAAACATGCAACTCGCAGTCTAATCATTGCCAAACATAAGCGCAATAACACAGATATGGACACAGACATGAATGGCATGCATCATCCAACATTTGCATTTGGAATACATTTCTTTAACCATTCTCCCCAACTGCCATTCACATACAACTTACTGATCATGACAGCCCGCCCTTTAGGATCCACAGCTAAGTATTGTCCAGGAACAATTCTGCGGCAACCGCTCTTGCCAAAGGTTTCCTGATGAATTTTCTCAAACACGTTTTTGGAAGGCTGGTACTCCAGGATGACGATACGGCCTGAATCGCTGCCCACCACGATGTAGTCCTTGGTCCCACCAGTCAATCTGAAGGCCATGAGGGAGCGAATGATACCAAAAACTTCCACTGTCAACAAGGTATGAACCTTTCCAGTGTTTGGATCAGGGCGAAGCAATTCCAAGATTTTCCCTCGGGAAACAACAATTTCTTGCTGTTTAGTACCTGCAAAATGCAAGCGATGATCAGCAACACAGGATTATTAAAGCCCCCCACATCTTTGCAGTTACCTTTGGTGCACCAGTTGCAAATCTACATACAGTTAAGGTGTATCAGCACTGACAATGCATGTCTTGATCACCCCCTAGCTAAGTTATTGTAATGCTCATTACTTGGGGTTGCCTTTGGAGAAGACCTGGCACCTACAACTGGTTCAGAATGGAGTAATGAAATTACTCTTGGGTCAATCCTACCATTGAAGTCTAACACCTCTTCTGTCTTGGTTACCAATAGGCTTCCAAAGGCAACTCAAAATACATTAGGCATTGCCCTAGCATGGCAGAATCTGTTCAATTAGTAAGAATATCTTGAAAAGGCCTACTAAGGCCTACTAAGAGGCCTTTAGGAAGCGTTTAGGAGAATATGAGCCAGGTAACAGAGCTTTTCTGTTGTGCCCCCCCCCCCACTTGGAATTCTTTAACCATTCTCATGGCATTTGAAAAGCCTCAATTCAACCCAGGTTTTAACTCTAGTTGATAGCTAATGGCATCCTTCTTAGGGGAGGTTGTCAGAGCTCTTATCATTATGCCATACCTGTTTTCTGCTTTCTCTCCTTTGGAACTATACACAAACAAACAAGTGCTGACCCCTGCATATAGCCTTCGATCAGAGTGAAGTTTACCTGAAAAATTTCCGTGGATGGCATAGCTGATGCCAGTGGCCCGTTGAAGAGTTAAGTTGTACAGGAACATGGTGCCGGTTGATGTCACTTCCCTTCAGCCCACCAGCTAGAAAAGGAGTTAAACAATGAATCCCGTAAGTATTTGGTGCTTCATAGAACATCTGCAAGCCCCAAATATCCAATAAAAATATTTCTTCTTATTAAACTTTGCAACTCAGTTAAAAGGAAGAGATTCTGTCTGGGGCAGAAAACGCTTCCCTGGCGCGTTAATGCGCCAGGCCCGAGCGAGGCCCGAGATGGAACAGAAAGAGACCCGCGCAGTCTCGGATACAACGCAAAGCTCATCCCACGCCAGGGCCAAACGTGACAACGGGCAGCCCCACGGCGGGAAGCGCCGGATCGCCCTCCCAGAGACGGGTCCCGCCGGAGAGGGGACCGCGGGCGCCCCAGCCAGCCTTCCCGGGCGAGATTCAGCGGCACCTACCACAAAACGGCGCGGATGGCGGCGGATCCCGTCGCCCCCTCGCGCGCTGCACGGCCCGCGCTCCGCCCCCGGGGGTCCTTCGAGGCACGAGGCGCGCGGGCTGCCCTCGCCGTGCCTGACGCAGCCCGCGCGAGGCCCCCACGGTCCGCGCGTCAGGCCCCGCCTCGGCGCCCAGGCCCGACCGGATCTCCGCTGCTGCTCGCCGCCGCCGGCGAGATGTGCACCTCGACGCTGTCCCTGGAGCATCTGCGCGCCCTCACCGAGCTGCCGGAGCTGGAGGCGGCCTACGGGCGCCTGTGCCGCGAGGAGGTGGGGGGGAATGGGGGGAGGTGGGGGGGCGAGGCCGCCGATGCGGGCGGGGGGGCGGGGGGCGGCGAGCGGGCGGCCTCGAGTGCGCGACTGCTCCGTTGCAGGGCGAGACCCGCGCAGAGCTGGAGCTGCTGCTGGAGCAGCGCGGCGCCCTGGAGGGGAAAGTGGCGGCGCTGCACCGGATGGGGTGAGTGGCGGAGACCGGGCGGGGGTCCCGGGCAGGGGCGGGGGTCCCGAGCAGGGGAGCCTCACCGGGCGCTCTTTCTCCGCCTTCGCAGCCCCAACCTGCAGCTGATCGAGGGGGACGCGCAGCAGCTGGGGGGCACCATCGCCTTCACCTGCCACCTGGCCGAGAACGTCAGCAGCAAGGTCCGCCAGCTGGACCTGGCCAAGGTCGGTGCCGCCGCCGCCCGCTTGCGAGGGCCCAGCGGGCTCCTTCCTGGGCCGCCTCCCCGGGACTGAAAGCCCGAGGGGGAAGGGAAGCGCTGGGCCGGCCCTCCTTGCTCGCTTTGCCATTGTTTAAATAGGGTATCGGTTATCAATATTGGTAAAGTCTAAAATAAAAATAACATATTTGGTAAGACATTCATCTTAATTACAGAGATTCTACCCAATAGCGATAACTGCAAGGTATCGCATCTTAATAAGTCTTTTAATATCATTCCATACAGGGACGAAATTGTTTTGAAACAGTTTGTAGTTGGTATTTATTAATGTAACCCCAGGGTATTTAACCTTTTTCTCCACCCTAAAACCTAATTTTCTTATCAATATTTCATAATCCTGAGAAGTCATATTCTTAACGGGGCTTTTTTGTTTATTGTTTATTTATTTTGAAGCCCGCTAAAGCTCTAAAGTCATTTAATTTCTTCAAGTGTTCTATAGCAGTTTTGGGGTCTTGCAGAAATATAATTAAGTCATCAGCAAAAGCTCTCAATTTATAAATGTTATGTTATGCCGTTATCTTCTCATCCTCTCTAATACTTCTATTCAAAACTTCCAGCACTAATATAAAAAATAGGACAGGTAGAGGGCATCCTTGTCTTGTACCCTTTTCAAATGGTTTACATAAATTTTCACTGATGATAATGTTTGCTACTCTGATGAGTATATTGCTTTAATCCCTTGGATAAATTTCTCTCCAAAATCCATGTCTTTGAAAACTTTTAACATAAAATACCAATTTAAGTTATCAGAAATATCCAGAAATATTAGAGCTGCTTCTCATTATGAAATTGTAAGTATTCAGTAACATTCAAAACAGTTCTCATATTGTCCCTCAGTTGTCTTTTTGGCAAAAAGCCAGATTGGTCCTCTTGAATGTAAGACTAGAGAAATGTCTTCAATCTTTCTGCCAGTATTGCAGTAAAAAGTTCATGGTCGTTGTTTACTAATGAAATTGGCCTGTAAGCCTGCCTGCCTTGCTTTGGCAGAACCGCCTCTACCAGGCCATCCAGAGGTCAGATGACATTTTGGACCTGCAGTTCTGCACCGACGGTGTCCAGGCAGCCCTGCGGAATGAAGACTATGAGCAGGCGGCGGCTCATGTCCACCGCTATCTCTCTTTGGACAAGTCGGTCATCGAGCTGAGCAGGCAGGGCCAGGAGGGTAAGAAGGCCGTTTGGCATCTGGCCCTTCCTCAGAGGATTTCCCCGCCCCATAGCGCTTGCCCTTCGGAGGGCCTTGCTGCTTTCAGTCCTTCAGCGCCCGGTGTCACCTGTTTGTAACATTATGGGAAAAGATAGGATATCAAATGGTATAAATTGGCATTGTGGCATGTATATCATTACTGTGTTATGTGATACTGTACTATAACAGACGATGCTGAATACTATAAAATACTACGTCACGCTAGATCAACATAATGGCCATCGTTCAACTGATTGTAAGAAGTCAGTAAACTCATATCAAAAGCACCTGCTAAAAACTTACTTTGAAGCTGCCTCTGGCCTGCAGCACACCTTGAGAGTGGCTGTTGTTACTGGTTTCAAAGGCTTCTAGCCTTGCCCTGCCAAGAAAACCAGATGTTTTTGGCTTTATTCAGCATTGGAATTATAATTTATCCTCTAGTTATGACTGAAATAGAGTTTACTCCCAAGTTTTTCTTTTGTCTCCAGTTCACAACCCTCTTAAGAGCCTGAATTATTTGATTAAATTAATCTCAGCATCTATAAATGAAAAT
The DNA here is from genome assembly GCA_023970755.1 of Azemiops feae. Taxonomy (NCBI): domain Eukaryota; kingdom Metazoa; phylum Chordata; class Lepidosauria; order Squamata; family Viperidae; genus Azemiops; species Azemiops feae. The sequence continues at coordinate 569,095 of JALGBA010000315.1, forward strand.
AATACTGCAGTTCATTCTCTTCCCCGGGCAGGCACCATAACTGATGCCAACTTGAAGCTCCTGCAAGAAGCAGAACAGCAGCTGAAGACAATTGTTACTGAGAAATTTGATGTTGCCATGAAGCAGGAAGACCTGCCCCAAGTGGAACGCTTCTTCAAGATCTTCCCCCTGCTGGGCCTGCATGATGAGGGGCTGGGTAACTTCTCCAGATACCTTTGCAAGCAGGTGAGCGCCCTGCAGGTCTGGGGGCAGCAGCAACACTTATGCTCCTGAGAGGGTTTCTGGCGTTTCTACAGTCTGGTGGAGGAACCGATGGAAGAGATCTGGTGGCCTTGCTTCTTCTTCTGAGCCGCGCTTTATCAGCTGAAGACAAACGGAAGCTGGTATCTTTTGAGGAACCAAGCGAAACTGCCTCTTGTTCACTGATCTCATTTGGCTTTAATTTTACTCCAGGGGCTTTTGCAGTTTTGTAAATAGCTGTGGCTTCTTTCATTGAGCTGCAATCAGTTTTTCTTCTAATGTTTGAGTATCCTTGTTATCATAGGAAAGAGTAAGCTGTCAAGCTTCATATTGCCAAGTTGTCTTCAGCTTGTATCAGCCGTTACTGCAGAGATCAGTTAATAAGCCGCAATACCTGATGGTGCTAGCCATCTTTCCCGATCTTTGCTATCTACAAATTTCTCCCCATTCCTTCTATAATTTTGAATTTCCCTGAAATTTGCATGTTTTTTGTGCGTGTGATAGAAGTTAGAAATAAATTCATAATTCCTGCTTCAAGAGTACATGCTACTGCCTTTCCTCTTTTTTTAATTTATTAAATACCCATTTCCTGGAATCCAATAATAATTATCTTTTCCCCCTTGGTTTTCTATAAGTTTGAGAATTCCAGAATAAAGCAATCTTTTAGAACTTCATTGGCCAGCTGTTCCCTACCACTTGTGATAAGTGTGCTTTTCCTTTTGAATCATCTTATCTTCTGAAAGAGAAACCTTGCCGAGTATAGAAGATGCGCTTAGTATGCTTTGTCTGTCCCAGCTGATAATTGAAGTCTTTCATAACTGCCTATTATTTGTTCCTTGAAATATCTGCAGTTTGTTTTAGGAAGACCTTGGGGAGTTGGTGTGCATTAAAAAGTAGGAGATGGCATAGGTGAGCCAACTTGTCAGCAAGTTGATGCTGTGACACAACGGAGCAGGCTAAGGGCCCCTCTTCTTCCCAGGTTGCTAACAAAGCAGAAGAGAATTTACAGTTAGCGTTACAGACCGACCCAACAGACCGAAGATATGCAGTCCTGTTTGCAGACACGCTGACGCTCCTCTTTGAAGGTAAAGTTCTGCCCTGTTTTCATTCTGAAAACTCAGGAATGAATGAGGTGTTACTCCTAGGGGGACCCCAGAGGAAGCTTCACAGCCATGTTGAGCCTTCCACCTGCATGGGGCCACTGAGCTTCTTTGGGCTGCTTCTTTATCGAATGCCATAGAGGAGGACAAAGAAAACAGTAAGCTAGACTGCTTACTGCTTCCTTCTGGAAAGGAAAGGAAAGGAAAGGAAAGGAAAGGAAAGAGAGAGGGAGGGAGGGAGGGAAGCAGGCAATGGAATTGGCAGGAGCCTTTTGCTGTGGTTCTGGCTGATTTCTGTATCATCCTAGGCATGGTTGGGTGCGAGTGGCCCTTCCCCCACATCTAAGAGTGAGCAGCAAGGTCAAAACCTACTTTTTAATTTGTTGATTCCTAGTACGTTCCTCTTCTTTGTGTTAAAAGTCAGCAGTTTGGCAGCGAATTTCCTGCTCCCTGTCACAGATGTCATGGGTCTGGGGTTTCTTTGCAGGGATTGCACGTATTGTGGAGACCCACCAGCCCATTGTGGAAACATACTATGGACCTGGCAGGCTTTATGCCTTGATCAAGCACCTGCAGGCGGAATGTGACCAGCAGGTGGAGAAGGTGGTGGAGAAGTTTATCCAGCAGAGAGACTATCGTAGGCAGGTGAGGAAGGGAGGGAAGGAAGGAAGGAGGCTCTCCTGTGACTGGCTGGCTCTTGCTCTCAGGAGTGTGCGTGAAATGGAAAACAAATCTTGCTTTTTGTTGAGAACAAAGCCCGCTGCCTGGAATATTCTTCAGAATGTTCCAGTTGAGCTGAGCTTAAATCGGCCTACGTGTTCCAGCGATGGGCAGCAGAGGGAATTTGGCCTGAGCCTTTGCTCCCTTGTTCTCCCACCCCAGCATTACGGGAGCTATTCTGACTGTAGCCCATCAGGAACTCCCAGTCCTTATAAAGAATGGAGCCACTGGGCTCGGGCCCAGTCAGGATCATTGGTCCTGGGAAGCAGAGGGGCTTGTCCAGGCAGGGCAGGACTCTCGGCTGCCAAGGCCCAGCTTCTCAGGAGCAGGGCAGTGCCTCCTGCACTTAAGAGATTTGCCACAAAAGTCGTTCAAGTGTGGAAACTGCCACCATGTCTCTAGCCATCCGCAGTGAGACTTCCCTCAGGCAGCCTTGCTGCAAAGCCCTTCTGCTTCCTAGCAGCTCCTGCAGCAAGAATCACGCCTGGGCTAAGCAGGGGAAGTAAGTGGCTGTCGAGGTTGAGAGCTGGGCTCGGATTTTCCAGGTTTGCCTCGTGTTTAGAAGCTGCATGCCAGGCTGTGCCGAGACAAGAAAAGCGGCCGAGGGTTCTTGCTGCCTGCCTCTTTTTCTAGGCTGTCCAAGGAATTGGGACAGCCTGCAGAGCTCTGCCTTTCCTGGAGCTGGCCCTGCCGCTCCCAGCCCTGTTGGCAAGTGCTCAGAGGGTCCTGGAAATGGGTCGGGCCGCAGCCAGGCCTTTTTCTCTGACCTTCTTCAGCTTTGCTGTGGCTGGGATGTGTCCCGAGAGACTTGGCTGGGGGCATCTCTCCGGGAAGGTGCCGGAAGGTACATCCACTGCCTGTTTGGGAGGCTTGACAGCTCTTGTCTTCCAATGCTTGCAGTTCCAGCATGTTCAGAGCAGCGCGATGAGGAGTGCGGCGGGAGAAAAGATCGAACCAAGGTGGGGCACGTCTCTTTTCTCTTTCAGCTTGCAGGGCAAGCAAGGCATGCTTTTTACTGGAGGAGGTTGGGGTTTGCTGAGCAACTGAGACTGCATTGGAGTTTCTGCCAACTTTATCGCACTGGCTGGCTGCTGGTAGTCTCCCAGAGGGCGAGGCAGGGCCAGCCTTTACTCTCAGGCGCTTGTCCTCTTTGGGAACATGAACTGAAAATGGTTGAGGCAGCTTCCTCTGAGGTCTTTGGATGTTACCCCCAAGGAATGCGACTTTCCTGGGAGCTTTGAGCTTCCCTGGTCGGCCTCTGTGGTCAGATTTGTAGAGGTCAGTGACTGCTTTCCAGTCTGACTTGGGGGGGGAATTAAAATTCCCCTTAGAGTAGCATTGGGGTCAAAATGCATCGTGTTCTTTGATACTTTGTTTAACAATATAATTTTTATTACCGAAATTTTAAGAGAACAAAAGTAATGCAAACTTTCTGTCACCTTCATTAGCCATTTCTCCATTGTGGGTATTTCAGAGTCTTTTATGTGTGTAATAATCATGCAGCAATTGTCTTATGTAAATGTTCTCCAACTCTTTTCTGATTTGTTTATCTATTAGTCCCAGCAAGTGAAGTTCTGGTTTCTATTCTTTGATATTCCTGTTTATTTCTGTTGTGTTCAGTGGTCGGGAAAATCTACACAGGAGTGTCCGGCTGTATGTAGAATCAGTGAGCCATTTCTTTGCCTCTGCATCTCTTGTGAGAATTGAAAGAGAATTTTCAGCGGAGCTATTGCAGAAGTGCAGATGGTTGCAAAAGCTAATAGAGTTAGCAGAGATGGCTAAATTGACTGCTTTGATAAAAGAAAAAAACACAAGTACTTTTTTTTCTACCTAGAAACCGCTTCTGGAATTTGTGCTTGAGGTAGAAAAAAATGAAACTTTGATTTTGGGTTTTACTGATTGGATAGATCTGTTGTTAAAAGAGGAGGTTTGATGTTACTTCTTATTCTACTGCACCAAAGGGAGTCGGAAGTCAAGGCCTTTTTTTCTTTTCCCCTTCTTCTCTATACTTTTCCCTTCCCTACTTTTCCTATTATTTGCTTTTGTACTTTTGTATTTTATATTATGACTTAATAAAAAAAAAGACGTGCCAGGAAGGAAACTGAAGGCAGCCAGACGTCCTACCCAGATGGCTCATTGCTGGAGATTCAGGCTTAGCAGGCATGGTTCTGCGTCCCTTTTCTTTGGCTGACCCTTGCTTTGCTTCTCACAGGGAGCTTGACCCTATTTTAACCGAGGTCACCTTGATGAACACCCGCAGCGAACTCTACCTGAGATTCATCAGGAGGCGCATCACCTCTGACTTCGAGGTGGGAGATTCTATGGCCTCTGAGGAGGTGAAGCAAGGTAAAGCGCAAGGTGTTTGCTAGAGAGCCAGGGGCAGTGGGGGCAGTTGGCTTCCTTCCTACAGCTCGGAATCCATGATCCTCTGCTCTTTATCTGGGAAAGTGAACCCCCAGAAACCCTGCCCCCCCTTTCCCGGTACAGTACTTGCTTCTTGGTGCCCCAGAGAGAAAGCAGGCATCCAGGTAGTCTGTCTGTCTGTCTCTCTCTCTCCCTCCCTCCCTCCCTCCCTCTCTCTCTCTCTCTCTCTCTCCTCATCTTAATATCTATCTTCTTATGCTTAGTTTTACTGCACAGCTAGTCCTTGTTTTACAACTGATTGCTTAACAATAGTTTAACAACAGCCTATGAAAATGTCAGTTATGAACTAAATTTAACTTTACGATCATCTCCCTGCCTCCACAATCATTTGATTGCAATTCAGGTGCTCCGCAACCAGCTTGCATTTATGATTGGTTACAGAATCCTGTGGTCACATAATCAAGAGTTGCAATATTTTTTGCCTGTTTCCATACAAAAATACCACCAGTTAAGCTGGAATCACATTTACAATTCTGTGACTCAACTTATTCCTCTCCCATTTGTGGTCATAAGTTGAGGACTCTTACATCTTGTAAGCTTGCTATTGTATCAGACATTGCATAAAAATGTACTTCTTGATGATATTAGCTGCAGTTCCACCCAATCTGTAAGTAGACTCCCAATATTTTAGCCATCAGGAGCACCAGAAACCGTCCCAACCTGGTCAGTTAGGAAAGACCCCTGGCCCAGGATAGCCAAAAGTATACTTTACTAAAGCCAAGGTGGTTATAGAAGAAGCAAAGCTGGATCTGAGGTTTTTGTGCGCAAAAGATACAGTTAACTTTCCCTTGCTCCTGGCCAGCCCCCCGGTTATTAGTCAATGTCCAATCAGATGTTAACAAATTGGGAAATTGAGCCAGCTCTGCATTCTTTTGGTGTGACCTTGAGACGGCTGGGACGGTACCTCTGAGTCCCCTAGCTGCCTCCCTAGCCCCCGCTGCTCTCCCCCGTTACTGAGATCAGGCTGTCAGCTTGCGATTCATAGCTTAGAATGGCAGCCATGATAGCCTTCTGGGTATGGGAAGGGGCTGGGTGGGAAGGAAGCGACAGCTGTTCCACCATGGCCCCCATTCAGATCCTGGAATTGCACTGGGGCTGGCTGCAACTGCCCTTGCATGCTGGGACTGCTGTCCTTTGTGCATGTCCAGCCTCTCCTGCCTTTGGTGCCGCAATCCTCACGCCTCAGTGGCAAAGAAGACAGGCCCTCCCCAAGATTGGCCACGTAGGCCACAGATGCCTTTTAATATAGGGAGGTGTGTCGGGGAGTATTAAGGTACCTCACCAGGAATTTTCCATCTGGAGCTTTTGCAGCAGTATCTCTTCTGTATCTATCGACCTCTAGTAACAGCTGCTCAGAATTAAGTCTCCTTCGTTCAGTATTTTGATTACATCTTTTTCACCTTTGTGCAAGTCCCGCTTCTACCATTTTCCAAACCATTCTGCTGTTTCTTAATCATGGTGGTTCTACTCCACAGAGCATCAGAAGTGCCTGGATAAACTGCTCCACAATTGCTTTCTCAGCTGTGCCATGCAAGAGTTGATTGGCTACTACATCACCATGGAAGAGTACTTTATGAGAGAGACTGTGAATAAGGTAGGAATAAGCGCCTGGACGTTCACATCTGTCCTCCTTCCCTTCTTGGATGGAGCAGGCCGTCTCGACACGCTCCGTTGCCTGGGTAAGTCCCCTGGTCAAAACTGCCTGCGGAATGGAGAGTCCGTTTCCTGCACAGAGAGCCCAGTGGGAAGGGAACGGCCTTCAGATGGGTCAGTGTAGGGCAGCCTTGTCAACCTTGACTGCTCCAACCATCCAAGCTTCAGCCAGAGGTTTTTCCAGCTTGCCAGAGGTGGAAGCCAGATTCTCTCAGCTGAAGTAACTAGACTCTCCTGCTTAGAGTTTCTCAGTTTCCTGTAGTGGTGGTTGGCTTACCATTGGTGGTTTAATCAGCAAAATTTTACACAGTTTGAATCAAGCCATAGCTGTGCAGAAGAAATGGTGATGATGATAAGACCAGTTTGACATTTTCTGCTGAGGAAAGAAATCTTTCGCTATCTTGTCTTCAGAAGCAGCAAAGTTCAGAAGCCAAGTGCTAGGCCTCCCTGACTGCCTGAGTGAAGCTGGTGTTTGGTGGGTTGACAATGGGTGCCTGTTGGCTTTTCTGCTAGGCTGTGGCCATGGACATCTATGAGAAGGGTCAGCTAACCTCAAGCATGGTGGATGATGTTTTCTACATCGTGAAGAAATGCATCGGGAGGGCTCTTTCCAGCTCCAGCATCGACTGTCTCTGTGCCATGATCAACCATTCCATCACGGAGCTCGAGTCAGAGTTCAGGTAGGTGGTGGGGAAGGAGCTCTTGTGGGAACCTGAGGAGGTTCTGCCAAGTGTCGTCTAGGCCTCTGTAAAAGAGACACGGGCTGGTCTTTAGACTGCATGGGCTTCCTACAGACCTTACTGTTGCACATAATCAGAACAGATCTGCAAGTTTGGAGGCTGAACTAGAGGGTTGGAGGAGATGATCTCCAAAAACCCTGTGATCACATGACTTCGATTTCATAGAATCATGAAATTAAGGATTGGAGGGGACCTTGGAGGTATAAAGATGTCTGACAAGGGAACTGTGCACACTTCTTCAGATTAAATGTACTTGTTGGAATGTTCTGAGTGAAATAAACTATAGATTCACAGACTCCGCTATTTCCTGCTCCTGGTGGCTTGGGACAGACTCTCCCTGTGCCCAAGGGCAGAATTTATGTCACACAAAGGTGGGCAGCAAGGAGCTTGCTTTGCTCTGCAAATCCTGCACAGCCCTCTTAACAGTGAAGCCAATTTTGCTTTCCTAGCCAGGGCTCAGAGCTGGGAGGGGGAGGTTGCAACTCCAGGCCCTTGGTCCTGCCTCCTCCCGGCCGCAAAAATGTTGCTTGAGGTTGCCTTCTTTCCACAGGGAGATCCTGAGCCACAAGCTGAGGCTGGGCTTCCCAGCTACTCCTTTCCAGGATTTCCAGAGGGGAGTGACCAGTGCTGTGAGCATCATGCAGAGCAGCCTCCAGCAGGGGAAGTTCGACCCCAAAGGCATCGAGAGCACCGACGAGGCTAAGCAGTCCTTCCTGGTGCGTTGTCCGAGTGGGAACCTGAGTAACAATGCATGGATTGGAGGGAAAGGCAGAGGGTCTTCCAGAGAGCCAGTGTGGCCGGGGCTGAGGGCCAAGCAAACTGGACTGTTGGAAGCACCAACACAGCATCATTCGTTGGAGAAGAAAGTTCAAAATGTTTGTCTTATTCAAGTGCCTGGTAGACAATTAATTTCTGTTGCAGAGAAAAGGAGGTTGAAATGTTGTTTCGCATCGAAGAGCCCACCTGTTAGGCCTTGTATTAAGAAACAGCAAGGGAGCAGGTGGAGGGCAGCACCACAGGCCAAGGCCTGGGCCTGGGGATCAAATGCATGGAATTCTCTTTGCAGTGGCCTCCCCCAAGGAATTGTGCCTGGCCTGTAGGACTGATGGAAATGGAAACACCCCCATCCGTTGGGCCAGTCTCTTTCCTTTCCTGGAGGGGGAAACAGCCTGGTGCTGGGTTTTAAGAGCCAGCTGGTTCTGAGAGGGAAAAGGATGTTGAGGGCAGACCCGCTTTTTCTGGCAAATGAAACCTTCCTTCATGTTCCCCTGCGTTCCTCCTCCTCCGTGCCGAGCTTCTTTCTCAGAGGACTGAAATGCTGACCCTTTTGGCATGGCTGCTCTTAAAGGCTGGAAAAGCTTCTGACAGCTCTGCTTACTCTGTTTCAGGTGACTCTAAACAACGTGGAGGCCTGCAGCGAGAACATAATGACACTGAAGAAGACCCTGGAGGTACTTTGGGGGACTGAGCTCTTGGCTGGAAGCAGCAGCTCTCGGTGTCGCTGGGTGTTTGATTAAAACGCATCTTGGGGCTTAAATACACTAATTCCTAGAATCACTTCATCTCAACTAGAAGTCCGACTTTGTTTTGGGAGGTCCTGCCTGGCTTATCCCAAAGGTGGGTACCCAAACAAACCAGGATATAAACCATCTGTGTAAAAACGCAAGGATGCTGAGTTTGGAGCAAGGAGTTGTGATTCCTGGCTGGGGGGGCCACATCCAGAGACTTAGATTGTATGGGAAATGGGAGGAAGAATTGAGCAGCTGCCGCCCCACCTTCTCGTGCTGTGTGTCAGTTCCATCGAACTTGAGGTTTTCCTTCTGCAGAGCAATTCCTGTTTGCAGCTGGATTTCTGCTTCCCTGCAGAGCGACTGTTCCGAGCTCCTCAGCCAGGGCTTTGGAGGAGAGCAGGCTCGGCTCAAGTTGGAGAGCTGCCTTTCGGACATGGACGCCGTCTCCAGCAAGTTCCGTGACCTGCTGCAGGTGAGCTTTGGACCCTTGGAGCGTTGCCTGTCCCAAGGCCCCCCAGGAGGAAGTGAAGCTGGCCAGTGGGCAGCACGTTTACCGGGCAGCAGGTGAATTCTTCGGGGCTGCAAGAGTCTCTTCCACTCACCCACATTTTGCTGAGCATGTCTCCACTTCAGCTCAGATAGATGATCCGCCAGATGGTGCAGGATAATAAAAAGAAAGACTGAAAGGCTGAAAAATAGTTTTTGTCCCAGAACTGTAACCATATTAAATACCACAGTATAGTGCAACCTTGAAATGCAATATTAGGGGCAGCGCAATGGTGAATAGAATGTGAAGGATGTGTGTATAAGGTATGTTCTTTTTTGTGGTTTTTCCTTGTGTGTAGTGTGCACTGTGGACAGCACTTAATTTCGTTGTGAGTTACACAATGACAATATTCTATTCCTATTCTATTCTATTCTATTCTGATACCATTCTTGAAATATGAGCAGCTTCTCTACCACCTGAAGGCTGGGAACCCCCGGGGTCTGCACCTTTGCCAGGATCAGCTCCCAGGGGGCTGCCGTGTATAGGGGAGCCAGGGGGCCTAATGAGGGGCTGCTGACTGACCCTTGATCTCTCTCAGGAAGGCCTGAATGAACTTAATAACTCAGCAGTCAAACCGCAGGTGAAGCCCTGGATTAACCTCTTCCTGTCTGTATCCCACAACATTGAGGAGGTGAGTGCGCTGTCCTTATTTGCTTGCCTGAATGCAGGAGGCTGGAGAAGCACAGTTCTCATCACATTGAACTCAATTGGGGCTACATAGGGGTGAAGATGTGGTGGAATCAAAATGCTGCTGGGGGAGAGAGAGCTTGAATATTGCGGTCAGAAAGGCTGAGGAAGAATCTCAAGATTGTCCTCCTTGACGCTCTTTGGCGTAAGAGGGAGGGAAGGGGGCACGTTAAAAGGTTTCTGAGGCCTCAATGCAGCAGAGTTCCAATATTGCTTGTGGTGTCTGTTCCCTTACCTGGCCTAACTGAAGAGCTGATACGGAGAAACCTCTCTGAAATTAGCCTGAGGAAGAGGGGAAGGAGAACAGAACGGGCCTGGGGGCTCGCTTTTCCTTGGGGTGGGGGGCTTGCCAGTCAAGTGCTGTCCTTTCAGTGGACTCCCTTCCTGCATGCAGGCTTTCCTCCTTCATCATCTTCCCACTGTGTTTCCTTTAGAGCTGAGCATCTCCCCAGGGAACAGCCCTCCCCCCCCCCACACCCCTTGTTTCATCCTGCTAAGCAGAAGCAGCAGGAACTGGGCCAGGGGCTGGCAAGCCTTTGCCAGGCAGGCCGCGTCTTTGGAATGTCTCTGGAGGAGCAGCAGTGGCTGGGCATGCATTGAGCATGCGGCTAAGACCCATCAGTCCTGTTCTTTTACTGCACCTGGTTTTGATGAAAAGAGAATTGCTATGGTGCCTCTGAGAAAGTCGTGGTAGGCCGGCTGAAGCCACCACCACCCAACCCCTGGTGCCCAAGGGAGGCAGAGGAAGGGAATGCTTTGTAGAGACACCAGCTCTGCTCTCTGCTGCTCTTTCAGGAAGAGTTTAATGACTATGAAGCCAACGACCCCTGGGTACAGCAGTTCATTCTTAACCTGGAACAGCAGATGGGGGAATTCAAGGTAAGTTCGAGGCACGAGTTGGCAGGGAATTCCTCAAAGGGGGATTGGCCCCTTTGGCACATAGACATGGGTCATTTCAAGGAGAAGGCAACTGCCCTGCTGTGTGATCCCCTTGCCAATGGAAGGGCCAGGGCACTTGGCAACCTTTTCCCTGGACACACTAGCCTTCTTGCTGGACAAGGGGCTGCATTGTCCTCCCGGCCTGCCTTGGTCTGGTTCTGGCAATGGTGCCATCCTGAACCGTCTTCTCCCCCCTCTGCAGGCAGGATTGTCTCCTGTGATCTACGACAGCCTCACCAGCCTAATGACCAGCCTAGTCGCTCTGGAGCTGGAGAAGGTTGTTCTCAAGTCCACCTTCAGTCGGGTAAGATGGGGTAGGGAGGGCCAGCAAAGCCAACCTGCAGGCCGATTGCAAGACATGCCAGCATTACAATCCGGGTCTTTAATTATTACTTTTTTAATAAATATTTTATTAATTTTCTAGTTTTACAATCAACTACTTAATAGGCAACGTGTTGTCTGGGTCCATTAGTAATTCAGTAGTATATATTATCATCTTCAATCTAATCTTAATATTACACCGTCAAATGTTTCCTCTCTTCTTCCAGTAGTACCTGTTTTCCCACACTAGGCAAATACAATTCTTATTGTTATTAATAAATATACAATTGAATATCAACATCTTTATTACATTTTTCTCATAATATCAATAATGTCAGTTCTAACCAAAACATATCTTAATTGCATTTGCACTTAACATCCAGTCAGTATCGTGTTTTTGCACAGCACACGCACAGCCCCCTCCCTTGGCACTCCTATTGAGTAGTCACAGGGCACCACCGTCTTGGCCCTCTAAGGGCTCCTTCCCTGCTGCTCAGCCCTAATGGGGAGGAAGAGGTCCAGCTTGCCCCACTCCTTGGGAAAAGAGGCTGGTTAGGGTTGGGAATCGATCTGGCTTTGGAGAGTCTCTTGTCTGAGTGCTTGTGGAGTGTGCTTGCTTGATGGCTTCTGTCTCAAAGGGCCAGTGCAAGAGTGCTGTTACGGAGATGGGTGGATGGGCAGCTCAGGGTGGGTGAAGCCAAAGGGCGGCGGAGAGTAAGGGGCATCTCTGGAAGTGGGCCTTTCCCCAAACTTTTCTGCTTGGTGGAATTCAGAGGTTAATCCGTTGCAGGAGGTTCGGCTGGGGCTGGGATGGGCATCTCACGTGCTTTGCTACTTTGTTTCCTCAGCTTGGTGGGCTGCAGTTTGACAAAGAACTGAGGTCCCTGATAGCCTACCTGACTACTGTCACCACCTGGACCATCCGTGACAAGTTTGCCCGGCTCTCCCAGATGGCGACCATTCTCAATCTGGAAAGGGTGGGTCCTCCGGCTTTTACTCCCTAGGCCCGGCAGCGGAGTGGGAGGTGGAGCCGAGCCCCGTCCCAGATGGGCCAAAGACAAAGCCAGGCCGGGCAGCGGGTCTGCTGCCTTCCGGATGTCAAGCGTGGGCAGACAGTATTTTTCTCTCTTTTTAGGTAACTGAGATCCTGGATTACTGGGGACCCAATTCGGGCCCTCTGACGTGGTGTCTGACGCCAGCAGAGGTCCGCCAAGTGCTGGCCCTCCGGATGGATTTTCGTAGTGAAGACATCAAGCGGCTACGCCTGTAGCCATCGGAGAGGAACTTCCTTTTTTAAAAAACGTGTTGCCTCCTCCTGCTAGGACTGGCTACTAAACTAGATAGAAGCTCAGCCACTTGCCGCCTTCTTGCTAATTCAGTGACGTTGTTCTGTTGAAAAGTGGAATTAGGAAAACTTTCCTCTCCAGCAACCTGAGCTAGGTTTGGGCCTCTTCTTACCTGCGTTTGTGCAAGATGGTTCCCCAGTTGCCCAGCATAGCTCTGCAGAAACCCAGCACCCCGGGCTTGGGAGGGGCTGTCAGTTCGTGGCAGCCCCCCAGAAAAAAGGTTCCTGGACCACGATTGAAGGGCCCTTTCCTCTTGGGGCTTGGCCTGTGGTGGGTCAGGAGTTTAGCCAGAACTACCTCCTGGAACCTCTCACAGGTGCCGGTACTCAAGAGGCCAGCAAGGAGATGGGCAAACTAGCTGACAGACCCAAAGGAATTTAAAATAAACCTGCTAATACCATAATGCTGTTTGACAAGTTGACCGTGTTCAGGTGTGGGCACAATGCTTAAAAGAGCTGAAATGGGTGCAGAAATGGGCAACTTACGGAGTTGCTTTCACGGATTAGGCTTTTTGTTCAGGAGAAAAGAGGGGAAACATAGCAGGGTTCCAATATTTGAGGGGCTGCCACAAAGATGACGGGGTCCGCCTATTCTCCAAAGCACCTGAAGGCAGAACAAGAAGCAATGGATAAAAACTTGCCAAGGAGAGAAGCAACCTAGAAGTAAGGAGAAATTTCCTGGCAGTGAGAACAATCAACCAACGGAACGGCTTGCCTTCAGAGGTTGTGGGTGCTCCATCACTGGAGGCTTTTAAGAAGAGAGTGGACAGCCACTTGTCTGGAATGGTGGTATCTCCTACTGCTTAAGCAGGGGCTTGGACTAGAAGACCTACAAGGTCCCTTCCAACACTGTTTTTCTGTTAACTGTTGGCTGCGTAAGGCAGGATGAAGACCATCAACTTAGATGACTGAAAGAAGTTTGCACCAGTTCCCAGGGGAGGATCCAGTTACCAGCAGGAGTTGCATTCTGCCGATTCCCTCCAGGGAAGAAAAGTGGGCACCTTTAATGCAGCCACCTCTGCTGCCCTTAACAATCCTGCTTTGGGCTTGTGGTTGCAGCTTGCAGAAGCAAAATGCCGGGTCGGGCAAGCCTCCAGTCTCATCTAACTGGCCTCTGGCGTAACTACTCTGGCTTAGCTATTGTAGCTCCTCATCGTGAGGAGATACTATAGATAGGTAAACCCATTACTGAGACATCAGGACAGGAAACCAGGGCTTTGGACAGGAAGCAGATTTTATTGGAAGAATTTACAGATTGGAGCTGCTTGCTAGTGAGGATACGGTGAACTGTTCTCTTCAAGCACAGGCTGGATGGCCATTGGTCAGGAATGCTGAAATGGGAAATTCCTTCATTGGACAGTGGGTTCAGCTGGATGATCTTCAAGATCCCTCTGGTTCCTTGAATCAGAATCCTGTGCCCCAGAGAGGCCTCCTTCCTCCGCTCCGTGATGAGCAATCAACCCCCCCTTATGTCTTCTTCCACAGCTAAATAGCTGGTTGTCTTAGCCCCTTCTCTGAAGAAGCTCCACATTTAAGACATTTCTTTTGTCATTGTGGATTCAAAAGTTGGGGGGAGGGGTGGTTGTTTTTTACTTTTCTAAGTGAAAAACAAAACCAGGTCCCAGGCCCTCACTTGAGATTTTAACTTACTCCAAGAGCAATTTTCTCTTCTCTTGCCTGCAACATCTGATCTGATCATTTGGCTGGGACAGGACCTACTGCAGCTGTGCTGCAAGGGGGATCGGTTTATGATGTGTCCTTTCTTCCTAGTATGGAACAATTTTTAAGATTACAAGCAATGTGTTGCTACTTTTTATTTAAAAATGCACCAGACCCTCATTAGCTCTTAAGAAAACAACCAGCATAACCTTTATCTTGTAATTGCAAATGAATAATTGTGTTTGTTCACAACCAGTGCTTGCTTTGGGGACCCATTTGTGTGACCGCTTATATTTGCCAGGCTGAATGTTGCATCCCGCATACAACGGATTCAGTCTCGCTGCTTTCCACTCTTTCCCAGAACTTCATTCCACCGTTTGCTTGATTGGGATCTGCAACACAGCCGTGGCTGCCCCTACCTGGCAGCTGCTTCCTGCACCCCTTTTGTGGTGGAGGAGCAGAGGGGGGAGCCATTCTTTCACGCCTCTAAAGTGCGTCCCCCCCAAAAAGCTCCATCTTGAATCCTGCTGGGTCCACTTCCACGGTGTGGATGCTGAAATTTCCAAGGACCTGAAAGGGACATGTGGATAAACGAGCTTTGAACTAAGCACCTTGTGTGATTCCTGCCTTCGTAGCTCTCCGGCAGTTGGAGGGAGCAGTCTTCCTTTCCCTCCATGGGGGAAGCCCTCGACCCCCCTCCACCCAGCCACCCCCATATTTGGGAAGGTTTCTGTGTTGATCTCCCGTAGCTCCCAAGCCTGCACAGCAGTCCTTCCTTGGAGGAGCTGTCCAGTGTGGGGACTGTTTTCACCTACCGCAGCTTCTGCCACGATCTCCTGCAAGGCCACCCGGTTCCTGGGTTCTTTGGTTACCAGGCAGAGGAAGCCACCACCGCCAGCCCCAGCCAGGCTCTGCCCATAGACATGGGGCTGGAGCATCTGCATGATCTGCCGGACCACCAGAGGCTCACAGCCAGGGGCCATCTCCTTCTTCTGCAGCCAGTACCGATTCACACACTGGCCCAGCAGAGCCAGGTCACCTGGAAGGAGAAGGTGATGGCACCACCCCTCTCCAGCTGCTCTCTGGATCATGGGGGTCCAAGCAGCCCCACAGCACTAAAGTCAGTCTGTGCATCCTGTCTCTATGGGACACGCCGCAATTGCTCTGCTTGGGGGGGCAAAAAGGGTGTCGACTCCTACGGGAATGGGGTGCTCCCTTCCCCAGCCAGATGTCGGCCTCCCACTCAGCCCAAGGAGCTGCACCTGGATGCTCCCCCGTGACCTCTGGCACCATTTTTGCAACCAAGGAGCTTTTGCCTCCTGAAGACCCTGGATGAGGGCAAGGCCTGTCTTAGTCCAGCCTTTGCCTTCCCTCCCTTGAGAAAATGGGCAGTTTATTCCTGCTCCTTGCTTTCAGCTGCTGTTTTTTAACCAATTAGGTAAAAAGGGTCTCTTATTTCACAATTAATCAATTCACTTAAGAACCCTCAAATCGAAGCCTTTCTGAAATTCCCAACTGTGTCCCAGGGTCTCTTCCATAAGCACACTGACACTCTCCCACTGCCAAAATGTGGGGGTGTCCTCCAGCCATTCCCTGACTGGTCTGGGCTTTCCTGCTATCTTCCTGGCACAGCTTCCTCTCAAGTGGGGGTACCTTGTTTGAGGGCTTGGGCGCATTCCTCCGCATTGCTCACCAGGGCACTGGTGGTCTCTACCACAGTGGGCAGCCTGGCGTACCAGTTCCTGAGAACATCCTGCAGAGAAAAAAGGCAATGCTTTTCAGCACACGCCTCTTCCTTCACAGTCTGTATTGATGGAGGGCTAAGGGGTGCACTCTCCACCTTGCTGTGTCCACCTTCAGCTTTAGGGCAGCCGTAGGCAACAGACCTGCCACGGCTTCCCCCACTGGCGATCCATAGGGGCCACGGGAGATGATGCGGGGGGGGGCGGTAGTTGAAGGCAACCAGCTGGCTGTGGGTCTTCTATCAACTAAACAGGCAGGTTCAGGAAGAGGCAGGGCAGGGCACGACTCCTTTGCTGGGGTCTTCTTCCCAAAGGGGAACTGTTCAAATGCAGCTGAGCAGGATGGGGGGGGCAACTCAGAGAGAAGGTCAGACAGGGCCCACCCAGTCCGTTTAGAATAGCTGGTGGATGATATCTTGTAAATGATATCTTGTAATGGTTGTGGGCATACAGAGGCACAGCAAATTATTGTTTCCAACATCAAGAGTACAGGAGAAAAAAGACTGGGGTAGCTACAGATCAGTCAATGTGGCCCCGTTCCTTGAAAATCCTGGAGCAAGAGACTAAGTAGTGAGCTAGAGAAATATGGCTAATTCAGACCTCACTAGTTCCAATGGATCTACTCTGATCCAATTCTATTTGTCTACTGAAGGTCTGCAATTATGGCAGACAGAATTCCAAAGTACGGTAGCACAAGTTTGTACTTTTCATAGGAGAAAATCTGTTCCACACTTTTTTTACAATACAAGCTGCATATTATTTTGGCTGTTTCTTGTAAACTTGAGGCATTTACATGTGAATTCTATAGCCTGTAACCACCTTTTCATCTAAGTGCGCTGAGGAATCTTGAGACTAAGATCTAGGCGCAAGCATGTGCAAAGCGAGTGCTAGTCAAGAAGATGTGCCTCACATACCTGGAGCAAGTTGCGAGCAAGGCGGGTCTTCCCCGTGTACAGCAAGAGAAGGTGCTGGTTCAAGGTGTGGATGAAGCCTTCTGGGGGGGTGATCTCTTCCACTTCGACCTTGAGTGGCAGCTGGGCCTTCGAGCGCCCAATTTTCAGCCCTGGGACCAGCCCACCCACCTGGTCTTGCCATCCGCCACCTGAAAAGGACAGCACGGGCTCAGACCCAGGCCAGGAAGCTCTGAGTCCAGCAGTCTCCCCTCACTGCTCCACAGCAACCATCGGAAATGGGCGAGAGAGGCCCAGAGCAGGTCCTCCATCTCAACTCCTCTTTCAGGTAAGAAGTGAAAGTTCCAATAACATCCTACGACCAGGCCGGGGGTGGGTGGGGTGTAAGGATGTGCTGTCCTTGCCAGAGATCAAAGAGGGACTGGTACATTTCATGGCCTTTTCTTAGAATCTGAGAGTCAGAAGGGAAGGGGCCTCCAGACACATCTAGTCCAACCCCCAGATTGTCTGAAGACCTCCAGGAAAGGGGAACACACTGCTAATTCTGCATCCCCATCAGGACATTTTTTTTCTAATATATAAGCTACTTCCCCACCTTTTGGTATCTGGTGTTCTTGGTCCTGCTCTTTGGGGCTGTGGAGAATGAGTCCACTCCTACTCTATAATGCTTACTTCTCTGAAGAGAGCCACCTCATCTCCCCTAAGACCTCTTCGGCAGGCTAAATATACCAACTTCCTTTAACTAGAGTTAGTTTTCCCTCCTGTACATCTAACCTAAACTCACTTCAGGTTGTCAGTGTCCCATTTTAGATTCTAGTGCTCAGAACTAGGCAGAATATTCCAAGTGGGACCTGACTGAGTGACAGGGTTAAGATCTGGACTCCCTGCTCCTGTTAATATATCCAAAAGGAGCCTTTGCCTTTTTTAGCAGCTGCAACGCACTGCGGATTTATTCTCCTCTTCTACTGATGCTAGGAAGAGTTGGTCTAGACAACAACAGGAAAAGCTGCTTACCTGTGGTCAAAACCTGCTCCAAGTGCAGCACAGCATGAACGAGGGACTCGACATTAGCGCAGCGCCCAGATACCCGATACAGCGATGCTATTACTGCGCCTGCCAGGATGCTGCTTGTCCCTGTGGAAGAGCACAAACCGACAAGCGTGGCCCAGGGGAAGGAGAACTGCCTTTCGCTCCTCTGAATGGAGGTCCCAAATGGACAAGGAGGAGGGTGCTTGACCATCAATTGGGAGAGGGGAATTCAGAGCCTCCCACCTTGAATTCTCATAAAATCTCAGAGCTGGAGGACCCTGGTGGGAAGACTGCAGCACCCGCAGCTGCGGATAGGCAGATCATTTGGGGAAAGCGTTGGGAGGCCTCAACCCCAGAGAAGGTTCCCCGAAAGTAGTTCTCGGAGCCGTCCCCTTCACAAAATGGTGGGCTTGGTGATAAGGGCCAAGTGGGAAAAGACTTGCCTAAGAGCCTGACATGAAGGGTGGTAACTGGGCTGGTGGAAAAGGGCCATTTGTGAACCGGTTCTTTTCAGAGGGAGGGAGGCATGGAAAGAGGCAGCTGCTGTCATAATGCCCCAACAGATCAGCCTGGCCAGGAACCTGATGGACTTCTGGAAGGACCTGAAGAGCTGGCTTGGCCATCTGGCCTGGAGATCAGATAGGGGGCACAGCCCACAGCCCTGCTTGCCCCAGTCGTTGCTTCATGGGAATCTTGATTGTTTTGCACTATTTTCTTTCTCTGCAGGGTTGTTTTCTTTTGGGAGGGGTGTCATTTGGTACTGTTCATGTTTTAATTGTGAATCCTCCAGAGTCACTAATCTGAGATGGGCAGCTGGATGGATGGATAGATGGATGGATGGGTGGATGGATGAGAGGTCCTTGGTGCTCTCTGAGCTTGGTTCTTGCAAATGTTTCATTAGCCAAACTAGGTAACAGTGGCCAGTGCTAGTGCCAAACAAGCTCAGAGAGCACCAAGAACCCCTCATTTCAACCCTGAGCTACAAATATTCTCTTTTATTGGGAATGAATGGATGATAAAGTAAGTGTACTTCTACAGGGAAGCAATTTCCATGGCTTGCTTGGCCTCTCAACCAACCCACAGCAGGCCGAGGGCCCCCACCTACCCAAGCCTGATCCATGGGGCAGACGAGACCAGGTGTGAAGCTTGAAGCCACCTCCGAAACGTTCTTGCAGCTGTTCTCGCAAGGTTTGGGGCGACAGGAGATTAACAATGTGAGTGCAGACCAAGGCTGCTTTGAGCAAGGCTCCTGGAAGAAGAGGCAGAGTTGCAGCAAAGACCAGAGGGGAGGAGCAGGCCAAGCCCCTCAAACCGACCCTGGCCCTGTTTCAGAACCCAGGTGCAAGGAAGCCTGAACTGAGGAGCAGGCATTGGCCAAAGAGTCATCTCGAAGGTCCGGCCAAGACTCAGGAAAGAGCTTGAAGGCTCATGACCAGGATGCAATGAAATGGGGGGGGGGGAGCCTGAAGGCCTCCTCCACTGGCACCAGCCACATGACAGTCTTTCAGAAGAGGAAGGACAGAGCAATTCACAGTACATCTCAAAGGCTGACAGGCAGGAGAACAAAGTCAACTAAGCCATAACAACATCCTTCCCATGTCCTGGGAGTCATTCAGGTTGGCTGAAAATACTCTGCCAGGTGTTCTATGAGCCTCTTGGCTAACTAAGACTGTCATTGGTTCCAACTAATGGACCCAAACAAACCAGAACTCCAAGGCTTGAAGTTTCCTCAAAAAACATGTTTATTGGATACATAATATCAGCACGATCAAAAGTGAAACCAACTCTAAACTTTCCCCCCAGGAATTCAATGTGACTAAATGCAACACTTCCCTCCCCCTACTATGCCATTGATCACTACCCAATGAGGGCAATTGGCGGCCTCCGTGACACTTCTTCTCTCCACCTTCCAGCACCTGTGGGAATGACCTCGGTTTCCACTGGATCGCTCTGTATTTAATCTAGCAATGCTGTAGTTTTCTTTCCCTCTTCCCCCCCCCACCTGTGGCAACTGAGAACGAGAAAGATGGCTTCAGCCAGGTTCGTTTCAGAAGTTGACAAAGACACAACTTCTCCAGAAGCCACAGGAGATCATGGCAAGCGCCCACCCTTTTGGCTCCACATTCTGATTCCTTTCTGACTCCAGGGAGGGACAGCTGGATGGAAGATGCAGGTTCTCACCTGGCATATGCGGCTGGCAGTAATCCCTCAGGTCTTCTAGGTCGCAACAGACCAACTCCACCACCACCTCTCCCTCAAGGCTTCCACTGGTACTGATCAGTTGCAATTCTGGTTTGGCAATGCGTTGTGCCTGGGCACCGATAGGCCTGCAGCCGTCCACCAGAACAGCCGCGTCCACCACTGCTCCCCCGTGTTCATACGTGATTGGAGGGGTATCACTCCAGCCCCCTAGAAAACACGGGTCATGTTACCAAAAATCATCAAGATAGAACCCATTGACAAAGCTTGAGCTTCTACCCCTCTTTTACAGCTGGCGGAATTTCTTGGCTCAAGCCCTATCAGGTATGATTTGGCCCATCTCCTGCTCAATTCTGAAACCGATCTAGTGAAAGCCAGGAAGAGCTTTGAGGCTAAGAATCATCAAGAAGGATGACGAAGGCTTGGGCAGAAAGTGAATGGCTCTGCTGCAGACCTCTTGCTGCCCTTGTCCACAGGCAGAGAATGTTGCTATGGCGAGAGAAGGAAACTGGGGAGCCTCTGCTACTACAGAATTAGCGGAGAGGTGTTGAAACAAAAATGACACCCCTTTTCATTCCATGTAGAGAGTTTGCACATAGTGAGGAGTTGATGGCAGGAGTTTCGAGTTGCCTTCAGCAAGACTAGAAGCAGGAGGTCTGGAGAAGTATTGGCGATAAGCCATGTCCTCCACAGCCAGCAGTGATTGTTGGGCTTTAGGGCTGACACAAAAAAGCTATGAGTAAAGCTGCTGGCCAAATAGATGGAGAAGTTCCTAGGGAAATAAAGGAGATGTTTCCTTCACTGCCTCTACTGCATGTTGCCTAATGGAGAAGAGAACAAAGCACGAGCCTGGATGTAGGACGGTCCTTGGGAGATGGACGGGGCCTGAATCAGGCATCTTCCAACCTCGGTCTGCTCAGGGCTTTTGGCACATGCCAACCCTCCACTATTAGTTAACCCAACTGCCCCGGGCCCTCGCTCCCTCCAAGCTGCAAACCAGACAGATTTTAGCCAAGCATTTAGTCTAGGGGACCAGCCTTGGCCCCAGACCCCAGACCCTCTGCTCTTGCCATACCAGAGAGGTCGATCCGTGCAGGGCACTCTACTCTCACCCGGCAGCCCAGAGGAGGCAGCTCCACCTGCCAGAGGCCGATGAACCGGCAGGAGAGCAGGACGGCCCGGCGGATGAGGATCTGCTCGGCCCCCTCGTAGTGTCGGGCAGCACGAACCAGCAGGATGGGTCTGCAAGAGGAGGGGAACCAGGCTGCTGGGGGCCTCTGGAGAGCACGCCCCCTTTGGAAAGAGGGTTGTGCTGCCCTCAGAGACACCTTCCCGAAAAGCAGAGAAATTTCCCCAGAGCCGCTGGAGCACAGCAGCCCTGTTGGACCCCTCGAGAGCCTCCTGGCTGCAAGGAAGGATGGCAGGGGTGAAGCTCCCCCCCCCCCGTGCCACAGCCTCCCTCGAGTGGCTCAGGTGCTTGGCAGCAGCCTGGGGGGGGGGCAGAGCAATAGCCACCAGCTGCCTGCCATTGGGCAAGGGGTCTTTCCAGGGAGCTCTGGGGCCAAGAGACAAACAGGGTCCCCGAGTATTCATGTGGGAAGCCGGTCCTCTTGGCAGATCTGCTGAGGCTGCCCTGTATCTCACCCCTACCCCCACCTTCCAGTACCTGCTTAGCCATTTCTTCCTCTCCACGGCAAGTGCCTTTATGCCCCGAGCGATGTCTCCTTTCTCCAGTTGCTGGAAGGCAGCAGCCCAAGCAAGGTTGGCTGTGGGGCCACTCCGTAAGCCCCCCTCTCCTCTGGCCATGCAGCCCAGGAGATCCGCGATGCACGCCAGTGTCCGAGCAGCGACCCCCAGATCCTCAGCGGTGGCAGCCACTATGGAGGAAGGAGGGCCAAGAGGGGCTTCTTCCAGGGGGCTGGGGATTCTCCCTGTCCTGCCGGGAACGCGCCTGGGCAGCGGGCTGGGCTAAAGAAAACTCTCCCCAACCAACGGGTGCCCCCCATCTCCCAAAGGTGGTCTGGCAAAGGAACATGCTCGGCCTGAGATAGAGGTCGGCAAATGGGGGACTTTGTGGGCACTCCAGACCCGCTTCCTCACCCTGGTCCAGGGTATCCAGCAGAGCCTCCCCAAAGCCATCCAGGACAGCCGAGCGGATCAGGGGCAGGAGGCTGCAATTCCTTTGCTGTGTCAGGACCCGCTGGATTTTGCGCTGGGCCTGTAGGAAAAAGATGGCCTTGCGGGAGGCCAGTTCTGCCTCCTGGTCCAGACAGGCCCTCATCTCCTTCCAGGACATGCGCCAGGCCCTCCTCCAGGACTGCAGCTGTCGGGTCTCTGGAGAGCCCAAGAGCCACAAGAGGCCCCTGAGGTCCAGGGGCTCAGAGACGCAGAGCACGGGGAAGAGACGGGCATTCAGCAGGCAGCGCTTGTCCGGTGGCACATCCGGGCTCCACAGGTCCTGGCTCCTACTCAGGTGAGAACACAGTGGAAGCAGGTGGCAGTGGCAATGCAAATGCTCGGCTACTGTCCCAGAGCAAAGTCCTGAGGCATGAGCAGTTTCAGCAGATCCCAGAGGGCCAGCCCAGCAGAGGAATGGGCAGAGCTGCCCCGCTGCTGGGGGCTAGGCAGGCCCCCTGAGAGCAGCGCAGAGGCCAAGGACACCAAGACCCAGGGCCCGTAGTCTGCCAGCCATCACCTCTCTGACCAGGATTAAAACTGCATGTTTGCTAGCAAGTGAAGAAGAGAGGAAGAAGCAGCAAAACTTGGAGAATGTTATCTCAATCCCCCAAAGCAATAGTACCAGATAAAAATGCATCACAGAGTCTCCCAATCACTGCCACAACCACAATGGACTTCCCTTACTGTTTAGCTTGAGACTGCACGGTGGGCTGCAACCCCCCTTTTAGTTTCTCTCTGCAGTCCCCACTGTGCCCCCATCGGGGGGTGGGTCAAAGAGTGGGCCTAAGGGAGAAGGTGACTGTTTCTGCCTCGTCCTCTGAAGACTACTTGCTCATCCAGGGGCAAAATAAGCTCGTGCTCGCTGCATGTTGCGCACTGAGTTCTTCCAAGGTTGAAAATAGACCAGATTCGAATCAATCTGGCCTTGCAGGGGCCAGTGCAGCCCCCATCCTGCAGCTGCTCCCAGGACATGCATCCGGACTCTTCCAGCACTGCAGCTGCCAGACCTTGAAGAGTCTCCAAGAACATCACTCCAAGTCCCTCCAAAGCTCTGAACAAATTTAACCCCAGGTTCCTCCTGGCACCCATAAGTGCCTGGTATCAAAAAGAAGCCATGATATGGAAACCCATCCCGTGACTACAGCTTCCCTGCCTCAGAGTGACTGGACATCCCACTGCTCATTGTGAGCCCACCGGATGGATACAAAAACATGCAGCATCCACAGGCAGGACTGAGGAGCTCTTTGGAGCCTCGTAGCCTCACCAAGGTGGATTTGATCACATACCGTATTCCAGTCCGGTGATACAAGGCTGCCCATGGCAAGTTCAAGAAGGTGCCATTCTCTTCGGACGCTGTACTCTGTGGAGAACAATTTCTGGTCTCAGAATTAGCAACCCACTAGGGAGATGCGTGATGGTCTCTGCTGGGGGACTAGTGGGCTTCCTTGTGCAGGTAGCTGCCCGCTGTGAGCACAGGCTGCTCGATTACTGGAATTACGAGGGCCAGGGGTCTGATCCAGCTTTTCTGCATACTACTAAAATTCTTGTGTCCCTAACCGTTACCTGGATGAAACCATGCGCCATCAGGCAGAACGTTTTCAACTAAAGTACTCCAAATAGTCTTAAGTTAAATAATGCATCCAAAATCCAGGACTCGTGACACCCGTGGAACTGAAATTTGGCAAATTTCAGAAAATATTTTATGACGTAAAAACTATCAGAAAGCATTTTATGATATAGTATAAAATGTCATAAAATGTTTCCTGTGCTGATGTTTGGCTACGCTATATAGTTCAACGGGGGCTACTTTCAAGGCAGAAACTGAATCTCTGAAAGTACCCCTGAATTTTGAAGAACTTTTCCAGTACATTAGAAGGTCTGCCCTTGTTGAAAGCATTGAGGAATCTGGTAAGGGAGTCTCTCTGAAACCATCATCTGGGGTTTGGTTTGTTCTTATGGATGGCTCAGGGGGCTGAGAAGGTGGGAACTTGCAGGAAACTTCCAGAAGCCTGGAGAAATTCCCCACATGGATCAAAATGAGCATCTTGCACATACCTGCCAGTCATCATGACGTCCACTCAGAGTGAATACTTTGCAGCTCATGTGTCTCAGCCGGATCACGTGTCCCTGAATGACCACGTCCTCAAGTAAGTGGCTTCTGAGAGCCACGGAGGAGGAGGCCACATCCAGCCCGGTGAGGAGGCAGCCAGAACGGACTTGTAAGGGGCCCTGAAGAAAGACCAAGCAGCCACCCGTCCCTGCTCAGAACAGGCCGTGCAAGTCCTGGCCAGAATCTGGACACCTCAGTCCACAGGAGAGGCCCGAGGGCAGCTTTGCCTCAGCAGTACTGCAGCTGCTTGGCATGCAGGCAGTCCCTGGCAGGGCTCGTCTGGGGAAGGTGGTCAAAGCTCCTCTTGAAAGAGGCCGGCACCACCCAGACCCCTCATTCTTAGGAAGTGAAATGGGAGGCTTGTTGCAGTGCAACAGCACCCCATCCTTCCCCAGACCTGCAAGAGAGCCTTCTCCCAGGGGCTCTCTGGGCCAAGCAAGACTACAGATTAGCTACATGGAGGCAGCCCTTACAAGGCTCCCTGCACCTGCTGTACCCAGGGCAACCTCAGGCCTTTCCTCACCATCTCGGGCTCTGGCCCTTCCAACTGCCCAATCCTGCCCCACATCTGTGGGTGATCTCTGGCACTAGCCCTCATTCTGCACCAGCCAGAGGTAGTCCAAAAACGCTGTGTCTTTTGGGGCCAAGGGGGAAGAGAGAGAAAGAAAACCACGCGCCCACCTCCAGGCTGCAGTGCTGGATGACGCTGCCTGGCCCCACAGCCACGGCTCCCTCCAGCAGGCAGTTGGTGACAGAGCAACCTTCCTCCAGCAGATGTGGCTCCTGCATGGCAGAGAAGGGGGAATTGCCAGAAAATCTCTGCCAGATGGGGTTGGGTGGGGGAACTCACAGAGAGTTCTGGGAGAAACTGCAAGACTCGATACTCCCTCTGCCCTCCTCCCGCACGAGAATGGGAAGCGTGCAAGCTGCAAAGAGGGACTTGCCTCCTCAACAGGATTTGGGGTGTCAGGACAATTTTTTTATCCTGATTGCTGATTGCATGCAACTCCATCTCCCTATGGACTCCCACCACTCCTGTTTCCTAGCCAAGAGGCCACATCCAAGAGAAGGTTGGACTGGTACTTACATCCACGTCGGAATGGGCCACCTTGCAGAAACCACTGCTGTGGGCATCACCCAGATGAGGGGTGAGGTGGTAGATGTGGTCACTCGCAGATGAGGTCATGTAGTTATAGGTGCCATCAGGGAGGTAGGCTGGGAAGAGAAGGATGCCATGAACCTGCTAGCAGCCGTCACCGGCTCAAGGCCCTCAGGGGGCATCAGTTCTGCCTACCAAGCCAAAGAGACTTTGGCCCTCCCTGGGACGCAGGCCTCTCACCCTCCCATTCTCTCCCCTGAGCTGGGGTTCCAGATCCTCCCCTCCCCTCCTCCCATCTCAGCCACACCATCACCACTAGGCATGCCATGGGAGCCTCACCCATTGTGAGTGGCACCGTGCGGAGAGTCTTCCACAGCACAGTCCGGGCACTCTGAACTGTCCCGGAGCTCTGGGCATTCCCTTCTCCCGTCCCTGTTCTGTGTCCAGCTACAAAGGCCTCCTCAGTCACTGCCTGGGCCATGCACAGGAGCAGGTCGAAGAAGAGAGACAGCTGGGGAGAGAAGAGAGTCAGCATACCGGCCTTCACCCAGGGAAAAGCAATTGCCAGGCTGCCCGTCGGTCTGCCTGGGGAAAGACGGGGCCCATCGGAGGCTGCCCTGGCTCCCGGTCTGTAACTCCCCCCCCAGCATGGGATCTTCCTCTAGGAGACTGACTGGCCTCCTCCAGGGAGTGGAAGAGCCCTTCTCCTTGGCTGCTCCTCCGGGTTTCCAAGTGGATGTCTGTCCCCATGAACACCCAAACGGAAGGGGGCTCCTTTTGGCCCACCAGGCCCAGGCAGGGCTTCCCCACCTGGAGGGCCGGGGCTCCCGAGTCCAGCCCCATGTAGGTGCAGGCATTGAGTGGGGGGATGACATGGGTGGCCAGAAGCTGCTCTGCTGCTCTGGAGGAGAAGAAAACGACCCCACACACCTGTCAGAGAGAAAAGGGGGGAGAGCTCTGAATTTGTGGATCTGAGGAGGCTGCTCCCCCCCATGCCAGTCCACTGGGCAGACTCAGCCGTCTCCCTACCCGCAATCCCAGCCCTGCCAAGCTCCCACTCACTAGGGGGACCTTCCCATCAGGCCCCAGGCACCGCTGGATCTCCTCCTCCGAGCTCTGGTAGAGAATGTCTTGCACCACCCCCTGTGGACGCAAAAGGGGTGAATAGACTTGGCTGGTCCTCCTGCCAGATCGTGTGTGTGTGTGTGTGTGTGTGGGCCCATTCTTGGGCTGCACACACACCCCACCCCAAAAGGCAGGAAAGAGCTACGAGGAGGGAAGGTCAGATAGGATCCCAGGAAGAAAGCAGGGGAGGGGGCACACTCCCCTCCAGGACCCTATGCCCTCTCCTCCTTGGGACTAGAAACAGCCCTGCATGAACCTTCAGGATTGCCTCACTCAGCCAGCAACATCTGTGTGGCCAGAGAGAACAGCTGTTTCCTTTTCCAGGCAGCCTGAACAAGGGCACCCCGAGCTGCCCCTCTGTGCCCCACAGGAGCCTCTTGGATAGCCTGGACTCGACTGCTTGCCGGGAGGGCAGGAAGGCCAGAACCACCCTGGGTCTCCCTGTCGGGGCTGGGATGCTTATCTGGAGGCTGTGATCTCTTCGTTTATTTCATGATAAAACCCAGCTGTTATTTAGACTCGGGTTTTG
Organism: Azemiops feae; assembly: GCA_023970755.1. Lineage (NCBI taxonomy): Eukaryota > Metazoa > Chordata > Lepidosauria > Squamata > Viperidae > Azemiops > Azemiops feae. Next base: position 595,903 of record JALGBA010000315.1, read on the forward strand.
CCCTCAAACAGAGCTTCCAAACCATGTTTTTGTTATCCCCGAGTTGGCCAAATCCCTAGCAAAGAATTGGGGATTTTTATTACGGCCAAGACAGAGCCCTTTGTTATTTTGGTTTTACTTTACGTTATACTCATGTTAGCCTCCTTTGGCAAGAGGTGACATTTTAGAGAGAGCAAACTTCATGGAGACAGCCGAGGAGAAGCCTCTGTGTTGGAGATTATGAGGCACAGGAAGAAAGTGGCCCCCGCCTACATAAGCAATCTTCCTGGGGGGCACCTGAGAGTCTACAGAGTAGATGCCATGTTGCCTGGCATAGGAGACGCTGGCGGGCACTGCAATCACTTTCACCCCCTGGAAGCTCTGCCAGTTGATTTCTGCAGGGTGAAACGGGTTTCATCAACCAGCCAGCCAGCCCTCCCTCTGAGAGCTGTCAAGCCCCACAGATCTTCTCAGCAGGAATCAGGGCCCCAAAGCCGGCCCTTCAAGGCCAGGAGGCCCAGCACAGAGGCCCTTCCCTCCACCAGCGGCCCCTCCCACTCTTGCCTCTGTGACGAAGGCACACAACAGGTAAGGCAGGAGTGAGGGGCTCGCTCGCACATTCATCCCCTCCGCAGAAGAGGGTTCCGTGGGCTCATGGGTCACCCCCTGCCCTGCAAGCAGACTCACCTGGCATGGCAGGGACAGTCAGAAACATATCGGTGCTGGAGACCCACACGCCTGGGGGAGAATCCTTGCAGACCTGCAAAGACGCAAGAAGGAAGTGAGCACGAGCAACTGGGCAGCTGCCCCTGGAAGCCTTCAGAAGGGTGAGGTGGATCCAGTTGCCCCCCAAAACTGGGGGGGGGGGTATTTTGCCCAGATTATCCTGAGACATTCAGGGCTGCTTAACGTGGTTGATGCTTTTGTAGGTATTTACTGATTACCTAGATTAATATGTCTGCCCAACCGGCATGCAACTCTTGACCTGCAAATGGTCAATGAAGTGATCACAATAACCATTAAAATGAGTTAAAAGATCAGGAAGCCATCATCACACCAAACGGGCCCACCCCATCCCCAAACCCAAAGCCCTTTGGAAGACCAGGACCATTGGCATTCCAGAGAGAGGAACGCCGTTCTGTAGGGTAGGTGCTGCAACAGAGGAGGCTCACTTCTGGGGGCCTTCTACATGGCCCCGGGCAAGAGAGAGAAGCTTGGGCATGCCTCCCCCCGGACCCCATGGGAGGAGCCCAGTAATGGAAGACAGGTGCTCCTGCCCCCACCCTGCCACTTTTATGAAAAAGAACGGGGTTTTGTCAGCAGGCCTGGGGACCACGAATGGAAACGGAGCCGATCGAGCGGCTGATTCAATTGTCCTATTTATTTATTTGAAAACTTTATATTGCCACCTACTCTGCAGCAGTGGGACATCTCCAACCCCCCCTCACTCACCTGCTCTGTCAAGGTGGCCAGAAGCCTGTCCCAATGGCAGGTGAGTGCCTCGGTGGAGGCGGCAAGGTCTTCGAGGGGGAGGCAGAGAAATGCGCGGCTGCAGTCGTCAAACAGAAAGTCCCGGCCCTGGCAGGAGGGGAACGTGTCATTGGATGTCCTCACTGGGAAGGAGCAAGCCTAGGAACCCACAGGCTCGGTCAGCCCCTCAGCTCCACATTCAGACAACGGGGGAGGGAGTCCCCTTGGCTGCAAGGACAAAGTTGCTGGGAGCTGAAGTCTACTCAACAGCCGGTCAACCCTTGAGGAGTAGCAGAAGCAGCTGGGCCAGGCAGGGCCAGCTGCCTCTGTGTATGTGGTGGGGGGTCCACGCCAGTCTTGGTCTTAATGGCTACCGTTATGCTATGATCTCTAACTGACCCTTTGCTCCTTTTCTGGACTGACTGGCTTCCGATTCTCCAATACGTTCAGGGCGGGGCCTCCTCTGATCTGACTAGAGGTCCAAGGCAAAATAAGCTGCCTGAGGGATTCCCCCCACCTGGAAGCAACTACATGCTCCCTCATTCTCTAGTGGGAGCAAGGAACTTCTCTTTTCGGAGGTCCCACAAATGCAAAATCCAGCAAAGTAGAAACAGATTCTCTGCTCACCATGTGCAAGACAAGAATCCTGGCCTCTTGCAAGACGTCAGCAGTGACCACCTGGAGCAGCAGAGAGGAGAGACCCGGATGTGCTCTGGAATGGAGAGCCAGGCCCTACCCGGAGACCTTGGGGAGCTGCTGCAACCCTACTGGAACAGAGCACCAGATGGCTCTGTCTCCACCCCAGCTCCATACCAAGACCAGGGAACAACGCTCCTGCAGGGGAGTACAGCAACAGACTGAAGAAGGGGCTGCTTAGCGCCAGCCACAGCATGGGTACCTCAGCTCAGACTCCCCAGGGCACCTGGCAGGGCCATTCTGCTTCAACCCTCCGAGCAACGCAGAAGCCCATCTGGGCCAGAGGCAGCTCCCACCCCAAACTGAGGTTCCAGGGATGGTGGTGGGGGAGTTCTCCACCAAGCCCACCATGGAAGAAGTGCAGTCACGGCTGCTGTGCAGAAGGCAGGTTTTGCTGACCTGTTAGGGGCCCAGCTAAGCAGAAAGCAGGAGCTAAGAAGGCAGGCGAGCTGAGGGTGAGGGAGATGTTGGGGTGCTCACCGTATAACCGGCCTGAGCACTCAGGTGTTCTGCCGCCACCAAGAGAGCATTGAGGGTGGCCCCTCCACTGCCCACCTGGGCTCTGGGGTCTTCCACAGTGAGAAGGGTGGTCTCTCGGCCCAGGGAGCCTCTGTCTCGGCGGATCTCCAGCTCTGGAAGGCAAACAAAGGCTCACCCAGTCTGCGCAGAGTCTGGGCAGGACCAGCCTGGCAAGGAGGCCACCAGCCGCCCAGGAAGCTCTAACTGAGTTGCCACCAGGGCATCTCCCAAAGGCAGGAGTGGTGAAAGGGCTTCCTGGACCCCAACGTGAGCTGCAGTCTCACTGGAGCCCTTTCACCCTCCCGCCCCTTTAGCCTGTTCCGGGTCTCCTTCCAGCGGTTCAAGGGAGGAGGCTGCTGCGCCGGGAGCTCGGGGAACGTCCTCGGCGCCTTTCCTACCTTTACCCCCCTCCCTCCTCAGCCACCTCCTCCTCCCAAACGGGTTTCTTGCCCGGAGGGGCTCCATCTGCGGGCGAGGCTGCTTTCCCCAGGGGCTTCCCTAAACTGAACTGCGCTGAGCAGCCGGGTGGCTGGTTGAAGGAGAAACCGCGGAGCTCCGCACAGCCACTCTGCCTTTTTACCAGCGAAGCGGATCAGCGCCGCCTCCAACGTGGCCGGCCGCTGCGTGCCCCCGACCAGATTCGGGCGAGCCGGGCACCCAGAAGCCCCGGGGCACTGCCGGACCAGGGGGGTCTTCTTCTCCCCGGAGGCGGCCGGCGCTCCTTCCCTTCCTCGGCGGCGCTCGGGTCTCACCTCTCTGGAAGGCGAAGGCGCTGTCCCGGTGCTGGCAGGTCAGGACCACCACCGTCCAGGCCGCAGCCATCCCGCCTGCAGGGCCGCCTAGCCGGGAGCGGCGCTGAGGTTCAGAGGGGCCTGGGAAGCGGCGCCCGGCCAAGTCCAGCGGCCTCGAGCTGGCCCTTTAAGGCGCGGGGCAGGCCGGGAAATGCAGTCCGCCGCCCCGAGGCGGAGTCGCTGGAAAGGGCGGGCTGGAGTCGGTCCGTCTCCCGGGAACCCGCGGCGCGGCCCCCCTCTGCCCCTGGCCTAGCCAGGCGACCGGGGGCGGGGAGCCGGCGGCGAGGAGAAGCTTCTCCGTCCGCCCTCGGGTCGCTCCGAAGGTTAACGAAGCGAGTCGGGTGGAGAGGTGGAAACGCCCGCGCGGCGGCTTCACGCCTTGTTCCCCCGACGCCGCGGCTCCAGCGAGAGGCAGGAGGGCAGGCGGGGCAGGACGAGCCGCTGCATCCCCAGCCTGGCCCGGCTGCATCGGGCGCTGCGTCCACGAAACCCCCCGCCCAGTTCGGCCCAGGGTCGCCCCACACAGCTTGCCCGAGACGGAGCCAGGAGGAGGCACTGCCGGACACCCGCCCATGATGCTGGGCGGATCTGGACTGAGCCGGGCCCAGGTGCTAGACCCAACCGAACTCGGCCATGGTTTAAGGGACATCGTGGTTTGTCTGCAAGGGGTGAACTTGGCTTGCTTGAGGGAGCCGGCGAGATTGGCCGGAAGGAGGCGCCGGGGTAGCCCCCAAAGACAGACTCAGTCCAGCAAAGGCCCGCCTCGCCGCGGCTTCACCCTCACAGGGTTAGGTTTAGGGGGCGCCCCCGGCCGAGGAGGTGCTTCCCCGGCCAGACTCGCGCGCCACGCCACGCCAAGCCGCCGTCAGCGCAAAGCGGCTGCCTTGCCAGGGCAGCGGCTGCGGGAGCCGCGCTCTCGGACTCGGAGCCCAACGGGCCGCGCGCCAAGCCCGCCCGGATGCACCCGCCGGCACCGGGTGGCCGCGCCGGGCGGGGCTCCAGACGCCGAGCCTCCGCCGCGGGCTCGCGCTTCCCTCGCTGCGCAGGTTGGACGGGGAGCCCGCGCGGGGCGGGGAGAGCGGAGCCGGGCGGCCAGGCCCCCGTCCCTTCCCTCGGACGGCATCAGGGCGGCGGAGGCAGAGCAGCCCGGCCCCCGCCCGCTGACCCCGATGCAGGAAGCGGAAGACCCCCGCCCGGCGCCCTCGCCTTCATCCGGGCTCGCGCCGCGCCCGGCCCCGGCGGACGGCAGCTCCTCGCTGGCGGCGGCGGCTCTCCGGTGAGCGTGGCGAGTGGGGGGAACGGAGCGCGGGCTGCCTTCGCGGGAGAGCTGGCGGGGCGCGCCGCGTGCCTTCTCCGAGCCCCCGCACGGCTCGCGCGCCGTAGCTGCAGCCGGCGCAGGAGGGCCGGGGAGGCTTCAGGGGCGCTGCCGCCTCTCGCGCCTTTGGCCGCGGCCGCTGAGGCGGGCCAGCAGGAGGCGAGATCCGCGAAGGCCGTGGCGCGGCCGGGGTCTCCGCCCGGCGCCGAGACTGGGCTGCTCCGCCGGCCTCCAGGGCGGCGGCGCTTGCGAGGGAGGCTCCCGCCGGGACCCTCAGCCGCCCCGCCCCGACGGAGCCCCTTTCCCGCAGCCCCGCGCGCCTGGCCCGGCCTCGGAGCCCCCGTGGAAGGGGCGGGCGGCTGGCTCTGCGCCGGCCGCGAGGCGCAGGGAGTTGCTGCGCTTCCCTTTTGTGTCGTGGCTGAAAGGAGCCGAGAGGAGGCGGCGGCTGCCGCCAGATGATGGGGCGAAGTGCTGGCGATAGACTTTCAGGGTGGGAGGGGCCTAATGGTGATGTGCCCCAGAATAGGGTTGAAAGCAATGCTCGCCCCCCCCCCCGGGAAGGAAATGGAGAAAAGGCTGCTGTGAGGGGCAGGGAATACCGAAGATTTCGGAGCTGCAGATCTAGATGGAGCGCCGGCAGAAACGCCCGTGGGTGCGTTTGGCTGGCTGGTGGAGTAGCGGTGGGTCTTGTTTAGCCTGTGTGTGAAGGCTGGATCTGTTTCATTGGGAGAATAGTGTAATTGTGACACTGCACAAATGGATAGTTATCATGCATCAAGTATAAGTACAATTTAGCTTGTTAAATGTTGATGGGAAAGGCAGAATTCTGATTCAAAGAGTCCAAGAGGCGACAATGAACATTTGGGCAAGGCAGAGCAGGTCTATGCCTGGCAGGGCTTGTGATATACATAAATGTGGCTTGGATGCTCGTGAAATACGATATTAAGCAGACTCAAATCAGAAAATTAATTTGTCAAGACTACAGAATTTGTGCTTGATTGGGAAAATATAACAAACAATTCACCATAAATGGAGAAAAACTAAGAAATTTGTATCCCTCCGTGAAGATGAGAAAATGAGCATACAATTTTTTAAATGGGCAAATACTTACTAGGGTAGTTTGTGGTCTGTAGCATGGAATGAATGGTTATTTATTGGTACAATTTATTTGTACAATTTAATTAATAAATGTTTTATTATCTGCATGCAAAATTGGGAGCATTTCAGGAAACATAGATGCTGGGAACATAGATGCAAGCGAATGTGGTTTAAGGAAGGACCCCTTGCAGTGCAGGAGCTGAATGTTGATTAGTTTTAGGTGGATTTTCTTTCTTCTTTTTTTTTAAACTCTTGACTTTAACTCCTTTGGCTTATTGTTCTTTGTTTTCATATAAAGTTGCTTTCCCTGAAATGGAGCAACAGCATGACTGAGAGGGTTGCAGGCTGTCTGGGGAATCCAGGGGCTAACATCCCTTGATCTTTGGCGACTATTTTCAAGCCCAGCTTAGTATACTGTGTGAATGTGCAGCATGTGCTTGATAATATATAGAGGATATCCTGGGTAGGTTTGCTGGGGAAAGCCCCCCCTCTTAAGACTGACATCTCCCCAGGAGAAGAGCCGAGAGGCCCACCGAGCCTTCTTGGGCAGGGGGTGTCTCTATGACCAGAAGAACCTTTGGGATTAGTAGGAAACATCTTCATGACTTCCAGTGTTCAGATCTCTGTGATCACAACTGGGAGCTCCTGTGGTCCCATGGAGCAGTGCCCCTCCCCCCAGCTTGGACAAGGGGGAACCTCCAGCCAACAAACTTCCCATTTCCCTAAGGAGCTGCATTCACACATTACAGTAAGCCATGGGTTTTTTAACTCTGATGATTTGAATATAAGCCATAATAGCTTTTTCATACAACATACTAAACCATAAGGTATGGTTTGCATGTCCTGTTGGCTAACTCAAAACCAAACAGACAGCATTAATTCTTATTAACAGGGTTTACAGAACAAAGCTATGGTGTGATTTTTGGTTTTACCTTTGCAATTAGCAGTGGTTCACAACGTAGGTCAGGGAGAGAGGACCGGATGTGCCCCCTGCCTCACAGACTTGTGTCCAGCCTCAGGTTCCAGGTCCGAAAGGCCGAGGTTTGCATCCTGAGACCCTGAACTATTTTTCACCTTTGTGGTTTCCAGCAGGCCCTGCTGGTTCAGAGTGGAGATCCTGAAGCCCAGAGGCGCCTCTTTGGATCCACAGCAGCAGCCCCCCCTTCTCCCCCCCATGTGAATTGGATGCTCAAGAGAGGTGGTGCGTATGTGAGGATGGCTGAAGCTTCCATCATTCTCCTTATTTGAGGAACTATTTGAGATCTGCAGGATGCAGAGTGGGAATGCAAGTTAAAATAACAAATAATGAAAGTAACAAAATTAGTATCTAAATTTAACCACTCACCCACTTTTAAACATTTTTATATGGCCTCACCCCCTTTAATTTGAAATATTGTCAGGTAAAATTAGCAAACTGGAATAAACTGGAAAAAATGCAATCTTAGTACTGTAACAAACAGCTTATTTGATTTCTGTTTTGCAAAACTTTTTGTATAAGAGTTCCCTTTGTGGTGTCCTGCCCTGCAGGGACTTTCATTTCTGTCCTGGCGGAGAAAATTAGATTCTGTTCCTGCACAGCCAGCCTGGAGCGCAGGTGGTAGCAAGGGGGGGGGGGCTGGAGGGGAAGGAGGGCCTTACTCTTCCTTCTAGCCCTGTTGGGATTCAGCCAGACTCCTGGACCTCCATGAGCTTCCTTGTCCCATCCGGAGGCCCTGGCAGGAGTATCCTGCACTCTGGTGGAGAGCACAGCAGGGGAGGGGCAAATCCCATGATTTTTCCCTTCCTGACAGCTTGGGTGGAATTTTCTGTTGCCTGGATCAACCAGCAAATACAAAGCTGGGCCTGCCTGGTTGTCTCCGTTATTTTGTGCAGCAGAATTAAGAATTTCTTAATTCTCCTTCGGATTGTGCACAGTCTTTTCCCTTTGCCATCCAAAGGTGCTACTATTGCTGGGCTGATTTTGGAACAATCACGTTTTCAAATAAATGTGTGTTGTCTTGTATGGCTCTAACTATTTCATTATCCTTGTGCTTCTTTTTGTTCACTTGGCACCTTCCTAACCATCAGAAGAGTGGGCGGGTGCGACCCATGAACCGCAGCCCTTGCGTCTCCATGGATCCAGAAAAGTCCACCCGCAGGAGCGGCGGCCCCCTTTCTGATGACGGAGCGTTCCTTCTCCGTGTTCAGCGCTAAAGCAGGGACAAAAGGAGGCTCTTCCCGTGTCTTCTTATGGTCCCGCTGTCCCAGGGGGCCTCCTTTGGATGGATGAGGCTGACCTTTGGTGTCCAAACCCATCTTGCCCTGGGACTGAGCCTTGACTCTCTGGGTGTTTTCCTTCTGATTTTCTAATCCATTGAATCAGAAAAGGACAATGCATTTATTGTTCAATCTTAGGTCGCTAGTAAGCCACAGAATTAATATGACCATCAATTTTTTAGCCCTTTATAGTACTGTAGGATGTTTGATTTTTGCCCTGTGCTGGGTTGCTCTTCTCCTTAAATTGTCATATTTATGCTGTACGCCAGTAGTCAAACACTTGCAAGGTCACAAGAAGACCTTTGCAACCAAAGCCATGCTCTTTTCCTCACCACGTGGGACAGGAATAGGGCAAGGGAATCCCCGACAGGAGGGGTGAATGGTTGGAAAGGCCCAAGGGGGCCAGCCCAGGTAGGGAGAGCTGTTGGTGTCACTAGAGATAGCCCAAAGCTCGGATATGAAAGTCTTTCAGCTTCAAGCATGTCTCCTGGCCAGCATGTCTCCTGGCCAGCATGGCTGCCAGGACCTACAAGATCTGGGCGGATTTCTGGTTCCGAGAAGCTTCTTTGGTCCAAGGATGAGGAGAACGTCTGAAAGTTTGCTTCAACCATTGTAGCTGTTGAAGTTCACAGAACTGGTGATCAGCTCCTTTTGAGGGTCAAGAAGGTGTTTTGATTCCTAGGCAAGAGGAATCAGATACTTGTGACGAAGAAACCACATTTCTTCCAGTTGGGTGCAGTTAGGCAGGTGATTGTGGTCTGTTGTTGTTAGCCTTGCCAGGAAAATCAGACAAGAAACATGACAAAGTGATCTAAATCTCTTCCATTGTAAGGCTACATTAACAGAATCTTGTAAGTCTGAAGGTGCAAACTTCCTGCCTGATCTATTAGGACCAGCCCGTCCTATGATTCTTTCTCTGTCTGTTGAGTCACTGGGAGCTCCTGCCTCTTTGCTTGGATTGTTTCCTGGGCACCATATCATCACCCCTTGCCCGGGCCATCCACACATCCCATTAGAGTTATGCAAGTTCTCTGAAGACGGGCCTGAACTGGATAGAAGCAATACAGTTAAGGTTGTGTAAACCAGTAGCAAACTTGGTTTAAGCAATACACACATGCATGAAAATATTTAAAAAATGTGATACTTTGCAATCTTGAATACAAAATGTATTCTGGTTATTAGGATAAGCCTGTGCAGGAAGCCTGTACTTCCTGGTTTAGCAGACAGGAAATGCTTTGGCTGCCCATCTGAGCAAGAATGGAAGGGAGGAATCAGACCCCGCCATTTCCGGGAGCAGGACACCCTCAGAGCTCCAATGGATTTCCTCTGTCATAACTGTCCAAAAAGATGGCTAAGATACTTCTGTTGCATCTAAGACAACTCGCCACTGCCAACTCACAGTGGCCAACTCACCAGGGGACAATTTGCCACGGACAACCACTGCGGGAGCCTGTCTTCTAGTAACATCATCGTCTCTTTTCGGCTGTCCTTCATGTATGTGTTTATTTAGACTGTTCTGCCCCTCCCTTCATGGCTCTCTGGCCATCTCCATTATCCTCAGGGAGCAAACGTGCTCCGGCTGCCATTTATTCCTCTTCAGGTTTCTATACAAGTCCAAAGGGCTTCAGTGGAAAAGAGGCTGCACCTCGTGTGGATTGGGAAGGTGCTTTGCAGAAATATTCTCAAGTGTATGTTACATTCCAGGAGCAACAATGAGCCCAGCAAGGTGGCATCTTTCCTGTTGTTTGGCCCAGGAGCACCTAGTTGCTGGAAGTTCCTCCCAGTGAGACCCTTCTGAACACTTTTGGCTGTCCAGACCTGCTTCGCTGTGCATAAGCCTTTGGCGGCTGCTTCCTTTTGGATCTCTCCCTGAGGGTCTCCTTGGCCTTTCTTCAGCAAGTCAATGGTTTTCCCCCTGATCTAGCAAGTGGGTCAATAGCTTATTTGGGGTCGGAGCTGTTTGATGGAAACAAGTCATCCCAAGTTCCGCTTTGTTCTCCTTGTCCTTATTCTAAGAAGAGTTTCCAAATCTTGCTGGCTTCTGGCTTCATTGTGGCCTCAGAAGAGCCAGCAGATCCCTTTCCCCAGACAGGCCAGGTTGTGTCATGATGGCTGTTGGTTCAGGCTGCAAGGGCAGGGAGGAATGCTGCCGTCTGTGGGGAGGTCTCCACCATTGAGCGGGTCTCCTGGCTCAGGGCCAGAATATCGATCACAATCACAAGTGGGCTTAGGGTGGAACCAGAGGGGGAGCTGCCTTTTCCTTGAATTAGGCCCTCTGGTCATTAGCCCAGGACCGCCTCGCCCCCTCTGGCCTGGCCGCCAGAAAATGCTCTGGCTGGCTATCAGGAGTTAGGGACATTGGGGCAGTGCCAGCCTGTGGGAGCCGGGGAGCCCGAGGCGGCTATTGAGGCCACCTCACCCTCGTGGCCGTTGGGTTGCAGCTCGTCTGCCCTGCCCTGTCCAAAGCCTCTGGCTCAGCCCGGCCAGAATGGAGGAGGAAATGGCAGGGTGGAGGGGGGCTGGAGGGTTCCAGCCTTCCCTGGCTCCTGCAGCTCTGGAGAGGCAAGCGGGAGCCCCAAGTGGCTACCTGGATGGCTCCCTCCCCCCCCCCACTGCTGTTGCTTCAGCAGCTTCTGGAAGGAAAGCAGTTCTGCTCTTTACGGAGAGGAGAGGCTGCAGACGGCTTGCTCTCCCCACTGCTGCCTGCTGGGTTGGATAACAAAGAGCCTCTTATCCCTGATCAGCCACAGGCCACGGGGGCTTCCAAGCTGCAAAACACCAACAACTCAGAAGGTTCATCCCAACTTTTGTAGGAAGTGGCATTTTTCATCCTGCACCATTTAATTCTTAGATTTATACCTCACTTTCTCTTCAGGTGCTGAAGGCAGCTTAAATCCCTCCATAGTTTTGATATCTCAAATCACCCAGAGCCCTCCTCTTGCGAGACATGGGGGAGGCTGGGAGAACCCCAATAGTCTGCACAATGGGCCTCTGCCACTCAACAAGCAGCCTGGCTCCTTCAGGCCCCTGACCGCCATCGTGCATCTGGGAGCAGCTTCCCCTCCTGCCTGTGCCACCATGTGGTAGGGACAGGCCTGTGCCAGCTGCCAAAGTTCTTGGGGAAGACTCTCCTGCTTGATTCCCATCCTCCTTGGAGAATGACCTCTGGCTACCAAGTTGCCTTGGCACACTGTTTTTCAAGGGCAAACAGGGCAGGGAATGATGGGGAAGCCAGTCCTTCTCCTCCCACAGTCCTGGGAAACCCTTGGCAATGTTCACTCTGGGGGCCAAGCTCCTTGCTTTGCTTCTCATGTGGCCCTCAGGAGCCATTGAGGAGGCTTCTGCTGCTGGGTCTCTGGGGAACATATCGAGCTGCCTTTCAGTGCCCCCCTTGGAGCAAGAGCCCCTCATCAGTCGCTCCCTCCCAAAATGTGAGGGGCAGATTCCAGAGTCTGGAAGGCTAGCTAATCTGCCCCACCCCTTAGCATGGCGCTGTGCCAGCGCCCTCTCTGGGACGGAGGCTTGCATTCGCTTTGGGCATGTCCCAGCCCTGGGTTAGGGGGAGATTGCAGCGGGGCTCCCAGGCAGGGTCTAGAGGGGGCTTGAAAGGGCCAAACCAGGGAGGAGGAGACCCCAGCTTGGAGCAGGAGGATATGGGAAGAGGGTTGATGTGCTGGTTCTCCAGAACTGCAGGCCACAAACGTGCCTGGGAATGGGCTGCCTTGCTGCCCCTTGTCAGAGTCCCCTCCACTGTCGGTCTGTTGGAGTTGGGTGGAGCAAGGCCTTGGCTCTCGGCTTCCACACAGCTGGTCAGGAAGAAAAGCCCTTTTGTGCCTTTTTTCTGCAGGCAGTTAATTAAACGGATGCTGGCTGAGAGGCTGCAGCCCTATTAATTGGATAAATCAGCCGGTCTGACATGCAGGGAAGTTCCGAAAATGCCTCCTCCCTCCTCAGATGCGATGCTCCCGCAGAAGGCACCCAAGGCAGACCTGCTGGAGGGAAAGCTGGAGCCTCAGAGGGATTGTCTTACTCCCGTGCAGGTTTTCAGCTGTGCCCAGCAACCCTCTGCTGTTGGTGTGGAGTCTTTCGCCCAGGCTGGTCCAGATGAGGCATGTAGCAAGAGGACAGGCTCAGATTTGGGGGGCTTACAGGAGCCTTTTTGCTCTTGGCGGGTTTTGAAAGAGGCCTGGAGCCCCCAGGTGTATCTGCAGACCACCCTGTGGATTGAGGAGGGGCAGTGCATCGCATGGCAGGAGGGGGCCCGCCTATCCGGAGGCAATGCAGGGGGGAGCACCTCCTCTAAAAGGCCAGCCAGCCGAGGGGAGTTTTTCCTGGCCATCAAACAATCGGAAGAGGAGAAAATATTAATGGAGCCCTTAAAGCCGAGAGGGGTTTAGGGTGGGCAGTTTCAGCGACCCAAAGGTCTGCTGGGAGACGAATTGGGCCAAGCACAAGGCTCCAGCTCAGCGCTTGCCTCAGTGAGGCCAGAATCCTGCCAAATGGCGGAGAAGCCCGGGAGAATCCGCCGGCTGGATTTGGGCTTCGTTGAGGAGGAGGAGTTGGATGAAGCAGTGGGAACTTTGACCCCACCCTTAACCAGAAAGGTAGAAAGGAACCTTTAACCAAGAAAACTGTAAGGGACAGATTTCAGCTACCGCTTAGGAGAAATAACATTCCCAGATCATAGAATCACAGGATTCTCTTATATTTATAACTGATAGAATCACAAGATTCTCTTGGCATTAAGCACCACAACTCAGTGTGTGGCCCTCAATGGAACTATAGCTACATGGAGAGAAGCATGCTTTGGGCTACCTCTGTCTTTGGCCCAGCACTCTTCAACCTCTTCATAAACTAAAGGAGTTAGAAGGAGAATTAACAACTGTTACTGACTTAACTGCAGTGATTCACTTGACAAATGTGGCAAGAAAACTCGTAAAATGGAGCAAAACTCAACAAATCTTTCACTTAGCAACATAAATTCTGGGCTCAGTTGTGGTTGTAAGTTGAGAATTAGCCGTACATGCGGACAGCCTCCCTAATGCAGAAGAGAGGATTTGAGATAAGCTTAAATTTTAGGATTTTCTCTCCTGTTCTTTTGAGGCAACGTGTTGTGGGCCATCCGTTTTCTGTCTGGCCTAAGAAGCGCTTCCCATCTCCAGCCTTTACACCGTCCCAGAAAGGGTCAGGTGGGAAGGGCCACCACAGGCCCCACGTTCTGCTGGGAGAGCCCAGGAAGGTGGCATGTGCAGCCACGGCCCTGACCAAAAGAGCATCCCCCCACCATCCAGTCAGCACTGATGAAGAAGCGAAACAGGTGATGCTTTCCTAGAGGCATCTAACATTTTGAGGAAAGATTTAATATTTGGAATTTCAAAATATTGCATGCATTTCTCTTGCAGAGACTGATTCCATTAAGGAAATCTGTCCATGTGGGGTTTGGCTGGAGGCCTGCAAACTGCAGTGCTGGCCGTGATGCGTTCTGATCTGTTTATCCTGAAAATAAGAGGCGCTTCTTGAGGCATTGCAGCAGCGCATCTTCTACGTAGGGCCAGGGGTGGACTGGCAGCTGCCTCTCGGGTGCTACCAAGGGAAAAAGAGAGGATGCTGGGGGTGCCCGAGGCAGGGCCCTTTGGGGGGGGAGGTGCAGTTGGCTGTTGCTGCACCTCTCACACCTTTTGGGGCACTGAGCTAGTGTTGGTTTGACTTGTTGCCTGTTTCATTGTGTAATCGCGACCTTTCTCACTCTTGCTCCCTTCCCCCCTTCTCAGGTTCAGATTTTGGTTGAGCACTTGCCAGAAGTATATTGAAAAGTTGCGGGCACGGAGAGCAGCACAAGGAAGAGCCATACTGCAGCTCCATGCCTGACAGATGCCACGCGAGGGGAGATGCTGCTGCACTGACTGGGCATTACCTGGGCTACCCAGGGGTGGTCGCTGCGGGCCAAGGGTGCTGGGAGAGCCCAGCCCAGCCAGGAGACCGTGCTCCGTGGCAGCGCTGCAGATACACTACCCTCTCATCAGCCCCGGGAAGCAGGAGGCCTCCTCGGAGGCGAGGCGCACCCATGGGGAGGGGCAGCAGCTCTCGGCATCCTGGCTGGGGACCTCAAGGAGGCGGCTTCTTAAGTCCGAGGATGTCGATGTGGCTCTGATAGCAGCTGCTCTCTCTCCCTCTGCACGAGACCCATCATCCTGAAGCTAGGAAGAGGAGGCAGCGAGGCCCCCAATTCCCCCTGGGGTCACGGCAGTCTCCAAGAGAAAAAGGTCATCTCTGGACAGAGACATTTTCAAAACATGAGAACTCAAACGGCAAGGAGGACCTGTGAGTTTTTCTTCTGCAGTTAAAGGTCGGGTTCCCGAAGGTGGAGGTTCTCGTTTTGTGTGCTTCAGTGCCGGAAGACTATCTCTGGAGCTGCCTGGCTGGTCTGGCCATCGCTTGCTGTGGGACTTTCATGGCTCAGAAGGAGTAGTCCAGTGGAATCCAACTCTTGGCCAGCCCTGCTCCCCCCTCCCCTTTTCCATTGGCTGCAGCTGTGTGGAGGGGGCCTTCTCCTCAGCGTCCGCCATGAAGTTTTCCTTGCGTTTCTGGTTCCTCTCCACAGCGTTCCTGCTTGTCTTCATCATGTCACTGCTCTTCACCTATTCCCACCACAGCATAGCCTATCTGGACCTCGGTGGGCTAAATGGGCTCCACCGGGTGAAGCTGGTGCCCAATTACGCTGGCATGCAGCGCCTGAGCAAGGAGGGGCTCTTGGTGAAGAGCTGTGCCTGCCACCGGTGTACCATGGAGTCCAGCGACACCACATGGTTCGACAGCCGCTTTGATGGCAACATCTCCCCAGTGTGGACCAAAGAGAACGTGGACTTGCCACTGGACGTCCAGAGGTGGTGGATGGTGAGTCCTGCTGGCTCTTTGCCCAGACAGAAGCAGCTACTCAGCTTCTGCGCGCACGCGCACACACACACACACACACACACACACACACACACTTTGCAGGCTGCCTCTTTCTAGCTCTGCCTCTTAATATGGATATGCTGCCCAGGTGCAGAACTCTGGTGGGCTTCTGAGGGGAGGCTCTTCTTCTCTTAGCGGCCGTCTCTGGGGCCTCCATAGGGGCAAAAGAGGGAAAGGATCCATTGGACTTTGGGATGCTGATTGGGTGAAACGTGGCTCTCCTCTTTCTCTGCCAGAAGAGGGCGATCCTTGTCCACCTGTCCTGCTCCTACTTCTATGGGCCCTTAGATGCCCATCTGGTCCTGGGTCTGGGGCCAACCTCACTATCCCAGAGGAGAATTTCCTAGGACATCTGGCGTACCCCAGCTTTGGCGAGAGACACTAGAGGGGTGCTGCTTTTCTTGATCCAAGGAAGCAGAAGCTTCTTGAAGTATTGCAGCCCATATTCATCTAATGTTCACGGGGCTGAGCTGAGAGCACTTCACAGTAAATCCATGCCTGTTATAGCTAAATTCAGTCAGTCATTGGTAACTAATGCAACAAAAACAAATATCACAAAACAATGTTGGTGATATAACAATGGCTATCTGGCAAACATTAAAACTGAAAAAGGGGCTGGGTCTTTGAAAGGTCTTTGAGACTCAGTGTTACCTCAGACGGGGCAGCATTGCCTCCAAATGCCAGGTATAGGGGGGACGGTCAGTGGATGGAAAAGAGGTCGTCTCCGGCTGCTGCTAGTGAGCTGCCTCCAGAAGCATCTGGTTGGCTGTTGCCAAAAGAAGACACTGGACCAGGTGGGCCTTCTCCTAATTCAGTGGAGCTATTCAGTCCCTCAAATTACCCTCCAACAAGCAAAGGGAACTTTGATAATCTAAAGAGGATCTCTTACAGAGGAGACTCTGAAGGATTTTGATGAGCATTTAATGGCTGCAGACCATTTCGTTGCAACTGAGATGGAGATGTGCCCCGAAGATGAGTCTCTTCTATGTGTTTTAAGTTTCCCTGGTTTACACTAGGTTTATTCTGTCAAAATAATCAGCAGTGTGATCAGTGCTCATGACTCAAGCTCAGCCCTCCTGTCCTGTCTCTCAGAAGCCCCCCAGACCTTTTCAGCTGCTGCAAATGGTCCCACTTCTTCTACAGATGCTGCAGCCCCAGTTCAAGTCCCACAACCTTCACGAAGTGCTGAGCAAGCTCTTCCAGATTGTTCCCGGAGAGGATCCATACAGGTCCCGGGAATCCCCGTTCTGCCGGCGCTGTGCTGTCGTGGGCAACTCCGGGAACTTGCGCGGCTCCAGCTATGGCCAAGACATCAACGGGCACGACTTTGTCATGAGGTGAGGAGCGAAGTGGGGGAGGGGAGGCGTGGAAAGGAGGAGCTGGGAACTCTGGCAAGGGGCTGCAAGCAAGCAACCTGTGCAAGGGAGATATTTACCACCGTTTTCATTGCACTCTAATCTTAAATGTGAATTTATCTAAAAATATATTGATCCAAACAAAACAGGCACAGAATTGGGTCCTCAGAAAGTTTTCTGAGTGTTTCATCCTAAGCCGAGCAGGATGGTTAAATGTTTATGGCCTTCAATTAGATGGGGCCAACTCTCTTAGCAGATTTGATTCTCCAAATAGGTCACTGAGTATGATAGCTGCTCCTGTACAGTTCTGACTGAAGGCAGCAGAGTTGTGAACCAAGCTGATCAGTACAATTTGTTACATACATCTGTCTAACAGCACCTGCAAACTTCAACAGTATGCCACGAGTCTAATCCAGGGTTGTGGCATTCACTAGCATGCATTCATACATGAGATTCAGGAAGGGAACTAGCAGAAAATAAACTGTCTGCCTTCTCTAGAAAGGAGACAACAAGCCAATCAAGAGCTATAAGTGAAAATCATAAAACAGACTTTTCCTGAAGACCAAAGTTCCTTGATCAAACCATCCCCAGCATCCTCCCCTCCTACCTTGGGCGATGTCCATCTGTTGGAAGAATAGATGAACCCGCATCTGCTGTGCCTCACACACTTTTGCTTTCTTTCCTAGCTCTTTAGAGCCTTTAATGCTCTTCTCAACCTCTTTTGGTGGTGTAATTTGTTTCAACATGAAACATTCAGCTTATCATCAGCCAGAGTTCCAAGTAAAGAACTTTGCACTTGTTTCTGTTAAATTTCAGTCAATGACTTTTAACTTATTTTTCCAGCCATCAGGATCAATTTTATTTCTGTTTTCTAAGAAATTAAGTATCTCATCCAATTTTGTATTATTTGAAAATGTGATAAGCAATCCCCTTCCAGTTCCTCATGCAAGCCATTAATTATAATGTCGGAGAACCCAGAACTCATCCTTGGGGCTCCCCATTTGCTAACTCTACAATTTAGATAAGCCTTTCAAGAAATTAATTAAAATATGAAATAAGGTTATTTCAGGGTTAAGACTGAGGGCCAAAGTGTGACATGTTCCTTTTTTTTAGGAAATCACGGGGAAAACATACGTAGGTAAATGTCTATGGAGATTCTCATGGTTGTCCCAAAGGTGCTTTTTCAAAAGGCAACTGGACTGGGTTTTTTTTCCTTCATCCAAGAAGCCTTTTGGGTTCACCTCTTGGATGAGAGGTAAAACATTGTCAAGAAGAAGAAAAAAACAAGTAAGTCCAGTTGCCTTTTGAAAAAGCACCTTTGGGACATACTTAGTTAAATTTTATAGCCAAACCTCTCAAAGTATGGGAAGGTGGAAAATTCCAACCTTGATCCCTCTAGCCTGATGTGTTATGTATGTCATTGCTGTGCACTCCGTGGTCTTGGTGACAAAAAAGAATCTGCTTACTCTGCTTACTCAGGAGTAGGCAGAAGAAATGGACAGTCTTGTGGGGGAGGGAGATTCCTCCTCCTTCAAGAATCAAGGTGTGAAACATCCTTTTCCTTTCTACAGAATAAATCAGGCACCTACAGTGGGCTTTGAGGCAGATGTTGGGAGCAGGACAACCCACCACTTCATGTACCCCGAGAGTGCCAAGAACTTGCCTGCCAATGTCAGTTTTGTTCTGGTGCCCTTCAAAGCCTTGGACCTGCTATGGATCGCCAGCGCCCTCTCAACAGGCCAGATCCGATTGTACGTATCCCTGAGGGAAGCTGATTTGAGGAGTGGGGAGCTGGTTATTTGGGGGAAGGATCTACCCCTCTCCTTTTCACCCCTCTAATCCTTCCACCTGGCCTGCTGCTTTGGGGGTCACTTGTGCCAGTGCTTGTCTCTTATTTATTTATAAAATGGCGACAACACACATTCATACCAGCCATTTAATGGGCTCCGTCCCGCTCTGTGCTCCCCAGGCCCACTGGCAGAACCAGCTCTTCATGACTTTCCAAAAGAGGGTCAGAGTGGGGGGGCAGTCTAATTTCCAGAGGGATGATGTTCCAGAGAGAGGGAGCCACCACGGAGAAGGCCCTTCTGGGTCCCGCCAGATATACCTCCTTAGGGGACGGGACCCGCAACATTCCTTGCCTCCCAGGTCTAGTAGGTTGGGTAGATGTGACTCCGATAATCTGGTCCCAAGCCATGAAGGGTTTTAAAGGTGAATTGCACTCAGAAGCAAATCAGCAACCAATGCAGCTCCCGCAGGAGGTGATACACGTGTACACCGAGATCTGTACAAAACCATGCGGGCCGCTGCATTTTGCACCAACTGGAGCTTCTGGATGCTTTTCAGGGGCAGCCCCATGTAGAGCGCATTGCAATAGTCAAGAAGGGAGGTGAGTAGGGCATGATTGATCATGAGTAGGAATTGTTGGTACAGGAAATGGCGTAACTGTTGCACAAACCACAGTTGCACAAAGGCCCTCCTGGCCACAACTGCCACCCGCTCTTCGAGCAGGAGTCACGAATCCAGGAGAATCCCCAGATTATGCACAGGTCTGTTTGGGGCAGTGCCACCCCATCCAAGACCAAAGATGACAATTCTCCATGGGCCAAAGAACCCCAAAACCAGAGCCATTCAGTCTTGCCAGGGTTCAGTTTCAACCGGTTGCTCCCCAACAGCCTCCAGGCACTGTGACAGGGAGGGAGGTCACGGCATCGCTTAACCCGCCACGGGCTGAGATGTACAGCTGGGTATCAACAGCATATTGATGATACCTCAGTCCATGGTGATGGATGTATAGGCCGCCCATCTTATCTCAAGGTTAACTGTTAGAATCCCTCTGAGTAAAATTCTCCTTTACGTACTTGAGGACGCCCTGTGCCCTGAGGGGTAGGGTGAGGGTTAGGTATCTTGTTGCTGTGCTAGGGCAGAAGCAGCTGATCCCGGCTGGGGGAGGCATCTGCCATCTTTGCCTGTTTCACTTCTGAAGTGGCCCAGATCTTCCAGTCCCCTCCCTTCCTGCTACCTCTGGCAGCTGCTTCCCCCTGGCCCTTCCCTCCTGGAAGGGAGCAGGAGGAGCGCAGGTGGCCTTCTTTGTTTCACACCACAGGACCCTTGATGCCTTACTTGTTCTCTCCCATGCCTCTTGTAGTACTTACGCACCAGTGAAGCCGTTCCTCCGGGTGGACAAAGAGAGGGTAAGTTAGGTACAGGTTATTTACTGATTTCTTTCAACATTTATATATTCGCCATGATGTGCTGTATCCCCAGGGTTACTCAAAATTAAGGGAAGGAAAACACTACATGAGAAAACACACAAAATAATGATAGAGCGCCAACCCCAACCCCCCCCCCCCGAGCTTCCCAGTGCCCAAGTGAAGAAATCTTGCCCAAGCTGCCCCTTGATTGGCTCTGCATCCCTTCAGCAGATAGAAGGGGGGATGGATAAACCACACGGGCAGATTTTGCCAATTAGCCTTTAATTTGTACTCCTGCGTTTAGCAGAGGATTGGGCTGGATGGCCCCTGGGAATAGTAAGTCATTCATGTTTGATTTTACTTGATTTAAATTACTTGGTGATTGCAGAAAGCCTGGCCCAGGGCTGTGTGCCCTTGGTGCCTTCTTTTCTTCCATGCCCTGGCCCTGTCTGAATGGGTTGGGCCAAAGATCTGAGGCGTTCTGATATTTTTGAGGGTTCGGTGAGGATCAGAGGGCAGAAAAACCTCTTAAGCCCCCATGTTCTGATTTTATGCTGAAAGCTTCACACGATGGGTCTCTGCCCCACTATTTTGGGGAACTCCACATGACCTCCCAAACCAGGCATGGTCCTTGAGTCTCACCTATTATATATACATCCTGCTTCAATTGCTGGGATTCTTTTTACAAT
Source organism: Azemiops feae (assembly GCA_023970755.1). Lineage (NCBI taxonomy): Eukaryota > Metazoa > Chordata > Lepidosauria > Squamata > Viperidae > Azemiops > Azemiops feae. The sequence continues at coordinate 616,219 of JALGBA010000315.1, forward strand.
TATGTGTTGGTTTAGCAATGTTATTTTTATCTTATGTGTAAACATTTTCTGTAAATGTTTAGTTTTTAGTATTTGGACTAGTAGATGCCGCTAAACCTGAAAACGGTCTTAGTTGTGCCCTGTGAATCTCTGCTGGGGCTTCTCCGTGAACTATTGTCACCCAGAGACCTGAAATTTGGCTTGCTGAGCAAAAAGCCTCATCTTGACTACTCCTTTGGTTTATTGCCTTTAGGTTCAGATCTACAATCCAGCATTTTTCAAATATATCCATGACCGGTGGACAGAGCATCACGGCCGCTATCCCTCCACAGGCATGTTGGTGCTGTTTTTCGCCCTACATGTTTGCGATGAGGTCAGTTTTGATAGGCCAAGTAAGTTGTCCTAGTGGGAGTCACAGCAGCATTCCTGCTGATTAAATGACGCATATACTTCGATTTTGAATTTTGAAAACTGAGTTTTAGTTCTATTTTATTCTTCCGATATGGGATGTGCAGAAAGGGGACTGAGTTGTAGCCTGTTGTTCTCAGAAACGGGAAGCAAAGTAGAAGGGTAGGCTATCCCCTGAACACCCAGCTGATGTCTCGGGCGGTGGGCTGGTCATGTATCAGGGAAGGATCTGGATGAAGGGGCAGGTAAGGTGGGATAATGAACCAGGATGGAGCACTAAAGACACGGGAAAGAAGAGCTAGGATAGTTATTGGGATAGTAGCTGGGGTAGAGATGCTCAAGCAGAGGCCGAGCAGCCATTAGTCAAGGATCTGGCTTTGCCCCGGATCATCTCTGAGGTCCTTTCTGACTCCATGAAGCTTGAACTCAAGAGTTGTCATACTTGGATACCCTCTGTGTGTGTGTGTGTGTGTGTTGGCCTGGTGAGTGGGAATCCTTTAGATGCCACTCAAAACCTGCTTTGGAAAAAGGCTGAAAGTGGGAGTGTTGGCCAAATAATCAAGAGGAAGACAGAAATAGCGCTGACTTTTGGGTGCCAGAGAAGGAGCCCCAGCAGTAGAACAGATTATTCCTCCAGAGCATTGCTTTATGTGATGTCAGACATTTTTTTCTTGTTCTGGGTGGGGTAGAAACTAATGTTCATTGAGGGAAAGAATATCAGTCTTTTCTTAATCCCATAAATTTTGGGCTCATTTCAGTAAAAAACGTGGGATGGCATCCAGGTTGCCTGGAGTTCTCCCACTGAGCGGGTCTTGTCTCTCTCTCCCGGCTGGCAGGTGAACGTCTTTGGGTTCGGGGCAGACGGCCACGGCAACTGGCACCACTACTGGGAGAACAACCGCTATGCTGGGGAGTTCCGGAAAACCGGAGTGCACGATGCAGACTTTGAGGCCCACATTGTGGACATCCTGGAGAAGACGAACAAGATCAGCGTTTATCGTGGCAACTGAGGTTTCCTGCTGCTGCTGGGCAGTCGGTGGACGGGTGAGGAGTGGCGGTTCTCCTGTACCTGATGCACTATTTGGCAAAGCCCTTCTTTGAAGAAGATGAAGACGAATGGAGTGGCTGACACCAAAGCCGAGGCGGTTCCAGTGAAGCAGATGCAAGAGCAGAAAGCTCTTCTTTCTCCTTAGAACAAACCAATGGGATTCAGGAGCCTGTGAAACATCCGAGCAACGGAGGGAGATCAGCAGCAGCAGCAGTTCAGGGCCCCCCTCCTCCTCCTCCTCCATTTGTGCTTCTGCCCACGTCTGACTCTGATTGAGACCCCCTTTTGTCTCCCAACAAGCACCACAAGGGGCACATCCAGACTCTTTTTTTTAAAGTCTTTTTTCAGTAAATGAAAATAGCTTTCTGCCTTTGCCCCAGGAAGTTATTTTTCTTTTTCTTTTTTGTACAATGAGGTGCCAGGCTGGATTGTATTTTTTTCCCCAGGCACGTAAACTCATGTAGAAAGCTTGGAGGGGAAGCCAGGAAGAGCCTGCAGCTTTTCTGGAGATTGTAGGAAAACTGACATCTAGCTCAGGGCATGGAGTGTTTGGAACGAGGGTAGATGCTCTTGTTCCCGGAGCACCCAAGAAATCCTGCCGAAGCACTCGGATTCTGAAGGCCGTGACTTGGACTCTTCATTTCTGTCCTGCCTTCCAATACAGCAGGATCTCATCCCTTTCCCGCAGGTTCCTGTCAGCCCAGACCTCCTCCTCCCTCCCTCTCTCCGCTGGACATAGTTTCGGTCACATGTTCTGTTCATGGCAGGGATGCAAGGAAGGCCTGTACTTCAGATCTTTGGGGGGAGAGAGCTCCCCCTCCAGATTGCAGCCTTTCTCCAGGGGAAGAAGGGGCGGTTGACAAATGGGTCACATGGAGTCAGAATCCCGATGCCTTCCAGGATTTAATCCACAAGCGATTTAACATTTTCTAGGCCACTAAAACTGTCAGAGCTGGCAGTTTTATTTCTGCATTCACCTTGTTAGCCAAGGGGAGGGCTTCATGCTATTTATTCCTGTCTGTTCCATTCCTGCCTGCTCTCCTTCACTGAGAGCAAGAGAAGGGGCTCTAGAGTGAGCCCGGCTGCCTTATCTTGCTCTGGGTGCAAGAAACTGGTCACTTCCCAGTTGCTTTGGCAATTAAGATCTTGTAGACAAATGGCAAAACCAAGTTGCCCATAATCAGTTTTCTTCAAAAGGACAATCCCAGCAAACAGTATTAAATCAGTGCTTTCTTTCTTGAAATAATTGAATTCTATGGCATGAAGTAGCTGTGGCAATGGTGGCTTTTTGTTACAAGCATAACTAACAATATTTTCCGAAGATGTTTTTGGAGCACTAAAAAGTAAGAAATGGCAGCAATCAGGGATCTCTAAGCCCTGGCAGGTCAACAGCTTCTGGCCGACACCAGGGCAGCTTTCTATGGTCATATTAAAGTGGAGGGTGTCCTCCCCAATGGTGCTGGGTTGCCCTTGTGCTTCTGGGACAGCATCAAATCTTATTGCCACCCCTCCCTGCCCCTACATGCCTCCTGCAGCTGGATTGCAGTCTCACTTTGGTGTGACCTGAGATACCCCTCTGAACTCTCTAGCTTGGTATGTTGAGCCGTAGATACCTGCAACCAAGGAGATGGTGGGTTCAAGTGTGCACAGGATCCCTTGACCTTTTTGCCTTCTCTCGACCATGGTTTCTCCCCAAAAGAGATTGGGGAAAGGTCAACTGACTATGGGGCCTGCAGATGGTGGCCAGGGTCATCAGAACTGACCTGGAGTAGGCACTTTTGATGGCCTGCTTTGATTCTATGAATTGTGTGACCTTGAGCTCTTTTCCCCTTGATCCTGAGGTACCAGCTGGACGCATGGGCATGGTGCTCCCTGGGCTTGGCGGGATATCAGGGCTGGGAGCCACAGTCTTCTGCTAACTTCTTCCCACATCAATTGCAATTGCGGTGCCTCCAGCTCACTAGGGTACTGTTTCTAGGAGGCTTCCTTAGTGAACTGTTGATAGCTCTTCACACATCTTTATCCCGGTGTCCCTGGATGGCACGGCATGGGCTGATGGGAGGCTGGCTAATCCCAGGGGCTTCTGCGGCTGGCAGAATGGCTGCCTGGCTGCACTGAGGCTGCCATTATTTCTTGGACTGGACCCGCACCCGGTGTCAGAGTGAGGGGCAACGCTCTGAAGTAGGGAGATGTTCTGGTTCCTGATGGTCCAGCCTGGGCTTCTTCCTGTCCCAGAACAGTCCTTGCCAAAGCAGCTGCTGCTTCAGCTCCAGAGGTTGGGGGCCCTGGCCGCCCATTTCTTGCTATGAGGCAAACCCAAGGCCTGTTTTCGGACTGTGGCTCGTGAGGCAGGGATTGCGATCATTGCGATTCTTGCAAACCTTACAAGCTCAGGTGGTCATGCAGCCAAAGTGTTTGTTTTCCTTCCTGCCTTGGAACCTGCCCATGCTTCAAACCAGTGATGCTGCCCCTCGTTTTGTTATTTTTTAACTTCACAGGCTACAGTTTGGAAGAACTGGATTTGTTTTGTGTTCTGCTACACAAAATAAAAGCTGTACTTTTTCCTTCTGGGGGCTCCTGGTATTTATGCTGCACGTGTCTTGGATCCTTTTACAGCCACATGAGATGCTCAAGGGACAGCCAAGGTTTAGTGCAGACTATTCCCATATTCATAGGTAGTTCAAAGACATCTTCCCTTTTGGCTCCTCACAGATCAGATTCTGTTTCCAAAAGACACCTCCAGTTTTGTTCTATTCTAGGTCTGCTTTTCTATGGTGAATAGTTGATTGACTTGCTACTAAGATTTTCACCATCCCAGTCAGCAGAGCCACGACCCTTAAAATGGCCCAAGATACAGCAGGGCAGAGCGTTCCAGGAATGGCCTTCTATTTCATATTCTTTTTGAAGTTTGTCATCTAATCCAGGGCTTTTCAACCAGTGGTACGGGTACCACCTGTGGTACATTGGCACCTGGCAGGTGGTACGCGACCATCCTAGAAAAGTAGCGGGGGAGGGGAATGAGCTGAACCGGTGGCAGCACCGCACAAGCCTGAGCGAAGATGGCTGGAGCTGCAGGGCTGTCAGGGCTCAGCGGAAGCGCCAGGATCAGTGCCGCTTTCCAGCTGATCGGTGCTTCTTTGGGGCTGTCAGGGCTCAGTGGAAATGCCAGGACCAGCGCCAGGCTCCAGCTGGAGCTCGGTGCTGATCCTGGTGTTTCTGCTGAGCCCTGAAGAAGCACCAATCAGCTGGAAAGCAGCACTGATCCTGACGCTTCTGCTGAGCCCAGAAGAAGCGCCGATCAGCTGGAATGTTGCAGCATCTCCAGGGTCTTGTGATTTACAGTCAGATGCTTGGCAACTGATTCATATTTATGACGGTCACAGTGTCCCAGGGTCATGTGAAGTGACCAAAACCTGCTGCAACCACCCAGCAGACGGGGGAAATAAAAACCAAACACCACCCCACCCCCGCTGCCAATCCTCAACAGAAATGCTCACAACAATGAAAACCTCGGACAGGAGGAAGAGTGCCGCCGGGTGGGCAGGCAGGTGTCTTGCTCGCCTGTGGCTTGGGGGGCACTTTTTTCAGTGCCATTGTAACTTCGAACAGTCACTAAGCGAACTGTTGTAAGTCGAGGACTACCTGTACTTTATCACTTTTTTCCTTTTCCTTTTTTTTTTGGTCATCAAGTTTTTGACACCTTGCTAGGCGACTGGTGGTACTCGGATGTTGCCATATCCTAAAATGGTACAATGGGTGAAAAGGTTGAAAAGCCCTGATCTAATCCATCTGTGGATCAAGTAGAAGGACACCTTTTGCAAGGCTCACTTTCCCTTCTTCCTCCCCTCCCTCCAGGGCAGTTCTTCAAGTCTGATCTCACATCTGTTCTAGCTCAGCATGGCCTCTCCCAAAGACCTCTATCTTTCCCTTAGATGGTCCTGCATTTGCCGAGCCTCGGATGGTGAAAATCAGAATCGAAAAATTGTCATTTCAAAGTGCAAGTTGTGCAAAGAGGCAGAAGAAACTAGATCGTATATTCAGCCTGTGTAAGAAGATTGCACAGATGAAAAAGGGGAAACACAAAAGTTGAAAAAGTAGCCAAAACTGAGGTTAAAATATTGTGGGATTTCTGAATACAGAATACACTTTTAAAGCAACACCTCCCCCCCCCACCACCTTTAATGGCAAGTCGAAAAGAAGCAGCACGTAGCTGCCAAAGTTTAATTCTTGACACTGATAAAGTCTGACTCGTAACACACCAGATTTAACTGTGGCTGAAAAGAAAGTGTGGATAATAGATGTGACTAGTAGAATAAACATGGCAGTTCAACTTTAGAAAAACATGGGGGGTTCTTCTTGGCCAAGGCCATTTCTCTTGATATGCAGGAACTAAACAGTAGAGAGGGTTTTCTGAAAGTCCCTGATGCACTTGTACTTTTCAAGATTCAAACCCAGCTGGGAAAGAGGAAGGCAACCCAAACATTTGCCACTTCTGGAATGTTATCTAGAATCCATATTTTCTATCGTTTAATTCGCACATGTGACCAATGTCTTTTATGGTTCAATCACTTGCTTTCTGACTGATGAATGCATCAAATCTATCATTTATTTCTGTACCCTATAAAAAAACTCGATCTCCCCCCAAATAAGGGCTTTCTGCTTCCGCGAGTCGCGATCCCGGTTTCCCAAGGCCCGCGGCCCCTCCCCCCTCTCATTTAGGGATCCGGCTCGGCTCCCGACTGGGGGCTGGAAGGCCTGCCCCCCCCGCAGAGCCCCCCTCCCCATGGAGGCACCCGGGGAAGCAGCGGGGGGAGAGTTCTTGGGGGGGCGGCGGCTCCGGCACGTGTCCCCCCGTTGCTCGGCAACCGTGGCGACGGTTGAGCAGCTGTGCCCGTCCTGCGGCCCGGAGGTGGCGGCGACCCGGCATGGTGAGGGGGAGAGGGAGAGGGGACGGGGCGGCCGGGCGGCCGGCCGGGGGTCGAGGCGAGCTGATGCGCGGCTCTCCCTCCCGCAGGACCCGGCGGCGGAGAAGGAGGAGGCAGCGGCGGCGGGGGCGCCGTCGGGGCCGGAGGAGCCGCCGGTGCAGCTGAACGTGGGCGGCTGGGCCTTCGCGGTGCCGCGGAGCAAGTTGGCGCCGTTCCCGGAGTCGCTGCTGGGCCGGGCGGTGGCGGGGGCGGCGGGGCAGCGGCTGTTCCTGGACCGCGACGGCTACGCCTTCCGCCACGTCCACTACTTCCTGCACACGGCGCGGCTGTCGGGCGGCAGCGGGCTGGAGCTGCCGCTCCTCTACGAGCAGGCCGGGCTGCTGGGCCTGGCGCCGCTGCTGCAGGTGCCCGGGGGACCCCCCTCCCCCGCCCCCGCCCCCCGCCCCCACCGCTCCCCCCTGACGCGCCTCTCCCGGCAGAGCCTGGACAACCTGAAGGAGGGCAAGCACAACCTGCGCGTCCGGCCCGCCGACATCCCCGTGGCCGAGCGAGCCTCGCTCAACTACTGGCGGACGCGCAAGTGCATCAGCCGGCCGGGCGCCGCCGCCGCCGCCGCCGCCGAGGGCGCGCTCAGGAGCCCCGCCTGCTCCGGTGAGGGGCGGGGGAGCCGGGGGGAGCCGGGGGGGGTGCCCGAGCTGCGCCGCGACGGCCCTCCTGCCTGCCTCCCTCCGCCGCAGGGTCGCAGGAGCAGGCGCCGCTGGGGCTGCTGGACACGCCGCTGCTGGAGGCGGAGGCGGAGGTGCGCTACTGCTTCCTGCCGCTGCGCCTGGTGGACCAGTTCCCGGCGCTGGTCACCGACGACAACCTGCTCTGGCTGGCCGACGGCGCGGCGCTGATCGAGGTGGAGAGCGGAGAGTTCCGCTTCATCGGTAAAGGGCGGGGAGGCTGAGGGGAGGCGGCCCGCGCCCACACGTCAACTCTCGCCCCGTTGCCTTGACGGCTCCTGCCTGCCCAGCGCAAAGCTTCCCTGGCTGCCGCCTTCGGCCTCTTCCCTGACATGAAGGGCTGGGAAGCCTAATGAGGAAATGGGGAAGAATCTTGCAGCTTGTCCTGCGTTGCCCTAGTTCCTTTCCCGGGAAAACCAGCAAGGCAAGAAAGGCCCTTTTGACCCGGGGCCCTGGAGCTGCCATTTTTCCGTTCCTTTAAAGAAAGTGTTGCTTGTACAAGAACAGCGGTTGTTGGAGCTTTGATAAAGGACGACGCTTGTATCTCAGGGTTGAAATGAGGGGTCTGAGCTTGGTTGTTTTCTTGTAGAGCTCACTGATGATGGACCTACAGTATTTGGGTAATGAAACGTCTGAAGAAAACAAGCAAGCTCAGAAGCATCAAGCAGCCCTCATATGCTGGCTTACCAAGCCTATAATTTGCATTGTTATCCTAGAATTATTGTTATAGTTATTAGCCTAGCCTATGTTTCAAATTCAAATTCTATTTCTTCCTATCAATTTTCTCTGTATTGTTTCCCATGTCCATCTCTTTCTGGCTGGCTGACTTGGTCCATCTGTTGCTTTGCTTTCCCCTAAAGTCACTTGAAATATATGTATATAGCATGAAATGTGATTGCAAAAATACCTTGCTAGATCTTCAGATTGTTTACTTTCTGGTGTGCATTTTTTTAAACAACTAGCTAATTTTCTTCGCTCAGAGAAGATTCTTTTGCCTGATAACTTCTCCAGCTTGGATTCTCTGGAAGCTGAAGCTGAAGCCTTGGGCATCCCCAAGGTCATAGAAGCCGTGAAGATCTTCAGGAATAACCCAGGTGTAGTTCTTACAACATTTTAAGTTCTGTGTTGACTGAGGTCAATGTAAAAGGGATTACTTGGGCTTTCTTTAATTACAGAGTGTGAGTAATGATAACTTGGTTGTATTCATTAGGAAATTGTACAGAATATAACCTGTACAGTAATACACAGTGCTTTTTTTTGTAAAAAAAAAAAAAAAAAAGTGCCGGAACTCATGCACAGCTCTGGCTCCAGTCGAAAACCCTTTACGGAGCCGGGGGGGGGGGAGGGGGGAGAGAAGAAACCGCTTTAGGGAACTTCAGCTTAAAATATGTATTTTATGACTGTCCAACAATGCAAAAGCAGGTGGCCCTTGCACTCATCCCTCCTGTGCCCTGCCCTTGACTGGAGTCTGTCCTTCTGATTACAATAATTAATTGATTAGGAAACTTGGAGCATGTGGAATTTGGAGGCTCAGAAAGCAGGACTTGCAAAACGCTCTGAACTTCAACTCATTTCTGCTATTCTATTCTTAAAAAACTTTTGCCCCAAATCCAGAACGAAATGGGCACTTCCAAACCATTGAGCAAAGAAATCGAATGCTGTGGTGTTCCTGTGTTCTGAGTGAACCTTTTAAGAAATGCATTTGCTTGTGTTGCTAATACTGAGTTGCTGTTCTGCTTTGGTTTTAAAATGGAATGCAGCTCGGATCTTTACTTCAGCCAGATGATGGCACAGAGAAGCATAAAACACAGTCAGACATTTTAATGTCAATGTCTCCTTTGGGTGTTTTTCTTTAGGCTCAGGTTCCAGTGAAGCCTCTAAGTCTCCAGTACAGCAGCAGAGACTTCAGGACCCATCATTCCTCCTTCCTTTGTACCCAATGGTGCTGGGACTCCTAGTCAAGTACCCTGACTCTGCTCTGGGGCAGCTCCACATGGAGAGCACTCTGGATGGGAACAAGCTCTACATATCAGGGAATGGAGTTCTTTTTCAGCATGTCATGTATGTCCCTTGAGAAGTTTGGTTATGCTTGTTTCTAGTTTCTGACGAAGACACTTGAGATGTGAATGCAAACACAACTTTCCGTTATAGCATAACAGTGTGAAGGAAGCGCTCTCCAGGCAGCTCCAAGGGATGGTACCAGAATAATTCTTATTTTACAATTGGAAAATTCTCAGCTTAGATTGCATGTCCCTGCTCCTATTTATTACCACCTGGGTCATCCAGTCAATTAGTATTTATGGCCTTTGCATTTTCTTGCAGCCATTCCCAGGATGGGACAATGAGGGATAAAGCAGGTCTGTGGCCAGGAATCTCCAGACCATCAGCTAGGATGAGGGTTTCCCAAAGGTTGGATAGATTGTCCAATATGATCTGCACCTGCCGACAAAGGATGTCACGTCTCATGTTGGAAGAGGGGCCATCTTCCTCCTGACGTGGGCATCAGTATTAGATTCTGGAGTAGTTTGGGGGAGTCCTGTAGAGAGGGCAGGACGGGTCAGTCCAGATGTGACAAAGTTTGGTTCCTGGCTGGGTCTCCTTGGGATGTGAGTGGGAGCAAATAGAGTTCTGTTCTGCAAGGTCCATGAAAGGAATGCAGGAGGGGCCAGGAGGAGCTGTAGCAGCGGACAAACCACCTTAGGCTGAGAGCTGAGAGCAGTGAGCAGCAATCGGTTGTTTTTTCTTCTGGATCCGTTTTCTAGCTGGCTGCTCCCAGGACCTGCATGGATCCCATAGAGTGGTTTTAACCTCTTTGAGGGGTACGGATTTCAATCTCGTCCTGGGGTGCCTCTGTCAGATGGAACTGAGTAGGCTGAGCTTATCATGGGAGTAACCAGTGTAGAGAGTGCGTTTTGTGGTGCCCTCTAATGAGTAAGTGTAGCATTTGGTGGTCCCTTTAAGGCCACTGGATGGTCTTATGGGAATGTCAGTCAATTGCCTTGATTGATAGTCAACCTAACCTAATCATGGAACTACCAAGGACACCCCCCCCCCCAGAAAACACTGTACATATATAGGGACAAAGCCCACACTCCCTTGCACTGATGTTGCTATCTAGTTGGGTAATGAAACGTCTGCAAGCAAACCGTGAAGCTCCAAGGACCCCACAGTTCCACCCTCAGCTACATAGCAGTCCTGAACTCTTCTATTGGGACTTCTTTGGTCCTAAATTTTGCTTTCTACATTTTATTATTTAAACAGCCAAGGCCTGGCTTCTGCATGGAGCCAGACAATGTTTTGACCTTATGATACCGAAGCTTCGGTTTCTAACTGTTCAATATTTTATGTAATAAAGTGTAGGTACAGTAATAACAGTATATCTTAAGCAAGGTTTAATGGCAAATTAATATGCATATGATGAGGAGGATCCGTATCGTTGTTTTAAAGTAGAGTGTGAGTAAATTTGATATATATATGAAGAAGAAAACCGGTTGGTAAAAAGTCCGTATAAAGATGAAAGAATGAAAAGAAATAATCCAATAGCTGCCTTAAATAGGAATGTTAAAAATATCTACATTTCTGGCAAGTTTTTCTCTTTTTCTATGCAAAGGAATTGGTTAGGAACTTGCAGACTTCCACTTACACGAAATATGTCTGAACTTCCACACCTTTGCACCTATTTGGATCAAATGGATCTCATCTATGAGCCAATGAAGGACGCTTTAAAAAGATTTCTAAACCCGAAGACGCCCACAGACTCCCTGGTAAAAAGTAAGTCGTGCCTCCCTTCAGATTTATTATGCACGGGTAGCTCTGTTGTGGGAGTCATTCATAGGTTAAAGATCTGGGTAAGGAAAAAACATCCCTGCAAAAAAGGCTGTGGCAAACGCCTTCCGTGTTGTTGCAGAACAGAGGTGAGATGGATGCGTTGTAATAGTCATCGGGGGCCAAGCTGAACTTGAAGGATGAATATATGATAGAATGATTTATTTTCTCTTAGTGGGAGAAGAAAATTAAAAAATTGCTTAGGCCTTTTTTAAAGACTGTTATCAAGCTGTCCGCCTAGGTGCATTTACTTGGAAGGGAGTGCCATTGACCTGAATGGCTTTCTTCATTGGACGCACTGAAATTGTCCAGTCATATTTTAGGTTAATGTATTGTACAGATTCAGCTCATATACTTAGTTGTTGATCCATACAACATAGTTTATTCCCTCATAAAATGATCTAGCATATAGGCCAAGGGATCTCTGGCTTGGTAATGTGAAGTGGGTCTTAGAATAGTTATAGATTGCAAAATGGTTTGAGCCAGTAATGATATTTCTCTTATTTCCTTCCCTGATCCAATTATTTATAAGGAAATTGTGTAGTTCAGGTGGCTGGGCATATTTAATTCCTTCATGAATCCATTCCTTGTGTTGCAAAAAGTGGATCTTCTGTCATTTGGATTGTGTTTTGTAGATGCAGAGTGGGCAGCAGAAATAACAGCTTTTTCCCTACATCATATTGTCAAAGTCTATGTAGGAAGCCACTGGTATGCCACCTATTTGCAAACATTATTAAAGGTATAATTATTAAGTATGTTTATGTTGCTCTAGAGTGGCCAATATTTAGGCTGCTTGTTCTAAAGAGATATAAAGAAAGCATGTTGTGTAACTAAGCTCAGAACACATATGGCAGATTGCACAGAGTACTTGAAAATTGACCTCTCGTGATTTTCATTGTGCTTTTTGTTGTGCGTCTCCTGATGAAATGCAGGCTGGGATGTGTGAGAGAGTTCCAGTGTCATCCATTTCCTTTCCTGAATGCTGGTGACTGTGGGAAACTGCCTTACAGAGATCATCCTCGCATCCCTCTAACCGCTGCACAAACAAGCCCTGGAATTCTTCTTGTATATCCTGTCCTCATGATATGGCCTTTGTCCTGTCCCCAGCCCAGACTTGAGCCAGCTTAAAGTCCAGGGATTTCTCCTCGTCCAACAGAGTTTTCATCATGGGCCCCACCTTCAGCAATGTGGCTGGCCATGCAGTGGGCTCATCTACCTGCCTCTCACTGACCTCTTCCGCCTTCCACAGCCATTTGGGCTTGGAGTGCAGGAAGGACCAGGCAGCGGGTTTCTGTGGAAGCATCTCCAGGCAAAAAGTTTGGCTGGAGGTCCTAAAGGGCTTGGCGGTCACGAGGAGGCTTTCTGAAAACCCAGGTGCAGCGGAACGAAAGAGCTGGAGTTTGCCAGCTGGGTGATGCCAGTTTCTCCGCAAGGAGTGCCTGCAGGTTTTTTGTTTTCTTTTTTTGCTGACAGCGAACTAGACTTATCTATTGCTTTCAGGACTTAGAGCCATTTTGTCTCCTTTACAAGAGATTTGGGGTTACTTGCCACTTGCTGCTTGGATTGCCATTCTGTTATACTAGTGGTGGAAGGTTCTCCCTTTTTTTGGGGCTCTGCTCCCCCCTTCACCCTCCTTCCATCCTGACTGGATGAAGTGGGAAGGAAAGTCCATGATGTTCCCTCCTTAACATGCTTGACCTGTGAGTTGGGCAACTTGAGAGAAGGCTCTGCCCAAACCTGCCTAGCCCTGTCCTTCCCCCTTTTAAGGAGAGCAATTGATTGGCACTTTTCCTGCTGGCAGGGAATTCTCAGAGGGAGGGGAAACAAAGCCACAAATGGCTGCCTTTCATTGGTCCTCTATTATAGGGGTCCCCAACCCCAGGCCGTGGATTGGTACCATTCCACGGCCTGTCAGGAATTGGGCCATGCAAGCAGTACAGGAGCGAGTAAAGCTTCATCTGTGCAGGCACAGGAACTAGGAGGTTGCGTGCAAAACCAATCACCCCCCACCAGCCGGTGGAAAAGGTTTCCTGCAAAAGGTTTCCTGCTGCTCTATTATAAATGGGAAGGCCCTGTCTTCCTCCTCCTAGCCTTGGGAGTGAGGCTGGGCAGGACTTGGAGGGTGAACTTGAGCCAGTCTTGTGTCAGTGGCTCTTCGGCTGGTGGGTCCCATTCCAGAGGGACTGCCTGGCAGGGTCCTGAGTCTCTCTTGGAAGATAGTAGCTTGGAGGACAGTAATTCCAGTCCATATTTCTTCCAGCTTTTAGAGCTATTTACTAATGTAGCATGATGGCACAGGATTTGGGCATTTTGCTTGAGATTGTGACGTTTTAAAATTATTTTATCTGAGACTAGGGGAACCAAGGAAGCTCTGAGTCCCTTAGTACAGGCAGTACTCGAGATACGACAGACACCCCAAAACTACATACTGTATGAGCCTGTTTCAAAGTTACAATGGCCCCCATGGTTATTTGCCCTTACGACCGACCCTAGGAATGCTGTAGCACCCCCGCCTCTCTTGCCCCCCGCATCCCACCCTGGATAGGACCTTGCAGCACATTGGGTCTGCTTCCCAGGCCTCCTGGAGGAGGCCGCCATTTTCAGCGCTCCAGCAATTCCTTCTGGAAATGGCAGGCTGCTTTCAGAGCTTTCTGCCCCAATGAGCCTGGCCCTTGTTTTGCCCCAGAAAGACAGGGGTACCTGGGCAGGAGGATGGGCAGTGGCAGAACCAGGACAGGCAGGTCCACCCTGTGTTTTCCTTTTCCTTTGTTTCTCGCTGGCAAGATCGCCAACTGCACAGCAGACACGTCTGCGAGCCCCCTGGGGATAGAAAGTGGAGCATGGGGTATCCTGGGGTGGGGGAGGCCTTGGGGAGCCCGAGGCAGGTGGGCTTGTGCCTGCATTAGGCCTCCCAGGATCTCCCCCACCTCTGAGCTCCACATAATGACCCACATGTTCGTTTAAGGAATGCATTGGGGAGAGCGGGGATGGCTGGTTGTTACCTGATGTAGTTCATTTAATGTTGTCCCAATTTTCGGCCCTAATGGGCAGGCTTCATTACAGTCCTAACTTGAAGATTACCTGTACTACATTGGGCTGCTGTGGCATTGTGGTTTTAGTCTTTGAAGATTAACCAAATTGATAAAAGCATTTTTTTCCATGACCCGAAACTCAGGATAATCAATGTATCTGATTTTTTTACAAAATACACATGCCACGGTAAAAATGTGCAAAAGACATTTTTACTGCAGCAAATTACGATGACCGCTTTCCTTCTGGAACTGTGGGATAAAGCAAGTGCTTTGCAAGGTTGAGGAACTTGGGCCATCTGCAGGCCAGGCAAAGTCCACACCGTATGTTGATTTCATGTTAACAACGCCAGTCCCTTGTGGTCCCCTTTGCACCTGATATTATTCTGTCATGGTCTGCAGTAAACTGTCCAGTTCTTTAGAATACAAATCTGTTAGCTATAGCCAGGGTCTTTTTGATAAGAAAAATAGTCTTTCCAGTTTGAGAGAAAGCTTATGGAAAGAGCTGATTGGAAATCTCTTTCTTCCTTTTAGTTTCCAGAGTTGTTGTCAAATTGCAAAAAGGTATATTGGATTGCTTATGGCCAGAGTCTCCTCATTCATGGAGATGGAAAAATGTTTCGACATGTTCTCAACTTCTTAAGACTTGGCAAGTTGTACTTACCATCTGAATTTAAGTACGTTAATTACTATTTGATGCATATTATCTCTGGGATAGTTAAAGAGCAGTTATACCTTAAGACAGAGATGGAAGTGCTCAGTGTACCGAATGGCTGCATCTCTCAACCATGTTCTTTGTAGAATAAGGCTTTAATTATTTCCTCCCCAAAGTTCTATTTTCTCTATAACTGTAGCAATTTGTGTTTGCCAACTTCTCTTAGGTTGTTCCGGTTTCATTATGTCCCTATAGTGTTATTAAATGTTGCTAATTAACAATTTGCAGCAATGAATCAGGACAACAAAGCTAAACATTATTTCAGAAATATCACTAATGATGTAAAGGGAACGTAAAGTTTATTTCTCCCAAATCTTGGAAAGTTCATTTGTCTTGTGAAGGACTTTGCACTTGGGCCCAGCCAGGGGGACTGAAGGGGCAGATGCTCTGGGCCCCAAAGAATAGCTGGAGCAGAGCAGGTATCCCCTTGCAGTAGAAGAAGGAGCAGCTGAACTGAAGGCCATCTTATGCTTGGACCAGGCCTCCCTCCTGCCGCCCAATTCCATCATGACTCTGGGTAGCTCGTACTTAAAATGAAAAAACCACTGTCAAGTCCCCATAGATCCCTATAGGGACACTGCCATTCTGGCGGAAGGGGGGAACCCCGGGGGCTTCTCTATGATGTATTCATTTTGCTCTGTCCCTCGTTTGCTTTGATGTATCTTCCGGGGAACTGGGGGGAGGAGGGATGAGCCTGGGGCCATCTGCCTTGTCTCATCCCCGGAGAACCAAGGTCACAGCGCCTGAGAACAACTTATTATCACCTTCTAGGCTAGGAGTTCCCACAACATCTTCGCACCTCTGGATTGGCTGTCTATGGACTGGGCACTTGGGAGGGATTTTGAGCAATGGGGTTTAACCTAACGCTTTTGTGCTGGAACTTTAGATCCTGCTGGTTTTCTCTGCAGTCATTTTCTCTCAATAAAAGATCCTTTTGAAATGCTGCCTGCTTCAAGGGTTCTACTTCCTTGAGGGAATAGCTGAGGTGGGACCTTACATTAGGCAGGATCTGCAAAGAGCAGCACCAGCCCTACCATGAAGACCATGCACACCATGTCCAACCAAGGCAGGAAGCATGAAGAAGCTGAGTGCTGGGGGGAAACCTCCTCCAGGCTCCACCAGCGGATGGACGGAAGAAGCTGCCGCCCTAGAGGACTCCTTGAAACCAAGATGGTCCGCCGGCGTAGGGAAGGAGGATTGAGAAGGAAGGACCAAGGAGGTCACCCTCAGCCGGGGCAGCCGACAGCAATGACTGCGAACTGCCTCCGACCACCTCATGAAGCGAGCAATGTGCTTCATGATGGAAGCTTTCCAGAGCGTGAAGACGTGAGAGACCATTGCCCGAATGGAGAGGGATGATGGACAGCATGAGGAAGCAGCCAGTGGTAGAGGGGGATCCCCAACCCCAGAGACAGCCGCGGGCACTACTGAATCCGTGGAAAGAGTGACAACCATCCCAGCCAGCATTCCCCAAAGGGACCCTGGAGGGGGAGCCGATCAGCAGGAACGGAAGGCACACACACGCCTTGGAATTAAATTCAATGGGGATCCTCAGCAATAGGGATTTTTCCTAAATGCAAGAGTACAGGCGCGCCATCCCCACTGAGGGGGCTAGGGTCAGGGTCATCACCCTGGTCCTGGAAGAGGCCACTGCCCGATGGATGGTAACCCTCCACAATGCTAACACCCCGGAACTGCGAAACTTCAATTGTTTCATGACGGCGCTGAGGCTGAGCTTCAAGGACCTCCTGGCCCATCAGAAAGCCAGAGATTGCATCAAGAGAAGTGGCAGCTGCTTCAAAACTGAGCTCTTGCAAAGCATACCCTGAGAATACCATGACCTGGTCCATGTATTTAGTGAGAGAGGTTCAGAAAAACTTCCCACCCCACGGACTGTGCCATCGAGATTGTCCTTGGAGCCAAGCTACCAAAACCAAAATTGTATTCCATGACCCCAAGGGAGTTAGACGAACTGCGCAAGTTCATAAGACAAAAAGTTGGCCCGAGGCTTCACTCAACCGGCCAGACCCAGGATGGCTGCCCGGTTCTGTTCCAAGAGAAGAAAGATGGGTCTCTTCGTCTCTGTGTTGATTATAGGGGTCTTAATGCTGTGTGCGTGGAAAATGTGTACCCCCTCCCCCTCGTGAAGGACACGCTGGCCCACCTTTCAAAGAGCAAAATGTTTTCTAAACTGGATTTACAGGAGGCGTACTACAGGGTCAGAATTAAGGAAGGGGAGAAATGGAAAATGGCTTTTAACTGCCCCCTGGGGTGCTCCCAATTTAAAGTACTCCCCTTTGGGCTACAAGGGGCTCCCGCAATGTTCATGCAGCTGATAAATGAAGTGCTCCATGAGCACCTATATAAAGGTGTTTTGGTGTATCTTTTTAAAAATATTTTTATTAATTTTTTATAATCAAAGTGCTTAATATTTTATCAGCAACATATTGTCTGGGTTCCAACATTTAATTTACTAATACATATTAAGTTCCTTTCTCTCTACCTCGTTTTTCTAGCCAATGATAAAAGGTATCCCATGTTCTAAAATAAACTGAATCTTCTTTCTCTTTCAATTTCAATGTCAATCTATCCATTTCTTCACACTCTAAGATTTTTTAAATTAACTCTTCCTCCGTTGGTAAATCTTCAATTTTCCAATGTTGAGCGAACACAATTCTTGCTGCAGTTAATATATGTAAAATTAGATATATACACTCTTTCTCATAATTTCCTACAATTATGCCTAACAAAAATTATTCTGGCTTAAAATCTATATGTTTTCTAATCATTTTCTCTACCCATGTATGGATTCTTAACCAAAATATATGATTGATATATTTTAAACATTTTTGCTAACCTCACCAGTGTTAAATGCCATCTATAAGACATTTTATATAAATTTTCTTTGTACGCTACCGCTTTTGTTATTTTAGAATTTCTTTCCCAAAGGCCTTGCCAGTTTTCTAGTTCTATGTTATGTCCAAAATTCTTTGCCGATGTTATCATTGTTTCTTTAACTTGTTCCTCTTTCATCTTTAAACTTCGCATATATTTATAAAGTTTCTTAATCAATTTTTCGTCTAATGTCAGTAATATCTTATCAAATTCTGTCTGTTCTTTATAAAATCCAGATGTTTTAACATCTTTTTCATATCTCGTTTGAATTTGCAGATATGGCCACCATGATAGGTCAATACCCTATTCTTCTAGTTCTTGTCTATGTTTTAATTTTCCTTCATTATTCAAAATATCTTTATAAGTCACAATTTTCTCATAGTTTATTAAGTTTGGGTGAACAAACGCTTCCATTGTTGAAAACCTTTCACTTTAGAGCTTAATTGATCGTACAAGTTAATTAAATAGATTTTGTTTCATCTTGGAAACAAAAGAAGAAGGATGTTCTTTTCACGCGTTTAACTACTGATAGCAACTTCCACCTCCCCCCACACACATCCTGCTCTCTTCCTCCCCATCTTTAGTTATAACTTATATTTTACGTAATTTTCATATGGTTTTATATATTTATTCATATATTTATGGTTTCATTTTAATTTAAGCTGTCCAGAATTGCCTGGTGGGTGGCAAACAAATTTAATAAATAAAAATAATAATAAACAGAATTGCACAGTGTGTAGTTACGAACCTCTGCCGACTCCAGGACCAGCATGTTTTTCATGCCAGTTTGGTCTGTGAGCTGGGGAGTCTTAGATTCAAAGGGTGGTTAATCCCACTGTACTTGTCCCTGGTCAGTCTCTGCCATGGCTTTGTTTGGGCACCAGGCAATGCTTGGGAGACCCTCTCAAAGAATCAAATGGCTTTGTAGGATGAGAAGTTGGAACTTCAACATGTTCTCTATAATGCTCAGCTACGGTAAAATCATCATTGTAATTATTGTTTTTCATTTATTTAAATTTACCAGTGGTTAATGGGGAATCTCAGTTCAGTTGATTTGAAATGATTTGCTTTTTCACCCCATGACAGGGAATGGTCACTTTTGTGCCAAGAAGTGATCGAGTACCAGATCCCTTCTCTACTGGAGGCTCTATATCAGTATGACATGTACAGGTATTTCTGTCTTCTGCTTGATTCTCATTTGCTGTCAGCATAAATAAAATTCAATGTAGTACAGGTAGTCATTGACTTACAACCACAATTGAGGCCAAAATTTCTGTTGCTAAGCAAGACAGTTGTTAAGAGAGTTTTTCCCCATTTTACAACCTTTCTTGCTACAGTTCTTAAGCAAATCCCTGAAGTTGTTAAGTTAGTAATACAGTTGTTAAGTGAATCTGGCTTCCCCATTGACTTTGCTCATCAGAAGGTTGCAAAAGTGACCCCAGGACGCCGCGACCGTCATAAATGTATGCCAGTTGCCAAGCATCTGAATATTAATCACACAACCGTGGGGATGCTGCAACAGTCCTAAGTGTGAAAAACAGTCATGAGTCTTTTTTTCAGCAGTGTTGCAACTGCTAATGGTCACTAAATGAATAGTTATAAGTTGAGGACGACCTCTTGCAGGCGCTCCATCACTGGAGGTTTTTAAGAAGAGACTGGACAGCCACCTACCTGAAATGGTATAGGGTCTCCTGCTTGAGCAGGGGGCTGGACTAGAAGACCTCCAAGGTCCCTTCCAGAGCTGATTGATTGATTGATTAACCTCTTATCAGTCATCAGACAGGGCCAGAATACTATAGTAGGAAGCAGGAGCTCTCAGTGAAGAAGAACAAAAAATGAGGGGAGAAGTGCAGAAACCCAAGTGCCCCCCCAGAGGAAAGGCTGGGCTTTCTCACAGAAGCCCTTCCCTTTGGAATGCAGAATCCCGAGGGGGGGGGAGTTTTAAGCCACCGGGGTGGGGTGAGAGGACATTTGAACAAGATGCAAAAGTCGGTTAGCTTGTGCTTTGGCCAAGAAATTAGGGTCAGTTGCTTCTCAAAATCTTTTTCTCTTGCCCCTTAGGAAAAAGAAAAAAAATATTCACATAGCTGTTCTTGACTTCTAACTCTTAATAGGAGAATTTTAACAATGACCAATATTATTGAGGCATAGAAAGTGTTTCCTAAAAAAGATGTAAAATGTTTGTGTTCCAGATTATGGCTGCAACAGAAGGAAGTTCAACATGTAGTTTATCCGGTTAGAAACCTTGAGTCTCCAATATCAGAGAAGGATACTGGATCCAACAAAGTCCTTCGAGATGTAATGTTATTTTTTATTATTACTATTGTTATGATTGGTCGCATAGTCATCCAGGTGTTTGGATTTGGCATTTTTATCCACTGTTGAGCTGTTCCAAGTCAAGCTGCCTTTTGCAATTGACTGGTGGGGATTTTGTCAATGCTGTTATATTCAAGTGGTGCTCCATATTTTTGAGATTGCACCCAAGGAGCCTCTGACTGTTGGTACTACCTTTGCTTTCTTTTGCCACAGTCGTTCCATTTCTATTTGCAGGTCTTTGTATTTTGTGATTTCCCCCCCAGCTCTTTCTATTTTATTCTGCTGTTATTACCATCATGCTGGTTTTCTTCTTTCTCATTTTTGAGCACTGCAGGAAAAAAAATACCCTTCCAATGTAGATTGAAAGAATCTGCCACTTTAAATACTTTAAGGTCAAAACAAAAGTTAATGCCAGGCTCAGAAAAGAAAGGGAGAGGGAAGGTTTTTTTTCTAATCAAACCATAGCAGTATAATGGACAGCAAGAAAGAGCAAGTTTCTACACTTAATAATAATAATAATAATAATAATAATAATAATAATAATAATAATAATAATAATAATTAATAATAATAATAATAATTAATAATAAAGTTGGAAGGGACCTTGGAGGTCATCTAGTCCAACCCCCTGCTCAGGCAGGAAACCCTATACCTTTTCGGACAAATGGCTGTCCAGTCTCTTCTTAAAAACTTCCAGTGTTGGAGCATTCACCGCTTCTGGAGGCAGGTTGTTCCACTGTTAATTGTTCTAACTGTCAGGAAGTTTCTCCTTAGTTCTAGGTTGCTTCTCTCCTTGATCAGTTTCCATCCGTTGCTTCTTGTCCTGCCTTCAGGCGCTTTGGAGAATAGCTTGACTCCCTCTTCTTTGGGCAGCCCCTGAGATATTGGAACACTGCTGCTATCATGTCCCCCCTCGTACTTCTCTTCATTAAACTAGACATACCCAATTCCAGCAGCCGTTCCTTATATGTTTAGCCTCCAGTCCCCTAATCATCTTTGTTGCTCTTCTCTGCACTCTTTCTAGAGTCTCAACATCTTTTTTACATCGTGGTGACCAAAACTGGATGCAGTATTCCAAGTGTGGCCTTACCAAGTGGTATTAATACTTCACGTGATCTTGATTCTATCCCTCTGTTAATGCAGCCTAGCACTGTGTTGGCTTTTTTGGCAGCTGCAGCACACTGCTGGCTCATATTTAAGTGATTGTCCACTAGGACTCCGAAATCCCTCTCACAGTTACTACTATTGAGCAAGGTACCCCCTATACTATACCTGTACATTTGGTTTTTCTTGCCTAAATGTAGAACCTTACTTTTTCCACCATTGAACTTCATTTTGTTAGATAGCGCCCAGTGTTCAAGTCTGTCCAGATCCTCCTGTATCTTAAGCCTGTCTTCTGGAATGTTGGCTATTCCTGCCAGCTTGGTGTCGTCTGCAAATTTGATGAGTTCCCCATCTATCCCCTCGTCCAAATCGTTGATGAAGATGTTGAAGAGCACTGGGCCCAGAACAGAGCCCTGGGGCACCCCACTACACACTTCCCTCCATGTAGATGTGGTTCCATCGAGGACCACACGCCGAGTACGGCCGGTCAGCCAGCTACGAATCCATCTGGTGGTGATGCTGTCTAACCCACATTTTTCTATCTTATCATACTGAAGTGCAAGTAAATTATATCCACAGCATTCCTCTGATCCACTAATTTTGTCACTTGGTCAAAGAATGCAATAAGATTTGTCTGCTTTAATAATATTCATGTATAGGGGATCCTCAACTTAAGACAAGCCTTTTAACCACTGTTCTGAGTTACTACGGCCTCTGAGTGGGGGCTTTATGACCCCTGCAGCATTTCCAGCTGTGGTAAACTCTCACATCACCCTGTGGTCATGTGACTACATTTCAGGCGCTTGGCAACTGGCTCGCCTTTATGACCAATTCAGCATCCCGCTGTCACGTGACCACATTTTGCAATGTTTCTTCTTGTCTTCTGGTGTTTTTTGATGGTTTCTGGCAAAAAAACACCCATTCAGAAGAATGGGTTTGCTTAACAACTGTGGTGATTTGCTTAATGACCATAATGAAAAAGGTAAAAAAAAAAACAGGTTCAGTCATGTGGCACCTCAACTTAGACCGGATTTCCATTTGTAATTGTGGTTATAAATTGAGGACTACCTATATGGCCTTTCAGTGTTGGTTTTCCCTTTCTTATTGGAGCAACATTGCTGCTTTTAGCTCTATTTGATTATTTTATCTTATAACTACAAATTCTATAAAGTGTTATTTTTTTGCTCTAGTGGTTAATTCAGAATATAATAAAATATTATACCAGTGCAAGCCTATGGAGTCCAACTTCCTTGGTTTATAGAACTGCAAAATATCTCTACCACCATCTACTTCTGTTTGTGGCTCCAGGTATATTTATAGAGGCCTAGAAATGGATGGTTTACATTGGAAAAAAGGGATTCTCTGATGGCAGATACACTCAGCAGAAATCATCTTTGGATTTGTGTAGGGAAGAAAGTATCATTTTTCAATTTTTTCTTCAATTTTAGGAGGACCATCCAAACCTAATTTATTTTTACTTTCCATCTCCTGTCAGTAGGTTTCTTACTTGGAGGGTTGATCCAGCTGAAAAAGTCTAGATGTGGTTTAATACAATTAATACATTTGTCAACGTTGTGACAAACTGAACTGAAGCCATTTTTCATTTTGTCTTCGTTGCCACATTTTAGTTTAGAGACTTTAGATGAAGGAGGGGGAGGGAGGATGTTAAGTTTCTCAGTTAGCAATAACAATACTTCTGCGTGAGAATCAAGGTCAGTCCTGATAAGAGTTTTGGCGGGCTGAAAAGCTGGGAGGAGAGCCGCATTTTGAAATAATTGGTGAATGTGATTTATGAGAGCAATTTGGGATGGGAATTGCAACTTGTTACTTTGTAGCCTGAGGGAGGGGATTTTAGTCTTGGGTTCACCTTTGTATGTGCCGATATCTTGTTTCCTAAATAAAATGTTCTTTAAGGAAGAAATCCTTGCCTTGAAGTTCTTTTAAATGGTTTCATCTATCGGAACCATGACAACATTATTAATTATGCTTTAATGGATTTTTTTCTCTTCCCTTTTTGAAGCATCTGCATTTTGCTGATTTAGATCAGTGTGCCAATAACTGGAATATAACTAGAGAACCACAGTCTATGGAAGGGAGTGATAGAGAGAACACCAAATACACCAGCATTTCTCCCATTAAGGGAGCAAAGCGAAAACATCCCTGGGAAACATCCAAGTCCTCCGATGACTGGGGAAATGCCTGCCTTTTCCGACAGGAAGGAAACCCCCCCAAGAAAAGAGGAGCAAAAGGCAGCTTAACCAAACCCCTGGAGAACAGTGACCCCCCCATTCAGAAGCTCATTTCCCTTGTGCAAGGCTGGGATATGGCTCACTGCAGGTGCTGTGGGGCTCCCCAGGGACCAGGAACTGGTGAGGAATCCAAATGGAGAGCATTGTCTGGGAGGATCCCCCCTGCCAGCTGTTTCAGAATCTCCAGCTCTGAGCTCTCCAGCAATGAGGTGGCCATACAAGGAGCACCAGAAAATCTGTCCAAGGCTGAACTGTGCAAGCAGGGACCTCTGCCCCCCCAGGGCTGGCTGGCAAAGGCGGATGAGCCAAGCAATCTGGAGGAGGTGCCCTCCTCAGGGAAAAGTGCCAGCTCTCAGGAACAGAGTGGCCAGAAAGAAAAGGGTAAGTGGAACTCTTTCACTTGCTGCTTGTGAATGATTTCCGGGTTTGATTGGGAATAAGGGACTGCTCTCCATGGCTGATTTATCCTAGAAATCGGATTCCTTAGAAATTGTAGTTAGAGCTTGGAAACATTTGTTTTCTCCCTGAACCTTGTATTTTTAATTGTAACCTGTTCAGGAGGAGGCTTGGTGACCAACTTCTTGATAAGTTAGTCATGATCCTTGTAGTAGTCCCGAAGATGCTTTTTCAAGAGGCAACTGGACTTTCTTGTCTTTCTTTGAAGACATTTCGCTTCTCATCCAAGAAGCTTCTTCAGATCCTTGGAGTAATTAAAGCATTTGGTTTTTCTTGCCTAAACATAAAACCTTACTTTTCTCTCCACTGAATTGCACTTTCTTGGATAGGGCCCAGTGTTCAAGTCTGTCAAGATCCTTCTGAATCTTGAGTTTATCTTCTAAAGCAGGCATGTCAAAGTTGTGACGTCGCGCGACATATCACAACTTTTTCCCCATTGCCGGCAATGGGGTGGGTGCAGTTTCGCTGTGATGCATCCAGCCCGCGAGCCGGCAGTTTGACATCCCTGTTCTAAAGTGTTGGCTGTTCCTTCTAGCTTACTGTTGTCTGCAAATCTGATGAGTTCCCCTTCTGTCCCTTCATCTAAATTATTTATGAAGATGTTGAAGAGTACTGGGCCCTAGGCAGACCTTGAGAAACAGCAGTTCTGTGCCACATATTTCTATCTTATTGAGAAGAAGGCTTTGGTCTACTTCGTCAAATGCCTTTGAAGAGTACTGAGCCTAAGACAGAATCTTGGGGTACCTCACTGCATACTTCCCTCTTGTAGATGCAGTTCCATTAAGGACTACATGTTGAGTGCGGTTGGTCAGCCAGTTATGAATCCATCTAATGGTGATGCTATCTATCACACATTTTTCTATCTTATCAAATAGTAGGTTGTGGCCTACTTTATCAAGTGCCTTACTGAAGTCCAAGTATACTATGTCCACAGCATTTCGCTGGTCCACTAAAGTCCAAAGTCACTTTGTCAAAGAATGCAATAAGATTTGTCTGGCATGATCTGTTTTTGACAAAGCCATGTTGGCTTCTGGTAATAGCTTTGCTCATTTCTAGGTGTTTGCAGATCTGTTGCTTGATTAATTTTCCAGGATTTTCCCAGTTATTGAGGTCAGGTTGATTGGTCTGTAGTTTCCTGGATCCATTTTTTCCCCTTTTTTGAAGGTGGGAACTACATCAGCTCTTTTCCAGTCCTGGTTGTTCCCCGGTTCCAGGATCTGTGAAAAAATATGGTTCAGTGGTTCCACGATCACGTCTACCAATGCCTTCAGAACTCTAGGATGTAATCCATCTGGTCCTGCAATTTGAACTTATTCTAGACTGGACAGTGTTGTCTTACCATTTTCTTGCCTATTTTGACTTGTACAGTATTCTTAATTTGTCTTTTATGTTCTGTTTTTGGTAGGTTGGACTCTTTTTTCCTTTTGTGTAAAGAAAAATGCAAAGAATGAATTAAGCAATTCAACTTTGTCCCTGCTGCCTGTCATGTCCTTGCCATTTTCTCTCTTTAGTGGACCAATTGTTTCCTTGACTTTTTTCTTTTTTTTTTAACATGTTGAAAGAAAATTTTAAAAATTATTTTTGACATTTGTTAAAAGTCTTAGTTTATTCTGAGCCTTTGCTTTCCTGACTTCATCTTTGCAGATTCAGGCTATATGCTGGTATTCTGCTTTAGTTATATGTCCATCTTTCCTTTTTTTATACTTATCCTTTTTGTCTTTCAGTTTATCAGAGAGGTGCAATTATGCTAGTTTCATCTGGGGTTTCTTGTTTTTGTTTTTGACTAGTATTGTGCTAAATTGGGCTTTTATAATCTCATTTTTCCAGAATTTCACAAGCTTCTAGAGTTGTTTTTCCCTTTAAGATTTTTCTCCATGGAATCCTTTCCAAGCTCTAATTTTAATCAGCTTTCTTAGAGTCCAAGACACTAGCCTGACTTTGTTCTGTTGCTTATGTTGAATTCCAATATGATCTGGTCGCTCTCCCCCAATGTTCCCACAGCTTCCAAGCCCCTCTTATCATTTCATCTGCCAGAGAGAATTAAGTTCAATATAGCTGACCCTCTTCCCTCCTCTACCTTTAGGGAGACAAAGTTGTCTGCTACGTTGGTCAGGAATCTGTTTGACCTCCCACTTAGTGCAGTTTGTCTCCCAGGTGGTGTCAGGGTAATGAAAGTCCCCCATTATTATTGCAGTGTGCTTCCTGCAGGCCTTAGCTCACTGATTAGCAAAGGTTCATCCATTTCCTCTGGTTGGGTGGCCTGTAGTCTATACCTCTGGCAATGTCGTTCCTTTTTCCTTTTATATTAACCCAAATGCATTCTAGGAGGCTTTCATCCTTGTTTTTTGCATTTCTGTAGAGGTGTAGTGATTTTTTATATATAATGTTAACTCCACCTCTTTTGTTACATCTGTTTCTTTTGAAAATAATAATAATAATAATAATAATAATAATAATAATAATAATAATAATAATAATAATAATAATAATAATAATAATAATAATAATAATAATAATAATAATAATAATAATAATAATAATAAAGTTGGAAGGGACCTTAGAGGTCTTCTAGCCTCACCCCCTGCTCAGGCAGGAAACCCTATACCACAGGTCGGCAACCTGCGGCTCTGGAGCCGCATGTGGCTCTTTGCGCCTTCCCCTGCGGCTCCCAGCCTCCTCTGTCATTTGCAGAGAGAGACAGAGACAGAGCTTGCTTCTCTCTCTCTCTCTCTCTCTCTGTGTTTGTGTGTGTGTGTGTGTGTGTGTGCGTGTGTGTGTGAAAAAGAGAGTAGCCTCACCCTGTTCCAAAGAGCCGACAAGCTTACTGGGCGAAGCTCCTCCCTTTCCTGCGTCTCTGAAGGAAGTAGGAAGGGCAGGAGAGAGCTAGCTAGCCCAGCTATGTTGACTCAGGAATTCTGGGAGTTTAAGTCCATGAGTCATAAAAGAGCCGAGCTTGCCTACCCCTGAGCTTGTTGCAGAACAGCTTGAAGCCAGCTTGCCAGGTAAGCAGAAGATCGGAGACAGGGAGAGAGGGGGGGGGAGAGAGACAGAGAGAGAGACCCTTTTGACATCTAAAATGAAGATAACACTGCATATATCCTTTTT
The DNA here is from genome assembly GCA_023970755.1 of Azemiops feae. Lineage (NCBI taxonomy): Eukaryota > Metazoa > Chordata > Lepidosauria > Squamata > Viperidae > Azemiops > Azemiops feae. Next base: position 642,998 of record JALGBA010000315.1, read on the forward strand.
TATCTTTATTTTATATATATGTGTGTGTGTATGTGTGTATATATGTGTGTGTGTGTGTGTGTATATATGTGTGTGTGTGTATATGTGTGTGTGTGTGTATATATGTGTGTGTGTGTGTGTATGTATATATATATATATGTGTGTAGGTCTTTGGTAATTCGGGTTTTCTCCCGCGTAAAATTGGAAGTGTCTTGGCGACGTTTCGACGAAGTCTCATTCATCATCTTCAGGCTGGTGTCTTCGGCCTCGTGCTTCTAGGAGCAATTTGCTCCTAGAAGCACGAGGCCGAAGACACCAGCCTGAAGATGACGAATGAGACTTCGTCAAAACGTCGCCAAGACACTTCCAATTTTACGCGGGAGAAAACCCGAATTACCAAAGACCTACATACAAACACCCGTGAAAACCTCAGAAAACAAATATATATGTGTGTATATATATATGTGTGTGTATATGTGTGTATATATATGTTTGTGTGTGTATATATATATATATGTGTGTGTATATGTATGTATATATGTGTGTATATATATGTGTGTATGTATATATATGTGTGTGTATATATATGTGTGTGTGTGTATGTGTGTATATATGTGTGTATATGTGTGTGTGTGTGTGTATATGTGTGTGTATGTGTATGTATATGTGTGTGTATATGTGTGTATATATATATACACACATATATACACACACATATATATATACACACATACACACACACACACACACACATATATACCTATAATAAAGGTAAAAAAGGATATATGCAGTGTTATCTTCATTTTAGATATCAAAAGAGTTTTGCGGCTCCCAGTGTTTTGTTTTTGGTGGGAAACGGGTCCAAGTGGCTCTTTGAGTGTTTTGGGTTGCCTACCCCTGCCCTATACCATTTCAGACAAATGACTATCCAGTCTCTTCTTAAAAACTTCCAGTTTTGGAGCATCCACAGCTTCTGGAAGCAGAAGTTTAAATCCTTCTAGCAGTATGCTCCAGTCATGAGTTATATCCCACCAAGTTTGGGCAACAATGCCATATCTGCCCTCATATGCTAGGTGTCAGTTCCACCATGGCGGTGCCCTGCCATTCTGTTGGAGGGAAAGGGAGGAAGGTTTCTGGCATTTTTTGCATGCTTTCGCTTTTGCTGTAACCACTTGGAAATTTGGGAGGTGGTGTCAGGGCCCATTTCAAAACCTCATCCCAAGAAAGCAGGACTCTTGGAACAGTTTCTTTCCAAAAGGAACTTTTATTAGGAGAAGCTGATAGCAGGCATGATAGGCAAGATCTGAGGGTTTCCCGCTCAGATCAATAGGTTAAAGGAGTCCCAAGCAAACCCCACCCCATAGTTCATCCGGTCAGTTCGAATGGGCCAATCTCCAGGTGTTAGGTCCGCTGTGGGAAAGGAGCTGATAACGGGGTCCATTCCCATGCTTGTGAAGATGTTGTTGGGTCTTCGCACCTTCCCTTTCACAGCGAGAGATAAACCAGATGGCCGGAGGCACATTCCTTTCTCACCCCAAGGTAACATCAGGGGAGAGACAGTTCAAAGAGTCAGCATGTAGGAACAGTGGAAAGGATACATTGTAGTAAAGCAGAATAACATACCACAGAGCCTTCCTCCCTCCCCTTCAGGAGAATGGCAGAACCCTCAGAAAGAAAAGAATTAGGAAAGAGATTAGATGGATTTCCCCCCCCCCCCCAGGGAACAATGGGGGATTGTCTTTGGAGTATAAACAGACTTCTTCCCAACCAGTTCCCGCCTGGTTCCAAGGCCGTTGTGCCTGGAGAATGACCTGTTATCTACCCAGCACCTCAGCATTCTCATAACATCCCTATGGCATCATATTGGCTGCCAGTGGACTGGTCAGGTGGGGGGGGGGGGTTGGGAAAAACAAAAGAAGTGCTTTACACTTTGAGTGGGACCTTCAAATTCCACCTGACTTCTCTGCATCCACTCTCTCTCAGTAAAAGTTCTTTTGATTAACCTTAATGGAGTCAAGAGATTTACTTTCCTGAGGGACCAGCTGGGGCAGGTCTTTACATTAAGACTTCAAGCTCACCCTTTTAGTTCTTCATACTTTGGTGTTAATATATAGGCATTTGAGTCCTTTTTGACTGACCCTGTATTTGCTATCTACACCTCCTGTTTCTTGTCTGTATTCCCTTTCTTCCTTGCCCCTTGGTTGACAGCCATGAGGTTTATGCTTGGAATTACCTTCCAAATGTTTGCCTTCCTCCCCCTCCAGTTGTAGTTTAAAGCCCTTTGGATAAGGCGAGCCAGTTGGTTTCCAGAGATGTTCTTTCCAGTTATTGTGAGGTGTAGCCCATCCCCTGCCAGAAGCCCCTAGGAATTCGGTGTAGGAATTCGGAGTTCTCTCGATGGCACATCCCCTAAGCCAGTGGTTTATTTCCATGCTTCTGAGTTTCCTCATTGGACGGTTATTTTTTTGCAAATTGATTGGTGGCATATTCCACCTCCCCCCCCCCCGCTCTCTGGTCTCCACCCATACATCTTTTTGTTGTCATATTAATGTATTCTTGTTGTGTTCTTTTTCATTGTTTATTTCATTGTTCTACTATTTTACTTCTGTAATCTTTACACTCTTTTCACTTTTTCCTTTTTATTGTAGTAAGCCACCTAGAGTAGCTTTATGGCGAGATAGGTAACAAATAAATTTTACAAATAATAGATGAGATAGATAGATAGATAGATAGATAGATAGATAGATAGATAGATAGATAGATAGATAGATAGATAGATAGATAGATAGATAGATAGATAGATAGATAGATAGATAGATAGATAGATAGATAGATAGATAGATAGATAGATAGATAGATAGATAGATAGATCAAGGTTGTCATCAAAATCAAATTTTAAAGATGTAATATTAAAAAAAATGATCTTCAGTACTTAGAAAGTCAAAGATGATCTGTTGGAAAAAGTGATGTTGAGAAGGCAGAACCCAGAGATTCTGCATTTGTTTTCTCCCAGGAGGAAAATGAAACTCATCGTGGTTTCGTGTGGGGGGAGGAGAGAGATGGCTGCTTGATACAGACTAGGAGGGTGAGAGAGAATTTAACTAAAGAAACTGGGTTTGGTCTCCAAGGCAGAGGGATTGTCTCCCAGAGGATGACACAAGGTGCTGCACTCCAAAGCTGGTCTGCTCCAATGTCCCACTTGAAGACACACGGGTGGGCAACGGACGGTGCCTTGACGTGCGCCAGGGGCGTGGACCAAGTCCCGGGTGCGGTCATGGCCATCCGGTGGCTCCAGCTGATTTTCGGGTTTCCTTGGGGCTGCCCTGTCCTGCCCAGATCGCTTCACCTACCCTCGGTCCTCTTCTGGCTGCAGTGGGGACTGGCAGCCTTTCCTTCTTTTGCAAGTGGGAAGCTATCATCCAGTCAGCGTGCAGAGCATGTGCTGTAACAGTGACACCACCAGTTTCACAACTACAACTAAAAAACTCAATTCTTTGGGTTGCTGTGTATGTTTTTTAGGGTTTTGTTTCCCCGAGAGATCAGCTTGTAAGCCTAGTAAACAGTGGAACAAGAGGCCAAGGATACATGAAACTCAAACATTTTGCTGCCATCTTGTGAATGAATAATGATTGCATTGCAAAATAAATATATGAAAGAAGGGTGAATGGGTTGGAAGTAAGGTAAAGACCAAAAATTAATGGTTAGATGGAGTTGATGAGAGGGTCTGAAAGAGGAGTAAGAAGTTTAAAGAACAAAAGGCCCTGCACGAAACAACATGGAGACTCCGTAGGCATAAGGAAGGCTAGAGAAGAACAGAAAATTGTGTTCATATAATCTACATTTTACAGGAGTTTGTTTTCTCTCTACTCAAGCTTCTTACGGTTTCTCTATGCTTCACAAAATATCCTTGTCCCAAAAGGGAATAGCTTGATCGATATTTATGTCAACAATCATTTGGGTGCTCCTTCATTCAATTCCCACATGGCTTCTGACTGCAACATAAGGAAGCCCTGTGGTGGAAAAAGGACTTTTGTTTTCTGTTATTAAACTTTCCCTGAAGAGAATTTGAATTCATAAGAAGAAGCCTGCACCATTACCAGCTATTTCATTACAAAGCCTGTGTGTTTAATTTCACTCTTCTTGTTTTGAAAATGTCATAATTAATTCCCTTGTGGATTTCTACTAACCTTGTCTTCAGCTGCAGAAGATGTTACAGACAAACAGTTGTCCAAGCTTTTCTTGAAAACCTCCATCATGTCTGCATTATACTGATTAAATCATATTTACCACAGAGTTTAAGCTCTTCTTGGGTATTTAATTCTCATGTTTTAGACAACAACAAAGGCCAGTATGTTTTCTGGTTTTTCACTGAGCCTGTTTAAAGGACTAATTTCAATTACACACCTAGTGTGCAAGTCTTATTTGAAGTGTGCAAGTCTTATTTGAGATTGTGACTTCAGGATTTTTGTTTCCATCATCCTGTCTGTGTCAATTGTCTGACTAGCAAGCCCAACAAAAAATTTCCTCTAGGCGATTGAGTTCCAAAAGGTAAAGCTTTATTGGATAAACCATCTAGGAACTAAAGAAGTGAAACCAGCTCTGAGTTTTCCCGTGCGGAAGCTTGCTTAGTTAAACAATAGATTCCTGTTCCCCCACCCACCAGATGTTCACATTGCCACTGGCTGCCACAGTCCCAGGAGCTTTCCTAGCAATCGCTTCACGGATGCGCATACCAGGCATCCAGTAACATAGCTCTCTATGTCTTTGTTCATCTTAGGCCACTAGAACTGCTTCTTAGCCAGATTGTCGGACCCCTCCAATGTATTTGCCTTCATATTATTACTTGCCTATGTATTCTTTTTCAGGGTCTGCCATTCTGGTGGGAGGGAGGCTGCTTGCTTGGGGGGATGTATTTGTCTGGCTCTATTCTGTTTGTCTGGCTCTATTCTTTGAAACGTCCTCCCTCCGTGAGAAAGGAATGTGGCCTATATACATCTGCCTTATCTCCAGACAATGGAACCGTTGGGAAATGAAAGCAAGAGAGACCTTGAGATGGGCGCTAAAATCACCAGGTTCTCAAAACAACCCAGCACCTATGGATTGGCTGGATTTCAACTGGACAGTTGGACACTGGGGGGAGGAGTCTTGAATGGGCATTTTGATGTAACCTTTTGCGCGCCAATTTTTCAGACCTTGCTTTTGCTATCACTAACTCTCAATAAAAGTTCCTTTTGAAACAATGCCTGTTTCAAGAGTTCTGTTTTCTTGGAAGATCTAGATGAGGCAATCCCTTACATAAAGCAAGATCTGCAAATCTGCCCTACTGTGGGGGACCCATGCACGATATGTTTCTGCATGACAGCAAAATGGGAGAAGCCGGGACTGAAGATTGGAGTGAGTTGGCTACCTAGGCCTATCCTGAAGATGGCTGGAGGAAGCTTCTGCCCTGCAAGACTCCATGAAACCGAGATGGTTGCTCAGTGTCAGGAAGAAAGAGGACTGGGAAGAAAGGGCCCAAAGGGTAACCTTTACTCGGGGAGGTCAGAAAAAGACTCAGAAGAAAAAGACACAGCTGCTTTCCAATGATGAAGAGATGGACAAGTAGTCAGACCAGATGGAGGGGATCCTGAAGCAAGCCATGCAGTACATGGTGGAAGCTTTCAAGGACCTAAAGGCTAAATCCCTCAGGTGCCCAGAAAAGGAGGAAATTGAGCATGGAAAAGAAGAAACTGCCATGACCGAGACAGCGGGGGGCGGGGAGACAGGCTTAACAGAAAATGTGGCAGCTACTCCTGCAGCGCAGCAGGGTGCAACTCTCCAGAGAGCCCGGACCCCATGACAATCCAGAGAGAGGACGAGCCGAAATTGGTTCTGCTGGGAATCAACAACAACAATGAACAACCCACAACAATTGGGGTTTTCTGGCTCACATTCTCACCTACATACAAGTGTATGGGAGAACCCTGCCCAACGATGCAGCGAAGATTGGAGTTGTCACCCTAGCCCTGGAAGGAGCCACTGCTAGGTGGATGGTGACCCTTCACAACTGCGATGCTCCTGAGCTCTCGAACTTTAACCGGTTCATGATAGCACTGAGGCGCTGGTTTGAAGACCGCCTGGCAGACCGGAAAGCCCGTGATTGCATAAAAACGGTAAAACAAGGCCGTCGACCAGTGGCCGAATATACAGAGGAGTTCTACAACTTAGCATACCACCTCAACTGGCCCAAAGACAGTTCCAACTCCCGGTGGCATTAGGGGAAATTCAATCTTGGCAGCCTTTCCCACACTGCTCGTCCATGGTGGCTTTGGATCAGCATAGTGGGACCCTGTCACGGCTCCATCTTCTTGCGCCAGCGGCTGCTCTGATTTATCGGCTCTCACTTTAGACATGTCACCACTTCAAGGTCCACGAAACCAGCTGAGTTTTCCCACGCGGAAGCTTGCTTAGTTAAATACATTGCTGTTCCCCCACCCACCGGGTGAACACATTGTGAACACATTGTCCAATAGTAATACTTTTTGTTATGGGAACAGTTCACTTCTCCATCGAGCACCTGCGGCAATGACCTTGGCGTAGTGCAGGCTTTCATGGTCTGTGAACGGCTTCTTGGCATTCAAATTCCTCCCTTCATTTTCTACTACTCCCCCCTTTTCTATGGCAAGTTGATTAGTGATAGAAACTAGCAGGCATCATAACAATTCAATCCTGACAGTCTGCTTCTCTTCCTCGAACGCTCAGAACCTGTGTGATGACCCAGGGCACAGCACAGAGGCAAAACAGTCAACTGGCAGTTCAAACCGCCCTTTATTTGCTCCAATTTTCCCCAAATGCTCCCATGTTTCTGGCAAGCCACAGAACGAAGTAAAACACACACACCTTCAGCAGCCTCTGGCTGCAAGTAGTTTCACAAGTTTTTAACTCTTCAGGCAGGGAAAATGTGTGTATGGAACAAGCCCTCGTCTTTCAGGTTTTGACTCACACACAGTTAGATTAGAAGAGTAATTTACTCAAGGCCACATAGATAACCAGGAAAGAAACATACATCCAAAATCTAATGAGTCTGTGGAAATACAAGCTTGCCTGAGCAGTTTCAGAAGAGAAGCCAAAATTCAATCCGAGGTCTTTGAACACCAAATCAAAATTTGTCAGCCAGTCCAATGGTCAGAGTTTCAAGGTTTCTAAGCAGAAATCACAACACAGAACAAGAGATCAGAGAGTTGTTTCCAAGATCAGCAACGGCACACAAAACGTCAGTGTTTGTTCCCGACAAATGCCCCTCCCCACAGCATCTCCTTAAGTCTCAGTCTCCAGGTGTGCCTTGTGGAAAGGGGCAGGGCGCTCTCCTCCCGAGTAGTTGAGCCTGCCTGCGTTGTTCCCTCCTTCTCTCCACTCTCCGTGCTCTAGGATCAGGAGGGGGTGGCTCTTGCTCATCACCTGAGCTCTGTCTCTCGTGTTCATCCTGTCCCAATCCTGAAAGGCCCTGGCCTGCCTCAGCCTGCTCTTCCCCACATTCAGACACCCCTCCCTCGACCTCCATCGGGTCCAGTTCCAGCTCATTTTCCTCAGCAGATTCAGGCTCCGACGGGGGCATGACAACCTGCTTCATCTATAAGAGCCTGAAAATTGTCTGTGGGTTCTGGTGGTGCAGATGCTTTGCTATGCCTTTGATTTCTGGAGAACTGGTCTCCTTCCTGCATTTGGAGAGTTGCTGCCACTGTCATGAATGGAGATGTCCATGGTCCTTTTTCAGTATCTGCCCATCTGCTGCTTCACTCTTCCCAACTGTTTCCTTCAAGGATCATTCTGAACGCCTCACAGTTGCTGCAGAAGTAGACCAGATTGTTTCCAAGAAGAAAGCATTGAAGAGAAGAGAAGAGAGCTGGAAAGGACCTTGGAGGTCTTCTAGTCCAGCCCCCTGCTCAAGCAGGAGAACCTATACCATCTCAGACAAGTGACTGTCCAGTCTCTTCTTAAAAACCTCCAATGAGGGAGCACCCACGATTTCTGGAGGCAAGGTGTTCCACTGGTTAATTGTCCTCACTGTTAGGAACTTTCTCCTTAATTCCAGGTTGCTTCTCTCTTTGATCAGTTTCCAACCGTTGTTTCTTGTCCTGCCCTCTGGTGCTTTGGTGAATAATGTGACCCCCTCTTCTTTGTGGCAGCCTCTCAAATACTGGAATACTGCTATCATGTCTTCCCTATTTCTTCTTTTCTTTAGACTAGCCAAACCCAAGTCCTGCAGCCATTCTTCATATGTTTTAGTCTCCAGGCCTTGGACCACCTTAGTTGCTCTTCTCTGAACTTTTTCCAAGGTCTCAACAACTGTTTTGTATTCACAACTGCAGACTTTGGTCCAAGGAATTTCACTTTTCCTTCTTAGCCACTACTAGGAAAGAGGCTTTTATTGTTTTCTGGCTTTGTGCTTCTGTAAACAAATTAGGCTTTTAAAGTATTTTTTAAAATTATAATAGCGATGTTAGTTCCATGTATACTTTAGTAAGTGTAAACCACCAGGGGGCCTATCTGTGAAATATTTTAGCAATTGTTAGCTGTTAAAAATCTGGCTTGAGACTTGTTGCAGAAGCAGAGTTAAATGGGGTTAACTTGATTAGGTCAGCTGAATCCTACTGGGGCCCCACAAATTAGGCATGCAAAATGCAATGGCTGAGATTTTGTACTGTAATCATAGATATATTGCCTTGCTCAAATCATCCATGGGATTATTTTGTTCATTCTCTGCAGGAACAGCCCTTGAAGAAACTGCTACTTGTGAAGCCCTTGATGTGAGGGGCTTGATTCTTAAGGTTGAGCACCCTCCGATTGTGCCGGGCGATGGTTCCTGCGTCTTTCATGAGGGCAGCATTCTCTATAGCACAGGCGTTGAAGAGATTACTCTAGCCTGTGCCCTGGCACCCCCAGTGGACAAAGGTAGGCTCTTGACTGCAGCTGGGTTATGTGCATAACTTCCTAGGGTAGGCTGTACATACTTAACATCCAAAAAGATATTTGGAAATCTCATTTCCTGCCCTCCGCAGCAAGACGTCACTCTAAAATCTCATGCTATTATACATTGGATTTGCTGGTTGTTACGCTGTTAGTCCATTTTGAGAAAGGTCAAATGATCAGGACGACTGTAGGACATATTTTCCCAGACACAGTCCAGGACTTATTCCAGACATTTAGCCCTGTCCTGATGATCTCTTGGATTGTTGTCCCATTTCAGCCTTTTTCCCCCAACCTGAAGTTAGCAGCAGCAAGGGAATAGAATGGAATGGAATGGAATTAGAATTAGAATAGAAAATAGAATTAGAATTAGAATTAGAATTAGAATTAGAATTAGAGTAGAATAGAATAGAATAGAATAGAATAGAATAGAATAGAATAGAATAGAATAGAATAGAATAGAATAGAATAGAATAGAATAGAATAGAATAGAATAGAATAGAATAGAATAGAATAGAATAGAATAGAATAGAATAGAATAGAATAGAATAGAATAGAATAGGGGAAGGGACCTTGGAGGTCTTCTAGTCCAGCCCCCTGCTCAAGCAGAACTATACCATTTCAGACAAGTGACTGTCTAGTCTCTTCTTAAAAACCTCTAGTGGTGGAGTGCCCACAATTTCTGAAGTCAGGCTGGTTAATTGTCCTCACTGTTAGGAAGTTTCTCCTTAATTCCAGGTTGCTTCTCTCTTTGGTCAGTTTCCAACCATTGTTTCTTGTCCTGCCCTCTGGTGCTTTGGAGAATAGTTTGACGCCCTCTTCTTTGTGGCAGCCCCTCAGATACTGGAACACTGCTATCATGTCGCCCGTTTCTTCTTTTTTTTAGACTAGCCAAACCCAAATCCTGCAGCCGTTCTTCGTATGTTTTAGTCTCCAGGCCTTTGATCTTCTTGGTTGCTCTTCTCTGAACATTTTCCAAAGTTGCAACATCTTTTTTGTAATATGGTGACCAAAATTCGTTGCAGTATTCCAGGTGTGGTCTTACTAGGTTTTTATAAAGCGATATTAATACTTTGTGTGAACTTGATTCTACGCCTCTGTTTATACAACCCAGGATTATATTAGCTTTTTTGGCTGCTGCTGTACACTGCTGGCTCATAGTCAAGTGATCATCCACTAGGACTCCAAGGTCCCTCTCACAGTTATTGTTTTTGAGCCAGGTCTCACCTAATCTGTACTTGTACCTTTGATTTTTCCTGCCTAAATGTAAAACTTTGCAATTCTCCACATTAAAATTCATTTTGTTGGATAGGACCCATTGTTCAAGTTTGTCAAGATCTTTTTGGATTCTGAGTTTGTATTCTGGGATCTTGGCTATTCCTGCCAGTTTAGTGTCATCTGCAAATTTGATGAGTTCCCCTTTAATTCCCTCATCTAAGTCATTGATGAAGATATTGAAGAGTACTGGGCCTAAGATGGAGCCTTGTGGTACCCCACTGCTTACTTCTCTCCATGTGTATGTAGTACCATTGAGAACTAGTCGCTGAGTATGGTTTGTCAGCCAGCTACAGATGCATCTGGTGATGATGTTGTCTATTCCACCTTTTTCTAGCTTACTAAGCAGCAGGTTGTGGTCTACGTTGTCAAATGCCTTACTGAAATCGAAGTATACTGTGTCCACAGTGTTTCGCTGGTCTGCTAATTTAGTCACTTTATCAAAGAATGAAATAAGATTGGTTTGGTATGATCTGTTTTTGACAAACCTGTGCTGGCTACTGGTTATAACTTTGTTTCCTTCTAGTTGTTCGCAGATCTATTTTTGGATTATCTTTTCCAAGATCTTCCCAGGTATTGATGTTAGACTGATTGGTCTGTAGTTTCCTGGGTCCGTTTTTTCCACTTTCTTGAAGATGGGAACCACATCAGCCCTTTTCCAATCCTCAGGTACTTCCCTGGTGCTCCAGGATTTTTGAAAGATGTGGTATAATGGTTCTGAGATAACATCTGCCAGCTCCTTCAGAACCCTGGGGTGTAATCTGTCGGGTCCCAATGATCAAATAGGTATTCTCTTACCATTTTCTTGCTTGTTTTAATTTTTGTTTCTAGTTTGTCTTTTGCAGTAGTTTTTTTGGTATGTTGGGCTATAATTTCTTTTTGTGTGAAAACTGATGCAAAGAAAGAGTTAAGCAGCTCTGCTTTCTCCCTACTGCCTGTTACTTCCTTCCATCTTCTCTCTTTAGCGAACCGACTGTTTCCTTGACTTTTTTCTTGTTATTAATATGTTGAAAGAAACTTTTTTTATTGTCCTTGTTTTCTGTTGCAAGTCTTCGTTCATTCTGAGCCTTTGGGTAATTTGGATACCCACTTGTGCCTCTGTCCTCTGCACATGTTGGCTGGAATAGCGGCTCGCCTGGGGCTGAGTTACTCTTGAGTGAAGGAAATCAAAGGAAGCCGCCATCCCTCCTCCAGAAGAGGAGGGAGGATGCCATGGGCTTCGTTCCCAGCTCAAAAGACCTGAAAGGGGTGAAGAAGGCAGAGCAGGGAGCTGGGTAGAAAGGCAGGAGTTGAGTGTCACAATCTCTTTTCTCTTGCAGATGTTGTTTTTCTGAGCTTTCCATTAACACAAGAAGAAATTTTTTATGCCCAAAAGTGCCACGGCTTCCTCACGGATGTCATCTTGGATTCTATAAGACAGAAGGATCCTAAAGAAACCACTGCCAAAGTAGAGCTTCTGGTCCAGAGGTTGTGGGTAAGAAGGCATCTGCTGCCCTCCCGCCCAGAGGTGCTTGGGCTAGCAAGCTTTGCCTTTCCCTTGTGGCTCCAAGCCCCGGAGCCCGATGGTGGGTTCCCGGCCGGCATTCGAGCTGCTTCTTCCCTCCCAAGGGTTCTTTCAGCACAGTTCAGCCTGGCAAGGCAGGGAGCGTCAGGTTCTGGCTCTGGAGTTTGAGTCCCTCATTTCTTACAGCATCTGCAGATCACGGCGAAGGAGTTTGTGGCCGAGCTCCTGAATTCAGCGCCCTTTATAGCCGATGGCCATTCCTACGAGAAGTTGTTGAAGTGGGTTGAAGTAAGTGCGAATGACAGCTGTGGTTCCACCCACGAGGGGAAGTTGGCCTCCCACTTGCAGGCGGCAGCTAACTGCACCCTTGCAGTGCAGGCCTCACTTTCATTGTGAGACCCCTCCCCTCCTTTCCTGAGAACAGCCGCCCAGGCACACGTGAGGGATCTGACATCCAGATCCCCAATCAGGCATGCCCAGTCTGGACAGGGGTTCAGGCAAGACAGCCCCAAAGCCCACTCCCCCACCCCCACCCCATTGGCAGCCCAAAGTTCACCAGGAGGTGGCAGTAAAATTGTAGTTTTGGTGGTGGGCCTTTTGCTCAGATGAACATGGCAGCGTCTGGGAAGCAAACCACGCCCACAGCTCTCTTGACCCCTCCCCCTGAAGAGAATGAAACAGGGGTCATTTCAACTGATGTCATCACTGTCCCCCCAGGAGGCCATCTGTGTGGCCGTTGCCGAAGGGGGAGGCTGAGGTGTAGCCTTTGGCCCAGCAGAAATTGCTAGCCAGCGTCTCTGTTTCCTTTCAGTTCACCCTGCCTTTTGCCTGGAAATACAGCTGCTGCATTAACTTGCTTATTAAAAAGGGGTACTTTAAATCACTCTCACATTTTGTTATTGGGAAATATTTACAGAACCCTTAATAAAACTGAAATCTTTGGTTGCAGTTTGTTAGAAGTTTCTTTTTCATTTTGAAATTAACCTGATAAAATTAAAATGCACGCATATATAAAATACATGCCTGAGAGCATTAACAATGAGGAACAGGAGACTGGAGGACCACTGCTCTGGCTGTTTCTGGCTACGGGGTTCAACTCTGTGAGAGGTTTCAGAGCTCTTTGGAAGCTGGATCAGAAGATCAGTTGATTCAGTGTGCCAGGATCAGGTTGGAGACGAGCCAGAGTGGCCCAGGTGTCCCACAGTGGGAGAATGGGGGATGAGGAGGACCAACCAACTAGAGCTTCTTGGCTTGCTGATTTCTACAAAACTGGCTTGTCCCTTCTAAGCCAGTGACTCAGGTTGGCCACATGGTTGGGTGCCTCGGTCTCCTCCTCCTGCTGCTCTGGTCTGTGCTCCATGGGGGTGGACAAGTGGAGAGACCTGCCATGTGTTATGGAGACCTGGTTGGGTAGTGGCATGGAGGTAGCACTGAGAAACCAGCTTATCTGCCTTTTGGGTCCTTCGGTAGCAGCAAGCCAAGGCCAAGAGGGAGAGTGGCCATGACATCACTTGAGACCTCTGCAGGACAGGGGACAGGAGCCACCGCCCTGCATGTGGCACAATGCAAGTGTCAGCTGCCATCTCACGCTTGCTTATGCTTCAATACCATGTGGTGACAGTCTGCCATGAACTATGGGGAGGGTGGAAGGAAGTGGGGGCTGCTTGGGGAAAGCCGTACTCTTCCCCCCCCCTTGCTGTATCTCCCCAGAATACTGTTTCACCTGGCTGGCAGAAGAACCAGATGCATATCAACCTACACTTGAGGTGACCATTCCCAAAACATCTTGCTTGAACCTAATTGGTCAGGGGGGCAGTAATGGGAGGAAGCTAAGGGAAGGAAAAGTTGAACTTAGGGTTTTAGCATGCAATTCTCAGTTCTGACTATGCACTACTGCAATACGCTTGACTTCTAATAAATGGAGCCAAGGATCATTTCTATTTAGAGGTTTAAGTTGCAGCAGGTCTGACAGCAAGTGCCATGAATGGATGTGGTCCATAGAAACATGCTGAAGCTGCAGCTGGTGCACGGAATACCATGTTGTCTTGCAGTGGTCCTCCATTAGTTCCTGGATATTGTTCCTAGGCTGATTTTGGGATTTGTTACACTTTTAGTCTTAAGTCGCTGACAGATCCAGGAATCAAGAAGGGCACCCGGGAAATTGGGCAGGCAGTTCCACCTTGTACTGGGAAACTATTTGTCAGTTTCTTTTTTGAGTTGTGGGATCCAGAACTACCTACAACTATTGCAAATGAACTGTGACCAGGGCGGTACAGTTTTTTTCCCTTTGTGAATCATGTTAAACTGCATAGTGCCAAGGGCAGAGCTGTGTGACACTCTACGGGCACTTCCTTCCCAGCTGAACTGAAGCTATTAATGAGCACTATTGGGTGCAGTCATTAAGCCAACTGGGAGCCCAACTGGGAGTTTATAACCTACCAAGCTATAACAAGAAGAAGCTAAAGTTAATCTGGCACAATTTGTTTGCAAGATATTCATGCTGGTTCCTGTCAGTTCTAACATGCTTATCCAAGTGCTCACAAATATGGTGTCGATGGATTGTTTGAAGACCGTGCGGAGTACAGAAACCAAGATGGGGTCTCCCAGGTCCTCCTTTGTCTGTTTTTTGAGGATGGGGATGAGGTGAGCTGTTCTCCAGTCTTCTAGGGCCTTCTGTAGGACTTCCCCAAGATGATCAGGACCGGTTCTGCCACCACCTTCAGAAGCTCCTTCGTTGTGTGGGAAACAATCCCTCTGCCTTGGAGACCCAACTCAGTTCCTTTATTGAAATTCTCTCTCATCCTCCTGGTCCATCCTAAGCAGCCACTCTCTCCCCCCACCCACCAGTGGCACAACCACGATCAGCAACAGTTTCATTTCCCCATTGGAAAAAACAGATGCAGAATCTCTGGGTTCTGCCTTCTCAACATCACCTCTCACCACTTCCAGCAGACCTGCACTGTCTTTGACTTTCTAACATACTGAAGGTCATTTTTAAAAATATTACATTTTTAAATTTTGCTTTTGCTGACAACCTTGACTTATTTTGAGCTTTATTTTTTCAGCTAGTTCCTTCAATTTCTAGGGACTTCCTGTATTATTCTTCCTTTTCCTTGTTCCATCTCTTCAACATTCACAACCTAATTCTTACTAACAGAGAAGAAGTGATGGAGGGAGTTGAAGTTGCCAGAACTTTGGGCAAGAGTGACCACATCATATTGGAATTCAATATAATGCAAACACAAGCAATAGAACATAATCCAACCAGTGCCTTAAACTTTGAAAGAGCCAATTTTAACAAACTCAGAGGGAGCCTAAGAAAAATTCCCTGGATGAAAATCGTAATTGGGAAAACAACTCAAGCAGCATGGGAAACTCTGAAAAATATGATCCTAAAAGCCCAGTCCAGCACAATACCACTGAAAAAGAAAAACAAGAAATCTAAGAAGAAACCAGCATGGCTGCACAAAGATCTCTCTGACAAACTGAAAGAAAAAGGACAAGTACAAAAAATGGAAAGAGGGACACATAACTAAGGCAGAGTATCGGCAGATAGCCTGAATCTGCAAAGATGAAGTCAAAAAAGCAAAGGATCAGAATAAACAAAGACTTGCCACAAAAGTCAAAGATAATAATAAAAAGTTTCTTTCAACATATAAATAACAAGAAAAAAGTCAAGGAAACAGTCGGTCCGCTAAAGAGAGAAGATGGCAAGGAAGTAACAGCAGAGGGAAAGCAGAGCTGCTTAACTCATTCTTTACATCATTCTTAACACTGAAATTATAGCCCAACCTACCAAAAACATAACTGTAAAAGACAGACTAAAAATTAAAATAAGAAAATGGTAAGAGAACACCTATCCGACCTTGACGAATATAAATCACCGGGACCTGGCAGATTACATCCCAGAGTTCTGAAGGAGCTGGCGGATGTTATCTCAGAACCATTGCACCATATCTTCCAAAAATCCTGGAGCACCTGGGAACTACCTGAGGATTGGAAAAGAGCTGATGTGGTCCCCATCTTCAAAAAAGGGAAAAAAACAGACCCAAGAAACTACAGACCAATTAGCCTAACATCAATACCTGGGAAGAATAGTGAATAGAATTAGAATCAGAATAATAGTTGGAAATAATTCTTAGTAAGACCACATCTGGAATATTAGTTTAGGTTTTGGTCACCACATTACAAAAAAGATGTTGAGACTGTGGAAAACGTGCAGAGAAGAGCAACTAAGATTATTAAAGACCTAGAGACTAAAACATATGAAGAACGGTTGCAGGATTTGGACTGGCCAGTCTGGGAGAAAAGAAGGACTGGAGTGACATGATAGCAGTATTCCAGTATTTGAGGGGCTGCCACAAAGAGGAGGGGGTCAACTTATTTTCCAAAGCACCAGAAGGCAAGACAAGAAACAATGGATGGCAACTAATCAAGGAGAGAAGCAACCTGGAATTAAGGAGAAACTTCCTAACAGTGAGGACAAATAACCAGTGGAATAGCTTGCCTTTAGAAATCATGGGCGCTCCATCACTGGAGATTTTTAAGAGACTGAACAGCCACTTGTCTGAAATAGTATAGGGTCTTCTGCTAGAGCAGGGGGTTGGACTAGAAGACCTCTTAAGTCCCTTCCAGCTCTACTCTGATTCTAATCTTAGCAATAAACATGCAGCCAAACGAAGAAACAATTTTTTATTGAGATTTAAAAATAACATTGGTTGCAAGTATATATTAGGACTTTATTTCTAGCAGTAACAATAATTTAAAAATAACCAAAATCAAGGAGTTCCAGAAGTATGTGAGATGCTGTGTTCCTGCAAAATTTAGTCTAAGCTTTGTTCAGTTTTTTTTGTAAACTCTCTATAAAAGCCAATAGTAGATTAAGAAGGAAATACTTCTGATGTTTCTAAATTCTGTAGAGGCCCTCCATGCTATATTGCACCAAATAGCTGTAATATCTGTTCTCAGAAAGTGAAAATGTTAATTCTTAAATAAATGTATAAAACAAAAGCCATCGTCACAGCATGTGAATGGAAAAAACATGTGATTAACAAAAAGAAAGGAGCTACAGCAGCCACCTCTAGTTGTCTCCTGGACATACTCAACAAACTTCCTAACACTGTCTAGAGAGGTGGGCATCAACTGAACTCTCAAAACACCAGCTCAACGGGCTGAAAGGTCCGAGTCAGAGGTGCCTTTATTGAACTAGAGGATCACAGAAAACTCCCAAAGGAGAAGCTCCAGATTCACAGAAATGGAGGCAACAAATGAATCTTTCTTCGGGTGCCAAGCAGAACAAGGCAAACTGCTTTTTTAACTCACAGGCAGGCAAGTGGGGTGACCTGGAACTTGGCTTTTCGTGCAACTTGCTTTTGAAATCATTAGTAAGCACCAGGCAAGAAAGAAAGCTAGATTAACCATGTTTAAGGTTCATACAGAAATGTTTGCTTCTGCATGTTTACAATTACTAAAAATTCTGTGTGAACCTAAACCCGTCAGGTGGGGGGGGGGAAGCCAGCCAGCGAGCGCTTGGACCTTCTCCTGCCCTCCCGTCAACCTTTGGGCCCGGTTCTAGTCACCACCACCACTCCCCCCTTTCTCAGCCGCTGCTGCTCCCCCGTACCAGCTCTCAGACTACCAGAAGAGGCGGACTGGACCCACTTCCCTCCCACAGAGCCTGGGAGGAGGATAAGGGGTCATTGTAGCATCTGCATCCAAGGGTCTGCCCAGCAATCGGGTTCCTTCTTTCCTGGCTGCATTCAAACCTGCAAGACAGCAGCATCCTCCCTCAGCACATCTGGGAGATGCACAAGGAGACTCCTGGGCTGGAACAGGATGGGACCCTGCCCCAGTCTGTAGCTTGCATCGCCCAACAAGCCACCAGTTCCCTGCAGATGCAAGTCCACTCAGCACAGCTGCAGGTGGTCTGCACGGACCATCCTCCCCCTATGCCGCGCAGCAGCTATGGGGGAGAACTCTCAGGAGGGGGAGCAGCTTGGCCTGCCAAGTCCCATTTACTTACCGCTGAAATATACTGGTTCTTGGGGAAACAGCCTTTCTCCATATCTGAGGAGGTTAAGAAGTCTGCTGCTGTGGATCTCCAGTCCTCACACAAGTTGTGAAGGCAGCTGTCAGAACTGCTGGAGCCACTTCCAGGCAGGCCCTGGGAGGACTCCGAGCCCTCGGTGGCTAAAGGGGAAGAAGAAAACTCTGGGCACATTGAGAAGACACACAACCCTGGTGTGGTTGCTGGGAGAAGGGCTGCTCCTGCAGTCCCCCGTCCTCGGCGCCTTTCCTACCTTTACCCCCCTCCCTCCTCAGCCACCTCCTCCTCCCAAACGGGTTTCTTGCCTGGAGGGGCTCCATCTGCGGGCCAGGCGGCTTCCCTAAACTGAACTGCGCTGAGCAGCCGGGTGGCTGGTTAAAAGAGAAACCGCGGAGCTCCGCACAGCCACTCTGCCTTTTTACCAGCGAAGCGGATCAGCGTGGCCGGCTGCTGCTTTCTCCCTAGATCATTTATCAACAAGCCAGAAAAGCATAAGTAATAATAATAATAATAAAGTTGGAAGGGGCCTTGGAGGTCATCTAGTCCAACCCCCTGCTCAGGCAGGAAACCCTATATCCTTTCAGACAAATGGCTGTCCAGTCTCTTCTTAAAGACTTCCAGTGTTGGAGCATTCACCGCTTCTGGAGGCAGGTTGTTCCACTGATTAATTGTTCTAACTGTCAGGAAGTTTCTCCTTAGTTCTAGGTTGCTTCTCTCTTTGGTTAGTTACCATCCATTGCTTCTTGTCTTGCCTTCAGGTGCTTTGGAGAATAGCTTGACTCCCTCTTCTTTGGGGCAGCCCCTGAGATATTGGAACACTGCTATCATGTCCCCCCTCGTCCTTCATTAAACTACTAGACCATGGGTCGGCAACCTGAAACACTGAAAGAGCCACTTGGACCTGTTTCCCTCCCAAAAAAAAAACCTGGGAGCCGCATAATGCGCGCGCACCTGCGCATGCGCGCACGGGCACCTGCGCATGCGTGCATGCGCGAAACGGGGCTTGATTAGAGTGGAGCCTAAGGCGAGACATGCACCAGCCCTGCCCCCGTCCAGCTCTGGTATGGACGACTCTGCCGTCCTGGCTTCTCCCCTCGGAAAAGACTGCTCTCCCCCTGCCCGCGCTCTCCCTCTCTGGGACTTTCTTCTTTCCGCCTTTTGGTGGGAAGGTTCTGAGAGAGCGGAGGAGGAGGCCGACGGGGCTGACCAGTAGGTCTTCCATGCCGCTCCGCTCGGACCGCCAGCTTTTGGCTGCGGGGCTGCCTCCCTCCGGAGCTGTCTTTACCCGCTGCTTCCTCGCCCTCCCAGCAAAAGAACCGCAGAGAACACTTGCCTGTGAGCCAGGCCTGCCGTCCGCGTGACTCTGATAGGCAATGGCCCCAACTCTGCTCCGGGGCCGCGAAGGGGCCCGGCTGCCCGCTCGCCGCTGCCTCTCCGGCCCCGCTCAGTGCGAGCAGCGGCAGGACGGCGGTGAAGGGGAGCGGCTGTCCGGTCACCTCCGCCTCTCCCACCTCGCTTAGCGCCACCGGCAGCGGGAGAACGGGGAAGGGGCTCGGCTGCCTTGTCGCCGCCGCCTCTCCGGCTTCGCTTGGCGCGAATAGCGCCGGCGGCGGGAGAACGGGGAAGGGCCGCGGCTGCCTTGTCGCCGCCGCCTCTCCGGCTTCGCTGGGCGCGAATAGCGCCGGCGGCGGGAGAACGGGGAAGGGGCTCGCTGCTGCTGCTGCTGCCGGTGGCGCTGAGTGAGGCCAAAGAGCCGCGCCCCTTCGCTGTCCTCCCGCTGCCGCTGCCGGCGCTGAGCGAGGCCGGGGAGGCTTTGGCGACCTGGCAGCCGAGCCCCTTCCCCGTTCTCCCGCCGCCGGCGCTATTCGCGCCCAGCGAATCCGGAGAGGCGGCAGCGACAAGGCAGCCGAGCCCCTTCCCGTTCTCCCGCCGCCGGCGCTATTCGCGCCCAGCGAAGCCGGAGAGGCGGCCGCAAGGCAGCCGCGCCCTTCCCCGTTCTCCCGCCGCCGGCGCTATTCGCGCCCAGCGAAGCCGGAGAGGCGGCGGCGACAAGGCAGCCGAGCCCCTTCCCCGTTCTCCCGCCGCCGGCGCTATTCGCGCCCAGCGAAGCCGGAGAGGCGGCGGCGACAAGGCAGCCGAGCCCCTTCCCCGTTCTCCCGCCGCCGGCGCTATTCGCGCCCAGCGAAGCCGGAGAGGCGGCGGCGACAAGGCAGCCGAGCCCCTTCCCCGTTCTCCCGCCGCCGGCGCTATTCGCGCCCAGCGAAGCCGGAGAGGCGGCGGCGACAAGGGAGCCGAGCCCTTCCCCGTTCTCCCGCCGCCGGCGCTATTCGCGCCCAGCGAAGCCGGAGAGGCGGCGGCGACAAGGGAGCCGCGGCCCTTCCCCGTTCTCCCGCCGCCGGCGCTATTCGCGCCCAGCGAAGCCGGAGAGGCGGCGGGAGGGGGACCGCGGCTGCCAGGTCGCCAAGGGCCTCGCTCAGCGCCGGCTGGACAGCGAAGGGGCGCGGCTCTTTGGCCTCACTCAGCGCCACCGGCAGCAGCAGCAGCAGCAGCGGCAGCGGGAGGACGGCGAAGGGGCGCGGCTGCCCGGTCGCCACTGCGTCTCCGGCCTCGCTCAATGCGAATGGCGGCGGTGGCGGCAGCGAAAGAGGCCATGGAGATCCGCCGCCCGCGAGATGGCCGAAAGGTGCAGGCTGAGAGGGGAAGTTTCCAAGACCCCCGGCAACCCCCCCCAGGGCTAGCAGAGGCGGCGGCGGAGCAGGGCGAGGGGAGACCCGCCGGGCAGGGAAGAGGCACCCCGAGACTGGCCGCCCCCACCCGCGGCTCCTTACCCAGATTCTGCCTCCGGAGGACGGCAAAGGGACACCTTTCCAGCCATCCTCCCGGCTCTTCCACCGCTGCCGCCACGTGCAGTCCGAAGAAGGAAAGAGGTTTGTGGGCAGTCCCACAAACCAAAGAAGTTCAACCAATCAATTCAAACTTTGCGAAGTTTTTTTTTGTGAGAAGTTTGAATTGATTGGTTGAACTTTTTTAGTCTCACTTTTTTTTTTTCGGACTGCACATGGCAGCGGAGGACAGGGAGCCGCAAGAGACGGCTGAAAGAGCCGCATGCGGCTCCGGAGCCGCGGGTTGCCGACCCGTGTACTAGACATACCCAATTCCAGCAACCGTTCCTTACATGCTTTAGCCTCCAGACCTCTAATCATCTTTGTTGCTCTTCTCTGTACTCTTTCTAGTCTCAACATCTTTTTTACATCGTGGTGACCAAAACTGGATGCAGTATTCCAAGTGTGGCCTTACCAAGGCATTGTAAAATGGTATCAACACTTCACGTGATCTTGATTCTATCCCTCTATTAATGCAGCCTACCACTGTGTTGGCTTTTTTGGCAGCTGCAGCACATGGCTGGCTCATATTTAAGTGATTGTCCACTAGGACTCCGAGATCCCTCTCACAGTTACTACTATCAAGCAACGTACCTCCTAAACTATACCTGTGCATTTGGTTTTTCTTGCCTAAATTTAGAACCTTACTTTTTTCACCATTGAATTTCATTTTGTTAGATAGTGCCCAATGTTCAAGTCTGTCCAGATCCTTCTGTATCTTAAGCCTGTCTTCCGGAGTGTTGGCTATTCCTGCCAGCTTGGTGTCGTCTGCAAATTTGATAAGTTCCCCATCTATCCCCTCATGCAAATCATTGATGAAGATGTTGAAGAGCACTGGGCCCAGAACAGAGCCCTGGGGCACCCCACTACTCACTTCCCTCCATGCAGATGCAGTTCCATTGAGGACTACACTCTGAGTACGGCTGGTCAGCCAGCTACGAATCCATCTGGTGGTGATGCTGTCTAACCCATATTTTTCTATCTTATCAAGTAGTAGGTTGTGGTCTACTTTATCAAATGCCTTACTGAAGTCCAAATGAATTATATCCTCTGGTCCATTAATTTTGTCACTTGGTCAAAGAATGCGATAAGATTTGTCTGGCATAATCTGTTTTTGACAAACCCATGTTGGCTTTTGGTAATGAGTTTGTTTGCCTCTAGGTGTTTGCTGATTCGTTGTTTGATTATCTTTTCCAGAATCTTCCCAGGTATTGAGATCAGGCTGATAGGTCTGTAATTCCTGGATCCACTTTTTTTCCTTTTTTGAAGATGGGAACAACATCAGCTCTTTTCCAGTCCTCTGGTAGTTTCTCAATGCTCCAGGATCTTTGAAAGATATAGTTCAGTGGTTCTGAGATCACATCTGCCAGTTCCTTCAGAACCTTGGGGTGTGATCCATCTGGTCCTGGTCGTCTAGTCGCCCACTGCTCATGGAGGGAATCCACTTTCTATTTCCCTCCACTGAGAAAATTCCATGTTTCTGTTCTTAGCAAAGTGTAAAAGAAAGCTATCTTATGCCACGATTGCTAAATTCACATAGCCTTTGGGCAATGAGTTTTGTCAAAGGCTTTTAAAAATTCAACTATGCAGCACCAACCTGGTCACCTCCACCCATGTGGCTTCTGACATTCTCTCCCCTTGTGAAATCTCTGATCTTCCTTTAGCCAGGGTTGCTCATCTATGCACCTCGTGCCCCTCTGGTGAGCCAGGGTGGGAGGTGGGGAACAAAATTAGCTCTCCCATTAGGAATTGTGGGTTGCAGACAAGGGCTGTCCCAGTCACACTTTTGGCACATCCAGAAGAGTAATCTGTGTGTCCCAAACAGGCACACAGTGGTCTGCGACAGGTCAAAATCAGTGCCAGGTCTTTAGTATCAATTCTGCCAGGAGGTCTTGATAACCTTCCTGTCCCAGCCCTTGGATTCCGCTCTAGTTGCATGGTGTGGCCGAATATACCCGAAGGGCCAAAGTGACCTTTCCTGGAGGAAAGCAGCTCACCCAGAAGCCCTCCCTGGGCTTATTACATACTGGTGGGACTAAATGGATCAGGCAGTTTGTAGTTCAGCATGTTGTTGTAACCAGGCCATGATATGAAACTAGAATCTGGGGCACACAATGTTAGAGGAGCATTTATTAACCCATGTTTAGGTTTTAGCCCAAGGTGTCCTACCGAGTCACCCAGTATCTCTCCTGCTGCTTTGGGAAGGGGCTGCTCAGAAGGTGCTCAGGGAGGCTGTGGCTTCCACGGCAGAGATTTGCTCCACAGGGGGCAAGTGACCACAGCACCCAGCAGTTCCTTTCAGCTCTTATCTGGACAAATTATCACAAGAATTCTGGGTGCTGATGGGGGTCGCAGGATTAGGCCAACTGAAGAGAGATGTTGCAGGGAATCTCCTGGTGGACAATATTTTCTGAAGTGGTGCTGGAAAAAGATGGATCATACGTACTCATAGAGGGCTGGCTGCTCGTCTCGTTCTCCATCTCGTCTTCCACAGGGCAGAGCCCAGTCCTTAACGGACGGTTGGTGAGCAGCACGGTCTGTTCTGGGTACACGTGAAGGTTGAGAGGCCCAATCCCGGAGCAGGAGGATGGGCTGCCAGCAGGCAGAGTGGCCGGAGAGCTCTTGAAAGGGTTGGCGTGGTCAAAGAGGGAGACAGCGATGGAAGCCCGAGTCCTGGCGCCTGCTGCAGAGAGGGGAATTCGTCATGTAGACCAGTGCAGCCTTGGACAGCCAAAGAACATGGGAGGAACAAATTGGGGAGGGACCCACCTCTGCCTTTCATAATATAATTGATGGCTCGGTCCTGGATGGCAGCCTCACTAGGCTTGATGTCCAGAAAAGGCTTGTTCCCAATCCCCATGGACACCATCTCCTGCATGCGGATTTCTAATGGGAAGTAATGAGAATTGTTAAGAAGCGCTCGTGCCCCCCCCCTCCATCCCAATCCTTCCAGGGGGTGCAGCCTCACTCCAAATTCTCCGGTTCTTCCATCCTGCTCCTCCACTGGAACACAACACGCAACTGTCCCCAACCTATGAACTTCCTACACACCCAGAATAACCTAGATGACAACAGGGAATATTCTCTTAGTCTGCAAGAATGGAGAATTCTGCTATCCTATTGTGGGAAAGGAAGCAGAAATGGCCTTGGAAGCTATCAGGCAACTGAGTCCCAAGTGGGCCACGAAGGAAAGGGAGAAGGGGCTGCTGGAGCTGCTGAAGAGACACAGGCTCCAGGGGATCCACAGCTGCCATGGAAAAGAGAGCGGGGTGGGTGGGGGGAGGAGTAGAAGGTGGTCTGAATGCAGCAGAAAGAAGCCCCGGGAGTTTCGCAGGCCTTAATTAACTTTTAGGGGAATTTAGCTACACTTTCGATAGATACACAGCCACATTAGCAAAAGCAGTACTATTCTCAGTATGGAGATAATTAAGCCAAGAACCATTCGATGGCTAGGCAAATGCCAAGAAGGGTGGGGTAGAGCCAGAGCTGAGCTGAGGGCCATCTGCACATTATCAGGTTGAAATAGTTAATTTCACAGAGGAATTAATGTCTGTCTCTCCTTGATATGCCTACAATATCAAGAAAAAAGGTAAAGAAAATAAGGCCAATGCAAAGCTGTGCCTTGTCTGAGAGCTCAGGACAATGGTGGTGGCCTGGTGGGAGCAGCAGGAGCAATTTCCGGCTCCTCACTAACTTTGGGGGAAGCTGGTAAGGAATGTTGGAGAGCACCGTCATGGACCTCCGCTCACGGTGACATCGTAACTGCAAGCCAGGCACCCAAGCACCGAGGAGTGTTCAGTGCTGTTGTAACTTTGAACAGTCGCTGAACAAGTGGTCAGAACCTGAGGACCTGTAGTGCTACTAAATCATATTTCTATATAGACTTTCTAATGTTTCCTGTTTGTTCCTCATGTGCAAAGAAACAACAATCCCTGGATCATGCAACCAGCGCAATACTGGATGCCTCTCCGTCCTGCATGCTCCTCCTGGTCCTGTTCCCAGAACATACAGCCTTATCCTATTTTCCAGAATAGCCTCTTCTCCTGTGAAAACCATTCCAGGCACTTCCACAAGTCAGAAAACCGTCTGTAACGGTTTCATCAGCAGTCCTGGAGATGCCTAAATACGGCAATGGCAGCACCTTTGCCTTGAACAGAAGAGGGGAACCTGGAGGCAGACACTCTTTTGGTGCCTATTGGCAAGAGAAGCTGCACTGACCTAACTCTCCTTCACCTGGTCAAGGTACCCATCCTGCTGTCTCGCACCCTATCCCCTCCAGTCCCTAGCAGGTTCTGGCTAAGGACCTTACTTATGGTCTGCTCCCTAGGACTCTCTCATGAGCCCCACTCCTTATTGGAAGCCAAATGGAGAGGCTGGGTGGGAACTGGCCTTTGTTGCGGGCAGCTTGTTCCCAGAGGATCCTGGTGATGTCGCTTGTCCAGGCCTGCTTGGCCTCTGGGTTGCTGGCTTGCAGGATGTAGGTGTCCCTGGATTTCCACCTTCTAAACCAGATCTCAAAGCACAAGCCGCTCTCCCCGGAGTTCTCTGTTAGGCCGATTTCTGCCATCTGGAGGGATGGAGATGAGAGTCCACTATGCATGATGCAGCTGAGACCGCCTGTGGGGCCGGGGGCGGACGAGGAATGGAGTTGGGGTCTGGGACAAGGAAGCCATGACGTCTGTGAGGCAACCCCTGCCTTGATCCTCTCAACACGTCTGAGAGGCTGTGCACTGAGCAGCTGTGAGACAGGCAAAGTGCTCCCAGAAAATCAGCTCCAGCCACTTGGCAAGATAGATCATCTTTCCCTCAAAAGGCCACAAAATGTAAGATCCATCTAGAAAGTGCAGCCCTTCAGGAGGAATCGCAGAAAAGCTGGGCATGGGACATCCCGCACAGCCAGTGGCAAGACAGTGTCTTAATCTGTGAGCCAAGCAGCGCCTGCTCGCCTCTCTTGTGCAGCCCACCCTCCCAACCTCGCTCAGCAACACCCAGTGCGGCAGGCCCCCTGGAGACGTCACCACAGGCCTCCTTGCCTTAAAGGAACGCTTGTAGATGTAGACATCCAGGGCGCCCTCAACTCGCTTAGGCTTGCTGAAGAGGATCAGATCTTCGAAGAGGAAGATGTGGCGCTTGCACTTCCTTCGGCCCAGAGAAATGCTAAACTCGTCCTGGCGCATCAGCTGTCCCTGCTCCTTGAGGTTCACCTAGGCGGAGGAGCCAGGAGCTCAGTTATTCTCAGAGGAAGGCAGGTGCCCTCTCAGCAAGGCCCCAAAGACGAGCCGCTGAAGATGAGCAAGATGGAGCCCGGCCCCTTTCTTCCCCTTCCCAGAAGTCCTAACTAGGCCCAATTCCACGTGGCGGCGAGGGATGGCTCCCTGCCCGAGTGCATCCCTGACACGTGGGAAACGGCTGGCCCGTGGCTTGTGAAGACAGAAGCCCGGCAGCAGCTGCCTCATGCAACAGCCCTGCGCACACATCCGTTTCCACCCTTCTTGGTCAATACGTACGTCACAGTCGCGGATGGCATCCATGGCCAGGAGGTCATTTCCATGCCGCAACTGGAAGCGCACCATCTGCTCCGCTGCTCGCAGGTACGCCAGCTCCTGCTCCTGGGCCTCCCCACACGGCTTGATGAGATCTTTGAGGAGCAATGCATACTTGCTCATGCGCTGGATGGGCTTCAGGAGGTAGGAGGCCAGATTCATCTTATCTCCCAGCTGCATCTGCTTGAACTGCCGGCCAAGGAGAGCGGACTCAGCAGGAAGGGGCCCCCAGAGCCCCTTTGGAGGAGCTGTCTTGGGCAGGGCAGCCATCGCTCTCCCAGGGAGGAGTTTGCCCCACTTACCCGGAAGAAAGCGTTCCCGTGACTGGCCAGCAAGGAGTCAGACTTGGGCTTGTTCTTACTATACAAGGCATACATCCCAAACTGGTCTTTCTACAAGAAAGGACAGAAACACAGTCTAGCTGAGGATCTTCTCTCCACCTCCAGTAACATTACACCTTTTCAGGTAGTAGGGGGGAAGGCAACCACCATCACTCTGTGCTACCAGCAAAAGGACAGAGGTGGGTACAGGATAGAGGAAAAGACACATGTTTAATTCTACCAGGATTACTGACTGGCTCCAACCTGTTTCCTGGTAACCCCCCTACAAAAATCCTTCCAAGACAGAGACATCCCTGTGCGGAGGGCTGAACTTCAGTCATTATGAATACCTATTAACATTCTAGTAATGGCACTCAGATTTTTCCCCTGCATAATTCAATTGTTCTGTGGCAAGAATAACATTATGAAGGGTCAATTTTTTATGCTCAAAAGCAATTTTATTGGCATGCTTCAGGGACATTCCTGGGCTGCAAATTTGCTCTAGATTGGACCATTTTGAACAGCAATTCATCACGAACCAAAAAAGATCAGAAAGGCAGCCTGAGAGAACAAGGAAAACCAATCTGGAGAGTTTTCTAAGCCTGTTGTGAAAAGATTAAAGTAACTGGCTTCTCTAAAAAGCCTGGGACCGAACTGACACTGGCACCACGAGGATGCTGGGAAGGCAGTGATTCTAATGGTAGTTTCCACAAAGGGCAAATAGGCGGGGAAAACAGGCGGCCGAAGGGCACAGTGCTCCGCAGGCAGACGCAAATCGCCCGCCCTCTTGAGCTGGCGGCTGCAGTGGCTTTTCTAGCACTCCTCTGGGGCTGCTCTCTGCCCTGAGTGCTGGGAGGGGTGGGGTCTGCAGCGGCCTTTGAGCAGCAGCTGCTGGAGCCTGCCCAGAACTTCCCTCTGCCAACATCTCATCGGCTCAGCTCCTTCCCTCTCTTGCAGCAGCTCTCGGCCACCAGCTCGCCTTCTCCTCTCCATTGTGCTGCCATCGATCCCCCAGACCTGCTTCACCCGGGAAACCCCTCCCTTCTTACATGTCTCAGGAAGCAGTGGCTGACTCGCAGAGGATGGCTGCAACAGTGCTCCAATTCTCTCAGGAAATACTGGCTGTGGAAGTTGTACATCTTCTCCAAATTCCCAAAAATGACACTTCGCTTTCCCCTCAGGTCTTGAGGCAGGTCCACCCGCTCCATTTCAGGAAAATAGTTGTCAAGGATGTAGCGCAAAGATCGCACATACTCCTGCTCTGTCCTCACCATCTCCTCCATAATATGCTGCGGTTTGCTGCAATACAGAAAAAGCAGACTAGGGCATTTTGGCACGATGCCTAATCAAAGCGCTGTATCCAACCTTTGCGTGGGTCATCTACAGCACCTCCAGGGGTCAAGAGAAAAGAAGAGCCTTAAAGCTGCAGAGCCATCACGGCATCACAAGCTGGCAACCGACATCACCCACTGGAGCCAGCCAGTCCTCGTTATGTGAGAAGCAAGGGAAAGACGCATTCCCGTGCTGGCATCCACCACCTTTCATTCCATGGCAGCTCTGTTCTCGGGGGTCTTTTGCATTTCTCAGGAAAGACTCAGGGCTTGGTAATGGAATCCAGGGAAGAGGCCAACAGCTGTCCCTGGAAGAACAAGCTCACCTACTTGGGTGCCATTATCTGCATGAGACTTTGGCAAGAGGCAAAGATGCTGACATCAATAGATACAATACAAATAAACAGGACCTCTTGGACAAGGCAAGGCACAGAGACTTCTCCCCCATGTTAAAGCTGCCCATCTCTGCTTGAGCCTCGTTCTTTCCCCAAACTCTTCCAAACTGTCCCTCACCCTCTTGCGTTAAGGGCTGCAGTCTCCCTCCACCTTCAGTCAGCGGCTGTGCTGAGAAACCAGGGCCAACGTGCTCTGCAGGGAGGATGACTCTTGAGACTAGCTACCTGCTGCAGGGAGGATGACTCTTGAGACTAGCTACCTGCACGTCCATCGGCAGCCAGACCGAGACCAACTGCCCTGACTGTGGAAGCGCAGCCCAAACCCACCTGCTCCAGCTCCTTGTCTCTGGCACGAGGCCCCTCTGCCTCTGATCCTCTTGTGGATGGAAGGCAGCTGAGCCGAGGGGCTGCTGGCCTTCCCAGGCCCCGCCCACTGACTCCAGGCTGCTGACTTCTAAGCCTTTAATCCAGACTCCGGTGCTGCCACAACGGCTCGGGTCAGCCCAAGTCCGAGGTTCCTCTGAGCTGGGGAGGTCAACACTGCGGGCCTTCCTCAGTCTCCTCCTGGAGAAGAGCTGTTCAGAGGAAGGGGCTTCCTCTGGGGCTTCCCCATCACAGAGATGGCATGATGGCTTAGGAGTGTCAACAGCAAGCCGACAAGAGTGGCTGCAAGCAGTCTGGGGCAGGCCCCCTCCAGCTCCATTGCAAGTGTCTACTGTGTTACCGCCGGGCCAACTGGGAAGTTGAGTTGGCTTTTCAGGTAGAGGCGCCGTGTTGGGAGTTTTGGCCAGAGGACTCCTCTTGTCTGGACTGGCCAAGCGGGACTCTTCCTCTTCTGAGGGCTTCAGGTTGGGAGGACCTGGTGGTTGCTGGGTCCTCAGTGCAGCTTCTAGCCTCATCTCCAGGCCAAGCTTGGTCCTCTGACACTGGGACCAGACAAGCTGCCACTTCTTAAGAGGATCACTGCTTGGCAGCAGACAGGCCAGCTTCTTCATATTTTGGAATTGGGTGTCACTCACGCCTGGGTGCTGCTCCCAGTAGTTCTGCAGACCAGACCCAACAGCAGCAGAACCGTTGTCCCCACTGAGGCTGGCAAGGAACCGCGTCCCCTCCTCTGCCCACTTGTGCGCCTGCAGGGGAGGAACAGAAGCAAAAGCTCAAATGAAAGGAAAAAGTGCTCGCAGCTCAAAGAAGCCGGTCAAGCTAGACCCAGTTCTCCTGGGAGTCTTCAGCTGGACCCTTCTGGGATCTTGGACACAGAGAGGACTAGGCTTGTTCAAGACCCAAGTGGGACACCTCCAGGCAATTCCAGGTCTACAGGCTGGACTGAGAAGTCGAAACCAAAGAAGAGACTCAACCCCTACCTTGTGGCCAAGGAGAGAGCACTCAGTGCCAGGGCAAAGGGACTTTTGGCTTTTCCCTGCTCAACAGGCAGCCCTGGGGCTCCTCAAGGACTCTTCCGGATAAAGCCGGACTTCGCCCCCCCCCACAGCCCTCAATTTCTCTGCTGCTGCTGGGAGGGACACTTGGTCAGGGCCAGGAGGGTCTTACCAGCCAAGAGGGACGGGCTAATTGCCAGCCCACAGGAGAAGGTAGAAAAGACCACTTTCTTTTTATCTTTTTGGCAGGCAGAGAAAAGTACCAGCTGCGTCTCTTCAGAAGAACTCACCTGTTCCAAGAATCTGTAGAGCTCAACCGCCTGCTCTATCTGACTCCTGGTGCCCTCCAAATCTCTGCAGAAGTCCTGCAGCTGGTTCTTGTACTCCTGCAGCTGGACTCCGTAGCCTGCCTGGTGTCCCGGGACCAGTGGATCTTCCTCCCCATCCCACCTCCTCAGCGCTTCCCATCCCCTCTGGCAATATTCCTGAAAGCAAAGCAGAGCAGGCTCCTTAGCCAAACACGAAGAGAGAGCCAGTCTGGCCTAGTGGTGAAGGCACCAGGTTAGAAAGCAGGAGATGGTGAATTCAGGTCCTGCCTTAGCCATGAAAACTGGTCTGAGTGAGAACCAATTTCTCTTGCTCAGGTCTCTCCCACCCACCCCCAAAGTCTGGCCATTAGGAGGTCTAAGCTCCTGCTAAGGAGACCTTCTTTCCTTTCCCCCTCCTCACTGCTGTCCCGGGGTGCAGCAGCCACCAGGCCCTCCTCTGACCTTCTGGAGAGGCTGCTGCCCTCCCAGATCTGCTCCAGTCAGCTTTCCCATCTCTGGGTGAGAAGCAAATTCCTGACTCCAGGAGGGATCCTGGAGCATCATAATTCAGGCAAACCTCACAGTCCTTGCAGGGACTGCTAGCTCAGTCAGTTCAAAAAGCTGGAGCAGAGATTTCTCAGGAGGGCCGGTGGTCACTAGGCCTTTTCAGGTAGCACTTAAAGCCAGAGCAGCTTACAGAATGCAGAATAACAGAGTTGGCAGGGACCTTGGAGGTCTTCTAGTCCAGGAGACCCTGTACCATTTCAGTCAAATGGTTGTCCAATCTCTTCTTAAAAGCCTCCAGTGATGGAGCACCCAGAACTCAATTTCTCAGCAGTGAGCATGTTGGGTGGCTGTTGCTCTATGCCCTGCAGCTAGGCTGTAGACAGGGTAAGGCACATTTCTGGCCCCAGGACCAATTAGCATCTAAGGCAGTGATGGTGAACCTTTTAGAGACCAAGTGCCCAAAAACCACCCCACCCCCCCACCGACCCCCCCTACTCCACCCCCCCTCCGCCCCGTCCGCCCACAGGGCCACCCACCGCCTCCATGGCCCGCTGCAGATTGCCCAGGCGGCCCTGCAGCAGCACCATGGTGGCCACGCCCTCCGCCCGTGCCCCACAGCATCATCTGCGTGCGATGGGACACGAGGGCAGAGTCTTGTCCCTGCTGCCCGGCTGCCATGTCCTTGGCTGCGCTGCTCCGTGTGGACTGTGGGGGCTGCTGGGGAGGAGGGGGCGGCGGGGGAGGTGGGGCTGGGGCGACAGCGCGTGTGCCCACAGAGAGGGCTCTGAGTGCCGCCTCTGGCACGTGTGCCATAGGTTCGCTACCACTGATCTAAGGAAACCGCTGGGCTCAGTCATGCAAAGTTTTGGACATCACTAACTTGCAGATGACACTCAGCTCTGTCTCTATAACACCTGAATTAGTTGTAATGGACAAGGGCCAATAAACAGCCTGAATCCTGATAAGATGTAGACTTGGGTCCCATGTTCAGGGCCTGGAAAGAACGGCTCCATCGTTGTCATTGCCATTCGGAGCCCCAAGTCACCTCTATCTAGTGTATCTAGTGATAGTTTCAGGTGCCAACCATGCCTGGACAGGAACAGCCAGCTGTGGACATTCACAGGTGATAAATCTTGTTTTTAGATGACTGTAATGTGTTTGGCCCCAACTGCAGGCGGTGCAGAATGTGGCAGGCAGGTGGCAGGACGGAGGGTTCACCTCTGCTCTGGCCACCAGTGAGCTATCAAGCTAGGCTCACGATTCGCAGCCAGGATCCCTGTTACCGAGTCACAGGACGCCTCTGCTGGCAGGGGGGGGGGTAGTTAGGGGGCTCTGCAACGCTCTCCCTGGAAAGTTGGGAGGCACCTAGAAAAAGCCCTTGAAGGCATCTGCTGAACCTCATCTCTTCACCCAGCCTTCCCAACTTTTCCTTCCTCCTTCCTTTTTTATGAACATTATTTTTATTCAACAGTTTTATACCATTTTAATGTCCTGTTGTATCACATTCTTTATTGTTACATTTAATATAGGTGTAAGGACCTGCAATAGGAAATAATATATAAGAGGGAGGGAGGGAGAATGCATGGACTGTAGAACTTACATCTGCCATAAGTGCCAAATCCTGGCACTGCCTTTTGGCTCGAAGCAGCCCATCCAGAGAACTGTCCAGGGTGCCCAGCTCCAGGAGGCGTTCTTTGCCAACACTCTTGATCCAGCTGCAGATCTGAGAAAAGGAAGCAAAAAATGCTGGCTCCGGCAGGTCAGTGGCAAGAATGGCCCCCTCTAGCTCAGACTATGGGCTGATCTGATATCTGGAAAAGATTTAACTGCTAGGCTATGGCCGTGAAGCACAGGGAAAGAGCCACAATCAAGGCCATGATCAGATAAGCAGAGCCTGAATCCACCCAAGAAATCAGCACACAGCACACACATTCTTTGAATATGCACAAGAGAGAGCATGTGAGATGACAGAGATCCATACATTAAAGCAACATACTGCCGAGGTGGTCAGAACCCAAGCATTCCACATTACATGGCTGTTTATCTGAGCAAATCAATACAATGGAGAACTGCATGGGTAGATTTGATTGGGGTAAATTGTAGTGGCTATCACAGAAATATTTGCATCCCTTTTAGTTCTGCCTTTTACTCTTATCTTGTAACACATGGTTTTATTATTGTTCTGTATTTTGTATTCTGATGTGGCCTAAAGGCTAATTTGTTACAGTTGTTAATCGAAAAAGGTAGTTTGAGTAAACATCTCAGACAGTTGCTCCCCTCCCCCCCCCTGCAGTTCACATGAAGATCAAGAAAAGCTGGGACAGCTGCATCACCCCCATCAAGGCTTCAGAAGAGACTATCCTCAAGCGTGGTCAACACTCCCTCAATATTATATCCAGGCTGAAACCTGACTAAAAATGCTTGAGGTTATCCATTTCCTCTTTTGAAGTCCAATCACCTTCTCAACAATCTTCCCTAAAAAGGAAAGACAACCAGGACTGATGGTTCCAGCAATATAGGTCAGGACCATTTTAGTGGCACTCAGTCTGAAGGATATGGATGGTCATGTGGATGATCATTTATAGACACCCCATTGCAAAAGAGGGCAGTCTACAACATTCAGTAAAGTTTAAAACAATTAAAAACATAACAGCAAAGTACAATACCCCATACAAAAACAGCTGCAAGTCAAAAAACACAACAGGAGCTCCACTAACATACCAACCTCAGGCCTGGGACTTTGCAATCTTCAACAAGGACTTCAATAATGTTCATCTTTACCCTCAATCAGGTCCACTTTCTAGACATTCCCCTAAAACCACCCAGCAACCAACCAGCGGAGCAACTGAGCTAAAGCAGTTCAGTCCATGCATGACAACCACAGCCATTACTGATGATGGGGGTGGAGGGGAGATTTCTTTTCATATTGTTTTTGTCACTGCAAATTGGCAGTAATTTCATGGAGTCATCCAATAATACCTCCACATTATCAGAATACCGGTAACAACGTTGGAAGGGACCTTGGGGGTCAAAAGAAAGTCTATTGAAAATGTGAGGTCTAGCTAGCTGCTTATTTTTCACTCCCCCAAATTCAGAGCAGCCCTGACAGCCCGAAGGCACCCATCTGATAACCCTGCAAAACATCTGGCACTGACTTCTTGGAAGCATTGCTCCACAGCTGCCAATCCCATCAGCAGTTCCAGGGCTCGGATGCGCCTGTTAGAGACCAGCACCAGCTGGTGGGTTCCTTCCTCCACTTCTGCATAAAGAGCACCGGCCACTTTCACAGCATCTCTGAGAGAAAAGCAAATGTCAATCAATCAAGTTCCAACCCCGCCTGTCAGAGGGCTATTTGGATGCGGAAACCCTTGTGGAGAATTCCCATGTCACATCACTATTGAAATGGTCTGGAAGTAAAAAAAGTCACGGGAAGGGAAGAACAGATGGCAAATGGCCAGATGGAAGGGTTGACTAGGGGTCATTGCTAGTTTGAAGTTGCTCTGCAACTGCCTGGGAACCGGTCTAGGTGAAGAAGGAAGCACTCTTTCTACATACTCAATTCCTACCTTCCCAAAAGTCCTTAGATTAATTTTGTGTGACTCAAAAATATCTCCTTGTCTTATGGTTTGTGGTCAACATCAGAACTGGCTGTTGACACCATGCTAGATCACAAAGCTGAGAAGAACACCAAGAATGGAAGGATCTGAGAAATCGTTTTCACACCAAGCCAACAGCCAGCTTGGTCATCATCACTTTCCTTCAAGTTTGCTGCCAGCTGAGGTTGAAAAAAAATGAAATTTTGATTTTGGGTTTTACCAATTAGATAGACTTGATGTTATTGAAATGGATAGCTTATATTGTTTTGTAAAAGTAAAAAGTTGAGGTTTGAAGTTGATACTTTGCTGCATCAAAGGAAGTCGGAAGCCAATGTCTTTTTTTTATCTTCCCTACCTCACTTCTCCATTCCCTTTTCCCTTCCCTGTCTTTTCTGCTATTTACTTTTGTATTTTCATTGTATGTATACTATAAACCAGTTGCCATGGAAACAGGGAGGGAGGGAGCAATGGCTTGATTATTGGACTGTCTGCCTGACCACTGGGGGTGGGTGGGCTCTGGGGTTATTTTCAATTTGTCTTTTTCACACTTGTTTGCTTCAGACCTTGCCTGACTTTTGCTGCATTCAGTTTGTTCTTAGTAAAAGTACCTTTCCTCCGAATCTATGGAGTCAAAGGTTTTCTTTCCTAGGAACTGGTCGGAGGCAGCCCTGACACCAACAGATTCTGCTTGCTCTAATCTGTAACCGCTTTGTTCTCAGTAAAGTATACTCTTGGAAAAAGAAATGAACCAGTAGTCTTTATTTGCTAATTAAATTAAGTGGGATGGATGACAGTGGCCTTGCAACGTGCAGCTCACAGTGGCCTGTATTAAGTTTGAGGGTCTGTGGTGCTCTCTGAGCTTGCTTGTTTTTATGCAAACATTTCATTAACTAGATAACATCATCAGTGCTGTATTAAGTTTTATTGGAACATTCCTATTGCAATCCCTGAATCTCAGGATGCATGTCATGTGCTCAGCCCCACCATACCCATCAGAAGGAAAACCTCTGATCATACCAGGTGCTTCATAAAGCAGCTTCTGAAGAATGGAGCACACTTAAGATGGCTGTCGGAACTCTGTAGGCAGAACACAATTTGGGGATGTTATGGAGCACTGCAGTGAGTCCGGTCATTACTCACAGCCCATCCCAAGGCTTTAGGATTCCCTGAGCTGCAACCCTGGAGGCTTACTTGGTTTACTTTTTGCTAATCAGTTAGCTACGGTGTGCAGGACTCGCACGGCGATAGTCTTTAATTGATATCAACTGGGAGAAAAACTCTGCAAGTGGGAGGTCAAACAGGTTCCTGATGAACCTAGCTTGCAACTTTAGTAAAAGATGAAAAAAGCCTGGACTCAAAAGTGAACACTATCTGGCTGCTGAGATCTCTTGTTTTAAATACATTTTATTGCAAAATTCCCAGGGAGAATCTCGCTTCTGGTTGAAGGCAGCTTGACGATTAGATGGGAATAGCCAAGGACTTGGACTTCCAGGTGGAGAAAACGATGGATTAGCCCATTGCCAAAGAGCAGAGATGGTGCCCAGATGGAGAGTGGCAGCTGGGGAGGGAGCCAGGGACAGTGGAGTGTCTCCAGATAAGAAGAAGCCAAGAAATCGCTCACGTCTGCAGCTCCTCAGAAGAAAACCCAGAGGAATCCTGAGGGCGATTCACACACGGGAGCAGTGGAAGAAACACCAAGCTGAGAGCTCAAGAGGGGCCGGTTCAAGGACCCCGGGGGTCGCCCCAAACTCCACTTTCGGATCACAATGATGCAAGAAGCCACAGAGATCTCCTGAGCAGCAGAGCAACTAACTGATCTTTGGACTCAAATTAAAATAAAAAGCAAAGAAATAATTATAAAGATTTAAAAATAAACAAAAGCAAAAAAGCACTAAGAAACTTTAAAACAGATTAAGTGGGCAGTTACATTTGGAATAGCGTTTCCTTTAAAGTACTATTGAATTAATTAAAGAATTAACAAATACATAAGTGGGAATGTTTAAACTTGCTACAAAGGATGATTGGTTAGTTTCATTAAAGAAATAGGGGAAACTTGCAAAAACAATTATGTGACTATAGAACTACAGAGTGCCAAATGGGACTAAAGAATTAAGAATACAAAGGAAAAAAGGGGGGGGGGAAGGAAAGAGTTAATGAGATCCCCGCAAAGAAGTCCACAGAAGGGACGGCAGGGACACTCCCAGGGGGAAGAGCCTTGTTCCTGCACAGTTGCAGCCTTCGCATCTCCTGCCCCCCACCTTGGCCCCCCTGCTCACTACTCCCACAGCAGGGTCACCTGCAGTCCTCAGACAGCATCACGCAGGATTCCTCCTTCTGGAGGCTGGCCAGGAGGGCACCCCCCTCCAGCTGCCACCTGGCCAGCCTTGAGTCATCCAGAACCATCGACATCATTTGCCTGCAGCTCTGCAACAGGGCACCGGCATCCTAGAGCGAAGGAGAGACACGGAAGGCTGCTTCAGGCTCCGGCCTCCTTGCCAGAGGGAGGGCAGTGAGCCACCTTCATAGCCACTGGCAAGGGGGCGGCTGGCACCTCCAGGGCCTTTGCACCCAACCCCAAAGGTTGAAGGAGGGTTTTTTTGTTTTTAAAAATGCCACATTACCACAGGCATTCGGCCCAGGGAACCTTTGCTTCTTGCCAGGATGGAGCCAGAGACTCACCTGGGGTTTCTCCGGCCATCTGCTGGACTCCACCGTTTCTACAGCCTCTTTGAGGAACCGACGAGCCTCTTGGCATCCAGAAAGCAAGTGCTCCAGACGCTGCAAGTTCAGCACCAGGTGGGTTAACAAGCCATTCGCCTGCTGCAGCTCCCAAGCCCAGGTCGGGAGGGGGGAGGCCCTATTTTCTCCTCAAGGAAAAGGCTTTGCCACTCTTCCTGGACAGGTGAGCCTGCCTTTCAAGAGGAGCCGCCCAGGGCCAGAAGTCTTCCCCAGCACACTCCCACGCGCCTCTCTGGGGCACCAGGACCCCCTGCGTTCCACTCCTCGTGGCCCTCTGGAACCCCCCACTTAATCCACTGCCCCAAAGAAAACAATCTTTCTTCTGGAAACCAAAGTTCTTAACCGATATACCCAGTTCCACGTTTTCTGAATGTTTGCTTATCTTTGCATGAATATTATCAGAACATCAGAATTTGTTCTTTTGTAGATCTTGCTGGTTTTATGTGTTTGGTCTGTTGTTCTCTTAAATATTATCAGAACATATCAGTCCTACCAATGTATAAAGGGTGTCACCCCCCCATCCCAGAACCCTGCTGACTTCCTGCCATGGGGGAAATCCACCCAAAGGGAAATGCATGAAGCCCACAGTCAAATACCATTGTCATCCATCACGTCATGTGTCATGTGCCAGTATGAAAAAGTAGATTCAGGAGGAATATTAGCACCTTTTCCAATTAACTGTATGAAAAGATGTAAGTTTTGTGAGCTGTAGCTCCCTTCGTCAGATGAGGCTCTCAATAAAATGGGCTGATTGGAAAAGGTGTTACTAGACTCCTGCCTCATTTTTACCTCCTGAAGCTAAGACCTTAAATTCAATCATAGACCCCTGCCCTTCTCCTAGCTGCAACGCTGGCAGCCAACCACCCTCGCACCTGGATCAGCCTCTGGCAAGCTCTGCTGCGCGAGGCTCCTGCCCATTCTTCTGTGGGAAACTGACCTAGAGGGAGGGGAGGGGGAGTGAGCTGCTTGTTTCGGGTTATGCCACCACATTTCTATGGTCTTTAAATCTGAATTTTGCCTTACTCATTCCAAATCATGGCATTTGTTCTTTTGAAGATCTTGCTGGTTTCGTGATATTATCTCTATGTATTTGGTATGTTGTTCTCCTGAAGAATTCTCTGGTTCAAATCAGAGTTTGTGCTTCCTTTAATAATGGCAATTGCCACCTACGTACTTGGTACGCGGCATGAGGCTAGCCTTAGGGAATGCAGGGCTCGGTTTCGGCCAGACATTTATGCAGCCTGAAATGTCCTATTCATCTGGCCACAGAGCATTCCTCCCAAAGCACGGAGGGCCATCCAGCTGCTTTCTGGGAAACGGGAGCATCGCCTCCTTGGCGAGCGGGGGCTTCGGCCTGGCTCTTCTCTCCTGAATCCCATTTGCATCCATGGCAAGGAGAGGCTTAAGAACCGCAACAGTTGTTCTGAGGATCCTCCAGACTGTCTGCTAGATCGATTTTGACAGGAAGCCACTCGAGAAGATTCCCTATTGACCCAATTGTGTGTCTAACTTTGGATTGATGGAGTCCTGGAATTCTAGAAATGGTTTTGTAACTTCCATTTTGGGGCAGCATACCACACCCCTGGGATCTGCCCAGTGGGAGCCACCTCCAGTGGCTTTCAACAGGCACTGCCAAAACTAATA
The DNA here is from genome assembly GCA_023970755.1 of Azemiops feae. Classification (NCBI taxonomy): domain Eukaryota; kingdom Metazoa; phylum Chordata; class Lepidosauria; order Squamata; family Viperidae; genus Azemiops; species Azemiops feae. The sequence continues at coordinate 681,392 of JALGBA010000315.1, forward strand.
GCAAATCATAAGTGGCGTCACAGGACAACACTCACTTTAAAAAATGGCCTTCCGGTGTCACACACACACACGCCCCATGCTAGACTCTGCGCTTCCAGACTGGGACTGGAGAGCCACCTTTGTGTCCACAGAAGAACTGCCCTCTTCAAACCCGAAGGACCACTGCACCTTCCCCACTTTGTATATAAATGTATGTTATACATTCAACCCTGGTTCTCATAATATTCAATGGCAAAATATGCAAAAATTCAGAAAGTCCACAAGAGAGAGAATACTTTTTCATAGAACTGTAGATTTCCTGAAATTCTGGATTACTCAAAGGTTATGTTTTCATGCCTGCCTCACCATTTGGAAGTGCAGCCAATCCTGATGGCAATAGGGAAGCGACCCACTGAATTCTTGGGGTAGCTGCTGGCTCTCAACATGTTTGTGGAGGGACTTCAAGGAACTGAGAAATTCACACTGTGAAAGAGAAAGGAGAGACATTCTCACGTCAGACCAGTTTACATTTCCCCAAATACTGCACAAGACTGAAAACTGGCAATCACTAACCTCCAATCCATATAACCTCTCCAGTTTCGTTTGTTTATTATTTATGTATTAAATTTATGTGCCGCTCATCTTTTTAGAGATGACTCTGGGCAGCTTACAAACATTAAAACTAGTACACATTAAAATAATAAAACAATAAATAATAATGCCATTAAAATATGGTAGGGAGGGGAACACAAAGCACATGGGGAAGAGGTGGCGTCTTTCCTAAGCCAATGGTCACCATGCTCTGGATGTCCAGCATTAATTGCTGAACAGACTCTCACTTTCTGATTCCAGCAACACAAACCCCTTGGCCAGAAAAATGGAGGTTTTGTGCACGTTGACGGGAAAAGGGAAACCAGAGGAAAAAGCAGCCCAGGACAGACCCCCTCTGGGCTGGAATGGCTGCCTGCCTGTTTAGCAGGTCTATACAGGCCACAAGCGCCCACCCGGGGGCAGCAGGATTGCTGTGGGGCTCGTCCTTTACAAACTGTTGCTTTTAACTTCCCCAAAGCTTTGGGACGCAGGACTACAGAATCAGACCAGCCCGAGCCGAGGATCCTTGAACCCCGAACCTCCTCGCACCTGCACAGCAGCCGGCTCTTCTACCTGGAAGGTGCGGCCTCCCTCCACAAGGAGCAGGGCTCTATGGATGCAGTGGGGGATGGTCTCCTGCAATGATAAAATGCATTTTCCTACAGCTCCTGCTCCAGTCAAAAGTTTTCTCTGACATCCAGCTCTAAATAAGGATTGGCAGGAATGTTCTCTCCATGAACAAGGAAGGGAGAGGCCAAATGGAAGGACTCCAGAACCGCAGACGCTTGCTTTAAGGCACGCCTGAGCGGTTTCTTACCCAAATGTTTCCAGCACTTTCAGGGCATCTAGACCTGGTGTGATGGGACACTGGCAAAGAACTGGGAAAGGAAAACAATGGCTCTGTGTGCCCAGTGGGCACCGAGCAATGGTAGAACAGCATTCAGAAGAAGGAAGGAAGTCTCACCTGCAAAGTGCCTAAGGCTGTAAAGACAGCTGGGACTGGAGAAGATCGCCGGGCATCTACCAGGATGGTTAAGCCCAAGGCTTTGCGCTCCGGCCTGAGGATGAAAGGGAATAGGAGACAGGCATTATTGCTACTAATCCGGACCAGCGGCTCCTTTAACTCCACTCCGCAGGCTGCCTTCCCAGGGCAAAGACTCCCTACCAATAAAGGAGAATATTTGTAGCCCAGGGTTGAAATGAGGGCTCCTTGTGCTCTCTGAGCTTGGTGCTGTTCTTGCAGACTTTCATTACCCAAACTAGGTAACATCATCAGTGTTAGTGATGCACTGATGATGTTACCTAGCTTGAATAATAAAACTACAAAAAAAAAAAAAAGCTCAGAGCACCAAGGAGCCTCAAAGATCTCCCAGTTCTTCCTATGCACCTCCTCCCCCCACCCCCACCCCAGTCCGAAGCAGCCTTGTAGGTCTCAAGGCTGAGGGCAAGCAGGCAGGCAGTGTCACCAAGCCAGAGGCAACAGTAACAGGGTTTGTTAGTTTCTTGTGGATAATAGTAGTTCCCCCACCACATTTCAAACTCTACCATGAGGGTCTATAGCACAATGTCAGACTCGCTGCGTCTCGTGATGCGTCGCGACGTATCGTAACTTTTTTCGCATTGCCGGAGCTGGGGTGGGCGCGGTCTGTGCATGATGCAACCGGCCCACGGGCCAGCAGTTTGACCCCTTTGGTTCATAGATATTCAAAATATTCCTTGAGATCAGAGAATATTCACACAGAACAGTGAATAATTATAGCGGCATATCTAAGCTGCTGTATCTGGGATTTCCAGAAGACATGGAAGTTTCAAAGCCAGCTAAGAGTCACATCTGTGTTTCTCCACTTGCTGGAAATCTACAATTATAAAGCTAAGAACTGACAGAACAGTTACAGTATTCAGTGCACAGAACACTCATTGACCGTGTCTGCCTTGCCTTTTCCCACTAACCTGAGAATGCTGCGTAAATACAGGAGAAGGTGGGTTATTTCACTGGCATTGCAGTTCGGGCACAACCAAACTGTATTCCTCATTGTGATGATGACCACAGCACGCCCATATCTGTCTCTGGTACCTGAGAAAGAGGCTCCATTAAATTTGTCTAACTAATTAGGCAAAAAGAACAACCAAAGCCCCCTTGAAGTGGCCACGTATTGCCCTCCAATAAACAGAGAAATGGCTTTTTCAACCTATCTCATGAATGAATGGATACAAACCTGGCAAAATGTTTGAAATAGCAGGACGACAGAAGTTGAAAATGATCAGCAGAATAGGAGAAACACAAACTCAGGTCTGCACAGATCTGGTTCTGAAAGCAGAGTTGGGCCCACATAGACTGCCACTTGTTTTCTTCGATGGCAGATCTTCCTGACCCTCACTGGGAGTCTGGCTGCAGAGAGCCATAAACAATTTTGGGGGGAATGGCTTGTCCCCCAACCCAGCTGGCAGCTCAGGCTGGTTCTCTTATAGATCCTCAGGTCCACCACTTCACTCTACAAAGATTTCAGCTCTTCCTGCTCTTGCTTAGAGCCCCTGACTGCCCACTCTTCCTCTGCAACAGGGGAAAGCCAGACTGTGGTTGTCCTGGGAGGGGAGACTGCTCAGCGGTGCAGAGGCTCTGGCTGCTTCTTTGGGGAGGGGGCCGGAGCACAAAGGCCCAACCTCCAGTGAGAAAGTGGGAGTGTCTTTCAGGTTCACAAATCACTCTTTCCCTGGCCACTGCCTTCTTCACAAACCATAAAAATAGCAACAACCTCTGGAGGCTTTACCTGGCAGGCAGGCAGCCCCACTCCGAAGCATCTCCCAATTCACACTCTTCATTGGCAGTGGGGCTGTGGGACCTTTTCCCCAAGAGCCGGCAGGTGTTATCGGTGCCAGGCTGCTGTTATCAGCTTCTTCACTCGATGATGTTTCTGTAACAAGAAACAGCTTTCAATGCTAAGAGTTTAATTATTCCCATTTGCATTCAGAGACAAAGCAGATACACATTGATTTATCCTGCCTCTTTGCAATTGCTCTGAACTGGACAAACCCAATGAGGTTTACCGTAGGTGATGAAACATCTCTTCTTGCGCACACGCACACACACACACACACGAACACACATGCACACTTACACTTGCTATTGCGGAGCAGCCTGTGCTTGCTGCCAAACCTTGGAACTTGGAGTCCTAGTGGACAATCACTTAAATTTAAATTTAAACTTAAATCGTCCTAGTCAACGACCGTCCTAATGGACGATCACTTAAACATGAGCTAGCCGTGTGCAGCCAAAACAGCTAATACGGGACAATCCTTGGTTATATAAACAGAGGCATAGAATCAGGATTACGCAAAGTATTAGTACCGCTTTATAAAGCCTTAGTAAAGCTACACCTGGAATACTGCAGCCAATTTTGGTCACCACATTACAAAAAAGATGTTGGGATTCTGGAAAGAGTGCAAAGAAGAGCAACTAAGATGATTAAAGGCCTGGAGACTAAAACATATGAAGAACGGTTGCAGGATTTGGGTATGGCCAGTCTAGAGAAAAGAAGAACTAGGGAGGACATGATAGCAGTGTTCCAGTATTTGAGGGGCTGCCACAAAGAAGAGGGAGTCAATTTATTTTCCAAAGCACCAGAAGGCAAGACAAGAAGCAACGGATGGAAACTAATCAAGGAGAGAAGCAACCTGGAATTAAGGAGAAACTTACTAAGTGAGGACAATTAACCAGTGGAACAGCTTGCCACTAGAAGTTGTGGGTGCTTCATCACTGGAGGTTTTTAAGAAGAGACTGGACAATCACTTGTCTGAAACGGTATAGGTTCTCCTGCTTGAGCAGGGGGCTGGACTAGAAGACCTCCAAGGTCCCTTCCAGCTGGATTGTGATTTATTGCTTAGTTTGCACACTTAGAAGTCTGGCTCTCGTCCTCCTCTGCCCTTCGCCTTGGCCAGCTCTTGTCTCTCGGTCCTTTGAACTGGGATTGGAGGTGCTGCCTTCCCATTACAATCCTTGCTTCCCGTACTGCAGCAAGCTGCTGGAGCATCAGATTACTTATTTTATTACATTTATATGCTGCCCATCTTGACTCTGGGCAGCTATAACAAATTACTCTGCCGGCGAACTCTATGATTAATCACACGATTAACTTGAAAACTACCTTTGTTGCAAGTCTTAGTTCATTCTGAACCTTAACTTAACCTTGGAGATGGAGAGGGTAGTGATAGTTGACATGGTCTCCTCTCAAGACCTACAGGAGGATACATTAAGGTCATCTGCCAGTTGCCGATTCAAGGGAGCCAGTGATATTTTTCAGGCTTTTCCACACATTTGCTGGTTCATTTGTGGAGACCTGATTCCTCAGCTTTTCAAAGTAGCTTCTCTTTGCTGCCTGACCTCCCTTATTAATACATTCCTGGCCTGGTTGCATAGCACTCTATCTCCTTTCCTGTAGGCTTCCTCTTTGGCACAGCATAGACGCTTGACCTTAGCTGTGAACCAAGATTTAGAATTACGTAGATGCGTAAGGTTTTGATCAGCACACATAAATCCTCACAAAAGCTAACGTATGTCAGTGAGTTCATCCACATCCGCTGAGGCAGCTTCAAAAACTCTCTGGTCTGTGCAGTCAAGGCAAGCCTGTGGCTTTAACTTTGCCTCTCTAGTCCAAGGTTTCACTGTTTTAACTATTGGTTTTATTTTAAATCTTTGTCTACAAGCAGGTATGAGGTGAATCAGACAGTGATCAGAGCGCCCCACAGCTGCTCTTGGAAGAGAGCGACAGGCATCTTTCAGTGTTGAGTAGCAGTGGTCTAAAACATTTCTGCCTCTGGGGAGATAGCAGGAGAGCAAGACCAGGCCTTCAGGGGCCGAGAAAGCAGCGCCTGTCTATGACCCCAGACGAGGGGCGCTTCTGGGCAGCCCCCACTTCAGATTGACACTCATCAGAAACTCACAGGAATGACATTGTATTAGATGAATAACCTTTAGAAAACACTTAATACTACCAGACATAGTAACTAACTGCAGTCAATGAACTGCGTGAGACAGGATCAAAAAATACTTTTTTATCCCCCAAAGGGACAGAAATCCATAATTTCCCACACAGATTAAAAACTTCAGATGGAAAAAAAAAAGTAAATTTGAGATCCAAAATGGTTAGAACTGTTGCTTCATCATTTTGAAAGGTCCTTCCTGGGACTTGAGGCACTCGCCAACCACACAGTGACATCTCAGCAGGGAGGATGCTTACAGGTGGATGAGATATACAGGTAGTCCTCAACTTACAACAGTTCATTTAGTGACCATTCAAAGTTACAACAGCACTAAAAAATGTGACTTATGATCAAGAGCCGTGGTGGCACAGTGGTTAGAATGCAGTACCGGAGGCTATTTCTGCTGACTGCCAGCAATTCAGCAGTTCAATCCTGACCGGCTCAAGGTTGACTCAGCCTTCTGACCTTCCAAGATCAGTAAAATGAGGACCCAGATTGTTGGGGGCAAGAGGCTGACTTTGTAAACCGCTTAGAGAGGGCTGTAAAGCACTGTAGACAATAGTCTAAGGGCTATTGCTATTTTCACAGTTATGACCTTTGCAGCATCCCCCTGATCAAATTCAGATGCTTGGCAACTGGTTCATATTTATGACCACTGCTGTGTCCCAAGGTCACGTGATCCCCTTTTGCAACCTTCTGACAAGCGAAGTCAATGGGGAAGCCAGATTCACTTAACAACCAGGTTACTAACTTACCAACTGCAGTGATTCACTTAACAACTGTGGCAAAAAAGTCGTAAAATGGGGCAAAACCTACTTCACAAATGTCTCACTTAACAACAGAAATTTTGAGCTCAATTGTGACCGTAAGTCGAGTACTACCTGTACATCTTTTTTTGGATGAATGAGAAGCTTTGTTCCTTTTTTGTGAACAGTCACGTCATCACAACTTTTGTCAGGTTGCTAAATTTTGGCAGTATAATCTGGGAGTTCTGGTCTAGCACAATAATTGTCAAGATGTTCATTCTATACACAATTTGCAAGCTCATTCCTGTGCAATAAGACAGAAGTCTCCAGCACTGCACAACGCCCACGTGTGAGCCACTCCCTCAGCCCGGCCCAGGCTTCGTGCCCCTCCTGATTTTGAGGAGATCAAGACTTAGGTGTAGGCTATTCAATTGGAAACTAGTGTACTGCAAAGTAAAGCGACAGCCACCGAGCACAATCTTCATTTCCAATAATGCCAGATGACCCACGAGGATTTTACTTAGAAAAATCAGCTCACCACAGCCTAGAATGAGCACTGCTATTCTTTAAACATGCTCAATTTGACGAGCAAAAATAATAAAAAAAGATAAACTAGAAATTATAGGAAGCATCCAGGGGCTACAGGGAGTTTGCTGTGGTAATTAAATGGCCTTCCATGTGCAATACGACAACTGTGTCACAAATGGGCCAACTCCTCTGAGGCAATTCTTTGCGGAAAAGCCCATGGCATATTTTCAAAATCCTAAATATGTCCCCTAGCCGAAAAGGTTGCTGGCCTCTGCAATTAACCCCTTTAACATTCTAAACTTGGAATTCCTGCCCTTCTCTTGCTCTTGCACACTCGGTCTGTCACGAGACCATTTTCCCAGCAAAGGGCAGAAAGTGCCCGAATGCATCATACCTGTGGCCTGATCCCCCTCTGGGATGGGCCTGGGGGGCTCGGGCAATGCCATAGCTGGAAACGGCGCTGGGAGGGAGGATACCAAGGAGTTCATCGCTGGGTCGCTAGGCTGAAACTGGCAGGGAGCTTCATGGACTGAGTTGTGCCCACTTTCCAAGAAGGCCCCCATGCCTGACTCCTTGTCTGGGGAAGGGGCGTGGCTGCCCTGTCCTCTTCCCGCCTTCTTGGAAACACCTATCCACAAAGCGTGGGGTGTGCTTGAGAGATCGGGCTGATCCACAGAACATGCTGCAGCAACACCTGGGTGAAGGTGGCTGCGGGGGGCTCTGCCTGTCCAGCGACTTCTGCTGGATGCCTGGAGCCATTTTCCTCCAGCTCTGTTCTTGCGCTCTTCGGCTCAGCCTCAGAACTGGGAAGCAGAAGACTGCCTCCCGCTCGCTCTTGACAACCGTCCGCATTTTCTTGCCCTGCCTTCTGGGAAAGGGAGCTTTTCGGGATTAAAGGGTCTCCAGAATTAGGTTGCCACTCATTCTTAGGGGGGCTTTGTTTAGTCTGCCATTGGTGATTTCCTTCCATGCTTATTCTATTGCCCAACTCCATTTAAGATTCCTCTAGTGTCCCTTCCAAGTGCTCTAGATTGTCTAGAAGATACCGGTGTTCCAACCATTCAGAAGACTGGCCTTTAACTTCCACCAACTGTGTCTGGGAGGACTGGGGATCAGCCACTTTCCTCCTCGAAAACACTCCCACCTGTGATGATTCGATTACGCTTGGAGAACTTGCCTTTCCCTCCAGCCTTGCTTTGGAGCTGTCAGAATGGCAGCTACTGATCTCCTTCTCTGTCGGGAGACGGTCGCCTATTCTGTCTACACCCAAAACTTCAGGACAGGATGCAGAAGGCTTCGGGAACCCCGAGCTGCCTCCCGCTCTGGCAGATGGGCCTGTCCCCGGAGCCTGACCTTCAGCCTCCTCTCCATCCTTGTAACTACACGTGGCATACCGCCAATCAAGCTCCTGTTCCAGATGTGTTGATAATGTCTTGGCAAAATGTGGCTCCTTAATAATAGAGGTAGCAATGGGAATCAAAGGAGCTGGACAATTCTCTGGAACGCCAGGATGTTTCAGGAACAATTTACCACAGTCTGTTTCATTATTTACAGAACATGCAACATTAATAGTTGACATGTCAGGAGTCCTCAGCTGCCCAGATGGCAGCGATGCAAGAGCTGAACCAGCGCAATTTCCCCAGCCAGGGCTATTGTTCCGACTAAGCTGCTGGCTGTCCTTGGCTTCCAGCCAACGCCAAGTGTTGGGCTGAGCTGAAGATCCTTTGGGGCGGCCAGAGGTGGGCATGGAGGCACCTGCCAAGTCCCTCTCTTCTCCCTCCCCATCACTGTCACAGGCCTTCCCAACCTCTGGGTCCCCACATGCCTGACCAGCAGGCTCCTCCACTAGGGTGATGGCAAATGAGTTGGCCTCATGGAAGACGTGGGGTCCCCCTGAAAGACAGCTCCTGGGCGACACCTCCACGGGAAAGCCCAGAGCAGAAGACTTCTCAGTCATTGGGCAAAATGCACATTCTTTTTATTTTTTCAAATAGTTTGGGACTTACTGATAAATTCTGGATTGACTATTTTATCCCAAGGCACTTAGAATATCTCACCATCTGTGGCTAACAAGCAGTTTTCCAATGTGGTTCCCAACCATTTCTGCTGATGGAGCTCAGCCATTCCACAGCAAAGAGAGAGGCACACAAGGCAGGAGGTACTACAAACTCCTCCACATTACGTTTGTCCTTGGCCAAGCATTTCACTATAATCCGTGGAGACTTTCTCAAGTACGGAACCACTTGCAGGTAAAAGTCCTCCAGTCTCGAGGTCCACCAGTCAAGAGAAGCCAGCCGGATGACGATCTTCTCATGACTGCAAAGGGGCCGGGCTGCATGCTGGACGAGCGAACCGTAATACTGAACCTGATGGGATAAGAAAAGTCAGGGGAATTGTTACAAGCAGTTTCTCAATAAGGGAGAATCTAATACCACCCCACCCATCCGCCATGCCATAATTATAAGCATCCCATAATTGAGGAAAAGCTATTTCAGGTTCATAGTTGCTTAAAGATATTATTAAGCCCGGCACACACTGATGCAGGCAAGCATTACTTATTCTAAGAAGGAAGCTGTCCTTACTTGTGGAATAAAGCAGAACTAGCACATGCGTTTCCCTGAACTTGCTACTTTCAAAAGCGCTGTGCAGAAAACTATTCAGAAGATGAAGACTTTGTGCAACTATCACATCAGTGTTCTACGACTTAAAGCTGTCCTGTCTTTGCTCAGGCTTCTACATGAGGCTAACAAAAGATGTGATTGTTTGAAAAGTCACATAAAGAGCTATCTCGTTAAAGCAGGTGCATTTTTTTTCTACCTCATGCAAAACTCTGACAAAAGATGGGCCCGCTTCAGTTAGTAGCAAAGGGATGCTGTGCTCACCCTTATTCGAAGCTAATTCAATTCTTCCAAATCAGTTTGAAGCATGTATAGTCATAATTTTGAGCATAGTAGTATTTTTCTTTACTCTGAAAGTTCCCTCCATGCTTAAATAACACACATTAAGACACTGAAATCTAGTTGGAAACATCAAGTATAATTGAGTAGAACAGCTGGACGGTTACCTGCGGCAAGCAGAATTTGGCAGTTTGATAACACTTTAAGTGAGTCCTCCTTTGAAAATAACTTTCCCAAAATATGCATTTAAGGTGAATACTATTAGGAAGGATAACTTCATCCAACAAAAGTCAAAATAATGCTTTGATTAAGAAATGTTTCCTCAAGGAAATGTTGGAGATGGTACATTCTGATACAGATATCCTGTTTTATTGATTTAACAAAAAAATGTAACCCATCCCAATTCAGACAGACTCTGGGCATCACACACTACAGAAGGAGTGCATTAAAAAAAAGAGTCTAATCAAATAAAACAGTCCAGTTTTATACTTAAATGATGTTTTATCCAGGTTGCCTTTGCGCACCGCTCTGGTCCCTGAGAAGGACAGCAGAGGGCACCAGAAAGATGCCAGTCCTGAGACCAACCCAGGAAAGTTTAACTAGAAGCAATGTATGCCAGAGTAGCAGGAGGAAAGAATGTACCGTAGTTGGGCAAATCTCCCCCAATGACAAGAGGAACTGACAGAGAAATCTGCAGCAGATCTCTTGGAGAACCTTTCAAAGGAGACCGATGACTCAAGCTTTTGGGGTGCATCTTGAGTCTTCCTTGCTTTAGACAGTTTCTAGCTTTTGGATTGGCACTCATGAACAGACCCCACTTCTAGAAAAGTGCTCCAATCGAGCAAGGATAAAACAAGATTGAGTCCACTTCTTAGATGAGTCCTATAGAAAGGGAAAAGTTACAGGGAGGCTGAAAAAAGCCATTTGAGCCCCTGATTCAAGCTGCAATCTTGATCAAGTTCTGTCCTTAAGCAGGGAAAACAAGCACCATCACTGTCCCAGGGGAGACCCTCCACTTTGCTGGCATTGTGATCACATCATAGCATAGTGAGTTTAAGAGATCTGAATCCCTGAGCATTGTCTCAATAAAAAAAATTGTCACGTCTGTGAGATAGGCACCTATCTTAAATTTGAAAAATAAATTAAAAATATAAGTAAACAAAAACAATAAATAAAAACATTAATACATAAATATTTGCAATGCCAGCACAGAAAGTTTCTTTGCAAGAGAAGACCTGAAGAATCCAGGCACATCTATTCAAGAGAACGATGCTCCTGTCATACAGGCTCTTTTCTGCATGAACAACAGAAGTGAGCCACAGAGTGTTTGTTTTTGCTGTTAATAATCAGGCCTGACATTTGTTGCGTGCAGCAGATGACATAAACCTGCTCTCTAACACTTGCAGTTTTTTAAAGAGTCATCTGCACAAATGTAATTTTGGTAAATACAAGTTATATATGTTTAATACAATAAAATCTGGCGATTCAGGCCCTTGAAAGCTTCTGCAATATTGTTCTATTTGTTTAGGAATGAGTGGGGCAAAGAATCGCAATGCCCTGGGCACATTTAAAGGTTTCTTGGCTGCAAACCCAGCCTGGCTATTAGGTCCCCCCCCCTCCCAGATGATGCTGGGGGGAAAGCTTTCTGAGCACTCCTTTTGAGCCTGGAGGCAGCAAGATACTCACAGGCTTCTTGCCGGACCCACTGCAAGATGCACTTGGCAGGAATCAGGAAGTCGATGAGGTAGCACAGGCCATCCCCGCTGTAGAGCTTCTCCACCACATCAAAGACCTGGCAGACGAGTGTGGCTGGTGTGATTTCAAAGGGAGGATAAAGCACGGGGAGGATGTCCTCAATGCAGCCGTCCAGCGACTGAGAATCCTACCAAGAGAATGAGAGTCAGCAGAGCCAGCAACTGGGTCTCTCAGGCTACGATCACAAAGGGCAACTGGGGAACCTCCTCATTCCTCCAAACCCCCAACTCTCCCAAACACAGTTCCTGCAGCGCCAGAGCAGAGCGCTCGCCTAGTCCCGAGTGGCGGCAGACAGCTTACACTGCAAAAACTGTCCTGACTGAATAGGGTGTGCCTCTTGTTAAACTGTTGTGATTGTAGCATGTGGGAGAATACATGGCATGTGCATGTGAACGTGAGAGAGGCAGAAGAGCACGCACCAGAATGTGTCTTTCTTGTTCTTATAAGGCTCACAAAACCACATTCTCAATCACTAAACTATACATGATAATAAACTCAGTTTAGGTTTAAGAATTCTTTATGGCTATACCAATTCCCTTCATTCAGGATATATCATGCAGATGAAACAAAATGCATATGGCAACATTGCATTATTTGCCCTGACATTAATGTCAAGTCCCATAAGCATTAGGATACATGACAGGCAAGAGGCAGAGATTAACACGGAGATGAAGTTAGAGGCACAAAAGGCAGCATTCTGTCGGGACAAAGAGAACATTTACATTTGTCTCTCTTGTCCAGAGCCCTTCAAGCTGACCAGAGCATTTGGCAGTCCAGAGCTCCCACATCTGCAGCCATCACAACTGGCCTACCACTGTTCCAAACTCTGAACAAATTCATAGGTTTTGAATGATCACAGAAAGGCTGCTGCGTATCTGATGATTCTGCTGCAGACAGTGGTTCCTCTGCCAGCGGGAAAGAACTGCACCCAGATTTACTTCTGGTTTGTAAAAACTTCTGCTGTGGCTGCAATGCCGCCTGCAAGGACTGAGAACCAGGATTGTGCACCATCAGCAGTTCTGCTTAACACACACACTGACACACAAACACAGACTAACAACAATTAACTTGTCATCGCCAAATAAATCCAAAGAACCTCTTACTCTCCATAGACTCTGCCTCAGGCATGAGAGTTTGCCGTTTCCTTGATGACTAAGGCTGATTTGTGCACTTCAAAGACAGTCTCCTAGTAAAAATCCCGTTATTCATGCCAGAGATCTCATTTAGAGATCCCTTCAAAGAAAGCCGCCCTGCCTTTGGCCTTTTGCGCAGCTCTGGAAACTGGGCGCTTCTTCTGGGCACTCATGCAGGCCATGGGAGGAGCCCTCCCGATGAAGTTGTACTGTTTCCTGCCGGTTTATTTTGCTATTTTCTGTTTTAATTCTAACTAAGCCACCCAAAGTTGCACGTGGCCAGTTGCTGAGTCAGGGCCCGCCCGTGGTCTTCTGAAAGAGCCCCTCCTCCTCCTCCTTGCGGGGCCGGGCCGGGCCGAGGGAGGCGGGGATGCCCGTCCTCAGTTCTCAGCCCAGAGCGGAGCGCAGCCAAACAAGCCGCGCAGCTAAATTGCTGGAGGGAAACCGAGCCGGGCGCAACTAAACCAGCAGCAGCAAAAAGCCGGCAACGAAGGGCCCGCACGATCTCGGGCGGCAACGGCCGAGGCCGCCCGGGGGGGCCGCAGACCAGGGAGCCCCCAGGCCCTGGCCTAAAAGCCTCCGCGCGCGGGGATTTTCCAGCCGGGCCTTCGGAGGACCTTCCGAAGCGCGCCCCCCGCCCGCACTCCGGCTGCACAAGAGCAGAAGGGCGGAAAGGGCCCTTCGGGGCTCCCCGCACAGCCACGCTCGACCGGCCGGGCCTCTCCCGCGCGGACCCCGGGCGCGCTCTCCGCCCCCCCCCCCGCGTGCACGCGCCGCCCAGCCGCCAAGAGGCGCCCCGCCCGAAGGGGGCGCGCTGCGCGGAGGCCGCTCGGAGCCGGGCGCCATCTTGCGGTTGCCGAGCGACGCCGCGGAGAGCGGGGTCCCCTCGAGGTCCTCTAGTCCGGCTCCTGACCCGCAGCCCGCCCCGGAGGGCCTTTGCGCGAGGCCCGGAGATCCTTCTGCGCCCGGGAATCCCACCTTCCTTCGAGCGGGACTCGGCCTCCGTCCGGCCCCCGGGAGCGCTGCGGCGCATTAAACCCCCCTCGGTCCCCGGGCGCCCTTATGCCTTGCGAGGGGCTGAGCGAGGCGGTCGGACCAGGGTGCAAATCCTCCCCGGCCCTTTCCCTCCGCGGGAGGCCATCGCGTCCCGTCGGGCAATCCGGAGCCTCTTCGGGAGTGTTGCTATTGCCAGAGCCGTAAACGGCCCTTTTCAGACTTCTTGTTCCGAGGGCCTCTACAGGTGGTCCTCGCTCTAACGACCATTTCCTCCCAGAGATCCTTTGAAGTTACAAGTTACATGGACGGGCCTAGGACGGTCGTTGCAGCGCCGCTGCGGCCAGGATGGGGATCCGGGGGCTCGGCCGCCGCTCACTCCGCGATCCTGCGGGCAGGGCGCCCTTTGCCCGCTTCCCTGCCCTGGAACGTCCAAGGAGGCTGTCTGAAAAAAACTCCATGCCAAAATCCAAGCAGAACCCTTTTTCTCCTGGAAATCCTGCTTGGATTTCCGCCTGGACCGTTTTCAGCCTCACAGCGGGGAGATTTGCCTCTGCTCTGGGCTGAAATTCCTCTCGCAGCAGCCGGGGGAAAATAGCGAGGGCGAGCGGGGCGCTTTGCTCGTTGTGCTGCCTGTCTGGGAGAGCCGGGAGACCGCCTTGGGCAGCTGCAGCTCCGCACCAGGCTGCCCGGGGGGGGGGGGCAACTCATGCATGGTCCGCACTGCCCTACCCCCACCCCCACCCCCGCACGCCTTACTCCATCTGCTTAATGACTTATGAAACGGCTTAACCACAACCCGGAAGTGCTGGGATTGCAGTTGTTCAGCAAAGTGGCCTTGTGATGTCTCACTTAACAATCATTTGAATGACTGAGGTTCCAGTTATGGTCATAAATTGATATGAGCTTTTAAGATAATTAACAAGCAATTTCCAAAAGTGTTTAAAAAGAGAGGCTTGCAGTCTTATTGTCTTTTAAAACTCTCTGCAAGCAAGACGGCAAATTCCATAATCTCCTGGTGCTCAAACGCATGAAACATGAAAAACCGCTGTCCTGCAGTCTCCTGGTGGGAAGCAGCCTTCTTGGCCAATCTCCCACCCTCTCCTGATCTGAAGAGGCTCCAAGGAATCGGTCTACTCGCTGGTTCCTTGGTCTTTGCTTCAGTCTTCGGCTCCATTTCACAGAGCTGTCTTCAGTTGACCCTAACTTCCCTGCGTGTCCCTACTTTGTTCCAGTTTATCAAGGAAGAGATTGGTTGATCAAATGCCTTACTGAAGCCCAGGTGTACTACATCCTTAGCGTTCCCTTGATCCACTAAGTCAGTCGCTGTCAAAGAGCAATAAAATTTGTTTTTAACAATGAGGTATTGTTAAATGAAGTAATCACCTCATTCATTTCTAAGCACTTGCAAACTTATTGCTTGATCATTTTTTCTAGGAGCTTTCTAGGTATCCTAAATAACCACCAACCTATGACCCTCTTAATTGCATAACTCTTTAAGTAAAATAAAAAAACAGGGAAAAGAGACTAATGGGATTGAATTTTTATTTTTATTTTTTCAATAATTGGAATAAGAATGGGAAGCTGGACAGTTTATACTTTATAAAAGAAAGTCTAAAACTCCAAAACTAAGAGACTAAAATAAAGGAAAATAGAACATGTGCACCATCTACTGGCCCTTACTGGCAGAGAAAGATAAGAGGTGAAAGTGGCTGACCTTGAACATGAAGTGTGGACTGTGGAAGCTGTAAACAATAATTAGCCTTGGCACCTGCAAATTGCTTAGTATGGAAAGCTGGAACAGAGAGTGGAAGTAGTATGATTGTGTAAACCTAGCAGCTTTTGGGCTTTAACAGATAATAAACAACCAAGCAGGCTGAAACTGAGAAACACCAGGAATTTACTTTCAGTTTGAATAGAAGAATTCCCTTGCCAGACTTTGATGGATTATAAATAACTTTGATGGTTTATAAGTAACTTTTGACGTGATATCTGTTAAAGAGGAAGAGAAGAAGAGACTAGAAGAGTCATAGAAAAACTCTTGGATTATTTTGTGAAAGACTGTTGGGGATACAGCTGGGCCTTTGTGGATTACAAATAAATTTTGATATAATATTCGTTAAAGAGGAAGAAAAGAAGAGTTGAAGACGGTTCATGAAGGACACTTTGGTCTATTTTATAAAAGATATTTAGAGATATAGTTGGGACTTTGTGGACTACAAATAATTTCATATAATATTTCTACATAATATAAGGAGAAAAGGTGTAGAACTATATTTAATAGAACTTTTGGATTAATATACATATAGGTTCTCTGGACAGAGGTTGTAATAAGAGTGAAAGAGGGATCTGGTAGTGAGATTGTGGACATAAGGAATTTATTGAACCTATTGAATTTATTGAAGCTGGGAGGCAATTGGGTGGGGGACTGTTGAATAGCTTGAGAGTGCATTGTGAAATTGTTGATTATTCTATTAATATTTAAAGATGAAGAAAACTACATCAGCCCCCTCCTCAGCAGTATCAGCAGCAGCTTCGAGTCCAGCCAATCAAAGATCTTTGGATAATATGCTGCAACAGGAAAGAATAAATGCGATGCAAGCAGAAACAAAAATGATGTTCCAATCGATTCAGGAATCAATAACCAAACTACATGAAGAGATGAAGGAAAGAATACAAAAAGTGGATGACAAAGTAGAAAATATTCAATAAATAATGACTAAAAATGAGGAAAGAATCAAGAAGATAGAAGAAAAATCAGAACAAACAGAAAAAGGTGGAGGAAATGGATCAGAGACTGACCCAGGCAGATAAGAGCCTTGAGGGAACAGTAATATCCTTAGAAATGGAGAAGGCTGAATACTTCCTATATTTCAAAATATAGAAGAAGAGAAAGATCTTGCCGACAAAATGGGAGGGTTGCTGGCTGAAGTGTTGGAGGTGAGCAAACAGAAGGCGTATCTGAGATGGATGAAACTTGCATAACACAAGTTATGCAAGAAGGAACACACTCCCCAGAGAAGTACATGTTAGATTTGTGAAGAAGACGACTAGAATGGAAATACTTCAAAGAAGAAGGAAAGCCAATGGTTTACAAAGAGAAAGAAATAGTTATCTTAAAACAGATACCTAGAAGAGTGAGCGATATAAGGGGACAATATCAATTTCTGGCAAGAAAATTGATCAAATGTGATATAAACTTTAGATGGTTGATACCTGAAGGATTATTGGTGACTTGGCACGAGAAAAGATATAGGCTAGGTTCAATAGACAAGGCAATAGAACTTTATGACTATCATTTTGGTATGGAGGAAGAAAAGGAGAAAAGAAAAAATGGAGAATAATTTAAAAAATACTGGAATGCACAGAAATGGATAGGTCAGTGGTGGCGAACCTATGGCACGGGTGCCAGAGGCGGCACTCGGAGCCCTCTCTGTGGGCACACATGCTGTTGCCCCAGCCTTGTCTCCCCCCGCAACCCCCTCCTCACCAGCAGCCCCCCTGGAGGAGAGTTGCCCCCGAGCGTGGCCCACGCGGAGCAGTGCAGCCAAGGACATGTCAGCCAGGCAGCGTAGACAAGACTCTGCCCTCACGCCCCATCGCACACAGTTGATGCTGCGGGGTGTGGGCAGAGGGCGTGGCCGCCATGGCGCTGCTGGGCGATCTGCGGCGGGCCCTAGAGGCGGTGAGTGGCCCTGTGGGCAGGCGGGGTGGGGGCGGAGCGGGGGCAGGGCAGGGGGTGGAGTGGGGGCGGGGCCAGTTTTTGGGCACTCGGTCTCTAAAAGGTTCGCCATCACTGGGATAGGTTAACATTAAAAATTAAAGAAAAAGAAGAAACTGAATTCTATATGACATGGGACTTATTTTACCAATGGTTAGCTGATAAAAACAAGAGGTTAGAAAGTTGGAAATATGAGAAAATGTGGACTATGTGAGGAAGATTTATAATGGATTAGTAAATACTTTGATCGTTATACAATTAATGTTAATGTAGGGAATACTATTTTTAATATGATTGCTACTTCCTAGTGTATGATTGTATTTTGATAAGATTATTATGAATGTGATGATTATTATATTCTAATACTTGTATACCTAGACAACACACTGTTCAATATAGAAATGGAATTTTTGAGATAATAATAAAAAAAGAAAGAAAGAAAGAAAAGATCCAGCATACAATTTGTAGAAAATGCCTTTGTTAAATAACAGGGAAGTGCAACCTACTGAGATAATCCTGCCTTTTGATGAGTTCAAAAAGAGAAGCTTTTTTTGTGTGTCTTTCAGCTACCCACAGATGGTGCTATAAACATGCACATGGATGCATGTGACTGGAAGCAGCTTTTGATCATGCAGCCCTTGCAAGGATTTGGCCTCCACCCGGGGCCAGGGCACTCATTGCCCCCAAAGCCCTGGGTCTGCCAGGCTTGACCACTGGTGGGAGGGTAAAGGACCACTGATGGGCAGAATAGCAGAGCTGTTATTCCCACAGCAAGGAGAGAGGGGGCCTGAGCTGTGGGGACGAAAGGGGAGACCCTTCGCTGATGCACTTCATGCAACTACCTTTCAGGCAATTCCCAGAGGGAGCTCCCCTCCCTCATGCCCACTGCAGGAATACTGCCCTCTTCAGAGGCCTCCTTTCTCCAGGCTGCTGCCTCCTAATCTTGGCTCTGCCTGTCAAAGTTCGCTATAAGCGGAGGCACTTTGGCCCTTCCAAATTTTGCCCTCCCTTCTCTTCTGGGGAAGCTAGTCTCTTGCTCAATGGGTCCCCTTTGTTACTGGCTTCCTAGGCTAAAACAGGAAACAAAGCTCTCCTGTCAAGGGGGCTCTGGTCTGCCTCTGCCTCATTGTCTGGCTGAAAATGACACCATTGTAGGTTTGCCCAGCGGGGGGGGCGGAGAGGCTGGCAATGCATTTTGGCACAGCTTATGAATAAACACTCCCCACGTGCAAACAGTGCCCAGGTGTTACGCAAGAACTTAGCTCGGTTGCCCCACCTCCCTCTCCGATCCCTTGCCTCTCCCCAGAGGGCATGGTAGACTGCTTCACCATCTCAGATGATGAGAGGCCAAGCGGTGGGCAGAGGATCCCTTAAGGGAAGACGGAGCCAAGGCTAGGAGCACAAACGGGTAAGTGCCTTAGGAGCTGCAACTAAAAGGCAGCCCACCCCCCTCCTAGAGCAGCTGCCCAGAGGTTAAGGGCAGCCCCCGGCCAGCCTGAAGTCTGGCTTCTTCTAGGGGGCAAAAATCTGGCATCTGAACTGGTATTACTTCTCTGCCCTTGTTGTATGTGCAGAATGCCATCCAGCAGCACAGTTTAGCATGAGCAAAACCCTTCTGCGGAGTCAAGGAGAGCGAAATTTCCCCCCATGTGCCAAGCGTTTCACTGACAAAGTCATGGTTGTTCCAAGTTAAATGTCACCTAAGCAGAATCCAGTGAGACAGCTGGGGCAATAACTCATCCCAGACTTGTGATTTCATAGATGTCCCAGCAGCTTGTCCAGATCACTGGAGCGAGAACCATGTGGATTTCAGCATTTACCCTTACGAGAATCTTGGAGCCTGGAAGAGGAATCTCTTCCCCTCCTTAGAGTGAGTCAATATAGATGGAGCCTCTGGACCAAAGGAGTTGCTTCTTCCCAGAATTCCATCCCCCTGGGTGAAATTGCTTGTTAGGAGGCAACTGTCAGCTATCTGCCTATCTTGTCTTTTCCAGGCCTTTCCCAGCTCCCACAAGTCTTCCTATGAGGCTTCAAGGAAGCAGGCAGGGAGAAATTCTGGAGAATTTCTTCCCAGTATTTGACTTTCCCTTTGCACGATGGGTGGAGAAGGTGGGACTGGGGGTTCCAGCTGCAGAGAATCCCTGATAAAACACCTTATCTCAACTTTTTTCATTCGGGATTCAACCCTGGTCATGAGGCTCAGACTGCTTTGGTTGGGCCTGGAAGAAGAAAGGGCAACCATGGGTCTTTGCTAGACTTTTTGGTGGCATTCGGTGCCACCAAGCATGATATCTTCCTGCAAGACCCCTGCAGGAACTGGATGTTGGGGACCTGTTGAAGCAGTTCCAGCCCTTCCTGTGCAGGAACTTCCATGGCAGTGGATGGAAGAGGAGAACAGGGTCGGCTCTCTACCCCAGCTTATATGAGAACGCTGGAAGAGGCCCTCTGTCTACTCAGGAGGAAGTGTCACTGGGAGGAGATGCAGCAGACGTTCTGTCCTGGGACACGTGGAACAGAAGAGGCTCAACTGACTCTCGGAGAATGTGCTTTGCTCAGAAACCCTCTGGGTCAACCCTGGATTAGCTCTGGATGTTCTTTTCTTCAGACATCATGACTGGGGATTCTGCTTCAGGACCACCACTGGGGGATTGTGCTGGACGTTTAGAGTTCCTGCTTGGGCAAAAGTGGATACCATGGTTGGGAAAGCCTTTACCCCAAAGGTCATTTTGGAAAAGAGCAGTCTGGCCACAGTTACCTGGGCCCTGATGACCACATCTGTGGACTCCTGCCCCAGGTTTGCCTTGGGGCCACCATCGAAGGTGGCAATGCAGGCTCTGCAGTGGTTCGCCCTTTGTGGTCTTTCCACAGAGTTTGACTCCGTTGTGGCCATCTGGGAATGAGGTTAAGACAATCCTGTTCTGCCAAGCTTGTGGGGCGGTCGTTCACCTTTATACTCAACTCAAGGCCTGTGATGGAAGTTTTGATTTTTTTAATGAGAATGGAAAGTAACTGGGTTTTTAAAAATAATCTTCTGAAATATACAGAGAGACACAGACCAGAGCCATGTTAGTCTCTGATGGCAGAGTCTGGCAGCACCTTTTTCAACTAACAACTATGATTAAACTCATCTCTACAAATCTCTCTGTCTCTGTGTCATTAGCTTCACTTAGTGACCACATCATTGGAATCTTTTGTGGTTACCAAATGAGGACTTCCTGTATCTTGGTTTGCATTGACAGGTGACAAGCAATGTAACAATCAGAGCCAGAGAGAGAGATCTTGAAAGGTGGAAATATTTAAAGTCTTCTAGGGTAGGATCAATTGCCATAGTTAAAATGAATGTATTATCAAAGATAAACAATCTTTGCTGCTTGCGTGTTCTGTCAATGACCACTTGACCAGCTCATCTAGTGATCCATTTCCTATGGCCAATGGTCAACGGCCTCAAATGCCACAGCGGCAGACCAGCCAATTCAGCACTAGCAACATCACTTAGACTTATATACCGCTTCACAGTGCTTTACAGCCCTCTCTGAGCAGTTTACAGAATTGGCATGTTTCCCCCAACAAATTGGGTCCTTATTTTATCAACCTCGGAAAGATGGAAAGCTGAGTCCACCTTGAGCAGAACTCCTGGCTGTAGGCAGAGTTAGCCTGCAATGCTGCATTCCAACCACCAGGTGCCTGCAGCAATTCAGAATGGCTATTCGGGTACCTGCATCCAGATTCGAGGGAGACATTGTGAGGTCAGAGGGAGGCCCAGCTTTTCAGACTGGAATGCCCCCTCCCCATAAAGAGGCAGGCTTAGAAATTGCCTGAAGGGAGAGGAGCAGCATTGGTGGGATCGAGTTAATCTGTAAAAACATGGGAGGTCTTTCTTTTTTGGTTATTTACCAGTAGTAAAATTACTTTGTTTCTATATTAACCAAGTGTTTCTGCTATCCTCTTTTCCCCATTCCACCAAGTTACCCTAAGAGGCCTATTGATTTGTAAATCAGAAAAGTAGCAGAAGAAAAAAGAACAGGCTGCCAGAAGAGGGTCTGTGACAAGCGTCCAGTCTGTTCTAGAAGTCTGAAAAACCTTCCCTCCAGCCAGGCAGTTGGCAAAGCCTGAGGCTCCTGAGTAATCCTGGAGCAGTGAGGTCTGTGGGTTTCTCCCTGGAGAGCAGCCCTTCCCATTCCTGCACAAGAGATCCTAATCACAGGCACAGAGTCAAGTCTCTTGGCTGCTCTTCCCTGCCTTTTGCTTAAAAATAACTTTGTCAACCAGCCTCGTCCACATTCTGTACTTTGGGACTGTGTCAAAGGCCTGCAATGTTTGTACAGAGCACTTCCGTTCTCAGGGTTCATGTCTTTCTCTAAAAATGATGGACAATGAAGCAGCAATCCAAAGTGGATCTCCCCACTCCCTCTTGCCTACTCTTAAGCTATGATTTTCTTTTGTTTTATCAAGTTTACCTGCTTTCATAGCAAAGATCCTGCATTGTCCAGATTTCAAACCAGATATGACAATAAATCTTGACTATCTAGACATTTTGTCCTGTCTACTCCTTCCTTCCTTCCTTCCTTCCTTCCTTCCTTCCTTCCTTCCTTCCTTCCTTCCTTCCTTCCTTCCTTCCTTCCTTTCTTCCTTCCTTCCAATTCTAGACCTATCCTTTCTGTCTTTTCCAATTATTGAAAACTTGGCTGTCCTGCTCCTGTCCCTCAGATTGAGAGCCGTCTCATCAGCATATACAAAACAGCCCTGTTTAGCCCAGGGTTGGGCAACTGATTTTCCCAAGGGACCACATAAAAAACTGGGACTGTTGCCGCCATAGCTGGCTGGTCAGGGACAAAGGGCTGGATGTGGCCTGCAGGCCATAAAATGCCCAGGTTTGGCTTAGCCTAAGAGCTCATCAGCTTCGGTCCTTAGATCACCTTCCTGTTTTCTCCTTTCTCAGTTCTGAAAAAGAAACTCCATCACGAAGCAACGTACTCAGAAGTTGCAAAGTCACATGACCACGTTGACTTACAATAGCAGTTACAGCAATCCCAGTTGCCAACATTAGGCAAATTCCATTGCAGTCACGTGATTGCCATTTGCAGAAGTTGTGACTTAGCTTGTTGGAAGCCAATGGTGAAAGTCACAAATGATGATGGGATTTGTTCAGGCATGTCAGAATCTAGGAGGTGGTACTGATATCTATTTCCTAGCCGAGGCAACCAGTGTTGTACGAACACATTTCTGTAGTCATGGGGCCAGCATGATTATAGGCCAAGGTGCATGGAGGATCGTTATCTTCAGACTGAAGTGGTACCTATTTATCTACTCACATTTGCATGCTTTTCAACTGTTGGGTGGGCAGTAGTGGGGCAAAAACAGGAGCTCACCCTGTCATGTGGCACTCGTGTCTTTAACAGCTGAGCCATTGCACCCCCTGACATTAAGAACAATTAATCAGTGGAACAGTTTGCCTCCTGGAGTTGCGGGTGCTCCACTAGTGGAGGCTTGCAAGACAACAGGATAACAGAATTGGAATGGACCTTGGAGGTCTTTTAGTCCAACCCCCTGCTCAAGCAGGAGACCCTATCCCATTTCAGACAAATGTTGTCCAATCTCTTCTTTAAAAACTCCAGTAATGGAGCACCCACAACTTCTGAAGGCAAGTTATTCCACTGATTAATTATTCTGTCAGGAAATTTCTCCTCAGTTCTAGATTGCTTCTCTCCTTGATTAGTTTCCAGCCATTGCTTATTGTCCTGCCTTCACATGCATTAGAAAATAGGTTGACCCCCTCTTCTTTGTGGCAGCCCCTCTAATACTGGAACACTGCTATCATGTTCCTCCTAGTCCTTTTTTTCTCTAGACTAGCCATACCCAGTTCCTGCATGTTTTCGCTTACAGTCCCCTAATCATCTTTGTTGTTCTTCTTTGCATTCTTTCCCGAGCCTCCAGATCTTTTTTATATTGTGGTGACCAAAATTGGATGCAATATTCCAAAGTGAGGACTTATCAAGGAATTGTAAAGAATCACATGATCTTGATCCTGTCCTTCTGTTAATGCAGACTAGGATTGCGTTGTCTTTTTTGGCAGCTGCAGCATTTGCAGCACATTTAAGTGATTGTCCACTGGGACTCCAAGATCCCTCTCGCAGTTACGGCTATTGAGCCAGGTACCACATATGGTATACCTGTGCATTTGTTTTTTCTTGCCTAAATGTAGAACATTACGTTTTCTCACCATTGAATTTCATTTTGCTAGATAAAACTAATCTAATCTAATCTAACAAGATCATGTGAAGTGTTAATACCACTTTACAAGGCCTTGGTAAGGCCACACGTGGAATACTGCATCTAGTTTTGGTCACCACGATGTAAAAAAGATGTTGAGACTCTAGAAAGAGTGCAGAGAAGAGCAACAAAGATGATCAGGGGACTAGAGGCTAAAACATATAAGGAACGGTTGCTGGAATGTCTAGTCTAATGAAGAGAAGGATGAGGGGGGACATGATAGCAGTGTTCCAATATCTCAGGGGCTGCCCCAAAGAAGAGGGAGTCAAGTTATTCTCCAAAGCACCTGAAGGCAGGACAAGAAGCAAAGGATGGAAACTAATCAAGGAGAGAAGCAACCTAGAACTAAGGAGAAATTTCCTGACAGTTAGAACAATTAACCAGTGGAACAACCTGCCTCCAGAAGCTGTGAATGCTCCAACACTGGAAGTTTTTAAGAAGAGACTGGACAGCCATTTGTCTGAAATGGACCTAAATGGTGTAGGGTTTCCTGTTTGAGCAGGGAGTTGGACTAGAAGATCTCAAAGATCCCTTCCAACTATGTTATTCTGTATTCTGGAACCACCACCCCCTTCCAGTCCAAGTGACCAAGCTGGCCAGAGGGGTCCCTGCATGGCCAGAGGTAGGCGGGAGACAATGGGGAGCCCTATGAGGGAGGCTACAACAGCCATAGGGAAAGGAGGAAGACAGCCTCCCACTGACCACCCCCACCAGCATCCCAAAAGGGCTCCCCTGGGACAGGGCAGGAGGGGCATCCCCAGGAGGCCTCGTGGCACCCTCCATCTTCCATCTTTTATGGTCAGAGAAAAAAATGATGGAAGAAGCTGCAGACGGCAGCAGACGGCTGTGCAGAAAACCCAGGAGAGGCTGAGAGCTGATTCCAGTGAAATTCAGGATAAACTTCACCCAACTGTGAAATAGCAGTTCAATCAGGGACTCAGAGCCAAAGTGCGATGGGTGCATTTAGCAAAGGCTAAAGAGCAATATGGCCCAAATGCTTTGACTGGATCCTGCACTTGGCAGGCGGAGGGAGGGAGGGAGGGAGGGAGGGAGGGAGGGAGGGAGGAAGGAAGATGTTGTAGGACTTGGAGTAATAGAAACTAGAAATAATGCAATATAGAATCAAATACAAACGAAGCAGGGATGATTCTTCCTGATTTTCAACCATCTGTTTTATGCAGTCCCCTCAACAACCAAATTGCGGCTGATCAAGGCTAGGATGGGCACTGGACGAGTAATCTGTAACAGAAGCCCAGGAACCCCACCCAGGTTGCCCTTTCCTCCCTTACTGCGTTACGATGAATGGGTTTAGTTGGGGTGACAGGAAGGCTGCTAATGAAAGAGCCTCCAGGCTCCAGGATGCAAAGCCCACGGCGGGCCATTGTTGCAAGACCCAGGGAGCAGCTGGAAGACCCTCTGCCAAGCTTGGGAAATCAGCCATGATCCAATAACCCTCCCCCTACCCCAGATTTTTCAAAAGGCTGGACATGCACTGTGTCACTTCCTCCTTCATTTGGGCTGGAAATGTTGACAAGGAATTCTGTGATTATAGCTTGGCTTCCTATGACTACTAAGGAGCCATGGAAACCACACGAATCTATACTGGGATGTTCCTCATAATGCTGGAATATTTTTTTCAAGGAAAATCAACTCAAAGTGCGGCTGGCAACTCAGGGGATGACTCACAGGTCCCAGGAGAGCTTCCAGCTGTGGCAGCAAAGCTACTTATTAACTAGTCCCAAAATCTGTGGCATCTGACAGTGCTTGCTGTGCATTGTCCAGCTGCAAATAGATGCCCAAAGTCTCATGCCGAATTGTCCCAAAGAGGAATGCCAGCAGAAGCCCTGGTCCAGCATGAGGGCCCTCCTGCCCTTGGAGATGCAGCCAGGTCCCATCAGCTTCCAAGCCCCTGAAAGTAGGCAGGAAGGGAGAAAAGAAGGACAATTGCTCACATCCCGCATATATATTTAAGCAAGGTTCTGCTTAAAATTACACATCTAGCACCAGCCATCAAAAGGGAATTACCAGATCTCCAAGCTGACTTCTGAAGGGGTCGTGGCACCTGTGACCACATTGCAAATCTGCCCTGGTCATGGAAAAATCTCATGAATATCAAATGATCATTTACAGGTGCTTCATCGATTACAAGAAAGCCTTCGATTGTATTGATCATGAGAAGCTATGGAGAGCCCTACAAGACCTGAGGCAACCAGCACATCTGGTCAAGTTGGTGCAATCACTGTACACTAGACAGCATGCAAATGTCCACAGAAGCTCCCTGGCGTCTCCCTGGCTGTCCAAGAGGAAATGTTGGCCGGTGAGCCTCCTGGAGCTCGATTCTGCCATGCTGCAAGGGGGATTCCGTCTGCTTCCCGAAGCCTTCCTCTGGCTTGATCTGCAGGGACCGGGGCCAAGGTCCCGGGGCCCCTCACACAGCCTCCCTCAGAACCCCTCCGCTTCCGGCCGAGCAGCTAGAGCTGCTCCATGACTGATGGATCCTGCGGGCACCAAAGGGAAGCTGCAGAGGGTTGGGGTCCTGTGAACCCCCAGACCTGATTCCAACTGATATGGAGGCCTGAAGTCAGCCATACCTTGGAGCGAGTCTGTGAGACCAGCATCACTCTGAGGAGGAAAATGGCTTGTTATGCTGCTTGGCAACGAGTAGAGGGTGTGAGGCTCCGAAGAAGACAGCTTCTGTGCGCCCCTCTCACCTCTACTCCCCAGAGGGGCACCTCTTTTCCTTCCGTGCAATTGCCTGTCCTGCATCTTCCTGGTAGACTTCACACACCGACTGAGTGCGCAACAAATTCATGTTTTAAACACTTGGTACTTTTTATTTTCGTTAATTTATTTTTATCCCATCCTTTATTATTTTTATAAATAACTCAAGGCACCAAATGTACCTAATATTCCTTCCTCCTCCTATTTTCCCCACAGCAACCCTGTGATGTGGGCTGCCAATTGGCCCAAAGACACCCAGCCAACTTTCATGCCCAGGGCTGGACTCGAACTCAGTCTCTTTGGTGTGATGGGCTG
Source organism: Azemiops feae (assembly GCA_023970755.1). NCBI lineage: Eukaryota > Metazoa > Chordata > Lepidosauria > Squamata > Viperidae > Azemiops > Azemiops feae. The sequence goes on from JALGBA010000315.1 coordinate 708,018, forward strand.
TCTGCTAAAACGAAGCAAGGCTATGGCATTAACTTAAAAGAAAACCGGGATGCCTGTAATGGTGGAGTCTGTCTGACAAGAACAAAGAATGCTTATTCACAGAGAATAAGCACTGCAGCACCTTTATCAACTCTAGCTGGTTAGAGGACTGGTAACAGTAACCTCAGCTAGAAATTAGAAATAGGGATGGCCTGGAGCAAATAGAATGTGTATTAGATAACTGCTGGAGGCATAGGGATGGCTAGAGATCAACAGGTCAGTTGTTAGATCATTACTAAAATCTTTATTAGATGATTTGTTTTATATATCTCGCCTTATCCTGCCTTCCACTTTAGTGAAAATGTATAAAGCTTTCTTAATACTGTTGTTCAAGGTTCCTTGGTATTTTTGGCCAGGACCCCTTTTCTTGGAGCGCTTCAATAAAAGGAAACAAAACCTGCACTTCGTGTCTGGCGTCCTTCATCATCTTTGGCCCCGACCCGAATTGGGGACAACAGTGTCTTAACCACTGGACCAAGCTGCTTCCTCTGAAGCTGGCTTCATTCTTGTACTGTCTTGAAGAATTTTTAATTTCAAAATATTAAAAAAAAAAGTAAAAAATGCCCACCCCTAATTTATTGGGGTGATGTGCAGTAGAAAAAAAGGTACAAAACATGGCCTAAAGGGCCCATCAAATGCCAAGTGATCATTTTGTCCTTTTCTTTTTTGCTTCTGCTTCAACTGAGAGTTTCTGATGTGGCTTACAAAAATAAACCACCAGCTGAAGCAGCCCATCTGAGGAACCGGAAGCTGGAAAAGCCAGAGGTTGGTACCCGCTTGGCAAAAAGGGACCCCGTTCTTGGACTGCGCGGAGGCTTTCTCACTCTGGCCGAGCCAGGATCGCCCCCCCATTTCCCCGGATTGGGGGGCAGCACCGCCCCCTGCCAAGATGCCCCAGAAGAGCAGAGGGGCCACGCCGGCCTTCCCGGTCTTGGTGGCGGCGAGCGCCCTCCTCTGCAAGGCTGGAGGGGGGGGCAGACCGCAGCCCCGCCTGCTTCCACCACCGCGGGAGCCGCGTGCGCCGTTTCCTGACCAACGTGCGGAAAGCTCGACGCGGCCGGATAGGCGCAGGCAGAGCCGGGGGGAACCGGTCAGCCCCCCGCCCTCGACTGCAGCGTCCGCCAAGGGGAGAGCGCCCACCGAGGCAGCGCGCCAGCCCCTCGGCTCGCCTTCCGCAGGGCCGCCGGGAGAGGAAGGCCGGCTGGTCTTCCCGGGGCGGCTGCGGGCGGCTCCCCGGAGCTTCGGCTTTTCTCAAGGAGGCGGCCGAGCCCGGTGGCCCCTCCGAAGGAGCGTCACCCGGCCGCTTCCTGCCCGGCCCGGCGGCTTCCGAGCTCCGCGCGGCTTAAGCCGGAGCGGGATCCGGGCGAAGAGTTGCCCTTTTTCTCCGCCCTCCTGGAAAGCCCCCCTTTCAGCAGAGCGTCGGGCAAGGGGCGAGCGGCGAGAGGCCTGAGGAAGGCGCTCCTTTCTCGCCGGGCTCCAGCGCTTCCCGACCGTCGGCCGCTTCTCGCCCGGCGCTGGAGCGTCGGCGCCCGGCGGCCGCTCCGCGCCTCGCTGCGGATCGCCCGCCAGGGACGGCGCCGCCGGCACAGCCAGCCGGGCAGGGAGAAGGGCGGCGGCAGCGGCGGCAGGAAGCACTTCCCCGCCCCCGGCGGTCAGCCGCGGCCGGCGGGCGGGGCCGCCGCTGGGGGTCGTCGCGGGTCCCCGCCCTGGAAGGCGGGCGGCGGCGGCGGGGTCGCGGGAAGACCCGCCCGGGGGCCGCCGGCAGAGGGGGCTCCGGCTCGCCAATCCCAGGTCGGCGCAGCTGCCCCGCCCGCCCTTCTCCCCTCCGGCGCAGCCCCGCCTGCCCGCGCGCCCGGGAAGGGCGCCACAGACGACCCGCCGCCGCCGCCGCCGCACCATGGCCGAGCCGGCCGCGCCCCCGGAGTCGCCGTGCGCCGTGCAGTGCCGCCTGCAGTACCTGGAGGACGCGGACCCCTTCTGCTGCGCCGCCTTCCCCGAGCCGCGCCGCCCGCCCGGCTTGCCCGTGGCCGAGGCGCTGCCGCTGGCCGCCCAGCTGCCCGCCTTCCTCCGCCTGCTGGGCGCGCCGCTACGGGTGAGCGCCTCCGGGGTCGGCGGGAGCTCGGGGGGGGGTAGGTCGCCGCGCGGGAAGGCAGCCCGGGAGTTGCCTCTCCCAGACGTTCCCCGACGCCCCCGTTGGCCCCGCGCAGCCGCCTCCCGGTGCCCTGGGCTAAGCGCGGCCCCGAGCCGAGCATGTCAAAGGGAGGCCAGCCGTGGAGCCCCGGCCTGGCTTGGGCGATGCCGGCCGCTCGGGAACTGAGCCGGGCCGTCGCCTTCCCCGCTCCGACAGCGGCCCAGGGTGGCTGGGGCGGCGGGGCTGCTGCTATTCCGGGCGCGAACCTGCTGAAAGGCTCGGGTGACGCGCTCCGGGCTGCCCCTTCGGCGTCTGTTGCTAAAAACAGCCGGGCCCAAACAGGAAAGGCGCTTCCGCCGCGGGGCCGGCCGAGCGGCTCTTATCGCAGCCCGCCGGCTGTTGGGCGCCGAGGCTTCGGGAACTGATGTTCCGCCGAAGCGCTTCGAACTGCCGGCTGCCGGAGGAAGAAATGTCGGGCCGCTGAGACGGGGATGGAGCCCCGAACGGCCTGCCCGAAGCTTCGGTAAAACGACGAGAGGCTTGGGCAGGCCCCGGCGGGCAGAGGAGTCCTGGCCAAGTGCAGGCTGAGGAACCGCTGCTTCTCTGGCCTCACCAAACGCGCCAGAGCACCAAATGGGGCGAATAATGCAGGCGGAAAATCTCGAGTATCTGACGGCTGTGACACACACCTGTTGCATTTACTTATTTTAGTTTTCAGCTACCTGTGAAAGGTGAACCTACACATAAGAAGAGCAGAGCACGCAGGCTTGGTTAGCCAGTCAGCTACGCAGAGTTGGGCTGAGCTCCTTGTGGCCACATGGTCAAGCATTCACCCTCTTTGGTCAAACTTGAGCCCTTCCATTAATCTTGGATGCTATCCATCTGACTTACTCATTGACATCCCTTCCAACTTTCCTCCAGCTTGCCAAGTGTAATTGTTTCCCTCCAAGTCCATCGTCCACTCCTATCCCATCTTTGACATGCGTGAGTTGTTTCATGCTTGGTCCTCTCACCTTGGAGAGCAGCCAGGGCATTTCATGGAGGACCAACGGACTGCTTGCAGATCCCAGGTTTGTAGTAGCTGCACAAAATGAGTAATTCGGAAGCATCATATTGCCTTCCTTTTGGTCATTCTTAGTGCCCCACTTTCATAGCTGGCTTTTGGAGCCAGGTATAACACTGGAAACATCATTGCTTTAGTCTGATCTCAGTTGCATTCAGATACTTCAGTCATTATTGAAACTTGGACAAAATATTTTATATAATCAAAACTGAATGTCCGTTCTTTTTTTTTGCTTGACCTTGGAAGTCAGGCTGAATTGTCCTTTCTTCTTGATGTCCAGGGCTTTCCATCTCTGACTTTCCTTGTCTGCCATAGGATTTATTCTGAAAACTCTTTTCCTCTTTGGAAGTTTGAGGTTTCCCTCCTTTTAAGGAACTTTTCCCCCAGTTCCCCAGCTTTTCTTTCACGTAAGGCAGGCAAAGTAAGCCTACTCCTTTCATTGCTCTTCCCTTCTGACTGAGGTTCTTCACCAGGTGGGTGACTTGCTGACTCATCTCCTCTCTGTTTGCTTACTTGATGCCAGTGGGCTGCCCTTCCCTCTCCCGATCGGCGCGGGATCCACTTTGCCCCCTTTGGCCTTTTTTGTGGCCAGACCAGCAGGTTCCTGGGGGCCACAGAGGCTTTTGGGGCTCCAGTAAGAACTGGGGGCAGACCCACCCTCCAGGTCTTTGGAGCCCTGTCTGAGCTGGGGGTTTCTCCCTGAGTCTGGAAGGGTGCCTGCAAACTCCCCCCTTCCTACTTGCAAGCCCCAATTTTTTTTCCCTTCAGTGCTGGGAGGAATTTCTCCTTCAAATCCTATGGCTGCTTTTCTGAAAAGTAAAGGGGGTGAGCAGGAGGGAGCCAGGCTGGACCTGGGTGGAGGCTGAGATGTGGTCTCCCAGCTCCTCCCTTCTGAGCAGCTCCAGCTGGATGGGCAGGAGGCTCTCACCCACCTAGAGGGCATCTAATGGCGCCTGAACAAGTGGAGCTCAGGGCAGGATACGGCCCTGCCTCCAAAGGAGCCAGGGTTAGATGCCGATGCAGGCACTGCCTTTGCCCGTGCTGGGAAAGGGGCTGGAAGGAATCCCAGAGCAGACGCTACATGCTTGGCTAACTTCCAGAAGTGCCTCTTTTGCAGCTGGAGGACTGCGCCTTGCAAGTGCTGCCTTCTGGACACTACTTGGACCTGGAACTTTCATTGCTGGAGCAGAAGGACGAGCTGGAAGTCTTCTACGAAGACATCAGGTGAATCCTTGCTGGGGGATTTTACCACCTTTTCCATGTGCAAACTTCCCTCCCCTGCGCCTCATGCCAGCGTATCTGGCGGTTTTAATCTGGAAGGACAAGTACCTCCCAATTTGGGGGTGTCAGAAGTTGCACTCGATGTGTGTGAGGCAACCAGGAGGATCCAAATATGATGTGCTTACCAGCTCATGAGCAGGCTGGGTTCATCATGCGCAGTGCCCACACCTGCAGCTCCTTTTTCCTCACTGGGCCCAGTGGCCTGCCACCCTTCTATTTTTAGTTTGGTGGTTTATTGATCAAAATTTTAAACTGCCCATCTTCCTCACAGAGGGACCCTGGGTAATGCACAAATAAAATATTAAAATATAAAAAGTGTTTAAAAATTTAAGAAGAATGAATTAAAATCATGTTAAAATTAATTAAAAGGAGGGAAAGGCTTTTCGATGTGCTAGCCAGCCTCATGGCTATGTGCTCCCCTGGGCTCCAGGCTGCAGAGCCACGTTTTCTTTCAGGAGAAGGGGGGTTGCCTCACCTCTGGGGGGGAGGATATCCCACCAGGTGGGGGCAAATGGCTAAGACGTCCGTCTTCCTGGACCCCCAGTCCGAATCCTTTGGCTGACGGGGTCTGCAACATGCCTCCCCTACCTGACCAGGTGAGATGTGCCGATGTGATGGGATGAAGCCGGTTCCATAGGTAGCCTGGCCCCAGACCATTTGGGGCTTTATAGGTCACACCCAAAGCCTTGAATTGGACCCGGATGCAAGGCCGGCATCCACGCAGCTGGTGCAGCAGAGGAGTTCCATGCCATGTTTTCTGGATGCTGCCTTTTATTTCGGCAGATGGCAGGCGCTGCGGGGGAGGGGGCGATCTTGAACCAGCCAGAGGTTCTTGGTCCTGACTGTGTCCCACTTGGTTTCCTCTTGTTGCAGCAAAGGGAGGCGGCCAATCCTGCTTCTGCGCACACAGCTCTCAGTCCGAGTGCACGCCATCATCGGTGAGTCCTGCCTGGTCCTGGACTGTGGAAGGGCTGCTCGGTGAGGGGGGGCTCCCCAGGCCCTGGCAAGGCCAGCAGTTGCCCCACCTTTCAGTCGGGTTGGTGATCTCCATGGAAATGTGAATTCTGTGACAGCCGCTGTATGAAAGACAGATCTCTGGCTTGGAATTAACAGGGAGGGAATTGGCAAAAAATGGTGCAGGAAGAACTGGTATGAATCTGGAGTGAGAAATGGTGGTGTGGGAGAAGGAAACAACCTGGAGGGTGAGAGAGCAACAGGGCTGTACCACAGGGGTGGAGGGATGTGGTGGGTGAGAGGAAAGCAGAGGCGGAGTAGAAAGCAGCCAGAGGCACCAAAATGGAGCTCCCCTCCCTTCCTCCCTCTCTCACTGGGTTTGGATTCGGATTCCTTCATGGACAATCCAGGAGCACCAAGAAAGGGCGTCTTTGCACCAGGCAGCCTGCTGACCTCAGGGCGATGAGACCACCAGGGAAGGCGTTGAGGAGACCAGGCGACCCCAGGGAATCTGGTGGGCTGCTTGTTTCCTTCTAGAGCATCAGCCACAGGAGGAAGAGATTTCTGCTTTGGGAGCTTCCCTGGCATCTCTTGTGTGTGGCAGACCAGGCTAAGGAGGTCAGGACTCCTTTGATCGTGAAGCTATAAGAGCAGCCTTTTGCAAGTTTGAATGTGCTCCCCCTCCCTCCCTTTAGCTTTATGTAAATGAGGGAGGGGCCTCTCTTAGTTGTCTTCTCAAACTGGTTGCTTGGCCTGGGTGCAGCCCCGTTTATCTGGCCAGTGCTGGGAATGGCTCTTCCTTGGCCCCGTTCCTTCCGCCCTCCATGGTATGAGACAGAATAATTTCTTAGCCCACCTTTCTTCCTGGCTGAACCAAGAAAAATTTTAAATAATGATAGCACCTTATAAAGTGAAACAACAGCTGATAATTAATGATAGCCTAAATGCTTAGATGATCTACCAGTCAGTATGCAGATGACACCCAGCTTCATCTCTCTGCCCTGGAGAGGCGGTGGAGGCTCTCTCTGCAGGTTCTAGAAGTCTGGATCAAGGCACTCTGCTCACGGCCCTCCTACCCCTCTGCTCTGCCCGCTGCGTTGCTGGCCGGGGGGCTCCTGGGTTCAGTTCAAGCCTGGTAATTACCATAAAGCCTTTCACGACATGCAGCTGGATTGGGAGGATGCCTTTCCTGGACTGTGTCTGTCCCTCCATCAGGCGAGGCGTGCGGGGGGTCCCCTTTGGACCATCCATGGGACCCAGGAAGAGAGCTGTTTTTTTAATGGGCCTCTTTGGAACATTCCTGGGATTAGACCTGCTGTGATACCAGGTTTAGGGGTTGGATTATGTGACAGAGCCCCTAGGATGGGCAGAGTGATGATTCAAGTGGCTTTTTTTTTTCTTTAGCTGCCTTTTAAGTCTCTATTGGGTATTGTTATTTTATGGTTTCATCAATAAATGCTTGATGAAAGGGAAGCAGTCTTCCTGCTGCTTCGGACCCCCTCCAAGCTTTTGCTTTTGCTCAGGTATTGCCCTGCAGATTCTGTCCCTGAAAAGGGGTGGGGTGGGAGGTCTTCAGACAAAGAGCAGCCGTCAGCTACATCCCTGCCACAACCCTTGATCTTAGGATTGGGGGCTCCTGTGGGGCAGCTCCTCCCTCCCTCTCCCCAGGCCGAGGGTGTCTTTCTCTGCAGGCCTGGCCTTCTGCCGCATCCTGTCTTGGGGGTGTGGACTCAGAGGGAAAGTCCTGCCTTTCCTGAGGCCGGGGCTGCTGGGGGCCAGGCCCAGAGCAGCAGAAATGCTGAGGGACAGACCTGCATACCAGCCTTACTGGTCCCAGCAGTAGAGCGGATGGCCCAGCACAGGGAGGAAAGGTGACCCTCAGTTGTGAATGATGCTGGGGGGACTGGCTGGACCAGCTGGGGGAGGCTGTGGGGTCTGCAGTCTGGACTGGGAGCCCCCCCATGCCCCAGAGGGCTTGGTGCCGAATGGCTGGGAGGCAGCAAGGCAGCTGCTGCTTCTGCTGAGAGAGCTGGAGAGCTGTGGCTGTTTTTAGCTTATTACCGTAGCTTTGGAATGTGCTATTGCAAGCCACGTTTGAAGAAGGAAGCAGATAAGTAACTAAATAATTTAAACAGTGAAAATGAATAACCGCCAGGTTGCTGGAGGAGACGAGAGGCATAATGGGATCTTTGGCTGTTTCTCCCTACCCAGGGGAGCCATTCTCGGCTCCCACTCTTCTCCTGCCCAGTCAGGGTCTTCCTGGGCCCCTCCAGGTGGGGCCACACTCTCCGTCTGCACTCTGGGCAGGCTGGTTCCAGAGGGCCGAAGGGAGCAAAAAGGCTGGGCCCCACGCTCTCTGGGGAGCTGCCCCATAGGCGAGCCCTCTCTGGAAGTAGTTTTCCCACTCTAGGCCGCTTGTGGATTCGGGACCAAAGTCACTGTGGGAAAAGGGGACTGAGGGAAGAAGAAAAGTGGGGCACCCAGTGCAAATGTTGGGGTGCAATGGCAGCAAAATGCTGGGTTCTTTGCCTTCACACCTTGATAGAAGGAAAAGCTTCTACAATTCTCTCTCTGTATGTGTGCAACTGCAGGGCCTTCCAGACCCCCACCACCACCTTGAGCCAGCCAGGACAGTCACCTGGAGACCCACTCTGGAAGGCGTGTGTTTGCGTGTTGTGCACGCATTGGGGGTGTGTGAAGGGAAGCTGGGCTGCCCTTGCTGCTCCTCTTTGGACCTTTGCCCTTATCTCCTCCTTGCTAGTCTTTTAATTCCTTGGCTTTGAAGTGGGGCTGGAGGTTCTGTGGCTATTTGGGGATCAGGAAGGGGTGCACTGAGGGTCAAGGGTGGCAGCAATTGTCTGCCTCTGCTGCCCGTGGGGAGCAGGGAGCCCCACAGGCCATTTGGCTTCTCCTGCCTGCCTTTTCCTTCCTGCTTCCTGGAAGCTGCATTTCCAGTGAGGCCAGCCCTCCCCCCATTGCTCTGCTGCACCGGCCGGGGCTGGGGGTCCTTCTGGAGAGGCCGGGCCAGGCGGGTGTCGCGTGAGCATTTCAGGGTCACAGGAAGAGGAACCGGAAGAGGCTCGGCCGTTCTTCTTTGGGCAGGAGTTCCTCGAAAGCAGCTCCTTCGGGGACACGTGGAGTGCTGGCACTGTGCCAGGGAGTGGAAATCCACTCAGTGATCTCTTTCTGGAAGAGATCCCCATTTGCAATCTTCCCAGGAGGCTTCCGGAAGCAGAGTCGGGGAGGGAGGCTGGATTCACCAAACGATTGTGTGATGCACTTAACAGCCGCAGCAAAAGAAATCATAACATTGGGTGTGCCTCGCTGGAAGGCTCAGTGCTGAGTGACAGACATGCTGGGTGATCACAAGTCCAAGACTCCCTCTGTGTCTTTGCCTCTTTAGAGAGAAAATTGTGACTTCTTTTTGGGCAGACAATTACAAGGTTTGATAAAATAGACCACAACCTCCTACTTGATAAGATAGGAAAATGTGGGTTAGACAGCATCACCACCAGATGGATTTGTAGCTGGCTAACCGGCCATACTCAGCGTGTGGTCCTCGATGGAACTGCTTCTACTTGGAGGGAAGTGAGTAGTGGGGTGCCCCAGGGCTCTGTTCATCATCTTCATCAATGATTTGCATGAGGGGATAGATGGGGAACTCATCAAATTTGCAGATGACATCAAGCTGGCAGGAATAGCCAACACTCCAGAAGACAGGCTTAGGATACAGGAGGATCTGGACAGACTTGAACACTGGGCGCTATCTAACAAAATGAAATTCAACGGTGAAAAAAGCAAGGTTCTACATTTAGGCAAGAAAAACCAAATGCACAGGTATAGTATAGGGGGTACCTTGCTCAATAGTAGTAACTGTGAGAGGGATCTCGGAGTCCTAGTGGACAATCACTTAAATAGGAGCCAGCAGTGTGCTGCAGCTGCCAAAAAAGCCAACACAGTGCTGGGCTGCATTAACAGAGGGATAGAATCAAGATCACGTGAAGTGTTGATACCATTTTACAATGCCTTGGTAAGGCCACACTTGGAATACTGCATCTAGTTTTGGTCACCACGATGTAAAAAAGATGCTGAGACTCTAGAAAGAGTACAGAGAAGAGCAACAAAGATGATTAGGGGACTGGAGGCTAAACATATAAAGAGCAGTTGCTGGAATTGGGTACGTCTAGTTTAATGAAGAGAAGGACGAGGGGGGACATGATAGCAGTGTTCCAATATCTCAGGAGTTGCCACAAAGAAGAGGGAGTCAAGTTATTCTCCAAAGCACCTGAGGGCAGGACAAAAAAGCAACGGATGGAAACTCATCAAGAGGAGAAACAACCTAGAACTAAGAAGAAATTTCCTGACAGAACAATTAACCAGTGGAACAACTTGCCTCCAGAAGTTGTGAATGCTCCAACACTGGAAGTTTTTAAGAAGAGATTGGACAACCATTTGTCTGAAATGATATAGGGTTTCCTGCCTGAGCAGGGGGTTGGACTAGAAGACCTCCAATGTCCCTTCCAATTCCTATTCCTATTCTATTCTATTCTATTCTGATGCTCTGCTCAAATAAGTTACCCAAGACTTCTTTAATGACCTCCTTAACATAAGTGACCCCTGAGGAACAATAATGGGGTCCATCTGTCCATCAGCCTTGAAGTCTCCAGGGCATTGGCTCAGCTTCTGAATCATCCACATGCAAACATTGGAGCTTGGTTGACTTGACTTGGGGTAGAAACCAGGGACTCCAATTCTCCAGAATGGCTGAATGCATCAAATGTGTCTCTGTTAACTTAAAGTCAACTTTAGTTTTTGCCTGGTCTCCTTGTATTTTCAAGGGGGAGCCCTGCAGAAATCAGCTGAAGACAAGCTGGGTCTCCTGGTTGGGGAAATGCTGGAGGGAGGGACCCCATGATCAGGCCCTGAAGAGCATCCGCAAGGAGAAGAGCCGGGGTCTCCCCCCCGGTACCCCTGGCCAGGGATCCCTGTGACTGTGGCACGGGCTCTCTGAGATGTTGGGGGCGGTTGGGTGTATGAGCAAGATGAGCCCCATTCCCGAGGCTGACCCATCTGTCTTTCCCAGAGAAGCTGCACCGTTCCAAGGGTCCGGAGCTGAGGCGTTCCCTCTTCTCCCTCAAGCAGCTTTTCCAGGTGAGGCTCTGCGGCCGGCCTCCCTGCCTGCTCCTCTCCCAGAGGCTGGCTGGGCCCGTGGCCGGGGATGCCAAGGGAAGGGGCAGCCCAGCCTAATGGAGGGAGTGCTTTTGGGGGCCTCGGGTTTCCCCTGGCCTCAGGGGAGTCTTTCGGGCTCTACGTTTCGGCTGCAGGATGACAAGGACCTGGTGCCCGAGTTTGTGAACTCTGAAGGGCTGACGTGTCTCGTCTCAGTGGGAGCCGAAGCTGACCAGAACTACCAGAACTACATCCTGCGAGGTGAGTCTGACTGAGCAGCTGAACTGGCCCAGGGGGTGGCCAGGCCAGGGAGGAGAGGGAGCGCTTCCCTGTGTGCCCCAGGCATCCCTCCCCCTCTTTCCACCTCACTGCCTCCCATGCTCTTGTGGGGGGGGGCAGGATCCTGGCTAAATTGGGGGAAGGGGCTCAGAAGGCCCTAGGAGAGAGGAGGGGGTGTCCTTGCAGTTCTTTTTCACCAATGTCTCTCTCGGTTGCCCCCTGGTGGAGAATGAGTGAACAACCAGCTACTTGGGAGGGGGGAAGAGCCTCAGTCTGGTGGGGGGGACACTGCTTTTTCTGGGTCCCGTTCTGCGAAACCCTTTTTTGGGTGCAGCAACAAAGCGCGGAAGAGCCAAGGTAGACTTGAGGTTCCTGGTTGCGCAGAAGGGAGGACCACCCAATCAATTCCCCTCCCCGCAGTGGTTCCCCTCCTCCCCGCCAAGCTGGGGACTACCTCTATGCATTTGCAGAAATCAGGGCTGCACTCCGTGGCCAGTGAGGGGCTCAGCCCCACGCAGAGTCTCTGCCTCGCAGAGCCGAAGCCCCTGAGGTTTTCACCTTTGCTTTGAGAATTAGCCTTTTTTTCACTTGGATGCGCACGTCTGTCGGAGGGGATAAAAAGGCAGCAGGAAGCGGACGGGGCGGGTTTTCCAAAGGAGGGGTCCGGGCTGCATGTTCTGCAGAAGTCCTCCCCCCAGCAGGCGATGCACAGCAGTTGAGCAGCCTGGTCCAGCCCCTCCTCCCCTCCTCCCCCAAGTGCTGCTGGAGCCCCCATGGGGCCACTCTTCTTCCTTCCTTCCTTGCAGCTCTCAGCCAGATCATGCTCTTTGTGGATGGAATGATGGGGGTGATCCAGCACCCGGAGACCGTGAGGTGGCTCTACACCCTGACGGGCAGCCCGGTGAGTGAATATCCTCCCTGCCGGCAGAGGACATTCGGGATGCCCTTATCCGCCTCATTAATGCCCTTGCTTACTACTGGGTTCAAATCCTCTGTGTTCTCTCGGATCTCCTCATGTGGTCCCCTCCGCTGTAGCTCTGAGAGATGAACTGGGCAAAGAGAGAATGGCGGCAGAGCTCCTCCTCTCTGCAGTCTGAGTGACTGGAGAGCCAGAGTCGCCCCTATGGCAGCGCCTCCTCGTTAAGCCGTGACCGGGCTTAACGAGGGTGGCCAGGCCCTTCAGCTGGCAGGGGACCTTTCACATGAAAGGACATTGGGGAGCAAGGACATCTCCTCCACATCTTACCTCCACCAAGAGCATCCCTGGCCTGGGTGGCTCTCAGGATCATGCAGACGTTGGGCCTTCAGAGCCTCCAGACAGAACCCCAACTCAGAGGGCAGTCTGTAGAGGAGGCCCTCCTTCTGGAAAGGGGTCAGAGGAGTGAGCTCAAAGAAGACATCAGGGAAAGGTCTCTTCACCTGCTGGAAGTGGTGGGCATTTGTCCCTCCTGCTCACCCCAGGAATGGGCGTGGTTGGCATGCTTGAAGGTGCCCTACAAGAGAAGGCCGGCTCTCTCGGCACACGCAGTTTCCCTCTCCTTCCTGTAGTACCGCCTTGTGGTGAAGACGGCCCTGAAGTTGCTCCTGGTCTTTGTGGAGTTCACGGAGTCCAATGCCCAACTACTGATCCAGGCTGTGGTGACTGTGGAGCAGGGCAGAGGTGAGCACAGAGCCCAGCTGCAGGTGGCCGAGTTGAGTAGAGCCTAGTGCCTCCTGGTTGCTCCTTGGAAAGAGTGCCACCTTCTATTCTCATCAAGCAAACCATTTTTGGTGGCCTCCAAGGACCGGGAGGTGCAGGCCGTCCTTCTGTGGGAGAAAGAAGAGGGGCCCTTGCACGTCTCTTGGAACTGAAGAGGTTCTGCCTAAGCGGTGACGAAAGCACAGAGCCATCTTCTGCCAGTCCCTCTGTTCCTTACTTGCTGCCTTTCAGGGGAGTTTCCGTGGTCTCGCCTTGTGGCCATCCTGGAGCAGAAGAGCGGGGCTGATATTGAGCTCCAGGTGTTTGCAATGACGCTCATCAACAAGGTGAGGGCAGGCAGAGCGGGCAGGTAGACCCTCCCGGAGTGGGCGGCTGTGCCCGGCTAATGGTTGTGTCCTGTTGGGGCTTGCAGACCTTGGCTGCCCTCCCTGACCAGGACTCCTTCTACGACGTGACAGATTGTCTGGAGCAGCAGGGCATGGAGCAGCTCATCCAGGCGTACCTGGCCAGCAAGGGCCCGGACCCGGACCTGAGGCAGCAACTCGCCCTCTATGAGGTGGGGGCCCGCGGAGGGAGGCCCTTGGCAAGAGTCACTCCGCCGCCTGCCTGCGCCTGCTTGCTTGCTGACCTGCTCTCTGATCCACAGAATGCCCTGAAGGAGGAGGATGGGGCAGAAGAGCCTCTGCTGGGCACCCGTGCCAAGGAGCGGCGGAGAGGGGACGAGGGCCGGCAGGGGGCCCGGCGCTCTTTCCTCGCTGCTGTGGCCCAGGAGGAGAACAAAGGCGTTCCTGCTGCTGCAGACACCTTTCCCAACCCTCAGGAGACTCTGGACCTGGAGGGAGACAGCTGTGAGCAGCTGTGAGTTGGGCGTGGGGCATGGGTGGGGGGGCACTCCATCTGTTTGGGCCACCGGACTCCCGTCCCGCACATCCTCCCAAAACTGCCAGGCTGGCCGGTGGAGCCATCGATTTGTCTCTCGTAGGGGCCAGAAAGCCCCCGCTGAGCCTCCCCAGCAAGTGGCCGATCAGCTGCAGCTCTCCCCTCTCCCTTCCAGGCCCAGCCCGAAGGGCCCCTATGGCAGCGCCTCCTGCATGCAGCTCTCTGTGCCACTGGCCCCCGTGGAAGGATCGCAGCTGGCTGGCCTGGGCGAGAGGAGCATTTTCAAGTAGGTCCCGGCTGGGTGGCCAAGAGACTGTGGAGGAAGCCTCTGTGAGTTGGGGGAGGGGGAGGTTTGCTCGGAGCCGCCTTTCCTTGTCAGCAGATGGATGGTTCAGGGTGCCTCTCTCTGTGGGGGGGGGAATGCAGTGAGCCCCTCTCCCTAGGCTTGCTGTTCTCAGGCAGATGGTGCTGTGGCAGCCTTGGCCTCCAGCTGCAGGTTGGTGGCACAGCCCCGGACAGGAGAGGCTCAGCTCTTGCAGCTGGCAGAGCAGGGCCACCGCTGGCTCATCTGATGAGGCACCCCACAAGCCCTTTCTGGTACTGGGGGGAAGAGAGGGTCCCCCCCTTGCCAGGACCCTGGACAGGGGAGAAGGCCCCGAGGGCTGGGGAGGGTGGCGTATGATGCACAGAGGCAGCCCCAGCGTCGGCCACCTCCTTCCCAGCCACTGCTCTGCATCTTTCAGGCTGCTCCCCTCTTCTCCGGGTAGGCAGCGCCAGAGGCTGTGCCCACAGGACCTGCAGGGTGGGTTGAGGGGCAGGTGGCAGGTGGGTCTGCTCTCTTTCTAGCTGCTCTGAGCTTCTCAGCTTTCTTGCTCTCTCCAGCGCCTGCCGGCTTAAATGCTATTTCCTCTTCCAGACTTCATGAAACTGCCTCTGCTTGGTAAGTGATGGCCTGTGTGTGGTGTGCAGTGGTGTAAGTCAGTGAGGGCTTGCGTGTCATGGCTGCCTCTGCTTGGTAAGCAATGGCCTGGGCGTGGTGGGTGGGTGGTGGCGCTGAGCTGCTCTCCCTGCCAGCAATGGCAGTTTCTTGGCAAGAAATTCCCTGGTTGAGCTTTGGGGACGCTTGTCGCTCAGTTGCCCTCTCTGGCTGCCAGGAGCCCGAGACAGCTGCTTGGCAGGGCTGGCATCCTGGGGCCATTAGCTTCCATTCCTCAGGTGGGAAGCAGTTCCCCGTGCCCCATCCATTCCACAAGGGGGCACCTCTGCTTTTATCCGGAGAGACTCCATTCCCGCTTTGGGTCACCTTTGCTGCAGAATCCAAGTGGTGTGGTACCTTGGCCTGACGGCCATTGGGACTGCGATTCTTTCCAGAAAGCACCCCTGCCCCCACTGCATGTCTCTCTTGCCTTCAGGGCTGGCTTGGCCGAGCTTATGGCACGGTGTGGAGGGGCTCTCGGCCCACTGCCACTAACTCCCTTTTTCTCCCAGGCGAGAGGAAGCCCCCCCGGTATGTGGGGACAAGCCCATTCTGAGGCACTTTGAGTAAGTACAGAGTGGCATGGGCACCCCTGGCCAGGCTGAGGATCCGGATGGAGCTGGACCTTGCCTGCCGAGCCTTCCCTGATCCTGGAAGAAGGGCTTGGCTGGGATCCGTTTCCAGCTCACATTTTGTTAACATTGCCACTTGCTTGTCTGAGCCCCCCCCACACACCTCGGTGCAGCTGAAAGGCTCCCCTCTCTGTGTACGCAGCAATTGCCCCCTGGGAGACCTGGGCAGTTTCTGCTGCTTTTCTTGAAGCCGGGTTGAGGCACGCCTAGAAAACAGACTTCCTTCCAGGTGGCAGCAAGAGCTCTAAGCCAAGACCGTCTAGCCTGTGGCCTTGTGCAGAGGGCTCTGCAAATAGGCCGCTGGCTGGCCGCATGGGAGGTCGCTGGTCATCCAGCAGGAGGACCTGCTAAGTCACAGACGCGTATAAAATGGAAACCTTTGCTCTGATTCTGAAACCCACCATTGCATTTTGTTCGGAGCGGTTCTCGGAGTGCTGTTACAGAGCTCCTCCTTTCCCCGTGCCTGGCCTGCGCATGGGCCATTTGCCCAGCATCTTCCCTCCTGTCTCAAATCCTGCCCACCTGCACACTCCTCAACAATCTGGTAAATGCCCCTTGCCTCTTAATTAAAAAAAAAACACCTGAAAAATAGTGCCTTAACAAACCGGGATTGAAACTCATTTTTAAAGTGAAAGAAAGCAGTCGATCCCTTTTCAATCCCTTTCTTGCACACCTTTTCATGAAACTCGGTTAAAGAAAACTGGGAGTATTTTGTTTTGGTGCACTTAGTTGCACCCACCCAGAGTCCCAGGCCGCAGCCGCCACTGGGTTTAGCCTCCTCTAAATCCTGAGCCAGAAGGTCGGCTCAACTTCAGATGATTCTTTTTCTGGATTTCAGTGAAGTTGGGAACCCAAGACTAAAATAAATTCCCTGCCCCTAAGCCATGGGGTATAAGCAGTTGTTTTTCCAAGTTCATGCAATGGTGCTGATATTAAAACACCCGGCTTGGTGTGTTGTGCACACGTTGATTGTTCATAGAGCAAACCGGGGGCGTGGGGATCAGTCTCTGGAATGAGATGCACCTGTTTAATGTACGGCTCGGTGCTACCCCAGGCAGTGTCTTCAGAGGAGAGACTGAGGTGGGCGAGGCCTAGCACGGCCCGACAGGGCCTCTGGTGCAGTCATGCATATTGTATGACTGATAAATAAATAAGTAAACCGGGCATTTCTGGAGAAAGAGAAATCAGCTGCTAGTTCTAGCTTATCTCGGGGGAAGGGAAGCAGCCCGGATCTCGTCTTCCAGTGGGTCTTGGGGATGTGAGGCTCCCATCTGGCTTAGCGATCATTATTCTGGTGCAAAGCTGTGAGGGGAGGCAGGTGATGGAGAGATTTGGCTGGCCCAGCAGGTGCGTTTCAGAACCAGAGCGTGAAAAGGGAGCCCTGAGTGAGGCTCCCAGGCAGCAGAGCAGGGCTGGGAGAACAGCCGTGTGCAAGCGGACTTGCAGGCGCATAGCACGGGCTCCCTCCCAGTACCTCTTCCCTTCAGGAATGCAGACCACGGAGGGCGCATGTGGGGCGGGGCTGAATGAGGAGCAGGTGGGCTTCGGGCATGGCTGCCCTGCGAAGGGCCAGGCCAGGTTTGTCGTGCCTGGAGGCCAGTCTGAGGTGACCAAGACAGACGCAGGTCAGAAGGCGAGTGGCCTGAGGTGAGGGAGAAGCAGCTCCTGCCCAAACAGGGAGGTTGCTTGGCTTTGGGAGGCCTCCGAGCTCCCTTTCTCCGCTCCAGGCAAAGTTGGAGAACAGAAGGGCTGCACTTGGGAGGGGGACCCTGCAAAGCTGCCCAGGAAAGACAAGATGGTGGGTCTCTCTTGCTGCTCTCCGTCTCCCCATTGGTGCTGTGGCATCCAGTGCGAGGCAGGTGCCGGCCTCTGCATCTCAAGAAAGAGGAAGGCCTTTGAGGAAGACCCCCTCTTCAAAGGACCCTTGCTCACCTCTGGCTGGGATGAAATGCCAAGAGCCTTTCTGAGCAGCCTCACCATGTGGCATCCCCTTCAGCTGGTCTGTGGTGCTTTCTCCGTTCTTTGTGCTGGAAGCAGAGGGGCAAGGAGGGCCCGGGCAGGACTCCCTTCTCTCTTTCCCTGGCGTTCCCCACTCATAGCCTTAGACCCAGAAGTTGTCTTGGCCTCATTCAGACTGAGCCTCTCGGCAGAGCAGGACTTTCCAGGCGTCTCTGATAGGTCATCCACGAGCATCTTTGAGGCCTGAAGCCCTGGTGAAAGAGAATTCAACCCTCGGGGCAGTCGGTTTGATCGGTCCTCTTTACAAAGGAAGGAAAGGCTGTCAGTCCCCAGGAGAGGACCGAGGGTAGGTGATGAGATCTGGGCAGGACAGGAAACCCGAAAATCAGCTGGAGCCACCCGATGGCCATGACCGTACCCGGGACTTGGTCCACGCCCCTGGCGCACGTCAAGGCACCGTCCGTTGCCCACCCGTGTGTCTTCAAGTGGGACATTGGAGCAGACCAGCTTTGGAGTGCAGCACCTTGTGTCATCCTCTGGGTGCCTCACCTGTGGGAGGACACTCAGGTGTACTTGCATGAGGGTGAGCAGGACATCTGGAATTCCCAAGGCAGAAATTATATCCGAAACATCTGTCAGATCCTTGATACTCTTTTCTGTGTCTTAGCTTACAGCTTAATTGTTACTGGTAACCTTTATGGGTAACGTTTATTGTATTGAGGCCAGCTGAGTTCTATGTGTTTTCATATTATCATAAAGTTGGAAGGGACAACAAAGGTTATCTAGTCCAGTCCCCTCCTGAATGCAAGATACACTGCAGCATCTCTGACAGATTACCATTTTCCGTTCGTTTGAAAACAAATATCCCAGGAGAGCCCACCATATCATGTAGCCGTCTGTTCCACTGCTGGACAACTTGTGGATTCAGGAAGTTCTCCTGATGTCCAGGATGGACCTCATTCCTCGCAGCTTTCATGAGCTTGTCATTGTCTTTATGCCCATAACTGACATAGGACTTCCTGAAATCTGGATATAGCATTCCTGATCACTATCCCTAGGTGGCATTTGCTTTTTTCGCAGCTACAAAGTACTGCTGGTCTCTGTTTAACTTGGGGTCACCAAAGACTTCGGACCCCTTTTACCTGTACTCCTCTCAAGACAGGTCTCCCCCATCCTGGTCTTGTGCCTTACATTTCTCCTCCTCAGATGGAGAATTTTAAATTTTTCCCATTCCATCCTATCAATTTCACCCCTACTCAAGCCTGTCCAGATCTTTTTGAACCTTTAAACATCATTCTCTTCTACAGAGTTACCTGCCCACCCTGCCCCCTGTGCAGACTTTGGGGTCTCCTTGATTCTCTCATCCAGGTCACTGATAACCAGAGCCCTTTGATGTGCTGGGTAAGGATTCCTTCCCAGCAGAGGCCATGAATGAAGGCTTTTTTGATGCTGTGGCGTAACTTCAGGAGTCACAGACTTGCTTTAAACCTGTGTTAGTCTAAGTGGCTGCAAGAGGGAAATTCCTCTGCCTTGGGGGGTGGCCATCTCTTGAAAAAACAGGGGAGTCTAGCTCCTCAAAACAGCCCTGTATGCGGCATCTGCCTTTGGAGGGTGTTCCTGTGTCCGTGCAAGCTTTGTACATTTTCGTAGACAGACAGAGGGGCTGGCAGGGTTGGCCGGTCCTCTCTTGCTCGGCGACTGCATATGTGACTGGCAGGAGAGCTCATGATTGGCACCGTCTGCTGGACACAATGGTGACGGCGTCCCCAATGCCGTGGTGTGGAGTTTCCTCTTCTCTTGCAGAGCCCGCTTTCTAGAAAACCTGGTTGCCTCTCAGAAAGAGAAGATCAGCGCCATCACCCGTGGACGAGCAGAAGTTCTTGTTGAAGCTGTTTCGAGCACTGAGCAAGTGGCCCCAGGTAGCGTGGCGGGTGCAGGAAGAGCTTGTCCTTTCTTGGTTCTGTTCTCTTCTGCTTGGCCTTTTCCCCTTTAAGTGCCCCTTTCTGCTGTAGGGAGGTGGAGTGAAGGTCAAAATGGAAACACCAAATGGAAAGAGCCCAGTTCAGAGCCTGGTTTGGATCAGGCGGGCAGGGAGAACACGTCCTCCAAGGATGCCTCTCTAAGCCACCCGTTCAACACCTCCTGCGTCGTGGGCCCAGACCCAGAATGTGCCCCCTGTGGCATCAGTGGGGCTATCGAGAGCAGCAGTGCCTCTGCGAAGAGAAAACTTATGCTTGACATGCTGTTCACTAATAAGAGCCCACCAGGCATGGAGAGGACGTTGCTCTTTGCAAGAGATCGAGGCACGGAAGAGATGGGGAAGATGCCGCACCAGGAAGAGGAGGGCCAGGAGAGGATGGGGCAACAGACTGAATCTCAGGCCCTCCCCTTGCAAAGCCAGTTCAGTGTGGAAGCTGAAACCAGCCTGAAGAGTCTGGACAGGACCCAAGGGATGGGGGGTCCACCGGGGCCTCGTTCTCAACCTCTGAAGATCCAGGATCTTGACTTTTCAGACCTGTGTGAGGAGGAGGATTTTGATGTACAAGAAGCAAAGGTGGCCGAGACAGCCTTGCCCCACATGGCTTTGGGAGCCGGTGAGGATCTGGCTCCTCCCCTGATTCCTGCTTGTGCTCCACCTCCTCCGGCTCCTCCTCCCCCAGCTGGCATACCTGATCCTCCCCCTCCCCCCCCATTCAGCAGCCTCTTTCCTGGGGGAAAAGCCAGCTCCCCTGCCAAGAAAAAGACGGTCAAGCTCTTCTGGAGGGAGCTGAAAGACATAGATGGCCCTGCCAGGGAAAGTCGGTTTGGGCAGGCTACTCTGTGGGCCTCCCTGGAGAAGGTCGAGGTTGACTCCGCCAAGCTGGAACATCTCTTCGAGTCCCGGGCAAAGGAGGTTCCGAGTTCCAAGGTAAGTAGCAGTATGAGGCTGCAGCTTGGCGTATCAATGCTCTTCTCTGGCTGGAAGAAAACATAGAACGTAGAATAACAGAGTTGGAAGGGATCTTGGAGGTCTTCCAGTCCAACCCCCTGCTAGTTAGTTGTTCTCACTGTCAGAAACCTCTCCCTAGTTCTAGGTTGGATTTCTCCTTGATAATTTTCCATTCATTGCTTATCTTGCCTCCTGGTGCTTTGGAAAATAGGTTGACCCCCCCTCTTCTCTGTCCCTCAAATATTGGAAGACTGTACCATGTTGCCCCAATCTTTCTTTTTGTTAGACTAGACCAGGGGTAGGCAACCTTGGCTCTTTTATGACTCGTGGACTTCAACTCCCAGAATTCCTGAGCCAGCATGGCTCAGCATGGAAACCTCTCCCTTTCTCCTCAGCATGGTTGGCTCAGGAATTCTGGGAGTTGAAGTCCACGAGTCATAAAAGAGCCAAGGTTGCCTACCCCTGGACTAGACCTATCTTGTTCGATAGTGCCCAGTGCTCAAGTGTATCAAGATCCTTCTGGATCTTGAGCCTATCTTCTAAAATGTTGGCTATTCCCCCTAGCTTGGTGTCGTCTGCAAATTGGGTGAGTTCCTCTTCTCTCCCCCTAATCTAGATCATTTATGAAAATGTTGAAGAGTACTGGGGCTAAGACAGAACCTTGAGAACAGCAGCTGTCCTGAGATCACTTTCTGGCTTGGAGTTGTGGGCTGCTCCTTATCGTCAACCTCTCCTATGGCTGTATTATTGGTTCAAAATATAAGAGCAAAAGAAACTGCTCTGCCCCCCCCATCCCTGTCCAGCACAGCAGCTTCCCACCAGTCCTTGGGATCACAGCCCACAGGGGTTCTGTGTGGAGACGCTTTGCAGATCTTTGAGCTGTAGGTGGACCAGGCCTCTTCTGATGTAGCTGGTCCTTGTTTGGGTCGAGCCATGGAAAGGTTTCTTTCTCTTGCTCTGGGCATTTGAGCATAAATGGTGGGGTTGATAAAGGAGTAGAGCAGCTGTAGCAGAGGATGACTTATGCCTCAGCCTGGCAGATGCTTCCCTTTTAGACTTCAGGGCCTTCCTTTTCCTGGGCTCAGAGCAGCTCTGCATCCTTAGGAGCCTCCAAATTCCTTGGCTTATAATGGTGGAGTTTACAAAATGTTATCTGGGTTCTCTTTCTTACAGGGGACTTATCAAAGCAAATACGGGCAAAGATGCCCCTGGATCCTGTGCTTAATCTGTTCCAATGCTGCTGTTCCCCTTTCAGAAAGCTGTGGACGGAAGGAAGCTGGTTGTGGTCCTGGATCCCAAGAGGAGCAATGCCATCAATATTGGCTTGACGGTGTTGCCTCCCATCCATGTCATCAAGACGGCCATTCTCAGCTTTGATGAGTTTGCAATCAATAAGGAAGGGATTGAGGTGAGAAGGGATTTCCTGGGGTACCTTTGGATGGGTGTCCTCAGGGCTTCAGAAAGTTTTCCATGCAGGAGAACATCAGGAGATTCTGACGGATCCAAAGGAAGTTTTGACTGACCTTGTTCCCTCTGACTTTTTTTTTAACCAGAAAATATTGACCATGGTTCCCACAGAGGAGGAGAAGCAGAAGATCCAGGAGGCCCAACTGGCAAACCCGAATCTCCCTCTGGGGTCAGCCGAGCAATTCCTGCTCACGCTCTCCTCCATTGCAGAGCTCCCGGCTCGCCTCCAGTTGTGGGCTTTCAAGCTGGACTACGAAGCCCTGGAGAAGGTACTTGTGCAGGGCATGGATTGACCAGGAGGAAAGGGGTGCACAGCTGGATTTCAGGGTGACTCTCCCTGGTAGCCTGCATGAAGAATCTGCTGGTTAGCAAAAAGGGCAAATCTGGGTGTCGTTTTGGCAACCGAGCGTTCCTATTAATACAAGGCACATGTGGCATTGCTGTCTACCATGATTGGTAGATTTGGGGATGGGGGTGTCACTCCACGCCTTGAGTGTCTGGCCAGATGGTTCTCTTCTGAATTTTCCCTCTCCTTCCCTTTTCAGTGTTTCCCATTCTGTGAAGGTTTTGTTACCTTATTTTATTGATCAAATTTATTTGCTGCCCATCCTGAGGTTCAGACGACTCTGAGCGGAACCTGCTTTATTTTCTTCTCTTCAGGAAATTGTAGAGCCCCTCTTCGACCTGAAGCTGGGCATGGAGCAACTAACCAAAAACCAGACCTTCAGGTGTATTCTGGCTACCCTTCTAGCCATGGGCAACCTCCTGAATGGCTCCCAGGTGAAGCATGACATGGCTGCCTTTTAGGAAAGTCTCGTGCCTGGTGTCAGATCTGCCCCAGTCTGATCTCCTAGGAAAGTAAAACTCTCGACTCCATTTGGTTGACGTGAAAAGGCACTTTTACTAAGAGACAGTGATTGCAGTAAAGTCAAGAGGAATCTAAAGTTCCTGCACTCCAATACAGAACTAAACCCCTGGTTTCCCCTAGCCCTCCCCCTGTGGTCCACCCATGTGTAGCCAATCTGGCACCACCGAGATGTTTTGGGAAACGCTGAGGTATTTGTGCTGGTGAAATTCTACTCTCGGGGCAAATGGCCTTAAAAATGCCAGCACTAGCACGAACCGGATTCTGTTCTTCCTCACCTGTCAATTCCTCCTCCCAATTTCCCATCATTAAAGGTATACAACTTTATTGCCCATTTGTTCCCCCTCCGTTCCCTGATTGATGGCAGAACGGCAGCAAGACGCCAAGCCAAAGGTGGTGGATGTGACACCTGGCCCTGCCCAAGGCCAAGGCATTCGATCAGAATGTATCTGGAGATGACCAAAGCAAGCTTTTACCTGCCTTCTTCCCTGTCTGTTCTAGTGAAGTCTCTGGGATTGGGGGCTGGTTTCCAAGATGGAACGTTAAGCCAAAGCCTGCCCATATGTCCCTCCTATAGCCTGCTCCTTAGAGTCCTTTTAAAAGTCCTTTTAAGGCATCCCTGATCAAAATGGGATCATCTGAAGGCCACCCAAGGCAGAACCTCTGCTCTTTGTGGACTATTTCTGGACTGGCTTCCCTCCACCACAGGAGGAAAGAACCTCTTCTCTTCCTTGCACTTACAGAGTCAAGGGTTTGAGCTCAGCTACCTGGCCAAAGTGTCGGAGGTAAAAGACACCGTCCACCGGCAAAGCCTCCTGCATCACCTGTGCCACGTTGTGGTAGTGGAGTTCCCAGCCACCACAGACCTCTACTCGGAGATTGCTGCCCTCACTCGCTGTGCCAAGGTGAAGGGCCTTTCTAGGTTGGGTGCTTGAGGTCCTGCTCAAATCCCACAGGGGCAGCACATCTACAGTGCTCATCTTGTCTCCTCAGGTGGATTTTGAGGAGCTGGCAGAAAGTGTCCTGCAGCTGGAACGGCGATGCAAAGCCTCTTGGGAGCACCTGAAGGCCATTGCAAAACACGATTGCAAGCCAGCACTCAAGAACAAGCTGCTGGATTTTCTACAGGCCAGCACAGAGAAGATTGGTCTCCTTAAGATCATCCACCGGCGGGTGTTGAACAGGTCTGTGTCTCTAGATAGTCTGACTGCTGGTGGCCGAGTAAGCTCGTTAAGAAGGGCCTCTATTGGGTGTGTGGCTATAAAGAGAGCAGTTTCCCACAAGAGAATGGCAATGGGCCACTGAGAGATCACAGGCGGCCAAAAGAAGGCTGAGCTTCTTTAAGCAGAACTGACCCTTGGATTGGCCACTTCACAGCAAGATGACAGCACTGGGTGGGGGCCTTCAATTCCAGCTGTGTCCCCGAGGCATTAAGGGCATGGATGACCAGGCCAGAGGGAATGAAGAAGCTGAGGGCAAAGCTCCTCACAGTCCGCTTTCCCCCCATTTGCGGCCTGGACCGTGTGGAAGGCCGCAGACCATTTCCTGTTCTGGGAGATTATCCCAAAGGTGCTTTTTCAAGAGGCAGCTGAACTTTCTTGTTTTTCTTTTGAAGACATTTCGCTTCTCATCCAAGAAGCTTCTTCAGCTCTGACTGGATGGTGGGGAATGGAAGGATTTATACTCCTTGCAGACAGCTGATCATTTGCATCCTTTTAGAGAGTCGTTGAGGCCACCTGGAGGCTTATCTGTGTCCTCAGGGTCACCTGAGTAGTGCAAATGGATGTGTAGCCTTCTTGGAATTGTTGAAAGGACTGTGTTGTAGACTGGAGATAGGTGATGTCCTATCCCTCCCCCTCTGTTGAGAGGGGGCTGTTCAGTCTTGACATAGATGGCCTCTTTGACCCCTCTTTCAAAGCAGCGGTCCTCTCTGACCAAAATGTGGACTTTGCTGTCTTCAAAAGAGTCTTTTAAATGCATGTGGACTGCTGAATCCTGTCCTGATGGGTTTGTTCTCCTATGTTGTGCCATGCGTTTGTGAAATGGTTTTGTTTCCCCAATGTACAGATCTGCACATGGCTCAGTTTTTGTCTGGGTGTTTTGTCTGGGTGTTGTCCTTGGGGTGGACAAGCTTCTGCTTTAGTGTATCGTGGGTTTGAAATGTGCACGTATGTTGTGTTAGGTGAAAATCCTGAGCTTTTCCGATATTCCTGCAACTTATGGAATGACTAAGTTGCTTTGTTTATTGTTTTCTTCTTTGTCTGTTATGGAGGAGCTCCTGCTGGGTCTTTTTGGGGGATACTTTGAGAGTGTCTGGGAGATGACTCTGGGAGTTCTCGGAGGTTCACTCTGGAAAGGGTTGGGTCTCCCGTGGAACTTCCAGACTGGAACATTTTGGAGGACATTTAGGCCCAAATATTTCAGAAACAGGCGATACAGTTTTGCACATCCCTGAGGTGAAATTATCCCACCCTTCAAGGCTTCCCATCCAGAAAACAGGCCCCCAAATGACATTGCTAGAATTGGACCCAGTGGTTCAGTGTCTGGGTCCAAAGGAGAGTCTTGGAGTGCCTGCCTGTCTGGTGGCCACCGCGTGGATCTCCCCCCCTTGGTGGATCTTGCAGCAGCTGGATAGATTCGGATCAGGGCTATATCTGGATGGAAGCTGGAGCGCCCCCAGAGGAAGGCCAGGGGAAGCCAAGGACATTGCCCCGAGAGCTGCATGGGGCCAGCAGAAGCAGGTGGCCTTGTCAAGACAGTCACGCTGCTTGCTCTGCCTTCTCAGGTGCTCAACTGGGACAAACTGCTGTCACCCCTCTCCCTCCCCCCCCCCCGCTTTCCTTGGTGCATTTGTTCAATTTTGTCGTTTGCTTATTTTGCAGTAATTGCTCTTTTAATGTTAAGTTGCTAAATATCTAATTTTAAAAAGACCTTTATTATGCTTGAAAGCTGAAAAAGGAGATGGGAATTTAGTCTCTAGAATGATGAGAATCCAACCAAGCTGTTCCTGGAGGGATTATTGCCCAAGAGCTGCAGTCTTCCTCTCCAGAGGGGGCTGAAGGATGCATGGAGCAGCAGAAAAACAAAAATGCTCCCCCCCCTCGGAGAGGAAGACCGGTCCGGGTTCAGCATCATTCAATCTTTTCGGGGTTCCCAGAGGTCCTTCCCAGGGAAGAGGATAAGTGGACACACCTGAGCAGTGCCAGCTGCAGTTTGCCTTGGAGGCCCCAGGCCTGTCTCCGCGGCAGTGCCACCTCCGACTCACGGATGCGTTCTCTCTCTCTCTCAAGGTTCCACTCCTTTCTCCTGTTCCTGGGCTACGACGCACACTCGGCACGGAACATGAGGGTTACCAGCTTCTGCCGGCTTCTGCGGGAGTTTGCCCTGGAGTACCATACCTGCCGAGAGCGTGTCCTGCAGCAGCAGCAGAAGCGGGCAGCCTGTCGGGAGAGGAACAAGACACGGGGCAGGATGATTACTGAGGTGAGCCATCCAAGGTTGCTCAAAAAGTTTTGTTTGAGTCTACACAAAAAGAGGGCTACACAAAAAGAGGCAATCCCTGTATCCTCTCCCCTCCTGGTCCTCTGGGCTGGTGTTACGGTTGCCAAGAACAGAGGGAAGAGGAAGAACCACCATGAGGACATGGGGCTTGCTTCCTTTGCACTCCCTTGGACATCTTCTCTCTCTGCAGATGGAGAAGTTTGCTGTGGCCAGCAAGACCGAAGACGGCTCAGCTCCTCCTGCTGTGTTGTCAGCCAGCCGGGAGCAAAAGGAAGAAGCCAGCCATAAAGACATGACCAGCTTGCTTGTCTCCCCAGCAGAAGGCCCTGGCCACCGCTCTCGCACCAGCAGAGGTAGGAACTAGCGCCTGGCAGAGGATTCGGCCTCGGCATCCTCCTCAGCAGGGCTCCCTTTCCTGGGCTCTCTGGCACCTGATAGCAATCTCTCCCCCCCCCTTTCCCCTTCCTGCTCCTTCCAGGTCCTTATGGATGCCTCCGGTTTCTCTCTCTCTCTGTAGCTCCCAGCATTGCTAAGGTATTCACCTGCTGCCCTCCATCTCTTTTGGAGGTGTAATCCAGGTAGATCTTAAGTCCTGTTAGCTGAATTATTAAGAGCTCAGTGCACTGACCCTGGAGTGGCGACAGGCAGTGGGGGCCAGGTCTTCCTGCAGAGGCGAATTGAATGGCGTAAAAGGGGACGATGCACAAGGCAGCCAGTTGTAGGTGCTGGCATTATCAGAGGGGAGAGAAGCCTCCTGATCTGAAAGGCCACAGGGAGGTCATTCCCACCCTTTATTTGGCTTTCTGCAGAGCAGCAAACCAAGTGTGCACTTGTAGCCTTGTGTGGCCTTGCTTTGGCCAGTGACTTTCTGCAAATCTATCGAGAAGAACCCACTGACCACTGTGCGTGCCCATAAAAGTGCGTTTTCTCTGTGTCCAGATGTTGGGCTCTTATTTAAGGGGAGTCTTTTTCTCACAACAGAATCGGGCCCAGGGAGGATTGCTCGAAGCCTTCTCCCAATTGGTTGCCACAAGTTTCACCTGGGTTGTCTTTAGACAATAGCACATCCTTGGGACGGGGGTCAGCAAGGCAGAGGAAGGAGGCATCTCAGGCCAAAGAGACCCACTTAGGATTCTGGAAAGTTTGAAGTTAATTTGGGGAGAGGGGGCTGAAAGGTGCACTGCAGTTACGTGGAGAGATGATGCAAGCTGGTTCAACCCACCTCACACACACACACGCACACCTGCAGAAGCATGTCAGCAACTCCCTCCACCTCTCAGGAGTTTTTCCATTTAGGTGCTGGGAAGCAGAGTCCCGCTGGAGGGTCCACCCCCCAGGAGGAAGCTGCTGGCTCTCCTGAGGATGCTTCTGAGGAGATCATGAACCGCCTGGTCAAGTCCGTGACCCAGAGGTCTCCTGCACGCTCAGGCCCGGCGAAGGAGCGCCGGCGATCACGCGGGAACAGGAAGTCCTGTAAGCGTTGCCTGATCCGTCACTTTGGGGGAGTCACAAAGTGGCCTCTGTGCACTCCCCCTTGGAGGGGGCGATTGATGTGGAAAAGAGGAGTGGGAGGAAAGGTCCCCCCCCCCCCGCTGGCTCTGGGTCCCCTCTCAAAGCAGGCACCGGCCCCGCCAAGGCGACTCCAGTCCTGCTGCCAGAGAGGATCTCTGCGTCTCCCTGACCCCCCCTTTCTCCTTCCTTGCAGTGAGGCGGACCCTGAAGAGCGGCCTGAGTGAGGAGCTGGTGCAGGCCCTGGGCCTGGCACCGTCAGCCAGCGTGTCCGTGTGAGGAGCCCCCAAGGCCGTGCCGAGCGGGAAGAGGCAGGAGGGGGAAGTGGAGAGGCTCTTCTCTTTGGGAGAGGGGCGGGGGGGGCAGATGCCCAGGCAGTCCCCTCCCCGCTGGGCAGAGTCCCGTTTGGCCCCTTGTGCCTTGAGGAGCAAGCTTCGCTTGGCCAGTGTGTTGGCCTGTGTGCTTGTGTGGATGCTCCTGCTCAGGGCTGGGGAGCTGAGGCCTGTTTCAGGCATCTCCCCAGGGGGTGGGCGCTGTTCCCCTCCCCCCCAGCCCATGTCCTGCAATGGGAAAGGTAGGCCTAGTGGAGAGCAGGCCGGAGGGATGGCCTCTTGGCACTCCAAAGTCCCAGAAGGAGCGGCGCTCTCTGCCCAGCCCCTCTGCTGCTGCCGCCGCCACCGCTGCCTGTGCCTCCACCCAAGGATGAGCCTCCGAGGGCTGCTTGGCCCCTCCTGGAGTTCAGTGTTAGAAATGAGAAGTAAAAGCTGTTCTTGCGAGTCTGGCAAAGCAGTCGTGTTCCTCTTTTCCTGCCCTGCCTGTTACATTTTCAGTTGCTGTTCATTAAGTGGTTTGAAAACTGAGTTGTGTGGAATTCCCCCCCCCCAGAATAGAAAGCGGCTATTGCCTAGCCCCGCCTTCTTATCAACAGCATTTCTCTCCCCCCCTCCCCCCCCTGCATCTGAGCACCAGCTTTGGGGCCCAGCAGCCCCTGAGAAGGACTCCAGAGAAGAAGAGGCCGCAAGAGCTGAAGGGGGGCTTTGCCTGCTTCTGGGGGGCCTTTCTCCGAGGGTCTTTAGGGTACCGGCTCTCAGGCCAGGCAGAGGAGCCAACGCGGCACAGACTCTGCTCTGAAACAGGCTCTGCCGTGGCCCACGTCTCTGGAGCCATTGGCACCCGTGGCATTTTGGAGAGGTTCAGGAGAGAGATTCTCCACAAATGCATACAGCTCCTTGGGTGGAAAGGAGTGGAAAGCTGTCAAAGAAAGAAGAAAGGAAAGGGGGCTGTAAGGGTTCCCCCTCCTCCCTCCCTCTTTGTCAACCTCCTGGCTCACCCTCCTGGGCTGGCTGTCCTTTGTTCTTCTCACGTTCGGTTCCTGAGAAATTCTCAATGAAAAGCCACTTTCTGCTCTTCCTCCTGACTTGTTCACCCTTCACATGTTGGTTTTGCAATTGGATTCCCAGGCCCTTGTCTCTCTGCCACCAAAGCACCCCTATGGTCCTGGGGGCCTCCTCCTGTGTTCAGTCTGCATTCATCCTCCTTCAGTCTCTTGTGTTATAGTGTGCGTGCACACACACACTTTTAAGGACCCATTCCAACCCCATTCAACTTCATCCTTTGCTACCAAGGGAAGACATTTCATTATAAATTCATTATTTATTTCTTAACTTCCACCTCCCTGCAGTATAATGAAGTGGACAGAAGGACAAAAGGGTATGGAGCCACTTCTGCACCTTTGGGGCAATGTTCCTCCTGCCGCCCACCATCTTTGCCAACACTGTGGGTCTTAACTCCCCCATCCATCTCCCTGTCTTCAGTAAACGTCCTTCAGGGATATACACATTCATCTTGTTTTTCACCATTTATGTATAAATTGTTCATTCCTTTTTGTCTATTAAATAAGGCTGCCTTGGTTGTTCATAATTAGTTTTTAAATCCATGTTCCTTCCTGCATCATACAGTCTGTCTGACATCATTTGGATTGTCAGTTGACAAGTTTGTCTGCATTCAAAAGTACACGTATATATATATGTGTGTGTGTGTGTGTCCGCAACGCAACAGAGGCATGAAATGTCACCGGTATTCCTGATACAGCTAACTGTAAATGCACGGAACAGCCAAAAAGGCACCACTCATTCCTGCTCAACTCTGAACCGCTCATTAAGCATTCATTGGATTCCTATGCATGCTTTACTTACACCACATAGCGCTGTTGCTATATTCAGCAACCAGCCTTCAAATCCCTTCCTGCAAAAAAGTCCATAACTCAAAAGGATCTTCATTGTATGAGATAGGAACAGTTGAAGCTCTGGGAATCTGATGCAGCTTGGTAGAAGTGGGCCACCTCTTTTGTCAGAAAGGCACAAGATTTAATGCACCTCAGTTTCTGCAGGCTTTTCTGCTTGGCCTGTGTGCTTTACAGGGATGGCTGGTCCCACCCTATGATGGGGTGGCTTATGTGGGTGTGGAGGTGAACTGTTAATGAGTAACCATTTGTGGCACTGTTGGCTTCAGGACTGGTAAAGTATTCCATAGCCAGTTCTCCCTGCTCCTCCTCCCGAGCCCTGCCGTTGCCTTCATCCCCCACAATTGCTTTGGTGCTGGGCAGCAGAGAGGCAGAGGCCCAGGTCACCTGCCCTGGGTCCTTTACATTCCCCTCTTGCTCCCAGATGGGTCACAGGAGCCATTTGCACCAGGCCAGCAGAGGAGAAAGGCCCCTCGGTTACTACCATGTGTTCACGGTGGGCTGCAAGGGCAAACAGCCCACCAAGGGCATGGGAGGGGCTCCTCCTCCTCTCCCCCAAGAGATGGCGAAGCAGGAAGAGCCCAAGACTGGCCACTGTGCCTCTCGTCCTCAGTCCAGTGGCTTGAAACTTGCCCTGGGGGAATCTAAGGCTGACCGTGAAGCACCCAGGCTGAAGGATGGCTGAGGCCTTCCATCCAAGGTGGTTCAGGGCTTTCTGCTCCCTGGTTCTTTCCATTCATACCTTTCACAAGTGCAGCAAAAGTGGGCAAATCCTGTTCCTCTTTGGTTCCATCATTTCTCCCCAGGGGTCCCACTGGCTTGGCTTGACAGAGGACAAAAGCTCCCAGGCTTTAGGGGACCTAAAGCGTCAAAAAAGGGAAACGCAGGTAAATGATTTCAAAAGTCTGTTGGCCCTGGTTTGCTTGGTTTAGTTGCTGTCTGTATGCATGGCTGACCTCAGAAGAACATAAAGTGGGGGAGCCAAGGGGACCCCGTAGGAAAAGCAGGATGCAAATATAATGCCAGAGCCACCCAAGGAGGAATCTGACAGTCGCCACAAGGGTCAGCCCTTTCTAAAGGGGCTCTGGATAAGTAGGAAATCAGAAAAAGCTGGGGATGAACCTGAGAGCGATCAGAAGATGAACCCTGCCCTGAGAGTCAAGGCCTCCCCTCTGCCCCACTAAGGCTTCCCGCCCCCTTTGGCTGAAGCTCCTTCCTGGCTCAGGTGTCAAGAGAACCGGGCAGCTTCCCTTCCTTGTCTTGGCAGGGCTCCGCCCGGGGTCGTCTTTGTGGGACTGAGGCCCCCCACTTCTAGATGGGAAACCACCTGGAAGAAGGGCTGGGGCTTCTTTGGCCTGTCTTTATTATCAAAGTCTTTAGAGACTTCAGTCTTCTCCTTATCCAACCAGTGGTGGGCAGGGAGGGCCGGTGGGAGCAGCAGGAGCAGCTCCCCCCCCCACCTTTTGGAATGGATGCAGCTTCTACCAAACTAGAAACGTGAAAATGAAGTGAATGGTCCTCTTGCCTGGTGGAGACCCTCTTTCTCCCCACGTGAAGTTTCAAAAAGTCCCTGCCACATGACAAGGTCTCCTATGGGATATGGACTTTTGTTTGTGCATTGGCCACATTGCCAAACCAGCATGCTGGGGACGGGCACTGCCAGCTTTGCCTGGTGACGAGGCTGACAAGTCATGGGAAGCTCCTGAGGCTGAGAGGCATGGGTGGCAACAGGGAGAGACCCGTGTCCAGCAGGCCTGCTTGTTCTCAAGTTACCTAAATTTGGATTGAAATGCAGTAAAGGAAGAGTGTGTGTGTGTGTCTAAAGGTTGCTTAAAGTGTTGTGTGTGCAGCGCCTGAGGACATGGAGACTCTGACCTTGAAAGAGGAATGGCCTGAACTTGCATTTTCCCTTAAGCATTTTAGTAAGGCTAGCTGGTTTTGAGTTGTTCTCTCCCTCCACCCCACCCCACCCCCATGTTTTGTCAACAGCTTCCTAAGGGAGCACGGTGGCCGGCTGGAACAAGCCAGCCACCTGGAACAGAAAAACATCTGAAGGTGACCAGCCTGGCTGACATCCCAGGAGCTCCTTGCAGCCTTTGAGGCCTCAGATGTGATAGCTTTGCTTGGAGCATGAGAGGCATTTAGGTTAAGTGGGCAAGGGAATCGAGTTCTGCCAAAATACATGCTTCACACCTGCTGGTGGACCAAAGGTTCTCTAATTTGCGCAGATGTTTTTCTGAAACAGAATCCTAGAAGAGTCACTGAGGCCATGAAGGCTCTCCCCTCTGCATCACACCCTTCTAATGAGTAGCTATCAAGGCTCTGCTTGATCTTACTCAGTGAGGAAGAGTCCACCATCGTTTCGTCATCGTTGGCTGTTTCTGTTACATTCAGTCAAAATTTGCTTTTCTGTGTAACACACATCTACCATCTGCACGGGGTACCCCGACGGATCATTTCAGACCGAGGGGTACAGTTCACGGCTCGCTTTTGGCGCGAGTTCGTCCGCTTCATCGGTTCGTCCCAGGGGCTCAGCTCGGCGTACCATCCCAGTACCAACGGAGCTGCGGAACGGGCTAACGCCGCTGTGGAGCGATTTCTGCAAAGCTACGTATCCCACCAGCAAACGGATTGGGTGGACCTAGTGGCGTTCGCGGAGGTGGCCTATAATAATGCGGTGCATAGTAGCACCGGGTTCACCCCCTTTCGGGTGGTACATGGCAGGGAATTTGTCCCCATACCTGAGTACAGTCAAGGGGAACCCTTGCCTTGTCAACCCAGTGAGTGGATGGCATGTGTGAGGGCGGTCTGGGGGGCGGTTAAAGAGGCCCTGGTGAAGGCAGGGAACGCCGCGAAGGCGCAAGCGGATAAGAAACGGAGGCCCCAGAAACCCTTTCAGGTAGGCGACCTGGTCTACCTGTCCACGAAATACCTCCGGCTACGGGTCCCCTGCAGGAAACTGGCACCAAATTTCCTTGGGCCTTTCCAGATCGCTCAGGTTATCAACCCGGTAGCCGTGCGGCTACGCCTGCCTAAGTTCCTGGGTAAAATACACCCAGTGTTCCATAGCAGCCTATTGAAGCTGGTTGAGGAGTCCTCCCACAGGCCGTTGGAGAGGGAACCGGGGCCTGTCGAGCATGACCAATACGAGGTCCAGGAGGTTCTGGACTCCCGCGTCCGACGGGGAGCCCTATACTACCTGGTCCGCTGGAAAGGGTATCCCCTTACAGAGGCATCATGGGTGTGGGAGGCGGACGTCCACGCCCCCTGCCTAGTGCGGGCGTTCCATCGCCAGTGCCCTAGGAAGCCGGGGGGGGACTGCCGAGCCGTCCGCTGGGGTGCGTGACCGCTCATGTAGCTCTTCTTGTCTTCCAGGTGGAGCCCTGGTAGAAGGGGCCGCCTGTCGAGCCCTGTGGGCCCGACATTCACGGGCGGGCGGGAACCCACACGCCCAACCGCCGCCTCCCGACTACCTTCCTTGCCGTCCGGAACCGCCGCCAGGACCCGGGAGCCCGTCAGCTGTTCGGCGCTGGAGCCTGGTGGCGGCACAGCTGCCCGACCGCCCTCCTCGCCGATCGGAGCCACCACCGGGGCTGCTGGTGGACCGGCTCGAGGCGACCGAAGCCGGAACCGGCGCCAGGACGACATCAGCCGTGGGCGCCGAGGGTGTCGAGGAGGGGAATCCCCAAAGCATGCTGAAGAGGGGAATCCCCGCTGACGCCGAGGAGGGGAAGCCCCAAAGCATGCTGATGAGGGGAATCCCCATAGAGGCCGAGGAGGGGAAACCCCCCTGCCCGTGGCCGAGGAGAGGGGGCACTAGGAGCAAGGACGGACGGCTTGGTGCCACGGGAGGCGGCGGGACACGGTGGGGTGGTGACATGTCAGCGAGGGGGGGAAAGACCCCCTGGCAACACCTACCTGGCCCTGGCAACAAGGGGGGCCCGGAAGAGGACACTGGAACCCTGCCTGGGGTCTGCTCCGGCAGGCGGTCTGCTGCGTGTCTGAAGGGAAAGGAGGCGAAGGGCCAGATGGCTGCTTATGTATTCAACATGCCGGATGCTGGCTTGCAGGCTGGGGGGTGGGGCTCTGGGGCTGAGAGGCTATGTAAAGCACTGGGAGCAGTTCACTCCCAGTGCTGACTTTTTCCTGCACGGATTGATTAAACACTGTTTGTCACTCGTACCTGCCTGCTGGCTCTTTTTGTTTGGGCACCGAGGAGGACGTCTTGACACTGTTGCTGTGTTGTGCCCTCTGAATAATGAAATTCCATGTGATCCAGAATCATAAAATGCTAAAGTGGAAGGAGACTTTAAAGGCCACTGAGGTCGCCATCTCCTGAGGCAGGCGGTTCTATTGCTGAATAGACCTGATTGTTAGGGAATGTTTCCTGGTGTCTGACAGAAATGAATCCCTTGTCACCTGGGCTACCATTCCTTGCCCTGAATGTTGGAACAACTTTAAACATTCCTTCCGTATCTTCTGACAGCCCGTCAGACACAAAAGGAGTTTCCACATTTCCCCACAAAACTATAGCGAAGCACATGCAACGTCTCCAACTGTTCTTCATAGGAATTTCCCTTGTAAATTTGGTTGCTCTCCTCTGGACAGGCTCCATTTTGCCAACTGGCGCCCAGACCTGAAGGCAACATTTTACGTGTGGTCCGTCCAATGCGTAACAGAGAGGAACGATCACAGTGGAACTGCACAGGAACGCAAGTTGAGAAGACTTGAACTTCTCTCAAGAGCAGAGCCATTAACGTACCCTTGGTGGTACAGGGATTCAGCCAGACCTGTGTTTATCTAATGGTACAGAGTCCAGCACATGTTCTGGTCTAAGATCTCAGGGGAGGCTTTGTTAAATGCTGAAGCCAAAGTACATTTATGTCCAAGTTATTTCTGTGGTCAACCAAACTGGTCTCTATATCAGGAAAATAGATCAGGTAGGTTTGACATGACCCAGTCTTGATAATCCCCTCCTGGCTCCTGTCAAGGTCCACAAACCAACTGCTTAATCGTCTTTCTCATAACTTTGCCTGGTATTTGTATCGGCCTGTTAATGCTCACACTGTCACTGCAGCACTGAGTGGTAATGGGTGCTCCTTGTTGTGGCTGGGCTTACTGCTGCTACACAAACTGCATGGGCTTTGGGGTCTTAGTCAAGGTTCAAAACCCTACATGGCTGGGGACCAGGTTATTTGAAGGAGTATCTTTTCCCAATCAGACCTACCTGACCCACCGGAGAGGGGAAGCAGGGAATGCTATGGGTTTCCTCTCCTAAGGAGATCCAAGGTGGGACCAAGAAGAAGAGCCCTCTCTGGTGGCCCCCTCCCTCTGGAACATCATCCCCATGGAGATAGATTTGCCCACTCTTTGACTCTCTTTTGCAAAGCCCTGAAGACCTGGACGATCACTTGACTATGAGCCAGCAGTGTGCAGTAGCAGCCAAAAAAGCTAATACAATCCTCGGTTGTATAAACAGAGGCATAGAATCAAGATCACACAAAGTATTATTGTGTTATCTAGTAAAGTATTATCTAGTAAGACCACATCTAGAATACTGCAGCCAATTTTGGTCACCATATCACAAAAAAGATGTTGAGAGTTTGGAAAAAATCCAGAGAAGAGCAACTAAGATGACCCAAGGCCTGGAGATTAAAACATATGAAGAATGGCTGCAGGACTTGGGTTTGGCTAG
Organism: Azemiops feae; assembly: GCA_023970755.1. Lineage (NCBI taxonomy): Eukaryota > Metazoa > Chordata > Lepidosauria > Squamata > Viperidae > Azemiops > Azemiops feae. The sequence continues at coordinate 743,287 of JALGBA010000315.1, forward strand.
TCTAAAGAAAAGAAGAAATAGGGGAGACATGATAGCAGTGTTCCAATATTTGAGGGGCTGCCACAAATAAGAGGGGGTCACATTATTCTCCAAAGCATCAGAGGGCAGGACAAGAAACAATGGTTGGAAACTGGCCAAAGAGAGAAGCAATCTGGAATTAAGGAGAAACTTCCTGACAGTGAGGACAATTAACCAGAGGAACAGCTTGCCTCCAGAAATCGTGGGCGCTCCATCACTGGAGATTTTTAAGAAGAGGCTAGACAGTCACTTGTCTGAGATGGTATAGGTTCTCCTGCTTGAGCAGGGGGCTGGACTAGAAGACCTCCAAGGTCCCTTCCAGCTCTATTCTATTCTATTCTATTCTATTCTATTCTATTCTATTCTATTCTATTCTATTCTATTCTATTCCCTTTGCTTTTCCTGCCTAAGTGTAAAACTTTGCTTTTCTCCACATTAAAATTCATGTTGTTGGATAGGGCCCATTGTTGAAGTCTGTCAAAAATCTTTTTGGATCCTGAGCTTGTCTTCTGGTTATTCCTGCCAGCTTGCTTGCCATCTTTTGTCTGTTTCCTTGGCTTTTTTCTTGTGATTGATATGTTGAAAGAAACTTTTTTAATTATCTTTGATTTTTGTTGAAAGTCTTTGTTCATTCTGAGCCTTTGCTTTCCTGACTTCATCTTTGCAGATTCGGGCTATCTGCTGATATGTGTCCCTCTTTCAATTTTTTTTGTACTTGTCCTTTTTGTCTTTCAGTTAACCAGAGAGATCTTTGTGAAAGGAGGAGGAGGAGATGTTTTTGCCAGGAGGAACCCAACCCACATCTAAGGGTTTTCCAGGAGCCTGCAAATGTTACACTGAAGCCCCTTCCATGGTTGTTTGAGAAATTAGGAGTAGGCATTGTGCCATAACATTGGAGAAGGGCCTAAAAAAGAGGGGGACCTAAGACAGTTTGAGGCAAACTCCTGGAACAAATGGTTAAACAGTTGATTTGTGAGCAGTTAAAAAAGAATGAATTGCTTGGCAAGAACCAAGGATCTAGCAGGGTTTCTCAAGAAATCACATCTAATGGTAGTCCAATTTAGTTCATGTATTGCCATCTTTGCCTTGAATTTCAAGGATGGCTCTGTTGAATGAAGAAGATCAGGTTGATTCTTCATTCAGCAGAGCTGGTTGAATAGTTGTTATTCCCGCTTGAAGTTAGAGGGAAGTGTCAGTGCAGATCTACACTGTGGGCCCTGTGCTGTTTAATATATTTTTTTATAAATGACTTAAATAGGGATTGGAAAATACAATTATCAACCTTTCAGGTGACACAAATATATCTGTGAACATATCTGGGGCAACTGAGGGATTCTAAGAGAAACTTGAACCAAAAGTCTGATACAGCTGCAAAAAAAAAAAAAAGGAAATGCAATTTTGGGCTGCATCAACACAAGTAAAGTGTTCAAATCAAAACTCTACTTTGATCAGGCAGCACCTAGGTTGTCATGCCCTGTTTTGGGCACCATATTTTAGGAAAGACATTAACCAACTGGAATGTGCCCAAAGGAGAGCAACCAAGATGAGAAGGAGTCTGGAAAGGAAACACTTAAGAGGAAAGGAGTAAAGTGCTGGGCATGCTTACTCAGAGAGACGTGTTGGTTGTTCCCAAGTCTCTGAAGGGCAATCCTGTACTATGCAGGGCAGACTTGTTTACACTGGTTTGGGAAGACAGGACACAAAACAATGAGTTTCGATTTTGCTCAGAGCTCAGGAAAAAAACAACCCTGTTCAGCCATGACCCAGGCCGGAGGAATTTGCAAGAAGCTGGAGGACCTGTGGCAGTTCCTGTGCCAGGCAAGGGTTCCGTTCCAGCTCTCCTCTTGGCACAGAAAGGCTCTCTAGGTGGGGCTGGAGGCATTTCAAGCATCCCCAAAGCAACTGCAGCTTAAAGGAGGGTCTGCCCTCCGCAGTGGACAATGCAGTATGAACCATCAAATCAGCCTGGTATTAGAAATGACCATGTTGAAAGACTTCAAGGGAGCCATTCTTTAGAAATAAAATTACCAGGTCTATTTTCACTGTAAAACTAGAATTCATCAGTGCATTTAATGCTGTTTCTGGTTGATCAAAGACAAAATTTTTACTACCTCATGTGTCTTCACTGGCTCATAAGTGCAAGAATGCTTGTTCCACCCAGTAACTGTTGTGTGAATAGGCACTGCTTGTGAAGTATTTCTCACCGGCTCTACTTCTGCATTTTGTTCCTCTTTATCGTAATATACACACCTTTTGTATGTATGGTTCTCTCTCTGTGCATCTGATGAAATCTAGAATGATTCTTGCTGTTATAAATATGTTTCTAATGGGTAGAAAAGTCTTTCAATGGTCCAGTCTGAATGTGCAAGAGTCCCTTTGCAGATGACGGAAGACCTGGGGTGGATTGGGAGCAGCAAGCAGGGGAGGGGTCAGGAATGGGTGGGAATGTCTTGGTGGTGGAGGATGGGTTATGGGAAGATAGGATACTCAGGTAGGCTGCTCTCAGAAAAGAATGCCTGCTGCCCTTATCCCCGCTTCTCAACCCCAGAAGCCCCAGTTAGCAAGTCTTCAGAGGTCCTGACTTTCAGCTGCTGCTGTCAAACTCCATGTCAGTCTACAATAAGGGGTGACCTGGTGTGTGTTGCGGAGGCTGGGCTGGGTGCAAGGAGTGGTTCCTCTTTGGGAAATCTGTCCAACTGGGGTGTGGCAGCAGCTGAGACTCCAGGGCAGGGATGAGGGTGTGGCAGATGTCATCTGGGAGCCTCTTATGGCTTTCAGGAGCTCTACCCCACAGTTGCTGCACGTGAGACCCTGTCCCTTACGTTGGGCTCCCACAGTCGGCTGAGACTCTGGCTGTTATACCAGCCTCCCTGCTGCAGTTCTTCAACTCTATTTCTGGGCTGGTGGCAGAGCTGCCCAGGCTTATGGTCCTGGGCAATTTCAATCTGCTTTCACCAGGAGTTGGACCTGAGGTGGCTCAAGAGGTTCTGGCCTCCATTACAGTCATCCAGAGCCCAATAGGGGACAATAGCCAGACACCTATTTTGCCATGGGCTATGGCGACATTAACATTAACAAACAGAACAATTTAAAAATAAAGCAAACTACAATTAAAACAAAATACCATAATTCATCATCAGCACCACACCTTCTGCCATTTTTACATGGGTCAAGCAGATCTTTTGTGCAAGGAATGCTAAACCAGCCTCCACTCTGGGACATGACCTCCATGAAAATCATATATTTTTTCATTTAAATGGAGCTGAGGGTTGTCCATCTTTTTTCAATGTGTTTTTGATGTACTGATAACTAGAATGGGCAGAATAAAGACAATGTGGAAAATCCTCAATATGAGAATAACCAGAAGGACAGAGTGTATATTCAACAAGGATTCACTGACATCTACCCTCAGTCATTGCTAAAGGCATAGTCTGCAATTTCATTGTAAATGCTTGGCAAGATTTATAGATATTATAAACAGTTAAAGATTTAGCATTTGGGGGGGTCCAATTTCATCCTGCCATACCAATGCAAAGGCCTTTTCATCATTCTAAGGTTCTTATATGGAACTGTATCCACATGGAGGGAAGCATGCGGTGGGATAGCACAAGGTTCTGTCTTGGGCCCAGTACGCTTCAACATCTTCATAAATGATATAGATGAGACGATAGAAGGGGAGCTCAGCAAATTTGCAGATGTCACCAAGCTTGGGGGAATAGCTAACACTTTGGAAGATAAACTCAAGATACAGAAGGATCTTGACAGATTTGAACATTGAGTCCTATTTGAGAAGATGCAGTTCAGTGATGAGAAAAGTAAGGTCCTGCACATGGGTGCAGAATAGGAGCTACCTGGCCCAACAGTGGTGACTGTGAGCCCTGAACTAGAACATTAGAACACTGAACTATAAGCACCCCACCTTCACTCCCTCAGACAGTTAAATTATTCTCTTGGGGAATGTGGAGTTAAAAATGATGGGGCTTCAAATTACTTTTCCCCCTCTCCTCTTTTATAGACAAAACTGCACTCCCTCAGCTTGACTGTTGGATCACTTCAGGGTAGCCATCCATCTGATCAAAAATTTCATTTCTATGACCTTTCCATGATTGTAGAGCTTACAAGAATGTTATCAGAGAAATGTTTTAAAAATTCTCCTACCCTTCATGTATTACCTCAAAACATCTTGCATCTTGATACAGCTTTGCAATGCATTCCTTTCATGTTCCAGCTTCAGTGCAACTTGTTAACTTTTTATTGTCTAGCTAATAACTCTTTTGGAAACAGCTGCTCTGCCTCAAGGCCAATAGTTGTTTTATAAATACCTGGATCATTTTAAGAGCTGCTGGAAGGTGGAGGGTTTAAGAAGATGAGTTCAAATTACTAGGGCCAGAGGGATTACACCCCAAGGTTCTGAAGGAACTGGCAGATGTGATCTCAGAACCACTGAACTATATCTTTCAAAGAACCTGGAGCACTGGGGAACTACCACAGGACTGGAAAAGGGCTGATGTAGTTCCCATCTTCAAAAAAAGGGGGGGGGGAAATGGATCCAGGAAACTATAGACTTATCAGCCTGACCTCAATACCTGGGAAGATTCTGGAAAAGATAATCAAGCAACGAATCGGTGAACACCTAGAGGCAAACAAAGTCATAACCAGAAGCCAACATGGGTTTGTCAAAAACAGATCATGCCAGACAAATCTTGTTGCATTCTTTGACAAAGTGACTAAATTAGTGAACCAGAGGAATGCTGTGGATATAATTTATTTGAACTTCAGTAAGGCATTTTATAAAGTTGACCACAACCTACTACTTGATAAGGTAGAAAAATGTGGGTTAGACAGCATCACCACCAGATGGATTTGTAACTGTCTGACCAATCACACTCAACATATAGTCCTTAATGGAACTGCATTTACATGGAGGGAAATATGCGATGAGCTACCCCAGGGCTCTGTTCTGGGCCCAGTGCTCTTCAACATCTTCATCAACGATTTGGACGAGGGGATAGATGGGGAACTCATCAAATTTGCAGATGACACCAAGCTGGCAGGAATAGCCAACACTCCAGAAGTTACAGGCTTAAGATACAGGAGGATCTGGACAGACTTGAACACTGGGCCTTAACTAACAAAATGAAATTCAATGTAGAGAAAAGTTAAGGTTTTACATTTAGGCAAGAAAAACCAAATATATAGGTATAGAATAGATGGTACCTGGCTCAAAAGGTAACATCTGTGAGAGGGATTTTGGAGTCCTAGTGTAGTATGCAGCCGCCGCCAAAGAAACCAATGCAACCCTAGGCTGCATTAAGAGGGATAGAATGAAGATCATGTGAAGTGATAATGCCTTGGTTAAGACCAGTTAGAATATTGCATCCAGTTTTGATCCCCACAATATATAAAAGTTGTTGAGACTCTGGAACGAGTACTGAGAAGAGCAACAAAAATGATTAGGGGGCTAAAACATATGAAGAACAGTTGCAGGAATTGGGTATGTCTAGTCTAGTGAAAAAGAGGACCAGGGGCAACAGGATGGCAGTGTTCCAATATTTAAGGGGCTGCTACAAACAAGAGGGGAGTCAACCTATTCTCCAAAGAAGCTGAAGGCAGGACAAGAAACAACGGATGGAAGGAGAGAAGCACCTAGAACTAAGGAGCAATTTCCTAACAGTGAGAACAATTAACTGCCTGCCTCCAGAAGTTGTGGGTGCTCCATCACTGGAGGTTTTTAAGAAGAGACTGGAGAGCCCCCTGTCTGAAATCGTACAGGGGCTTCCTGCTTGAGTAGAGGACTGGACTACCGGTAGAAGATCTCCAAGGTCCCTTTCAACCCTATTATTCTGTATTCTGCAACTCTGTAGGTCACTTGCAGGGTTAGCATTTGGAGATACTGTGTGACAGTATCTGTGTTTCAGTTGCAGGAGGAGGAAACATCTGTCGGTTGGTTGATCAAATATGGGGTACCACAAGGTCCACTCTCTCTCCCTTGCTGTTTAAATTTATATCCAGCAACAAGGAAGGGCCATTTATCAGTTCTGAGTGGGTGACATCAATATGCTGATGATTGACAGATATTTACCGCTACTGTGGGCATAGCTGATTCTCGCCCAATCCTGGATGTTTTGCAGATTTGGAAGGAAAAAACAGACTGAAGCTGAATCCCAGTAAGACCAATTTACTGTTCATTCCAAAATCATTTCTGCACCAGCTCAGAAAGAATTCCTCCCCATGATGGAGCATGTCCGTGATTTGAGAATCCTTCTTATGCCTCTGCGGGTGGCAGTCATGGCTCAAGAGGCCCTTGCCCAGCCTTAGGGCACCTAAGACGCTTCCCTCTAAGCCGTTAATGGACCCTCCTGAATTCAGTCATTCCGCCAACTGTGAGTTCATGTAACAGTAGTACAATGTATCTTACATTCACTATTTTATGAAGAATATTTGAGCTCAAGGACTTTGCGAGTTTCAGGTACGCTTGGTGCAAGGAAGTCATGTGAGCTGCTCAGCTAGTAATTCTATCAAAAAAAGTGTTTAAAACACGTTGATTAGCACAAGGCCAAGTTGCAACTCTGGAAAGCCCTTCTTGGAACTTTCCTTGGGCTGATGCAAAACCATTTGGATGCAGTTGTTCAACCAGTTGCAAATCAACCGCATTGCGCTACTGCCCAGCCTAGGTTTCTTGGCCTGGATATTGTGAGGTTTGGTTTAAGAAATTAAACCTATATCTACAGCACTCCCCTGATCATCCTGCCATCCATCAAAAGAGAAAACTTCTAACTGCTGGTAATGGAAGCTTTCCTCTCTAAATGGTCCCAGAGATGCTTTCAGGCAGTGCCTCGCTCAGTACAGACAGGAAACCATTGTCTCTTTTTTCTGAATATTGGGGTTCTCTTCTTCTCCCCCCTGCAGGCACCTTCTTCTGCCAGCTCCTTCAAGTTGCCACGAGACAGACTTTTGCTGGCCCATCCATGCCAGGCAACGAGGTGGGCTCTGGCTCCACCCTCATCAGTCCTGATCGGGGCTGCCTCCTTTTTCTCTGCCATTTGGGGAGGGCAGAAGCAAAGCAGCTCTAAAGCCCCGATGGCTTCCCTACCTTTCCTGCAAAGCAACCACACCCTTCCCAGGCCTTCCCTTCCCTTCCACCTGAGCCATGCTGGGCTTTGGGTTCCCTGCTCCTGAGTCCTCCAAGATGCCAAGACTACAATTTGGCCTCCTCCCCGTCAGCTGCCCGCTCAGCCTTTTGCTCCTCCTCACAAGGAGGCCTTGAGCCGGCATTTTCAGCCTTTTGCTTCACGTTCCCCTATCCTGGCTTGCTGCCTTCAGATTTCTAGCTGCCCACATTTCCCTGCATTCATCCAAGCCAAGGTCTGGCTCGCCCCTTCCTCTTGCTTCCCTCCCAGATGACTTGCGGTTCCCTTCCCCTCCCTGCCTGGCGGCTTTGATATCATTTGGGGGGCCTTAGGCTGTTCTGCCTTAAGGAGCTTTCTGCAAACTATAAAGTTTATTTCCTTGTCTATGCAATTGGCATTTGCTCCGTACCAAATTACATTTTACAGTTTTCTTTTATTGCTAATAAAAAAGTAAATAATTTTGTTTCCTGTTGCCATTAAATACAGAAAGATTGCAATCTGGCTGGGGATGGCGGGGAGGCCAAAGGTGAACTCCTCCCAAGTGATAATTGTGGGCAAGGCTGTGTGTGCATTGTGGAGCGATGAATGGCAGTGCTCACTTCACACACAACACACTGGTCTGGGTCAAAGAGCAGGTGAATGTACTGTGGGGACACCAGATGGGAGAGGAGATTTACCCTAAGAAGCCCCCACCATCTACAGGAGTCAAATCGCTCCTGCTGCTACAGGAACAGTCCTAGCCAGCCAAGCGGCCCAACTCAAGTGGGAGACAGAGGCTAGAAAAAAGCAGGCTTGTTGTCCCAAAGGTGTTTTTTCAAAAGGCAACTGGACTTTCTTGTTTTTTTCTTTGAAAACATTTTGCTTCAGAACTGAAGAAACTTCTTGTGTGAGAAGTGAAATGTTTTCAAAGAAAAAAACCAAGAAAGTCCAGTTGCCTTTGAAAAAGCACCTTTGGAACAACCATGACCTGGATGATTAATAATCTCCATAGACAAGCAGGCTGGTTCTTGACAGAACTTGTGACCAACCCATCTCTGAAGCCTTGGCTGGCTGCAGTGGCTGAGCCTTGCCTGGGGCTACTGCCCAGTACATGGCAAAGAGACCTGCTGTCCTTATGTGCCCTGGAGAAAAGCCCACCTCCTCTTCCTTGCAACAGCCTTCCAATCTTTCAGGATGCCTTCGTGCTTCCGCTCAGCTGACACCCAATTCCTTTAAGGGCTCTTCTTGGGATTTCGCCTCCAAGCTGGTCACCCATCTTTGTTGCTGTTCTTGGCACTTGTTCCAGTTCCTCAGCATCCTTTTTATACCATGCAAGCAAAACTGGACACAATATCCCACACAATTACCACTTTCTGTGAACTTGACACTATATCTCTGTTGTTGCAGCCCAAAACTGCATTGGCTCTTTTGGCCACTACAACACACCTCTGCTCTGTTAGGCCCCGCAGGGCTCTCTCACAAGGCAGGTCCCACTTGTTTTGTATCTGTGCATCCAGAGTTTTCTACCACACACGGGGCCCAGAACAGAAATCCAGAGACTGCCAGTGCATACTTTTCTCCATGTGGATATAGACCCACAAAGGACAACACGTTGACTATGGTTGTTCAGCCCAACTGTAAGTTCATCTAGTAGTGAGACCATTCGTCCCATATTATTCCATTTTATCAAGATGAAGGATGTGATCTACTTTATCAAATGCCTTACTGAACCCCAGGTACACGACATCCTCAGCATTCTCTTGGTCCACTATATTAGTCACACTGTCAGAGAAAGAAATAATAATGACATCTGAGATGACATCTGCCAGTTCCTTTAACTCTGGGGCGGACTCCACCTGGTCCTGGGGACTCGACTCAGGGCAGCCAGGTGCTCTCTCATCGCTTCTTCAACAATTTTGACTTTAATTTCTCTTTTGCAAATGGCTCCTCCAGCTCATGCTGATGTCATCTTTTCAGTTTCAAGGTATTTTCAGATTATCTGCTTTTGCTAAACTGCTCTCTGCTCTCCATTTTTTAAACTTACTCTTTTTGTTTCTCAATTTCTTGGTGAATTCTTTATACAATAATGCCAGTTTCATCAGCTCTTTCCCATTTTTTCTCTTTGGTATTGTTTGGATCTTAATTATTTTATTTTTTTGGAATTTCCAACCCTGCTGAACTATTTATAATTTCAAATTTTCCATCCATTAAATCTTTCCTACTGTTTTTCATTTACTTACTGAAATTGTCTCTCTTGAAAAGTAGAATACTAACCTGACTACCTTCAATTCTCACTGCTTGCAATATGTTGAATTCTAAAATTACATAAAATAGCATAGAAAAACAGAGTTGGAAGGGACCTTGGAGGTCTTCTAGTCCAAACCCCTGCTCAGGCAGGAAACCCTATACCAGGGGTGTCAAACTCGCAATGTCACCTGACGTGTCGCAACATATCGCGACTTTTCTTCCATTGCCAGCAATGGGGTGGGTGAGGTTTCGGCATGATGCATTCGGCCTGCGGGCCGGCAGTTTGACACCCCTACCCTAGACCATTTCAGACACATGGTTGTCCAATCTCTTCTTGCAAACCTTCAGTGATGGAGCATCCACAACTTTTGGAGGCAAGTTGTTCCACTGATTAATTGTTCTCCCTGTCAGGAAATTTCTCATTAGTTCTAGGTTGCTTCTCTCCTTGGTCAGTTTCCCTCTGTTACTGTCCTGCCCTCAGGTGCTTTGGAGAACAGGTCGACCCCCTCTTCTCTGTTACAGCCCATCAAATATTGGAAGACTGCTATCAGGTCACCCTTCTCTTTGTAAGACTAGACATGTGCCTGGGAAAACAGCTGCAGCAATCTGGTGGCATCCCAAGGTCCATTTTAAGGTCCTAATTTCATGGCAACAAGAGTGGTGGAGGAGCCATTTTTCTCACCACCCTTTAACATCTCGGCAGGCAGGTCAGAGCTTCCCTGGGTACCGCAGTAAATCTCTCTAGGAACACAAAACACACATCGTGTGACTCAAGGGGGAGGTGCTGGTAAGTTGCTTTTATTGCAGATGTAAATCAGCTGATGATAAAGATCAGCTACTGTAGAATATACTAATCTCATTCCTATTTATGTGTCAGCTCCAGGGCTTCCACCCATGCATATTTCCTGTTCTTACATAGTAAGAAGTTAGTAAGAAATTGCAACCTACATTTTGGATGCATCTCCAGTTTTGATTGTGGTCTTGATGGCTTCAGCCTTCACCATTAGTGGTGGACCTTCTTCGGGTAGTCGGGAACTGCCTTTATCTAGAGGCAGTTTGGTTGAACACTTTGTTCATTCTGACTTGAATTCTAGACTGAGCAGCCTTGGGTCATGTTTCAGCCTTTTGAAAGGGCTTGAGTTTGATTTTTATAGTCAGTGGCATCGGATAATCTTTGGAGAGGCAAGATTTGGGCAGTGGAGCCTTCTGCTCCCAAAGCTCTCTACATGATCAGAGTGAGGGAGGCTCCCAGGAGTTTCCATGGCTTTTCTTAGAATGGGTTGCTCCACACGCTTCAAGGAGAGTGGTGAGGTTGACCTTAAAGAACTGTATTATGCAGATTTGGAATAGTTAGCGGTAAAAGGAAATCAGGCCACCAAGGAACACGGTGACTGGACACCATCAAAGCTGACACCATCGAAAGCATAGAGCAAAGAAGATCTGGCCCACAGAATCGCCAAGAGTCGGATGCAACTGAATGGATAACATCAGCAGCAGCAGCATTATGCAGATTGCACTGAGCCAGTCCCCAGTGCTTTGTTCTTAAGCAGAAGCAAATCCAATCCACTTTCCCTCCAAGATGACACAGTCGTCTGCCTAAATTTCAGTCTGCTTTAATGCTTAGTTCTGAGATGGAAATGGCACTATTTGCCCGGGTAATTGTTTTGGTTGGCAACTGGACTGAAGGGTTGTATTCTGCTTGTTTCTGCCAGGCCTCTGAGCCTCTTTTTAGTGCATAGTTATCATGGCACTGTTCTAGACTGTCTGGCCGTGATGTGCACAGATGGCCCTGTTTTGTGGCCATTCCAACAGGAAGACTTGACATCTTGGTTGTTGTCCTCTGGCATCTCAAGAGTGTTATTTCATCTCCCACATTGTTTAATGGTTACGAAAAACCACTGGAGAGATCTCTCTAGCTCAGAAAGTTGCTGCTCAGCCTTCAAAGGGACCAGATATAAGAAGTTGCAAACCCCTGTTAGCACCATTACTGGTAAAGCAAACTTTCAAGTGCTGGTTAGAAAACAGTTTGGGGGATCCATGAGCAGAAGGGCCCCCATTTCCTGCAAGTGCTAGATTTTCTGGAGAAACCCTTCTCTGTGTTGTGATGTGCAATTGGTGAGACTCCGAGAAGCCTCTCGTTGCCCACTCTTGCTTGGAATGTCTTCTAGGGTAACTTCACTGGCCCTGGCATTGTGTCCTTCAGGTAGGAGCCTCCCCACACAAATTGTTTGGTCCTTACAACTGACAACAGGCCAACACTTTTATTTATTGAATGTTGATTATAAGCTTTACCTTCTTCAATAGGCAGCTGGGTTTTCTTATTTTTCTTTGAAGACGTTTTGCTTCTCATCCAAGAAGCTTCTTCAGCTCTGACTGGAGGGTGGGGAATGGAAGGATTTATATTCCCTGGAACATCTATCTCCAGTCTACAACACAGTCCTTTCAGCAGTTCCAAGAAGACTCGACACCCATTTGCACCACTCAGGTGATCTTGACAACACGGATAAACCTCCAGGTGGTCTCAATGACTCTTTAAAAGAATGCAAATGACCAGCTGTCTGCAAAGAGAGGTCCTTGGTGCTCTCTGAGCTTGCTTGTTTTCTTGCAGACATTTCATTACCCTAACTAGGTAACATCATCAGTGCTAGTAAGGAGTGCTATCTGCTGTCAGTTTATATTCTAGTGCAGGGGTGTCAAACTCACGACGTCATGTGACGTCACGCAACGTATCGGGACGGTTTTGCCATTGCCGGCAATGGGGTGGGCGCGGCTTCCGGATGATGCGTCCGGCCTGCAGGCCGGCAGTTTGACACCCCTGTTCTAGTGTCTTGCCTGTCTGTGTGGATGGGGGCGGTCTTAGGGATTCTTTGGTTGGGCTGTTTTCTAATGGCTCTTTGGCAGTTTCTTGATTGGAGTATTGCTTACTTGATTAACATTAACAACATCTATAGATTATGCAAAGGAGACAATCAAGCAGCCCCAAAGAGAAAAAGACTCCAGCACCTTTCCACCAGTAATCAGCACTCAGATCAGCATAAATTAACTCCAAGGTCACCTTCAGACCAACACTCAAGTAAGCAATACCCCAAACAAGAAACTGTCAAAGAGCCATTAGTAAATAGCCCAACCAAAGAATTTGATGTACTGTACTGATGGATGGATACAAATTGTTCAAAAGAAATAGATCTACAAAAAGAGGAGGGGGAGTTGCGCTATATGTAAGAGAACACTATGTATCTATAGAAATGCATGTGATCAAAGATAAAATCTCTCCAGAATGTATATGGGTCAATATAAAAGGGGGGGGGAAGCAACATTGTCATAAGTGTATATTACAGGCCACCCAACCAATCAGAAGAAATAGATGAACTTTTTGCCAACCAGTTAACAAATGTATGTGGGAAGCATACCACAGTAGTAATGGGAGACTGCAACTATCCAGACAAACTCTGCAGCGAGTGGGAGATCAAACAGATTCCTAACCAACCTAGCCAACAACTTTGTCATCCAAAAGGTAGAGGAGGGAACTAGACGCAAAGCTATACTGGACCTAATCCTTATTAATTGAGAAGAAGTGATAGAGGGAGTTGAAGTTGCCGGAACCTTGGGTGAAAGTGACCACGTCATACTGGAATTTAATATAACGCAAACACTAGCAACAGAAAACAATCCAACCAGTGTCTTATCAAAAGAGCTGACTTTAACAAACTCAGAGAACCTAGGAAAGATCCCATGGATGAAAATCCTAAAGGGGAAAACAACCCAAGAAGTGTGGGAAACCCTGAAAAATGTGATCATAAAAGCCCAGACCAGCACAATACCACTGAAAAAGAAAAACAAGAAATTCAAGAAGAAACCAACATGGCTGCACAAAGATCTCTCTAACAAACTGAAAGACAAAAAAATGGAAAGAGGGGCACATAACTAAGGCTGATTATCAGCAGACAGCCAGAACATGCAAAGATGAAGTCAGGAAAGCAAAGGCTCAGAACGAACAAAGACTTGCAACAGAAAACAAAGATAATTTAAAAAGTTTCTTTCAACATATTAATAACAAGAAAAAGGTCAAGGAAACTGTAGGTCCACTAAAGAAAGAAGATAACAGACAACAGGGAGAAAGCAGAGCTGCTTAACTCATACTTTGCATCAGTCTTCACACAAAAAGAAACTATAGTCCAGTGGTGGCGAACCTATGGCACGGGTGCCAGAGGTGGCACTCAGAGCCCTCTCTGTGGGCACGCGCACCGTCGCCCCAGTCCTAGGCCTTCAGCTGGGTTTTATGAAACCTTTTCGCTTTAGGCCTCTGCCGCCATGTGCAAAAAAAAAAAAAGGTTCAATCAGTCAATTTCAACTTCTCGCAGGAAAAAAAAAGATCTTGCAAAGTTGGAATTGATTGATTGAACTTTTTAGTCCCACCCAGTCTGCCGTTACCACCGCAGCCACTCCCACCCAATTGGCCACTCCCGCCCAATTGGCCACACCCGCCCAGCACTCAACGATGCATAAGTGGGTTTTGGGTTGCAGTTTGGGCACTCAGTCTCTAAAAGGTTCGCCATCACTGCATAGTCCAACATACCAAAAAAAACCCACTGCAAAAGACAAACTAGAAACAAAAATTAAAATAAGAAAATGGTAAGACAACACCTATCTGACCTTGATGAATATAAATCACCGGGACCCGACAGGTTACATCCCAGGGTTCTGAAGGAGCTGGCAGATGTTATCTCAGAACTATTGTACCATTTCTTTTAAAAATCCTGGAGCACCAGGGAAATACCTGATGATTGGAAAAGGGCTGATGTGGTTCCCATTTTCAAGAAAGGAGGAAAAACAGACCCAGGAAACTACAGACCAATCAGTTTAACATCAATACCTGGGAAGATCCTGGAAAAGATAATCAAAAAACAGATCTCCTAACAACCAGAAGCAAACAAAGTTATAACCAGTAGCCAGCATGGGTTTGTCAAAAACAGATATCAAACCAATCTTATTTCATTCTTTGATAAAGTTACTAAATTAGCAGACCTGCAAAACGCTGTGGATATAGTATACTTAGACTTCAGTAAGGCATTTGACAAAGTAGACCACAACATGCTGCTTAGTAAGCTAGAAAAAGGTAGAATAGACAACATCAGATGGATCTGTAGCTGGCTGACAAACCATACTCAGCGAGTAGTCCTCAATGGCACTACATCCACATGGAGAGAAGTAAGCAGTGGGGTACCACAAGGTTCCATCTTAGGCCCAATACTCTTCAATATCTTCATAAATGACTTAGATGAGGGAATTGAAGGGGAGCTCATCAAATTTGCCAACACCCCAGAGACAAACTCAGGATCCAAAAAGATCTTAACAAACTTGAACAATGGGCCCTATCCAACAAAATGAGAAAAGCAAAGTTTTACATTTAGGCAGGAAAAATCAAAGGTATAAGTACAGATTGGGCGAGACCTGGCTCAAAAACAGCAACTGTGAGAGGTACCTTGGATCCCAGTGGACGATCACTTGAGCCAGCCATGTGCAGCAGCAACCAAAAAAAACTAATACAATCCTGGGTTGTATAAACAGAGGCACAGAATTAAGATCACACAAAGTATCAATACCGCTTTATAAAACCCTAGTAAGACCACACCTGGAATACTGCAGCCAATTTTGGTCATCATATCAAAAAAAGATATTGAGACCTTGGAAAAAGTTCAGAGAAGAGCAACTAAGATGATCCAAGGCCTGGAGACTAAAACATACGAAGAACGGCTGCAGGACTTGGGTTTGGCTAGTCTAAAGAAAAGAAGAAACAGGGGAGACATGATAGCAGTATTCCAGTATTTGAGGGGCTGCCACAAAGAAGAGGGGGTCACATTATTCACCAAAGCACCAGAGGGAAGGACAAGAAACAATGGTTGGAAACTTATCAAAGAGAGAAGCAACCTGGAATTAAGGAGAAACTTCCTAACAGAGAGGACAATTAACCAGTGGAACAGCTTGCCCCCAGAAATCATTGGCGCTCCATCACTGGAGATTTTTAAGAAGAGGCTAGACAGTCATTTGTTTGAGATGGTATAAGATCTCCTGCTTGAGCAGGGGGCTGGACTAGAAGACCTCCAAGGTTCTGTTCCATTCCATTCCATTCCATATTTTCTATTCTATTCCATTCCATTCCATTCCATTCCATTCCTATTCCTATTCCTATTCCTATTTCTATTTCTATTTCTATTTCTATTTCTATTTCTATTTCTATTTCTATTATTTCTATTCTAAACATTTTAATGTTTACCTGTTAATTACTGTCCCAGGATGTTCTTCTATAGATAGATCTAAATGGAGAGCAGAGAATGGCTGCAGTTTCACTTTCGTGCATCTTCTGGCAGCTCCATTTGCAGCAGGGAGGCCAGGGAGGATCCTTCCCTGGGAGGCTCCCTGTCTCTTGGGAGGCTCCCAGCCCTGGTTGTGGGAAGGCAGCAGCTGCTGCTCCCGTGTGCAGGAGGGGCAAACACTGCAGCTGCTGGAGGAAGCAGCTTCCACAAAGGCCTGCTTAGGCCACCTGCTGCTAGGGGTCCCTCTGGCCACCCACGGCCTCTTCCCGCTAGCAGAGAGGCAGGAGGAGAGCAGGCTGGGACACTGCTCAGATCAGACCGAAAATGCCACAGGGGGCAAAGATTTGGGTCATCTTCCTCGTGGCGGCACAGCCCAGAGGGACATCCAGCTGCCCTTCCCCGTGATGGCCCTCCGCTAATGCTCCCCTGGGAAAGACGTGCAAGACACCCAGTGGGGATGCAGCCGAGGGGGCTGGTGTGTGTGTGTGGGGGGGGGGTGCGGTACAACTAACCCATCAGCCCTGGGATCCAGCTCCATCCCACTAAAGGTGGCTCTCTCGGGCCCCTGCAGGGAAGAGGAGCTGCTGAAGGGAGGGCGGACGGGGCTCCTGCTGCCTTCGAGCTCTGGCCGGGAGGACGCCGCCTCAGCCCAGGAAGCTCTTCTCCGGGGAGGTGGCAGGGGACGAGCAAAAGGGGCCGTTTCACTTGAGGGCTTCTAGGCCTTGAGGGGGGCGAGGGGGCAACTTTTACCAATTGCACCTGCGCATACAAGAACTGCAAAGGCGAAACCGGAGGGGCCGCCCTGCCCTCCCTGTCCGTCGCAGAGGAGGCGAAGGCCCGACTGGCCCCGCCGGCCCTCCTGCTGCTCCCGCGCTTCTGGCGGCTCCCGAGGCGCAGCGCTTCCCGGGCGGCAGGCAGCACCGGAGGGCAGCCGCCACCACCCCGCCAGAGCCGGCGCCCCTCCTGCACCCCCCCCCGAGAGGCCTTGAACTTCTCCCATTGGGCGCAGGGCGGGGCAGCTCCGCCCTCCCCGCCGCCGCCTCTTTTTTACAACTCATGTGCCGCTTCCCTCCTCACTGTCGGCCGAGGCGCGCTCGGGGCATCCCGGCGCGGCCGCCGCCTGACTTGTTTCCTGCCGCCCGCCCGCCCGAGCCGCCGGCCTTCCCGCGCAGCCCCGGCCTCCCGGTCCCTCCTCCCGGCCGGCTTCCCGCCCTGCCCCGCATGGAGCTGGGCTGGGCGTGCAGCCTCTCGGTGTGGCTGCTCTTCCTGGGCAGCCTGGCGGTGCGGCTCCTGCGCTCGGACCTGTTGCTGAGCCGGCTGCTGCTGCTGCGGCTGGGGCTGCTGGCCGTCCTGCAGGCGCTGGGCCAGGCCGTCCTGCCGCTGCCCCTCAGCGCCGCCCTCACGGGGGCTGCCTGCTTGCTCGTCTCGGCCAGCACCGCCCGGCGGAAGCGGATCCCCACGGGGGGGAAAGCGGTGGTGGTGACAGGTGAGTCCGGCGGGCGCGAGGCCGTCCCCTCGGGCCAAGAGCCGACGGGCAGCGCCGCCTTCGCGGGGGGAGAGCCGCCCGGCGCTCTCTGGGGCCGGAGTCGCTCCCGCCGAGCCCGTGGCCCGAAGCCGCGCCGGAGAGACCTCGGCTGCGCGGGGCGGCCTCGTCTGCTCCGAAGCGGTGGCCCGGCCCGGGCGGGGTCCTGGAGAGCCAAGGGCCCCGGGCCCTCTCCATCCTCCCCGCTCGCTGGACCGAGCCTGGTCTCCGCGCTCTCCGGAACGAGAAGGAAGATGCTGGCGCCGGGAAGGCGCGCTCGCTGCCCAGAAACGCGCACTTACGTCCCGCGGCCCAGAAGGGGCCCCTCCGCCGCGGGGGACCGAGCGGGGCTGCGAGAGCAGCTGGGGCGGCAGGCAAAACGCTCCCGGATCCAGCGCCCCGTCTGACCGAGAGCCGCCCCGCCCTGGCTCGCGCCTCGGTCCGGCGGGGGCTGGCCCACACGCGGCCCTCCGTCGCCGGCTCCCTCCCGGCCGTCCCGAGCCGCCTCCTGCCGGACGGCGGCGACGAGGCCAGAGGTCAGCGTCCCCCCGACGCCCCCGGCCGCGCGCTGAGGGCTTGGCGGGCGGGGGCCGAGGGGGGTTCGCCCCATCTAGGTCGGTTCAGGCGCCGGCGGCAGCCCAGACGTTGCAGGTGGAAGCCGGATCCTAGGCGGCTCCTTCGGGGAAAGAGGTCGGGCGGGAAAGGTCAGGTTCCATAAGGCCCCGCAAGCCGGCCGGAAGGGCCCGGGCAGCCGCGGGGGCATTTGCCCGCTGGAGGAAGCCCCGGGCAGGCTGAGCCCCACTGAGTTCAAAGGGGTCCTGTCCCCGGATGCTAAGGATCTGGCTATGCAATTAGATGCGAGAAAGGCTGCCTGAAGAACCCTCTGGGTGGAAGCCCCCTGTGGAGGGGCTGTGAGGACCCACACCCTTGGATGGAAGGGGCCAGTGGGCGCTGAGGGGCCAGCCCTAGCTTGCTGCAGCCTTTTTCTCCCTGCCCAGGGACGTGGCCACTGTTGCCCCTTCTTTGCTCCCTCAGATGAGCCCCTCCTCCAGGAAACCCGTCTGAAAGAGAAAAGGCACCACTTGAGTAAGGACACCTGCTTTCTCCAGAAGAATTTACAGACTAGCAATTTGTATAAATCTATTCGCCCTCTGGCTGCAGGTGGTTTTGCTGGTGATATCAGCTGGTGAGAGACCCCAGTCTCAGGTGCAGCCTTTCTGAATGAGAACACGTTTGGGGTGGTGACCAAGCTGAGGAACTGGGCCTCAAAGAGCAGTTTGGTTGGTGGGAAAATTACAGTTACTAACTTTGCCAAAAAATGTGGGTTAGGCAGCATCACCACCAGATGGATCCATAGCTGGTTGACCAACTGCGCTCAGGGTGCAATCCTTAATGGAACTGCATCTACATGGAGGGAAGTATGCAGTGGGGTACCCCAAGGGTCTGTTTTGGGGCCCAGTGCTCTTCAACATCTTCATCAATGATTTGGATGAGGGGATAGATGGGGAACTCATAAAATTTGCAGATGACACCAAGCTAGCAGGAATAGCCAACACTCCAGAAGATAAGCTTAAGATATAGAAAGATCTTGATAGATTTGAACACTGGGCCTTATCTAATAAAATGAAATTCAGTGGTGAAAAATGTAAGGTTCTACAATTAGGCAAGAAAAACCAAATGCACAGGTATAGCATAGGTGGTACCTGGCTCAATAGTAGTAACTGTGAGAGGGATCTCAGAGTCCTAGTGGACAATCACTTAAATATGAGCCAGCAATGTCCTGCAGCTGCCAAAAAGACCAATGCATTCCTAGGCTGCATTATCAGAGGATAGAATCAAGTTTACATGAAGTTGTATTGCTTTATAATTTATTGGTAAGATCATACTTGGAATATTGCATCCAGTTCTGTTCGCCACAATGTAAAGATATTGAGACTCTAGAAAGAATGCAGAGAAGAGCAACAAGGATGATTAGGGGACTGGAGGCTAAAACATATAAAGAACGGTTGCTGTAATTTGGTATGTCTAGTTTAATGAAGAGAAGGACGAGGGGGGACATGATAGCAGTGTTCCAATATCTCAGGGGTTACCACCAAAGAAGAGGGAATCAAGCTATTCTCCAAAGCCCCTGAAGGCGGGACAAGAAGCAATGGATGAAAACTAATCAAGGAGAGAAGCAACCTAGAATTAGGAGAAATTTCCTGACAGACAGAACAATTAATCAGTGGAATGACTTGCCTCCAGAAGTTGTGGATGCTCCAACACTGGAGGTTTGTAAGAAGAGATTAGACAACCATTTGTTTGAAATGGTATAGGGTTTCCTGCCTGAGAAGGGGGTTGGACTAGAAGACCTCCAAAGTCCCTTCCAATTCTGTTATTCTATTCCATTATTCTGCATTTAGAGTGGTAATTTTCTGGTGCAAAGACCTTCAAAAGGAAAATAGGGAATGCTTTTCAAGGCAATGTGCTACCAGCCAGCTGTACGTTCAACTCTTCCTGTGCTTTCTGATGGGGTCATTTGGGGGGGTTTTGAACTCTGTCAGAGCAGTGTATTATTCTGGCAGCTTGTAAGCTTGCTTGGGTTGAAAGCCTGGGGTCAGCAGTCAGTTGGAGCCACAGGGAGCATCCAAAGGACACTTCTCTGATGCTGCTTGCAGCTGGGTTCAGGAAAGGCTCTGCTCAAGCCAGATCAGCTCTCGACTGGGAAAGATGCTTGGAGGGGGCCATTTGCTGCTTTCTGCTTTTTATAGCCAGCTCTGGTTTTCCCATGAGAAAAGAGAGTTGAACACTAATTAGACACATCTGGCCTTGTGGTGCATTAGCTGCTTCTGGTTCACTCCGTTGCACAGCTTGTTCCCAGGTCAAAGGACACAGACTCCAAAAATGCCGAAGTGCTATTGCAGACTCTTTTCAGTGATTCTGGCAGGTTTAGAATAGCTTCTGGCCAACTGGGTGAAGCCCATTTGCTTGGGGCTGCTCCTCCCGCTGTGCTGCTCTAGGTCCTAGTGCCTGCCAGTGATTGGAGTGCATTTGGTTTTGATTAAGAATGGAAACCTGCAGGCTTGCAACCATTAGCTACTCTCTGCTTAGATCAGATTCTAATGTGGGGGGGGGGAATAGATTTGATCCCTTTGGTTAATAAAAAAATGATTGGGGTAGTATAATCTTTTATGTGTGCTTTGATCTCTCAATTCTTTCACTCTCATCATTCTCTGGACTGTTTTCTTGGTTCGTGCAGTGGGATACAGGGCTATGACGGTTCCAGAAATTCAGCCAAAGAAATTGGGGTCCTGCTTGAAAAAGAATTATTCAAATAAGTGAGTCCTGGATTTGAAAGGAGTCGCAAAGCTCAAAGCTCATGGGAACCCCGATGAAAGCCTTCCAGACAGAAGCTGCTTAGCCTGGCCTGAGAAGCTCCTCTCCTCTCTGGGCCATTAGTTCCCTGCCAAAGGAAGTTTTTTCAGCCTGCCTGTAAGTTAGGTGCTACTATTCTCTCTCCATTCTGGAGTGAGAGTGAACAGGTCCTGACCATCCGACTTTTCAGATACTTCAACAATGTTATATTTATGTCCCCCTCAGTCATATTTCCTTCTCTTCATAGGGCTTTCCATGCCCCATGATAGTTTTCATTGCCTTCCTCTGAGTCCTCTAATTTCTCAAAATCCACTACACGACTGGAACAGGACTCAAGATGGGAGGTGACCAAAGCAAAATGCAGGTAGTCCTCAAATTATGACTGGTCATTTAAGGACAGTTCAAAGTTGTGACAGACCCCCTAAAAGGACTTACAACTTGGAGGCGAAGGCCGGGCCCCCTCCCTGTGGTCGCAAGGCCGCGTTTTGATGCTTGGCATCCGGCTGACATGGTGGTTTGTGGCATCCCACGGTCATGTGACCGTGATTTACGATGGTTTTTGCTGGAAACTGGCTTTTGCTTCTGGCTTCCAGGCAACAGTGGGTTTGCTTAAGGACCACAATGTTGGCTTTACAACTGCAGGATTGGGTCAATAAGATGACTGACCTGATTTTGCACCCTTTTTGACTGTGCTCATTAAGCAAACACGGTGGCTGCTAAGCAAACCAGTTTTCACCAAAACCATCATAAAACGTGGCCACGTGACTGCGGGATGCTGCAAAGGGTCGTAAATGTGGCCTGGCTGCCGAGTGCCTAAAACTCAGCCACGTGAGCGTAGAGGGACCCGAACCATCAGAAATTCTTATCTGGGCGGCAAGCAGCCCCCCAGGAGATCTGTCGTGACCTTGAAGGGTTGCCAAGTGGCTGGTCTTAATCGAAACTGTCTGCACCTCCTTTTTTCTACGTGTTCTTGGGGGAATGTCCACAAATAAGTTTTAAATTTCTCCTCCTTCAGCAACTCCCACCTATCTCAGCTTCTTTTCCTGTTACGAGGGGATCCCCTGATGGTTGTCACCTCGCTGGTTTCGAAGCCAAGAAACCTGTTCTGACTTTTGATTTCCCTCAAAATTAAAACAAAACCCTCCCGTGCTTAAATATTTTTTATTGATTGGTATCTAGACAAGGGAGGAACCTCTTTGCCTTCCTCACTCTGGGATGGAGAAAATTTGTCAGGAAGACAAGTCAGCATCAAATCTCCTGGGGAGCTTCCACCACAGGAAAAGATGAGAGGTTAAAAAAAAACACAAGATTATTTTTTGGTGAGTTTTTAGTGCCTGAAAATCCTGCAAACTCTTAAAGAGCAGATAGTTTGAGCGAGGAATCATGCTGTCATCACAGTGGCAGATGTGAGTCAGTTTTGGTGAACTTTTAAAGAATTCGTTTTTATTTATTTATATATTTTATTAAATGTTTACGCCACCCATCTTCCCTATAAGGAGACTCTGGGCGACTTACAGATTTTAATTATTATTATTGCTGCAACAGATTAGCAATAATGTACCAATAATTATTGCTGCTGGCCATGGGCACAGCAATCCCTGCTTCAGGAGATGTTACACGTTACTTAGGGATGCTTCCTGTTCTTGCTGTTTGGAGGAGAATTTGGAATTGTCAGACCGAACTTTCACAGTTTAAGGGACATGATCAAGACTGAAGGATTGCCCACTTCCTTGTGGGGAACAGAATCAAACGTAGAATCAGAGAATCAGAGGACTGGAAGGGACTTTGGAGGTCTTCTAGTCCAACCCCCAGCCCAAGGCAGGAGTCCTTATTCCATCCCAGACAAATGGTTGCCCAATTTTTTCTTGGAGACCCCCAAAGAGGACACAACCACAACTCCAGGAGGCAAGCTGCTCTATTGGTTCATTGTTCTCAGTGTTACAAAATTTCTTCTTAGTTCTAGGTTGGTTCTCTTCTTGATAAGTTTCCACCTGTTACTTCTCTTGCCCTCAGATGCTTTGCAGAATAGGGCTCTTTGTGACAGCCCCTCAAGTATTAGAAGACAGTTATCATGTCACCCTAATCCTTCTCTCTGTAGGACTAGCCATACCCAGTTCCCTTAACCGTTCTTCAAATGTTTTAGACTCCAGCCCCCTAATCATCTTTGTTGCTCTTCTCTGCACTCTTTCCAGAGTCTTTTTTGTATTGTGATGACCAAAACTGGTGCAGTGTAGAGCAGGGGTATCATTTCCCATGATCTTGATGTTGTCCCTCTGTTGATGAAGCCCAAGACTGCATTGGCCTTTTTGGCAGCTGATATCGGATAAAATTATTCCAGAATACTTTGGACTGGAAGAAAAAAGCAGTTCAATTCTACAAATAAAACTAGATTGCTCACTGGAAGCACTTCATAATGCAGCTAATGTTAACCATTCTGAATACATAATGCAAAGCAAGAGTCTTGGAGAAAGCTCTGAAGCAAATCAACACTAGATACTTCTACTGATGACGCAAGCAGGACTTAACAAGAACTTAGAGAAATAGTTGTAGACAGACAATCCTGGCAAAATGTTATCCGGTCACAAATAGTTGCAAGGGACTAACAAACTCCTCCACCATCACGACTAAAGAATAAAGAACAAAGAGCAAAAAGATGCTTCCCTGAAAACCTTCCTCCTTGCCCTCTGTCAAGGGCACTTTGGGGCTAAAAAGGTTACATGACATTTAGTGCAGAGGACGGGGTTAGAGAGGGGTGAGCCGACCTCCCTTTGGCTCAAGGTCCCCTTCCTCTGGGCCAGAATCAGGAATGACTTCAGTCATCCTTAGGTGAAATTATATTAGCGACTGAGATTCTTCTTCTTTCATTTTATATTTAATGTGAAAATTCACATTCTTAGATTTAAGTGAGGACATTGGTGTTATCATGGTTTGGGGCAAGAGCTCTTCTGTGTCGTACAGGAAATTTTAGCTCTCTCTTTCAAACCTATCGCAGATGCCTTGCTTGAAATATGGC
Organism: Azemiops feae; assembly: GCA_023970755.1. Lineage (NCBI taxonomy): Eukaryota > Metazoa > Chordata > Lepidosauria > Squamata > Viperidae > Azemiops > Azemiops feae. The sequence continues at coordinate 766,864 of JALGBA010000315.1, forward strand.
CGAGGACTCTCAGGATTTTCTGGGTTTTTAATTGTGTGATCAAATGTGCATCCTCCAAAGTGGCTTGTTAAAACGTCTGACTGCTGAGTCGCTTTGCCAGCTTGGTGTGCCAGGAGTCCTGCCCTTCCCTTGTCCCAGAGAAGAGGCGTTCCAAGGCGGGTGCAGGGAAAGCGGGAATGCCTGTGCTGTGGACTGAGAATTCAGCCCTGCCGCCCTTCTGGTGGGCAGGAAGGGAAGGAGGCCCGGAGAAGCAGCGGATCCTTTCAGCACCAAGGAGAGCTGCAGGGGGAGAGCGTCTTCCAGCAAAGGGGGAGGGCCGAGGCAAAGCCTTTGGGGATCCCTTCTGGGCACCACATTCCCCACGTAGGATCAAGGTCCATTCTTCTTTGGGGGGGGTCTGTTGAGCAGCAGGTAGTGGAGCAGAGAATGGAGACGGCCCTCAGCTGAGCTGAGAAGTTCAGTTCATTGGATGTGACTCCCACAGGTTCTTTGCCATATGTGGGGCAACACCCCCCCCACTCCTCCATCTGTGGCCAGGAGTCCAAATCCCTCAGGCTTTCCTCAGGCAACAACTCGGATGCAGTAGAGATTTGTCTGGTGGAAATCTTTTCAGCTCCGAGGCTTCCCTACTCAGTCCCTGACCGTATCTTCACTAAATCAGTTAAAGCTGAAGCAGGGAAGCCTTTTGCAACTTGGCACGTAAAAGGTCTCAGGATTCTGAATCTCAATCAGCAGGAATACCTCACTAGAATCAAAGGAAGCCAACTTTGGCGTGGTAGGAGGAACTGGCAGAAGAAAAAAATGCTCAAAAATGGGCCAGAGCGGAGAAAAACAATTCTTCACAGATTACCCAAGGCACAATGGGCCTGACTGTCCCAGCTCAAATCTCCCAGTCACGGCCCCAGAGCAACCCCCCACCCCGCTTTTCTATAGAACACCAATCATGCATGCATACAAACACCCACAGTGATGCTCAATATACTTTGTTCCAGAGAAGAAAATGCAGCAAGACTGCTGCCCATAAAATGGTTGACCTCCATTTTCTCGCTCTCCCTATCTTCTTTCTGTGTGGTCTCCCCTTCTTAAAATGCGTGCCCAGAACTGGATACCAAAGGTCCCGAGGCTCTGCTTCTGTCGAGGCTGTTAAGGATCGCATTTGCCTTTTTGGGAGCTGCATCACAGCTGTGGCCCATGTTTGGCTAGGACTCTCTGGAGCCCCGAGCCCTGGGCACATGTGCGGTTGTGAACAATCCCCATCTTATTTTTCCAGTTTAAATGTAATATAGAGTTTGGCCAAAATTGCCAAAATACATGGTCTTGTACTGCTTAGAGGTTGACATTGATGATGATTGCTTTGGTTTTTATTATTACGAGGGCAATTTGGAAATAAACCTCCGTTTGGTTATCAATGAGAGACACTCGCAGATACAGAACTTTTATTATACACATTAGAAAACTACAACATTCAAATTGAGGCACTTGTCATAAAGGTTTGAAATGCCTTAGTAGTCATTGCTCGGCACCAAATCTGGGCTGGGGAGGGTAATCAAAAACATCCCAACGGAACTGCTTCAAAAGTTCTTGGGTGCGTCTAGTGGTGTGTGGGCGAGCATTATTGTGAACCAACACCACAGCGGAAGTGGTGCCATAGAAAATCCTGCCAAATGTGAAGATGCCAAAGGAGGACGGCTAGTGAAGTTCATGGAGCGTGGTTCAACCAGCAATTCAGAAGTCTACTGTGAAACGTCACGAAAACTCAAATGCGCCATCCATAACAAGCGTCGAGGCATGCTGACTTCTGGTGTGATGTTGGTTCACGACAATGCTCGCCCATACACCGCTAGACGCACCCAAGCACTTTTGAAACAGTTCCGTTGTTTTTGATCACCCCCCCATAGCCCAGATTTGGCGCTGAGCGACTATTACTAAGGAATTTCAAACCTTGTAAGACATAAGTGCCTCAATTTGAATGGTGATAATGTCAAAAGGTAATGTTGTAGTTTTCTGTTTACAATAAAAGTTCTGTATCTGCGTGTCTGTCATTGATAACCAAACAGAGATTTATTTCCGAATTGCCCTTGTATTTTACATTGATAGTTGGCAACATTCAAAGGCGCTCTTGGCAGACCACAAGACAAAATGCACTAGAAACAGCATACAATAAAATGAAAGGTCCTTTGTTTATTTAAGGTCCTTAAGTAAACAAAAGAGAGTTAAAGTAACAAATTTTGAAATGCTGAGCAGATTCCACCAGGGTGGGAGGCTGTGCATAAGGACCAGAGGAGCTGCTGAACGGTAGTGCCCCCCATACCTGCTCCCCACTGCTTGGATTGGTGACCTCTCCCAGTTTCTCTTGGCAAGGTTGAACTGCTCCAGCTATTCCTTTGGGGAGAGCTTCCTGCAAGCCCTCCAGACTCTATGGCTGATCACCAGCGTTTGAGATGGCTCCCTGGAGTTTAAAAGGCAACCAGCATGGGCCCTCGGGACCTGTGTAATGCGCTGCTCTCACTGGCAGATGCTAAACTTGGAGTGATCTTCAAAGGCAGCCCCCTGAAAAGCACATAGCAGTGGTCTAGCTGGGTCGGGATGAGGGCAGCAGTTACTGTGGCGAGAGTTCCCTGCTCTGAGTGGCCTTCCGAGAGGTGAACGTGTCCTTCCAGGCCAACGCTGCTTGTCAAGAGACACCCTGTGTAGGCAGACAATCCAGTGGGACAACAGCAGTCAGCTGGCCTTTTTCTCGTCCTCACAGCCTCGGGGCACTGGGATTGGACTTCAAAACCAGGTGAGGGGAGCTGGTAGCGTCAGCACACTGATGATATTGAATTCCAGATCTTTGAGTAAGCCCTCCAAGTGGCTTCATGGAAATGCAAAAGAGATGGGAAAGAACTGGACTCCATGAAAGATTGGACATTAAACCAATTTCTCCTGCCCCCCCCCCAACTGGATACTCGATAATGTCTTTTCAGGGAAGGTGGTGGAGGTGTGGTCAGCCTGCAGCCCCAGATATAAAGCCTTTTCAGTCAGGATTTTCGGACATTGATCATCCTTGCAGAAGATTTCCAGCAGGCTCAGGATGGAGCTCCGGGATCTCAGCAGCTTTTGATCCCATCAGTCCTGGCGTCCTTCTGGATGGGCTCGGGGGTGTGTGTGGAGTGGGAGGCACTGAGGAACTCGATGTGCCTGTGCCAAAGGTGTTGTGCGGCTGTTTCATCTTTTTCTCCATGACAGTTAAGAAAAAAGATGGACAAAGTTGTGAGGAAAATATGGGAAGTTGCTGTTGGAAAACAACATTGTTTTCCATGCAGAACCATTGTGCGATTTGTGCCTCACTATGGCATACTGTTTTTTTCCGGATACATCGACTGGATTCACAAAATATACTAAATTAAATCCAGGTGAACAAAATACAACTGCTGACTTCACATTCCGGGCCATTCCCAATCAAAGAAACCACAGAGTGACACACTCTATTGGCCAAGACAAAGGCTGTGTTTCCACAACATGCTGAGTCAAAAATTACCAGGCACATTTCAGTTGGATCAAGCACACAACTGTTGGATGGAGTCCTCAATGGGCAGAGGGGCCAACGGGGGGTCTTCCCAGCCACCCAAAAAGAGACTGAGTGGGGTGCTGGAGGCTGTGCGGGCCCTGGCTCTTCAACGGTTCTGATAATGACCTGGAAGAAGGGATGGTGGTTAAATTTGTAAGTGACATGTATAATGTAGAGAAGTGGTGAACAATGGGACAAAATGAGCAAGAAGAAATTTAACTGGATGAAAGGCATCTGGGAAAATCATTAAAAGACAGGAGGAGGAGGAGGGGGGTGGACATTGGCCTGGCAATAGTACATGTGAAAAGATCTGGGTGTTCTAAGTAGTCACAAATAGGACATGGATCAATAGTGTGATGCAACTGCTGGAAAGGCAAAACTATTTTGGGATGCATAAGCAGGAGCACCAAGCTCAGTTCAGGGGAAGGCCCTATCCCCCGCGGCTGCTTTGAGCAGGGCCCCCTCGGGATGACAGTCCAATTATGGGCACTGCGGTGTAAAACAACAGCGATGAGCGGGTGTCGGGGCAGAGGAGGGCAACAAGGCAGTGAGGGGCCTGGAGGCCAAGTCCCAGGAGGGACAATGAAAGGGACTGGATGCGTTTGCTTGGAGGAAGAGAAAACGGAGGGGATAGGTGACAGTCTTCGGATGTCTTGATGTGCAGGAAGGAATGGGCTTGGCCTCTGTTTTTCTGGAGGGCAGGCTTGTGTTTCTGATGGCTGCCTCAGGAAAAGGCCCATCCCCATCACTGGAAGCCTTAAAACAAAGGCCGAGTACCCAGAAGGCTCTTGCGGATTGGCACCGAGCAGCAGGTGGAACTAGTTGACCTCTGATGTGAAGTCTGAAACTGCAGTATAAGCATTATTTTACAACCTCATTTGTTCCAACGAACTGACAACCATTAATATATGCTTATACATGTACTAGAAATGTGGTGCAACATTAAAATTTAATAGAAGAAAAGGTCTAGAATCTTCTATCCCAAGTGAAGTAGCTCCAGAAAGAATAATGGGCAAATTACTTTAAGGTCATCTCTTTTTTGTCAGAGAAAGAATGGTCCAGCTCAGATGTTGACAGATAACAAAATGAAATTCAGTGGTGAAAAAAGTAAGGTTCTACATTTAGGCAAGAAAAACCAAATGCACAGGTACAGTATAGGTGGTACCTTGCTCAATAGTAGCAACTGCAAAAGGGATCTCAGAGTCCTAGTGGACAATCACTTAGATATAAGCCAGCCGTGTGCTGCAGCTGCCAAAAAAGCCAACACAGTGTTAGGCTGCATTAACAGAGGGATAGAATCAAGATCATGTGAGGTGTTAATACTACTTTACAATGCCTTGGTAAGGCCACACTTGGAATACTGCATCCAGTTTTGGTCACCACGATGTAAAAAAGATGCTGAGACTCTAGAAAGAGTACAGAGAAGAGCAACAAAGATGATCAGGGGACTGGAGGCTAAAACATATAAGGAACGGTTGCTGGAATTGGGTATGTCTAGTTTAATGAAGGACGAGGGGGGACATGATAGCAGTGTTCCAATATCTCAGGGGCTGCCCCAAAGAAGAGGGAGTCAAGCTATTCTCCAAAGCATCATCATCATCATCATCATCATTAAAATATGCAGGATTCTAAAGCATCTGCCTGTCTAGCAGCCTCTTTAGAAACACGGCTGCTGACAGCAGCAGCAGAGAAATCTGGTGTTCGAAGGCTGCCTTGGGATTACTCACTCTCCCCAGAAGCATCTGGGGCAGTTGAAGGAGCAGCCTTGGGGCCTGGCTAACATCCATCAGCAGCTGGGTGGCCTCACATGGTTTCTTCTCCAAGGCCATCACACTGACCTTCCAGAGAAAAACCAGTTAAAATGCAGAGATGACCCAGGTGGGTTCAGGGATGAGATGGCGTCTCGCTCCAGGTTCTGCGAAGGAGCTGAGAGCTGACAAAACTGGAAAGAGGCCTTTGTGATAAGGAGAGAATTGAGAGTCTGGGAGAGCCCCAAATGTTTCAGGCGTATCTCACTCCTATAACACTCTTACAAATGGAAGATTGTATGAAGAAAATTGAGAGGTAAGTGGCATCAGCTGCAAAGAGCAGCTCTGAAATCTAGCCAGAGTGGGATCCTGCTAGAAAACAAAGGCACGCATTTAGGCATACATGTCTGATAATATTTGTTTGCTCCCCCATCACTGGCTGCTTTGGGGCAGATTATTGCAAACATCAAAGCACTGCTCTGCCCGTAGCATCGTTCTTCCTTTGGTCTTGAGCTCAAGGATGGCCCTGGTTTGGCCAAGGAGAGAAAAGGTCCCCTGGGCCAGTCGGGCTGGTTTTGTGCCCTTTGGGTGGAAATGTCAGGCTGAGGGAGTGGCAGCCGGTGTGCACACAAGACTGCAGCACCCTCTGCTTGGCGCGCTGGCAGCTGGCCGACAGCTGTTAATGGTTAATGTTGCCATAAATCTGCTGGAGAAGGAAGTTCTATCACCATACCTATCAGAGGGGAAAAGAACATCCTGTTCCTTGCTTGCCCCAGATTGTTTTCATTCCTCCCCTTCTCTCCCGCTTGGCGTGAGAAAGTCAAGTCCTCCCCTCCTTGCCCTCCTCTGGAAGTACGCCCCTCCGCCAGTTTCTCCACTCGTATGAGGCAGCCTTGTCTCTCCTGCACTGTGGGTTGGAGGCCAAGAGCAGCTGCTTGGAGCCCAGGTGAAAGGACAGGCTGTTATCAGTGTTGCAGGTCACAGGCATAGAGTGGAGTCCCCCCCCTCCCGGCAAGGGAAGCAGTCTCAGACCTCCCCCCCAACACTAATACATCGCAGTTTCCAGGGTTTCCTGGCCTGAAAACCAGCCACATCTGCTTCCCCCGCTTTCTGAAATGGGGCTGGTTGTAATTTAAGCAAGAAAGTGTGATGGATGCAGTTTGGGAGCTCTGGCTTTCTGCCCGTGGTGGCTGAATCCCAGAAAGAAGCAACCCTGGGCTCCTGGACAGGCTTCTGCAGGGCACCGCGAAGACACTGGTTGCTGTATGCCACACTCTTGTTTCATGAAGTGACTGGTTTTCTGGGCATGCTCAGTACCCTGTATCGTACAACTAATTCATGCTTGCACCTTCCAAGCAAGCTGCAATAGTGGTATAACTATAATACCACGTTGATTAGACGGGTTAACAAATTGAGACAAATTCCTCATTCCCTCAGCTTTGGACTGGTACACAAGCCATTCTTAGGCTCAATGGCTGGTGAGAAACCTCAGTTCCATGTTTGATCTGCTGCCGTGGTTCATAAAAGCCGCCATGGCTTTGAACGATTTGTGGCAGGCATGGAGGGGAAAGGCAGGCCAAAGCCCAAAGGCACCTACGGTCAGTGGGAACCGCAAGCCACTCAAGCTCCAGGCACAGGTGAGAGGTTAGCGCAGCTGGCCCGGGCAAGGGGAGTGCAGGGGCCTGAGGCCCAACCGACAGGCATGAGGGCTTTGGTCCCAGAAAGGGCCTTTCACCTGCTGGCTGAGCTGGGAGGGAGGTTCCCTCGTCAGCCGCTGCTCTGGAAGATCCTTTGGAAACTTGTGGTTTTAATGCTGATTTTATTTCCTGACATTATTTTAATGCTTGCTTTGCTTATTTTATATTTTGGTCCTTGACCTTTTGTTTTTAACATTAAATGTATATTTCTAGGCTGCTCCAAATCATCTTGAAGTTGCCCGAGGGGGTGGGGGCCTCTCCTGCCCTCATGTGCTCCAATTAACGTCCCTTTTAGGCCTTCTGGGAAGCGTCCCTCTTCCGTGGGCTGTTCCTGTCCTGGCTCAGGGTCCCCCTTGCCCTGAATTGAAAGCAAAAAGTTACTGGTGAGAAGGTACCTCCTCAGGAGGAGGCAAGTGGAGGAACATTAGGAAGAGCTGTGGATGTTGGTAATGAAAGTCCCCCCCCTTCTTCCAGGCAACTGATGAGTAGAGTTCATTTAACTGTGCACGGAGATGGCAACTATTTTGTGCTACAACTAGAACTGCTTTTCCGTGAGCCGACTGGTCAAGGGAGGCTTTGTTGGCCTTCCCATCATTTCCATAATCCTGGCTCAGCCCCATTTGGGAACAGGGCCATCTGGGCGCACGAAGCGTCAGGGCCTCTGGTTTGGGGCTGCTATCAGAGCCCATCCCTCCCGTCTCCCCCCCACCAGCCGAACCCCAAAGTGGGTCTGGAAAACTGGAAGGCGGAAGGAAGGGCTCTCCCGCAGCTGAGCTCCAGGGGCTCTTCCATAATGAGCCCGAGACCTTTGACAGGGCCCCCACAACGCCCTCTACTCAGCCCAAGTGGAAGTTGGGGGTTCCCTCATTTGTGGACACACAACACAAGGCCAGCCCCCTTGGGACGTCAGCCTATCTTGGATGTGCTGGTTTTTGAAGATGAAGCCACGGCTCAGCCTCTGCTGGCAATTGCGGGTCCCATCGTCTTCCTGGTGCATCTTTCTTAGCGTTGACCGTTTTTTTGATGCTATTATTATTCTACTTTTTGTTATTAAATTATTTGGCTCACTCAAGGATGGAATCTTGAGGCTGACAAAATGATGGCTTTGGCATCAGTCAGTTCAGAGCTTTGTAATGCTTTGGGGACTCCAAAATAGTTGCAAAAAAATAACTAAATGAAAAATCAAAAAGTTGTCAAAATAGAGAACCTGGTTGATATTGTAAGGTCTCTTGTCATACTCTCACTTCCAAGATTGAGGTGCTCATTTCATTTTTTCTCCCCCTCCCCTTTCTAGTGTTGTTTACAGCAAAGTTCTTACTGAGGAAAACTCCAATGCAGAGTCCAAACTGTTTTGAAAACCTGGGTGATTTCCGAGTTCTGCATGTTCCTCTCACGTGTCCCCCGGGGCCCAATGAGCAGATCTCTGGCATTTAGTAATACTGTACAATTGCATTCCATGGGGGGAGGGGACCTTGTACCTCACCCAAATTAAGTCTTTTTAAATCTCCATCATTCTCTATAGGAAAGTTAAGTATATAGTTAATTATGTTGAAATTAATTCCTAAGATTTTTATTGTGACTATCTATTCAGTGCATTTAAATGTGGTCTCCATTTGACTTGTAACTAATCTTTGTTTAAAAATTGTGAAAAACCACAAAGATTCTTGGAAGCCTTATGGATAAAGCATAATCACCCCATAATTGATTGATTCCTACCCCCCTCCACATATTCCGAGATGCCCTCCTTTGTTCTTTCATCTTTTCCGTCTTCAAAATAACCATGTACGGTCATCCCTAGGTGAGGTGGGGCAGGACGTCTTGTCCAGCTCTCCCACCGCTCCCTTTATGGCCCCCAGGATGCGATTCCGGCTTTGGGAAGGCAGCTGCCCGGCACTTGGACAGGCTGGGGCTGACAGTCTATGCCAGTGTGCTGGACCTGAAGAGCTCTGGGGCAGAAGAGCTTCGGCAGACGTGCTCCCCACGGCTGACTCTCCTGCAAATGGATCTCACCAAGGCGGAGGACATTCAGCGAGCCCTGCAGTTCATCAAGGCCCAGACCGGAAGGACAGGTAATCGGAGCTCAGCAGCAACCGCCCGGGGCCCATTGCCGGCTCTCGGTCGCATGGAAGATGCCATCCCCATTTGCTCAGAAGTGGGAATCCCTCTTTCCAAGAGGCTGTTCCCCAGGGATCATCTGACCGAGGGACGAGGATCATAGAGAAGTGGGAAGACCACGACTGGCCTTGAAATGGTGTCCAGTCACTGGCACTGGAGAGTGCCCCCAACACGTTCTCGGAATTTCTTGTGCCCACTGACCTACAGCGACCTTCCTCCCCCAATGTGCTGGCTTCCAAGGTCTCCGTCCCTCTTCGCTCTTGGCCACATCTTTTGCTGTCTCCACCCAGGCCCTGGCCAGCACCTCCTCCTGGGGGGACACGAGCGGAGAGGTTCTTCAGTCACTTTTGTACTGAGGGCAGCTCTTCTGCCCATCAGCACAGCCCAGTAGAGGAAATGATCGGAAAAGAGTCACCAGGGCCACTGTTGGGGATTAATAGTTTTCATGAGGCAGACTCCAGGTTTTGCTTAACCCTCCCCCTCCCGTGCCCTCTCTCAGGGCGCAGTGAGCATTTCCATACTTCCACTTTGTTTCAACGGGCAGGTCTCTGGGGCCTCGTGAATAACGCCGGGTTCAACGACACCATTGCCAATGCAGAACTGACACCGCTGCCCCACTTCCGCGCCTGCATGGAGGTGAACTTCTTTGGGCCCTTGGAGCTGACCAAAGGGCTGCTGCCCCTGCTCCGCTCATCCCGTGGCAGGATCGTCACAGTCAGCAGCCCGGCTGGTAAGGGGCCCCTTCAGAAAACAGGGCTTGCTCAGGCTGAGCCCGCCAGGAGGGTGTTAGGCCTACGAACAGAGTGGCCGCTCGACCACCTGGGAAACAAATTTACTTTTCTGGTTCTGTTTCTTTAGCAGGTCCTTCTGAGGGCTTTATCTGCAACTTTATTTGCTAGAAATATGTGTGTGTGTCCCCCCCCCACCATCCTGGGACTACAACAGGTTGCCACAGAAACTTGTTTGTCCAGAGACTAATCAGTAACAGGTGATCCTTCTTTGGCCCGTTAACAGATCAACCCAGCCTTGCTTTACCTAGCACAATATCTGGTTTGGTGCATTGTGTGAACCAAAGTCCTTGTGGCAAGCATTGCGCTCCATGCAGTTAAAATTGCTGGCCGTTTCCGCCTGATCCATTCAGAGGGTGTTCACCAATAATAGTGACCCATGGAGATCTCTGGGGAGGAGGCATTGCTGCTGGGGGCCTTGAAGCCTTCACGAGGGCCGATGATAGGCACTGCAAGGCTTATTTGTGTTCCCCCAGGCAATATGCCCTACCCCTGCCTGGCCAGCTACGGTACCTCCAAAGCGGCTCTCGGCCTTCTGATGGACACCTTCCGCTGTGAACTTGCACCCTGGGGGATCAGAGTGAGCGTGATTTTTCCAGGGTACTTCAAAACAGGTAAGGCTGAAAATACTTGGATAATGCTGTGCTCTGTATCATCATCATCATCATCATCATCCTAGCCATTGTCTGTCCACTGCAGGATGAAGGCCTCTTCCATAAGTCTCCAACCAATACAGTCCTGGGCTTTCCTTTGCCAACTGGGCCCACCATACTGGCTGATGTCGTCTCTCCATCTTGTTTTAGGTCTCTCTTGTGGACGCCTTTTATCAAGTGGGATCCTTTCCAGGACTGTCTTGGCCACCAGCCATCGGTTCTTCTTGCTATGTGACCAGCCCATTTCCATTTCAATTCTTTTACTCTCTTGATGCTGTCGTATACTTTCGTTTGTCCTCTGATCTATGTGCAGGTCTTTCTATCTTGTAATGCTGAGCATGTCTCTTTGCATGGCTCTTTGTGCCACTCCTAGCTTTTGTATCAATTGTGAGGTTAGTGTCCATGTTTCACTGGCGTATGTTAGAACAGGTAGCACAGGCTGATTGAAAACTTTTCTCTTCAGGCCGAGGGATTGTTCTTGAAAATTACGCTTGGTTTCTGAATGCCTGCCAACCACATTTAACAATCTCCTTTATTTTATCACCTTTCATTGAGATCTGTTGGCCAAGCTATACAGTATGTAGTGGTCTATTATGTCTAGGTCTTCTCCAAATATATATATTTTTCTTTCTTTGGTGAATTTATTAAACATAGCCTGGCTCTTTTTCAGGTTTATTTTTAAGCCAAATGGTTCTCCTGCTTTGTGCAGCTCTTGTGTGTGTCTTTGTAGCCCTTCTGGGTCTTGTGAGAAGAGAACGACATCATCCACAAACCTTAAAGTGATTTAAATAGGCACCATTGATTTTTATTCCATCTTTTGCCCAGTTTGCAAAATACTTCTTCAAGGCAGGCTGAGAAAAGGATAGGTGATACTATTGCATCACCTCGTTCTATGTTGATTTCCACTTTAAGATCATTAAGGCAAATTAATGATAGCCGTGTTATGTATTAATATGCGCATTTGCCCCAAATACAGAAACCGACATACACTTGTCCTTCCAGTAAGATCTCTGCTGCTTTCCAGTGAGATTTTTCACTGCGGCCTTCTGAGCTCAGTAATTTCCCTGGAAAATAAATGCATCTCAGGAACTGGTCTAAGCCAGCCCAGATCATGCCGAGGGATCCTCTTCCTCAGTGGACACTTGTCTGCATGTTGCATGACTCCTCCCAAGGAAGGCTCAGCTGGGCTCTTTCTGTGTGTGCCCTTGCTTCCCTCCTCAAGCGGGTGTTCCAGAATGCCTACCACAGAGCTTGAACAGGAGACTGGGGATCCTCCTTTGTGCAGCAAAGACTCTGAATGTCTAAATCAGGGGTCCCCAACCCTCAGTCCGTGGACCGGCATTGGTCCGTGGCATGCCAGCAACCGGGCACACCAACAAGGAAAGCCCCATCCACAGGATGCAGGCAGCATGTGAAACCACGCCCCCTCTGGTCCCCACGGAAACGGTCCCTGGTGCCCAAAAAGCTGGGGGCTGCTGGTCTAAATGATTGTGAGAATGCTGCATGCTGCATAGAGCAAAGGGAGCAGGCAAGCATTTAAAAATGCAAACCGAAATTCTTGGAAGACCAAGCTTTACATTAGCAACTGTCCCTGTTTTACAGACACCAGCCTTTTCCAATGCCTTATGAGAGTAAGCTCTCCTCCTCTCTCCTTTTCCCTGATTTACAACAGGTGGCAGCTGTAACCCCGAGTACTGGAAGGAAAGGAAGGACCAGCTTCTTTCAGCATTACCTGCTGACCTTCTGGAAGCTTACGGAGAGGAGTATCTTGAGGAAATCAACAGGCAATTTGTGAGCTTCATGAAGGTGGCTGTGGAGGACCTAAGCTGTGTGGTGGACAGCATCACTGACGGCCTCCTTTCCACCAAACCGCTGCTAAACTACTACCCCGGGAGAGGCCTGTGGCTCATGTACTTCATCCACCATTACCTCCCTCACACAGTCCGGGACCTATTCCTGAAAACCTTTTTTATCAATCCAAAGCTGCCCCAGGGATTGTGTCCCCAGGCCTGCCACACACCCAAGGCATTGTGAGAGCTGCTTGGGTTCTTCTTTTGCACCATCACCAGAGAAACTCTGGAGAATATTTCCTTGGAAGGTACCTCTTTTTATTCCACCTGTATCCAGCTAGTTAGAAGAGGATTTTTTTCCTATAGAAACAGGCCAGTGCCATTTTTTTTCAGTTCTGAGGAAGAAATCCTGGGTTTGCCTCCCACAGTGACTTTCCTTGGGGGGGATGGGAAGCACATCTGCCCTGGTCCTATCTGCAAGGCCTGAGATACCTGGATGTGGCTAGAAGCAGAATCCTTGCTAAACAAAGTTTATTTGGACTTTCTTCCCCCCCCCAAAAAAAAATGTGCCAAAGGAGAGGTCAGAAGCTGCTGCTAGCCAAAACAAAGAGCTTCTGAGCACCTCTAGTCTACCATATACCTCCTTAAAAGTTGCCTCAAGTGAACTAAGCTACTTTCTCTTGCCACTTGCTGGACAGGGGCTGACCTCAAAGACGTGGCCTTTGACTTCTTGATGAGCCAACCTGCCTCTGTTGCTTGGGCCAGTTCTCCTCCTCCGCTGCAGCCCTCATCACTGTGCAGGGACAGCATCAATGTGACCTCACCGGTGAGCCAATGGCCTGCCATTTTTTTTTTCAAAAGGAGCACAATTGTATTGTTACTTAAATAAAAAATATTTCATTATTTGATTGGATATTGTGTTTTACTGGGAACCATCAAGATTTTAAGCAGACTAGAGGAGGAGTTCAGCTCTCATCCCAGCACCAGGCAGGACCTTCTCCCAGCTGCAGACCTGTACTGTTGGGTTCAGGCCAGGAGCTCCTGGCTCCAATCCCCCTTAAAAAGGCTCTGTGGCCAGCGAAGCAGTGGCTGCCCATCCCCAGAACCAAGCAGCTCCCTTTCAAGCTAAAAGGAGGGCACCCTGCAGAGGAGAGCAGGACAACCGTGGGGTGAACCATTTAGGGCTCCTCAATGAAAAGTTCCTTAGCGCTGGCCTTTGCTTGTTGTGGTAATGGACATCTAGCATGTGACTATCACTTGCAACACACTTGCTCAGCTTTTCTTATTTGCTATGCTGTTGCTAGAGTTCTATTCCATGACACAGCAGAGCAAATTTAAGAAGTTTTCATCTTTTCCATGGGTCAAACAATTTCAGTTTAACTGGGAAATAACAGAGTTGGAATGGACCTTGGAGGCCTTCCAGTCCAACCCCTGCCCAAACAGGAGACACCCCCCTCATACCATTCCAGACAAATGGTTGTCCAACCTCTTCTTGAAAGCCTCCAGTGATGGAGCAGTTAGTAAATTAGCAAGCATAGTTAGTAAAGATTAAGTTCAGTATAAATCGCTTTATGTTGAAAGTCAAGCCATCTGGCCCACCCATAGCAAACAAACCTTACTGGGGTTTCTTAAACCCCATCAGCAATTTCCCTCTGCACGGCACCTGCCAAGTCAGCTGGCTCTCCTGGAACAGACCTCTGGTTGGAGAAGGGAGCCGAGACCAGGGCTCGGGGGACACATGGAGAGGAACAAGTGCCGTTCTGATGAAGAGAAACAGAGCAGGACCTGCTTTGCCTGAGAAACAAGACAACTGCAAGATGACATAATAACCATCGCCACATTCAAATATTTGAAGGGCTGTAAACAAATTAGCCATTTCTCCAGAACAGAAATAAAGACCCAGAAGCTGAACTACAATTGACCCTGTTGGCTAAGATTGCTGGCACCTGGAGGCCAAAACCATCTGGTAGGTCAAAGTGGTCCCAATCCAGCCCCAGAAAGCAGGATCACTGGTCCTCAAAGGACCAGTTAGCGTGGGCAGTTTCCATCTGGTGTCCAAGCTCCCCTTTCTAGGGAAGGTGGTGGAGAGAGGTTGAGAACTCTGGAAGAAGCAGATTATCTAGTCTCCTTTCAGTTGGGGGTTCAGACCAGGGTTTGGACAGAGACGGCACTGATTGCACCATGAAGAACCTCTGGCAGAAGCAGCATTCGATACCATCAATCATGGTACCCTTCTGGACTGGCTCGGGGAGTTGGGGATGGCAGCACCGTATTGTGCTGGTTCTCCTTCCTCCAAGGCCAGTTCCAGTCGGTGTCAATAGGCGGGAGAGAGCCAGCTTGTGGCCCCTACTTTGTGGGGTGCCTCAGGGCTCTGTTGTCTCCCCTGCTATTTAACATTTATGAGGCTGTTGTGTGAGGTGATTCATTGCTTTGGGGTGAGATTACCAGTATGCAGATGACACCAGCTTTATGTCTGAACCCCAAGTTCCTTGAGCGATGCCATGGACGTCCTATCCGTGTCTGGGGGCTGTTGGTTGCAAAACAGGCTCCAACTCAACCCTAGCAAGACAGAGAGGGACCCCCTGAAGACTTCCATGTCTGGTATAGAATGGGTTGGCACTGCCCCACACAGACCCAGTGCGCAATCTGGACTCGTGGCTCCTGCTCAGCGTAGGTGGCACCCATGGCTAGGAGGGCCTTTGCACACCTGGGTGATGCACCAGTTGCACCCATACTTGTACTGGGAGGTCCCACTCACAGTAACTCATGCCCTTGTAATGTCCAGGTTAGGTTAGTTACTCTCTCCATGGGGCTGCCCATGAAGACCACTGGGAAGCTTCAACTGGTGCGGAATGCAGCTGCAGGGGAAGTAACTGGTGCCAGCCATACAGCATAGGTAACTCCATTCCTGCGTGAGCTGCACTGGCTACCGGTGTGTTTCCAGGTGCTATTCAAGGTGCTGGGGGTGGGTTACCTATGAAGCCCTGCATGGCTTGGGACTGGGATACCCGAGGGATCACCTTTTCCCCAGTTTCTACCCATCCTGGGCCTGCTGCAGATCCCATCCGCCAAAGGGTGTCAGCTGGTAGGGACCAGAAGGCAGCTTTTCCTGCAGTGGCCTCTGCTCTGTAGAACATCCTCCCACTGGAGACCAGAATGGCCCCGACCCTCTTGGCCTTTGGTAAAGCTTTAAAGACCTGGCTCTGCTCCTGAGCCTGGGACGCTACAGGTTGCTCGGCTATGCTGTTAACAGGCCAAATAGCTTGCTCTTGTGTATCTTGAGTTGGAGGTTTTTAATGCTTTTTACTGGTTTTATTGTTTTAAATTTTTTAACTGTAATATATTTTATGAACGGTAAGTCATTAATTGAAATGGGAGGGCCACAGAAATTAAACAAACAAGCAAACAAATAAATAAATGGAGTAAACATTAGAACTGCCCACTTGCAAGAGTCTGCCCTTAAGTGGAAGCCATGGGGTGATCTTTGGATCCTTTCATCCACCGTCTAGGCGGGAAAAGCTGCTTGCGATCAGCCCAAAGTTCCCAAGAAGCCCAATCTCTGAGCTCTGCCAGAAGTACGAGAGAGGCCAGAAGACAGAAACAGCGATTCAGTGGTTCATTGCCATGGTTTAAGAGGAAGATACACACAAGTCAAACACTGGGAACAGCACAATCACTGAGCACACACGGAGGCTGACTGGACCAACTCCTCTCACCCACAAAAGCCAGGAAAAGGACCGATGACCGCATCCGAGGGGGAGGAGAGCCGGGTCTTGGGAAGCCAGATGGGGCAGGCCAAGCCCATTTTCTGAAGAGGGGTGCAAATGGATGGACGTCTATCACTTTTTGCTGCTCAAGTGTAGGACACCCCCCTCCCCAATTCTCCAGGGGCCAAACTGCATGGCTCTCGGTCAAAACACGGGACTTTCCACAAGAGCTTTGGGCCAGTTCAGAGGGAAGCTTTTTCGATTCCCGCTGGTGGGGCGAAAGCTGCCGACGAGGTCAAGCGCACCAGCCTCACCCGTTCCGGTGAACAGAGGGTGATGCAGGTGCCCAGCCAGGCCTTGCGAGTGGCCAAGACAAGGAGTGGGAAGAGCTCAGAACCAGCCGGGCAGGGAGAGCCTCTGTCTCGGCCGCAACGGCTCCCAGGCCTGAACTCGGAGTCGAGACCTTCAGGGCCCTTGGAAACAGCTACCCCTGGCCCTCCTGGCAGGAGGAAGGGGGGGGGCTGGAGGGGCTGCTTAAGGCGAGAGCCTTCTCCATCTGGAGCCCAGCAAAGCCAATGCTGAGCCTGCTTAGGAACCCAGAGGCCACACAGGGAGGGAGAAGCAGGCAGGCCCGTAAGAGGAGGGATGGGGGGTGCCATTCTAGTATCACTCCAGGCAGAGGATCGCTGGCTAAGCAGCTGCTTCCGGGGTGCCTCAGAAGAGCTACGCTGGCCTAGTCCGAAGAGCACCTGTCTTCGAGCAGGATGGTGGCAACAGGCAGCAGATGCCAAGAGTGGTCATGAAACTAAATGGGGGCAACAGTGCGTCCCCTATGGGGGCACCAGGATGGCCGAGGATGCGAAACCTTCTGATGCGCCCAGCAAGATGCCTTCTCAACAGCACAATGAGTTGGTACAGACATAGCACAATTTAGCCTGTCCGATTCTGGCAGACACAAGGAGTCCAACAGGGAAGGGGATGCGTGTAGAAACCCTCCTGCCTCAGCTTCCCCAGGCGGGGGCTGAAGAAGCCATCCAGGACATCTACAGGCTTTGCCAGACAAAGGGAAACACTCAGAAGATGGGAATGTAGTTGTCAATCTTTGCTCGGTGGCGCTGGGCAATGCACTCCGCGATCCACACGATGTTGCGACATTCTTGCTCCTTCAGTTTCACAAAAGCATAAAACACACCAAAATGGAACTGGTTCAGGAAGGCCAGCTTGTTCAGCTTCACCTGCCAGGAAGAGAAACACCTGAGCAGGCGTCCTGCTATCCTGGGAAGCCCCAACTGTCCCAGGCAAGAAGAAGCAGCTTCTTCAATGGGCTTGGCAGGGGAGATGTTTGCAATGCTGGCAGGCAAAGCTGCATATGGGAGGCTCCCCGTGACCTCTGCTGTGATGGCCACCCCCACCTTGAGGTGCCGCAGGATTTGGTGAGCCTGTCCAGGCTGAACATTGGCCTTCTAAGCATGGCTATCCCCCTGCTGAAGTGAGGCCGCTGCTCTTGAGGGCACGGCTCACCACTGCCCTGGCTTGCACCAAGGGAGCCCCAGGGGGAGCAGCAGTGGAAGGCCCTCTATGCTGCACCCTGATTTATAGCCCTCTTCAGTTCCAACTTTGCTTTCTGTCTAGCAAAGGCATAACGGTACGGAGGGCGACAAGGCCAAACCTTCAGCAAACCGGAAAAACTGCAGATGACAGCAAAGGACGTCTTTGTATTTCTCTGCTGCCATCTTGTGATGCTCATCATCATCACAACCCACAAAGGGCAGCCTTAGAAAAAGGTCCCAAGAAGAGCTGCAGCAGAGGGAGGGAGGGTCCCTCTGGCTGCTGCCCCTTCTTCTCCCTTCCTAATGCCACCACAGGCCCATGGGTGTGGGGGGGGGGCTTCCCTCTTTGTCACAGAGGTAAAGAGCTGCATGTATGTGGGGAGCTCCCACCTGCTCACCTCGTGCTCAAAGAATCGGTCTTCGAGGGTTTTGTCACCAGGGTTGCTACCTGCTCCTTCAAAGAGCAATTTATATTCCTGCAGGAGAAAGAAAAATGAGGGGAGAACAGGGAAAGCTGGCATCCCACATCCCCGAGGTGCACCTTTCCTCAAGCAATAAATGGAATACAATTTGGCTTGTTTAGGCAGCCTCAAGAGACTGGAAAAGAATCAGAAGAGCAAAAAAACGCGACGGCTGCCTTTATGGACAAGTGCCGGAACATCCTCTCTGAGACAGGGGAGAGCCAATTTGGGCTGGTGGCTAAGGGGGGACTGATCTCAAAACCAGAAGATCCTAAGCCCCGATTCTGCTTCAGGACCAAAAGGCCACTGGGTGACCTGGGCCAGTCCTCTCCCTGCCCAGCTCACGGGAGGAGAAAACTTGAGCTGCCTTGCGTTAATCAAAAATAAAGGAAGGGTAACTATCAACCCAGTCTCATTTGGACCAGTACAAGATAATGGCAAGAAGAAATCTCCTAACTTCTCTCTCTAAGCAAGTGCTACCACCTGTATTGGAAGCAGCACCACATCCAGAATTCCAGTCCAAAATCTGGAGGAGGCCAGGCTGGGAAATGCCTGTACTGAGAAGGAGAGTCACAAAAGACACCTGCTCTAATGCAAAACTCAGGGTCAAAGTTCAGAAGGACACCAACGCAGGCAGCACTGGCCACTGTTCAAGCTGGGCTGCCCTATGGGTAGTGACTGGGCTCTGCGGCTCCCTCGCACTGACCAGTCCCACAAGGCACAGCTGCCCCCGAGCCCTTACCGGGTAGTAATTGGCCACGGTTTTGACTTGCTCGTAGTCATCTGCCCTGGCGAGCTGAGCCAGGCCCTCGGGGTGGAGTTTGCCGCAGTGGGGGAAGAGCTTGGCGCGGTCCTCCTTGGACAACTCCGTGCCAAAGGAATTGATGGTGATGATGAAGGCTCTGCGATCCGCTTCGAACTGGAGGGGGAAAAGGCCGGGTCAGCAGGGGAAGCAGCCGGGAGGGACCCAGGCAGGATCAGAGACAGCACAAGGAGGACGGGGCACAGTCAGTACAAGGGCAGCTGAGGGGAGGAGCAACGGGGTAGGCCGAACGGCAGATTCCACCCCACAAAGGCCCCCCTGCTGTCAAAAGCAACAGGGCCTCCTAGCTCTTGGTTTAATTGGATCAGCAGTTCTTGCCAGCTTATCAGAAATAGGGAAACTAACTGTAGTGTTGAATTTCAGACAGACAGACAGACAGACAAAAGACAGAATGAGTTGGCAACTGCCTGCATGCCAAGAACACGTCTACAGCAAAACTGTCTGATTTCTGTCTTGGAAAAATCAGATGCAATTTTTTAAAAAAGTTCCTAATACATTTTTTTTTTTTTACTCTGAAACTGTTCTTACATGCACCAAGGAAGATGGGTGGGAAAAGAAAGAATTAACTGATGCCTTGCACCAAATTCAGTATTTCCAGAAACTGCTCAAACGTGAGCAAAGACAGACGGAGGGAGCTGCCTTCCTACGGGTTGCAAACTGCTGTGACCCAGCCCAGGCAGAGGCACGCAAGGCCTGTGGCTCTCCTCTCTTGCCAAGCAAGCAGGAAGCTGGATCCCCAGAGAGCAGGTGCTAAGCTGGCTCCTACCTCCAAAATCGGGCACATGGCGTCTGCTGTTGTGCCTCCCAGGCTCTTGCAGAACTTGTAGAAGGACTCCAGGTAAGCCTGGGAAGAAATCAGTCAACGGTGAAGACCAGGCCCAGCCAGGCCAACAAGAGCAACCCATGCAAGCTACAGAAGGGCCCACAGAGGCGCTGACAGCCTGGCAGGGATACTGCCCTCCAAGAAGGGGGGGGGGCAGCATCTGGTTTGGTAGAACAGTGAGAGGCTTTGGGACAGGTGAGAATCTTGAAACCAAATCCAGCAATCAAAGCAGCTAGCACAACTGGTGGGCAATTTGTAGGCTACTTTGGACATTAGCACTTAAAATCTTCTTGCCTTTCTCCCCTCCTGAAATCTCGGAAGGCAGATGGACCGGCCTTTTCTTTTCGGAAGATTCAGCCAGCCCAGGCTGGACTATGAAGCCACCCAAGGAAACAGGGGTCCTTGGCCAAACCTGTCCAGCAGCCTCTATGCTCAACTCTGCCCAGGAAGCTTGGCAGACCCCTCCACACCGCTACCCACATTCTTTTTATGCTTTCAGGTCCACTGGGAGCCTCGGCACTTATGATCTCTCTCTCGTGGGAATCGTTCTGATAAAGGGAAGTGGGTATAAGTAGCATCCTGTGCTTTGCCAGGCATGAAATGGACCAGGAACCTGGAGCAACCAAGCCAGATCTTGACCTCAGGGGGTGGCAGCAGCCTCTCACAGCACACCTCCTCACCCTCCCTTGTCTCACAAAGTATCAACACACTCTTGCAGCAGCACTGCCAGCTGTTCTATCATGGCAAAAGAACTATTATCCTGAACTCCTACAGGACAAACGCTGAGGTCTTCCATCAGGTGTTAAAAGTGGTCCAACTCACCTTTTGCCCTTCAAATCCAAATGGATGCTCATCCCCAATATTTACTTCTCAAATATAACACGTGCGTTAAATTAATTCCGGGAGTTCTCCTTCATAGTGTGTACGTCTATCGCATTAACGCTCCCTCTGGCTGCCATCCAGAGACAAGAGCCTAACACAGTGGTTCTCTACCTTTTCTTCACCATGGACCCCCCCTTAAATACTATGGCCATGGACCCCCAAGACTTAAGATTTAAATCATAACATTTCTTCAAGTCTTTGCTTCAAGCCTGTGATAATATCGCAGCTCCCCAGGGGTTCGTGGTCCATAAGCTGAGAGCCACTGGCCTAACACCTCCTTACAAAAGCAGGACTTCGGTAGAAGTTGGTATCTGCTGTTTGTTTACTTTGCAGTTCCTATAGGGGACTGAAGGAGAGCAAAAAGGAGCCTCCAGCGTGTAGGAGGCCGAGGCCTGGCCAACATGGCTCCCCCCCCCATGGAGGAGGAGGAGGAGGGGGCCTTGCCCTGGCCCTTCCAGCTTCAGTTCATTCTGCAGACCCAGCAATGTTGCACAAATGGGAGAAGATTGCAGCACCACATTTATTTGTCTCTAAGCACTAACCTTATACAAAGTATTTCGTATAATTTCTATGTTCATCTCATCCAGATCCTGCTCAGATATGCAATCCTGGAAAAAGGCAGCTAAAAGAGAAGAAAAAGGTTGAGCAGAAGAAGAGAAACCCCTCAGCCACAGGACCCCTGCTTAGGCTTGCAGCTACCACTGGAGGAGGAGGAGACCCCTCACCAAGCAGGCCCTGATGCTTTCCATAAAGACTCAGGCCAATGATCAAGCTTGGCAAGCCAGTTTTTCTGTCCACCCAGGACCGAGACCCCATTCAGTGGCCTTCCCACTAAAGTGCCACCCTCTTATCTTACCAAGAGGCGTGTCCACCAGGATGGCATTGTATAGCTCAGCTGGTGTCTGGGCAATATTCACAGCCTCCATCTGCTCAAAGCTGCCCAAGGGATGGCATTTGGGTACCAGTTCTGCGATGGAGCGTTGATGGAGCGTCCCAGTAATCAGCAGAATGACATTATCAATCATGTAGCTGTAGCTGAAAGGAAGCAGTGACAGCAGGGCTAGGACAGCAAGCAACCCCTATCCCACCCTCTCTCTGTCTAGGTTCGTACCACCAGGCTGGGCTGTGGGTGAGAAGAACAGTGGAGGTCCTGTCGCTATCCGCAGGGCCTGATCAATTCACATATACATTCCCGAACAAGCTTCAAGGGGGTTTCTCAACCGCAACACCACATAAGTGTGGAGCAGACCATGGACTGGTGCTTCTGCTATTTGGGAAAGTTATGGCTTCAAACCTGCTACCTTGCAAGAAACAAGTTTAAACGCATCCCCAAAATCTCAGCTGATGCGGAAGACCCTGATGAGCAGAGAGTCAGTGTTCGGAGTCAGAGGCAGAGGCAAAGGCATTGGATTAGCTACAAAGACCCAGACCCAGGTCTGCCCTCAGGCACAGACGTTTACCGGGTGGCCCTGGGTCAGTCACCTGCAGCCCAGCCACAGCAAACACAAGGAAGTCACAGGTCCTCCCCAGAGAGGGCGTTCCTTTCGTACTCAGAAGCAAGCTGAAGCATAGAGACACAGCACCAGGAGGAGGGCAAGAGTCTGAAAGCCCCTGCAGAGAGGTGGAAATAGACCAAGGCTGCTTCACTCTGAGAAACTTCTCAAAAAGCTATAAAACCCATTTGCTTCAAGTGATGTTTGTTTTACTACAGATCTTTCATCATAAAACGGTAAAAAGATTTCTCTCCCGAGCAGAGCTGCAGAAAAGCCCCTTTAAGACTGGGAAGCAGGACTGATCAAGCCTGCCCCAGATGCCCCCAATCCCACTGCAGAGGCCAGGACTAGGGCACCTAGCGCATCCATGTGCTCATCTGGGCAGAACAGCAAAGCTGCCAGAGCAGAGGCTGTTCTGAAGCAAGAGGCGTGGACCCAAAAGATTTGGGGGGCCAGGAAAGGATTTCAAGTTCTCTGCTGTATCCCAAGCAATCCTGAAAGCAACCAGACCCAGCTTCTGCCATTGTCTGCCAGGGCTCAACTCAAGACTTCATCCCATACGCCGAGTCCTTTCACTAACTCTCATGTGACCTCTTTACATTTTTGGCCTTTTAACTCTCATTATAAAACCAGGACCCAGTGATTAAAAGCACTGGCTGTCACACTTGTCTTCCCTTTCTCACTTGTCTATATATTCTATCATCATATTCTTTCTGTTCAGTTCCTCAGTAAACGACTTTTGAATCAACCATCCAGGGAGTCAGGAATGCTTAAAATAGATGTTACCATCCTATGCACCTGCCTGCTTTTTCCATGCATCGTAATTCCATCCATTTTTCTGCATCTCAGATCCAAAGCAGCAGATCCAGCAGCTGTCTCCTCAGTTTCAGAAGGACAGTTGAAGGATTGTTTTATGCAGGCAAGGTCAAAAGAGGATTTTGAGAATGGACTTTGTGGATCTCACCAGTTCACTTACACGAGGAACTGAATTTCCTTGAGCCAGGACAGTTCCAATTTTTCCCCCAGAAACTCACTGTGCATTCCAAGACTGAATGCTATTTTGAAGGAACACTTCCATCATCCATCAATAATCTCAAATCATCCAGATACTTAGACATCAGATTTTCAAAGAACTGCTATACCAGGCATAGGAAAGCAGCACACTGCTGTTTTCCCAGTTTTTTGCCACTTGGTGCCATGCAAAATCACACTGCTGAACCACAGTGATGTAATATTCTGGGTTTTTAACTTTAAACAATATTTATGTATTTATGCATGCATTTATCAAATTTATCTGGCTGCCAATCTCACAAGAAATGACTCTGGGTGGTATACAATAATCATCCATTATTTTTGTGTCCAGTTCCCTGGGACCCCAGACCTGACAGCATAACCAGGTCTTGAGGGATTTCTGGAACTTCAAAGGGGAGGGAGCTGATCCAATGTTTGGGGGTGGAGAATCTTCCAAAGATGGGTGCTGTGGCAGAGAAGGTCCACCACCTTGGACCCACTAAATCTAAGTCCCTGGCTGTAGGAGTGGCAGGACCTGGGGTGGAGTCAAAAAAGGAATCAGCCTAGTATCTCTATATAGCCACAAATGGACTGAGTCAACCCTTTTTGAATTCTGTTGACCCTTATCTAGGGCCAAAATAGTGCCATTAGTTGAGTAGATTCCTGTGCACAGGAATGATTAGCAATAAATCAGTTTAATTGGGACTTCATGTGTGGTCTTGTCTTTTACGCCTGACACTGCAGATGGCACAACAGCCCCCTCTGCCAATTTAGTGGGACAGGCTGACACAGTCAGTCAGAGAGGCATTGATCAGGCATAGAACAGTGTGCTGTGTGAATATGAATCTCTCCTGGGGAGTTTCCCGGGGACTTTCCATTTGTTGGCCAGGGTGGAAACCCCACTGTGAGCATAGCAGTGTAGACCAAGCCCCACAGATGCCTTGATATTAGGGGGCTCTTCCCATTCTCTCCTTCTGCCAAGCATCCTTTACCAGAAGGGTGGTGCGGCCCTTCAAAACTGAGGGGGGGGGGACGGTAGAGGGGAAAGCAGGGAGAATGTGGGGGATCCCAGACAGGTTTGTGGCTCAGCATACAGGGGGACATGAATGCGCTCATAGACCTGAGAAGAAATGATCTGCAGATAATGCTTCCAATTTAGGGCATAAATACTTGGAAAATTATTTCTGAGTTAGGGATATGATTTGATGGCAAGGCCAGGTTCACAGCATTTTGTCATCTGGCCTCAGATTTTAGTAGCCTGTTGTATAACTACACAGCCACGATGTCAGAACCCATATTCTAAGGGGGCTCTTTTCTATCTTTAACTCAAACTCTACTCTCTCTATACTTCTGGGTTGTGCCATGCTCCTGGAGGGGAGGGGGAAAAAGCACCACGGGTTATTGCTCTGTTTCCCTCTATTGCTACACTGTAACACTTTGCTGTTTCTGCATGCTTCCTCTGTGAACTATCTTTCCCCTTGATGTCAGCTAGAAAGAGGGGGGAGGAGAAAGGAATGCGCCTCCGGCCATCTGGCTTATCTCTCGCTGTGGAAGAGAAGGTGCGAAGATCCAACAACATCTACACAAGCATGGGAACGGACCCGTTATCAGCTCTTTTCCCACAGCGGACTTAACACTTGAGGATTGGCCCATTCAAACTGATTGGATGAACTATTGGGGTGGGGTTTACTTGGGACTCTTTTCACCTATTGATCTGAGCGGGAAACCCTCAGATCCTGCCTAGTATGCCTGCTATCAGCTTTTCCTAATAAAAGTTCCTTTTGGAAGAAACTGCTTCCACGAGGTCTGCTTTCTTAGGATGAGGTTCTGAAGTGGGCCCTGACACACACTCTTCAAAAAAAACCCAGAGGTGCCATGCTGCAACTGCATCTACCTGCGCAAAATCCTACAATTCTGGGGTGTCCCCAGGTGAGGCGAGATGAGTGGCAAAGGCAGTGCGATCAATGCTCCACCTGTCCTTTACACGCCTCCTCCTGCCACAGCTACGCTTGGCCTTGCCTGGCCACACCCTGCAACCCCTGCAGCTGCTACGGTTCTTCCATCACTGAAGGCGACGTAGTTGGACTGCACAGAAGGGTCCCCGACTTAGAACTGTTAGCTCTGGGACAAGATTAGTTCCCCTGCTTTGTTTTTTTAGCAGCCACTTGCGTTAGGCTTCATCACTGTTTTGGACAAAATAGCAGGGTTGGAAGGGAGGTTGGAGGTCTTCTAGACCAACCAACCCCCTGCACAAGCGGGAGACCCCGTGCCGTTCTGTACAAACAGCTGTCCAGTCTCTTCATAAAAACCTCCAGTGATGGAGCACCCATGATTTCCGAAGGCAAGCCATTCCACTGATTAATTATTCTCACTGTTTGGAAATTTCTCCCGATTCTCCTTACAAAATATGTTTGTGCATGTACACACCTTCAAGTCAGTGTTATCTCCTGGGGACCGCCTGGATAATCTCTGCAATTTTTTCAGCAAGATTTCAGAAATGGTTTGCCAATGTCTCCTTCCAAGGATTGAGAGAGAGGAAATGGCCACCCAGCTGGCTTTGGGCCCAAGGAAGGACTAGAACTCAGGGTCTGCCTATTTCTAGCCTGGTGCCTTAACCACTACGCCAAACTGGCGCCACTCAGCCACAAAAGAAAAAGCAACCTAAACATGGGATTTCTCACTACTGTCATGACAGGTCTGCTAAGCTCTCTTCTGGTCCACAATTCTGCATGATACACAAGTGGCTCCAAAAGAAAATCTGTCTCAATTTATTTAGATGACTTAGCACATGGCTGTGTCTAGATGACCCGACTTGACCTTAGGAACCAAGCAGGGACAGCCCTGGCCATGAAAACTCCAGGCTCTTGGCCAGACAGGCCAGTAAAAACACCCTGGAAAAAAGCATCTGGAGCACTGCCAAGACAATTGCAGGAATGTAATCATCAGGAGCTGAGCTTCATTTGAAAGATAGTCCTTTTTTTTAAACTTATACATTAATGCCATTCTGTTCTTGGAAAGCTTCTTCCTTCACATCAAGGAAGGATCAGCTGCTGCTCACGTTGGCAGTTCATTAACAGGCTTTGGCTGGGCTGCTCCCATCAGGAACGCCTCAGGTTTTACAAGCTACAATGTAGAAAGTATATTCCTGATTTCCGCAGATGGCAGGGTAGAAAAGCATATATCACGATGTAAAGGTACATCACCAGTGCAAGTTATTCAATGACTACCTTGAAGATCTGCCAATATTATCTGGTTACCACCGTAGAAAAATCAGCCCAACATTTCTCTGCCTGGAGCCAGTGGCCATTTTGCACTCACCAGCTTCCCCAGGGGACCTGGAACTCCAGTGCCCAGAGGCTTTCTTAAGAGATGCGTACAAGAAGCCAACTTCTCAGACCCAGACCGTGACTTCACTTACCACAGCAAATCACCATTCCAAGTGGCTCCCAGGCCCTCTAGCGGAAGATAGCAAAAAGGGAACAAACTTTTCCCTCTGCATATGAATGTGTGGATTGGGGACGAGAGAGATGATGGGATTAAGTTCTCTGTGGCTGTTTCAACCTTCCACACTCAAGTATGGACGGGACCTTTGGAGTACAAGGGGGTCACTAAGAGATGGTTCTCTAGCTTCTACTTAAGCGTTTCTCAACTTTGGTGACTTGTAAGTTGCAGGGACCTGGACTCCCAGCATGCTGCCTGGGGAATTCTGGGAGTTCAAATCCATACAACTTAAATTCACCAAGATTGAGATGCACTGCTCTACCTTCAATGAAACTCATGAATTCTTTGTGCCAACGTTTCTATCACTGAATTGCTCTAGAAAGTTGGTTTTCCCTCCCCACCCAACAGTGAACATTATTCTGTCTTGCACTAAACAATAGAAAGTGATCATGGTCTCCCTGAGGAATGTCACTCTAGGGCAGGGGTAGGCAACCTTGGCTCTTTTATGACTCGTGGACTTCAACTCCCAGAATTCCTAAGCCAGGGGCAAGCAACCTGGCATGGCAGCCAGACAGGTCAATGCGTTGCACCCAGGAAAGAATTGTGCAACTTAAGCTGTGTCCAGTTGTGGGCCTGGCACGTCAACAGGACATGGAGAAACTGGATTGGGTTTAGAATGATAACAGGCCTGGAAAGCAAACTGATGAGAAATAGGTAAACTGTCTGGGCATGTTTATCTTTCAAAGAGGGGAGATAAAATAAAAATCTACACACTTCTGAATCTAAAAAAAAAAACATTTTACAATTTCCATGAGGGGATAGACTTATTTTCTGTTTAAACAGGAGGCAGAACAAGGACCAATGGACTGAAATTAAATTAACAACTGAATGTTGTTATTATTAAACTGTTTTAAATATACACGTAGTCCATACTTAATGATTGTAACTGGGATGGGCAACTTTGCCATTAAGCAAAGTGGTTGCTAAGTGAGAAATCACATGAGTGCAACAGTGGATGCAAAGAGACAAGACTAGTCATTTTCATATTTTCCCTTTTGTTTGCCTCCTAACCACTCTCTCGCCCTTTGGCAGCAGGAAACAGTCAAGAAGGGAGAAATTGTCTACGGAAATTACGTACCTGGCCCTCCCCCTCCAGAGCAGAGCCTGGAGAGGTAGAGATGTCAAAAAAGTAAGCTGTTTGCTCTTCTACACATCGAGAAAAATGTGATCGTGCTGGCAGCGGGAAACACCTTGCTCTCTTGCAATCTCTTTCTCTCCAATCTACAGGACTACCTGTAGATGTTATAAGAGCTACTAAGAGCTCGGGACAGAAGTGGATTCTTTTTGCAGGATGATCATCTGTCAGGAATAGCTTAGCAGATTCCTGAAGTGACCAGAAAATCAAACCTATAATGTCCCTTCCAACTCATACATCCTATATCAATTCCCCCGTGGCTCCTTTTCTCAAGACTAAACAAGCCAGCATTTTCAATTCCTGTCCACAAGATTTAGTATCTGGTCTCATCATCCTAACGTCCTTTCATTCACTTCTTACTTTGCAGAACATTTACAATAAATACCAAATGCTCCGTTTTGGACAGCTTAAGCCCCCTTAAACTGGAATCGCCACAAAATTCTTTAAATTCTCTTCAGCTTCTAATGAATTCAACACAGAAATTCAAGGCTAGAATAAGGGGTTGTAATCTTAGGACACAATTTGTCATAAACAATTTGTAAGTGTGAGGTATGAAAGACTCTAGAAGTCCTTTGACATCGCTCAAAGCTTTCCCTATAAATGAAAGCAAAGCGTGGCGTGTTTCCACAAAATCCACCTGGCGGACTTGTGCCAGCCAGATTCCCAGGGTTCTTTTGCCCTGCAGATTCAGACTTACGTGATGAAATCCAGGAAGCTGGCCAAAGGCTCGTAAGCGTGATTCCGCATGTGGCGGAACTCCACAACCATCTTCTCCTTCAGTTTGTCATCAATGACAGAGACGGTGAGAGGAGAGGCCTCATTTGCCAGGAAGTTCCCATAGTCTGTACTCTGGAGATGAAGCTTCAAATCTGAAAAATTAAAAAAAAAATTCAGGCACGAAAATTGATGGAAGACACTTGGCACTCACTAACAATAGTTTCCACTGTAGGCTAGAGATTGACATTTTTACTTGCCTAATTTATAAGATGTGTCAGTTGCCACCTTATGCTGGCTTGTGCTTCACTGCCGGTACTAGAAAGACTGCCATGAACTGTGGGGAAGGGGAATGAAGGGGGGAAATCCCTGGGGAAACAAAAGTAAGTGCTGTATCTCCTCAAGACACTGCCTCAAGGTCATCCAGCTGGAAGAAGGAGGGGCCGCATACCAAACATAGTTTGGGCTGTCAGTTAGGAAAACATCCTGCCTGAATCGGATTAGTTGCACTGGGGGGAGCAATGAGAGACAGTTAAGGGAGGGAAAAGTAGAACTTAGGGATTTTGGCGGGCAAATTTTAGTTCTGGCTTTGCACTACTGCAAAACATTTGATTTCTAATAAACTATACCTTTCTCAACAAATGGAGCCATGGATCATTTTATGTTGTGGCAGGTCTGACAAGGTTTGCCAAGTGTCTTTCTAGGGATCTAGAAGCATCAGTCCCTTGAGACAAATCTCCAACAAAACAGGCACCTCTTTCAGATGCCTTTTTCTGTCTAGTAGCTAAGCCAGCTTCTGAAGGTGTAGCTGCTAGGGAGAATTGTGTGGCCCTGCATGCTTCAAATCCACATCACTGTTGGGTCCCACTTGAGAATACAGAAGGAAATACAGTGTTTTACAAGAAGATTGCACAGACTGAGTACAAACCATGGCATGACAAAATAGCAACAATGGTGCATTGGAAGATCTGCAAGAAATATCATTTGCCTGCAAGCAAGAACTGGTAAGACCATAAAATAAACAAAGTAATAGAAAATGTAGAAGCTAAAGTGCTTTAGAATTCAAACAGACAGGCACTTGCCACGTTACACCCCAGATTCAACAACTGTCGATAAGAAAGACAAAAGCCGTCTGGACAGTGGATGTGCCAGTACCTGGAGACAGCAGAAGAGAAGAGAAAAAACTGGAGAAGATAACAAAACACAAAGACCTGCAAATAGAAGTCGAACGACTGTGACAAAATAAAGCAAAGGTAGTACCCATAGTAATAGGCTCCTTGGGTGCAATTCCAAAACCAACGGAGCACCACTTGAACACCATCGGCACTGACAAAATCACCATCAGTCAATTGCAAAAGGCGGCTTGACTCGGAATAGCTGATATCCTGTGAACCATCAAACGTTCACATCTGAGGTCCTTGGGAAGGACTCAACAGGTAGATAAAAATGCCAAATCCAGTCTGAACACCTAGTTCACTATGCGATGCACAATAATAATCGAAGTCTTTAATTTTTACCCAAAGAAATAAAGTGCAAACCACTAAAAATATAGGAGGAGGCCACAATATACCTTCAATCCACCCCTACTCCATACAAGATCCAAATTAAGCATCCTTGAAAGATGGCAGACTTGGCTTGTGCTCGAACATGCCCTGTAAAGCCCATCACCTTTCTGGGCAATAGTTCTGCTATTGAATTGCTCTCACTCTTAGGAAATTCTAAGGGTTTTTAGGGCTGGGGAAACAATACTAAGAACCTGACCGGATCTTTTTTATACATCTATGTGGCTGTTGAGAAATCAAGAAGTAACCGGCATTCCTAACAGACATTTCCCAATTCACTGTAACAAATGATTTTATATTTTTTTATTTATATACATTTACATAATTAAATTTACATAATTAAAACAAACAATAAGGACACAATTTTTTTTTTAAAAAAAATTAAAACTATGAAGCATAATCTGTGGGAGTGTGTATATAAGCTGTGGTTGCCCAGTGATTAGAATGCAGTATTGCAGACTAACTTTGCCCACAGCCAGCAGTTCGATCCTGGCCGGCTCAAGGTTGACTCAGCCTTCCATCCGTCCAAGGTTGGTAAAATGAGGACCCAGATAGTTGGGGGCAATATGCTGATATTTGTAAATTGCCCAGAAAGTGTTCTAAAGCACTATGGAGCCATTCAGGTTTCGACTTGAATTCTTCTGAGAAAAAACCTGTATGCTAAGCCTGATTACGCCTCCTTGCCACATTTTAAATGCATTGCTCCAACTGGCCATTAGGCGTATAAACAGAAAAGTTGGTTTTCAACATCAATTTATATAATAGTTTTCAGCATCATTTAGAGTCCACAATTACTTCAGAAAGTGTCAGATCCAAGAGAATGTAGAAATTCTTGAAACTCTGTTTCCAAACTTTTTTTAAAATATATTGTTTAAGAATTTTAATTGCAATCATAAAAACTAATGCAAACTAAATTTAGTGAAAGAAAAAATTAAAAGTGCCATTAAAAAGATTAAAGTGACTTTCAACCTTCATCGTAAGTAAAACAGATTTAATAAAGTTAAACTTCACCCCATATCATTCTCTAAGTCTCCTTTAATATTTTCAATGTTATAGTCTTTAGTATCATTTCGTAAGTCCCTGCATTAACTGATATCACTACTACTACTACTACTACTACTACTACTTCTTCTTCTTCTTCTTCTTCTTCTTCTTCTTCTTCTTCTTCTTCTTCTTCTTCTTCTTCTTCTTCTTCTTCTTCTTCTTCTTCTTCTTCTTCTTCTTCTTCTTCTTCTTCTTCTTCTTCTTCTTCTTCTTCTTCTTCTTCTTCTTCTTCTTCTTCTTCTTCTTCTTCTTCTTCTTCTTCTTCTTCTTCTTCTTCTTCTTAAAATCCTTAGTCCCAGGAAACTACAGACCAATCAGTGTAACATCAATACCTGGGAAGATCCTAGAAAAGATAATCAAAAAACAGATCTGCAAACAACTAGAAGCCAAGAAAGTTATAAACTAGTAGCCAGTTAAAAACAGATCACGCCAAACCAATCTTCTTTCATTATTTGACAAAGTGACTAAACTAATAGACCAGCGAAATGCTGTGGACGTAGTATACTTAGACTTCAGTAAGGCATTTGACAAAGTAGACCACAACATACTCCTTGGTAAGCTAAAAAAAGGTGGAATAGAAAACATCACCACCAGATGGATCTGTAGCTGGCTGGCAAACGGTACTCAACGAGTAGTCCTCAACAGCACTACATCCACATGGAGAGAAGTAAGCAGTGGGGTACCACAAGGTTCCGTCTTAGGCCCAGTACTCTTCAATATCTTCATCAATGACTTACAGGAGGGAACTGAAGGGGAACTCATAAAATTTGCAGATGACACCAAACTGGCAGGAGTATCCAACACCCCAGAAGACAAACTCAGGATCCAAAAAGATCTTGACAAACTTGAACAATGGGCCCTACCCAACAAAATGAGTTTCAATGTGGAGAAAAGAAAAGATGATCGAAGGCCTGGAGACTAAAACATACGAAGAATGGCTGCAGGACTTGGGCTTGGCTAGTCTGAAGAAAAGAAGAAATAGGGGAGACATGATAGCAGTGTTTCAGTAGCTGAGGGGCTGCCACAAGGAAGAGGGGGTCACGTTATTCTCCAAAGCATCAGAGGGCAGGATGAGAAACAATGGTTGGAAACTGATCAGAGACGCAACCTGGAATTAAGGAGAAACTTCCTAACAGTGAGGACAATTAAGCAGTGGAACAGCTTACCCCCAGAAATCGTGGGCGCTCCATCACTGGAGATTTTTAAGAAGAGGCTAGACAGTCACTTGTCTGAGATGGTATAGGTTCTCCTGCTTGAGCAGGGGGCTGGACTAGAAGACCTCCAAGGTCCCTTCCAGCTCTATTCTATTCATAAAGCAGCTAGTATCCAATTTCCAAAATCGTCACCTACTTCTTGTTGAGACTTGCAATTGCCAGAACAGCCAAAAGATGCCCTCCTGAATGCTTCCAGGACTCAGGGACGCTGCTAGCTCCAAACAGCTGATCAGCACACCAGCTGTTCCTTTGTGGCCTGTCCCAGAGGTGCTTTTTCAAGAGGCAACTGGGCAACCATAATCTGGATGACTGAGAATCTCCATAGACATTTGTGGCCTGTCATTATTTTCAAGGCATTGATCTGTGTCTTTCCCTTTTACAAGTTGCTAAGAAAACAACATTCAATGTAAATTCATTTTCTCTCTATCTTGGATTCACCAATTATTTTTTTTCTACTTTGTGAGAGACCAGTCTTTCCAGCTTCTCGGCATCCCACTGACGACTACTGCAGAAAAAGGACTGCTTCCCGTATCTCCCACCTCATGCAAATGTTCATCATATAGCAAATGTTCCATATGAAGAACAATATTTTCTTGCTGTTCAAGTCCAATTCCTGTCCGAACAGATTGAACCAAGCCAGCGCTAGTTGAGCTCCTAACAGAGTGATTGGCAGCCTTAATCTCCCTTTGACCTTTTTAGTGGTTCAGTTTGACACGTTTTAGCCAGCCAAGAGTCACAAGTCTTGGGGTAGAGGTGAAGGGACAGAGAGAGGGAAAAGTGAGAGAGAGAAACTGGTTGGAACCAGATAGAATTGACATTGCTTCCAAAGACTCCTCAGAGTTTGGGAATCTGAAAGAGTTCAAGGCACTCTCTGCCTTCAGGGAATCCATGAATTGCATAATTACTTTTCAGTTCGATATCAAAAAGGCAGAAGGTGAGGGATTACATGCTAAATGAGGAGACTCTCAGACCACCACTTTCTTAATGAGCTGCACAGAAATGGAATGGAGAACTGATAGTCCAAACATGATTACAGCCATGTATGAAATGCAGTCTAGAAAATGTTGACTTTCAGCTTCTGGGTGAGGATTTACGGCATACTAAATCTGTCCAAAATAGCGGAGAGAGTGCAGCAAAATGAACAATGGCCAGTGATGATTCCTGGCCAGTTAAAGTCTTCCTGGACAAAGGACAGAAGGAGAGATCACCTGTCTATGTCCCGGACAGCTGCTCCTTGCAAGGAGATAGCAGGATGGAAGTCTTGTGGTCTTTTAATGAATAGAGCAGGTGGGGGTCACAGAAAAAAACTGCTTGCTTGCACTTTTCATGCCTGACTTTTACAGGACATAGAGTTCAACCCTTACTTTCTTCATCAGTTTGAGATACAATCAATTTACAGTTGAAAAAAAGAGCACAAAATAAACTTCTTGGAAAGTCAGCCTTCCTTCCAAATTACAAAAAGTGATTGTACTTAAATCAATTCCAATTAGAATACTGCACAAATGGGAGAAGTATTGCTTTTTGACAAACTTAAACCAAAAAATGTACTATTTTGATGGGATAAATGAAAAGGAGTGATGTTCACTTTTAAACAATAGAGGTTCAGATTGAAAGAATTGTTAGAAATGTTTAAAGGTGAACTGTAATGAAAATGACAAAGAGCCTTAGCACTTTGGATTCTGAACAGCTACAAGAATCTGAGGGAGAGACCACCATGTTGGGCATTAGAAATCCTGAATTTTTTGTATAAATATGGAATATAAATGCCTAATGTAGAATATAAATGGGACAAGTGATCCTCAAAAAATTATTTCACTATTTTACAAAATTTAAATAGGATATAGTCTGTTTACAAGAAGCACATATTTTAAAAAAGGATATAAAATTTGACCCATTACCCTGATACCTGGGATAACATCAATGATGAGGAACAACAGAAACGTATTGGCTTTTACCTTGTACCAACATGAGGAGAGGTCCTGGCACACAATGAGTGTAACTGTATACGTAATTCCTGATGCAGCAGCTGAAAACAGCTCTCAGGAATGAAAGGGCAGCCTGCTCGAGGTTCTGGTTCATGGCTAAAGAGGCCAAAGAGGATGGAGATGCTCTTAACTTGGTCTGGATGGGGTTCTTCTATTCCCCAAAAAGCCTAGTTGCGGTTGGGATCGCTCAGCTGTTGCTGGATTTGAAAGCGTTGATATAATTGCAACTAGAATGCCAAAAGCCAACTTAGCGAGGGTTCCCTCTGCCTTGGTTACAAGTCCTGCAAGGCACTTTGCACTTCACTCTTGAGAGTATCCAGAAATTAGGACAGGTGCAGAATGAAGCAGCCAGGCCACTGACACAAGACAGAGGGACCATCTCCCTACACAATTTAACTGTTAAACAAATTAATGAGCTGGCAGCCTGCAGTCTCCCCTCTCCCACAAGGAACCCCCCCCCCGGGTAGGAAAGGCTGCCAAGGCCCTGCTGCCAAGCGGAGGCGATGCAAGAACTCCTGTGCAGTTTCCAGAGAAACGGATTTCGCTCCCACAATTTCAGAAAATGGTAAAAGTGCTTCTCCTTTGCTAACTTTTAAAGATTTTAATTTTTTCCAATTTTAATTTTTTCATTTGTTCTGTGTTTTTAAAGCTTTTAAGCCGCTTTGAGTGTTGAAATCAACTGAAAGACGATATATAAATTCAGACATTAATAAACCTGCCTTAAACAAGAAAGCTAATATTTCACATTTTCAGCCATTAAAAAGCCACAGCTGCCGCTCCCAAGAGAAAATCAGGTACCTTCCCTGGTTTTACCAAAGCGCCCACTTTTCCACCGGCCAGCAAACAGCCACGCCAAGGCGCGCAGGGCCCGAGGAGGAAAGGCCGCGGCTTCCGCCTTTTCCCGCCCCGGCGCTCGGCGCCGCATCCCTGCTGACCCACCCTGGATCGCCGAGCAGCTGGGCGAAGGCGGCCCGGGGCCTCAGCCGCCTCGGCTCCGCAGCCCCCGGCTCCCCCAAAGCGGGCGGGAGCAGCCCCGGTGGGGCGACCGCGCTCCCCCTGCCCGGCATCGGCCCTGGGGCGGAGCGGCGCGTTTCCGAAGCCCGGGGGGGGCTCCGCGCCCGTCTCGGAGTCGTGAGCGGGGAGCGCCGGGGCCCGAGACGGAGGGAGGACCGCCGCCGCCGCCGCGCCACCCACCTTCCAGGCTCTCGCACTGGACCAGGTTGACGTAGTCGGCCTGGCTGAGCACCCCGGCCTTGAAGCCGCGCACCAGGCCCTCCAGGTAGCCGCTGTCCACGTTAAAGTAGAGCTCCGGGAAGCAGGAGAGCAGCATGGCGGCGGCGGCGGCGGAGCCCGGTCTGTCCCGTGACGCGCAGCACTTCCGCCGCCGCGGCCACAGAGACGCACGGAGGAGCGGTTTCCGGCGCCACCAGAGAGCCCGTCTTCGGGGGGGCGGCCGGTGTCCGTTGGAGGGATGGGGGTCTCGAGAGGGAATCGGTTCCGTTCCTGAACATGAATTAGATGCTGACAGAATCGGAGAGTTGCAAGGGAGCCCGAACCCTGCTCAGGCAGGAGAGACCTACCCATTCCGGACAAATGGGCTGGCAGATACAGATAGTCCCCGACTCACAACAGTTCATTTAGTGACCATTCAGAGTTACAACAGCACTGAAAAAAAATGACTTATGACCATTTATCACCCTTAGACCGTTGCAGCATCCCCATGGTCATGTGATTTACATTCCGATGCTTATCAACTGGTTCGTATTTATGATGGTTGCAGTGTCTGTGTCATGTGATCCCCTTTTGTGACTTGGCAAAAACAGTCGGTGGGAAAGCCAGATTCACTTAATGACGGTGTTACTAATTAACAACTGCAGTGATTCACTTAACAAATGTGGCAAGAAAAGTCGTAAAATGGGGCAAAACCTAACAAATGTCTCACTTAGCAACATACATTTTGGTCTCAACTGTGGCTGTAAGTCAAGGACTACCTGTAGTATACCTAGGACAAGTTCTCCAGAGACAGTCTTTGAGTCATTTTCACATTTGTTTTTTATTCTCTGCTTTATATTGTTAACCATTCTCATGCGTGTTACTATATTTTTCACATGTATGATAGGAATAAGTGAAAGGTCTCCAAAATTCAATATTGAAAGAGAAATTTAAAATTGAATTTGCTGCAGTGGAAACTTACTGAGTGGAGAAACGAGCTTACCAAAGAAACTACAATGGATGGGAACCAGGAAAGGATAGCATAAAGGGAGGATGTAAGTGAAACACGTAGGCAAAATTGTTATCTGGGTCTTCAGAACGGGAAAAGGAGCTGTAAGAGGAGATAACTAGCAAAACTGGAAAGAACCTATTTTTCTAAGAAGTCATAAAAAAGGGGGACCCAAAACTCAGACAACTGAGCATATGCAATTAGTTGATTAATATTAACTGACACACCTTACATAAATTATCTCCTAATTTTAATGTACATGTGATGTATGATTTAGTATGTAGCAGGAAATACGTAGGAGGCGGTCGGAAAGAGTGTAACCTCATAGTACCTCAGCCAATGGGGAAAGAGGAGGGATGTGGCAGCCGGGCCAGGGTTGTATAAAGAAAGGAATATTTGGGGTTGGAACTTTGGAGAGAACCAAGCTTTGATAGCTTCTCTCC
This sequence comes from Azemiops feae, assembly GCA_023970755.1. Classification (NCBI taxonomy): domain Eukaryota; kingdom Metazoa; phylum Chordata; class Lepidosauria; order Squamata; family Viperidae; genus Azemiops; species Azemiops feae. The sequence continues at coordinate 803,774 of JALGBA010000315.1, forward strand.
CCGCTTATTGCAATAAACGAAACAAAAGGCCTTCACTGGGTTTTGGCTAGTTATTGGTTAGGCGAGCTCGCCTCTGGTCACGAAGGAAAGTAGCCAGGAGCACATAACATGTATGAGGTCTGTTTTGAGTCAATTCCCTATATTTTTTCAGTTCTGGTTGGAGAATAGGGAATATCACTCCCATTAGAGGAGACCAAAGGCAGCTTGGCTCCTGCCTGCTGAATTGAGGCAAAGGGATAATTTTGTAAATAAAAGAAACTGAACACCATATTGGAATCTGGAAAACAGAAATCCACGGAAAGTAGGGACAGGTTTGGGCAATAAGGTTAAAGTCAGATTATGGAAATGGTGGAAATAAGATGAGGGGAGACCCTGTTACACTCCTATTTTGATTGAGGTTGGGTGAAAACTTAGAGAATATAAACAGTTGAAGCTAAAGCTTTTAGCTTTCTGGTTTTACTTAACACAATAAAAAAAGCACATTTCTTGATTCTTTCTTATAGACGATTTATTGGAATGTAAAAGGAATATATATGGATCCTACATCTATTCAAGATTAGTAAATGACAGCCTGCAGAATGCAAACTAGTTCCTGCCACAGGGGAAAGTGCTGCTAAATTTCTTGCAGAAGCAGTTAGCGTTGAAAAAGCGGCAGTAGCAAGTGGCACACGGGTCACAGCATGGCAGTTTGTGCCCAAGGCAGGATTCCTGGACACGGACACATCTCCGTGGAGAACGCCCTTCCCGCTCCTGGGCCTCCAGTGCTGCTGACATCATCTGCAAGGAGATCACAAAGAGGGTCACAGCCAAGGCAACATTTAACACAAGTCTGAGGAGTTCTAAAATGGCCCTACCTGGAAAATACAGTAAAAATAAAAAGGTTCGTTTTCCTGTATATATTGCAGTTTAATACCGATATGTGTGTTTTAAAACGAGTGAAGGCACAAACTAGAAAAATAGTCTGCGACATTTTAAGCCAGGATTTATTACTGAATCTCCAAGCCTTGTTTATAGACTGGACCTCTAGAAAAGGCGCATGGCCTGGTTAGTCACTGGTGGGCAAGCCTGAGTTTCTCAGAGCTGTCTCAGGTAATGCAGCTTCCAGGAGGAGGATCTATCAGCCCATGTTTTTACCAACCTTTTAATGTTTTGAAGAGACACATAGTCACGAAAAAACAGCTAAGAGTGAGCTTAAATTCCTCTACTAACATTTTAAAGAAAATATACTGCAGCAATCGAACAGGATCCAGAACTGTTTCTACTGCAGAAAAGGAGTCAGGAGGACAGACATTAATCTTAAATGCCAGCAGTGGCAGAAACAGCTAAGTCTAAAACTGCTCTGAAAGCCTGTTACGGCCCGTATCTTAGTCATTTAGGTGCCAGGAGATTCGTTGGGCTCCAACATAGGATTAGAGCACTATGGTATCCCTTGCCTGCTCTATTCTCTTCTAAGATACTTTATTAAAGCCTATTTCCAGATAGTTTGACACAATCCTTAAGGAGCTTCCATATCTTAACGTTGCACAAGAGTTCTTCCAAATGGACAGTCAGCAAACTGACCTGGTTATCAGGTTGTTTCTGCTGTAATACAATGGAGACCCTCCAAACATGCATACTTTGGTCTAAACCAGGGGTAGGCAACCTTGGCTCTTTTATGATTCGTGAACTTCAACTCCCAGAATTCCTGACCCAGCCATGCTGGCTCAGGAATTCTGGGAGTTGAAGTCCACGAGTCAAAAGAGCCAAGATTGCCTACCCCTGGTCTAAACTGTGGGGGTTGGTTTGTATAAAGGTTGATATTCTAACTTTACAGAAAGGCATTCTGTAAAGTTGATCACTTTGCCAGCTGATGGATTGGCAGAACATGTGCAAGAAATCCAATTTAGAAAGATAAGAAGTGGGCAGATTACATCAGACTATGGACCCAGCTGGGCCAAGGGACGCCAGAGTCTAAGGCAAGCTCAGCCACACCTGAGAAAATGGGGCCTCCTGCATGCAAATCATGGGTTACTGAATAGCAAACAGTTCTATAGGTTAAAGGCTTTCGTGGCTGGGAAGGACCCTCCTCTTGCATCTATATAGGAATCTGCAGAGTTCCTATCCATCAAAGCAGAAAATGGTCGACAGTTCTGTTTGGAGATTTGCTTTTTGCAGGAGCAGAAAGAATGAGTCAAAAATTATTTAGGTTACCATCATGCTGGCTTCTGGCTCAAGATCATCTTGGACTCTTGGTGTTTCCAGAGTCACTTGTTTAAAATCTGTGAAAGAAAGTAAGAAAGTTAAATTAGATTCCAATGGCTGAAGGAGTTTGAGAAACCAAACTAGACTGAGGCCTATTTCAGAAGCCCCATAGTATCAATAAAGCTAACAAATAATTCTCCATCAAACCAATACACTATGAAAACCCCTAGCTTCGAATGCTTAAGAAGTGATCTGTATTCTTCCCCATCAGATGTTGATCAGAAAGCAATTCCAGCAGAGATCCAGGTAGGGGTGGTAAAGAATGAGAACAGCAGCCACCAGGTACAAGGAGAGGCAATGTAGGCACTTCTGTTCTAGCTATTGAGTTTCAGCTCTCATTAGAGTCACGAGGGTCCATTGGATATTAAATGTAAGAAAATTGGGAGAGAGATGATAACCTTCTTGGCAAACCTCCAACAGCAGCTCTAAGCAAGAGGAGGCATTCTCATAAAAATTAGTTCTTGTTAAATAGACTATAGAACAGAATAATAGAGTTGGAAGGGACCTTGGAGGTCTTCTAGTCCATCCCATGGCAAGAGATCCTATACCCGACAAATGGCTGTCCAGTCTCTTCTTGAAAAGCTCCAGCAATGGAGCACCCACAACTACTCATGGGAAGCTGTTCCACTGTTTAATTTTTCACACAGATAGAAAAATTCTCCTTAGTACTAGGTTGGATCGCTCCTTGATAAGTTTCCATCTGTTACTTCTTGTCACACCCTCAGGTGCTTTCGAAAATAAGTCAACCCCCTCTTCTCGGTGACAGCTCCTCAAGACTATCGTATCACCCCTAGTGTTAGACTAGACTTTCCCGGTTCCCTCAGTTGCTCATTATATGGTTATCTTTCAGACCCCTAATCATCTTTGTTGCTCTTTTTTATTGTGGTGACCACCAGTAGACACAGTATTGCAAATGTAGTCTTACCAGTGCAGTATAAAGTGCTAAAATGTCACTTCACATGATCTTGAAACTATCCCTCTGCTGATGCAGCCTAGGACTGCATTAGCTTTTTTGGCAGCTGCGGCACACCGCTGGCTCAAATTTAAGTGGTGGTCCACAAGGACACCTAGATCTCTCTCACATTTGCTCCTATGGAACCAAGTAATGCCTATTCTGTAATTGTGCATTTGTTTTTTCTTGCCTATGTGTAGGGCCTTACTTCTATCACCACTGATCCACTTCTTGTTGGAGAGGGCTCAGTGTTTGAGTCTGTCAAGATCTATGGAGATTCCCAGTCATCCAGATCATGTTGTCTCTAAGGTGCTTTTCCGAGAGGCAGCTGGACTTTCTTGTTTTTCTTTGATGACGTTTCACTTCTCATCCAAGAAGCTTCTTCAGCTCTGACTGGTAGGGAATGGAAAGATTTATACTCCCGCAGAGAACTGGTCATTGGCATTCCCAGAATCGTTGAGGACATTTGGAAGTATATCCGTGTCGTCAGGGTCACCCGAGTGGTGCAAATGGGTGTGGAGCCTTCTTGGAACTGCTGAAAGGACTGTGTTGTAGTCTGGAGACAGATGATGTCATATCCTGCCCCCTCAATTGAGAGAGAGCTGTTCCAGGGAATATAAATCCTTCCATTCCCCACCATCCAGTCAGAGCTGAAGAAGCTTCTTGGATGAGAAGCAAAATGTCTTCAAAGAAAAACAAGGAAGTCCAGCTGCCTCTTTAAAAAGCACCTTTGAGTGTGTCAAGATCCTTCTGAATCTTGAATCTATCTTCTTCTATCCTCTTGTCAAGATCATTTATGAAGATTTGAAGAGCCCTGGCCCCCAAAATAGAGCCTTGGGGTATCTCGCTGCATGCTTCCCTCCATGTGGATAAACATAAAAATAAACCACGTTGATTTATTTTTATTCAAGTATTATATACCAGCGAAGAGTTTTTCTGTCTAAATGTGAAGAGTAGAGCTAAGAATGAGCAGGCAAGGGATACCATAGTGCTCTAATCCTATGTTGGAGCCCAACGAATCTCCTGGCACCTAAATGACTAAGATACGGGCCGTAACAGGCTTCCAGAGCAGTTTTAGACTTAGCTGTTTCTGCCACTGCTGGCATTTAAGATTAATGTCTGTCCAGTAGAAACAGTTCTGGATCCTGTTCGATTGCTGCAGTATATTTTCTTTAAAATGTTAGTAGAGGAATGAGGAATAGAGGAATCAGTATGAGAAGAGAGATGTTAGATATATATTTGCGGTGATGTTTAACAGGTTTTTTAAACGGGACTGAATGCTGATGGTTATTTCTGGTGATGTTTGGTTGTTTTTTCTATGGAACAGAATTTTGACTATTAGAAGATAATAGAGGACAAAGATGGTTAAGGGTTCTAGGACTGTGCCATCTGTGGTGCTGGATGGAGTTGCACTGCCCCAGACGGATCCAGTGTGCACTTTGGGGTTCCTCCTGGACTCATAGAGCAGGGGGGGAGTCATGGCTTGGAGCATCTTTGTACAGCTTCATATGCACCAGTTGCAACCGTTCCTAGTTTGGCAGGTTCTGCTCACTGTCACTCATGCCCTAATCACCTCCCAATTGGGTGACTGTGATGTGGTCTGCATGGAGTGAAGAGTATCCGGGAACTTCAACTGGTGCACAATGCGGCAGCCTGGGCAGTGACCGGATGTGTGCTCCTCAGTTAGCCAGGTACAACTCTGCTCCATCAGCTGCACTGGTTGCCAGACTAGGTCAAGGTGCTGGCTTTGACCTTTAATGACCTGGGGATGAGTTATTCAAAGGACTGCCTCTTCCTGATTACCTTGAGCAAGTGAGGCATCCAGAAGGTCCCATCTCTCAGGGAGCTACACTTGGCAGGCCCTCTTCCCTCTCTTCTCTGAAGTGAGGTCAGCTCCATCCCTCCTTATTTTCCAAAGTCCCCCAGTGCCTGGCTTTGTCCTCAGGCCTGGGGGGGGGGAGGTGGTCCTCAGGGGACTGCTAAGATCTAGAGATGGTTCCATTGCTAATTGAATCTCTTCAGTTAGTGGATCTGCTCTTTTTTTTATAAGACTCTGTTTGACATGTTTATGGCTTTGTTTACTTTTTTGCTATACATTGCTCAGAGTAACTTCTTCTGAGATGGGCAGCCATATAAATTTGATAATAAATAAACAGGACTTCCCTCCCTTTGCAAATAATTCTTGCTTCCATCAATTCTTATTGGTAATCTCATCAACTTCATGCAATCACCACATTTTTTCCCTGTTGATCCATTCAATCTTCCAAGGAAGCAAGAATTATTTGCAAAGGCGGACAGACATAAAGAAGTATAGTGAATCGTGTGGTAAAAGGGACATTTCCTTTATCTCTTATCATATGTCTTTCATTTCTTTGGATGGTTATTTTTATTCCTTCCTTGAAATTTCATGTGCTGCATCCTCTTAATGTATTTGCATGACTGCACTTTAGTAGGAGAAGAAGAGGCAGATCCTGGGGAGCGGAGTCAAGAGAGGAATCAGTCTGAAGTTGTTAAGTTCCCACAACAATCCAAGTCCAGCCCCGCCTTGAATTCCATTGACTAGGTTCTTGTGCAGAGACGTGAGCAATAACTCTTCTTAAATGGAACTTAATGGGTGGTCGTGATGTTTTAGCCTGAAAACTTTAATAAAGTCTTATTTTAAAACCTCTGTGTCTTTCCACTATTGGAAGAAATGAGGTTGCTTATAAATAATATAAATAAAATTGATCTCATTGACTGCATACTTGGGTGCTTTTCTCTCATTCACTGTTGGAGCTGCAGCACAAATGTGCACCAACACCAGAAAAATTGCACTGGTAAAGTTGTCCACAAATAATTGAGGCAACCATTAACAGTTTAGGCAACAAATTGAGGTGACGAATACAAGTAACCCCATCAAATTGCCCTGGACTTTGTAATTAATGCTCCTTTCATAGTTTAACTCTGTACTCATAAACTTACTTTTTATTTGTTGGTTAGATTTATATCCCATCTTTCCTCCAGGAATCATACAACAACAATCCAATAAAGAAGGCTGGTTTGAAAAAGAAAGACCCAGACGCAGCTTGCACGGCGGGGTGTGTGTGTGTGTGTGTGTGTGTGCGCGCGCGTGCAAGGACCGCAGTCTCTCCAGGCCTTTCATGAGCCCTTTGGAGAAGATGTGCTTATCCAGTGATCAACAGGAAGACTCTGTTTTGTTAGCTAGGAGACCAAGGACAGTTGGGTGCTGTTCATTTGGGAGGGGGTGGATGTATTTTACAATCTACTGTAAGCTACTTGATAATCATTCTGTCACACAAACACAACAATTTTTGGCTAACAAAATCAAAACAGCCACCAAGAAAAAAACCACCTGGAATGGGAAGTGTGGGAGTATACAGGAAATACCCTTATTTCTAAGAATGAATTCTGTCATGTCTATCAACTTTTTCTGTTCACCACAACCAAACATGGGGACATCTGGAAGCTGCATGGAGAAGACATGGAAACACTTACCTGGGATGAGGATCTCCTTGACCATCTCGAGGCCTGGGGAACTGGGCCTGCCTGTATCTTCCAGGGTAGGACCCCTCTCGTCCAGGTGGCCATGGCCAGCAGCCAGGAGTGCAAGGGCCAAGGACAGCAGCAGTCTCCTCAACATGATCCCTGCAAGTCACCTGCAGGCCAAGTGGATGGGAAGAGTTCAGGGGTTGTGGGAGACCCACTCAGAACCGCCAAGTGGCAGTCGAGCAGAAAGCTGAGCTTGCCACCTCATGGTCTCCATCCATCACTGCACAAACACACCTTCGAGACCCTTCCCAATGTCGTCCTTCTACCCATCACCCTATTCATTACTCTGCCACAGCAGGTGATTTTCAATTATTCAAAAGACAGAAATGGATGTTCTACATTATTTTCACTTAAAAAAGCACATTTCCCCGACTTGCATCACGAAAGAGTCCAAACTAAGCCTGGCTAACTGAGCATTGGGACTGGCAGGTGGTACCTATTCAGACTTGCCAGGAGACCGGGCAAGTCTTTGTCTGAGATTCCTGCTCTGTGAGGGAGATTGGATAGAAAATCTTCAAAGTGCCTTCCAGTTCTATAATTCTATGATCAGTATACTTTTTCTGTAATGCTCAGAGATACTCAGGCCCTTATTGTGAGATAAGGGCTCGTCAGGCATAATGTTGTTCAATTCCAAAGACAACATGGAGTGACTGCTCCTCAATATTAATATATTTACTTCACTGTGTAGTTGAGGTGTCTGAGGTGAACATCTCCATTGTAGGCCATGCATCACCCCCCAAATTAAATGCAGAAAATTGGGGGGGCATGCTTGTTTTCTTTCACGAGGGCCCCTGTGTGCATCATAGTCGGGGCTAAAGCAAGCTAACTGACCTATTAGAAAAGCAGGTGTGCCTCCCAAAGGTGTGAACAGCAGTGCAAAAAATATATCTACATCTATATCCCATGAAAGATAATAAAAACTAATTAAATATGATGTTTCCATTACAACAGTATCTTCATTGACATTCTGGTCCCAGAGTTATTTTAGCCAACATTTGAAGCTAGACTGCCTGAGAATTAGCTGTCCCTCTCCAGGGTTCTCCGTTAAAGAGGGGAGTGAGAGTGGTCGGCTGCAGAGGTGACGGGAGAAATATTCTTTCAGGCTTGCAAGACTGATGTCACCTTTGCAAGGTAGTCCTGAGAAGAAGCACAGCTAAATTAACCAATTCTACTCTATTCTACTCTATTGTAAGTCTGAAAGTACATCTCTGCCATCTTTATTGTCCAAGAAACTAGGGAGGACCACACCCTAGTTCCACACCCACCTTCCAGGCTAAGCTGCCTCTGCTCTGGCTGCAGCTCTTCCCGTCTCCCAAGCTCATTCCCACATGCATCAGGCCCACAGATGCATGCTAGTAGATCACAATTCACAGGCTGTCTTGGGAGGGAGATCATTTTTAAGTGCTGTATCTTAAGCTATTTAAGGTTTAACAGATTGGTGGGAGCCATTTCAACTGAACCGGTGGGTCAGACAGTCATGGGGAGGCCTTAAAGGATTGGTGTGATGTATTCTACTTCATGCTTCCCATTTGGCTTTTGAAGGATTGCATAACAGGAGCACCATGGGGTTCAAGTGAGAGAAATGGAACCCCGCTAATCCAGTGCCCCCATATGGCAAGCCACTGGACCATCTTGCCAGTGTTTCATAGTCAGTGGAGTGAAAGGGGAAGAATCAGCATTTTGATACTCTCCTGGAAGAAGTCATACTTTGAGTGGGCTCTGAATCATAGAAGCAAAGACTGGAGATGATTTAGTTCCTCCTTGCCCAGGGTAGGCATCAACAACTGCAGCCTCACGCCTTGCTTAAACAACCCCAGCAAGAGGTAGATGGTTACTGTTCAGTTTGTCAGGCCGTTGTTGTCACCTGCCAATAATGCAAGTAATAAATTGGCCACTTCACCAAAAAAGGGAATGCTTGACCTTGATGAATCCATTCTTCTCCTGCCAAGCAAGGAATTCTTTTCTAAACGCTCACACACTGAATACTTGCTAATCTGTTCCAGAGTTTAATTCAGTTTGAATTGAATTGAATACTTATTGGGCCAAGTGTAATTAGACATACAAGGAATTTCTCTCTGTTACAGAACCTCTCAGTGTACTTGCAAAGCGACAGAGAAAACAATAATAATGTGGGACTTTCCGATCCCAACAGACAGACATCTGGTCCACAACATGCCTGACATCACTATTGTGGAAAAGAAAAAAGTCTGGTTCACTGATATTACAATACCAGGTGATGCACGAATTGAAGAGAAACAGCTAGAAAAAATAATGAAATATTGTGATTTGCAAATTGAAGTTGAGTGACTGTGGAGGAAGAAATCAATGGTTGTGCCAATAGTAATCGGAGCCCTTAGAGCAATACCTAAAGGGCTGCCTAGATCCGTGGGAATTTTTAACTTATCAGACCTAAATATCCTGACTTTGCAAAAAAACCAACTTATTCAGAACTGTCTATATTAACTTAACATTAACTTAACAGCTCTTAGGTCCTTGGTTAGGACTTGAACTGTTTTTAGCAGTCCCAGTGAATCAAATTGAAGATTAAATCAATAAATCAACAACAGCAACAATAATAATAGTAACAATAATAATAATAATCCCCCAGTGAGATGCTATCTTGATGAGTTTTTACTTCTTCAAATATCTTTAAACATTGAAAAATGAAAAATAAAATAAAAAGTACATCAGGGAGAACAGTTCTTTCTCTTAGACAAACACAGCAGAAAAGTCCAGTTACAAAAGTCAGCCTGTTGTATTTCATTGAAGCTGGAGTTGTTGATACAACACTAAGCACTCAGAAATCTCCAGGGTACGGGCCTTGGGGACGAACAAAAGGAAGCATTTTATTTGGAGCTCCAAAGCCTTCACTTGGTGTTACAACTTATCTTCTTACATGTCATTTCCTGGTATAGTATATTGGGATATCCAAGTTGTGCTAAATGTTGCCATTTTACCATTACATTTTCTACTTCAAAAAATATGGGCTAAGAAAAAAATGAAATTAAAATTTTTGAGGCTGGCACAATGGAACTATTGCAACCTCATTTCTCACATCTGGCCAAGGGTAGAATTTCCTTGCCTTTCTTGTTCCCTCTCTTTCAGTGGCAGGAACACAGCTCTTCGAACCCCTTGCAGGAGATCAGAGATATGCACAGCCTCCTCCCCATTCTGGGGCAGGCCGTCTAGTGGGGGCTTGCAAACTCAGGTCCACTCAGCTCCAGGAGGTCTCTGCCAGGTCCAATAGAAGGGGAATTGGTGGAGCCTCGCTTGTTTGCCCCTAATTTCAAGCAAAGTGATGGGAGAGGACAATGTTATGCTAGTTAATAGCCTCTCTGCTTGTCCAGATGCTGTCCAAATTTTGTGCCTATGAGGTGTCCTAGTACACTCTCTCTCTCTCTCTCTCTCTCCCCCTCCCTCCCTCCTTGCAGGAAAGATATCAGATGTCCAGCTGTTGCTTCCAACTTTTTTAGTCAAGGAAAACTCTTTATAGAGGGGGAAATAGAAGCAGATCCCCTCTTAGGAAGTCTCTTAATAGGAGTAGAATAACAGCTGAGTTTTAAATGAAACAGAGGTCTTTCCCTACACTTTCACTGAGGAATTGCATCTCAGACTGAGCTTACCCAAGAGAATTAGCACAGCACTCTGTTCTCACTGGCTTTGCCTTACAGCCTCTTTCCATCTAAAACTAGAGATTAATTTTACCTTCTTTCCAAAATTGGTTTTTGTTCAGTCACTCTTTGTTAGGCTAGAACTGGGGAAGTCTTTCCAGGGCTTTATTTCTGCACGAGTCAGCTGCTCAGTTGTCCCTTTTGTGTCTCAGATTGGGGTTCCCACACCAAAGCTGGAGGGCACCTGTGCCAGGATTTCCCTCCTGGGGCATCTCTGGGGCGGAGAGAGCTGGCTCTTCTGCTGCCAACAGAGGGGCTGTGCCTCGTTCCTGTCCCTCCCCCCCAATCCTCCCACTTTTAAGGATAATGCCCAGTGTCCTCCTTGCCCCTTGTCAGCTCAGGGGTGGGAAAGCTTCTGGTTCTCGGCTACAAAGGCTGGGGGCTGGGCAATCCCCCCTCCCATTATTCATCCCACACCCAAGCAGAGCCTAAAGGTGAAGGAAATATTTTCCACTTCCCCAGCTAGAATTGTGATTTGGTGGGTTGGAGGATGGATGTGCCCCCTCCTCAATACCTGGCCAGCCTCCCCTGCAGCATTTGCTCTGCTGTTCAGGCCCACCACTTCCCCCTTTTGGCCCCCCAGACCCCTCCCAGTTTTCCACAGTTTGAAGGCCAGCCCCCCCCCCCCCAGCGCATCTTCATCTGGGGTAGAAGAAGGACATGCTGAGGCTTCCTTGCATTTGCTTCAGACGCTGCTGCCTGCTCCCCAGAGGCCCAGGTGAAGGTGGCAAGGCCAACTTCCATCTTGGGGATGCAGATACGAACTTAGGGATGCTCAAGTGAACAGCTCGGTTAACTTAGGGAAGTTGGTCCCCATTCCTGCTACCATGCCGACTCAGGGATGATTCCCTAGCTGGCTGGTGACAAGAGCAATGGCACTGTAGAAATTCTCTTTCCTTCTCTCTCTCTCTCTCTTTCCTTCCTTTTCTTCTCCTCCTCCTCTTTTTCTTCCTTTTCCTCCCTTCCCTCTCCTCCTTCCCTGCTATTCACAGAAGCACTTTTATAAGCATTTCAGTCAGAGGCACACTCAGCACTCAAGACAGCACCATGGAATGATGATCCAGAAAAGATGCAGGAGAACCAGAGCAGGGACTGACAACGAGGGTAGCAAACGTTGTGCCAGTGTGATAGAGAAGAGCTCTCTGTCCCAGATCTAGGGGGTCTTTCCAATCTGTCAAATGCTTTCTCACCCCCAGCATTTCAGGTCCCCCTTGCGGCTGCCTAAGCATCACTCGACTTGCTCTCATTCTATCCCCCCTTGCAAAAGGTTCAGAGAGCCCTCCGGATGATCCTCATTCTCCCCCCCTCTAAGGTAAGTGATGATGGAGGGGAGGTTGGGGGAGCAGGAGTCTGCCTTCATCTTCCTGTCATAACCATCCTTCTGCCCCTTCCTACCGCCCTCTGGAGCTCCTCTTTCAGACATTCTCCCAAAGGGAAAGAAGAGAACTGACCCACCACCAGAAAGTTTAGTCTCTGTTCCCAGGCTGTGGCTCCCATCCACGGAACAGGGTGCAGCCACAGTCCAGACTCCTTACCAGGAGGGATGGAAGTTCACTGTACCTGGATGTGGTTGCCAGCCGCTCTGTCAAAAGGTCGTAGCTCTGCAGAGGAGCTGCTTGACCACAGCTTTATATCAATTCCTCGGAATCAGTTGACTGGAGCACATGGTGGCTACCTAATGGATGGGAGGGATTCTGAACAAACATAAATTTGATGCTCCTCCTGTGGTCTCCTTAAAGGTACCTGGAGGGAGATCACCCTTGTCTCCTCCTGGGATATCACCGAGGGTCCTACCAAATTCTCAGCCATTTAGGAAAAAGAAATTCCTTCAGCACAGAGGCCCCTTGAAGAGCACTTTATGTAAAGCATGGAGAGAAAGCATGGGATGCCTTTAAATGAAAAGAAAATAGCATAAAATGAAACCATCAAATAGGTATATTTTCAAACTGTTTGAAAACCAGGACAGTTTATTAGATTTCTGCAAACAGTTGAGTGTGAAGGATCCCTTGCGTTAAGTGTCAAATTTCCATCTGGTTGCTTAATGGTAGGCAATCGTTTAATGATAATTGTGAGGAAGACTCCAATCCTTTCCCCAATTGTCCCTCAAATTAACTGGAGGTTGATCCCTGATCTCTCTGGCTTTTAGACCCTGCCCCCCTAACCTCTTGCCAGCAAGAAGACAGCTGTCGGCCAAGTCAGGGCTGTTACCTGTCCTTTTCCAGCAGCTTGAAATTAGTAGGATGTGAGGAAAGGAATACCAGAGAAAGCAAGATCAGACAGCTCCAACCCTCTTTGACACTACCCAACGGTAGCTGTGCCCCTCCAGGCCCCTCCTGTTGAGGAACAGGTCAATAGGAAAAGGCTGCCCAAATGGCCAGAGACGAGCAGGGCACAGAGGCTGAGCATCAAGGTCAGACCATCAGGCTTCTACCTGAACAACCAGCCCCAGGAAGACTTCTGTGAGGAGACCCATCCATCCTTCGATGGGGCAAATGGAGCTTAAGAGAAGAGCGAATTATGGCCCCAATTGCCCTCTCCTTTGGCCTCATTTGGTGGAAGGGTGAGATGATCAGTCCTGCAAGTTAGTCACACTCCCTTTCTGACTTAAGCTAAAAACAACCATTTTAAAAAATGAACAATATGAATATTATATCACAATTTTCACACTGAATGGAAAATGTTGTCAGCTGTTTGTTTATTTCTTAAGAGTTGTACACTATTTAATATCCAACGTCTCCCAGCAGCAATTATAAAATAAAGCCATTCAAGGCACTATTAATAAAAATATCCATGGTAAATAAGAATATAAAATAAAAAGAGACAAAAATAAAACAGCAGCATCTGTTAATCAACAGCATCTTCCAGAAAAGCCCCGTTTAACTTTGTCTGAAGGTTATCCCACAGAAGACAGTTAGAAGGGAGCCAGCACTGGCTGGGAAGAAGAGGCTGGCAAAGAAGGCTGGAGGGGCAGGGAAGGTCGAGGGGCAAACCGCCCACCAGAGGGGCAAAGGGTTCAGCCATGCGTGACCTGGATGGGAACTGGGGAAGGGAGCAGGATTTGCTTGCCCTCAAGGGGGAGGCCTGTTTTCCTGGAACAAAAGAGCTTCTCTAGGACAGTGGTGGCGAACCTATGGCACGGGTGCCAGAGGCGGCACTCAGAGCCCTCTCTGTGGGCACTCGCGCCATGCGCCGGAGATGGCAACCATCCCTTTTCAAGCAGCCGCCCGCTAACTCGCCGAGGTCCCACATGGCCAGAAGCATCCCAGCACAGCTGGCCTCGCATGCTCTCCTTTTCCTGGGCACGACCCACTGCATCGCCTCCTCAGCTGTTGGCCGGCCGTCGAGCTCAGAGCTTCTCTGAACTGCTGGCAGTGGGCTGCGGAGCCCTAGAGTGCACCGGTTCAGGGCCCAGCAGGCTGTGGCTGCTGACAGACACCGTTGGCCCCATGCACTCGCTGGCCTCTGTGTGTGGGGGCCAATGGTGTCAGGCAGCAGCCTCCCTGGCCCCTGCATCGCCTTGCCCTGCGACAATGGCACCCCCGCCCTGCCTTGCCTCGCCCCGCAGGATGAGCCTCCTGCCCACCGCCCCACCTGCCAGAAACCCCCTGGATCTCCCCCAACCCTGTCCGGCCCCCACAGGAGGAACATCGAGGTGACCACGCCCACCTTAGCCACACCCACCCATTCTGCCATGACCACCACAGCCACGCCCACCCAGTGGGCCACGCCCACCTGGCACCCGGCGATAAATAAGTGGGTTTTGGGTTGCAGTTTGGGCACTCGGTCTCTAAAAGGTTCGCCATCACTGCTCTAGGAGCTTCTCCAGAGAGGGCGTCCCCACTGGATCCAGAGCATCGTGGCCACTTTGGATTGAGCTGCTGCATATACGTGGCTCACTTTACCCTATGTGGCTGCACCAAATGGGGAGAAATCCCACTCTAAGGGGTTCAAATAAAGAAATAAAGGCAAATTAAGCAACAATCAGGACATCACGACATGAACAATCATTTTATGCCCACCTTGGATGCCATCCTTCCTGCTGAAGCCACTGAATTAACCAGTCAATTGAAACCTGGGAAACCAGGTGTGTTTGTAGGGAAATGAGATTTTTTTCCCCCAGGTTCTGGAATACGGGATTCAAATGGTAGAAGTGAATGAAATTGTCTATGTGGGTGGTATAGATAGCTATGTGTATTGTTACCCACGTAAACAGAAACCCTGAGCAGAGAAGGAAAGCAAACATGAGATTTTCAGCCATGGTGAAGAGAGCAGTGTGACTGTGGGATTGTGTGTTCAGCTGAGCGAGGGACATGTTCATCTCTTACTGATGTGCTGACAGCCAACGATTGCCCACCTGGTGACTGGCTGCTCTTTGCAAACTAAGCAGAGATTGTAGCAACCACATCAGGCAGTCAGATTCCTAAAGTCCAACTGAGGGAGAAAACAAGGAGCACCTATTGGAATTTACCAGTAGAATTTCAAAGAAATTTTGCTTTTAAGTCAAGAGATTTATTTAGATTACCTAGCAAATCTATGCTTAAAAATGAGAGAAAATGCAAACCTTTCTTCTGGGGATACTTTTTGAGAAATGGAAGAGAACAGATAGGAATCAGCAGTCATATCCTGCAATATTTGTGATATATCTCTGTTCCTGCTCGAGAAGAACCTGGAATGTATTTGTAGCAAAGGCATCAAGAAGCCATTGCAGGATTAGTGATGAAGACAGTTCAGCTGGTGAGGAAGGAGGATTTAGCATTTCAGAGAATGTTCTCTCTAAGGAAGGCAATCAAACAGAGGAAGCCCAATGGATGAGAAAGAAACATGGAAGTTATTCTGCACCAGAATTCAGAAACGAGTGTCCATCCTTTGCAAATGGATTGCTGCCCATCTTGCTTATTGCAACAAAGGGAACCTCACAAAGGGTGTTTTAAGGGGGGGGCTCCATTGGGGAAGCCTGTGGGGCAACCTGAACTCAGATGCTCCCTTCTTGACACGGTGGTTTCTCTCATCCTGACTCACATCTCATCCCATGGGAATCCTCAGCATATCAGTAAGGCTGCTGGCCATGAGGAGGTCCTGGCAGGAGCCTCTTTTTGGTCACATAAGACTATGGCGGGCAGGATCCTCTGCTGGGCTCTGCCCCCTCTGGCTTAGGGGTTGCGCCAGAGACAGCCTTTGCCTTTGCTCATAGGGCCACCCGTCCTGGGAACTGTGGTCCTGTGTTTTAAAAAAAAGATGTGCCCAGTGCCTGATCTGGGCTTAAGGGCCCCAGACTCTGGAGGGGCTACTCTGGATGAAGTTCGTCAGGGGGAGCTGGAGGGGGGGTGCTGAGGAGATGGGGAAGGCGATCACCCCTGGCAAATACACATCCACCCAGGTGGCTTGGCTGTTGCGGGAAGGGGGGGGCTCACTTGGTGCAGGAAGGCAGCCAAGGGGCCCTGGAGGTTCTGGGTGTGAGGTGTGCAGGGGGGCTGTGGCCCCTTGAGGGTGTCCATGCTGCACTGAGCACACTGGCGCTCCCTACCTGGGCGGTCAGTAGAACCACCTAAAGGTCATTCTAGACTTTGAGAGGATTTGGCTTAAATGAAAAGACGTTTAATAAAGTTCACAAGCAAACAAGAATTGGTGGAACTTCGGTCTGGGTTTAGACTGGGACAGCTTCAGGCGGGGGCGACGGGTTGCAGTCTGGCCCAGGCAGCTTTGCTGCGAGGCCGCTTCCCTTCGAGCCGCTGCGCTTCCGCACCTCTCGTGAGCTGCTCGGGGCCAGGAACGCCCAGCCTGGGCAGCCACTGAGCTCGGGGGCCACGCGCGCTTCAGGCAGCAAAGGGGGCAGCGGATTTAACAGGATTAGGCCGACTTTAGCTTTTAGCCGAAGGGCGGGCCGGGGCTTCACCAGCCTCAGCCTCGGGGCAGGCGGGGGGGGGGGTTGGCAAGGCCGAAGAGCTGCGGGCGGTCCAAGCAGCGCCGAGGGGGAGCCCGCCTGGCTGGCCCGGCCGAGCCCAGCATCTGCCCCGCAGCTCCCCGGGCCCCGAGCGGCTCTTCGCTTAGCGGCATCCCGGAAGGAGCGCCGGAGGGAGCCGCAGAAGCGCCGGGTGCGCTCCAGAGAGCCAGCTGGGCAGCGCCAGCAGCGCAGGCCGGGCCGTTCCGGGCAGCGCCTCCCGCCGCCCCCGCCGCGGAGAGCGACTCCCTCCCTCCCTGCGCCCGGCCTCGCCTCGGCCAATCAAGGCGCTAATGGGCGCCGCGGGGCCTTTCCGGGAAAACGCGGCGCCCGAAAGAGCCCCGCAGGCGGAGGCGGCGGGCCTGCGGAGGGGGGCAGAGCGGGCCGCCCGGCTCACGGCCGCCTGTCTCCGTTGCCAAGGAGCCCAGCGGGACCCTCGTCTGAGCCGGGCCCCTCAACTCGGGGACCTTGAGAACGGTGGACCGATCGGCTGGAGAATTCTGGGAGTTGAAGTCCACGGATCTCAAGATTCTCAAGTTTGAGAAACAGCGCCTTAAGCCCTCGGTGGGACCTGCGTTGTTTCTGCGAGAGGCCGGCGGCCTTTGTTGCCAGTGAACCCCGGTGGGAGAGTGGCGGGTGAGCTCAGCCGGGCCTGCAGAAGAGCTGGGAGCCTGGGGTTGTTTGCTGCAAGAGCGCGAGCCGGTAAACAGGACCGCTCAGCTGGGCGGAAGGGAAGCCATTAGCCCGGCCGCTCAGACAACGCGGCTCCCGCCCACGCGCGGCAATTGCGCTGAAAGCTTTTTAATCTGCAAGCGAGGCATCGCACGGATGTTCTGGCCCTGACATTCAATAAAGGGCAACACGAAAACTCGCTTCCAGGAAACCAGAAACTCCCAAACAGCCATTAAGATGCACAGTCAACATGCGGTTCTCCCCCCCCCCAAAAAAAAAACAAAAAAAAAACACCAAGGCAGGGATGGGAAACCGACGCCAGAAATAAAACTAATGTTGTTGACCCTGATCAAAAGTTTCCTTCCGATGAGAGAAGGTGCTGCGTCCAGCAGTTCTCTTGGGTTATCATCCCAAACGGTCTGCCTGCCTGCCAGCAGCTGCTGCTGCCTTGCCTTCCTGCTGCAAGGAGAGGCCTCAAGGTTTATCGCTGTTTGGCTGTTGGCTAGAAGGGCCTGTGTACAACCCTTGGAGCATTGTGAATTGCTGGGGGGGGGGGATGAAATCCATTTTCTTTAGCTTAACATCTCTGTTCCTAGAATCAGAAAACTCCACTTTAGGTGCAGCCCCCTATCCAGACCAGGATTCCGAATTAAACTATTTGCAACAGACCCATACTTGACCGCCTCCCTGTGCTGGGTCATTCTGAGCTAAGCAGGTGGGGTGTGTCCTGCAGAGCTGTCTCTGGGCCATCAGCTCCACTCCTGAAGGGCTCTTACTGTTTGGAAACCTCAGCTATGCCTCCACCCTGGAATGAGAGAGGACCTCAAGCACATGAATTCTTGTGAGTGTCTCAAAAGAGCCATCATACCTCTCCCAGTCTCCAAGGCAAAATATTCCCAGTTCCTTCCACCTCTCTTGATCTTTTTTTGCTTTTTAATAAACCTATTTCAGCTTCTTGAATGCTTCTTAAAGCCTCCCAAATGGATTCACTAGTGATAAGGTTAGTCCTTTGAGTGAAAGAATTACTTCTGGTGATTTTGGAGTTCATATTTCTGTTGAGGCAGCCTAAAATTGCATCTTTCCTTTTTTTACAATCACAACCCACTTCAATTTACCATCAACTAGCATATTTTTCCCACTGTGTATTTGACATTTGTTAAGTGAAGCAATTTGCACTGTATTAAATTTCATTCTGTGGGATTTTCAACCCATTTCTCCACCCAATCTTGATCATTCAGAATTGTGTTTCTTCTAGGGAATTAGCTCTTTCCATTCTTTATAACCTGAAGATTTGGTAAATATCGCCCCTGCATCTTTGTTCAAGTCACTGAAGAGTTGCTTGTCTTCAGTCTGATGAGGATCCATTACTGGGCAAAGATTGTAGCCCACCCAATTCCCTCTAGACTGCAGCCTTTTGGTCTCTGGTGGCCAAAAATCAGGACCCCTAGTATATGGTGGCTGGGACCCCTCTTGGGCACCTTATTAAAGTAAAAAAATATGTTAAACGAGCTGTCAGAACACAGCAAGGGTGTGAAAGATGCAGGCCAAATTGCCAGACTGAAGAACCTCAGTTTCTCCATTAATAAAAGGAGGAATGGATAAAGTCTAGCCGCATTGGATCAGAAAAGACCCGGGTTGCCAAAAGACACGGGTAATGTTCACAGTTCGGGTAAAGGCTCCCTAATGTGCAAGATCCGGGAACCGGTCCGTTTGTAACGGCAACGAGTCCTCGGTCCAAAGCGAACGCCTTTGTCTTACTTAGAGCGGCGTGGAGGAGACATTGGAAAATGTTCCTTTAAATGCCCGGGAGCGCTCCGTGTCACGAGAAGCAGCTCCGCGCTCGCGGGGGAGATGTTCCGGTGGAGCCGATCCCGCGCCCGCCTTCTGTCCTGCCCCGGGAGAAGCGCCGCCCGCTCCGGCCTCGCCGCCGCCCGAGCTCGAGTCGCCGGCCGCCGGAGCAGCGCTGCCCAGCCGCTAGGCCCGCACCGAGGCGGGCGAGAGTGCCGGGCCCTCGCGGCTCCGGCGGGCCCGAGCGATGGAGGGGCAGATGGCGGGGCTGTATGACCTGGGGCGCCGGCTGGGCAGCGGCCACTTCGCGGAGGTGCGGCTGGCCCGGCACGTCTTCACGGGCGAGCGCGTGGCCGTCAAGGTGATCGAGAAGGGCCGGCTGGGCGTCGCGGCGGCGGCGCGGCTGCGGCGCGAGGTGGGCTGCATGAAGCTGGTGCAGCACCCCAACGTGGTGCGCCTCTACCAGGTGCTGGAGACGCCGGCTCGGCTCTACCTGGTGCTGGAGCTGGGCGACGGCGGGGACCTCTTCGACCTGCTCACGCGGCGCCCGGGCGGGCTGGCGGAGGCGCAGGCCAAGGGCTACTTCGCCCAGGTGGTGCACGCCATCGCCTACTGCCACCGGCTGCACGTGGTGCACCGCGACCTCAAGCCCGAGAACGTGCTCTTCTTCCAGCGGCAAGGGGTGGTCAAGCTCACCGACTTCGGCTTCAGCAGCTGTTTCCAGCCGGGCACCATGCTGGCCACCAGCTGCGGCTCCCTCGCCTACTCGGCCCCCGAGATCCTGCTGGGCGAGGAGTACGACGCCCCCGCCGTGGGTAAGGGCCGGCGCGCCCGGGTCGGTTGGGGCCCCGCGAGGGACGGGGGGCCCCGGGGATTCCCGCTGCGCAACGGAGGAGGGGCAGCGCGACGCCTGCAGGCCGGGCCGAGCGAAGGGCGCGGGCCCCGGCAGGATGTCGGTTGACCCGCGGGCGCTGGGTGGACCGGGCCGCCGGGCCCGCCTTGGCCTTGGGCCGGCCAGGCTTCGGGGAACTGCAAGGCATCTCCTGGGGTGGGTGGGGGGCAGTTCCGGGGGGGGGGGGCTGGAGTGACTTGCTGGGCTGGCTTGTCTCTGGCTAGAAAGAATTTCTCTTCTGGCTTCTTGAACCACAAGCAACATTCCGAGCGAGCCGGAGAAGTTCCGAAGGCCTAAAGCTGGTTCCGACCCGCGTGCAGGAGGGCTGCCTGGCTGATGCATAGCCGGGTGCCCCTTCCTCAGCAATGGTGGTCGAGCAGCATCCATGTGGGATCCATGTGGGAATTTCTTTGGGTTGCAGCTGTTCAGCGGGAAAAACTTTCGGAGAAGCAGGACAGAGCTAACTAGCCTTCCTTTCCGAACATTTTAAGATGACTAGAATTTTCTCCTCCCTTCCCTAATTGCTAAAATCAGTTTAACTCTCCATCTTCCCCAGTCCCTTCCACGGTTGCCCATCACCCCTTGTGCCTCCCTTTCCCATTTCTTTTAGATCCATTCTGTGAGGATGAACAAGGAAATGCTTTAGAGCTTTTCTTGTCAGAGTGATCCCTTGCTTGCAAGATCTGTGGGCAGATTTCAGGAGATTTTCTTTTCTATTTTAGACAGAGGAGAGACTGGCCCCTTGACGAGGCCTCCGGCTGTGGAGGGGATTCCACTAGCAGTTCTGCCCCATTACTTAGTTTAGTTCCCATATTAGGGGTGGGGGTTGGAGTTTACCATGGATATTACCCTTGTGAGCTGCTGGAGCCTTGAAGGATTTGCAGCATGTACATTTGATCACTCTCTCTGGATAGTTGAGGAATTAGCTAGAAAGTAAATATTATTCCAGATGATTTTTTCCCAAGGTGGAACCCACATAATTCTTCCGGAGATAAAAACCTTTCCCATGTCATTCTTGTAGTCTGTCATTTTTAAATCCCCTTTCAACTCTGTCTCAATCTTGTCAGGCAGAACCTGTTCCTCTTCTATAACATCCTTTAGATACAGTCTCTCCCTAATGGGAGATGGCTCTCTTGATGCTATTACAGTTAATTTATAAATTCATTGTTCAAAAATATTCTTTAACATGACATGGAAAAAGATGTTACACTGGACATAAAAAAGAAACTGGCTGATGACTCAATAATTAAAATGGATATATAAATAACAAACCAAGAAAGTGACCTGGATAATTTTCCTACTTTGGATTTGCAAAAGAGGCTTGTTAAAGCTTTGAAGAATTTTGTGAGAAGGGACAAAAAAAGAGAAAAGAAATCAAGTTCTACTGTCAACGCTGCTAATATTGGATATTCCTGCTTTGACAAAATATGCAGAACTGTCTGGTATTTTTAGAGTTAACTTAGATGATGCTGGAAGGGGAGGAGAAAGAATGTGTGTGGAGAGTAATTACGCAGCTACAGAACGGAAGTGAACCTTTGCTGATTGGAGAACGTGATTTATGACTGCAAAATAGAGGAGGGGAATAGGCTGGAATGTTATGTGCAGGGGAGGGAAATTCAGATCTTGGCATCCATCCATGCCGTGCCGACACTTTGTTACATGAATAAAGACTTTTTAGGATAAACAATGCCTGGAAGTTCTTTGAAGTGTTTCATTAGTCAGAACCTTGACATTGTCCCCAAAGCAAGTGTGGTGAGCATAGTACTTTAACCACTTCAACTTCACTCTAAAGTACATACCAGGAGGAAAAAACTTCCTAGCTGATGCGCTATCCCGATTACCCCAATACAAAAGCGAACGTGAGAAGGTTAACGAGGCAATTATCTCCAATCCACAAACTGCCGCTCAACTTACGCCTCGCAGTATGCCATTTGGACTACAGGGGCCCCCAGTTTAATGGACTAAAGATTGTTAGAAGTGAAAGGAAGGAATATAACATTGGTTTATTTGATCAAGGTTGACATAGATGTGTTATTTCTAAGTCCTTAATGAACTTCTTGTTGTTAGTTGCAAAGTCGTGTCCAACCCATCGTGACCCCATGGACAGCGTTCCTCCAGGCGTTCCTGTCCTCTACTATCTTCTGGAGTCCATTTAAGCTCATGCCTACTGCTTCAGTGACTCCATCCAGCCACCTCATTCTCTGTCATCCCCTTCTTCTATTGCCCTCAATCTTTCCCAGCATTAGGCTCTTCTCCAGTGAGTCCTTCCTTCTCATTAGGTGGCCAAAGTATTTGAGTTTCAACTTCAGGATCTGGCCTTCTAAAGAGCAGTCAGGGTTGACCGGTTTGATCGCCTTGCAGTCCAGGGGACTTGCAGGAGTCTTCTCCAGCACCATAGTTCAAAGGCCTCAATTCTTTGGTGCTCGGCCTTTCTTATGGTCCAACTTTCACAGCCATACATTGCAACTGGGAAAACCATGGCCTTGACTAATGGTACTTTTGTTGGCAGGGTGATGTCTCTGCTTTTTAGTATGCTGTCTAGATTTGCCATAGCTTTCCTCCCCAGGAGCAAGTGTCTTCTAATTTCTTGGCTGCAGTCCCCATCTGCGGTGATCTTGGAGCCCAGGAAGATAAAATTTGTCACTACCTCTATTTCTTCCCCATCTATTTGCCAGGAATTGAGAGGGCCGGATGCCATGATCTTGGTTTTCTTAATGTTGAGTTTCAAGCCAACTTTTGCACTCTCTTTCTTCACCCGCATTAAGAAGCTCTTTAGTTCCTCTTCACTTTCTGCCATTAGAGTGGTATCATCTGCATATCTTAGGTTGTTGATATTCTTTTTTTTTTTAAACAAGTTTTATTAATTTTCCATTTTTACAAAACTTCAGGTATTTAAGGAAGCAACATGGTGGTCGGGTAATATATAGTCCAATAACATGCTTATCCATACATATATCAGTTTACATCATCAAAAATTTCCTCTCTGTTTCCCTTAGTTATTATACCAAATTCAAATTAATAAATTGCTAGTTATAACTCAATCATTTAAAACATTTATAAACAACTTTTAAATTATATGTCTCCAGCTCCTGTTTTTGATTTTTGTCTGGTTTCAATTACAATATTTCAGTTGTCTTAGTGTCCAATAATGTTGAAGTTTCAGATAACCCACGGTTCCCTACTTCGTGCAAAATAATATCATATCTAAAATACATTTATTATTTATTCCAGTAGATTCTTAATTTATTTCACAGTCATATTCTAATTCTCATTCTAATATCATTGCTTACTCATAAAATAACCTTTATTCTCTAAATCCATCTTCCATTTATAATTCAAAACAATTATTTGAATAACTAATTTATTTCCCTTATATAGATCCTAAATGTTAACTCAAATAACAACTTTTAAAATCTCCATATCTCATTACGTAGAATTTAAAGCTCTTCCATTAAATATCACATAAAGAAAGCCATTTTAAGTCTAACTCGGGCCTTCCTTTTGTGCCAAGCCGGCTTCCATAAAAAAGCTTTTGGATCCTCAAGTGGCTCTCCATTCCTGCATATATCATTTGAATCAGGGGAGACCATCCAATCATCAGCCTATCAAGGAAGCCAGTCCCTTCACAATCATTGAATTGTTGGCCAAATGGTTTAGGTCTCCATATTTGAGTTAATGCATTTATCATACGTTCAGGCTGGTCTTGTTCTTCTGGTTTCGGCTGGTTTGGATGAAAGGTCATGTTCAGTGTTGTAGTTGTTTTTGGATCCTCTGGGTTATCTAAAATCTCAGTATATTGTGTATGTAATTCCTCTGCACGTTCCATCTTAGCATTGCTTTGTTGAGTTTCTGTTGTTGTTGTAGTTGTAAAGTCTTTAAGTGAGGTCAAAATTTGAGTGTCAGAATTCTGGGTAAATTGTAGCTGGCAATCTTTAAAGTCCACTTTGTTATTAGTTCCATCTTCTTCTGTTGCTTTTTGGGATGTAGATTCGTCTAATGAGGTTTAAGCTGCGTTTTGTGGCTTTAAAGTGGCACATAAATCTTTCATTCTAGAATTCATTAGCTCAGTGACCTCTCGGAGTTTTTCGATTATACGTTTGACAGTAAGCTGTGGGTGGTGTTCCTCCATTTCTGTGATGTTTACAAATAGTCTTTTAGTGGAGGCTATTTTTAATAAAAGTCAATAACTGTCCACCTCCACTGTAAAGAGATATTTTCTCCACCCAGCTGTTTCAAGTTCTTATCTTTTGTTGCTGTCAAGGACAAGTTTTAGTCTCAGGAATCTCCCAGTCAGAAAAATATATATATATTTTTACTTGCTGTACCAAATTTCACCACAAGATGTCCCCAGTAGCACACAGAATGGAGCTTTTATCCCGTTCAAGAGAAGAAGAAAAGAGGGAAAAAAGAATATTCCCCTTTCTTTTTTTTCCCAGCTTAGCAAAAAAGTAAAACAATAAGTTTTTATAGAAGTACAGAGTTTTTAGGGAGCCCAGGTATCCAGATATTACAAGTCCAGGTATGTGGACGTTTGATCTTATTGTTCTTTTTTTGTTTGTTTGTTTCTTGGCTTTGTGTTCCCGGAGTAAGCAGAAGTCGCGAAATTAAGCTGGGGGAAAGAGTATTTTAAGGATTTTTACAGGAAAGTAGTTGGGAAAGAGAGAAGGAAAGGTAGGGTCTCACCCAACTCCTCCAGTTGCTTCATCAGGCTTATTAGTGCTTTGGGCTTTCGGCTGGTGCAACTAAGTGAGCGGCCATGTTAATGGCCGCTCTTTTCTTCTTCGGTCCTGAGGAGTTGCCGCAGCTCAAACAGAGAGGCTGCCACCCCTCCGCGATCTGACGAAGTCCTCCCCAACGGTTGTCGCCCCTCCAGGGTCTCCTGAGGAAGGAAAACCGGATGGCGGGGAGAGCGATCTCACTGTGCGTCCGCCAGCGCCGCGAACCGGAAGCTGGTTGTTGATATTCTTAATGAACTACCAGAACTGAAATGATGATGTTTTATGGATTTGTTTATAGATAAGAAATCAGATATTGGAAGAAGAGATAATTTGTTGTCTTTTTAGATAAGGTGACAAAGCTGTGTAGGAATTTCATCTTTAGCCATCCTATATCTGCTTCTGGTAAATTTTATGATGTGTGCTTGGTTTAAAATGGGAACATTTTTATAAAATTGAAATCCTCACCCAGATCAGTCAAATGGATGGATCCATGGGATTCCTTACTGAAATTGAGAAGATACCACATGACTTCGGTGTGGAATTTCTCTGCAGGTCGGAGGGCCTCCCCCACTTCATTCCAATGTCAAAACCTTCCTGGGTCTTTGGTTATTGAGCCTCAGCAAAATCAGCTCCTTCAAATTCTTTTCATGACAATGAAACTAAGAACTGGCCCTCCTCTGGCCCTTCTCCATGTCGCTGAATACCCTTGAGTGGGATGCTTGAAACTGAGCTCAGCACTCCAGATCATAGAATCACAGGGCTGGAAAGGACCTTGGAGGTCTTCTAGTACAATCCCCTGCTTAGACAGGAAACCCTATACCATTTCAGACAAATGGCTACCCAATCCCTTCTTAAAACCTCCAGTGATGAAGTACCCACAACTCCAGGAGACAAGCTATTCCATTCTCACAGTCAGGAAATTTCTCCTTACTTCCAGGTTGGATCTTTCATCTGTCACTTCTTGTCCTGCCTTCAGGTGCTTTGGAGAACAAGTTGACTCCCTCTTCTCTGTGACAGCCCCTCTAGTACTGGGAGACTTATCATGTCACCCCTAATCCTTCTCTTTGATAGGGAGGACATACCTAGCTCCCTTAACTGTTCATCATATGGTTTAGCCTTCAGATCCCTTATCATCTTTGATCTTCTCTGCATTCTTTTTAAGGTCTCGCATCATTTTTTGCATCGTGGTGACCAGAATTGTGACCTCACTAGTGCAATGTAAAGAAATACCAACACTTCACGTGAACTTGATACCCAGGACTGCATCGGCCTTTTTGGCAGTTGCAGCACACGGCTTGCTCAGTGATAGCTCACCAGGACTCCTAGGTCCCTCTCAGATTTGCTATTGTTCAGCCAGGTATCATTTATTCTATTTAGTTAGGTGAGTCTGGCTAAAAGCAAATCAAGTGGGGCAAATGCTTAACTGTGATTTAGAAACTATATTAATGCAGCAGCCCAAAACAATGTCATTGTTTTTAATCTATATCACAGTAATGGCTTATGTTCCATTTCCAATCCAGCCATAATTTTTTTCAATGTATCCCCATCTTACACCTTTGCATTTGACATTTGTTTCAATGTGCAATTATTGGGGCTGTGGAGATTTAAATTCTTTCAAAGGAAAGAAATCTCTCCTGACCATGTTTCTGTCAGTTCAAGCTTCAGCCATAACCTCCAGCTGCTTCTTCACAATATCCTGAAAACTGAACCAAAATAAAATTTGAGTAGCTCCACTTTTTGAGTAGCTCCACTTACATTACTTGCTAGCATTTTCTCTTTTTCACTGAACAGCTGATATATGGATTCTTTTTTCATTTTAAGATATCTAAAGAAATTCTCTTTATTATTTTTAGTATGATTTGCCAACCTCAATTCATTCTACATCTTTGTTTTCCTGACGCTGTTTCTAGACTTCCAAGGTAACTGCACGTCTTTTTTCTTGGTGATTTAGCTATCTGTCTCTTTACATTTTGATTTCCCATTCTTCCACTTTTTCTCATTATCATATTCTTACAACTGAAAATGATTCCTAAATTCTTTTTAGGAATTCTCACTTCTTTTGACCTCTTTTCCACATTAGCTTTCTCTGCCATGAGGAAGGGTTTATAAAATCTGCTTCTCTTGATATTTCAAAAAGGTGCCCAGCTACTGAGTTACAGGTTCCTAATCTCAAGGCTTTCTTCAACCCCTCGACAGTTTGATAGTCGGTGCTGTTAAGCCCTTCGTAATATTGGTGGTTTGGAGGATTTAACTGGCATACAAACAGGACATCAGCCGAGTCCCTTGCAGAACCGAGTTTGCATTTGAAGTCAGCGGAATAAGAGGGTTTGATTCGATGACTTTGGGGCAATGGGGTCCTTTTGCAGCAGGGAACTGTGAAGGGGAAGAAGAGAGACATGTTGGAGGGCTGAGCCCAGAGCACGGGCAGGGCCCCTCTTCAGCTGAGTTTCATCTTTTTCTTTTCTCTTAGATATCTGGAGCTTGGGTGTCATCCTTTATATGCTGGTCTGTGGACATCCCCCTTTCCAGGAGGCCAACGACAGCGAGACCCTGACCATGATCCTGGACTGTCGCTATGTGATACCATCAGGCATCTCCCTCCTGTGTGCAGAGTAGGAGGCCCCTCCCCATTTCCTCCCTCTTTGTTACTGCCTTGTTCCTTAGGAAGCAGCCTCAAACTCCCTGCCCACACGGAGTCGTGTGGGCAAGTGTCAGCAGGAAACCCCCAGATGGTGCTAATTATTGTTTTATTTATTATTTATTTATTGTTACATTTCTAGCCCCCCCCCAACCACTTTGGGTGATTCACAACTATCAAAGAAGTTACAATAAATCCAATTAAAAAGCAGGAAAAAAAGATGGCAAGCATAGCATGGGATGGGATGAGGCCAGGGGACTTGGAGAAGAGGTGGGTCTTCATGGTTCCTCGTAACTGGAGCAGACAGGAGCCATCCAGGTCACAGGCGGCAGGACTCATCATGGAGGGCAGGCACTGTGACAGAGAAGGGACCCTCTCAGAGTCCCAAGAGGTGATACGAAGGAATCCGACATGTGCCCACTCTGCGGGCTCAAGTCAGCCAGGAAGATGGGCAATAACCAGGCCCTTTGCCAGGTAGTGCTTTGGGGGGGACGACTAGCATCTTGAATTGCACCTAAAAGCAAACTTGCCAATGGTGCAGCTTCAGAGAAAAGGTGTTATTTAGGCCTACATCTAGATGAGGTGGATGGGACATATCTAATAAGTACTGTGTTTCCCTGAAAATAAGGCCCAACTGGAAAAGAAGCCCTAGCATGATTTTTCAGGATGCTCATAATATAAGCCCCACCTCAAAAATAAGCCCCAGTTAAGATCGTCAGCCAGACAGATACATTTAGAACCGTATTTTCCCCAAAATAAGACCTAACTGGAAAATAAGCACTATTTTGTTTTGGGGAGCAAAAATTAATATAAGACCCGGTCTTATTTTCGGGGAAACATGGTACATAAATAAATACATAATTAAAAATACTGAGGCATGCCTGTCCTCCTGCATCCTGGACCAGTTGAAGCTTCCAGGTGGTCTTCAAGGGCAGCCTTATGTAGAGCATGTTGCAGTACTCAAGCCATGAGGTGGCTAGTTTGTACAAAGGGCCCCTTGATCTACATCAGAAAGGAAACAGTTGGCACCACTTTGTTTTCATCCTTGAGCACTTGGAGGGAAGGAATGTCTGGGAACACAGCGCCTTTCCTGCCTTTCTTTGTCCTCCCCTCTGCCCTCTTTTTCTCCATGACACACACGAGGCAAAAGTTCAGCCACGGAGTCTGGGCGAACCGCAAGTGCACGAGGCTGGTCACTGTTATTGTTCTGGCCTAATGGCCTGATGGTTGAGGGAACGGATCTCCCCTGAGATTGCCTGGCCGAGTGCTCTGCTGGTTGCGCTTCTGCCTCCCCCGGAGACTTTTGAGCCACACTTTCTGCTGAGCAAAGAAACATCAGTGGCCCCGGCATAAGGAGTTGCGTCCCCTGCTAGGCACCGGGTGCTTGTAATGCCTTTCCAAGGCCCCATTTCACCTCAGCTCTGTCTTCTGCCTTGGGGTCCCTGAAGAGACATGGACTGGGAGGGGGGAGCGGGGCCTTGGGGGGGCAGTGGCTGAGTCACTCTTGCCCTTCTTTCCACAGCCTTATTGCCCAGATGCTGCAACGGGACCCCAAGCAAAGAGCGTCCTTGGAGCTAATTGAAAACCACCCATGGCTCCAGGGGGTGGACCCCTCCCCAGCCAGCCGCTCTCTTCTGCCACTGACATCGCACAGGAGGGTTTTGGCGGAGGAGCACGAGACCATCATCCAGACCATGATGTGTGGCCACATTGCAGACCGAGAAACCATCGAGGAGTGAGTGGGGCTCACTCCATTGGTTAAGGAAGGCTGTGCAAGGGGGGATGTGATTTGAGCACAGGCATCATGGCCACTGGACCATCCAAGCTGACCTTCAGTTGGTTGGGACAGAGCTTTGCTAGCTGAAATGATCAGGTAGACGTTTTGGGGCTTCCTTAATGCTCAGAGGTCGAAAGTGGCTTCTGACGATGCCCATGAACTTCAATCATAGTTTAGACATGGACATAAATTGAGACAGAGGTAATCCTTGATTAATGACCGTTCATTTAATGACCATTTGAAGTTGCAATGGTGCTGAACAAGTGATACTTAAGACCAGTCCTAGAAATTCTAGCTGTCCCAGCATCCCTGCATTTACATGATTGCCATTTGTGACATTCTCTGCCAGCTTCCCACAAGCAAAATCAATGGAGAAGCTGGCAGAGAAGGTTGTAAGTTGCTCCCACTGCTTTTTCCCCTGAGGAGCTGTGCTACGGAGTACAAGATCCTAGATAATTCATGCGCGCACTCGTGCCGTGGAACCCCTCCCCAGACTGCATGCATTTTCCACAGTATCGCCCTGCCTCACTCCACAGTACTCACTCACCCTCCAGCATGCTCACAAGCCACCGGGACTTGTAACTCCCCACGGGCTTCCCCAATGATTTTGCTTGTGGAAAGTCGGCTGGAAGTTGCATGTCCTCGTGGTCACATGAGTTTCTCACTTAATGACCCATGATTTTTATTTATTTATTTATTTAGAAAAATTTATATTGTCGCCTACTTGCACATGGTGACTCAAGGTGGCTTACAGGACATAAAAGCACAATATAAAAGAAATAAAAATAATAAAATAATAACCCCCACCCCAGCGACAACACACATTCATACCAGCCATGATCCTTGCTTAAGGATTGCCACAGAGACTGCAGGATTGCCATGGCTTAAGCAATGTGGTCACATGAGATCATGCTTTACAACTATACTGCTGGCTGATAGACATTCCATTCCTCATTACTGTTAAGCAAGGACTACCTGGCTAGGTAAAGCCTATATTCCCAGTTGCCTATAGAGGAAAAAGTGAATCTGTAGCCATGTAAGGTGTTGGTGAACTATAGCCTCCCTGGTTAATGGTATGGCATGCTGTGGATTTCAGCTCAGCAGCTTCTGGATGGCCATGGGTTCCCCATTCCTGGCTTAAAACATGGCACACAGCTTACCCAAACCTGTGATCCTGTAACTGTGGCCTGCAACAGAAGAATCAATCCCAAAGGGTCAGGTTCCTGAAGAATAGAATCCAACAGTGAATAAGTTGGACGTGACCTCAGGGGACATAGCCACAGAATAAATTAAGATGCTCAATCTCCCCCCATGTCTTCCAGTTATCTGTCATTAAGCCACACACCTGTACCTAAGATGAGGCTGATGTTCCAAGGAGAAATCCATAATTAAGGAAGCTGGACTTTATGTACCAAGCTGCATGTAGAAACAGACTTTGGTTCACTGATGAGATTATTATCTTAATTTCCGTTGTTAAGGAACTGAGCACAAGGGCGTTCTGGTAAACAGCTGATTGAGTTTAGAATCTAGACCAGAGGGCAATCGGTCGGTTACCGGGCAGCCCTGAAAGTGAGCAGAGCCTCTTCCTGTGTCTGTGCCTGACTCTTTCCGCCTGGCGTCTCCCTGCAGAGCCCTGGAGGCCAAGCGCTACAATCACATCACTGCCACCTACTTTCTGCTGGCTGAACGGATTCTGCGCGAGAAGCAGAGCCTGGCTGAGCAGCTCCAGAGCAGGTAAGCCCCCCTTGGCCCTTCGAGCGCTGGTCTCGGCCAGGGGGATTCACAGCTGCTCACCTCCTCTCTTTGCTCCTTCTTCTTCCTCAGGAGCCCACCAGGCGAGTCCTGTCCCCCTCTGCCCACAGAGCTGCCCCCAGCCACCAAGAGCGCTCTGGAAAATGTCGCTGCGGAGTATGCCGGGAAGCCTCTACTTTCCCGCTCAGCCTCCAGCGAGGGCAGGTCCTCTTCCAGCTTCCACAGATGCGGGGAGCCTCTCCGAGCCCTCATCCAGCCCTGCCTCATGGAGACAGGCATTGCCAAGAGCACCCTCGCCTTGCAGCAGATTTCAGAGGAGGAGGAGGAGGAGGAGGAGGAAGAGGCAGAAGGGAAGCCGGGTCTCTCTCGACGGCGGACCTCCTCCTTGAACCAAGAGCAGATGAGCCGCTTCCAGAGCAGCACATCATCGTCCCTGCTCTTCTGCCGGGCCCTTGCGGCCCACTACAAAGTGGGGAAGAGCCTCATCCCTGCACAGGCCAAGTCCTCCTGCCCTGAACAAGGGCCTGGGACCGCTCCGCCAGCTCCGCTGGAGCAAGCATCCCCAGGCAGCCAGCCAGGGACAGGCCGAGCCCCACAGATGGAGGAGCCGGACAGCAGCCTGCGCTTACAAGTGGGGGGAAGGTCTGCTGAACCCCCGGAGGAAGCTACCCCACTAGGTAGCCAGGGAGCGGGCACTGTTAGACCAGGGGTGGAGCTTGGCCAAATTGAGCCCCTCCTGGCAGAGGACCAGAGTGGCCTTCTTCCATTGAGGGAAGGAGGTCCTGTCGAGGAACTCTTGGAGGTTGGGGAGGAGAGCCCCCAGACCCAGAGCACCACAGCTCTTCTGCAGGGTGGCTGTACCCCAGGAACGCCTGGAGCCGATGCGGTGCCAGGAGCAGAGGGCAAGGGCCTGGAGCTGGGGCCTGCCCACTGGGCCAAAGCCTGCTGCGATGGCCAGAGCAATGGCAGTGGCCACGACAGCCTCGCAGACAGCATCATCAAGCTGGACCCAGCCAAAGGCAAGAACACTAACCTGAAGGATCGGCTCCTGCAGTTCCCGCTCTGTGAAAAGGCCCTGACCTTCCGGATGCAGCCCAGCTCCAGGGAGAGCCTGCTGTCCTTGGGGCAGTTCAACTGCTGCCACGTCATCTAGGCGTGCAAGAGAGAAGAGCCAGGAGAGCAGGGCAACGGCAGTGTCCAGTTGCCAAGGTCTGTGCTTGGCTGCCTGCATCCTCTCTCAGGAGGGGCTTCCTGTGTGAGAATGCCAACCAAGCAGCTCCCGGCATCCACATGGCATCTTTGGGCGGGGTTTCCCCTTATGTCCTACTGCACTCACAATTTCTCCCATAAACCCTCTTTCTGAGGGCTGATGGAGGAAGTCTTCGCTTGCTCTGATGCAACTGGATGCTCTGGAGAACGTGAAAACTGGAAGGAAGGCAAGGCTGCACTCTTGAGAGTTGAAAGTGAACTTTGGATGTCCACTGACCCTGGAGGTCTTGGAGAAGCATTTCCAGGAGATGCAGGATCTCTCCATGCCTCTCCAGGCTTCCTAGTTTAGCTTAAGGTAATTGGCCTACTACACCTGGGGGGTTATTTATACCAGGCAGGCGGTGGGCTTGACTTTTCCCGGCAGAGCCACCTGCTGGGGGGAAAAATGCAAGCATGGCAGAGTCAGACTGGGGACCATTGTGCAGGGTTAGGCCTGGTTGGCTCCTGCCCTCCTTCCTGCCTCCGGTCTGTGGGGCACGGTGAACCCTTCGGCCAGGCCTCTGTTGCTGCTGCTGCTGCTTCCTCCATCCTACCCTGCTCTGTCCTGGCTGCCAAGGAGCGTGTGGGTCTTCCCAAAACATCGGGGCTCTCTCAACCCTCGGAGAGGGGCAGCATTTTATAGCAATCGAAGTATTTTAGCATAATATATATTAAGGTTTATCGCCCAGCCTGAGTTGTCCCTAGGTGGCCAACAGACCACCTTCTCAGCATGGACCAAGCTGTCTTGTTGCCCTCCTTTGCCTGCCGCGCTGGAAGAGGAGCCTGGAAGGCCCTTGCTGGGCAGAAGAGGGCACTTATCTCCCCCACTCAGTCTCCCAGGGCTCCGTGCCCAAACTCCCTCCTGCCCCAGAGGCTTCTGGGGAAGAGCAGCTCTCTCTCTATTTATCCTCTTTTCTTGCTGGCAAGGAATGGATGGGGGGGGGCTGAGGTCTTGGAGTTCTGTGTCCGGTGCATTGATGGAATCGAAGGGAAAGCAAGGCCAACCCAATAAAATGATCACTCTGGATCCTGAAGCAACCTATGGCTCCTTGTCAAGGAAAAGCTGAGGATTCTACCCGGGTTGGTACCATGGAGCCTGGCTGGGCAGGCCCAAGGCCCTCGCTCTGCAGGCCAGCCAAAAATCTCCCTCCCTCCCCCCTGGGGAACCCATCATTCACCTCCCTAGGCCTTCATCTGATCCACCAGGGCCAGGCAGCTTCGGGGGCCTCTGTCCTTCCCCCCTGCCACCCCAGAGGAGCCGTTTAAGGGAGATCTTCCATCTGAAGCCCGGAAGGGCTTTTCTGACTAAACGTTCCCTTGTGGGGGGAGCCACAAACTAGAGGCCTTTTGTGGCTCCTCTGAGACCAAAAGAAGAGCAAAAGGCCTCCCTGTTCTAGATGCGTTTCATTTGGCTGCTGAATGAAGAAGCTTTGGACTCACTGCAGTCTCTGCTGTATTGAAAACCACCCATTCTGATGATAAATTGTCCTTTGGAGGAAAAACTAATACATGGAGATCAAACAATAGAATTATGTCGTTAGCCTGTTCTCTACCAGTCAACCTTTTGGCTGAATTGTCCCAGGGGTTTCTTCTGGTGGGAGGCTTTGGTTGTGGGAAGGGGACTGTCTCAAGCTGGGTGGGTTCATTTGAGGCCATGCCTCAAATTTTAGCCACAGGAAGGCTAAAACCTGGGGAATATCTGTCTTCCCTTGGCCATCAGCTGGTCATACCTTCAAGCACCCTGGGCTCTGCGGAGATCTGCCATATCCATCTGATGCTGGAATCCAGGGACTGATGTGGACCTTGGTTTTGGATGCACCAGTGAGGTCTCTTGATTGTCATAGCAGGTTTATATAAATTTAGAGCATAAGCTTATTTACATCCGGCACAAGTTTTGGTTTAGCAAAAATTAGTTACAAAGAATATTACAGAACTAGATTAATTTTCAAAACAAGCAAACAAAACTTGCTATAGAGTTGAGCAATTCCCTTATGAAGAAACGCTGTGATACAGGATTGCTGTTTAACTGAAAGACTCCTGCCGTGCTGTTTTCTGAAGGACAAACGTGGTCCCACTTAGGGTTTCTTGTTGTTTATTTTGTGCTGACCTGGTGCCTGCTTGGAGTTTCCCTCACTAGGTTCTTTGGAAGGGGTTTGCCATTGTCTGCTTCCTGGGGCTGAGAGAAAGTGATTGGCCCAGGGGCACCCAACTGGCTTTGTGCCTTTGTGTTCTTTGCGGGACTTGAACTCACAGTCTCCCAGTTTCTAGCCTTATGCCTCAACCGCTACACCAAACTGGCTCTTGTAGGCCTGGAAAATCCTGGAAAGCTGAAGTTCCAAAGGTTTAAGGCCTAGATAAGTAAAAGTTTAAAATATGTACCCAAAGTCTTTAGCAGGACTAATGGATAGGAAGAGACATTCTCCTGCTAAAGATGCCACCAACGAAAACCGGAGAAGGAGGCCTTGTGTGTGTCATGGAGTGTGGCAACCAGAACTCCAGATAGTGTTGAAAGAGGTTCTGAAAACTTCACTTTTGGAAATAAAAATGACGTGAGTTTTTGAAAAGCAGATAATAGTATCGCTTGTACCATTTCAACAAATCTTGGTAAAGATCTCTGATAATAATAAAAGGCCGAATATACCTTCTACATAAAGCAGCAAATTATATCCTATTCCTGCAGCACAATTACCTTGGATATCCCCAGACTGTCATTAAACATGCTAAAGGTTCTAATGCTAAATTAAATATTGAACAAGACAGGGAACATTGGTGTGTTCCATATTTCCTGTGTTTACATAAGAGACAATCTTATTAGCCTCTAAAAGCAGAAGGATTAAAAAAATATTGTTTTATCCAAGAAATTATATTAAAATCCATTTTGTTACTAATTTTAAATAAAAAAGCTTGCACCATATTGAAAACATATTGCAGTGTTATCTAATATTAATAGAGATTTGATGGCATTTCATGAAGCCAGGCTGTGCTGATAATGTATAGAAGGTAATGCCTTCTATAATTTTGTACCAGATGAGCTTCAACATTTTGCAAGGGTATCGGATGATAGCTTCGATAATTCAGAGGATGCTCATTTTCAAAATAGCTATGTTAAGACTCCTGGAATAAAGTGGGTAGGATCCATTTAGGAATAAAATCTGGAATAATACTTCCATGATTTCGGGGAATGCTCAGTCGAATTAATCAATCCCATAATTAATAGTTGGTCAGTTAACATCTCATTCAGCCCATATTATGAGGGAAGGTTGAAAGCCAGACCCATATATCTGTTTTCCATTTTGCCTCAATCTTTGAATCTGATGGTTCCATCAAAGCAGCTTCTAGTCTGACAGCATAATGGTCTACAACAGGGTTATGTATTTCCCAGGCAAGGGATTGCCCATTTATAATGATAAATTGTTCAATTCACATTGAGTAGTAGAAATCTTTAAGCATCTCTGAAATTCTGTCACACTTACTCAGCAAGGGAGGCGCGGCCTGAAACAACAACGTGTGGGAAGCTATGCTGCATGTGGCAGAAGCTGGATCTGCTCCATCGGTTGTGCCAGGAGATGGGCCAGCTTAAGTGATTCATCTCCGCAACTTCCAGGCCCTAAGACTGGTCTGCTTGGACTGGAGCAGGGCTTTAGTGTCACCTCAGCAAATGTGGTTGGCTGCCACGGTCTGGGGCTAGAAACGCCAAGCCATTATCAACTGCTTTACGCAACACGAACTGGAAGCTATAATAATGAAATATTATAATCAAGCTGATTTAGACCATCTTGGATCCACCTTTAAACAAAAGTTTGGCTTATGTGCTACTGTATTTCTAACAAATTGTTTACACAGAGGTGCCAATGAGCAGCGGAAGAAAGGAGGGTCTCCCAGCCCTGCTTACCAGGCTTTTGCCCGGTTTCTTTTCAGAGCCAGAAAGGCCAGGCCGAAGCGTAAGGCTAAGCGCTGGGGCAGGCCAGGAAGAGGCCCGGCTCTCCCGGGGAGAGGAACGCAAAGCCTCTGGAAGGAATCTGGCTGGCAGCTGCTTGGCTGTCGTTCGCAGGAGCTCCGGGCTTCGGATTCCTCTCTCCGCGAGCGGCCAAGATTCCCTCCCCGCCCCACCCCCGGCACGAGGCCAGGCGGCCATCGGCCCCTGCGGGTTGAGTAACCCCTCCGAGGGGGCTTCAACTTTGGAAATGTCTCTCCCCCAAGCCCCCTCCAGCCTGTCGGCTACTCTGCCTGGGGCGGTGGGTCCCCTCCTTCCGCTCCTCCCCTTCCCCAACAGCCCGCGGGAAGAGAGCGGAGCGCCCTTCGCCAGCCCGGGCTGGGCGGGCCAGAGAGGCTTCTCGGCAGCGCAGGATGCGGAGCCTGGCCGGATGGAGCGCTGCCCTGGTCCTGGCGCTCCTTCAGCCTGGCCGGGCCTTCTGGATCCTCAACGTGCTCTTCCCGCCCAGCACCACCCCAGAAGCCGCCTCCTCCAACAGGACGCCCCCCGTGGTGCTGGGTGAGTTGGCGAGGACGGGGCGGCGGAAGGGAGGGAGGCCGGCCGGCCACGGGGGCGCTGGGGACAGTCTGGGGGGCACGGACAGGGAGTGGGTTCTTCCCAAGAACCGAGAAGGGGGGGCTGTCGCCGTCGCTAAGACTTCCCTGCACGAGACGGAAGGGCTGAGCACAGGGGGCCTCTCGGTGGCCGCTTCAGAGCCCGGGGCGGTCCCCGCAAGAGCTGGCAGAGGAGACCAAGGCGAGACCCGCCCGACAGCAGAAGGGCCCGGGCTTGGGTCCTGCCGCTGACCCGGGCTTGGTGCACGGCCTCTCCCAGGAGGCTAGCAGGAGGTCGGAGGCGAAGCTGACCGGTGACTGAATCATTATGCAGCCGCTGGGATGGAAGATCCCGGGGAGGCCAAGCTCCCGTGGACATGTGGCAGCGCCTGGTTCCTTTTTCCAGCATCTGAACACTCTCTCTCCCACTGAAAAAGCGTTGAGGGAAGGCCAGGTCCAAGAGGAGCTGACCTCTTCCCTTTGACCAGCTGCCTTGCGCCAAGAGGGGCCCTGAGCCCCAAGCGCGGTGCCTGGGAGGGGCCGGTGGCCTTGTACTCCAGGCACCCTGGGCTGCTGCCCACCCATCGCCCTGCTTCGCTCACAGGGCTGCAGGCGGTGGGGCATCTTGCCATTGCTGCTCTGCCGGGCATTTGAGGGACAAAAGTGGCTGGGAAGGGAGAGCAAGTCTGCAAAGCTTTGGATGGGTGGCATCAGGAGCCCAGCTCCACCACGGACAGGAAGCTGCCAAATGGCCGGCAGCTGCCAGTGTTCAAAAGACAGGGAGGAATGACCATTTTGCATGCTGGGTTTGGAGATGGACGGAGGTCTGACTCTCCTTCCATTCACAATCCAGATGGTGGTGTCTCCCTCCATGCGGTGGCCCATTAAAATGCAGAATGAAGTCAAATCAGATCTGGAAGCTAACTTTACCAACCGCACAGGCACCACTTTTAAGCAGGTAACTTGCAGTTTGCTTCTCCTTAGTTCTTTAAACTCATTTAGATATAAACCAGTTAGGAATTCCTAAGAATCTGCCTTGAGCTCTTCTCACAAGTTGCTGCAGACATTTAGCAGAATGTTCTTTTTAGGAGGATAAAGAGAAGCCGACTCTGCTCTTGTTCAAAGCTGCGTGTGGGACGCCAGAGAAGATCCTGGGGGCTCCCAGCAATGGGAAGGAGGGCCACCACTTTGGTGCGGTCCTCTTTGCGCTGCTGCTGCTGCTGCTGCAACAGAAAGGGGAAAACCCCCCACCCCACATTGCCCTTTCTGCGGCAGTGAAAGGCAGCACACAGTGACCCTGCAGCCAGCCTGCTTCCCTTTCATCTCTGAGATTATCTTCTTGCACAGAATAGTGACTCCTGAATGGCGCTTGCTGGACTTTGCCTTGTTTGCATGACACTGTTTGTCTGGAGGGAACAACCAGGGTAGTTTCCAACAGGATTGCAGGGACAGCAGGGCCATGGAAAAAACCAGGAGGGCTGGGGGGTTGGGCTTCCAAAGATCCCCAGAGGAAGGGCCACTTCCAGAGCTAAGAAACCATCCGGCACCTTCCCTCGGCCCAAGGTTGACAGGGAAGGCAGACATTCCAGCATGCAGAATGCCTCCTGGCCCCTGCAGAGGCATTTCTGCAGTAAATGGCTGTGATAGGAAGGCTCATCATGTTCATTAAGCAGATGTACCTCTCAAGCTGTACAATCCTGAAATGTGTAATTATCAATGTTTAATTGCAAGTCTGTAACAGGTGAGCACAATGCAGTCAAATGAAGTAACACAGATGTCTGCAGGGTGTGGCCAAAAAAGTCAAGATGACAACCACGATGGTGCTGTCAAAACTTTGTCCACCTTTTTTGTGATGGCCATCAGGGCCCACACCCCACAGACCACACTTGGTGGATGCCTTGAGAAGATATAAAAAAGGAGGAAGAAAAACCCCAAAGGGCAGATGGACTCTCAAATATCTGCAGCCATTTTGACATGGGAAATGGCACAGAAACAGACAGATGACTCCCACGGCTGTGAGGCACCATACAGAGGCTGGTATCCTTTGTCCCCACCCCTGATTTTAAACAGGCCGGCTCCTGACCCCCAAGGCCGCTTGCTACTTTGGGACATGTCCAGAGGGTGCTTCCCCCTGCTCTTGGCAAATCAGGGCTGTCCCGACCATAAGGGATCTGCCTCAGCCAGCCTCCCTCTTTAGCACTAACAGACACCCTCTTTCCCCTTGACCTTTTGCCAGGAAATGGGCCTCTGCCCACCCACCCCCTCTAAGATAGTGAGTGGTGGATGGGAGAACTGCCAGCTCCTTGCAGGCTAAAACATACAAAGAATGGCTGCAGGACTTGGGTTTGGCTAGCTGGTCTAAAGAAAAGAAGAATAGCAGTATTCCAGTATTTGAGGGTCTGCCACAAAGAAGAGGGGGGCAAATTATTCTCCAAAGCACCAGAGGGCAGGACAAGAAACAATGGTTGGCAACTGACCAAAGGGAGAAGCAACCTGGAATTAAGGAGAAACTTCCTAACAGCGAGAACAATTAATCAGTGGAATAGCTTGCCCCCAGAAATCGTGGCGCTCCATCACTGGAGATTTTTTAAGAAGAGGCTAGAGTAGACAGTCACTTGTCTGAAGTGGTATAGGTTCTCCTGCGTGGGAGTTGTTAATTTATCTCTCTCTAGGGTCCTTATTCCTTCCTATCTTGTGATGCCCTGTATCAAAAAGCACACATTTAGCTGAATGGCTCTCAACTTTGATAAGATTTGGAAAGCAGGAAGGGGGAGGAACAGGAGCCAAGAGATAAAGGAGGAGAGAGAAGAGGAAAACATTGAGAGAGAAAGAGGCAATGTGGGTACAACTCCTCTCGACAAGTCTTCTCTCAGCCAACCGGTCATTGTGGGGGGAGCAGCCCCTTAGGACAGAGCAGGGGAAGGAAAGAGAGCCGGGTCCATTAATCCTCAGCAGAGATATTGAAGAAATGGGGAGGGGGAGGGGAGCCTCAGAACAATCACCTTCATAAGGCCCCTCTCCACGAAGTGGGCCCTTTCTTGGACGTGCATGGCTGGTGGGTGGTCAAAGAAGCCAAGGGGCTCCAAAGCACCTGCCCCTCTTAGGGCGGGAAGGCTGCTCTGGGGGGGGGTGGCAAGAGGAGAAATGGGGGAGAAACTGCCACCCTCCAAATCAATGCCTTCTGCTGGGGAACAGGAAGGGTGAGAGTCCCAGAAAAAGCGATTGACAACCCAAGTACCTAATTCTATTTCAATTTCCTGCATATTAACCCTTAATTCAGGCGTCATCCAAATCATATCAATTCTAGACCAAGATTTATGACTATTAGAATAAAATGTATATTGTGATTTTCCTGGGTTCGTTTTTCTCCAAATATCTTGTACACCAATTTCCTCTATCATGTTAAAAAAAAGTCTTAGTTAATCTTTTTCTTCCTTGTTTCCCTGATTTAGTGCTTTTATAATCTAATGTTCTGTCTACTATTGCACTGAAATCTCCAATTAAGCATATATTTTGATATTCCATTTCTACTATTTTTCTGTGAAGGTTTTGATAAAATTCTTGTTTGTTATTTGGTGCATATATTGCTATCAAAAGTATCTGTTTTTGATTTAAAAATATTTCTACCATTAGTATTCTTCCTTCTTCATCTGCATAAATCATTTTGGAATCTATTGTCTCTTTAACATATATAACTACTATTTTTTTTTGTTGAGCTCATGTGTAATAAAGTTTTCCACGTTTTGGATTTTCCAAAAATTTATGTTGTTGTTTTTTTATGTGTGTCTCTTGCAAACAAATTATATCAATGTTTAATTTCTGTAGCTGTTTGAAACTTTTTTCTTTTTGATGGGGAATTCAATCCATTTATATTCACTGAAAAAATTCCATTATCCTTCTCCATTTTGATTTACTTTGGGGACTTTTCATAATTAAAAAGGCAGAACAATACAAAAGGATGTGCATCCAGAAAGATCAAACACAACCAAACGCCATTTTAGGGGGGCTCACCCCCAACCCTATCTACAGGTCAAGAAGAATAATGGGGTTTCCTCTTACGAGGAAATCTCTGGGGCAATCCTCTTCTGGTGGGCAGTTGTTTGCAGAGGATGGACAGGAAGGTAGAGAGGTAAACTTGCCACTTACTTTCAGGACACAGTTGAAGCCAGAAGAAGGGGAGGGCCCAGGTATACAGGAGGGCACACAGGAACCCCCATCTCTGCAGACCATTTTGTCCATTTGGTTCGGGGATGGAAAGGCAGTTGTCCTCTCTGTTTCTCTGTCCCTGCAGTGCCTGGGTACCTCGGGAATCAGCTGGAGGCGAAGTTGGACAAGCCAGATGTGGTGAACTGGATGTGTTATCGCAAGACTGATGATTTCTTTACCATCTGGCTGAACCTCAACATGTTCCTGCCTTTTGGAGTGGACTGTTGGATCGACAACACAAGGTATGTCTGTGGGGGAGCCCCTCTCTCTCTTCCCAGACAGAAGCAACCCCATCTTGGCCTCTCCTCTGTCTGTTGGGATGGGGTCCTTGTGGCCCAGACCTACCCCCCCATCGGGATTTCCCATAGTTGCCCCTGGCTCCCAGAACGAGGAGAGGGAGTGATGCCGAGGGAGAGGAAACCCCAAAGACACCCCACAAGCAGCAAATTGAGGAGCATCTCCCAAACACACAAGATATTGTGCTAAGCCATTATTTGTTTTATACAACATAGTGGGTGACTCGCACAAGCTCTGCTAAACCATAAACCACGATTTATGAACAGTGGCCGATTCAAGAGCATGCTAAGCCAAAAGTAAGCAAAGCATTTTGGGACTTATTGCAGTCGCTGAGTGCGTCTCTCATTCACTTCACCTCAGGTCTGAGTGCAAATATGATCTTATGACTTTCCAATAGAACCTCTCGGTATTAACTTTTTCTGGGAACATCTCTTCTCTCCCCCCCCCCCCCCCCCCAGTGAACCTCAGAGAATTGCTGATTTTGTAATTATAGACTGCCTGGTCTCTATCATGGACTCTCATTGCTTTCACCTGGGACACCCAGGCTGGACTGGAAGCTCCCATTTCCTCCCCCCCCCCACCTCATCAACTGTTAGGCAGGCTGAGTTCAGGGCTGCCTTAGATTAGAAGACCAGTCCCCCTAAACAGCTGGCAGGCATCAAGAAGGGCTTCAGGGTGCAAGACCATGTTGCTGTTTCAGCAGTTAGTTTTAATCATGGCTTTAGCATCCCTGAAAAGGTGGGCAACTCCTGTTTTAAGATAGCTAGACAAACATGGCATGGATTGCCCAGTGCAGCAGGCGTTTCCCTCCCCTGGCAGCCCCCAATCTCCCCCATGCCCTCTCAGCTGGTACTTACTGGTGGGGGGCAGATTCTGACAGGAGGGAGACTCCTGATGCCCCGCGGTGCCATTTGGTGGCTCAGTGGCAGCCTTCTTTTTCAGGACCTGTTGGCAGAGACCATAAACACAGGAGGCAACCGGGAGGCCTCCAGTCCACAAGATTTGAGGCATCAACCTGGACCAGGGGTAGGCAACCTTGGCTCCTTTATGACTCGTGGACTTCAACTCCCAGAATTCCTGAGTCAGCATAGCTGACTCAGGAATTCTGGGAGTTGAAGTCCACGAGTCATAAAAGAACCAAGGTTGCCTACCCCTGATTCCTGGACAGTAGATCTAAAGGATTAAAGCTTGGAGTTTTTAGATCAAAGCTGCTAGTGATCCTGAGTGTGATATCTAGCCCCTTAAAGTTCTCCGGTAAAGGTGGTCTTTATTGGAAGTGGACAGCATAAAATAATGATTGTGTTTTCTCTTGACCCGCCTTTGGGGGACACAGAGTGATTTACAATAAAACCACCCGGAGGATAACCAACTCCCCTGGGGTCCACATCAGAGTTCCCGGGTTTGGCCAGACCTTTTCCGTGGAATACCTGGACGGTGGCAAATTGGCCGGTAAGAATGAGGGAGGGAGGAGGCCCCACCCCAAACAGCTCTTCCCTCTTGATCTGGATGGCGGGTTGCTTCTAGCCCTGGGCCTCTTCACACATCCTCTGCCAGCGCTTCTAAGTAGCATTTCTCCAACTTGGTCTATGTGAAGGGACCTGTACTTAGCATCGTTTCTCTAAAGCAGTGGTTGGAAACCTCGTTTTTTATCAGGATGGCAATCCAGAATGGGTCAGGATGAGCCAACACTCAGCCCTTGGGTGAAAGCCAGCCTCAAATACTGGAGAAAAGCAGCTTAGGAAAGCCAGCTCAGCTTTTCCTGAGCTGGAGAGAAATCCAACAGGTTGAAATGCATCCTCAAATGACTTCTTCTTCCGAGTCTTTGGTTTCCCCGGATTCCCGGGTTTTCCTGCATGAAATAATGGCAGAGCGCTTGGGCCGTAAGCTGCCTATCACTGGTCTTTGTTGGCACAAGGGCCCTCCCTCCGTGGGGGTCCAATATACAGTTATGATGACTGCAGGGAGGGTGTAGCTCCTGGCCACACAGCTCCACAGGCAGCTTTCTTGTCAGTGTGGCAGAGCAACCACAGCCCTTCTTGGGTCAATCGGTGGCCAGTCTCCCTTCAAGTAGATATAGGTTTAGGGAGGACAGTAGTGCAGTGGAAATTACATTACCATTTTCCTGCTTTCTTGAAGGCATTGGAAAGATGGGGCATCTTTGAGAGGCGCTCAGTGGAGGGCAACCCTTTGGATTTCAAAAGTTGCTACCAGGCAGTGCAGGATCTGCGTGAATCTCTTTGGAATCACTTTGATCTTGGCACCTTTTCTAAAAACCGCTTGGCTTCTTCTGAGGGGGATCAAGAATGGTTTGGGAAGGAGTTTGGAGAGGAGATGAGCAGATGCCTGGACCATGAAACTCCAGGGAGGCCTTCAAGCCCCTTGCCAGAGGAGAGCCATACTTGTAGACAGTTCCCTGGAGGTAGCCCTGCCCTCTGCCACCCACTAACCTCCCTTCTCTTCCTTGCTGTAGGCTACATGCACACCCTGGTGCAGCACCTGGTCAACAACGGCTATGTGCGCGATCAGACCGTGAGAGCTGCTCCCTACGATTGGAGGCTCAGCCCCAGTGAGTACACAGGGGCAGAGGCAGGGGGCCTTGTCCCCTTGCTCTCCGAGGGGTATCAGCAGGGTCACCAGAACCCACCCTGAAGTACACCCCGTATTAGCCATCTCCAACTCAGATCCTGCAGCAGGGGAGTCCATTTTTTCAGCATTTTTTTACTGTTTTCTGTTCTGCCGAAGGTTGTTGTTACAAGCAGCTATGTAAGTTTTAATATTAATCAGTCAATCAATCAATCACTAAAGCCTGATCA
Source organism: Azemiops feae (assembly GCA_023970755.1). Taxonomy (NCBI): domain Eukaryota; kingdom Metazoa; phylum Chordata; class Lepidosauria; order Squamata; family Viperidae; genus Azemiops; species Azemiops feae. The sequence continues at coordinate 847,453 of JALGBA010000315.1, forward strand.
TTAGTTTCAGGCTTTCCATTGGTCGTTCATATTTTTTTTAACTGGCCCCCGCAAAGCAGCCATAGGATCAAGGCAGGGGGCAAAGGAAACCATTTTCTGCTCTCCACTGAAAAAAACTGGTATTAACTTTTTCCCAGTTAAGGATTTTTCTTTCACAAATCTGGGTTAAGAAGAATGAAGAACATGGTCCAGATCTGCCTGATAACATAACAGGTCATCAGAGGGATTTAATATTTCCCAAATATTGCGCGGCTTCTCCGTATTTGAAACCCTGACATGACGAATACATGAATAAAATGTGACATGAAATGAATGGAGAGATGGGGGGGGGTTATGAAATTCCGCAGTGTAGCTTTGGGCATCCTTCCTTACAGCCCAACCCGGCGCTTGGGGGCAGCTGGAAGCCACCAAGGACCCAAAGCCTGAGCCACCGGGGTGAGAAGGGGGTCAAGGGTCAGCTGTCTTCTCCAGGAGCAGCCCAACCCAATTCCCCTCACCTGCCCTTCCCACAGCGTTTGCCGCAAGACTCGAAGGAACCGGAGATGGTTTTGCCTGCAGCCTCGGGCGGGGGGGGGACGGGACAGGGGTGGAAGGAGCCCTCTGGCACTGGGAAGACTCCCACTGGGGCCCAGGAGGTGGGGGTGGGCTGCAGTTCCCCTCCCATGCTCCTCCTCTTTCCACAGCCGAGCAAGAGGACTACTATTCCAAGCTGCGGGGCCTCATCGAAGAGATGTTTGAAGCCTACCAGAAGCCGGTTTTCCTGATTGGCCACAGCCTGGGCAACCTCCACATCCTCTACTTCCTGGTCCAGCAGCCGCAGGCCTGGAAGGACCGTTTTGTTCAGGGCTTCATTTCCCTCGGAGCCCCTTGGGGGGGAGTAGTGAAACCCATGCGGATCATGGCTTCGGGTGAGTAGCTGCCCAGGTGCTGCAGCCGTGTCTCCCGGGGGCCTGCATGGGGCTGGGCTGCGCCAGCTGTTCTTCCTGATCTCCAGCTTTCCCCGTCCTGCCCACTAAAGATGCTGGATGTATCTTGCCCCAACCCCCCCCTCCCTTCTGAGGAAAAAAAGGTGTACCTTTAAGAAGAGGGAAGAATCCCTAGAAATTTGATCTTGTTAAGTTTATTCACCAGCTGTTCTCTGTGGCTGAATAACATAGTAATGCAATTTTTTATTACAAATTAGCAAACCTGAAAGTGATAATAGAATAATGCAGTTCCACTGGTGCCATTTGCAGGTGACCATCAGGGCATTCCTGTTATGTCTAACATTAAATTGCGTGAAGAAAAGCGAATCTCCATAAACACTCCCTGGCTGTTCCCCGTCCACACAGCCTGGCCCGAGACACACGTCTTCATCTCTACCCCCTTCTACAACTACACCTACCGGGACTACCAGCAGTTCTTCAACGATATCAACTTTGAAGACGGCTGGCTCATGTGGAATGACAGCAAGGAGTTGCTGGAAGGGCTGCCAGCCCCAGGCGTGGAGGTCTATTGCCTCTTTGGCACTGGATACCCCACTCCAGAGACCTACATTTACGATGACCGCTTTCCCTATGAGGACCCAGTGGATATTATTTATGGGGATGGGGATGAGATGGTTAGCTGGCGCAACATAGAGCTGTGCAAGGAGTTTCGCAACCAGCAGAATGAGAAAGTCCATGTCCTGGAACTGCCTGGAGCCGAGCACCTCAACATGGTCTTTGACAACCGTACCCTACAATACATCAGTGAAATCCTGTCTGGGAACCTGGAGAATGTGACTGCTGCACAAGACCTGGGGGGAAGAGTCCTCTGAATCTCCATGTAAAGGGAAGCCCTCCCCACTGAGAAACTGGCTGCTGTTTCTTCTGCTAGTGTGGGGAGGGAACACAAATGCTCACACAGCCACAGCACTGAAGCTGGAGCTGCCCCCATTAATGCTGGCTGGCACCCCAGGGTTTGTTTGTTAATGTAATAGTTCCCATTTCTCCACCACATTTTCAGGAGACCATTCAACAAGCCCAGAGCACCCATACTGCTTATGGGCTTCTGCAGAGCAGCAGCCACTTTCCAGAAGTCCTAATGGTACGTGGCCAAGATCTTGGAAGACTGGGCCTGGAGACGCTGCCAGAGGGGTGGTCAGAGAAGAGATGGCATAGCCTGCAGCTGTAGGGCGGGTGGAGCAAGAGATTCGGAAGAGACCCTTCCTAGTTTCTCAGGCTGCAAAGGAGAGAGTGGGAGATTTGTACCTGCAGACTTGCAAGTTTCTGTTAATATAGTTTTACAATAAAGTACAATTAGTACATCTGGCCTTGTTTCTTGTCTGGTCTACCTTATAAGGCTGACATCAATCCTGCAAGTCTCTGACTCTCTTCCAAAGAGAAGAATTTTAGGAATGGCCTCCGGTCCTCAAGGAACTCTGCTACCTGCTGAGCATCTGGCAGTAGCGTTGTTGTTAACACCAGCAACAAGTGGATGCACAATGACCAATTTGCACAATGCCATAGTACAACACAACAGTCAGAGCAGAATATGCCCCAACCTGGGGCAACACAACAAATCGCTCCTACATTCCTAAGGGAGCTTGCTGGAAAGGTTCAGAGGGGACTAGGGTCAGTTCTGGTCATTCATTACTCAGTGTAAAATGTTTATACTAGGGAGGCCAGTGGGGTTTGCCATTGATTGCATCAAAATGACTGTTTGCTGAAAGAAACAGCAGCGAAATGGGCAACACTGGCCATTGAGGGAAATAATTCAGTGCTGGGCAACAATCAGGACTTCATGCATGAATTTAAAGGACACTTTGGGGATCCCATATCTGCTCATGAGTTAGCCATTCTCAAAAAAGATTTGAATATTAACATTGAGAAAGAATTCCAACTCCCCAGCATTGGCATCAACAATTGTGCCCTAGAAAGCAGCCCCTCTGAAGGGAAAGGGGGGGCCGTGGCTACAAAGACCTGAGCGGAGGGACAACTAGAAACCATTAACCATTCTCATCTCAGATTCAGTAGACCGGCTACAAAAGACACGTGTCTTTATAAAACTAAACTTGAAAAGCGTTTACCCCTAATAAGACTGAAAGGTCACAAGTATTTAACAGCCTTCAATACAAAATTGGGCAAGTTCTAAGACAAAAGATGCCTAAATGTGGAGGTGCCTCAGGGAGAGCAAAAGACTGAGCAGGGGACGTGGAAATGACCCGGCTCCTTTCACACCAGACATACAGGACATGGGGGGAGACCCAGATTCCTGATAAAGGGGCAGTTGCCACCTCTACAGGCACAGCTGAGTTGCAGGATGCCCTTTGTGACCAAAAAGGGAAATGATACAGCTACATTTAATTCTTAGTTTCCCCAGAGCTCAGGAGGGGTGATGTAATGGGATCTGAGAAAGACCTCTTGCCCAGGGTGAAAGGGCACTGCTTGGGGAAGGGTCAGATAAGAGACGGCAGAGCCTGCAGCTGGATAATGAGTGGGGGAAGAAGCTCCAAAGGGACCCTCCCTACAAAGGTGACGGTGGGAGAATTCTACTTTCAGACTTGCATTGAGTCTTGTGAATATTCTATTCTATTGTAATATTCCATTCTATATTTTATACATATATTACATTGTTTTGTTTTATTTGAAATTGCTGTGATAAAGACAGGCTCCCTGGAGGGCCCTTCGTTTACCTGTTAATTAACCATTATTGATTGTATATTTTTTCAAAAAAATTTATGAACCAAGACAACACATTGTACACCAGGCACTAAGGTTGTTATTGTAAAAAATCAATAAAACTTTTACAAAAAAAAAAAGAATCTTCCCTAATAAAGGTGGAGGAACCCTGAAAAAAAGTGTAAGATATTTATACAGTTCTTTGCTTTCACTTAGTTACATAAGAGGAAGCTGGCACCCGGCAGATAGGGTATAGAAATATAGAAATTATAAAAATACTCAAGCATGTCTTCTGTGGTTTGGGTCACATGCCTAACCCACAGGCTGGCAAATACTAATAGGCAAAACATTCACACAAAAACCAACAGTTGAGATGACTGGCCAAGAATATTCCCTGAAATGATGTAGGTGCAGGAACCATGTAGGCCATGATTCCCATAGCCCCAAATAAATTACATGGGACCGATGGTTCATGTGTGGATTGAGGCCAAAGGCTTGGTGACACTTATGCCACCCATCATAGGTTCTGGTGCAGTTAACTTTCCACGTAATGGCACAATGCACATAAATGCCTACCTTGTACTCGGAAGAGGAATTAAAATGATTCAGGCAAGCTGCTGCTCAGTGTTGTATACGTGCCCCTAACTTTGCAAACATTAACTTCTTCCCTGTCCCAAAAATGGGGCTTTTCCAGCCCTTGATGGTGTTACCTATTCTGAACATGGAAGCCCTAAGTGGTGTGGCTTCCATGACCAAGCCATGGTGCCAGTTGGGAGTATATGCATACAAATCCAACAATCTGTGACGTTCAATAATTTTGCTCAGATTTGGACATTTTGAATATGAAGATGGCATCTGAAACTGGCTACTATCCTTCCACTCATCTTCCACAGGTTTTGCATGGCTAGGTTGAACTGGGTGTTGTTCAATGGGAGGCTCTATGTGTCTGAAATGTTCCTTCCCCCACTATGTCCTCCTGGCCCCCCTTTTGTGCTTGGTCAGTCTGACTGGAGATGGAGGTAGCAGCGTAGAAGGCTGCTAGCTCAGCAGTTGAGATGGGGACTACAGGATCTCCCTCAGGCATCCCTGGGTTCAGGTCTACATCAGACTTGTATCCTTTCCCTGAATGTTTATTTTGTGGTGTTTTGCTGGCTATGCCATAATCCCTCCAATCAGGCAAAACTGAACAAGAGAAGGGAGCAGAAGAGACATAGAAGATGCCACTGAGCAGAACAATATAAATGAGGAAGAAAAAGGAGGCCTGGACAAGGCGTACGAAGCAGCCGGCCAGGCGGGTGAGGAGGGAGTGCGCAGACAGACCAAAGGGAAGGGGGACCTGAGGCAGCAAACAGCCTCCAATAATCTCAATATTTCGGGTCCACATTGAACAGGGGCACCTTGGGCGCTTAGCAATCCACGCTCCTCCCACAAGGCGCCACGTGCACGTACAACACCAAAAGCCGGTTTACTGTCTGGGAAATGCCGGTAACTCCGAGGCGGCTGTCGTCATGGCAACCAGCGCAGCCTTTCAGTCTGCCGTTCCCGCAGGGAGGCCGCCGCTTCCAATACTTGAAGGTCCAAGGCGACCACAGCGTGCCCAGCGAGCCTTCCTCCCCGGCACTGGAAGCTGCTGCCATCGACACACAGGCCTCCGGCTGCGGCCTCAAGCCGCCGGTCACCCAGATCCGGGCAGCCAGAAAACAGCCGGCCCGCCGCTTCTCCCGGCCGGCCGGCCCGCAGCGTCCCCGCCCTGACTCCGCTGCCGGGCGGGCGAGGAGCGGCGGCGCGACTGAGCATGCTCCGGGGGCGGAGGACGCGGCGCAAGGGCGGCCGGCCCGGCGCTGGCCAGGCGGGCGAGACCCTCTGCGGAGCACGGGCGTGGCCGGCAGGAGCCCCGCGCAGACCGCAGCTCCGCGCCGGGGCCGCCGGGCGGGCTTGAAGCGACGCGGCGGCGGGGCAGGTGGGTCGGGCGAGGCTGGCGCTCAGCCCTGCGCGGCTTCCAGGCGGATCCGGGCCGGGAGCTGGAAAGCCCGCGGAAGGCGGCCGAAGGAAGCCACCCCGGCCGCGATCGGCGCGCTTTCGGCGTGGGGTGTGTGTGTGGTAGAGCGAGGGCGGGGCGGGGCCCGGAGGTGGGAGCGGGCATCGTCCCCCGCCGAGGGCTCCGCAGCCGGGAGCGACGCCGCAGCCGAGCCGCCTGGTCCCGCTCCGTGGGGGTGGGGTCGGGCTGCGGGCTGCCATCCGAAGCCCCGCCGAGCCCAGGGGGGCCACGGTCTCTTCCTGCCGGGCTGCTCGGTCCCAGCTATTGGCGCTCCTGGCCGGCGGGACCCTCAGCTGCCCCTTCGAGCCAGACGGCGAGGCAGGGCGACGATCGTCGGCTTCCGGCCCGCGGTGAGCAGCTGCCCGGGGCTGTTGCGCGGAGGTCCAAGCGCTCGGCCTCCGCCTGGCGGGTTTCGGGGCAAGGCTGGTGGGAAACGGCGGCGGCGTGGGGGAAGGAGCATCTCCTTCAGCATCGCCCTCCTCTCATTTCCCACCAACAACCCCTTGAGGGAGGGAAGTGAGGCCCAAAGGGTGCCTGGTTCCAGTTCCCGCTGAGCTTCCCTGGCAGATAATGGGGAACTTGAACCTGGGACTCCCGGTGCTAAGTGCAACCCTCAACGGCTCCCCGCCGTCTGATTTCCATCGTCGGGGCATCCCGAAGGGCACTGGGGGCTGCATACGTGGGTCGCCTCAGCCTCCAAGAAGCAGCGACTCGGGGCAGGCCGGCCTTGGCGTGGCTGGCGTTGGAGGGCGCGGGGTGGGCGCTCTGTTGGGCAACGGGGTGGTTGGTGCACAGGGGCGTTGGGGGCTGCAGAGCTGCTGCAGTCCTGGTGCTGTGTGTCCCCCCCCCCCGGCCATTATGATGGCATAAGCACAGCCTTCCTGAGCAGCCCCAAAGCTCCCAAGGCTGGCATTCTGGTTCCAAGGCCAGCCCAGCTGGGGCCAATCACAGCACCAAGCAGGTGGGCAGCCAAGCCTAGCCAGGAGCCACCTGCCCCTCCCCCCATGGAGAGGGCGGAGGGTTGACCCTGGGAGGCTGTCCAAGCCCCTGCAATCTGAGGCTTAGTTTCCCCCATTTTTCTTGGGGGGGGGAGATGCTGGAAAAGTTGTGTTTTAAAAGGCAGGATAGATCAGCTTAAATTAAGCAGACCAACACAAGCATTTAAGTTTCTTCTAGATGTTATAGCAAGTATTTGTGCCCGATCAACTGGCACTCTTGGGCCGTGTCCCTTGGTAATCCCTTCCAAGGTGTACCCTCTTTGGGTACAGACATTCGTTCCGTCTTCTAAGCTTGACACACTATTAAAATAGATAAGGATATTCTGGCACAATTTGTTTGCAAGGTATCCATGCTGGCTCCTATCGATTCTAACATGCTCACAAACATGGTGTCAATGGATTGTTTGAAGACCTTGCGGAGTACAAAAATCAAGTTGGGGGGTCTCCCAGGTCCTCCTTTGTCTCCTTTTTGAGGATGGGGATGAGGTGAGCTGTTCTCCAGTCTTCCAGGCCCTTCTCCATATTTATCTACTACATATACCAATATATACCGTACTACATGTATGTATGTATGTGTTAAAATGACCTTCAGTATGTTAGAAAGTCAAAGACAGTGCAGGTCTGTTGGAAGTGGTGAGAGGTGATGTTGAGAAGGCAGAACCCGAGATTCTGCATCTGTTTTTTCCAATGAGGCAAATGAAACTGTTGCTGATTGTGGTTGTGTTACTGGGGGGGGGGGAGAGAGAGCCGGCTGCTTAGGATGGACTAGGACAGGGGTAAGGCAACCTTGGCTCTTTTATGACTCGTGGACTTCAACTCCCAGAATTCCTGAGCCAGCCATGCTGGGAGTTGAAGTCCACGAGTCATAAAAGAGCCAAGGTTGCCTACCCCTGGACTAGGAGGGTGAGAGAGAATTTCACTAAAGGAACTGAGTTGGGTCTCCAAGGCAGAGGGATTGTCTCCCACACAACGAAGGAGCTTATGAAGGCTTCTTGGGGACGTCCTGCAGAAGGCCCTGGAAGACTGGAGAACAGCTCACCCACTGATCCTGGGCTCTCTTCCCAGGCATTGGGAGGGACGTTATTATAAATATTATTATTATATTTGTATTATATTATTATATACATTATTATAAATACATGTACACTATATATAGCATTTAGTGTTACTTGCAAGCCTCAATTTACTTTTAAGGTTTAGTTTTTCTGACACGAGTTTCTTGAATTTCTGGAAATAAAACGTAGAGCAATAGGGCTGGAAGGGGCATTGGAGATTTTTTGGTCCAACCACTTGCTGAGCAAGAGACCCTATACCAGGGGTGTCAAACTGCCCTATACCATTCCAGATAAATGGCTGTTCAGTCTCTTCTTAAAAACCTCCACAATTTCCTGAGGTAATTAATTGTTCTCACTGTCAGGAAATTTCTCTTTAGTTCTAGGCTGGTTCTCTTTAATCTTCCACCAGTAGATGCAGTTCCATTGAGGAATACTAGCTGAGTGCAGCTGGTCAGCCAGTTGCGAGTCCATCTGGCTGCGTCTATCACACATTGTTCTATCCCACCAAGAAGTAGGCTGGGATCTACTTTATCAAATGCCTTATTGAAATCTAAATAAACTATGTTCACAGCATTTTGCTGATCCTCTAATTTAATCACTTTGCTAAAGACGGCAATAAGGTTTGTCTAGCACAGTGGTGGCGAACCTATGGCACGCGTGCCACAGGCGGCACGCGGAGCCGTCCCTGTCAGCACGCGTGCCATTGCCCCAGAGGGAGGCAGGGCCAGGCTGCTCCCCGCCCCCTCTCCACGTGTGCCTGCACTCTTACTCTCTTTCTCTGTGCACTGGGAGTCGGAGCAGCTGCAAGAGCTGGGCGGATCTGGGCTGGATGGTGGAGGCAACTGCCAGCACGAGTCCAGGTAAGCCTCCGGAGTGATTTTGCCCCCCCCCCCACGGCCGATCCGGGCCGAGGCCTTTTCGAAGCCTCTGGAGCTCGCATCCATGGCCGCGGGGCGATTTTGCAGTGCGCCAGCGGTCCAATCCGGGCTCCGGAGGCCTGCAAAAGGCCTCTGCCCCACGGATCTAGGGCTGCACAGCAATTTCGCACCCCCCACTGCCATGACTACCATAGCCACACCCATTCAGTGGGCCACGCCCACCCGGCGATGCATAAGTGGGTTTTGGGTTGCAGTTTGGGCACTCGGTCTCTAAAAGGTTCGCCACCACTGGTCTAGCATGATCTGTTTTTGACACATCCATGCTGGCTTCTATTGTCTTGTTCATTTCTAGGTGCTCACTAATATGCTTTTAATCTTTTCCCAGATCTTCCCAGATCTTGATGTCAGGCTGATTGGTCTGTAGTTTGTAGATTGGAATTACATCAGCCTGGACAAAGGGGGGGAGGGCCATGGAATGGGAAAAAGTGTAACCTTTGTGTATGAATATTCAGATCTAGCCTTGTTTTCACTGCTAATCCTTAGTAAAAGAAGCTATCACTTCAACTAAACAGAGTTGAGGGCTTTTCTTTCCTAGGGACCTGGGTGGGGCAGGTCTGACAATAGCTCCCTTTTCCCATTTTTTTATACTTGTCCTTTTTCTCTCTCTCAGTATATCAGATAGAGAGAATGATCTTGTTTCTTTCATTTTCCATACATGTTCTTTCTCTTCAGCTCTATATAAATCTATGGTGGCCTTTTAAAATATTTTTTTCATTTTTCTTTTTGTAGAATTTATCTACCTTCAGCATCTTGTTTTATGGGATTTTGCAATTTTTTGAGGGCACTTTATCCAGAGTTCAAGTCATTGGACCCAACCAACTTTTCTGAGTTGAACGCAATTTTGAAGGCAGCTCTTAATTCTATTGGTGCTCCCACTTCATCCCACACCAAAGATGTCTGTTGCCTTCACTTCTTCAGCCAGTTTCTCCCAGTTGGTGAGGATTATATTGTAGCCTCCAGGACATCTCCTTCCAGCTGCATGAATCTAACAATGATTCTGTTCTCTTCCCAGGAATTTTCACAGAGCCCCTTTAGCAAGAGAGGAGAAAGTGATGGAGTTACAGAAAATCTGACAGCTGAACAATTTCCCATCCAAAATCAATTATCTCCCCCAGTTCATTAGGATGGAGAATTTCTGTTAATTATCTTCCTGAGAAATGGCAAACTGGTGGGTCTTTTCATTGTTAACCATGGAGCTTGCGGATGATAATTTAGGCAATCACCTGCTGAACCTTTAACAAACAAACTTCGCTGTGGCATCCCACCCGATGTCTGAAGACATTCTGCCCCAATCTTTCTCCAAAAACAACCACATTATTCTGACCCCGCAATCTCTCTTCATGGGCCTCTGTTTCTCCTCTCCTGAACGTTCTCACTACCATCTTCTTTCTGTTCTAGTGGGGTCCCAACACTGAAGTGGGGTTTGAATGTTTGGCCAAAGTGGAAGGAACACTTCCATTATTTCAAAAATTACAGTCTAAAATTGCACTTTTTTAAAACCCCATCACACCATAAACTAACATGAGTTTGCATTCAACTAATACACCAAAATCTTTTTTCACAAGTACTACAATCAAAAGGGGATACCTTCATCATGTCCACACTTGATTTTTGCTTTCAGAGTGAAGAGCTGTAGAACAAAGGGGGCTAAACTTTCAACAAGAGATTTGTACTTTGTTGAATTTCATTCCCTTTGGGTCCATTTCTCCAACCTATCAAGATCATTTTTAATTTTGTTTTCTAAGGAAATCTATATAAAAGCCAAGAACCCAGGATTGCTTTTTGTGGCACCCTATTCCATATCTCTCTCCAGTTTTATAATAACAGAATAATGGAATTACAGAGTTGGAAGGGACCTTGGAGGTTTTGAAGTCCAACCCCCTGCTTGAGTAGGAGATCTTATACCAAGTCACATAAATGTTTATCCAATCTCTTCTTGAAAACCTCCAGTGTTGGAGCACCCACAACTTCTGGAGGCAGGCAGTTCCACTGGTTAATTGTTCTCACTGTCGAGAAATTTCTCCATAGTTCTAGGTTGCTTCTCTCCTTGATTATGCAATGATTCCATCCATTGCTTCTTGTCCTGCCTTCTGGTGCTTTGGAAAATAGGTTGAACCCCTCTTCTTTGTGGCAACCCCTCAAACATTGGAATATCGCTATCATGTCATGTTTTATGATACTCCTTAAGTTTAATTTCTGAGCCTCTTAATTGTATCCTTCTCTCCCCATCATTACTGGAACCCACCAGCCTGGACAATTTTCATCCAGTTTCCAGCCTCCCCTTTTTAGGTAAGGTTGTGAAAAAGGTGATGGCCTGGCAGCTTCAGAGGGTCCTGGATGAAACAGATTTTCTGGATCCCTTCCAGTCAGGATCCAGGCTCGGTTATGGGACAGAAATAGCAGTTGTTGGTGATCTTTGGCGAGAGCGGGATGGGGGTAGCGCAACCATCCTTACTCCTTACTCTCCTTGGCCTCTGAGCGGCCTTCCATACCCTCGACTATGGTATCTTTCTGGGCTGGTTGTGGGCTTTGGGACTGGGCAGCGCAGTTTCGTGCTGGTTTGGCTCCTTTCTGCAAGGACGGTCCCATTTGGTGTTGACAGGGAGCGAGAGACCAACCCACGGCTGCTCTTGTCACTTGCTGCAAGCTTGGTACTCTCTCCTCTTTAACATCTGCATGAAGCCGCTGGGTGTGGTCATCCGTCACCAGGGTTGAGGTGTCATCAATATGCGGGTGATTCTCAATTCTGTAGTTCCACCCTTGGTGACCCAAGTGATGCCGTGGCTGCCCTCTCAGTGGGGAGGGGAAGTTCAGCCCTGTGCACATTTCAACCAGGGCTGGGAAGGAGGGCTTCAGGGGAAACCCTCCTACTCCTTCAAGCAGCTCCTCTTTTTCACTGGGCGCCCAAGTCTTCCAGATGAGAGAGAGGCTGTGGCCTGGGACCGGGTCTTCCTGGCTCACAGGTGCTTTTTTGCAGTGCATCTCTTCTGCAAGCGCTGAGATGAGGGGGAGGCAAGGCGTTGGACTGGGGAGCAGATTGGCGTCTCCCATCTTCCTAGGAGCCCCCCCGCCTCCCTGGGGATCAGCCCAGGAGCCAGTCTAGTGATGACGCCCCCCCCCCCGGCACAGAAGTTTTGGGCCAGTTTCTCTCTCAGCCGGCCTACTTCACAGGAGTGTTGTTGAGAAAATGGGAGGAAGGCATCTAATGCAGCTTCAGTTTCTGGTGAGATGTGAATGTAGCCAGAATAAACAACCTGCCTGAGGACGGTCCTTTCCCCTCTGTTCGCAGCATTCTCCCAATCCCAGGTTTGGCTTCATGAGGCCTCCCGCAGCGACACAAGCGCAAGATGGTGCTTGACTCTCCGGCCTATCATCCACCATTGCATCCCGAAGTTTTCCATGCAGACCCACAACCCAGGAGAGGTGGGAGGAAGAAAGTGAGCCCTCCGTGTGTCGGGGGGCAGCCGGGCCCCTTCCTGTCCTCTCCTCTGTCTCCGGAGTCGGATTCTTCTGGGCCCGGAAGGAGGACCAAGCTGCCGAAACTCCTCCGGGGCCCCTGCAGCTGGATGCACCGGAGTGAGAGCAGCTGCCTGGTGAACCAAAAGGATTGGGCGCGGGGCCAGATCCGCAGCGCTGCCTCCCTCCCTCACCTGCCCAGGGCCAGAGCTGAGGAAGAGGCACGCCGGGCCAGGAAGAGAAGCCCCTGCTTACTGGTGGCCCTGCGGCCAGCCAATCTGGAGGCAGAGCGAGAGCAATTCTTCCGGTCTTCGTTTGCCTACAACCCTCAGTTTGAATATGGGGAATCTGTCCCTGACGTCGTGCTGGATAAATACCGAGAAGCCTCTGGGCAGTTCCTTTTGCAGGTAGCCTTCCCTCTGGCTGGCTCGTGTGGCTCTTGCCCGAAGGAGCCCTCTCCGGGTTTCTTGCCTTCAAAGGGAAGCTGCCTCGGCTGGATGAGGCCCTTTGGAGGGGACCAGAGAGGTTCTCAAGTCCATCCGCCGCACGCAGCAGGACTCCCTGTGCCATCCCTGCTGAGATAATGCCCGGGGAAGAGCCTGACTTGGCATTTGCAGCCTTGCAGGCCCTGTGCCACATGTCTTTCCCAAAGCCTTGGGCGCCAGGCCTCTGGCACCCCACGAGAAGCAGTGGGAGGTTTTCCTGATAAAACCTGGCCTGCTCCTTCCCTCCAGTTGCTGGGAGCACAGCAGGAGTGGCAAGACTCCCTCCTGGGCCCCTCCAGGGCGCCTGCAGGCCTGCCAGTGTGGTCAGCACAGAAGGACCTGCCAGTGGACAGAGGGGAGGGGGGGGTGTTGCTCATAGCTGGACCTTGTTTTGCAGCTCACGCCAGGATTTTGAGTGATTTCCAAAATTCTCAAACCTTCTGTTCTGGCCACATGCCATCTGTTGCTTTAATGCTTGAAAAACCTTTAAGGCAGAGGCTTGACTGTTTGACCCCATTGCCCCTTTTCCTGGTCATGATACGTACAACAACCCAGATGGTTATTTTACACAAGCGTCTTGGCAGCAGCAGCCCCTTCCAAACTGGATTCACAAGCAATTACCTGGATGTTCAGGGCAGCCTTAATTGGTCCCACCCCAGACCAGAGCAAAGCCTGGAGTTTGTGATAACCACTTCATGTATCTGTTGCAGGCTACTGGAATAATCAATGCTGTCCTTAAAAAATACGGTACTTATGAGAGCTTTGAGGCCTCCAATGGTGGAAAGCTACTTACCAAATGCCAAATCTGGTCCATCACCAGGAAGTATATGCAGAAGGAAGGCTGCTCTGGGGAGGTGAGTGCTGGGGTTCTGCCCCGTAGGGAACCCTCCTGAGATGTCCTGGTCTCCATTATCTTCTTTCTGCTTCTTTTCTCCAGGTGGTGGTTCAGCTCACAGAAGACCTCCTTTCCCAAGCGGTCATGATGGTGGAAAACAGCCGTCCAACTTTAGCAATCAACCTCTCTGGCGCTCGTCAGAACTGGCTGGAGGGCATGCTGCGCCATGAGATAGGTCAGCCCTGAAATCTCTCTCCCACTTTTGCCAGATGTCTTAAAAGTGAACTTAGATCGTTGGGAAAGTCATAAAACACATTGGCCTTCGTGAGTTGAGAAGTGACATAGAGGTTTTTCTTTTTCTGAATTAGTTGAAGCTTCAGATTTAAAGAAACTCCAAGGGAAGCAAAACCACAACTCTAGGTTTGATCCAACTTGGAACTGGTTTATCCAGCTCCAGTGTAAAAACTCCAAGTGTGGCTTATATTTTGTAGGGAAGTTTGGCAATACAGCTGAAGTCTTCAACCTATGGTCACAATTAAGCCCCAAATTTCAATTACTGAGTAACTTAATTGTTAAGTGAATTTTGTCCATTTTGCCCACTTTCTTGCCACAGTTGTTAACAACTGAATCACTGCAGTTGTCAAGTTAGCCACACGGTTGTTAAGTGAATCTGGCTTCCCGATCGACTTTGCTTGTCAGGTCGCAAAAGTTGATCACATGATCCTGGGATGCTGCAACCGTCATAAATATGAGTGAGTTGCCAACCATCTGAATTTTGATCATGGGGAAGCTGCAGCGGTCGTATTAGAAACAGTTACAAGTCACCTTTTTCAGTGCCATTGTAACTTCGAACAGTCACTGAATGGTTGTAAGTTGAGGACCATCATCCTAACCAATATGATCCTGGGCTTTCCTTTCTGGTCACATAGCAAGAAGGCAGTCCTAGAAAGGATCCCACTTGATAAAAGGCGTCCACAAGAAAGACTTAAAACAAGATGGAGAGACGACATCAGCCAGTATGGCGGCCCCAGTTGACAAAGGAAAGCCCAGGACCGTATTGGTTGGAAACTTGCCTTCATCCTGCAGTGGACAGACAATGGCTAGGATGACTACTGTAACACACTCTACGTGGGGCTGCCCCTGAAGAGCACACGGAAGCTTCAGCTGGTTGAAAAGGGCCACACATTTTGAAATTTCAATGTGTGTGTGGGTCCTCTTTTTTGCTGCGTTGGTTACTGATTTGCTTCTGGGTGCAATTCAAGATGCTGGTTATTACCTTCAAAGTCCCACATGGCTTGGGGTCAGGTTATTTGAAGGACCACTCCCCAACCGATTAAAGCGGGAAGGCGTGGCATGTTATGGGTCCCATCAGGGAAGTACATCTAGTAGGACCCAGAAGGGCCTTTTAATGTGGAGGCTCCCTCTTCCTGGAATCCCGTGCCTGAGATAAGATTGGCTCCTACTTGATATTTTTATGGGAGGCCCTGAAGATGTGCTTCTGTCAGTGAGCCTGGAGACCCCAGATGTGATTGTGCTTGCTGCCAGGGTGGGTGTGGAGGATGGTTTTTTTATATTAAAATGTGATTATTGGTGGAATAAGCCACATCCTCTTTCCTAGGCACTCACTATATCCGCGGAGTCAACAATGCCTCCCAGCCATGGCACAGCTCAGAAGGCCGCAAGCAATACTGCCTGAAGCCCGCCAACCCCACGGAGGAAGGGCTGGCCAGCCTGCACAGTGTCCTCTTCCGCAAGCAGCCTTTCCTGTGGAGGGCCGCCCTCCTCTACTACACCGTCTGCCAGGCCGGGCGCATGTCCTTCTGCGAACTCTTCCAGGACTTGGGGCGCTTCGTGCAGGATGCCGGGGTGCGGTGGGAATACTGCGTGCGAGCCAAGCGAGGCCAGGCCGACACCTCATTGCCAGGTGGGGGTGCAGCACGGCCACCCTTGAGCCTTTCTGGCCCTCCTGACCGCCAAGTGCCAGCTGGCCTCCCTGTGCCTTCTTTTCGGACTTTCTAGCTAGTTGGTCCCTGGGAGAGAATGCAGGGAAGCACCTGCCTACCCGCCCTCCATTCTGGGGTGAAAGGCCTGTGTGACCCCCCCCCTCACCCCCAGCCATCCCAACTTCTGATCCTCCTTGGCACAGTCCCTGGAGCCATTTGCCTCTTAAAGTATTTGTCCTTTTTAGAAACCTAGACAGTCAGCAGCCCCACTCCCCCAAGGCAACCTCTTTCTCTCCTCAGAAGTTTTCGAAAACGTGGGGGGAGAAAGAAGCGGAGTAAGCAAAAGATTTGCTATAGAAACCTCTTCCCTCCCAGCCTCTGAGGTTCTCTTTCCTTCCAAGTCCAAAAGGATTCCTTGATAACCTTTTCCAGAGGCAACAGGCACGTAGCCCGTTACAAAAGGCTCCCCTGGCACCTTGGCGTGATCTCTTTGGTGCCAGGCTCTGAAACGAAAGCAGGAGTTTCGATCATGCTCAGTCTCGGCTGGTTCTTCTTCGTTTGCAGGCTGCTTCAGCAAAGATCAGGTGTACCTGGAAGGAATCCTCCAGATCCTCCGGCATCGACAAACGATTGATTTCCAGTTGCTGGCTGCACTGGGGAAGGTACGCAGAGCCCACTTGTTTTTCTCTGGCACAGGCCTCCCAGTGGAGACAGTTGGGCAGCGGGAGGGCAAGGAGGAAGGGCTGGCTGGGGAGATCTTGGATCTCCCATTTCACAGTTGCTGAGACCTTTGTTTTTGAGAGGAAGGGGGCCACTTCCCCCCCTAAAAACTCCATTGCCTAGTCCAAGCTTGGACTTAAATGATGTTCACACCAAGTGAGCAAGGATCAACATTCTCTGAGAAATATTTCTCTAAACACCCAGGGTCTATTTTGTCATCCATTCACACCTTGGAAAACAATATTTGCAGCGGACGTAATTTTACCAGACTGCCATAAAGTCCCCCTAACTTTAGCAGCCACATTTCTTCTAAAAACTGACCCAAAGGATCACACTAGTTGCCAGGTTTGAAGCTAAACTCAGCGGGAATGGAAGACATCACACTTAAAATCCAGGATGACTCCTACATAGGTTTATATGTTTATGCATTTTCCCCCAGTGAATGGCTTTGGGAGACCCCAAAACAAGCAAGAACCCCGTGGCTCTGTTGGGTGGCAACCAGTGCCTGGCCCTGCCTTTCACTGGTCTAGGTAGCTAGCTTCGAAACGCTGGCCATAGTGTGTGCTGATCTTGCATAACAATGAGCTAACATGCAAATGTCCTTCATTCAGGTCTCTTATGAAGATGTGGACCATCTGAAGAAATACGGGGTGCTAGAGAAGGCCCGAATCCCCCACTTCATGCAGGACCTTGAACGGTACATGCAGCAGCTCAACCACATTGTTGCCACCAATTGTCTCAGTGATGAGGAGCTGGAACAGCTGATGCCGGAGTGAGCTTGCTGCCTGTCCCTCTGCCATCTCTGCAGCATCGCTGGACAGACTCTGCTCTCATTAAGATGCCTGAAGTCCCAAAGGAGAATTTTGTTGGACTTTGGCCTGCTGAAAACAAATCAATGGCTCGTGTGTTCTATTTATTCTTTATTTATTGGGGGTTTCTAGTTCTGACTGTTAAATGAAGCGATCAGAGCAAGGCCACATCTTTTGAATGCCCTAGGAGAGAATTCAGCTACTTCTCATGGAACTTTGCTCTCAGCCAGAGATGTTTTAAGCAGATTGACAAAGATCAATGTCTGGACCATGCCTTTCTTCTGTAGACAGGTTAGTATAGATGGTTTGGAACTTGCTAAAATATCCCTAGGCAATATTATTGGGGTTCTCCAATTGAGCCAACTGAGAGTGATCTCCAGATGGCCAGAAAGAGAAAATATTTTTTAAAAATGCTGCTTAATGGTAGGTGCAGAAGTTTTTCAGTATGACTTTGGTATTCCTTACTCTCTAATAGTGTTAGAAATTATATCTGTAATTGAGTGAGCTTTCAGTCTGGCCTAGTTGTTCTTGACAAAGGCCACAGGTGGCTAAAGAGAGCCTGGAAAGATGCTGGTTAATTTCTGAGTCAATCACAGCAGATCCCAAGAATTTCAGACTCCAAATGCTTTTACAAGGGCAACAAAAAGACTTCCTTCCCTCACCCCCATTCAGTTCCACACTGAGCACGAGCCAAGAAGCGTTCTGGCACCTTAACCCTCAGTATACCTGTCCTACCACCACCAGATAGCATCTGTTTGCCCTCGGTGGACTTGTGGACTCTAGAAAATGTACAGAAGAACACGCAGAACTGAAGTCTGCCCAGGGCTGGTTTCCAGCCAGGTACTTGGGCCAAATGCCTTGGCGTCTGGGCCTGGGCAGTATCTCAGTAGCAAAAACAGTCTTGCCTTCCAAACCACAACTAACCAATTCTCCCTGGCCTTTCCCCCAAATGTAAGATGTTGCATAGCTGTCCTTATTCTTCTGCTACTTTAATCTAAATCGAAGAAGAGCCAAACATATTTGGATCCAAGAATAGAGAAGGAGAGCAGGATGCAAAGTCAGACTGATAAGCCACTTGGCAAGTGGTCACTCGTGGTGGGGAGATGGCAAGGATTTTCCCTAGAAAAGGGCCATCATAATCAAAGCAATGCAGTCCCTTAAAAGCTTCCCTATCTTAAGGCTCTTGGTTTTAACAGGGGAACAATTCCAAGGCGCTCTGGTACAGAAAAGAATTTTGATGCCCAAGTCTGTCCTGGTGGGCTTCTTGGGAGCAGGATCTTCCTTCATTTTGCAACCTGAGGGTGGGTGGGTGATTTTTCTGCCTCTTCTTGCTTTTGAGGATTGAGAAAACAGCCTGTCCTGCCCTTCAAAAGCAGCCTTCAATAGCCTGGAGGCCTTATGCCCTGCAAGGACTATAACGGGTGGCTGGGACTGGTCAGGCCTGGTCTTGAGTGTAATAGTCTCTCCATCCTCAAGACAAAGGGCAGACCTGCCAGTTGGCTCTTTGCTGTTTCAAACATTGCTTGCTTATTTGTGAACCTCCGACCCTCTTCCTCAGCTTTTTCAGTCTGATACCCCATAGATGAATTGGGACTAAAATGGCAAACTTCCAGGCTGTCCCACAGCTAATGCATCTTGCAGAATGAACTAGAGTGCTAAGACTTTTTTCAGATGAAGGACTAGACCTGGCCTTTGATGTCCTATCAAATGTAAATAGATAAAAGAGTCAAACAGGACCAAACAAAAATCATCTGATTTGAATTTAGTTGAAATTAAACTAATTGAATATAATTATAATTTCCCCCTTTTGTCACATTAACAATTCGACTTGACAGCAGCTTTCGGAAAGGCTTTTGAAGGCAGCTACTTGGATGACTTAGTTGCATTTTGTTTATTCCATCTGAAGAGGCTGAATCTGCCAGGGAGCTGAAAGGGTTTACAACCATTCATCAATAGTAAAACGTCCCTGGCAGGCAATGGCCAACAGAGCCAACTATAGCATCCCTCCAATAACACCGTAGCATAATTAAGCAATATTAACACCATAAACTATCATAAAAGAATCTAATTCTAATATTGACACAGCAATTATCCAAAGAAGTTTTATTGGCAGATATATTGTTTTCAAACACAAGAAATAAAGGATTTGTACCCATGTATTAAATGAAATTATATTTAATTGAACCCCTTTCAAAAGAGTTTATTAGTTTCTGAACACTTCCTTGCTGATAGCTTATGCTGCTGAAATTTACAGAATACAAAGTAACAGTTGGAAGGGATCTTATAAGACTTCTAGTCCAACCCTCTGCTCAATTAGGAGATGCCTAGACCATTTCAGACAAATGGCTGTCCAATCTCTCTCTCTCTCTCTCTCTCTCTCAAAAGATGGGAACCACATCAGCATTTTTTCAGTAGTTCCCCAATGCTCCAGGATCTGAAAGATATGGTTCAGTGGTTCCAAGATCATGTCTGTCAGCTTCTTCAGAATTCTGGGATGTAATCCATTTGGTCCTGGTGATTTGAATTTGTCTAGGATGGATGGGTGCTATCTTAAAATTTTGTTGCCTATTTTGACTTGGATTCCTAGTCCATTTTTTTACAGTTCTGCTTTTGGTAGATTGGGCTACTTTTAATTTTTGTCAGAATCTGATGAATGAATTAAGCAGTTCCGCTTTCTCCCTGCTGCTTTTTGACTGATGTTGTTTGTTTTTGACATCTCCTGTTTTGTATTTGAGTTCCCCTTAATTTAAAATCCTTTGGATAAGGTGAGCCAGTTGATTTCCAAAGATGTTCTTCCTGATTATTATGTGCCCATCCCCTACCAGAAACCCTTCATGTAGGTATTGTAGACCATGAACTAAATATCTGAAGTTCTCACATCAACACCATCTCCCAAGCCAGTGGTTTACTTCAAAAGTTCTGCCTTCCCTCAGTGGATGCCTACATTTCATTGGGAGCACAGAAGAAAATACCACCGGTGTCCCCATCTTTTTGGCTTTCATGCCTAGCTGCTTCTAGTCTCTTGATATTGTTTCCAGGGACTTTGTTGCATCATTCATCTCCACATGAAAGAGGAGAAAAGGATAACAATCTGTGGACTTAATAATTTTAGTAAGCTCTCAGTCGCATCATGGATCTTTGCTCCTGGGTGACAGCAAACCTCCCTAGTTAGATTGTTATCTCATATCACCAACCCATGCCTTATTTTTTCTTAAAGAAGTCTGGTCTACTTTTCTTTTTCTAAAATTGGTACACTTCTCTAGGTGTCTGCTTGCTTTCTTCCAAGGGGAGATTATGAAATTGGTGTTTAGCCCCAGCAGGCTTGGACTAGACTGGACTACATTTATTTTTTTCTCCTTCTATTAGTGACAAGTTGCCATACCTGTCTCTAGACTCTGCTTTTTTCTCTAGATCAGGGGTGTCAAACTGCCGGCCCACGGGCTGGACGCATCACGCGGAAGCCGCGCCCACCCCATTGCCAGCAATGGCAAAGCTGTCCCAATATGTTGCGCGATGTCACGTGACGCTGCAAGTTTGACATGTCTGCTCTAGATCTTTGTTTCAGGTTTTTCAGTTAGTTTACATTTTGTAGAGATACAATTTGGATTCTCTATGGTGTGTGTGTTAGCCCCACATTTTTCTAGGGTGCCCCATCCTCGTAAGCTGGTGCTCTGCAACAGAATCCAGATGAAAGGCTGAGATGCTCCAGACCCCAAGAAGGAGCAATGCCCCTCCCCAGTGGAAGGAGGAGAAAGGAGAGGGCGAGGGAGGGATCCTGCAAAGAGCAACAGGAAGCCAGGGGAACCTTATTGGGAAGCAAGCAAGCAGGAGAGAAGATGGAAAGAGGTGATCCCAAGAAAAAAGGAAGCTAAAGCAAGTGCTGGGTGTGCAGACGAGCAAGGCTAGAAAGCAGAATAGTTGATGCTTTAGCACATTGGGAGATCCAGACTATTGTGTGAAGCTGCATCAGATTTCTTTTGCCAGAGCATGTTGTAGTGTTTTACAAAGTGTGTGAATTCGGTGACAGGGTGGCTGAATTCTTAATGCCAAGGAACAGTTTTCAGAACTTTTCCCCCAGTTCTGCTCCTGCTCAGATTCCTTGGGCTGCACATTTGGGCAAGCTGGCTTGCAGCCCTGGCAGCACCAGGATATTTACGGAATCCAGATTGGCCTGCCAGCCCCAAAAGGCTGAAGCCTCCAAGGACATGACAGGCCTTGTGAATAAGAACGGTTGAGGGAGACAGGTATGTCTAGCCTATCAAACATGGTAAGGATTGGGGGGAGATGATAACTGTCTTCTGGTACTTCGGGGCCTGTCTCAAGGATGAAATTTACTGACAGTGGGAACAATTAATGGAATAATTTGTCTCCCAGAGTTGTTGATGCTCCATCACTGGAGGTTTTAAAAAACAGACCTATTTGATTGGAAGGTATAAGGCTTGTGTTAATTATTACAAGCATCTTCCTCTATTCAAATAGCATATTTTAGAACCACATTTATTGCCAACTCAAGTGAAAAAATTTAAATGGCCTTTTTGCTAAGGAACTACATTTTTTTTACTCCGACGTAGACAGACAACAAGTAAAAGACCTTTTTTCACCAAGAAGCCGGCCTCCACGACCTTGAAGATGCTCAGAGAGAGAGACACACACAGAGGCACTAAGATCGTCCCGACAAGCACTGGTTCACCACCTGGAGCAAGTGCATGTTCTCTAAGGCAGCCGCTACTCTCTCTTTGTCAGCAAGTTGCTTGTTTACTGTGGAAGAACAGTCCAGGGATAGTTTTAGTTAGATTGTTGCCATATTTAGTAGAAGAGGTGGGTCATTTCTCCCACCCTGCCCAGCTAAGGACAACCGGCAAACAAGCAGTTTATGAGCGACCCATTTCCCCCCAAAACCAGCAAAATGTTTACCAACTTATATTTAACATTTGAACAATACAAATGTATGCATTTTGCCTCAGAGAGGCTCAAATATATGACTCTTATTTTTGCAAGACAAAAAAAGATACAATATGAAGGTAGAACATAAATTAAAACAGATTCATATTGAAGTGTTTAAGATAATTAAATGGGCATTTCTAACGAACCAATAATCCCAAGCACAAAGCAAAACCTCTTGGAAATGAATCTGCCCTGTCAGCAGAGGATGACAAGACAGTCCCTGTCTGGCAGCTCTTCGGCAACAATACAAGTTGGGATGTGCAGCTTTTGGGACCCGAAGAGCAAAAGCCATTTCAGAGGAAACCTAGTGCTCCTGCTGCACTTTTTTTCTGGTCTCACACAGAGGCCAGGGGGACCAGAAAAAGGCACTTTTTAAAACGGGCAATAAGTGCATCTGAATTTTCTCTGAAGCACCTTTTCTGTTTTGCATCTGAGCAGCTGAATATCCTCAACTCAACCTTGTCAAGATGTGTACTGAACAGGAAACATAAAAATAAAACATTACCTGCATGCTCAGAAGCATGCGTCCCAGGTGTTATGTGGACATCCACCTGAAAAGGAGACAGGCAGTTCAAGTTACCCAGAGCACTGATGATGTTACCTAGTTTGGGTCATGAAACGTCTGCAAGAAAACAACCAAGCCCAGAGAGCACCAAAGGACCTCTCGCCCAGTTTGTGCATCCTCCTGAAAGAGATGTAACAACCCTTTCATTGCAATAATTCCCTTAGTTTTAATTTTCAGAAAAAACAATTCTGATTTTTCAGGCCAAGTATTACCCATGGCTCAGCTTCATTCAGTTCTCCTTGGATGGGAGGGAGGGGCAAGGACTAGAGGAAATAGGATAGGGAAGAGGGAAAAAGCACTACCACAAAGAACCTATTTCTCCCAGTGATGTGAAGGGCCTTTATGGAAAAATCAAGTAATTTTTCCCAAGTACACAAGATGCCAATTAAAGTTGACTTTTTGAACAGAAAGAAAAATAGGTTAGCCAAATCTTAAGGTAGATATTGCAAACCTAAATGTAATCAAATTACAATGTATATATTTTAATTATTGGAGCAACTGGATTATTTTTCTTCCCCCCTCAAATCTGCTTTTCTTGCCTTTTAGATTGTAAGTGTGCATTTAGCATCTGTTTATTTCCCCAACCATTCTGAGAGCACCTTCTCTTTGCCAAATAACAAGATCAGGGTTAACAGAAACCAAGAACTATCAGGCTCTCTGGATGCAGCCACCTGAACAACGTTGCATGTAACATTACGGAAGATGCTTGGACCCCCATGGATCTAAGAAATCCAATAGCCACCTTGAGAAAAAGGGCAAATCATAATGATGGATGATTCCCTGCTGAAATGAAGTGAGGGGCTGTGTGGAAACCAAAGGTGACATCATAGGAGGTCTCTTGTCTTGCAGGTGCCCATAAACGGCACATGGCAATGTGGTTATCAAAACTATTCAAAGCCATCAATAACTATCCTTTTCTCATTCATCTCATGCAAGACAAATTATAGCCGGAAGGCTGGCTGGAACTTAACAGATACACAAATGTGTGATTGAGAAGGGGCTGAATTCTACACAAGGGCCCATGCTCTTATGGTGAAAAACTCCAGGGAGAAGATGGGACATGTCTTTAAAAAAACTGGAAAGGAAGGCTTTGGCTTGTATCTTGGCAGGAAGGCCTTAAACGAGAACAAATGGGGGGAAATGCAAAACCGAGAGTGGCCACCAAGGACTTTGGACCAAGAAATAAACTAAGTCCTCCACCCCCAAGAGAAGAAACAGAAACCAGGGAACAGAGAGGTATGGAGATGGTGTCACTTAAAATCTCGGCTACATCAATGCAGTGAACATGGAAAATAAGCCGGGATAGTTAAGGATCCCAATCTTCAAAGATGACCAAGATGTGATGGGCATCACTGAAATTTGATGGGAAGGTACTTTCAGTTGGGACACTGCAATGGAAGTTAGGATTTATTCAAAAGGAAAGGACCCAATAGAAAGGATGGGGGACACTGCATTAGGGATGAGGGTAATGTGCCCCTCCTTGCTTTTCTTGACCTTCAATGGCTTTCAGTATCATTAGCCATGGTATCCTTCTGACCTGGCTCCAGGGGTGAGGAGTGGGCTGTACTGACTTGTGCTGGTTCTCTTCCTTCCTCCTGGACTAGTTCCAGTTGGTGTTGATAAGAGAGGAAAGGTTCTGCTCTCAGCCTCTGCTCTGCAAGGTGTCACAGAATCCAGTCCTTTTATCCTCTCTTGTTTAACAGCTACATAAAGCTGCTGGGTGGTTATCCAATGGCATGGGGTAAGTTATTATCACTATGCTGATGATACAGCTAAGCGATGCTTGGACGTTCTGTCTCAGTGCCTGGAGGCTATCAGGGTTTGGATGGGGAATAACGGGCTCGGCCCAAGAGTGTTGGGCCCCCTGGCTCTTGGGACTTTCCATCTCTTGTTCCGGATGAAGTTACACCACCCCAAATGGGATCTGGGCACAATCTGGGGGTCCTTCTGGACTCATACCTTCTGTTCAAAGAACAGGTGGCAGCAGCCATGGCCTTTGGACAACTGCATGTTGTGTACCAATTCCATTCATTCCTCGACCTGCTCACAGTAATCATGCTTTATTCACTCTACAATGGGGCTACCTCTGAAAAGCATTCGAGCTTCAAAATGCTGCTTGGGCAGTTGTGCATGCTCCACAATCTATACCTCTGCTCCACAAGCTGTACTGGTAGCCATTGGCAGAATAGGCTACTACCTATTTTCCATCTTTTGCTGGATGATGATAGAGCATGAGCACTGAGCAGGAGTTTTCAGAGCCCTTCAACTGCCTTAGTCTACCAACAAAGAGCACCGTTGAGAAACCTATGTGAGATCCAAAAGAAAAAAGTACCCAATTTCTTGCTGTCATACTCTAAACTATTGATTTAGAGTTTAACAGCAAACATGAGGTAGGAAAAAAGTGGCAGCAAAATCAGGTTTGCTCTTGCCGAGAGGGCCCGGCCGGCCAGAAGTTCCCAGGAGGAAGAGCTTGTGGGTGGGAACAAAGAGGCTGGAACAGAGCTCCCAATTCCCCCCCCCCCGAGACCCCGGGTGGGGCTCCAACGGCTGCTGTCCTCCATGGATCTGCGCGCCGGGGCTCCTCTGTCCCCGCGAAGGCGGGACGCAGGAAAGTCCGGGGGCTGCCCTGACCCTCCCTCCGCCCCGTCGCTCACCTTGAACCTCTCCGGGAGGGACCGGATCAGCTTCACTTTAATGGAGAGGCCGATGAGGGTCGCCATGCTGCAGTGCGGGATCGTGGGCGTGAACTCCACCGACACGGCGCTCTCGGCGTCGCTCACCTGCAGGGGGCACAAGGGGGGCTCAGAGGCGGCGGGGGGAGGGGGAGCCGCGGACCCCTCACGCGCTCGGCCTCCGCACCTGCACGCGGAGCTGCTCCACCACGTTCAGCTCCTCCAGGGTCAGCGGGTGCTCGGGGTCGTGGATGCCGCGGATGAGATGTGCTCAGTCAAGGAAGCGTGGGCGGGCTGGGCGCGCCAGGGACCCCGAGCCCCCCCCCCGGCCTTCGCCAAAGGATATCGAAGATCTCGCGGTCGTCGATGGCGTCGGGCAGCCCCTCATCCTGCTCGCGCGCCGTGGTGGGCCGCTCGCCCTGCCGCCGGTAGACCAGGGGGTTGGCGTTCTCCAAACCGCCGCCGCCGCCGCCGCCGCCGCCGGGCGGGCCCACCATGAAGACAGCAGGCCGGGCGCCCACACTGGATGGCCCAGCTGCCGTGCGGACTACTTCCGGCGTAGGAGAGCTCGTGCCGACGCATCGCTTCCGGGCGAGGCCCGAGGGCGCAAGAGCCGGCTCATCTTCTGACGCCTGCGCAGTACTTCTCCCGTGGGCCATCGGCCGCCCGTCCGGAAGTGACGGGCTAGTGAGGGAGCGGAAGCAGAAAACTCCCCGTCATCGGCGGAGCTCCGTGCGCTTGGCTGGGCTAGGCGGAAACGGAGCCCCCGTGCTTGGGTTCCGGGATGCTTCCCGGTAAAGCTCCCAGTCGGGTACCCACCCCCGCCCGGCGAGGCCGTCTCGGCCGCTTCCCTCGCGGCGGCGTCACTGCGGCGAGGGCAAAGGCCGGTCTCAGCCGTGAAAGGCTTTTCCTGCGTCCACGTCGAATTCTTGTATTTCCCTTCCTCGGTAACTCTGAGGTTCTTTCTGGAGGGATTCCGCCCCGTCCCGGGGAAGCGGCCGCTCTCTTCGCCGCAGAGCAGCGTTCCTTGCGGGACAGCTTTACCCTGCGACTTCGGGTCCTCTATGGACGGCCGCTCCTTTCCTCGGGTCAGGAAAGGGCCGCAGGGCCGGGTTTTTCTCCTTCCCATCAGGCGGTTCGAGCCTGCAGAAAGAACAGGAGGCCGGCGCCCTTGAACCAGCCTCTTCCTCAGCCCAAGCCCTCCTAAACAAGCAAGGAGTCCCTTCTCTCTCAACCCAAACCACCCTCTGTGCACGTATGCCTTTCAGTACAAACCACCATAAGTAAGTCCATCGCATTCCCGGGTGTCTCCCCCCCCCCCCGCGGCTGGGGAGTTTGGGGGTTCTGCGCAGCTGCTGCTAAGGCTGCCCTTTCGAGAGAGAACTCGGAAGCCACTGCTGGGGTCTGTTGAATCCACTCGCTGGGCTTGGGAGCCCGCAGCCCCTCGGGGCTCCCCTGGGACTGTTTTGGTCTTGACTTTCCACATCCTCCCCAGTTCCTCCTTCAGGTCCTGCTACTTCTCCAGTTTGTCATCCTGCTTCTCCTTGATGTTGCTTCACTTGGCACCACTATGACCGTTGCTGTCTTCTGGTCCTTGTCTGCTACCATGATGTAGGATTGACTAGCCGGTAGCTGCTGTTATGTGCTCCTGGCTACTTTCCTTCGTGACCAGAGGCAAGCTCGCCTGACCAATAACCAGCCAAGACACAGTGAAGGCCTTTTGTTTCGTTTATTGCAATAAGCGGGGAGAGAAGCTATCAAAGCTTGGTTCTCTCCAAAGTTTCAACCCAAAATATCCCCTTCTTTATACAACCCTAGTCCCGGCCGCACATCCCTCCTCGTTCCCCATTGGCTGAGGTAGTATGAGGTTACACTCTTTCCGACCGCCTCCTACATATTTCCTGCTACATACTAAATCATACATCACATGTACATTAAAATTAAGAGATAATTTATGCAAGGTGTGTCAGTTAATATTAATCAACTAATTGCACATGCTCAGTTGCCTTGACTTCTGGACCCCTTTTTTATGACTTCTTAGAAAAATAGGCTCTTTCCTGTTTTGCTAGTTATCTTCTCTTACAGATGTTTTCTTCTTCCTTTCCCACTCTTAAGACCCAGCTATTTTTGCCTACATATTTCTTTTACATCCTTTCTTTATGTTAACCTTTCCTGTTTCCCATCATAGCTTCTCCACTCAGTAAATTTCCATTGCAGCAAATTCAATTTTAAATTTCTCTTTCAATATTAAATTTTGAAGACCTTTCTTTTACTTCTATCAAATCCCCCCTTTTTATTTTTATTACACTGAAAGGTCTTCATTATCATGCTTAGAAAATCTTATAACCATTAACTGTATAACTTCTTCTTTTCCTAAGGCTTTCCTAAAGCTTTTCCTACAGCTTTGGTTAAAGTAGATGCATATAAAGGAATACATTGCAGACATGCACAACACATAAGTCCTATAACCACTAAAAAATTTAGGCCAAGAAACATTTGTCTTAACCATTCAGTGTTGGGAAACCAATTAGTTAACCAACCCCAATCGCTCCACATATTTTCATACTTTTGTTCAGGAGCTTTAGCCACTTTCCTGATTCCTTTTGCAATATCCATTACTGCTTCGTGATTGTCATCTACCTTTAAATTCCACAAACAAATTTTTACCTTTATTTCCCAGGCTGCTCTGTTGTATTGTCTTCAGTAATATTAGAATTAGAATCCACCCCTCATGATTATTACACAGTATTTCACACCCACAAATTGGTCCATAATCACAACAATAACAGCTACAGCAATCACAGTGACAATAACAAAAGATATCCATTTACCACCTAATTCTTACAATTTACAATTCTACATTTTCAGTTTCTAATGGTATGACTTCTGTCTTAGTTATTCATTTTTATTTGTAACAAAACCACTTTTATTTCTCTCATGAGTCACCACCAACATCTTTGTTCTTCGTCTGGGGTCACCTGAAATTCTAATAGAGATATTCAAAATAGGTAGGGGTTCTGATCCACTACCCATTCAAGTCCTTTTAAGCGTGGCTTTCAGTCCTTGTCCTGGAATTACCGTCCAACCTCTTTCAGGTCCAGTCACCACCTTTGCTCGTGTGTAGTGAGTCCAACCCTTCTCAGCCCTCCAGACAGCAGATTCAATATAAGGAACTTCCCTTCTTTGGTTGTAGAAGTTCCTCCTTCCATTTACGAATCAGCACCCACTGTCCCGGCTGGATCTTATGGACTGGAAATTCCAAAGGAGCTGTTTGCGCCACCAAGCCTTCCTGTCAAAGAGAAGACAGAGACCCCAGTACGTGTTCCACATTTAGCTATCTGTCTCCCTCCTTTGGGAGCCTTAACCCTTTTACATATCAAACATCCCTCTGTAGCCCTTTGGGCTATCCCATAAATTCCAAGGGTAACACAGAATTTCAAAAACATTTCTATGCTTTAATTCCCCAATGACTCCCCTCATATAGTTTTTGGATCACCATTCTTGCAGTATCTTGTGATAACCACAGAATTCCCTTAAGACCATTTTTGTTGTTTGGTAATTATGAATCTACTATAGCCTCAATCCTTTTACTATCTATTTTCCTTTCCCCTTCAACTATAATATATCCTAGATATTTTACCTCCTTTCATACCAATTGGGCTTTATTTGCTAGACACTCTCAATCCTTTCTTCTGCCAAAAAGTTGCTTTCCCATTTCTTTATAATTCCCAGAATAAGGTCTTACAAAACTGGGAAGCTACATAAGAACGTATTTGCTTCCACAGCTTAAAAATGGAGGAAAGAAAAAAAATCATTTGTCCTGTGTCAGATAGACTATAGTTGTCCATGGAAGCTCTATCAAAAATTGTCACATTTTCCTTTCTCCTCCCCCTTTCATCCTAATTAAATACCATGTTACAAAAATATAACTCAATAAACTTATTGTAAATAACACATTCAGGATTTTAAAAGGTAAAGCACATAGGCTCACCAATCAGCATTGGGCCAACATTTCTGGAATGCCTTTTGTCTCAGGCAGATAATATTCAAATCACTCTTGTGGCAGCACATCAAAGAACAACAGGGTTGCTAAGAAGACAAAAGATTGTCTCCCCCTTCTCCCACTCACCAAACCAGACAGAGTAAAAATTTATACAAAACTTTTGCTTGAAACAGCCCTCAGGATGAAAATTGCCATAACATTTACAGAAGTGGCTTGCCAAAATCTCCCTCCTAGGGCTGAACAAAAATAAACCAGCCCCAAAACACTCAGCCATCCCTCATGGCCAAAGCAGGATTTGAACTCAAATCCAGCCTTGCAGCCTGTGGCTATAACCCTGAAACCAAATTGGTTTTCTATAAAGATTTCCCTTCCCCTCCTTGGCTCCAAGGAAAAGGAAAACAAATCGAACACACACAGTATGTAGCAATTAATCATCTCTTTTGCAGTAGCAAGGAGTCCCAAAGACACATATTTATCAGATGTTAAATAAAACATCATAGGATTGTTCCTTTGACAAGAATACATTATAAATGCATTATTAAGGATAAATCCAAACTAAGATGCAAAGGAAAACCACTGAAACATACCACACATACAAAAACAAAATATCAGAGTTGAATGGGACATTAGAGGTCCTCTAGTCCAACCCCTTACTGAAACAAGAAACTCTATCCATTTCAGACCCTATCAATTTCTAACCTCCTCCCAAAAACCTCTAATAATGAAGCATCCACAGTTTCTGGAGACAATTATCCCACTGATTAATTATTCTTACAGTCAGGAAACTTTACCCAATTTCTGTTCTTTAAAAAAACAAACAAACAAACATGCAGACAGAAACTGCCTCCCCCCCCCTTTTTTTTTTCTTTCTTTTTTCTGCATCTCTTACTTTTCCAAGGCAGAAATTCTTGGGTTAAAAAAGTAACAAACTAAACATATTTAAAAGGACTGCTCAAAAATTTTACCCTCCTTCAGCAGCCCTTCCACCATGGGCTTTAAACCCATTCTTCCTTCCAATGTAATGTTATATACTGTTTCTGGTGAATTACTTCACCAGGGTTCTTTAAAGTCACCTTTAAAGGATCCATGTGTACCCCTCTTCTATTGCCCTCTTGGGCCCATATAAGGGGGGTCCACTTTTCCTTGAGCTTCCTCACTCAAGGCCATAATATTTACAATTATTTCTCTTTCATTCCCCATAATAACAATCCCCAATTTACCAATTAAGTACCTCCTGACCAAATTGCAGTTCCTTTTACCAATATAAAGTCCAGGTCCTTTTGCTACTGTCTGGACCATAGCAGATTTAAATATCGTTGCTTCTACTACATGTCCTCAGTTCCCTGATCCTTAATCTTCCCTTTCCCAATTTGCATTCCTGGAGGTATAAAGTTCAGGGTAAATCTGGTGGCTCCGGAATCCACCGAGTACACCCCTTCCTCCTCCAGGGGTCCAAACTTTTAAGGTTTATCAGAGGTTCCTAAAAAGCTGGACCAGAAAACAGATTAGTCCCCTGATACCCCTAATCCTCAAAATTCACCAAATTTGCTAGTTCTTCCCCCTCCTTCCTCTTAGGGCACTCATTTTCCCAGTGTCCTTCCTCCTTACAAAAGGCACATTTATTTATTTATTTAGGGACTGGGGAAATTTTCTCCTAGGGGTTTATATCCCCTGGTGCCAACTGGCTGTCCTCACCCCCAGCATAGACCTCTCCCAAGACCCCTTACCGATTTCCTGATTACTCTTCCCTATCCTCTTTGCTGGCCTGTTTGCATCAATTGAGCCATCATTTTTATCTTATCTTACGTTTATCTCTCTCCTTTTCTCTCTTCCCATATACTTTCTGAGCCTCTCTTACTGGTAATAAATCTTCTGTTGTTTTAGTTTCCAATGTGTGTAATTTCTGCATTTTTACCCTAATATCTTCCCATGCTTCCATACAAATTGATATTTCAATCATCATTTGATGTCCTGGATTACCAGGATCCAAATGTCCATACTTTTGAAGTTGGCTTTTTAATCTTTCTAACCATTCAGTCATGCTTCCTCCTTTCCTTGTTCTAATCACAGTGCCTTCTGAATGTTAAGACTCTGAGGCACTGCATATTTAAATACCTTCTATTCCTTATAATCAGCCATAGCATTCCTCTCTGCACTCGTGTTACCATCCCACTTTGGATCTGCAACAGGGATCTCAGCCTGTTCATTCTTTTGTGAAAACTTTTTCTTACACTGTTCCCTAACTGCTCACCTAATCATCCCATTCTCCTCTGGTGTAAACATGTTTAAAAATGGGTTGCATTTCTCCCCATGAATATTCCATTGGTCCTAAAAACATTTCTACCCTGTTTTCCTACTTCAATAGGATCTTCTATTAGTTTGGGCAATTCTTTCCTAAATTGCCTGATTTCAAAAGCTGTTAGGGGGACAATTCCCCCCCCCCTTGGAGAGGGGTTTTCCTCTCTCTTGTCACCTTCCAAACTATAGGAACCTCAAGAAATACATAGCTTTCTACTTAACTCTTTCACACAAAATAGCAGATCAGAGTTCTCGCCTTTCAACCTGGCCAGGCATAAAACTTCACACAGCTCCTTTCTTTCTCTCTCTCCCCCTCTCTTCCATCTGATTATTTCCATTCTTTTAACACCTTCTACTGTCCTTCTAATTACTAAGAAACTAGCCTTCTTCACCCTTTCTTCCATTTACACCAGACACAAAAAAAAATTCCAAATGCTTCACCCCAGGCAAAACAATCATTATTATTTTCAAGGAGCTTTTTAAGCCAATGAGCTCCATTTCCCAAATTTCCTTTTGGAATAAGGCCTTGTTGTTTTGTATATTACTGTTAGAGGGTCTCTCCCCCCCTCCCCCAGGTTTTTAGAAATGAGTCAACACAAACACCCAAACACACAGACCCTTAAACATCATTTCCAGACCTTTGGAGGTTTGTGTTCCTTTAAATTTCCACTTTTACTCTCTTGGGGCAACTTGTAGCTTGTTCTCCAGGTAGTGGGGAAATGCAAGGAGTGTTTCTGATAGAAATGTAATGGGAGACCTTAACCACTGCCTATCCATTCCCCACCGCTCTAAACCAAGCTGAGAAGCCCAATCTAATTTATTGGGTGGCCAAACATGTACTTAGGCCAGATATATACTGTAATGTATCATCCTTCCTCTGTCCAAATGCCTTGTTTAAAGCATTGACTTAAAATACTTCAACATTCTCCCTAAGGGATTCCCATCTCCCTAAGGGGGTTCATTCCAGAATGTAAATACCTTTCCTCTTTTTCCTTATTGGCCGGCACACTGGCCGGGGAGGCGTCCCTCCTCTTCAAACTCTTATTGCCCATTAATACCCCTCTGATATATAGATACCCCTCTGGTATCTTACCTGTCAGGCTGAGTTGAAGTCCTTCCTTAAGTCGGCCGACTTTCCCTTAGGTTTTCACTGGGTCCTGGCTTTTTGTCTCAGGATTTCCAATTCCTCTTTGTTTGAACAGGGGCAATCCGACCTTTAGGGCTGGGAAAAACTTACCCAGGTGCGCACTCCCCTTTCGAATATCCCCGGCTGCCAAAGATGGAACGGATGCAAATCCCGGAGGAGCCCCCAAGGCTGTTATGTGCTCCTGGCTACTTTCCTTCGTGACCAGAGGCAAGCTCGCCTGACCAATAACCAGCCAAGACACAGTGAAGGCCTTTTGTTTCGTTTATTGCAATAAGCGGGGAGAGAAGCTATCAAAGCTTGGTTCTCTCCAAAGTTTCAGCCCAAAATATTCCCTTCTTTATACAACCCTAGTCCCGGCCGCACATCCCTCCTCGTTCCCCATTGGCTGAGGTAGTATGAGGTTACACTCTTTCCGTCCGCCTCCTACACATTTCCTGATAACATATTAAATCATATTCACATATACAATAATAATAAGAAAATTTAGACATTTAAATGGTTATTTTGAACTCTGGTTATTTATGTCCTCCTTTTCGAACAATAGGTTCTTTCCTATTTTTCAATTCAACGTGTCTTTCCTGGCTAGCCATTTCCTCTTACAAATGTTATCTTCTTCCTTTCCCACTCTAAGGCCCAGCTATTTTTGCCTACATATTTCTTTTACATCCTTTCTTTATGTTAACCTTTCCTGTTTCCCATCATAGCTTCTCCACTCAGTAAATTTCCATTGCAGCAAATTCAATTTTAAATTTCTCTTTCAATATTAAATTTTGAAGACCTTTCTTTTACTTCTATCACTGCCCACTGGTCTGGATCTGGTAGTCCCATAGGATCTTATTCCTCTTTATTTTCCACAACCTTCAATGGGAACTCCCATTTAAATCCAGAAGGGTCTAGCCCGTATTCTGTGCAGACGTCTCTGTACACAAGGCAGTTACTTGGCTGTGCCTTTCAGTGTCTGCTGTTCTTGCCTACATCAAGCTATGTGTTGGGCTGTTTCTGAGGCCTCTCTGCATAGTCTGGCCTTGGGTCCTGCCTTCTGTGGAAGACCTCTGCTTCTCTGGATCTGGTGCTTAATACCTGTGTGATATCAGGCTTATGTTTCATGCTTCAGAGTTCTATGTATATACAGCATATTGCTCTTGAAACATTTTCTTCGACCACTTTAATTTTGAAGGAAATTTAAGCCTGGGGTGCCTTGTTCTCCCATTCTGGATGAGAGAGTTCCCAAAGCTTCTCATGCAGAATAACCACCAGTTGTGATTTGTCTACAAAGGTGCTATTTGTTTTAAGGAGAATATAACATTAAATAACAGTACAACAACCAACCTTAGAATTGACAATGAAGATATTAAAGTGTTGGATAGTTTCTGCCTTTTAGGATCAATCAACAAAAATAATAAAGTTATAAGCAGTGAAGAAATACACAACAAAGGCTTCCGGTTCCGGATCGCGATGCCTTTGGACGTACGGGGAGAGCCCTCTCTCTGCCGTTCGGTTTCCCTTCATCAGGAGACCCTGGAAAGGGTCGAAAGTCGCCCTGGAGGGGCGACCACCGTTGGGGAGGACCCTCGCTAGATCGCGGAAGGGCGGGAGCCCTTCCGTTTGATCCGAGGCAGCTCCTCAGGACCGATGAAGAAAAGATCGGCCATTAACATGGCTGATCATCAAGTCACACCAGCCGAAAGCCAAAATAACAACTAAGCACAACAAAGCACCGTGGAGGATTTGGGTGAGACTCTTCTTTACCTTTCTCTTTCTCTAATCACCTTCCTGTGAAAGCTCCTTGAAACTTTCTTCCCCGCTCTCAATATAGCAGCGTTTGCATACTTGGGAATTTAAAACTTGGAAACAAAAGAAAAAAGAACTAACCTTAATAACTAAATAACTGGATTTTTGCTTTGTGGATACCTTGGGGTCCCAAAATTTCCTATTATAGAGACTTAACATCTTTCTTAACTATTAACTTTGGAAAATATTTGTTTTTTCTGTTTTTTAACTTAATACACGGCTATTCGGCATTTGGGAAAAGATTTTGTGGTCTGCTGGGTACATCTTGTGGCGAAACGTGGCATAGCAACTGAATTTTTTTTCAATTGTGCCTGTTGACTCCCTTGATTTGCCCTTCATATTATCAAAAAAGATAAGTGGAAACAGCTGGGTGGTGACAATTATTTTTACAAAGTGTGGAGGTGGACAATGGCTGACTCTCACTAAAAATAGCCTCCACTAAAGCAGGGCTTTTCAACCTTTTCACCGATTGTACCACTTTTAGGATATGGCAATATTCGAGTACCACCTAGCAAGGTGTCAAAAACTTGACCAAAAAAAAACCCCTGTTCAAAGTTGCAATTGCACTGAAATGACTTATGACCATTTTCACACTTATGACCATTACAGCATGCCCAGGGTCATGTGATTTATATTTGGATGCTTGGCAACTGATTCATATTTATGATGGTCACAGTATCCCAGGGTCATGTGATCCCCTTTTGCAACCTTTTGACAAGCAAAGTCAATGGCAGGGCTGCTGGTGGCCAAGTGCTAAGGCGGGACTTCCCTCCCTTCCTTTCTCATGCCCACCTCCTTCTGAAGGAAGAATTTGAACCCACCCCCATATTTTTTCTCTTCCATATATTCATCAAACAAGGAAAAGCCTCCAGAAACAGAAAAGACAAACTGCTGAGTGAACTAGCTTAAAAAGGCACATTCCCCTTTAAGAATTAGCTACTGGCTAGAAAGGAAAGTAAGGAAGAAAAAAAAATGTAGTAAGTATTGGCTGCCAGCTAAGGCAGCCTCCCCAAATGGCTCCATTCATAAGTAAAGGAATCTACAGGCAAAATCCATTCAGGAGAAAAATACTTCAAAATCCCTTGCAGCAAAACTTACACCTAACAATAGCAGAGCAATAGAAGCTAACACGAGACATCAGCCATCAGCCAAATAGAAATTGCCAAACACTCCTTAAGAACACAAAGCCCACATTGCACAAATCCCAGAACTTCAAAGTCACAAAAGCACATAAGAATCCTTCCACTCTCCATCTCCCTCCCTCCCTCCTCCGTGCCTCACCTCCAGCCATTGCTACCTTTTTTCATTCCTCTTGGTGACCCCTCCCCCACTGCATTTCTTGCCTGTTTGCTACTGCCAGCACAGGTGACTGCCACAGCAGTTGCAAATCAGCTCATGGCCGGCCTGCTTGATTTGATCTCCTCTCCTCTCCCCCCCCACCCTCCTCCTTCAGTGCAGCTAGAGCTCCTCCCACGGCTGCTTCTTTTTCTCTCTCTCCCTCTCCCGCCCAAACTGCCTCCTTTTATAGCCTCCTCCTCCTTTCTCATGGGGGAGGGTGAGCCAGAAGTGAGCCTGGGGCCTTTGTCTCGCCCCACCCACTCTGCAGCTCCAGAGGACTCTCTCACTGTAAGTCCTTGCCTGTGCTGGCTCTTTCCCTTCCCCACTACACTTGGCTAGGCAGGGCTGCGTACCACCTGCCACTTGTTAATGTACCACAAGTGGTACGTACCACAGGTTGAAAAGCCCTGCACTAAAGGACTATCTCTAATCACCATGGAAATGGAGGAACCCTATCCACAACTTGACTATAAACTTATCCTTGAAAAAATCCTTGAAGCTACTGAGCTAATGAACTCAGGAGTAAAAGCCAAGGACATTTTCACAAAACTACAAATTGAACCTCAGACTCAAACTGATCAACCTACAAGCCAAAAAATAACAGAAGAGGAACAATTTAACATTAAAGAGGATTTTACACAACAACACGTACAATCTACTGAGAACCCTGATATTCAACCACTGACTTTAATTATAGTACCTGTAACTTCAAAAACAACAGGAATTGATCAACAAACACGCTACATTGAGAACTTAGACAATTTAGACAACCAAACAACAATTACAACACCGGATATGACCTTTTATTCTATTCAGATGAAACTGCAAGAAGAAGAAGAGGACCAAGACTGAACTGATGATAAACATTTCAAACCAAACATGGAGATTTGAATTATTGGGGCAGCAACCTAATAACTACAAAGGGGCCAGTTCTTTCGAAAGACTGATAACTGGATGTTCTCCCTTGATTCAAACAACAGGTGTGGGAATGAAGGGAGACACATCCGAGGTTTTAGAGGCACTGGCATGGAAACCTGCTTGGCACAAAAAGAAAGAGTTAGATTTAAAAATGGGATTTAGAAATCCACCTAATGGGTTAAGCAGCTTTTTAGAGACAATGAGTGCTTTAATATTTAGGATTTAGATTTATAATGGGAATTAAAACTGTTAGATTATAACTTTAATTGTTATATGGAAATAGATTTGTGAGAATGAAAGATATTTTGTTACTAAATGAGTTACTAGGATGAGAAACAGAATATATCTGTCAATAAAGTAAGAAGGTAAATTTTGGAATAATATGTGTATTTTAATTACGTTAATTATCTTATAATGAAATGAGGGAGATTAAGCTTATCCGAAGTTTAAACATTGGTGATAAAAGGCTAAATTGGAATATGCTAATTGGAATTAAATAAAACCTAAAAACAGGACTTGGATATGTATAACCAAAATGTTATTCACAAATGTATTGATTGATTGAGCTTTAGCTAGAAATCTATTAATAGGAATATGATATAATATTTGTGGGAAATAGAGAGGGAACCTTTATTGATGTAACCTGAGATATACATGAATGATTTTGTTATTAGACTATTGACTACCCTGTCACCACGCTGCTTCCTAAGTACTTGGATGTAAACATTTGAAAAATTAATAAAACTTGTATAAAAAAAAAAGAAATACACAACAAACTAGCATTAGGTGGATCAGCTATGAAGGAATGGATATTAGATGCCATGATGTATCTATAGCTACAAAAATCAGAATAGGGCAAGCTGTAGCATTCCCTGTGACACTTTATGAAAGGTGGACGTTGAAGAAGCAGGATAGGCATTGATGCTTTTGATGTTGGAGGAGACTTCGAGAATGCCCTGGGTAGCCAAAAAACCAACTGATGGATCATAGAACAAAGCAATTTGGACTTCTCAATTGAGGCACAAATGACCAGGTCCAATTAGCATATTTCAGACATGAGAAAATTCAGCGCTCTAATGGTGGCAAAGGTGCAAGGAAAGATGGAATGGATGATCAGCAACAATGTAAAATGGATTTGATTACAGTATAGGAGTGATGAGTGCACTGTTGGAAGATGTGGCAACACATCCTTCTGGAGCAAATAGATGTGATTGCTAACAGTTGATACCAATTTGATGGCACATAATTGTCAGGCTTGTCCCAATTGAGGTCCTTATGAAAGAAAGACCCTTGATTTCATTTGGTTGAAGTGATAGGTTCTTTTACTAAGGTTAAGCGGTTGCAATGAAAGAAAGGCTAGATTTGAAGATTACCATGCAAAAGGTTACTCTTTTCCCCCTTCCCTGCCCTTCCCCCCCCCCTTGACCAGTTCATCACTGTTCAATGGCATGCCATGTAGATATTTGGGGAACAGCTTGGATGTTTGGCGCCACACGATGCAATTTCACATTCCACTCTCAGGCCAGGTGTCCCTGAAGACTGATGTTATCCGGTTCTGGCATCTCTGCTTTCTTTGTCCCCTAGTGATGGCTAGGGTTGCCAGCTGCCAAGACATAATGACTGGCCTGATGGTTTCAGGTTTGGAGCTATTATATTCTGGCAGCCTAGAAAGAGCATTCATTAAAAAGTTCTTCCCTCCTGCAAGGTACCACAACGCAAAGTTGAATTGGTTAAAATATGGACCCCCGTGGACCTATTTAGGGGATAGTTTTCTGGGTGTTTTCAGGACTTCCAGATATTTATGATCTATCCACACCTCAAACAGGGCTTTGTTTCCCTCTAGGAAGCGTCTCCAGATCAAGAGTGCCCAGCGCACTGCATATGCCTCCTCCCACACTGCCCATCTGCGCTCGGTCTTAGTGAGATTTTTAGAGATGTAAGTGCACGGTTGTAGAACCCCTTGCTTGTTTTTCTGTAACAGTACGACCCCCATGGCTACATCGCTAGCATCCACCTGAATAATGAAAGGAGCACTCAGATTGGGGTGCTTTAACACTGACTTGGCCACAAACAAGCACTTAAGTTTTTCAAACGCCTTGAAGGGGAGTACCTGAAATTGAAAGCATCCCAAAGGGCAGTTAAAGGCAGTTTTCCACTCGTCCCCTTCCTTGAACCCCAGTTGTTGGGGTCTCCATCAAACTTCACTCTGACAGGTGGGGTCTGCCAACTCTTCCCCTTGGTCAGGGGAGCCCCATCTGGGGCAGCAGCTCTGATAGCCCCCTTGGTGCTGCTCCTGCGGCTGTGGTAGTGGCGGGTGAGGTCGCTGAGGCACCTGGTATGTTTCAGTTGAACACCAGAATAGCAGAATAACAGAGTTGGAAGGGATCATGGAGGTCTTCCCTCCACAAGCAGGAGACCCTATACCATTCCAAACAAGTGGCTGTCCAATCTCTTCTTAAAATCCTCCAGTGATGGAGCAACTACAACTTTTGGAGGGAAACCATCTGCTGGTTAATTGTTCTCACTGTCAGGAAAATTCTCCTTAGTTCTAGGTTGCTTCTCTCCTTGATTAGTTTCCATCCATTGTTTCTTGTCTTGCCTTCTGGTACTTTGGAGAATAACAGAACGACAGAATTAGAAGGGACCTTAGAGGTCATCTAATCCAATAGGTTGACCCCCTCTTTGTGGCAGCCCCTCAAATACTGGAATACTGCTATCATGTCCCCCCCCCCAGTCCTTCTTTTCTCTAGACTAACCAAACCCAAATCTTGCAACCGTTTTTCATATGTTTTAGTCCAGTGATGGCGAACCTTTTAGAGACCGAGTGCCCAAACTGCAACCCAAAACCCACTTATGTATTGTCGGGTGCTGGGTGGGTGTGGCCCATTGGGTGGGCGTGGCTGCGGTGGTAACGGCAGACTGGGTGGGACTAAAAAGTTCAATCAATTCCAACTTTGCGAGATCTTTTTTTTCCCCGCAAGAAGTTGAAATTGAGTGACTGAACCTTTTTTTTTTTTGCTTTAGGCAGAGGCCTAAAGCGAAAAGGTTTTATAAAACCCAGCTGAAGGCCTAGGGCTGGGGCGACGGCCCGTGTGCCCACAGAGAGGGCTCTGCGTGCCACCTGTGGCACCCGTGCCATAGGTTTGCCACCACGGTTTTAGTCTCTAGGTCCTTAATCATCTTAGTTACTCTTCTCTGCTCTCTTTCCAAAGTGTCAACATCTTTTTTATATTCTGGTGACCAAAACTGGATGCAGTTTTGGTCACCACAATATAAAACTCTGAGCACAATAAGGCAAGTAAATAAGCTGAGATTTTTCCCCCAACCACCTTGCTCAAAAATAATGATTGGCTGCACTAAACTTTCAAAAATAAGGGGCTGGAGGAAGCTTTGTGTACTGGTTCCTTCTCATTGGCATGTTCAAGTGCAACCCACCAGCCTTTGATCCAGTAAAACTGCATCAAAGTGCATCACACTAAATTGCCGCTTTGGGCAGAAAAATACGACTTCCTCCCTGGGACCATGAACGATAACTTTAAACTGCTCCAGGG
This sequence comes from Azemiops feae, assembly GCA_023970755.1. Classification (NCBI taxonomy): domain Eukaryota; kingdom Metazoa; phylum Chordata; class Lepidosauria; order Squamata; family Viperidae; genus Azemiops; species Azemiops feae. The sequence goes on from JALGBA010000315.1 coordinate 887,598, forward strand.
GTGGATGGGATGAGATGGACATCATGAGACTATCCAAGAAGAGAGATGTGCCTGGCTGGATGCCAATGGTGAAAAGTCTTAGAGAAAGCAATCTTATGCACGACCTGATCTTTAATTCACAACGGCAGCAAAAGGCAAGCTCCTCCTGTGCAAGTGGGAAAAGGGTGGAATACCAAGTCAGTTTCTTTTGACATTTCCATCAAAGTTAATCCATGCCTGACAAGTGTTAAGGAAATTGGAGGGAGTGGGTGGATAAAAAAAACATAGTGTATTTCAAGTATTGCAAACTGAATGGAAAAATGACTGTGATGACAACATGTAAAAAGTATATAGTAGCTACTCTCGTTCTACCGGTTCCCGAGAAAGCCAGCCAAGCCTTCTACAGATGTTGTGCCCTTCAGTCTTGCATATGATATCTTACGAGAGATGTATTGCGGTATCGGTGGATCACCATCCAGGCAGGCAGTGGCCTCTGCTCTTTTGTGTATAAATGCATTCCTGTGCATCTCAAAATAGGGCTGGGTGGGGCTGGAAGGGTCTCTCTCTCTCTCTCAAAAAAGCCAAGCCTTGTTTGAATGGCTTGCGATGGAAAGAATGGCTGAGCTGTGAAGTTGAGTAATTGCCTGGCTGGGGTAGGGGCTGCCATCCAAAACCAGCTTTTCCAGTTCAGTCACTGGGAGTAGCACCAGAGCCTCGGTGAATGGTGGGAGAGACAGGGATTGTATTGTCAAGACAACGCCCCCCCCCCCCAGAGATGCCTGCTTCTTGCTAGCAAAGTGGCTGAATGTTCTCCCTTCAGAAGTGAAGCTGGGGGGAGGGTGGCAATTGCCTGCCAGAGTCCCTTTGCCCAAGTTAACCCTTGAGATCCCAAAGCGCTCCTGATGCTGACAGGCACATCTGGGATGGGTGGATGTTTTAAAGAAGATCAAGAATGCAATGCTGCCCAACCTGATGGTATCTGAAGATTGCTTCTACCTGAACATTTTCACCCCAGATATGGAGGCTAAATTGCCTGTAGGTAAAATTCAGTTTCCTTTCTCTTTTACTTAGTTTTTCTTGCATGCCACCTGAGGCATCTAACCCCGACTAAATTGGAAGATCCAATCTGGGTTGGTCACCAGGACCAGAGGTTTAGTCTTCCGAGCTTTGGGACTCGTGCTGGAGCCCATCCTCAGGGAACTTCTCTCTAGCAGTGTGTGTGCTGTTCTATGTGCACTATTTATAGGGCCTGTTGTAAGTGGCTATTTAGATGTTGATTGGGGTGTGTTGATGGCTGGCTTTTAAGTCATTAGCTGTCCTTTGCTTGTGCTACCCAGCCCTTGCCTTTTAAGTACTTGATAGGCTGGTAATAAATCAGCCTGTTGACTGTTTCCCAGGCTTCAGTCACTTCCCTTCAGTCATTTCCCAGCCATTTTTGTGCCTGCTCGTCCAACAATTTTAGTAGCTGCAAAATTGAATGTGTGTCCTTGTTCATTGCAGTGAGGCTACCAATGAGTTCGGGTCTCCTCTTCTGACGTAGTTAGATTCTTCCCAGTCTGTCCTACATAGTCACAGATTAATTAACCAATTAAATGTTGGCACAGAAATGAAACAATTAAAATTTTGCCAAATCAATAGCTTCAGCAATGGTCAATTTTCTGATTATTTTCTAGGTGATGGTTTGGCTTCCTGGAGGTTGTTGGTGGGGCTTCATTCTACAACGGATCAGCCTTGTCCGTTTATGGAAATGCGGTGGTCATGGTTCAGTACCGGCTGGGGATTCTTGGATTCTTCAGGTAAAATAAGTTGTAAGACCTAAGAAAACATCCCAAACTGCATCCAGTTAGCCCCTTTCCTGCACTCAGGCACTGTTCTGGACCAACCAGTATATCCTGTTTCCACGGTTGTGTGCTTACTTCCGTGTAGACAGGTAGCATTTACTCGAATGAACAGATCAAAGAAGAATACTTTATTCACAGAGATAATCAACAACTCACGATTAAGATGAAATACGTCTGGAATGCAATATTAATCTGGATCCATATTGAAAGACAGTGATGTCCTCCTGTCCTGTATATAAATCACATGTTGAATGATTGCTGTGTCCGAGCCATGAGGCTGGAACCCAATGTGAAGAGAATCAAACAATGGCACAGAGCCAGGAAGTACAGTCATAAACCTTTGAACTCCTCCCACTGACTAGATAAACTGACTGCTGAAACTACATTACCCATAAGCCATTTCTTAAGGAAACAGCATTTAACCCTATAAATGCTAAACATCCTAACATACAGTTCTTAGCTACTGGTTGGTCCAGAACACTCCCCGCCTGGAAATATAAATTTCCACTACTAACTAAAATAAGCAAAAACGTAACATTAAACATGCAATTTTCATTACTAACTGACTATTTAACTAAAGTAGGCAAAACATGGTATCAAGACATGTAAACATGCATAACTGTAAGGTAAATACAAACATACACAACTATAACAGAGATAAACAAGGTGTTACATCAAACAATGCAATCATGAGGTAAACACAATATACATGGCTTGAGGCTTAATCTTCCAGTTCGGTCTTCTTTTGCAGCAGGACCAGGTCGGTGATTGGCCTGGTGTACAGTCTTTTCACAAGAGTCTTTGAGTCACAGTCTGACTCATGTGGTTTCACAATCTGGACTTCAGCTTGGCGAACTAGTCCAGCAAACTAGGTGGGGCCCGATGGACAAGTCCCTTGGGCCAATAGTTCTGGAATGCGCCCTTGTCTCTCAGCAAGACAAGGTCTCCAGCCTGTAGGAGAAACTGGAACCAAAGGGATTTCTGGGTCAGGAAAACTGAAACCCAAAAATTCTTAGGAACAAAGGCACCTGGATCCACAAGATTCACAGGAACGAAGGAAGCTGGGTCCACGGGGAACTCAGGAACAGCAGAAGCTGGGACCACAGGATACTCAGGAACCAAAGGAGCTGGATCTACTGGATACTCAGGAACCGAAGAAGTTGAATCCACAGGAACCTCAGGAACAGACGAATCTGGAACAAAGGAAACTGGGACCACAGGACACTCAGGAACTGAGGAATCAGGAACCGCAGGATACTCAGGGGCTGAAGGAACTGAGACCACAGGATTCTCAGGAACAGAAGAATCAGGAGCCAGAAGATACTCTGGAACAAAGGATTCTGGAACAACGGAGACTGGAACAACAGGATCAGCGCTGATGATGGCTGCTTCTTCTGCCATGCAGGTAGTGAGAACCTCATGTGTCAGCGTGGGTGTTTTTGTCACCATGGAGTCTATGATTGTGCAGGGTATGCTAATCATGCGCTCCCATGCTTCTCCCATGTGAGATGCATGGGGAGGATTGAATGCCCATACACAATTCTGGGTCTTCTGGTATCTGTCACTTACTGGGTCATGACAAATGTCTTCCATAGTCGGGGAGTCCTCACAGGCTCCTACAAAGTTAGTTCCTTGGATGCTAAGACAAGTGATCAGGACGATCAATACTATGCCCAATCTGATGGGTCTTCATTTGGAGGGGCGTTCGAAGCGGGCTGGTGGTAGGAAACGTTTAGAAGGCGGTTTCCCTATCTCTTTGCCCATTGAGGACAAGCAGATGGTCTGGAACTCAGGACCTTTTAGCCAGATCAATTTTGCTAGCTGTGATACAAGGGTGGATCGTTTGACTTGGTCTACAAGGTTCTGTTCTGTTGGCACATGTTGCCATTGCGCAGGACTTGAGGATGTTTCAATCTTTTCTACTCTGTTGCCTACATAGACGTAGAAGTGTCTGCTTTGGTAGCAGATGTAGCTTGACATCACCTTGCTGTTTGTGTAGAAAGTGATGGTTTGTAGCTCATGACCTACCGTTTGTGTTGTCAGGATGGTGAACTTCACTGCCAATATGGTACCGTAGAGTTCTAACCTTGGTACGGTGTGGCCTTGTTGTGTTGTTAGTTTCACCTTTCCAATGACGAAAACGACGTAAATGTGGCTCTCCCCGCTGTAGACTCTCTCCCCGCTGTAGAGTGTGATGTATCCTATGGTTGCAATCACCTTCGTTGACACATCTGGGAGATCGTATATTTCTTTCCTTTGTACGGTGGCGGGTGAGCTGGAGATATACATACGTTGCACGTGTATGCTTTGGAGATAATTTAGGAGTGTATTCAACGACTCCCAGTCTTGTTTCTGTTCTGGCAGACATGGCCCGTCCCAGTGTGTTGTGCTCTGGGAGAACGCACGTAGCTGCAGAAATTGTTTGTCCACTATGGACAAGGCTACGTCATTGTGACTTTTATTAGTCTGGAACACTGTTGCTTCCAAAACGGGTTTGGTTGTCACAAGTGTGAAGTGTTCTTGACGTGGTTTTAAGTGAGGTGCTCTTCCATTACTAGGAATGGAGGTTGTTCAGTTATTCTCCTGGGTTGGAGTTTGCAGTTGGTCAACACAGACCATTCCTGGGATAACCCGTTCAGGTTCCATCTTAATGGCAGTTGGAGGACTTGTTGGGCCTCTGACCATGCCATGGTAGGCGAAGGTGACAGGGGCGTCTACTCTCAACAGAGCCAAGAGTTCGGCTTCAGGATTTAGGAACCGTAAGGCAATTGGGGGGAGCTGGTCAACAAAGAACGTTCCTGGGATGACCAATCCAGGATTTAGGGACCGTGAACTCCCATCTGCCGGCTGGATGCAGAGTCCAGTGACTTTCCTCCCCGCCGTGCTCTGTGACACAGAGTACGTTGTGAAAGACGTTTCTTTGCTTGGGAGTTCACTGGGGAATGGTGGGTCATTACACACTAATGTACAGTTGACCTTGGCAGGCGCCTCTGGGCGCTCTTTGGAGCCGTGCTGGGGCTCCTTGGTTGAAAGAGGAGTAGAAGCTGCTTGTTGTAGCTGTTCAGAGTCTGGATACAGGGCTCTTGGGTGCTTGTCACTCTTGTGATGACACTTCCCCGTAGCTGTACAAGCTTTGGCTGTGTGTTCCATAGACTCACAGTGTTCGCTTGTACTCTCTTGAATTTAACCTTCTTCTCCAGGATGTTGGAGGATCCAATGGTGCTATGCAGGGTCTGCCATCAGGCTGGGTTGGTACGGTGTTGAGGTCATTTGAAGCATGCTCAGTGGCTTCTTGTTGAACCTCAAAGACGTTGTTCCCAATAGCAGGGAAACGTGGTACAGACGGCTGGCATTTTTCTTCAGAATACTTCTTGTTGGGGTTAATTTCCAGTGGCACGGATGAAGGACTTTGCTGTCTCGGCTTGAATTTCTCTGCCTCTACGTTGAGCTGACGAGGTCTGACTTCTTGCGTGCTTATTTGTTGGGGGGGTTCTTGTCGTTCAGATGATGCGTTGCCGGCTCCCTGGCCAGTTAGCACATCTGATGGTCGAGATTCTACTTCCTTTCTACTTGGTGTAGGGGAACTTGTGGTCGGCCGCGGTGTACCCATCTGCTCATGTCGAAACGCACTCTGGTTGTCAACGGAGGCCTGCACACGGCTACGCCGGTCTTCGTTCTCCAGTCATTCCAGATTGCATGAGAAGATGGCGCGTTGAAGTGTTTTCTGAAGGCCTTTTGCTCTTGCCGTTTTATCTGCCACTTCTTGTTGTCTTTCTATGAGCTCAAGCTTGTCTTGAGCAGCCTTTAGTTTGGCCTCCATTTGTGCTGCTTCGGCCTTCTGTTTGGCTTCCATCTGCACTGCTTCGACCTTCCGTTTGGCCTCCATCTGCACTGCTTCGACCTTCCGTTCGGCTTCCCTCTGCGCTGCTTCGGCCTTCCGTTCGGTTTCCCTCTGCACTGCTTCGGCCTCCCTCTGCGCTGCTTCGGCCTTCTGTTTGGCCTCCATCTGTGCTGCTTCGACCTTCCGTTTTGCCTTCATTTGAGCTGCTTCAACCTGTATCTTTGCCAATTCTTCCTTTTGAAGTTGCTCCGCCTCTAACACGTGAAATACTGCATTGGCAACTTCAGCTTCGATGTTTGCTTGCTCTGCCTTTGAAACTCAGGACGCTTGGCTCCGATGAGAAGACACCTTTGAATGGCGGGAGTTGCCTGAGACGGAAGGCTGTTGTGACACGCTGGAATACGCCCGGGATGAAGCTTTTTTGGCGGTGTGAGAGGGTGCCCCATGGGGTCGGGCGTGCGAATAACGGGAAACTTCGGACTCATACCAATCAAGGTTGATTGATTGGACCAGCTTTCCTGGTCCAATAGGCCACTTTGCCATGACTAGGGAAGACTCAGAGGTTTTCCTAGACGATTTGAATGAGTTTAGTGAACTTCATTCTTTGACCACTAGGGGTCGCTGTAGAGGCACCGTTGGTGTACTCTCTGTGTGGGTAAATACAAGCTTGCTGTTTGCAGATCAGCCACCGGGGTGCTGTCTGACAGTAGAGGCACCACTGGGGAGCGCTCTCTTGCGTGCGTGGGTGCTTCAATGAAGTTCACCCTTTGACCACTAGGGGTCACTGCTTGCGTGAGTGACTACTTCGGTGAAGTTCACTCTTTGACCACTGAGGGTCTCTCTCTCTGGGTAGCCACTTCAGGGAAATTCCTTCTTTGACCACTAGGGGTCGCTTCTTGCTTGAGTGATTGCTTCACATGAAGTTCCCTCTTTCACCACCAGGGTGCCTTATCTGAGTAGTCTTATCAGGGAGATTCTCTCCCCCGCTATCAGGTGACACTTGCTGCGTGGTTGGGGGCAAGCCTGCTGTATCTAGTAGTCACCACTCAGCATTGTTCCTTGGTATTGCTTTGAGAAAAGCCAGCCAAATTGTGTCTTCTTAAACCACCTTACAAGCTGTGGACCTCTGAAGCATACTAAGCTCTCGTTGGCTCCCTGTATGTCTCCACCTGGGTCGTATAGCTTCGTGGAATAAGCAAGGTTAATTTGCTGCTTGTTTCTCCTTGAACTGTGCTAAGTAGGTGCACCACTAGGGGGCTTTGCTTGCTTGCTTGGGTACTTCAGTTGAAGTTCACTCTTTACCCTCTAAGGGGTGTTGCTTGAGTGATTACTTCAGGTGAAGTTCACTTTTTGTCCACAAGGGGACGTTGCTTGCTTGAGTAGGTGCTTCAGTGAAGTTCACCCTTTTACTACTAGGGATCACTGCTTGCATGAGTGATTATTTCAGGTGAAGTTCACTTTTAACCCTCTAGGGGGTGTTGCTTGCTTGAGTAGGTGCAAGCCTGCTCTCTCTGCTACCCCATCCACATTCTTTCAATTGCGAAGAGAGGGGGGGAGCCGGCTTTGTTCTATCAGTTTCTAGATTAACCAAAGTGATTGATTACTTTATTACTGTCCTTAGCAACCTGATCACCTTCCTTAGTTACACATTAGCCTTTTGCTGAGTTGTGAGGCTTGGAACAGCCGTTTGAAAGTTATGTGCAGAATCAAGTACAAAGATTTCCTCTCTGGGAGAAAGCATTCCTTTAACACACACACATCTCTGTTCTTCCCGCTTTGCTTCCTGTTTGTTTCAAGCTATGTGAGTTGCAAGCAAGGGGCGGAAGCTGCTCAACCCTCCTTTGAACTTTTAGAGACACAATCTTTAGATTCCAAGGGAGGGGGCTTCTTGGTGGAGTTCAGCTCTTCTAAACCCCAGTTGCTTAGTTACCATGGCAATTAATGGTTTGACTACTCTTTTGTCTTCGAACTAAGTTTTATGGGTAGGTGGGGGAGGCTGCCTGTTCTGAAAAGTCTTTTGAACAAAGCCTCACAGATTAACAACCTTTCTTCCCCGTTTGCAGGCAGAAGAAGGAGAAAGGTTTGATACTTGCAAATTATCAAACAGGGTGATTCAGAACAATCAGGCTGGCTTGCATCGAAGAGAACTTATTCTAGCTTAGATTACAAGCAGGCTCACACACACATATTTTGAGTTGCAGGCAAGGAGAAGGGGGGGGATCGCCCGTTCTGAACGTTTCTGTTCTTTAGAGACGGTCCTCACATGCAACTTTGGCTGGCAAACAGGTTGGTAGCGTTTTCAGAACAATGTAAAGAATATTTACAGTCCTTTACTTGAAACATTCCAAGCTAACGTGAAGGTAATCACTGATTTCAACTACAAGAGTTCAGCTGTTCTCCCTTCATTCAGACAAGGCATAGAGAATTGCATTAACTTTACTGCATCCAAGCTGACACGAAGAAGATTAATGAATTTACTTTTAACTTCCATACAGGGCACAGAATTTTAACAATGTCTTTCAACTATCCTGTTTCCACGGTCGTGTGCTTACTTCCGTGTAGACAGGTAGCATTTACTCGAATGAACAGATCAAAGAAGAATACTTTATTCACAGAGATAATCAACAACTCACGATTAAGATGAAATACGTCTGGAATGCAATATTAATCTGGATCCATATCATTAGGTTGAAAGACAGTGATGTCCTCCTGTCCTGTATATAAATCACATGTTGAATAATTGCTAATCACATGTTGAATGATTGCTGTGTCCGAGCCATGAGGCTGGAACCCAATGTGAAGAGAATCAAACAATGGCACAGAGCCAGGAAGTACAGTCATAAACCTTTGAACTCTTCCCACTGACTAGATAAACTGACTGCTGAAACTACATTACCCATAAGCAATTTCTTAAGGAAACAGCGTTTAACCCTATAAATGCTAAACATCCTAACATACAGTTCTTAGCTACTGGTTGGTCCAGAACAGGCACAGACAACTTAGCTGACTTTTATAGTTTGCAAATGCCTGCAGAATAACGCTCGTACAAATAGCTCTGAAGCTTTTCCATCATTAATCTACTTATAACAAAGACAGCTTTCAGAAAACATCCCATGATTGGCACCTGGGAACTTACTCAAAAATTGCCGAAAGCAGAGTGGTTGTTTAGAGCTTGGAAAACAGCTATTTGGAACTTGGAACATGGAACATTTGCATACCCCATTTACCTGTTTTGTTTTGATGTCTTTTTATATCATTGTGGTTTTCCTATATGAAATTTACTGCATGAATGATTTTGCGGTCTCTCTAATATTTTAGTCATTGTTATTTAAGTCATCCTGATCATGAAGAGCATAAATCTATGTAAATAAAAGAAAACTGTGAAAATTAAAAAAACAAACACCAGGAGTGGTTTGCATAGAGGAGCTTTTGTGAACAGAAAAGTGTGAGGAGAAAATAGAGAATCTAAGTCGGGAATCCACGTTCAGAAGGGAAAGCAGAATGATAGATTGAGGACTAAATTTAGAAACAAGATACTGTAAGCTGCAAGCTGTTACCAAGAAAAGGGAAAGACAGCTTTGTTCTGAAGGCATTCACTATATTTCTGTAGAAAACGTTCCTCAACATTCAGAATTTCTGGCAGTGTCTTTTTCAGTTAACGTATTTTATTGAAAAGCCTGCACTTTTTTTACTGCTCAGGATAGTTCATGCCTTTTAATAAAACATGTTAGAAAAGGTGCTTGCCAGGGCCATCTCTACCCAATTCCTAGGGGAAAAATAACCCGTTGGCTCCATAGAATTAGAAAAAAGGTACTTTTACTAGGAAAGAAGTGAATACAGTTAAGTTAGCCAAGATCTGGCTGCCAGCAGTTTGGCAGTTCGATCCTGACCAGCTCAAGGTTGGCTCAGCCTTCCATCCTTCTGAGGTCGGTAAAATGAGGACCCAGATTGTTGGGGGCAAAACGCTGACTCTGTAAACCGCTTAGGGAGGGCTGCAAAGCACTGTGAAGCGGTATATAAGTCTAAGTGCTATTGCTATCCGAAGCAAAAACGTGCGAAGCATCAAATTGAAAGAAACCCTAGAATCCACCCCCCTTGTAGCTAGGCAACCAGAGTTCAATCATCGGCCAGAAGATGTTTGGGGAAAGTCTCCGATTCAGGTGCACTGTTGCTCCCTTCTGCATACCGAAGCTAGAATTGGCCTTGAAGATGATAAAGTCCAGGCGGGCAGTTGCAAAGCTTCATGAAAAATTTCCACTGTCTCCTCCTGCACACTTCCCTTCCCAAGTGCCCATAGCACCCCCCCCCAAGCAAAGATGCAGGCTGACATTTATCACATAAGCATAGATCAAAATTGTGTTCAAGAATCACAGTGGAGGAGTTCTTCCAGTATGACGTCGTAGTGATATGGATGCAGGAAGGCAGAGCTCTGCTTTCTGTGCCCAATTTTGCCCTGTTGGGACCCTAAAAGGGCCTAAAGTCACCCCAAAAAGGTGATGGAGGGGTGCCTAATTGATCAGAGAGAGACCGCAGTCTTTCCGTTTGATCCGAGGAAAACCCTCCAAACTGGCAGGGGAGACTGGCTGCATCCCTGTGGCCAGCCTCCAGCTACTGCCAGCCGAAGAAACAAAGCACTAACTAGCAGATCGTAAACAGTGTGTGTAGAACTGGGTGAGAATATTGATCCTTTCTCTACTATTTTTTAACTGAATTTCCTGGAAAAGGCTCCCAAGAAGCTAAAAACCTCCGAACGAGAGAAGGGGACTGTAACCCCACCCTTCCAGAGAAACGGAAGCGGCGTTTTAATTTTTTTATGGGGGACAGAAATGCATAATACTGAAGTAGAAACAATATAAAGCTACAGCTTTGACAAATTTGAGAACTGAAATAACTGTTAAGATTTTCTCTTTGAAAAATATTGGGGTGAAATATAAGAAATCAACCTTCTGTTTTGAGAGTGAAAAATGGATATAGAATGACATCTAGTGGTGGATTAGAGAATAGCACTACAACTGAAAGGACTGATGCTGACCTAGTAAGAAGCTTAGAAACAGATAATAACCTACCTTCTGGGCTAGCTCAACAGAGAACAGCTGGCAAAAGAGCAAAATGTTTTTGCATACTTATCACCCTGACTTTTGTGGACTATAAATCCTACTGAGCTCTGACTTTTAATCTTAAGAGCTACTTGGAGAGAAAGAAAATTTTGATTTTTGGCTACATTAGGCTGGGAGAGAGCTTTGGATTGTTTTTAGAATGGTTGAATATTTTGAACACTTTGAAAACTGTGGACTGCAACTTGGCCTGACTGACAATTCTTGGACGCCGGAGCAGAAGGACTATTACAAAACATTGCTTTTAGTGCTGGACTCATATCGTGGAACCTATTGGATTATAAAGGCTATATATAAAGACCAGAAAAACTAGATAAAATTTTGTTCTATTGCCATCAAGATTGGTGATATTAGATAAGACTTGTATTTGGAGATCACAAAAGTTCTGACAGATTATCTGGAGGGGGAAACAAAAATGGAGGCCTCATACCTAGCCAAAACTGGTGGGAAAATATATGCAACACCTTCATCTGAAGCCCCCAGCCAGGCTTATCAAGGATCTGCAGGACTGATGCCTCAAGAAAAAACGGAGGAGATGGATGAAAATGGAAAAGGCACTTTACCCCATAGGTCTGCAAAATACTCTTGAGGACAAGAAAGATTTAAAAAAGGGGACTCTAGAGCAGGGCTTTTCAACCTGTGGTACGCGTACCACTTGTGGTACATTAACAAGTGGCAGGTGGTACACAGCCCTGCCTAGCCAAGTGTAGTGGGGGAGGGAAAGAGCCAGCGCAGGCAAGGACTTACTGTGAGAGTCCTCTGGAGCTTGGCTGGGGCGAGGCAAAAGCCCCAGGCTCACTTCTGCTCACCCTCCCCCATGAGAAAGGAGGAGGAGGGGGGCGGAGACAGGAGAGGGAGAGAGAGAAAAAGAGGCAGCCTTGGGAGGAGGTGCTGCACCGAAGGGGAAGGAGGAGGGTGGGGAGAGAGGAGAGGAGAAATCATCAAGCAAGCCGGCCGGCCATGAGCCGATCTACAACTGCTGTGGCAGCCACCTGTGCTGGCAGCAACAAGCAGGCAAGAAATGCAGCAGGGGAGGGGTTGCCCTCCACGAGGAATGAAGAAAGGTAGCATCAGCTGGAGGTGAGACAGAAGGAGGGAGGGAGATGGAGAGTGGAAGGATTCTTATGTGCTTTTGTGACTTTGAAGTTCTGGGATTTGTGCAATGTGGGCTTTGTGTTCTTAAAGAGTGTTTGGCAATTTCTATTTGGCTGATGGCTCATGTCTTGTGTTAGCTTCTATTGCTCTGCTATTGTTAGCTGTAAGTTTTGCTGCAAGGGAATTTGAAGTATTTTTCTCCTGAATGGATTTTGCCTGTGGAGCCATTTGGGGAGGCTGCCTTAGCTGGCAGCCAGTACTTATTTACATTTTTTTCTTCCTTAAGTGCTGGCTGTGCTCCTTAACTTTCCTTTCTAGCCAGTAGCTAATTCTTAAAGGGGAATGTGCCTTTTTAAGCTAGTTCATTCAGCAGCTTGTCTTTTCTGTCTCTGGAGGCTTTTCCTTGTTTGATGAATATATGGAAGAGAGAAAATATGGTGGGGAGGGGTTCAAATTCTTCCTTCAGAAGGTGGGCATGAGAAAGAGGGAGGCAGGGAGGGAGGGAGGGAAGTCCCGCCTTAGCACTTAGCCACCAGCAGCCCTGCCATTGACTTTGTCAAAAAGTTGCAAAAGGGGATCACATGACCCTGGGACACTGACCATCATAAATATGAATCAGTTGCCAAGCATCCAAATATAAATCACATGACCCTGGGCGTGCTTCAATGGTCATAAGTGTGAAAAATGGTCGTAAGTCATTTCAGTGCAAATGCAACTTTGAACAGGTGGTTTTTTTTTGGTCATCAAGTTTTTGACACCTTGCTAGGTGGTACTCAAATATTACCATATCCTAAAAGTGGTACAGTCGGTGAAAAGGTTGAAAAGCCCTGCTCTAGAGCTTTAGGGGAAATGCCAGAAAAGAGAAGCTGAGGGAGAAGGAAAGTGGAAGTTGCTTAAGGAATATAAATGGACAGAATTCCCACTCAAAAATACCTTACATTAATTGTCTTTCCCATTCCAAGCAACTTTTACAAAAATAGAGAAAAAATTATTGGGTGATTTAATTGCCTTGGCCTGGAAAGCTACTTGGCAAAGGAAGAGTTATAATTAGACTTAAAAAACAGATGATTTGTCTTACCAGAGTGGACCCTATATGATTAAAATATTTGTTTGAATATGATTAAAAGAATGGATAACCCTTAGATATAATTAGATTTTTATAAGAAAGATATTATTTTATAACTAGAATAGTACCTTTTTTTTGATATGGGAAATAGAAAAATATGAAGATGGCTTGTATAAATGAAACTCTTAGCTATATAAATGTAACTAATCTTAGGACAATTATAACTGAAAAAGATATTCCGAATATTGATGGGAAATTAAACTTAAATAAGAACATGAAAAACAGGGTATTGATTGAATAAGGATATTTTAATTGCAAATAATTTGAAATATAAATTGGTTAGAAAAGAGGTTTTAAATTGATATTATTTGTATATGACACTAGAAAATATGATGTTTATATTCAATTTTGTATGTATTAATAGAAGCAAGAAATGTACTTGCGTAGTGTTGGGAAAATGAAAACAATTTGGAAAAAAGGAGGATCAGGGAAAAAACACTGGATTGTGCAGTATTGAAGAAGTCAATGTTAAATATGTGAATCCAGACAACACGTTGTTTACTAAGCACTAAAGATTGTAATTGTTAAAAATAAAAAAAACAAACAAAAAACAATCACAGTGGGGACATCTTCAAATTCTTTTCCTCAAAAATCTTTCTGAAGAAAATAAGAATTGTAAGCTTGGATGCGAAAACTGGGAGTCAGAGGGGAAAAAAGGGTATTGTGTGAATCTACACACAGGGAACTCCTCTCAAGTAATTTCCAAATCTCTGGACAGGGAAAGTATCCATTTGTAGTCAAGGTTTTCTTTCTCCCTCTTTTTTTTTTTTTTTGCAAGATTCGGTTTCAGATACAAAAAGCAAAGGAAGCTTAATGTGAATAAGAGGGTCCATTTTCCCACTAAAACTGCTCAATGCGCTTGTCAAGATTGAATCGCTAAGATGCCTGCTAGCTTCTATCGCTAATCAACTTGCCATATAAAAGGGGGGAGGGGTGGAAAGCGTAGGAAGGAAACAGGATTCCAAGAAGCCGTTCACAGACCGCGAGAGCCTGCAAGAATGGCAAGGTCACCAACACAGATGTCTGGCGGAGAAGTGGACCATTCCCATAACAAAGCAAAGATATATGATTGGGCAACATGAACACCCGGTGGGTGGGGGCTAAGGGAAGCTATTGTTAACCAGGCAAAATTTCACGTGGGAAAACCAGAGCTGGTTTTGCTTCTTCAGTTCCGAGATGTGTATTCAATAAAGTTTTATCTTTTATGGCACTCCAAAACCTTGAAGATTCCTTAATTTTGAGTTCGCTAGTCGGACAGCTGACAGCACTTTTCACATGCTGATTTGCAAGCAACCATTCCTTTACATATTTGATGTCACAATAATTACAACCAAATACATTCACTTTATTCCATCCTTGGTCCAAACAGAAAAGCTGAGCTTCTTGGCTAAACGAAGAGACGTCCTCCTCAGCTGCTGAAGTCCATGGGCCTCTTTTGGGTGGGGGGCGCAGGGGAGGCCAATAGCTTTACTGTCAACAACAACTGGAAACCAGAGAAGTGAGTTGACCAGAAAAACAAAAGGAGGCTCATGTTTTGTTAATGCCAAGGTATCCCCCAAACTGGGGTTTCAATTTGGCTACTTAAAAGTCCACAGGGGACTATCTAGATCCAATGAAGTAGAGTTGGTGGATCATTTCCTGAGATCCATGGAGATGGCATTAGCTGTTGTCTGTCCAAAGATGAAAGTTCCAAGGACAACCATGAATATCCCATAGCTGACCACCATCCACCAGCTGAGATGAGGAGACAAAAACAGAGTCAGGCCAGCAAGGAGAGCAGGGAGGGGATGATGAGTCAGGGCCAAGCACCTCTCTTACCTCACTCCTCCAGCTCCCTGAACTTCAGAAAGTTTGGTGTGGATGAGGCAGAGTCCTGACAAAGAAAAAACAGCAGCAGAATTTGGCAGCCTATCAATGGTCTCACAGTGGCCAGAGAGATCAAGTCTACTCGATCCCAGTGAGAACGAGTCTCATCGAGAGCACCTTCTGGTTCAGAGGAAGCACTTTTACATTTGTGCTCCATGACCTCCTGCTGCACAGGGCAAGTTTCTTAGCCAGGCAGGAATCAACTCCCTTCAGGGGTCAGCCCTGGCCAGCTGCCACACAGCAATCAGAAGGCCAGACGGGGATTCCCATCCCGTCCCGAGAGTGCAGAAGACACCCTGCCTGTCCTCTGCCAGGCTCTTCCTCCCCCTCCCTGGCCTCGTCTTCTGCTCCAGGGAACATGAGGTGGCTCTTCAGGGGCAGCCATGGCTGCCTTTCTCTCCAATTCAGGCTCTTTAGGGACACCCAAGGCCAGAGCTGGACCAGCAGGCCATCCAAGCACCGGCACGGAGAAGACTACCGTCTTGCACCTGCCAGCCAGGAAACCTTTTCCCTACCTGGGAAGACAAAGATGAAGCAGGCAGCCAGCCCCCCAATGACCGAGATGACTCTGCCGATGTCCGGAATGAACAAGGCCAGGAGGAGGGTGAGAAGGAACCAGCAGAAGGTCTGCAACAGGCGTCGGCGTCTCTCCTGAGCCACGTCTTCGTCCAGAGTTTCCCCTTTGTAGCGCAACCAGAGACCTTCCAGGACAGCTCTAGGAGGAAGACCTCGGAAGGGTCAGCAGACGCCCCTTCCCACATCCCCCAGCCAGCCAGCCTGCTCACCTGCCACAGAAGTGCAAGATTGGGTAAGAGGTCAGGACAGAAAGAATGATGAAGGCTCGCGCGATGGCTACTGGGATGTCATCCGAGGGGTAGGAGAGCAGCACGTCCTGCTGCACACTCTCGCCAAAGGTCAGGAAGCCACAGACCCCTAGCAAAGACAGAGGAAGGCCATGGGAACACCAGGTGCTGCTTCTGCCAGGGCCTCGGCCAAAGCAGAAGCAACCGGACAGAACAAGCAGCTAGGTTTCAGGATCTGCTCCCTACCTGTGCCCATGTAGACAAAGAGGGCGATGACCATGGCTGCTGTCACAACGACTCCCCAGGACCTTACCTGCGAGCACTTCATGCTGTTGAAGATGGGCACGCTGCTGACGTGGCACTACCAAAGGGGAGGAAAAGGCTTGGTAGCTGTCCTGGCTGAGGGGGGACAGCAAAGCTGCTTTGGGGCAACAGGACCCCCCACCCAACCAGAACTCTGGAGTCTGCTGCACCAGGTCCCCAAGTCCTTTGTCCATTCAGGCGGGCATTATGGTAGTTGAGATGTCCACTGCAGATGGACATCCATTTTGGTTCTGATTTGGAAACACCTATATTCACAACTAGGAATCTAAAATTCCTGGAAAAACATCCTCTTTAACCAAATGATGGGGTACTTACTACCTGCGTTTCATTCTAGTAGCCGAGAATAATTTTAACTGCCATTACCCTTTTTAACTTAGCCTGGCAGCTATTCCTTGCCACTATCAAATATTAATCTCCTTAAAAACCCCAAATTCCATTGCAGCCTTTTCCACAGTAGGTGGACAACTTCCTCAATGGGAAATCCAATGCTGTTGCCAAGTGAAACCACAGAAGCCCAAAGCTGACCTAGGGGCTCCTCCGACTTTTAGGCAAGCTCAGACACACACACAGGAAGCGTAACCGGCCGTGTCCTTGGAGGATCCTGTTCTCCCCAGAACCCCCCCCTCCCCCCGGGAGCTTCACAGGCGAACCCAGGCACCAAAGCCAGAGGGGGCTTCTCAAGAGAATGCTTTGCTGCTCCCTGACATGGGAGGGCTAGGGGATGTGTGCCCAGAGCAGTGCCATGATCAAGTCTGACATGGCAGAGGTGTTGCCCCCCAGCTGCAGAACTTTAGAGTTTGGACTTGGTCAAGGCACTCCTGCCAGGTGTGGCATGTGTTGTCTCTGGGCGCATCTTTGGCAAGATCCTCGTATGGAGCAGCTCCTCTCCCTCCCCTTTTGTAGTGCATAAGCAACCTGGAAGAAGGAATCCCAAGGTGGGGAGGCCCTTGAAGGACCCCCTTCCTTCCCTGCAAGTGCCTGATCCGTAACCTGCCCCAGCAGCTCTTCACTTGCCTCCACAATGCCCAGCAATCATCTGAATTGCTCCGAGACCAGCACAGCTAATTTGATCGCATGTTTTCTGTCTATGACTATCTGACCCGCCTGGCTTCCTTCAAGGGGCTGGACACTGTGGGGAGAGGTACCTGGGCTGCCGCCCCAGGACAGCTGTACAATTGGAGATTGTTGTTTGAGATGGAAGTCAACCAAGGGTCCTGGGGAAGCTTGTGGGGGAGACTTAAAACACCCATCAAAAGTCCATCCTCTCAGAGCTCACCCTGAGGATGGGCTGACGGTGCCCAGGATGTTAAGTTCATGCTATTGGGAAGACTTCCGGTTTTGCACGGTAGTGCCCGGTCATGGGATTGCGGATCTCCGCACCCGCGTGGCTAATTTTGCCCTGCCAGGGGGCTCTAAATGGGTCTAAGTCGCCCCAGAGAGGCAGCGAAGAAGGATGCCCTGGCGATTCTGGAATGACGACGATCATTCCGTTCAATTCGGGGAAAGCCTTCTAATCTGAGAGGAGAAAGGCTGGCCACACTTCACTGACCAGCCCAAGCTACTTGCAGCCGAAGTCCAAAGGCACTAACCACCACAACAGTGAACAGTGTGCTTGAAACTGGGTGAGGAATTTGATCTTCTCTCTCCTATTTTATACCTAATTTCCTGGAAAAGATCCCCAAGAAGCAAAAAGCCTCCCAAAGTGAGAAGGGAGGGGACTACACCCCCTCCCCTCCATAGACGGAAGCGGCAAATTAAACTCAGATTGGGGGGGGGAATACAAAATACCAGTTTGGATAAATTTGAAAACTAAGAAAATTGCTAAAAATTTATACCTGAAATGGAATTGATGGAATTATATATATATATAAAAAGATTAAAAAAAAAAAAGTTGGAAAATGAACAGTGACACCTAGTGGAGGATTAGAGGAAACTACAACTGTATTGACTCAGAATTTGGCAAGACGCCTAGAATCAGCAAAAAACAGCTGGGAACAAAGCACCAAATTATCTCTTACTGAGTGAAACTACATTTGTTTAGAAACTGCTGACCTTCTGGGATTATAAACATACTGAACTGCATGTTTAAACTTAAGAACTGTTTGCAGGAAAAAAAAATCTTAGCCTTTGGCTAATCTTCTAAAGGAGAAATTACTAGAAAACTTTTAGATGGTTAAATACTTTGGATTGAATCCTGACTGGTTGATAATTACAAGACCCCTGAAAAGAAGAACTGTTATAAAATATTGTTTTCAGTGGTGCCTGGACAATTGGAAATGTATTGGACTATTATATAAAGATAAGAATTACGTAAGACTTGGCTGTTTGGAACTTAAGATGGGCTGGCTTGTCAAAGCCAATTAAAAGACTATGACACCAATGAAAAATTACTTAAAGGGGAGAGATAAAATGGATGTTATCTAAAAGTGATAAAAAAAACTATACTCAACACCTTCTCCTGAAGATCCCAGTTTGTAGTTTCAAAGAACTGCAGGAACAATGACTCAAGACAAAACAAATACATCCCAGGAGAAAATATACACAGTGCTGCAACAGATTCAAATGATAATTGTTTCAAACCATGATGAGATTAGAAATAAGCTTGACAATATAAATGAACAACTACAACTGAATAATACTCAAAAATGACGACAAAGAATGAACAAATAAATCAGACAACAGGACATAAATTAAATGAAAGTGATTTAAATAGGAAAGCTACAAATGAAAAAAAAACTACAATTTAATACAAAAAGAAAATCTGCAAAACCTCACTGTAATAAAGAAGACAAAAAAGATGCTTTATCCTCCAGGATTTCAAAACAAATTTGAGGATAAAAAAGAAAAACTAATAAAATGGATTAAAGAACTGTCAGAAGAATCATCACAACGTGGGAGACAAAAAACTGATACTTGACTTGACTTGTTTTTTTTGTCCCCAACAACACTCACAAAAATACAACCTGGCAAGCTAAACTTACTGACTTGGAAGGTGACATGGCAAAAGAAGACTAGAGTTGGAGTCAAGAAACGTGATTCAACATATCAAAGGGAATATTATATGACTAAACACTTGTTTGAATATGGTTAATACATATACACATACACACACACATAAATAAATAAAGTTTGGATATAAAGAGGCCCTAGAGTAAGATTATTAGATGGTGTAGTATAAGATTAAATATTGTTGGAATATGGCCAAAATAGATAAAATTTGTAAATGGGCCCTATAGTAAGAGAAATAAGATATATAAGTAGTATAAATATTTCTAGAATATATGAAATGTTAAAACACTGAGATGGTGTAATTAAATGAAAAGTTTGGATATTTAAAGGTAATGAATTTTGAGAAAAGTATGATTGGTAAGAGTGGTCTGAATACTGAGGGGAAACTAAGCTTTAATAAAGTTTGAAAACAGGACATATAATGACTTAATAAGATGACTTTTATAAATATAATGGAAACATAAGCTGATTAGAAAATATGTTATACGTTATCATATGCATAAATACAAAAAAATGTTTATATTCAACTTGGTATGTACTGAAAATATTAAGAATTATATTTGTTTAATGTAGACAAAAGGAGATTATTGGAAGAAGAGAGGATCAAGAAATATATTACCAACTAACATATTAATTGGAGAAATTGTTATTGTTTTGAGTATATGAACCCAGACAACACACTGTTCACGAAGCATTAAAGATTGTCATTTTAAAAAATTAATAAAATATATTTTTAAAAAAAGATCATGCTATTGGATGGAATACATGTCCACAAGCCCTCTTTGTCATAAGAGAAATTCTTCCATCTGCCACACGCGGCCTTTGCCTTTTTTCCCAGGCCGTCACTTTGAATCCTTGCTTCATCACTCCCAGAGAACACCCACGCAGGGCAGATGCCTGCAGGCCACGCTGCGCCCTCTCAGGATCTCCAACTGCCCTTTCTTTTTAGACGCAACCACGTCGGTTTTCATCTGTCTGCTTCCCTAAATCACTGCTCAGGAAGTGGTCAGCTCATGTGGGAGCCACAACCCAAGAAGACCCACCCTTTCTCTATAAGCCACAAGACATCCCTCACAGGCTGGAGTACTAAGAATGGCGATTTCCTCCTTTGCGTTTCCTCTTGGAACTAGGAACCTTCTGACACAAAATGACCCTCTGGCCCTTTGACTCCCATCACTCACTTCTGGCCCTTTGGAAAACCACTGACCCAAAAAGCTTTAAAACTGGTGTCGTAGCTGCAAAAGACACTCGTTCAGCTGTAATACCCAGCACGTCACATCCCTAATTTGCAATCATGCGAAAGAAAAAAATCTGATCCAATTCGGGGGACGGCTGAAAAGCCATTCCAGTTGTGTGTGTGCCCCGACCAGCCCGGAACCCATTTCAGACTGGCTTTGTTTGACACACAGAAAAGATGCAGAGGAACTAAAGGCTGCCTCAAGATCCTGAGCAGCAGATTACCTCCCCCTCCAACAAGGATCATATGAAGGGACTCATTCAAACCGCCAGCAAGGGCTGGGGAGGGGGGGTAGCTGCTTGAGCATTACCTGGAAGCCAAAGCAAATGGTGGGCATGGCGTTGAAGACAGACACCCAGGAAGCAGGGCTGTGGGAGGAAGAGGAGCTGGGTTAGCTGGGGCCGAATCCTTCCTCCCACAAGCTCCTGATCAGAAGACAGTGCAGAAGATGTCTCAGCCAAGAGCTCCCCCCCCCCCATCGGCCAGATGTACCTGGTGGTGATTTCCTCTGGGGAGATCACCTGATCAGGCCAAAAGTACTTTATGATGATGACAATTGTGACGTACCAGGTCCCGATCACACTCAAGCAGCTGAAAGTGAGCAAAATTTAGGGATGTGATCAACAAGAAACATTTCATATATACTTTATTTCAATGCCCCAAATTTCAAAAATGTATATTGCAACCAGAAGCAGGAGATCCTATTGATTTAAAGAAAGCTTGAGATACGCATCTTGGTAATCCCATACAGGAGATAAATTGGCAAAAGTTATGAAAACCGGGTTGATTGACTTCAGCTTCAATGCAAGAAGATTACATATCGTTGGCACCCGATTCCTGTTAGATTGGCACAAATACATCAAAATTATTCTTCCAAACACTCAAGAGGTTGTCAAAACAAAAGGGTCAGTCTTTCATTTGTGGTGGTGATGCAATAAAATTATACTCTAAAATCTTTGGGGAGGTAAGTGCCATCACTCATCCGAGAATTGAATCTCCCCAGAGCCAGGCTTACTGAATGTATTTACAGGACTAAACCACTGAGCATTATTTATCAGCCAAAATAATAATTGCCCAACATTGGAAAACTCAAGATAACATAAAAGAGTTGTGAATTAACTAGGTGTCTTTAACTGCTACAAAAAAAATCATAAAGTTAAAATTAATGAAACATCAGACAGGAATCATGTTTATCAAATTTGGACAGTTCTTATAGTTTATTTCAGTGGCAACTGATTATCCTCTGCTCCACTTCAGACAGACAGCAAATGTTTGTGACAGTACCTATGTAGGCTCATTGCAGTAGATCTCTTGTATTTCCTATTTTTTCTCTTTTTTTCCTATTCTCTATGGATTTATGTTAATACACTTACCTGATATTATTTATGTTTAATAAAAATATATTTAAAAATAACTGCTTCTTTATGCAACTTCTCTCATCTTTAAGTTTGTTTGTTTATTTGTATCCTACCTTTATTACTTTTAAATAACTCACGGTGATGGACATATCCAAATACTTTCCTCCTCCTCTTTGTCCTACAACAGAGGTAGGCAACATTGGCTCTTTTATGACTCGTGGACTTCAACTCCCAGAATTCCTGAGCCAGCATGGCTCAGCTTGGAAACCTCTCCCTTTCCCCTCAGCATGGCTGGCTCAGGAATTCTGGGAGTTGAAGTCCACGAGTCATAAAAGAGCCAAGGTTGCCTACCCCTGTCCTACAACAACAACCCCTGTGAGGACTAAGAGGAAAAACCAGCTAATCGTCATAACTACGGCGGAACTAGAACTCACAGTCGCCCCCTTTCTAGCCTGATGCCTTAACCACTAGGCAAAACTAGCTCCTTTTAAGTTAGGTTAAACATGATTTTAACTTAGCACAGGGAGGCGTTGCCGGTCTGGAGAACAAGCCTGTGGAAGGCATTCAGGGTGAACATATAGGATTTTCCCTCCTGGGATCCAGACTTTTCCTGCTGCGAAAGAAACAGCCCCCCCCCCCCCCCAATTGGAGTTTGTCTTATAAAGCAGAACTGAAAGCAAGTTTGTGGGTGGGGGTGGAGAGAAAGGGGTGAAGACAGGCAACCTCCAAGCCAAAGGCAAGCAGCAGCAGCATCTGGCAGACAGAAAACCAGAATTCTTGGACCTGCCAGAGTTGCTGAGAGGGGGCAGCAAAAAAGCCCACCACCTGTGTGGGTTGGCCCTTTGGGGGATATGGACACCAGCAGCAGACACCCCCCCCCCGCCAACTGGCAGGTACCTGGCGTATTTCTGGAACCCAATTTCTTTGGGAATGGACAGTGGAAGGATGAAGAGGATGGCCGTGATGCTGATAGTGCATTTGTGATCTGTGAACCAGCAGCTCCTCCCTTCTTTGGCACAGCTCTTCATCAGGACTGGAATGACTTCCGGAGACACAAAAAGAGAAGTTGGCATCCAAGGGCCCAGGCCAATGAGCAAGTCCTTATTAGCAGGATGAGTCTGCCGAGAAAAGTGCTTGTGCCAATACCAGGGGACTGAAAGTTGGCAATACTCCCTTAGAGAAACCGTGGACAAATTCTAACTCTGGAAGATGAGAAGCGTTGAGGAGGTCACCAGCCTCAGAGGAGGTATGGAAGGTGAAAAATGGGGGTCAGCCTGCTTGATTATATCTGGAGTTCAAAGTGAGCTGCCAAAAGATGTCGCCCAAGATGGGACCAGGGAGAAGTCTAGGGAAAACACCCCATGGGGTCCACTGCCACACTCACTCTTGTCCTGCTGATCCCCAATGATAATGAGGAAGGCAATGCAGGTGCCAAAGGTATAGATCACGATGGCCACTTCACACAGCACACCCAGGACTCGGCCACAAACAGCCCATACCACTTCCTGGTAGGTGCGTTCATTACTGGCCTGGGAGCAGTAGGCCAGGATGACCAGTCCGCCAATAATGAAGAGCAGCAGCCCCTACAAGGGAGGCAAAGAAGGGCAGGGTTAGCTGGGAAGGAGGGAGGGGCACCCAGGCAGAACAGCCCTTGCAAGACAGACACACAGTTTGCAGCAAGGGGGGGGCAAGGCAACCCACTCTCCACAGGACAAGCTTTCTGTCCTATGAATGGATGCTGCATGCAGGATCTCAGGACCCCAAAGGGCATTCATGGAGGGAGTCAGCACTGGCCCTTCTGGTGCTTGTGTCTGGCTTACAGAGCCGTCCTTCTCTTGCTCCTTGGGAACACTCAGGCTGGCAATAAGCCCTGCCGAGCGAGGGAAGGCAGTGGAAGGCCCTGGGCCAGCACCGGCTCCTTGGCCCCAGGTGAAGTTCACTCTGCTCCCCAGTTTTGGTCCGTGGAGGGCAGCCAGAGTGGCCGATGGTTGCTGGGCCACTGGGGAGCCTGCAGGGTCTGTCTGACAAAGCCCACCGAGACTCCCCCCAAGGGCAAGTCCCTTTTGAGGTGCAGGAAGAGAAGCCTTTCCCAAAGGTAAGGAAGAGCCCGGTCCCCAGCCCGGCCCGTAACGCTGGCTCTGGGCCAGCAGCACCGAGAAGGAGCCTTCACCATCTGCATGGCGATGCCAGCTGCCACTCCGCCGGCCATCCGGAAGGCCGCCGGGAAGTTGAGCAGGCCTGCGCCAAGCGCGGCGTTCACCACGATGAAGACGGCGCCCAGCATGGAGGTGGAGGCAGGCCGGGGCTCCTCTGCGCTGGGGCTTTGCAGCAGCCGGGCCCGCTCGCTGCTGTCGGCGCGCCACTCCCAGTCGCCATCGTCCCTGTTGATGCCCACGCGGCTCTGAGCCATCTTCTCCTGGCGGCAGAGTCCGGCTTGTCCCGGGAGCCAAGCCACGCATCCCTCGGGCCGCCCGGAGGCTGCAGGCGAGGCGGAGGGTCCTGCAGGCCACGTTTCTGCGGAGAGAAGCCGGGCGCCGCCCTCAGCCTCCCCATCCGCCCCCCCAGCGCCTCCGCCCCCATTGCTTGCGGGGCCCCTACTGGCCCTGAAATCAGCTGCCGCGAACGAAGCAGCAATTCAGGGCAGGCACAAGCGGCGAACAGCGCGAGGCGCGGCCTGCGGCTCCCGAGCAGGAAAGGGCGGCTCTCCGGCCTCTGCCGCGGGGCAGGACGGAGCCCAGCGCTCTCGGGATGCCCTTCCCGGGCGCCGCCGGAGAAGGCCCCGCAGGCCCGGCCAAGCCCCTGGGCCAGGGGCCCCGATGGCCAGCGGGGCTTCGGGTGGGAGCCCCCCAGGCCTGACCTGGGACCCTGCCGGGGGCGGCGGGCGTCGCCCAGGGAGGCTCCTGCCCCGCGGGGGCTCCGGAAAGAGGGCGCGTCGGCGGTTCGGCAGGGGCATCGCCGGGCAGGCGGCCCGGGCTCTTTCCGGCCACGTTCACACGACCCGACTTTTCCCGATCGGGACGGCCCGGGAAGGAGCGCCTGCGTGGGCGGCCAGGCTCCCGCCCGGGACGCCCCACCCGCGAAACGCGACCCCGCCAGCCCCGCGTCTCACCGCGCCGCAGCCTCGCGCCCAAAAGACCCGCGGGCGAGGCGGCCGGACCTCCCAGCGCGGGGGAAGTCCTGGCCCCGCCCGGCCGCGACCCCCGGCGCGCACGGGACGCTGGGAAACGGAACCCCCTCCCCCAGCTCTTTTGCAGGCCCGCCCGCCCCGAACTCCAGCCTTGGGGTGGGCCGGATGATCTCCGCGTCCCTTTTCTGCCTTTCGCCTCTGACCGGCTGAAACGAAGCCCCGCTTTGGAAGGAGACCCCGCCACGCGCTTCAGGCTCATCGCGGGGAGGCCCGGGCCAACCCAGGGAATTAGGGCAACTTGTTAAACCAGCAGCAGGAAACCTCGGCCATTCCACAAGTGCTTCAGCGCAAGGGGGGCACACGCCCCACAGCTGGCGCCCCCGGAATCCCCAGCCCGGGCCTCTGGAGCCTTGAGGACGGCCAGCCAGGGAAGTTGAGGGGAGGCAGAAAGGCCAGCCCAGGGGCCGCTGGGCGCCCAGCACGTTTCACAGCCTTCCCTGGTGGAGTCACGGCCCAGCTGAGCCATCTTCTTGGTCGCTCCACTGCCGGTCCCCACAACCCACCTGCCTCCCTGTGCAAGAAAGGGGAAGCCTAAAGAAGAATCCCAGACCACAGCGCCAGATGTACAGCAGCTTTATTAGAGAAAGAGGGAGGGAAGGCAGAGGCAGGTGGCTTCAGAGGGCTGGCTGAAGCCCAGCAGCTCCACAAGAGGCAGGTTGCCCACCTCTCAGGTCGTGGGGGGGGGGGGACCTGCCTGCCTGCTTGCCAGGCTGGAAGAGGCAGCTGTGCATGTCTTCCAGAGGCAGTTTTTTCAGTGGCCGCACAACTACCACGTGTCTGTCTCTGGGGCTTGGCTTTCAATATGGAGGTGTTAACTGTTCCACTGATTCATTTGAGAAGAGGTGTCACAGGGTGGATGGGCCACGGGAGGCATTTGATCTCTATCTGTGCAGGTCACCCCGTTTCCCAGAATGACTCTCCCCACTTGGGATTCTGAAGGGACAATCACACAGTACAGCTGGGGAGGCAGATGCTAGGGTTGGCATGAACCAGGCACAGGACAGGTGCGCAACTAGTAAAGCTCATTGGCTGATAAGTTGATGGCCGCTTTCTCCTGCCCTCTGCTTTCAGATGGGGGGGGGAGCATTTAGAAGTTCTTAAGACACACATGAGAAAATTCAGGGCTCCATCATACAAGTGTTCGCAACGTAGAGGGGTTGCAGTGCGAATATTTGCACTGGGGAACCGTTTTGTAACTTCTGTCTTACTTGACACATTTCTTAAGATGCGATGTTCCGTTTCTGTGGATGTTCTCCCACATACCTTTGAGCAACTAACTCTACCAGAACTGAAGCAGCACTAAACATAATTTTTAAATAGGAGGAAGAATATTTCCTTGGTGAGGTGAGCAGCTGAGAAAAAATAACACTGGCAAGTTTTGTTTTTTAAGAGCCACACAATCTTTGCCAGCTTTGCAAAGTAGCTTGACTCCCATCACCCAGGAAGAAGGACTTCCATGCAAGCATCCCATCCAGGACATGGGCATACGAGGGAAAGGCAATTTAAGGTGTTCTTGGTTATTCAGAATTAAAAGTGTCCATGAGTAATTTAATACTGTTGTGCTAAGTCCTTTCTATTGGGCAATGAAAAAAAACGCCTTATATTCCTTTCATAGGAACAAAGAGAACTTTTTCTTTGTCCTTCAAGAGCTTGCTTTGAATCCCTGGGCACAGAGCTTGGAAGAAGGATGTCCACTCCAAGCAGGCAGACTGAAGAGGGTGCATTTGAAAGTAGGCTGGCTATTTATGGGAGCTGTAGTCCTGGGGATGGCTACACTCACTAAGAGTCCGAGAGTCTCCCAGCCCAGCTCAGGATGCCGGAGCATTTGCACACAGGACCAGAAGACATCTGAAATGATGAGGGGGGGGGGGCCACACCACACAGCCGAGTGAGGGAAATGCTTGTGCTACTTGCCGCTGCTCCTCCTACTCTCCGCCCAGCCTAGCCAGAGTACGAAGCCATCCGGACAAGCCTCCCTGTTCACTTGGACACCTGGTGGATGGCGTGAGCTAGGTAAGCCACGTTGCCCGAGGTGACGCCTGCAACGGAGATGCGGCCATCCTTGGTCATGTAGATGGAGAATTCTTTGGTTAACCGCTCCACCTGGAAAACAAAAGGTTCAGTTCAGGGCGAGGCCTTCCCAAGGTCCAGCAACTGCGTCTTCTGAGGGGCCTGGCTGGCCAGCCAAGCAGCAGAGACCCCCTGAAGTGCTTCCTGCTTTGCTGCAGCAAGGGCAGCATCAACATGGGAGGCGGGGAATCCCTCAGTTATCCTGCGGTTTCTGGGCATCACCAGCTACATTCATTATTTTAATTTTTCACTAATTTATATGCTACACTGCAGCAGAAAAGTTATTTCAATACAACACAATGGAAGCTAAAAGCCCAGGTGATTCACCATGACCAAGGCTGAGGGCATTTTAGCAAGGAGTTCAAGGAGCACAGCAAGAACATGAGAAGCCCCCCCCCCCTCTGGCCAGCAGACCAGACCCTCAATTCTCAGTGATTTTATTGCCCTCCCCCCAACTGACACGACTCAACCTGGCTCAGAAGCAGGTAGGCAGCCTGCACAGTTGTTTCAACTGTGAGAAACACAAACAGGGATGTCATTATCTTGTACGCCTGAACTACATACACAAAAAAACCCAGCTTGTACCTTAATAAATTTTAAAATTAAGTATCTGGCTTTCCCGTTAGACTTGATTTGAGTCTTGAAAACCAGAAAGGACATTTTCTTTTAATCTGTTTCAAGAATCTAGAGCAATAGAGAGCCAGTTTGTTGTAATGGTTAAGGTGCTGGCCCAGAAATCTGGAGGCTGTGAATTCTAGTCCCAACTTAGCCGTGAAAGCCAGCTGGGTGATTTTGGGCCTATCACCAGGAGAAGGTGAGTTTTAGTCCTGCCTCAGGCATGAAAGTTGGCTGAGTGGCTTTGGGCTAGTCACTCTTTCTCAGCCCAACTCACCTCATAGGGTCGTTAAGAAAATAGGGTGTGTTGGATATGTTTGCCGCCTTGAGTTATACATATGTGAAAGTAATAAAGGCAGGATATATATGAATGAATGAATGAATGAATGAAAATTGGGCAGCCTCTTAATTTACAAACTAACCTAAGATCCCCATTTTAGCCCCTTTATCAAAGCATCTGGAATTGGGTAGAGATGAAAATAAGGGTCCCTTTAAAGCAGGGGAGACATGCAAGGCCATCTTGGAAGCCCCCCAGGGTCGTGCTGCTAAATAAAGGGGGCAAGAGGTGAAGCTCCTCTCCTGAATGGAGCCCAACTAGGGTTGAGGCAGCCCAAGGGCTCCGGACACCAAGCCCACCCCATCTTCTTACCTGTTCTGGCTTCAGTCCCGTAAAGCAGAACATGCCGATCTGATCAGTGATGTGCTGCCAGTTATGAGAAGAACCTTCCTTCTTGAGATTGGCCACGAGTTGGGTGCGCATGCCGATAATGCGGTCGGCCATTCCCTTCACCTCTGCTAGCCTGCCCAGGGAAGCCAGAAAGGGTGCTCAGCAGCAGCAGGGAGAGAAGATGCAGCCCTCCTCCTCCACCACCACCACCTGGGTCTTCCCCATTCTGCTCTCCAGGGCCCCCCATCTCGGAACCCAGAAGCAGCAGCAAGCCGACTTGGAAAGAGGTTCTTCCGACCTCCAAAGGCCTGTTTCAAAGTTGAAGCATTTCCGCAAGGGCAGAATACTTGGTCCTGAAATCACAGTCAGACAGTTCCACTTTCCCCGGGTGAAGGAGATTCAAAAGGCACCCTAGGCTGGTCCCTGTCACTTGACAAGGCCACCCCACCACTGGCGCATCCAGGGACTCCCTTTACAGCTGTGCCAGGAGCAGCCCAGCACTCAGTCCTGGAAGGATCTCACCCGAGGCCCACATCTCCAAAGGCTTCTGGCTCCAAAGTAGAGCAAAGCCGCAGCTTCGACAGAAGGTGGCCTCTGCCCACCTCCCAGGACACTTACCATTCCTTTCGCAAATCAGGGCTGTTTAGGATAGTGGAAGCTATCCGAGCCCCATTGACGGGGGGGTTGGAATACATGGGGCGGATCAGGATCTTGATCTGGGACTCCACTCTCTTGGCTTCATCCAAGTCCTTGCAAATGACAGTGAAGGCGCCCACACGCTCCCCTAGAGACAGAAGCCAAGTCCTACTCCAGCAAGACCACCCAGTCCCCCTGTGCAGCCCCTCCGGCCTCCTTCCCTGGCCCTGTCGACCAGACAAACCCCTGGCACAGCCCTATCCTAAAGATGGATCCATCATCCTCAGATTCATTTCTTCAAGACAGAGGGTTCAACCCTGCAACACCCACAGAAAAGTGCCAAACCCTTCCTTTTGCTGTCCCCACCCCCCAAACAGCAGGAGGCCTTATGTGTAGAGAGGAGCACGGAAGTGCAACTCCCTTTCCTGCTGTATTACACACGAGGAGGAGCTAAACCTCCTTGCAAGGAGGAGACGGGAGGACAGGGCAGCTGGTTCAAGGTCCGGGCTCACAGACGCACCCCCCATGCATGAGTGGCCCAGAGGCCTGGGCACTGCAGCCAAGGCAGAAGCAGGCCCTGCCAGATGAAAGCCTTGGCCATCTTTTCCCACAGTGACATCTGCTGCAGCCAGGCCAGACCCAAGAGACAGCATTTAGTTGCATTCTCCACTTCGGGGTGAGGGCGGTGTCTAGTGTGCTGTAGAAACCCAGCCAGTTTGGTTAGACCCAATTTAGCAGGTGGAGAGAACCCCAATGTGGCTCTTGACTGGCTGCATGGGTGCCGCTGTATCCAGATGGCATGAATCGCCCAGCAGATGGACACAAAGCCCCTGCACCCTCTGTCCAGCAGGCAGGCTCTTGCTAGCCACCTGTTTCTGGGAACAACCCAAGAGAACCCCCCTCCCTTCCCTCAGAGAGGTGGTGTAAAGTCACAGCATCCCCATTTCTCCTGGGACACCTAAGAAACTCCCCTTTCCAGCCTTTCCTTCCACTCTGAAAGAGGAAGTGCTGAGCTGTCCTGGGGGGGGGGGGGGGACAGGCTTACCATAGAGGCCCATGTTCTTGGCGTACGACTGGGAGAGCACAATGTTAATGCCTTGCTCAATGAAGTGACGGACGGCCCACGAATCTCGGTTTATATCCCCGCTGGCAAAACCTTGATAGGCCATGTCAAAGAAGGTGAAGAGATTCCTTTTCTGGAAAACAGTTTCCAAGGGCAGCCGCTAAAGCAGAACACCCAACTGCCGGCCCTCCATTTGTATAAGAGGATAGCTCAACAAACCACCTGAGATTTTCATTCAACCCCCCCCAAAACAAAAAAACCCCACACTCCAATGCCCTGAAATGAGTAACACACAAGCATCCTATGCATGCAATTCAGGCACCCCCCAGCAGCCTGTCTCTTGCTGACTCCTTTTGGAGGATTAGTCCCTACTGCTGCCACTGGCACACCAGCCACCGCTGGACATAGCTTCCACCTGTGGCTTAAGCAAGATCTCCCCCTTTCAGTGGAGCCAAATCCCTTCGCAACAGCTCTGCCTCTCCCGGGCTTATTCTAAGCGGGTTTCTTCCCATTCGCTCCTTCACAGCTTCTAGCTACAAGCTCAGCATCTCCAAAGCATCCTGAACCAGAGTAGAGATCTAGGGCATTATTAGCTTATTGATGAAAACTCCTTGGGAACCAACAGGTGACCTCTCCCAGGAGAAGCTAAACAGCAGCGGGAGAGGACTGAGACTTGCAATTCCCCACACTGGCACCCCAGATGCTTGACTACTCTTCCCCAAACAACTGCCTAGAACAGGCAATCCAGGAGGACAACGAGGTCTTCACCATACTCAAACAGCACCGAGAGGTCCCCACAGGACCAAGAAGAGTGTGGTCACCCATCCAACAGATGGCAAAAATCATCTTCCAGAGCTACCAA
Source organism: Azemiops feae (assembly GCA_023970755.1). Lineage (NCBI taxonomy): Eukaryota > Metazoa > Chordata > Lepidosauria > Squamata > Viperidae > Azemiops > Azemiops feae. The sequence goes on from JALGBA010000315.1 coordinate 918,291, forward strand.
TATAGTTTTGATCCCAAGCCTGGTCCGAATCCTGATTAAAGGGATCCAGACAATCTGCATGCTGACAGCTCCTCTGCAGCTGATTCCTTATCATTTTCCAGTAATTTTCCTCCAAACACGGAAGTTGGAGAGCAGCATGCAGAGGTACACACACTATATAGGCCCAAACACGGGTACATGTATGGGCTCCACTACATTCATATCTGGGTCTCTGCATCATTACTCTAGGTGCCTCTTTACTCCCACCGTTTCTGTAGCTCCAGTGAAAATCAGAGAGCTGGTCAGGATCAATGCCTCCAGAGTCTCACCCCTGCCCTTTCCCTAGGTCAGGTCAACCTGGTTCAGCTATTCAGCAATGCAACCAAACAGTTGGGAGTTCGCCGACCAGAGGTCCCTGGAACTTGTTCTGAAAGCAGCATATATTTCCCCCAACAGCCTTCCTTCTACCTCCAAAGGCCAAAAATGTGGCCTCTGAAACACCAGTGGGTCAATGGCAAGTCACACTTGGCCCAGGATGCTCCCATCCCAAAGGCTTTTCACCCACCACTGCCCTTCCCCACCCACCCACCCCCCTCTTCCCTCCTTCAGGACCTCGGCGTCTCTGTCTCTTCCTGAAGGGGGAAAGGGTTCTGTTTCATAGCCAGCTCTAATAATTCAGAAAAGGTAAATGTCTGCCATTTCTTGGTTAAGATAGAAAACAACCAATCAACCATCCTCCCAAAAGCAATTCTGCTAGCAGCGTGAGCTGCAAACCTTGGTCTCGGGTCAAAGCACCCTTTTAAGGTTGTACTTTAAAAAATCTTCCAACTGTAAAATAAAACATTAAGAATAACATGAAAAAGAAATATAAATGTAAAAGAAAAGCCAATTTTTAGGTACAAAAAGAAAATTAAATGGTAAAGTCAAAATCAAGAAGCCCTGCCCTTCATTTGAGTGTGACCCTCCAGGGCAGTCAATGAGAGCAGCTATAGTGTTCTCACAGAGCCAAGTACAGCTTTAAAAAAACCAAATCCCAACATAATTAAATCAAATGAAACGTGCATTAGCCCTGCACCCTACAGGTCCCAGAGGAGAACCCAGGAGCACAACCAAACTCCGCAAGGGCAGAAGGGAGACCCCTGCCTGGCCCCACCGCTCACCTTCACCGCTGCCGCCAGCTCCTTCCATTGCTCCGGACGAGGGTCCACTCCAGTGGGGTTGTGAGCACAGGCATGGAATAGAATAATGCTCTGTTCTGGAATTTTCTTTTAAAAAGAGGATGCGGGGGAAAGGCATGGGTCACGATCCCCTTCTTAAATAAGAACAGTTGAGTAATTTCCCCTATCACGAAACATGGGCAAACCCCTCTTCTCATTGTTGCAGTTTCGTGCATCGGATAAAAGAGCCCCTGCTGACAGAATGAGCCTCCCGCACACCATCTTGGCTTTTTTAAAGTGGCTGCAGGACTTCAGCTTCAGTCGCCCTTGCCTCACGCTGGGGCTTTGGAGGCTACATTTTCCCACACATGTGACTCTCCCACCCTATATACCCATAAGTGTGAACTTACAGAAATGTCCTCCAAAGCTCCAGTGAAGTCAAAGCCACATGTTTTGGGGTCATAGTATCGATAGCTTTGTAGCTGCATTCCGGCATCTCTGAAAATGGGGGTGTGATTCCCCCAGGAAGGCTTGGGGAGGAACACGTCATGGCTGGAGCTGAAGAATCGTTGCTAAACAGGAAGAAAGGAGAGGCAGCTGAGTCGGAGCTTCTAGACAGCTCAAGGAGTCCTGTTCTCTCCATTTAAAGACCTCAAATCAGAACTCACCAAGAAGTTGGCTCCAACCCTTAAAGACCCGGTTCCAGAAATTGTCTGCACGGTGACATACTGAAAAGATACAGACAAGGTATATGAGACATCCAGATACCAACAAGGAAAAAAAGAGATTGTTGTGGCTTAGCAAGCACTGAGTTGCTCTCTATTTTGCAGCTGAAAACCTTAAAGAAGCAGGAAAGGGAGGCCAGAATCCACCTTCCCCAGAGTTAATAGTTACAAAGTTGGAGAAGGGAAGTTCCAGAAAATCCACAGGGCCACAAGTTGTACATCTCTGCTTTGAGAGAAGTCATGCTCAATCAAGTGAAAAGAACCATTGCAATTCTCAACTGCTTTTATGATACTAGAGAATATCAATTGAATTTGAGTGAAGCTACTCACCACAAAGTTTCAAGGCCAGACAGCCCCTTACTTGGGGTGATTTAATTTGTGCAATGGGTGGGATTGCATGGTCTCAGTGGAAAATGTGAAAACTGAAACCCCTCTTGCGATACAGCTCCAAAGGGCCCATTTTTGACTTTGGGAGAGCTAAGGGTTAGTTAATCTCCTAGTTGGTTTCCCAGATACAGCTAACCTGTCTTCTTGTGGACACAGTCACTGTTTTGAGGAGAGATCAAGAGATCACATTAAACTGTAGGATTGATTCGTGGTGGCACATCCAAGCTAAACGTAAGGAAAACGTGGAGTTTCAGCATTTTCAGACAAAACTGCATTTACATGTCCCACATATTACCTCTTCCAACAAATGGAATGAAAGGAGATGGTTCACCTGTTGAAATGCTGCCTCTCTGTGACCTAGAACCTCCAAGTGCTTTCAAAATTAGATGCACTGTCACCGGTGGGTTATACAGTTGCTTTCACCTTTTCCAACAGAGTTAATGGGGGTAATGGATTTCAAAGGCTCAGCTAAGGTCTCTACAGAAGTCAACTCTTCATCCACAAATGATCCAAATCTTGCACAGCAAAGACAGCTCTGTCTGAATGCACTTGATAAATATTTCATTTGGCTCCTTACCCGGCCACTTTGTATAACCTCATTTGTTTCTCCCAAAGCCAGTTCAGCTGATGCCTTGTTGAAGTCTGCTAACCCAGATATGGGCAAATATTCCTTGTCCATCTTCTTAGCAGCTATCTGGGCTTCTGCCTAGACGATAAAGACATTCAATTTACTTACTGATTTCTCCCACCTGTCAATTGGAAATATTCACCCAATACTTAATTCTAAATAAAGCAGGGTTGTAACAGGGAGTTTGTAGAATTATGAATACAATGTAAAGAAAGAATTAGTCAAATAGCTAAGCAGTAACCACTTTTCTAGCTCAGGCCCATTCTGCTGCACCCATTTCTCATTCCCTTGGCTAGGCTTGCCTTCTGAACTCTTTTGAGTTGAGCAATCCTCTCCCAAGCAGCCAATGCCCATCTGTGGTTGCTTTCCTGACACTTTCAGTGCAGAAAAGCCAAACACTTAAATTCAGATTGTCCTGCCCCCTTCTCACATCTGCAAATTTGTCCTCTGAACTTTCTTTGTTAATCTGGCAGCAAGATCTCTCAGAAAAGTTGTATTTTCACTTATTTAATGCAAAGCCTGCACCCCATTCATACTTCACACACTTCTTTAAATTTTCATTTCAATACTGCAACTTATAAACTACTTCACCAAACCTTTGCCGATGCTTCAGCAATTTCTTACAGGCAGATTGAACATTTAATCAAGCCATTCCACCAGTCTAATTCAGGCTTCTATAGCTCTTAAGTGAGAGAGTTCATGCTGCTAAAAGACAGCTACAAGTGACTCTGGCCAAGATGGAGCAAGGTCTCTGGATTAGATTCCATCAGTAAAGGCTATAATCCTCACCCCTTTGTCTCTGTCTGACTCATGCACCAGTTCAGCCATGCTTAACTCATTTGGCAGCCAGAGGCAAGAGAGAACCTAAGAAGTGACCCTGCTGCTCCCAAGTCCTGACGCTTCACTCTCAATTCAGAGCCCCATCCATGCAGCATGAAGGGGCCGATGGTCTGTCTTTTGCCCACCCAGCTGGGCCACTGGGAAACGGGCCAAGTTAGAAACCATTCAAACGCAGCCTAAGTAGGACCAGACTCCAACCGCCCCCATTTAACCTCCGGCCCCATCAGACAGGCGGGGGGAAGCAGCTTACTTTGCGCACACAGCTGAGGACGAAGGGCTTCCCGTTGTCATCCCGGTAAGCCCCGACTCCGAGGTTCATCTTCTTGGGGCTGCTGTCCCTCTTGAAGGCCTCCGTCACCCCCAGAATAGGGTCGGGGGGGCCCATCTCCACGTGAGCCCACCAGGAGCTGCAGCGTCCAGAAAGGAGCGGTCGGGCCTTCGCAAGGGACGCCGGGGCCGCCCAAGGACGGGCGGCCAGCGCGCTCGTCCAAAAGGCACCGCCGGCAGGAGCGACAGGCGCCAGCCCACCCCCCTCTCTTCCCCCGCAAGCCGAGGCCCCTCCAGACTCGCGCGGAAAAGAGCAGCGCTCGGCCTGCAGGTCGCAGGGAGGGCCGCCGCCTCCCCTTCCCCAAGGCGCTTTGCCCGAGGGCCGCCCGCCCGCAGAGCAGGGAGCCGGGCGCTCTTCCGCAGAGACCCCGCGGGGAGGCCCAGGGCGAGGCCGGGCATTGGCCGCGACGCGCCAGGGACGCTGCGGGCGGAGCAGCGGGGACCCCCGTCCGGCGAGGGGCGGCGCGCTCCCTGCGGCCGGCACGGGGAGAGACCACGACCCCCCCCCGGCGCGCCTCCGCTCCAAGGGCACAGAGGCCGCCAATCGGAGGCCGCTCAGGCGCTCCCGCCCCCCGAACCACCCAATCGCGGCCCTCCGTCTCGCCGCGATCCCGCGACGGGCTCCGCCGAAGGACAAAAAGGGGTCGCCCGGCTTCGCCCCTCCGAGGCCGGCCGGCTCCTCTCGGCCGCGTTCCGAGATGCCGAAGCCGTTACCTGGCTCGGACCGCGCGGGCGGCCACGCGGGGAAGCAGGAGCGAGCGGCCCCCGGAGCAGAGGAGCGCCATGGCAGCGGAGCAGGCGACGTGATCCTGCGAACCTCCTACTTCCCGGAGTCGGAAGGGGCGGGATTTGATCTGCTTGGGCGGAAGTCTCGCAGTCACCCTGTTCCTTTCAAGACGCGTCCCGACGTTCCGCGCACGCGCCGCCCATTGCGCTGCCGTCGATGCTGCCGGCGGCCCCTCGCTTCGCCGATGAATTCCGGGGATGCCGGCGGGCCTGGCGCACCCGGGTCAAAAGGAGCGCGCGCGACCGCATAAGGGCGGAAAGAAAAACCCGGGAAGCAGCCGCGCTCCTCTAAAAACCCCGCAGTCGGCAACGAGTAGCGGAGAAAAATCCGCAGCGGCTCCTTTACCTTTACTCGGCTTAAGCAACTCTGATGCTGTATCGAAAGAGCCGGGAGGAAAATCATTTTGGGGGTCTCCCTCCGGCCCTTGAGCGCCGCTTACCGGTTTTCATTGATAATTTGGGAAACTGCATCTTCTCCAACCTTTCCCCAAAGGGCCCCGTCTGCCACAGAAAGATTTTACTGGAGAACTTCGCTACTTTTGTCTGACTGCTTCGTTTCCTCCCGTTCTGCCCTTGCCTGGTTTCCCCCGAGAGGCAGAGACAAAGGGCAACCCGCATGATACAAATGGGACCACAGTTGGGCCACCTGGCATCCTCTCTCCTCAAAAAAGATAACTCCCTTGGCAGCTACTGGCTGGCCCTCTGGGGTGAAGGAGGGCCCGAGGCCAACCTGGGGGAGCCCTGGGACCAACCACATCTCAGGGAAGAGATGCAGATCTTGCTCCAAAACCCTCTGAAAGGCCTAACTTTCCATACCGCCCCCCCCCCAATGCCAGAAGGGCACTATAAGAAATTGATTACATGTGGGGAGAGGGGAGGATCTATTTTAGGAAGAGATCTGCCACCAGGGATCATTGGACAGAAAAGCCTTTTGGGGGGGCAATCACAAACACATGGGGAACCAACTTGCTTGGAGTAAAGAACCCTTCTCTTTATCTCGCCATCTTTTATCCTGTTGCAGACCCGTCAGCCAAAGGACTCTGGGTGCGTGGCAGGAAGAAGCTTCCCTACCTCTCCCAGGTGGAATATTCCCCACTCCCCAAAATGAGGCACCACCCCCATCTGGACTTTTGAAAATATCTCAAGAACTGCCTTTGCCATTTCGCTTGGAGGGTGGTCATGGAGAAGCTGCAGCCGTGGGGCTGGTTAGTGCCCCCAAAGCCCTCCCCCTGCCTTTTCATTATCCTTGCCTTCATTTTAAATTTTTATATTATTTTTCAAAATCTGATACTCGATTTTTTCCGGGAGCAAGAGATGCTGTCAGAGACACACATACACACCCGCCCCCTGCAGTATGAATAAGAAATCTATAGGCAAAGGAGGCCTCTGACTTCCCAGCCTTTAAGGAAAATTAAGCAATATTGTGTAGATGTATTATCTATTTATGTAAAAATAATTTATCTGTACAATTTTCAACCTAACGCACTCCTTAATGAAGGAGATGAGCCAGTCCTTTCTTGGACAAGGGCTGGAGGTTGAAAACACAAGTGCAGCTTGAGCAGGGTGGAAGCTCCCAGCCGTTCTGGTCCTCCGGCTGCCACACTTGGCCTGCCGTCTCCCTAGGGCCCATTCAGCTCCTTGCCATTGGTTTTTATCTTCTTCTTCTTCTTCTTCTTCTTGGGCTTGGCCTTGAGGCAGTCCCCCCACACCTGGCTCTTCTCTGTAGCAGCCCCCGTTTTGCTTCTTTTGCGTTGCTTGGCTTGCGGGTCAGGGCAGCCGCTGGGGGCCGTCCCCTGCCCGTCCTTCCACTGGACAGAGCTAGCCAAGAAAGCCTTTTCCTGCTCTTCCAGCCGGGCGAGCTTTGCCCTCATCGTGATGCCATGCCGAGCGCCCCTGGAGAAGCAGCAAAGGCGAGACATGAGGCCGAGCCCGCCTTGATGTTCGCGGGGTTGGAAGGCAGGAGCTGCTGGCCTAGCCTGGCAACAGCACAGGAGGGGCCGGGATAAGGAAGTCTCATCTCCACTGAAGAGCCACAGGGGCAGGGGGACTCAGCTGCCCTATCCTGCCCCTTCTGTGAGGGAACTTCAGTGGGGGCCCTGCAGTAGCCAGGCCAGCATGACAGCCAACCCCACTGGGTAAACCCCACCCCCGGCAAGCCCTGTGTCACTAGGACAGAGGCCTGCTCCATCGGTTCAGAGGGTCTGCCTTTACTTGTTGCACCATAAGCCATCCAGCACTGCCGGGCACTGGGTCTTCCCCCAAAACCTGTGTCTAGGCTCCCCTGCTTGCTCACTTGTGGACTGTTCTTCCCCCACAGGCCTGGAACAGCTCCTGGTCAGTCAGCCTGCAAAAGACAGAAGGGGGGGAGGAACCAACCTGGTCAGCATTTGCATGGCTGGGCTGGGACAGGAGCCGGGTTTCTCCAGGCCCCTCCTCAGCCTTACCTCCTTGCTGTGGCGAGGTCCAGTTTCTCCTCCTCCTGCTCTACGGAGGACATGGGGTTCACAGGCTCCTCTGTGCCAGATATCAGGGTAGCTGCCTGCAAGGAGGGCAAATCAGACGAGTCTCCGGCACTCTGCCCACTACCCAGGAAAAGCTCCATCCCGAGGGTCTCCCAGGCACCGGTACTCCACCACAGCCCCTGTCACCTTCACAAAGCGGCTGTAGAGCATGTTCCCCTCCTTGGCTCGCCATGGCTTTGTACTTGTGACTGGCCCCTCTTGCTCAGCGATTTTTCTCACTTGGACCCCATCCTGGGGGAGGAATGAAAGTTCAGAGGTGCGGCTACACCCAAACAAGCCTTTCATGTCCTGTCATTTGTGAAATGGACTGGAGGTTATTTACCTGCAAAGATGATACTGGTGGAAACCCCAAGGACTTTTGTACATATTGGCTTGCTTCACAGAAAAGATAAACTGTACACAATGGTCAACAAATGTGACAGCTGTGTTCAATTGCTATGGGTTATGTTCAATTCAATAAATCTACTTTTATCTCAACAACCAAAGCTTGTAGAAAAAGATGTGCCCAGGGAGGGATCCCTGAAGTGTTTTTCCCTGGCTATAGCCTTTTCAAATACCAACAGAAGGAATCGGCATTCCTTTAGTTTATATGATTCTCCTGGCTAGGGAAAGTCCTAGAACAGGAGTCCTCAAACTACGGCCTGCCTTGTCTTTTTATCCGGCCCGCTGGTCTAGTGCAGCACAGACTTGCGGGAGGAGGGAACAAGCCAAAGTGGCGCAGCGCAGGACTTGCCTTGAGAGAGTCATCAGGAGCTACAGGGCTGCTGGGGTCAGACAAAGGCCCCGGGATCGGCACTTCCGGCACACCCAGAAGGGAGAGGAGGAGGAGGGCGGAGGTGGGAGGCTATAAAAGCAGGCAGTTTTGGCGGGAGAGCGAGATAGAAAAAAGACGCAGCCTTGGGAAGAGGAGCCAGCTGGAGCTGCACCGAAGCGAAAAGAGGGGGAGAGAGCAGAGGAGATAAACCAGGTCAGCCGGTAGCCGATCTATAACTTCGTGGCAGCCATCTATACCGGGCGCACACACAAGTTGCAGTGAAAAACAGGCAAGAAACGCATCGCTGGAGGTGGCTAACAGGGTAAGAAGACCTCATCCCCGTCCCGGTTTTGTGCGGTAGCGATCCGTCACGGGCTTGGGGAGTCTCCGCACCCCCGCGGCTAATTTCACCCTGTCTGGGGACCCTAAATGGGTCTAAGTCGCCCCGGAGAGGCGACGAAGAAAGAAGGGTGCTCCAGCGATTCTGGAACGGCAGCGGCTGTTCCGTTCGACTGGGGGAAAGCCTTTTAACCCGACAGGAGAAAGGCTGGACATATTGCATTGACCAGCCCAAGCTACTAGCAACCAAAGTCCAAAAGCACTAACCAGCACAACTGTGAACAGCGTGCTTGAAAATAGATGATGGGACTTACCAGAGAGAATACTTAAAAAAGAAACATTTGTTTGAATATGGCTAAAGAAATAGAAAAGTTTTGGAATATGTCATTCTAAGAGGGATGAATTCCCTAAATAATATAGTATGCTTTTTCCCTTTTTTGTTCTCTTTCTTGATATGAGTAATATAAAAAAGTTGAAATGACTTAGATAAAGGAAATGTTTTAGATACTTAAATGTGATTGAATTTAAGAAAATTATAATGGATAAAAATGTTTTGAATAAGAGTTAAAGGACTAGATGACTAGATGTATTAAATGGAATGTTTAAAGATTAAACATATTAATTATGGTTAAAAGGAATAAGAAATTTAGGAAATATATATATATTAGCTTGGGGGGATATATATTTTAAGTAGTATGTTATTTTTTATGTTTCTTTACTCTTGCTCTTTCTTTTTTTTCATTGTTTTATCTATTCCTTAAGAAATGTAAAAGTGTGAGATGTTTCATATGGAAAAATAGAGTTAAATTTTTAAATGTAATTAATTTTTGAGAAAATCTTAACCAGTAAGAATACCTAGAATTTGGTGGGAGAAACAAATTAAAATAAGGACTGTAACAGCATCTATGATAAGGCAATCAGAATGATTGGATAGAAAAGAAATATTATATTGATGTGATTATTATTTTTAGGAATATTGGGGAAAAACTATATATTTAATTGTTATCTATCAAAACAACAAGAATTGTATTAACTCAATGTTTGCAAAAGAGGATATTTTGGGAAAAGAGGAAATCAACTAAAACCATTATGTGGATTATGGATTATAGAAATCAATTGTTAATGATTGTTTTACAAATGTAACCACTGTTCACCAATTATTGTGATTTATGTTTTAAAAAAATCAAAATATATTACAAAAAAAGAGAAAAAAATAATAAAGTCATAAACCTTTGGATGCTGATCCCGCTCCCAAATTAGCATCTGTCTTGTTGACACAGGATCACTCCATGGCTTAAGATTTACAGCTTCAGTGGCAAACTGCCAAACCAAAGCTACCACTATGTCAAGCCCAGCCAGTGCCCCCTTACCTGCCCAGCTTCTACTGTAATGTTGGCAGCAGATGAGTTGAACAGATGGTCCCACCAGTGGAAGGTGAACTCCTTAGCTGAGTCGTGCCCCACCTGGGTCAGGAGGAGGCAGGGTCACATATCTGGCCTACAAGCTTCAAATGCTCCCAAGTCATTAAGAACTTTCCAAGCTTGGAAGGAATCCTAAAACAAGAAAGTAACTGCCCACCACCCACCTGATTCTCTATTGTGCCTCCAGTTTGTCCCCACTCATCTAACCAGGAGTTCCATGCTAAATGTAGATAATTCTCTGCAGACTTTACATAAAATCTGGACTATGGTCCAATAAGCAAGTGCAAAAGCATTTTATAACTCAAGAATATGGAACTACTGATCCTCAAGGCTGGACTGTACTTGGGTAATCCTGGCAAGCAAGAACATGCTTAGGAATAGACAAAGTGAGCCCTGAATGCTACATAGGACAAAAGGCTGGCTTTGCTCAAAAGAGGAGAGGAGACTTCTGGAAAGCTGCTTTCAGTTTCACTGTCTCTCTAGGCTGAGATCCTCCCTCCTCCCACTGGTTGGCTCAAAGTCTAACCCTTCCTTACCCCAGCTGTGTTGCATTTCATTTTGACTTTTAGGGCTTCAGCGATCCCATTTTCTTGCTTTCCAAGTCCTTTACCTAAAAGAAAAGAAAACATTCCTTTCTCTTTTTCAATAAGAAACATATTGAAGTAAACCTAAGAACAAACCTGCAGCATCTCCTTCAAGGAACCAACTCTTGAGTATGATTTCTGAGCTAGACCTACAACTGAAGGTGGTCCTTGACTTTTGATCATAATTGGGGCTGGCATTTCCATTGCTGTGTGAGGGGAGTCATGCCTAATTCTATGATTTTTTTTGCTGCAGTTATTAAGTGAATCATAAGTTGTTAAGTGAAATCAGCTTTCCCCACTGACTTTGTTGTTGGAAGCTGGCTGGGAAGGTCACAGATGGCCATCACTTCATAAATTACTTCATGAATCCTGACCGCTGCAAGGGTAGCAAGTGTGAGGACCGGAGCTGAGTCATTTTGTTCAGCATCAGTGTAACTTTGAAGGGTTGTAAATCAAGGTCTACCAATATCCTGTCATCCAATCCATACTTAAGAACCTTGTTATTCAGAACAAACTGTCAAATGCTTTGCTAAAATCAATCAAGATTCGTTTTCAGCACCACACTTTGACTTTAATAATGCCTGTGGCATTCAGTCAGAATTACTGGACTGTAATTCAGAATTACTCTAGCTAGGATGATCAATGTCAGGCAGACTGGTATGTATTTCCATTTTGGATGACAGGAACAAATTAATCCTTGGGTCCAAAAAGAGGATTTTGTTTGAATCATATTTAATGAATTAAAATCCAGAAATCTGCACCTGATATGCCACAGTGGACAGTGGGTTTGAGGCACTTTCCTGCGGCTTTGGGGCCTTCCAACTCAGCAAAATTTGCAAGAGTAAATTATATGAAAAGTTCAGTTATCTAATCCAGAAAATTGTTTTAACCTTAGATCCTTATTTACTTAACTATCACATTTGTATCAAACTTTCCCATGTTATATGGCAAATCTGGCCCAGAATGGATGATAAAGCTATTAGGAGAAATGCTGAATATTGACAAAAAAGAAATGAAAAGAAAACTGAAGAAGGATGGAGGCTGCTTAATGAATATAAATGGGTTGAGCATTCTTCCAAAAACACTTCAACCAAATTCTTTTCTTCATTCCAAATAATATATACAAAAACAGAGGAAGAACTACTTGATGATTTAAATGTACTGACTTTGGCAAAGGAAGAAAGCTAGAGTAAGACTGAAGAAAATTGATGTTCCGACATATTAGATGGGATATTATACTACTAAACAGATGTTTGAATATGGCTAAGAAAATAGATAACTGTTAGAAATAAAAGTATTGTAATTAGAAGGGGATTTGTAACTAGAATATTATACTTTGTTATGAGATGGGAAATATGAAAATTTTAAAAGGGTTTGAATAAGGGAAGCTTTTGGTTACCCAAATATAATTTATTATGAGAAAATTATAAGCGATAAGAGATATTTTGAATATTGATGGGAAATTAAAAATTTTAAAAAGCGGAAAAAACAGGATATAGATTAAATGGATTTTAAGTGCAAATGCAATTGAGATATATTTTGGCTAGAAAAGATACTATAAATTGATACTATCGATATTATGTATAATAGCAGAAAAATGTGATGAAGACGTCTATATTTAATTGTATATGTATTAACAGTAACAAGAATTGTATTTGCTCAGTATGGAAAAATGCATACTACCAGAAGAAGAGGACCAAGAAGCACTGGATGGTGTAATATTGGACTAGACTGAGAAAGTTAATATGTACCACTGAATTACTAATAGACCCAGACAACATGTTGCTTATTAAGTACTTATGATTATAAAATTATAAAATTAATAAAATATTTTTTTTAAAAAAAGAAAGCCAGATGGGTCACTTAATGCCCAGGCACAGGAAGGCACAGAGATGACCCCACAGAAAAGTGGCCAGGCTTTGAACTACGCCAGCAATGGACAATCCTGCACAGGATCCGCACCTCGCACGGTGTCTACCAGGGCTCCCTGCATAAATGGGGCCTGGCATCCTCCCCTCAGGGTGACTGCGGGGCTCCCACCTCAAACTGTAGATCACATCATGACCAGCTGAAAGCTGAGGGCATCTACCGGGCCCCGTGTCTGATTTCTTTTAATACAAACGACGCTGCCCTTCAGTGGTTAGATGGCCCAGACATTGGTATTTGAACAGAGATATTTTTAACATTTGCATTTTATTGGTGTATGAAATGTTAACATATATTTCTAATCCATGTATGACATGCCATACGCTAAATAAATAAATAATGGCTCATGGGTTGACAATCAGCAAGCCGCTGCTGTGTGACATGGTGAGCTTCCGTTATTTGCTCCAAGTCCTGCTCACCTAACAGTTTAAAAGCAAGCAAATGCAAGTAGATAAATAGGTACCACTTCAGTGGGAAGGTAACAGCGTTCTGTGTGCCTCAGCTTATATTCATGACTATGGAAAGTGTCTTCGGACAATATTGGCTCCCTAGGCTAAAAAATGGAGATGAGCACTGTTGCCTAGATTTGGACACGACTGGACAGGGGAAACTTTTACCTTTGAATTTGTACCACTTAGGTGGGCTCATAAATGGGGACATGAAAGGAGCACCCAACTGGGTGTCCCCTGGGCAATGATGGTGTTACCAACTAATTCTTTCAACCCGGAAGTGTCTTGGTGCTTCCGACATGAACGCGAGCGACCCATTTGTTGGGTGTTGCCCAGAGTTGCTTTTGGTGAGATGGGCAGCTATATAAATTTGATTAATAAAGAAAATAAATACGTTTCTGCTCTACTTAAGTGCGGAGAGCAGAACCCAAGAGAGGCAAACTTAAAACAGGTGAAGCCCTGCACCTTTTTTCCATCCATGCTTCTTCAACTGCTTCTTTGCAAATTTCAGCCCTTTGCTTGTCGTCACTGCCATCCTCTTCTTTTTCTTCTTCTCCTCTTTCAGAAAATCACTCTTCATGATTGAATTGGATAAGCACCCAGTGAAAATCTCTAGTTCTAAAGGCAGATCAATCCTTATTCTGCCTCCATGTTCACCAGCTGTTGGAAAGATAAACACATCCTGTTAGGGAGAGGCACTCAGTTCTAGAGTTGTAATATGCAGCCACATATGATGGGATCTTAAGCCAGAAAGCCTAAACAACATAAAGTCTCTTTATTCCAAGAATGAAACAGCAACACCAGGGATTGGACTTTGTTTTAAGTCAATGGGCACAACTGTAAAATACAGTGTATCCTTCACTCACGTAGAAGCCAGAGGTTCATGGTTCCTGGTTTAAAGAAAAGTTGTCCTTACAAATCTAGGAGGAAAAGTTTGCATTTTTTCTATTGCTCAGTTCCCAAGCAAACCAAATGGCAAGAATGAGCCCGTTATCGTCTTTCACAGACACAAGCTAGCCCACCTTTATTTTTTGCTGAACTTAAGGCAGCCTACGGAGGGAGAGGGAGAAAGAGGGACAGAGACCGAGACCCAAGGGAGGAAAGAATTCAACATCAACATCCGGGCAACTCGTGGGAGGTTCTGAGCGTATTTGCAGTTCAGCCGGTATCAACCTGCGATTCTCTCTGCGCTGCCAGAAGAACCTCGCATCCTGCGAGGGATGCCAGGCATCCATCCTTCCCAGCCAGCAAGCGGCCTCCGGCGGCGGATGGAAGCTGAAGTCCTGCCCGGCCCTGCCCTGCCCTGCCCTGCCCACCCCTGGCCCCGGCCCCGGCCCCGGCGCCCGGCGGCAGCTACACCGGCTTACCCTCGCTCGGCCGCGCCTCTCCCCGCCGCGTGCTCTCCCACTGGGGCTGAGGCTTCCGGGAAGGGCGGGCTGGGACTGCGGAGCCGCCTTCTGATTGGACTGTCACAGGGATTCTGCCAGAAACGAGTCTTCGGATTGGCTGGAAGGACTAGAAGACGCGAAAGGCCCGAGAGAAACCTTCTCATTGGCCAGACACTCCCGAAATAAGCTCGTCTATTGGATACATGTTGTGCGGAGACGTGGCGGGTGGTCTCTCTCCTTTCTGGGTACAGTGACAGGTATCCTGTTCTAGCTGTGTTGCTCCCTCTGGGCATCTCTGAACATCAGCTTACAACCAGCTCCTCCCCCCACATTGCCCCTCCCCCCAAACAGGAAAAACCATTGAGGAAAGTGCTAGGCCAGAGAGGGAGAAGACTGGCAATAAGGCAAAATGGAAGAAAACATGCCAAATTCATGGCAAGTGTGTGATTCCAGTCAATTAAAAATGATCAACTGAATAATTAAGAGTAAGAAAGTAAGGAGCTAGGTGTTCTCTGGAGCACAGCTTCTCCCTGCTTCCCTTTCCTAAGAATGCTCCACTGAGAAGCTGCCTCCAAAAAGAGGGAAGGTTCCCCAGAGTCCAGGAGCCCTTCTGAAGACCAAGTACCTCTAGGAAGACATCTTCACTCTGAGAACTGATAATTGACAGTAACCGATACTTTAGCCTGCAGGGATTAAGTCATCAAAGCCATTGGAATTAGCCCTCCATTCAGCAGCTTATTTTTCATCTATTTTAATTGACAGCTTATTTTGCATGTAAGATTAATGAATGCTTGGCCTGAGGGTTCTAAGTGCTCTATAGCCTGGTCCTTGGTACGGAGGGGCTAGGCAGAAAACAGCACCCATGCCTGTTGTCTGTATGCGGAGGATACCTATAAGTATTTATCTTGAATGAAGCGTGTGTTGATCCCCCTGGCCTGCAGCTCCTCTCTTATGGGAATCCCACATGGGTGGAGGGCATTGACCCAGAGCTGCTCCTGGGAAAAGTTACTCTCCTTTGGTAAAATTGCCTCATCCGGTGGGCTCGGTCTCCAAGCATAAGAACCTTTTCTAAGCCCCCCCCCTCCCCCCCCCCGTGTTGTGTTTCAGGATCGGTGAGGCATTGACGAGGCAGCAGGTGCAAACAACAACTCTTTTATTAGGTTAGAACAGAAGAGGCCTAACTGCCGCTTAGCTCTATTTATACACTCACCGCTAGGCGGCGACCAATAGAATTAAAGCAAAAGTTCCCGCTTAAAAACAAGTTAACAAGTATGTAGACAGCCAGTCTGGAGTTTAAACAATTCAGCCGTTTGACCGTTTCTAAGTAATTTCCAAGTAATTCACATCAATACATAAGACTCCTTTACCCTAGATAGTTCACAATAACAAGTATTGAACATAGGTAGTTCATAACAACAAGTATTGAACACAGTCCTGTAAATACTTCGGTGGCCTTTTTGACCGTTCTGAGCGCCTCGGCAGTGCTGGAGGCCCCCGGTCTACTAGCTCGCCTACCAGGCTGGGTAGACCGGGGCGTTGGGACCTGTCCACTATGGGTAGACCTGAGTCTCTGTGGCTGGTCTGTCCAGGTAGACCCGAGCCAGTGTGGAACAGTTTCCACCAGGCTGGAAATTGGAGCTGTCTGCCAGAATTGCTCAGTGAGTGCAGTCTCTGTGTTCAGGGCCAACTCGCTTTCCGCTAGTGCCCCGTCCCCTTGTCGAGGGGTCTCGCTCGCGCTTGAAGGCACGGCTGCAGTCGAGCTACCCCTGAATTTGCCCTTCACTAGAGTCATGAGCTAGCGGCTGGTTTGCTAGCTTCCTGGTCGATGTGCCTGCGTAGCACGCGACCATCTTCCAGGACCACTTTGTATGAAAGTGGCCCTGACACCTTACCAACCACAGCTACCACCCACAGTGCCCCTTGAGCATAGTTTCATGCCCAAACCGGGTCGCCGACTTGCAAACTCCGCGGTGGCTTTGGCTGTGCTGATTCTGAGGCAACTCAGTCTGGATGCAGACGATCCAGCTTAGTGATCAATCGACGGCCCCATCTTAATTCTGCTGGGCTTCTGCCCGTGGAAGTGCAGGGAGTCATGTGTTGGCAGAGTAAAAAGTCTGCCAGCCTATGCTGCCAGTTGCTGGTTACAATCCTTTTTAATGATTCTTTGGTTGTCCGGACCATGCATTCCGCTTGGCCGTTAGAGGCCGGGTGAAAGGGGGCCAAAGTGGCATGCCTAATCATATTAGCCCTCAAAAAGGACTGGAATTCTGCAGTGGTAAATTGAGCCCCACTGTCTGAGACTATCACGTCGGGCAACCCGTGCGTGGCAAAGATCCTGCGCAGTTCCTGGATGGTCCTGGCAGTAGTCATAGTTGGGACAGGTGCAACCTCTAACCATTTGGAGTGACTGTCCACCACAATGAGGAACAGCTGTCCCAGGAACGGTCCCGCAAAATCAATGTGGGTTCTTGACCACGGTGCTTGTGTGGTTTCCCATCTATGGACGGGGGCTTGCGGCATTTCTGGCCGGGATTGCTGGCAAATGTAGCAGCTGTGTACTTGGGCCTCAATATCTTTATCCAGTCCAGGCCACCAAAGGTAGCTTCTCGCAAGTGCCTTCATCCGGACTATTCCTGGATGTCCCTCATGCAGAGACTCTAACACCCTGGGCCTCAATGAGTTCGGGACTATGACCTGACTATCCCACAAAATGCATCTCCTGTGAGCTGATAGCTTGTCCTTCCTCCTACTGAAGCTCTGAAAGTTAGGCCCCGGACTAATGTCCGGCCATCCTGTGAGCACCCAATTCAACAAGCGGCTCAGCGTCTTGTCCGAAGCTGTCTCGGCAGCCAAGTCCCCTGCGTTAAGGAGAGACTCCGGCAAATCCTGGATAGCCAGGATTCGAGCAGCTGGAGCGGGGTCTGGCTCTAATTGTGGCAGGGGCAGCCTGCTAAGGCCGTCTGCGTGGCCCATTTCTCTGCCCGGTTTATGAATCAGCCTGTAATTATAAGCTGAAAGAAAGATGGACCACCTCAACATCCATGGAGAAATGATCTGAGGTGTTTCTCTGTCGTGAACAGACCCAGAAGTGGCTTGTGGTCCGTAAAGACCGTGAATGGCCGACCATACGAATAGTCATGAAATTTCTTAATGCCGGCCACTATGGCCAATGCCTCCTTATCTATTTGGGCATAGTTGCGTTCTGCCAAAGACAGAGTCCTTGAATAATAGGCTATGGGAACTTGTCTCCCATCAGCCGTTAAATGGCTCAACACAGCCCCTACCCCGTACGGGGACGCATCACGTGCAATGCTGATAGGCAGCTGTTCATTAAAATGCATCAACACCGAGTTTGATGACAACAGTGATTTGACTGCTGCAAAACTTTTCTCGTGGACACTCGTCCACTGCCACTGTGCTTTCTTATCCAAGAGCCGGTGTAATGGCTCTGCCACTGCAGACTTGTGAGGAAGGAAAGCATGATAAAAATTGAGCAGGCCTAAGAATGCTTGAAGCTCCCCCTTAGTCTTAGGACTGGGGGCCTGCTGAATTGCTTTGAGCTTGGATTCAGCAGGGTGAATGCCTGCGGTATCAATGCGGAAACTGAGAAATTCGGTTGAAGCTACCCCTATTTTGCATTTTTCCCTCTTCAGCTTCAGCCCCACTTCGCAGAAACGCTGAAGGACGGCTTTGAGCCTTTCTGCCAATATTTCTACTGACTCCCCAGCTATGAGGACATCATCAAAATATGGACACACTCCTGGAATATTTTTGAGCGTGCGCTCCATCATGCTCTGGAAAATTCCTGGGGCGACACTGACCCCGAATTGTAGGCATCTTACCCTGAAAGTTCCCCTGTGGGTAACTATGGTCTGAGCTTCTGCCATGGCATCGTCCCCGGGCAGTTGCTGGTAGGCTTGAGCCAAATCTAATTTGGCGAATATGCGACCTCCCTGTAGTGATGCCAAAATATGGCTGACTACAGGCACCGGATATGAATGTTGTTGAAGCGCTCTATTGATAGTGCACTTATAATCCGCACAAATGCGCACCTCACCATTGGCCTTAAGTGGCATAACTATGGGGGTTTCCCACTGACTGCTGTCTACTGGCTGCAACACGCCCTGTTGCAACAGCTTGTCCAGCTCTGCACTGATTTTAGATTTAAGGGCAAAAGGCACTCTACGAGACTTGATCCTTATTGGAGTTATGGTAGGATCAAGGTGGAAAGCAATTGGAGGTCCCTTGTACTTTCCTAAGTCAGAGCTGAAAACATCAGCAAACTCCTGGCAAACGGCCTCCAGGTCCGTTGCTTGCATTCGGTTTATGCCAGTCACCTGGATGCCCAAGACATCAAACCAGTCTAGCCCAATGAGGCTTGTGCAGTTGCCCTCAACCACCACGACTTCCAGGGGACCCTCAAACTCTTTGAATCAAACCTTGAGTGTAGCTTCTCCTTTGACCGCTACGCGGGAGTTTTGGAAATGTGTTAGGAGATTCAACGGCTTGAGTTTAACTCGTTTGCCGCTGCGATTGCAAATGTGGTTCAACGTTCCTTGGGAAATTATAGATAGGGCTGACCCAGTGTCCAGTTCCATTTGGCATGGAACTCCTTGAAGCTGGACGTTGAGTCTCAGCTTTTTCTTAAGTGGGCAATCGGCACCTGTTCTAAACACGCTCCTACGGCTGGTGCAATAGCCAACTCTGTGTTGCCCCGGGGCCCCGGTACCTTTCCTGAGAAACTCTTCTTGTGGAACTTCTCTCTGGCGGCCCTTACAGACGGCGGCAATGTGGCCTTGTTTGCCACATGCCCGGCACGTTGCTGTGCGGAACCTGCATTCTGAGCGTCTATGTCGGCCTGCGCAACCCGCACAGCGAGTGAAGGGAACTGTCTTGTCAAATGGCCGCTGGGCTCTTTCTGATGGTTTCTGCAACCGGTCGACTTCATGGTCTGTGTTGGGGTCTTTGTCCCATCTAGCGTCTTCATGGTGGACGGTTTCGGGGCTGGAAGTGTTCTTGGAGGGCCGTAAGGCTTTGATGGCTCCCCCGGCGGCTTCTTTGGCCATAATTTCCTTGAAGGCATCTTGGAACGACAGGGTCTCCTTCGCAAACAACTTCTGTTGAAGGTCCCTGTTCCTCAACCCGCACACCAAACGGTCTCTCAGTCTCTCTTCGAGGCCGGTGAAATTACAGAGCCGGGACGCCTGTCGCAAGGCGGCTATGAATTCGGCAGCAGACTCACCTGATTGCTGCTCCCTCTGGTCGAAAGTGTGTCTCCAGGCAATAACCGAGAGCTTTGGCTCGAAGTGCTCCTTGATCATTTTCTTGAGCTTGGCCTAGGCGACTGACTCAAGTGTAGCTGGAGCGACCAAGTTTTCGGCTATATCGAACATCGCCTGGCCACACACGCACAGCAGCATTGCGGCCTTTAAGCCGTCTTCGCTAACTTGGTTAGCTCTCAGATAGTTCTTGATGCGAGAGATGTATGAACTCCACCTCTCCAGATGCGTAACGTCGAACTCCGACAGCTTTCCGAGCTTGGCCCTGGTGAGTTGTCTCCGACCTCTCAATGCCTTGTACTGCTAAGGCTTCTGTTGATTTCCCAGGGATGGGTCCCTTGGGAAGGCACTACCTCCAGCATTTTCGTACTGGCAGGTAGAAGGGGGAAACGTGGTTCCAACCTGGGCACTGACGCCTGGTCTCACCCCTTTAGTGACTCAGCTCTTCCATCTTAACAGCACATCCCACCTTCGTCGTCACTGTTGTGTTTCGGGATCGGTGAGGCATTGACAAGGCAGCAGGTGCAAACAACAACTCTTTTATTAGGTTAGAACAGAAGCGGCCTAACTGCCGCTTAGCCTCTATTTATACACTCACCGCTAGGCGGCGACCAATAGAATTAAAGCAAAAGTCCCCGCTTAAAAACAAGTTAACAAGTATGTAGACAGCCAGTCTGGAGTTTAAACAATTCAGCCGTTTGACCGTTTCTAAGTAATTTCCAAGTAATTCACATCAATACATAACACCCCGCACATTATTTTTTACTGTGTAAGTGAGGACCTTTCCATTGATCTTTGTTAAGTCTCATTCTGTCACTTTCTGTCCATTTCTCATTAGATGTATCAAGAGAGCCTTGAATTCTACTTCTGGTTTGATATCAACGGGAAAGTTGAGAAGCAGGCCCTCCACTTTTTCACCCAAGTTCGTAATTAAAAAAAAAGTGGCTGCACACCCAGCTTTGGACTCAAAGGGGAAACCAGGCTTTGGAGCACCTGCCAGGAGTACAGAGGTCTTCTCCTAGGATCATGTTGAAGAGACAAGAGACCGTATTAAGCCTTGTGGCTCCCCACTCAACGGTCTTTCCAGACAGCTGAGGAGCCATCCAGCAGCCCTCTTTAATTTCAGTTTTCAATCCATTTTTATAACCCCTTCATTATCCCACACTTGCTGGCCTGATCATTCTGCCTACTCAGCAAAAGTACTTGGGGTTCTTAGAGTATACAGTTGATTGCCTTAATGTCCTAGAGTAGACTGTAGAATAGCCATGAACTTTGGCTCAAATTCTTGACCCATCAGACCAAACAGGAAGTATTTCTGTGCTACAAACTTCATCAATTGGTCTTGTTGTCACAATACTTCTCATAAATATCTGGCCATGCCAATAACAACAAAAAATTCTAGTTTATAGTTTCACACATGCAGATTCTTTGTGGATACTTCATGATGCAAGTGACATTTTCTGGAAATGAACAGCTGAAAAGGGTTTCAGAAAGCTTGAGAAAATGAGACTGAGCAAATAAAGTGCTTGAATATGAGTGTTTTCAAATACTGCATGTGATTGGAATGTATTGAGTAATATTCTAATTGTGGAAATAGAGACTTTCAGCATGTTTAGAAATGCCACCAGAATACAATAAAAATGATGTCAACTTTCAAACGATTCTGTCTGCAGCCATCTTCACTTCGTTTTCGGTTGCCACAGCAGTGGGAGGGGGGAGATGTATTCTTCTAGTTTAGTCATAACAATAACTTTCCTGTGGGAACCAAGGTCAAGCTACCTAAGTTTTGGCGGGCTGGAGCTTCCGTTAGAAAGCCCGCGAAAGTAGTTAAATGGGGATTGTGATTTATGACATATTACAGGGGTGGGAAGTTCAACTTGTTACATTGTAACTTTGGGGGGAACTTTCAGTCTTGGTTTCACCTTTGTTCATGCCGATACTATGTAGCCATTAAATGTGTTCTTTGAGGAAAGCAATTGCCTCAGAGTTCTTAATTCTACTGGTCTCATCTATCGGAACCATGACAAATGAAACAGACTGTGATTATATTGTAATGCCATTTTAAAAATAAGGCATTACAATATAACAAAAGCCAGACAATGCTTTCAGTTTGCTCAGATAGTTAAATATGAGCCTATGATTGTGATCTTTCAAAAAAGGAAATCCAAGATAGTCTTTTTGAAATACGATTTTCTAGAATTTCCAAACTACAAATCCAAGAGCTATCCCAACCCTTCACATAGAATGTAAGCCCCAGCCCTCATACTGAACTACACCTTTTTAGTAGGAACATTCAAAGACCTACTTTTCATCCGTTAAAATTTCAATTTAGCCACCAGCTGTATTTGGTAACTGAAATCTATATATTCTTTCTAAGAAAATCTCTTGTTCGTGCAACTTTTGGGTTTCCAAGAAGCTGTGGGAGGCAGAAGACTATGTGGCACATGGGGGGGATGAACAAGGTTTTCTTCTGGATTTTGGTGGCTGCAGTTGGAAAGAGGTCCAGCATGGGGACACCGCCCCCCCAGAGCCTGAAACTCCAGTTGCTCAATTCTAAGCAGCAGAGTTGTTTCAGTTGGATCACCTTAACCCTCTAGAACAGGGGTGTCAAACTGGCAGCCCACAGGCCGGATGCGTCATGCACAGGCCATGCCCACCCTGGCTCTGCAAAGGCAAAAACGTGATATGTCACGTGACGTGGTCGAGTTTGACACCTGTGCTCTAGAACTTTAAAGCATATGCTATAGTTTCCCCTAAGTCCAAAAAATGTTTATGTTAGTATTTAATCAATCTGTTTGACAAACTTGCTGCCTTAGGAATGGTTCAGTTGCTTTGTTGTAAGATATATCTTTTCATTTTTGTTTCACTGTTTATTAAGTGTTTTCATAGTATTTTCATTTTCTTTCATTTAGAAAAAAAAAAAAGAATGATGCTTGTTCAACTTTGGTGTCATTCCAAATTCCAGCAAGACAAGGAGAAATCTGCCAGGAAGTTTCAGTACTCTGATTCTGTTGAATGATCCTCTAATTACATTGCAAAAGGCAAATAATTTTACGAATGTTTTGTTGTTATAGTAACAACAAAATAGGTCAAGCTAGTTGTAACTCAGGCAACCTGAAAAGGTTCTTGTAGGAAGACCAGCTCTGGTACCAGATGAGCCAGGAGCTCCTAGTGTTTGTTGATGCCTCGTTAAACTTAATGCTGGTGAGCAGCTGGAGAAGCAGAAGGGCATTTCTGCCCTGACAGCTTTCCTTAGCAACTGTGTAATGTATTCAGTTATTATTTGGCAGCAGGTGCAAGCTGGCCACATGGCCACTGAGAGACAGAATGTCTGGGGCCTGGGCAGGCTTGTTATTTTAGCGCGGGAGAAATCCCTGCAATCATTGGTTGGTGTTAACCGAAGCTCCGTGTATAAGAACGAGGGAGCTAGTTTCGTTTTCTGTTCTGTTTTGCAATTACATGTACAATAAAGACTTGTCATTGTCTGAATAAGTCTCATCAATGTCTATCCACCAAAGAACAGAACAAACTGGTAGCCATCATAACCTCATTGACGCAGCAGGTTCTCATCCATTTCCATCATATCCACCATAGCTCCAGAACACCCTCTCTGCCATCTTTTGCCCAGGGGCAGCTGCTGCGCCTTTCTCATCATTTTGGCTGCTCTCTTCCAGCTCTACAACCATCTCCTATTTCTCTGGTGAAGGACAAAACTGCACACCATTCTTCAACAGCAGTCAAACCACAGGGCCATACAAGGGCTTTCCTAGCAGCAGTTCCTAAGGATTCCTGGCATAAAATTACTTGGCAGACACGCCCTGAGCTGACATTTTCATCAAGCGATACACCATGATTTCCAAAAACCCATTCCTTTCGATGCACCAAATATGTGGTGTTCAGATTCTTTGCAGCTTTATACTGCATAACATTATGGAAGAATTTCAGCAATCTGAATATTAATAAATGTTTTAGCATGGGGTCCCTGAAGATTGCAAGGTATGTAAAGCACAGTAAATGTAGCAGTAAATGTTTAGCAAGGAAGCATGCTTTAAAGGGAAGTAGTTTTCACACTGTAAACTATCAGAGTTAATTGTAAAAGGAACAGACTAGAAAGATTGTTAGAGGCAGTGGAAAGTTTTGTTGCTGCGCAGCACGTCTGACCCACTTATTTTTGTCTTTGCGGTTTCTCTGTAATTGGCTACATTCTTACACATTTATGGTTTCTTGTTGTTTGGAACGTGGCTCAAGATCCCAAAACAAACAAACAAACTTACTTGGAATTTGTTCTGGACCAACCAGTAGCCAAGAACTGTACGTTAGGATGTTTAGCATTTATAGGGTTAAGCGCTGTTTCCTTAGGAGATAGCTTATGGGTAATGTAGTTCAGCAGTCAGTTTATCTAGTCAGTGGGAGGAGTTCAAAGGTTTATGACTGTACTTCCTGGCTCTGTGCCATTGTTTGATTCTCTTCACTTTGGGACCCAGCCTCATGGCTCGGACATCATTCAATATGTGATTTATAATACAGGACAGGAGGACATCACTGTCTTTCAACCTAATGATATGGATTCAGATTAATATTGCATTACAGACGTATTTCATCTTAATCGTGAGTTGTTGATTATCTCTGCGAATAAAGTATTCTTCTTTGATCTGTTCATTCGAGTAAATACTACCTGTCTACATGGAAGTAAGCATACGACTGTGGAAACAGGATAGTTGAAAGACATTGTTAAAATTCTGTGCCTTGTATGGAAGTATGAATTGCAGCCAGTAAATTCATTTATCTTCTTCGTATCAGCTTGGATGCAGTAAAGTTAATGCAATTCTCTATGCCAGGGCTTTTCAACCAGTGGTACGGGTACCACCTGTGGTACATTGGCACCTGGCAGGTGGTACGCGACCATCCTAGAAAAGTGGTAGCGGGGGAGGGGAATGAGCTGAACTGGTGGCAGCACCGCACAAGCCTGAGCGAGAGATGGCTGGAGCTGCAGGGCTGTCAGGGCTCAGCGGAAGCGTCAGGATCAGTGCCGCTTTCCAGCTGATCGGCACTTCTTCAGGGCTGTCAGGGCTCAGTGGAAGTGCCAGGATCAGCACCAGGCTCCATCTGGAGCTCGGCACTGATCCTGGCGCTTCTGCTGAGCCCCGAAGAAGCGCCGATCAGCTGGAATGTTGCAGCATCTCCAGGGTCTTGTGATTTACATTCAGATGCTTGGCAACTGATTCATATTTATGACGGTCACAGTGTCCCAGGGTCATGTGAAGTGACCAAAACCTGCTGCAACCACCCAGCAGACGGGGGGAATAAAAACCAAACACACCTCCACCCCACCCCCGCTGCCAATCCTCAACAGAAATGCTCACAACAATGAAAACCTCGGACAGGAGGAAGAGCGCCGCCGGGCGCTGTCTTGCTCGGCTGTGGCTTGGGGGCCACTTTTTTCAATGCCATTGTAACTTCGAACAGTCACTAAGCGAACTGTTGTAAGTCGAGGACTACCTGTACTTTATCACTTTTTTCCTTTTTTCCTTTTTTTTTTTTTGGGTCATCAAGTTTTTGACACCTTGTTAGGTGACTGGTGGTACTCGGATGTTGCCATATCCTAAAAGTGGTACAATGGGTGAAAAGGTTGAAAAGCCCTGCTCTATGCCTTGTCTGAATGAAGGGGAACAGCTGAACTCTTGCTAGTTGAAATCAGTGATTACCTTCACATTGGCTTGGAATGTTTCAAGTAAAGGACTGTAAATATTCTTTGCATTGTTCTGAAGACACTAGTGAATCTGTTTGCCAGCCAAAGTTGCATGTGAGGACTGCCTCTAAAGAACAGAAACTGTAGAACGGGCGATTCCCCCCCTCTCCTCGCCTGCAACTCAAAATGTGTGTGTGTGCCTGCTTGTAATTTAAGCTAGAATAAGTTTCTCTTCGATGCAAAAGCCAGCACGGATGTTTTTGAGTCTCCCTGTATGATAGTTTACAAAGTAACAAGCATTTGCCCTCCCTGGCCCCAACAGCCAAGACAATACAAGGGCCATAAATTCATTTGTTGCTAAGGTGAACTAATTTGTCATCAGAATAACCTAGCACTTCCCCCTTCCCTCAGAATTTGAGCAGGGAAAAAAGGAAAGCCATCAAAGGAGAGAAATTTGAAACGCATTGCCCTGCCTGTTCATTGGATTATAACAGCTTGTCAGAGAATGCTGATTCCTCTTGGCCTCACAACTCAGCAAAAGACTAATGTGTAACTAAGGAAGGTGATCAGGTTGCTAAGGACAGTAATAAAGTAATCAATCACTTTGATTAATCTAAAAACTGATAGAACAAAGCCGGCTCTCCCCCCTCTCTTCGCAATTGAAAGAATGTGGACATAGGAGCAGAGAGAGCAGGCTTGCACCTACTCAAGCAAGCAACATCCCCTAGAGGGTAAAAAGTGAACTTCACCTGAAATAATCACTCATGCAAGCAGTGATCCCTAGTAGTAAAAGGGTGAATTTCACTGAAGCACCCAAGCAAGCAAGCAACGCCCCCTAGTGGTGCACCTACTTAGCACAGTTCAAGGAGAAACAAGCAGCAAATTAACCTTGCTTATTCCGCGAAGCTATACGACCCAGGTGGAGACATACAGGGAGCCAGCGAGAGTTCAGTATGCTTCAGAGGTCCACAGCTTGTAAGGTGGTTTAAGAAGACACAATTTGGCTGGCTTTTCTCAAAGCGATACCAAGGAACAACGCTGAGTGGTGACTACTAGATACAGCAGGCTTGCCCCCAACCACGCAGCAAGTGTCACCTGATAGCGGGGGAGAGAATCTCCCTGATAAGACTACTCAGATAAGGCACCCTGGTGGTGAAAAAGGGAACTTCACGTGAAGCAATCATTCAAGCAAGAAGTGACCCCGTAGTGGTCAAAGAAGGTAGCCCTGAAGTGGCTACCCAGATAGAGAGACCCTCAGTGGTCAAAGAGTGAACTTCACCGAAGTAGTCACTCACACAAGCAGTGACCCCTATTGGTCAAAGGGTGAACTTCGTTAAAGCACCCACGCACGCAAGAGAGCGCTCCCCAGTGGTGCCTCTATTGTCAGACAGCACCCCGGTGGCTGATCTGCAAACAGCAAGCTTGTATTTACCCACACAGAGAGTACACCAACGGTGCCTCTACAGCGACCCCTAGTGGTAAAAGAATGAAGTTCACTAAACTCATTCAAATTGTCTAGGAGAACCTCTGACTCTTCCCTAGTCATGGCAAAGTGGCCTATTGGACCAGAAAACACCTCCAAAAGGGATTCATCCTTTGACAGTGTCTTACCACGATCCCATGCGTATTCCAGCGTGTCACAACAACCTTCCGTTTCAAGCGTCTCCTGTCATTCTAAAGCGTCTTCTCGGCATAGCCAAACATCCCGCATTTCAAGGGCAGAGAGCTTGGCCATTCGAGCCGAAGAAGCAGACATCGAAGCTAAAGCAGCCAACGCAGTCTTTCGTGTGTTGGAAGCGGAACAGCGGAAAAAGAAAGAATTGGCGGAGATAGAGGCTGAAGCAGCCCAAATGAAAGCCAAACTAGAGGCGGAAGCAGCCCAAATGGAAGCCAAACTAGAGGCTGAAACAGCTCAAATGGCAACTCAATTGGAGGCCAGAAGAAAGGCTGAAGCAGCTCAATTGAGGGCCAAACGAGAGGCTGAAGCAGCCCAAATGGAGGCCAAAAGAAAGACTGCCCAAGACGAGCTTGAGCTTATGGAGAACCAACGAGAAGTGGAACATAAAGCGGCAACAGCGAAAGCCCTTCAGGAAACACTCCAACAGAGAACACTCCAACACGCCACCTTCTCGCGCAACCACGAAAGAGAATCTCGATCACCAAATGTGCCAACTGGCCAGGGAGCCGGCAACGCACCATCTGAATGACGAGAACCCCCTCAACAAGTATGTACACAAGAAGCCAGACCTCCTCAGCTCAACGTAGAGGCAGAGGAATTCAAGCCGAGACCACAAAGTCCTTCATCCGTGCCACTGGAAATTAACCCCAACAAGAAGTATTCTGAAGAAAAATGCCAGCCGTCTGTACCACGTTTCCCTGCTCTTGGGAACAATGTCTTTGAGGTTCAACAAGAAGCCACTGAGCATGCTTCAGATGACCTCAACACCGTACCAACTCAGCCTGATGGCAAACTCTGCATAGCACCATTGGATCCTCCAACATCCTGGAGAAGAAGGTTAGATTTAAGAGAGTACAAGGCCTGCTGCAAATACTGTGAGTCTACGGAACACGTGGCCAAAGCTTGTACAGCTAAAGGGAAGTGTCACCCAAGCAAGGGGGACAAGCATCCAGGAGCCCTGCATCCAGACTCTGAACAGCTACAACAAGCAGCTTCTACTCCTCTTTCAACCAAGGAGCCCCAGCATGGCTCCAAAGTGCACCCAGAGGCGCCCGCCAAGGTCAACTGCACATTAGTGTGTAGCGACCCACCATTCCCCAGTGAACCCCCAAGCGAAGAAACGTCTTTCACAACGTACTCTGTACCACAGAGCACGGCGGGGAGGAAAGTCACTGGACTCCGCATCCAGCCGGTAGATGGGAGCTCACGGTCCCTAAATCCTGGATTGGTCATCCCAGGAACGTTCTTTGTCGACCAGCTCCCCCCAATTGCCTTACGGTTCCTAAATCCTGAAGCCGAACTCTTGGCTCCGTTGAGAGTAGACGCCCCAGTCACCTTCGCCTACCACGGCATGGTCAGAGGCCCAACAAGCCCCTCAACTGCCATTAAGATGGAACCTGAATAGGTCATCCCAGGAACAGTCTGTGTTGACCAACTGCAAACTCCAACCCAGGAGAATAACTCAACAACCTCCATTCTTAGTAATGGAAGAGCACCTCACCTAAAACCACGCCAAGAACACTTCACGCTTGTGACAACCAAACCCGTTTTGGAAGCAACAGTGTTCCAGACTAGTAAAAGTCACAATGACTTAGCCTTGTCCATAGAGGACAAAAACTTTCTGCAGCTACGCGCGTTCTCCCAGAGCACCACACACTGGGACGGACCACGTCCGCCAGAACAGAAGCAAGACTGGGAGTCGTTGAGCACACTCCTAAAATGTCTCCAAAGCATACATGTGCAACGTATGTATATCTCCAGCTCACCCGCCACCGTACAAAAGAAAGAAATGTATGCTCTCTCAGATGTGTCAACGAAGGTGATTGCAACCATAGGATACATCACAGTCTACAGCGGGGAGAGAGGTTGGACTAGAAGACCTCCCAGGTCCTTTCTAACCCTGTTATCCTGCATTCTGTGTCCTTTGTTTTTAAAGTCCTGCCCATGGAGTGTTACTAACAATGTCCACATGTGCTTGATCTGGTGTCGCAAACTCATAATAAATCTTGGAGACCAAAGTACTATCATGTTCTGTTTGAGCAGACAGAACAAAGCTCAACTTGAGAAATCACAAATTGGATGAACATTCACAAATTCTGTTTTATGGATTTTTCTTTCATGATCAACCCTTTGGCTTTGGCTGGAATGTATGTCTAGTTTAACGAAGAGAAGGACTAAGGGTGACATGGTAGCTGTGTTCCATCAACTGATGCCAGCAAGCCCATCGGTTGAAGGAGCAGCTGTTCCTCCACCAGGAGCAAGCGCAGGAGATTAAATGAAGCCAATTTAGTCTTGCTTCATCCCCTCCCAGCCTGCTGAGCTTTTTCTCCCTTCTTGGTTTCCAGTAATGTGGGAGGGACAACAGGACCATCTCAGAAACAAGATACAGAAATAGGAAAGCAAGCCTGCCTTCTCTGAAATTTAACCCTTGGAGGTTGAAGGTTGCATAAGTATTTATAAGCTCCCACTCGCCCTTCTGCTGGTATTTCAGGCTCTGAGCACTAACCAGAAATGAAGCTGGTCTGGTGGCTGTCCCTCCTCCTGGTCTTTTGGGACCCATCTCTGGCAGATAGAGGTAAGATTACAAAGTTTGAAAAAATTTGATCCTCTTGCAGGGACCAAAAATGGAGAAGAACCTGTCATGCCAGTAAAATCTGTCTTTGAGGCATTGATTTTGAGAACTAAATCCTGTTTTTGTCAATGTGCAGCCCTTGATGAAAAATGTACAGTTGCATAGAAGAGCATCTGCCTGATTAAAGTTTTCAATATTAGAATAGAATAGAATAAGAATAAGAATTAGGATAGAACTAGAACTAGAACTAGAACTAGAACAGAATAGAGCTGGAAGGGACCTTGGATGGCACTTATACCATCTCAGACAAGTGACTGTCTAGCCTCTTCTTAAAAACCTCCAGTGATGGAGTGCCCACGATGTCTGAAGGCAAGCTGTTCCACTGGTTAATTGTCCTCACTGTTAGGAAGGTCAATTAACCAGTGGAACAGCTTGCCTTCAGAAATTGTTATCTAAAACGTTAGATTAGGAGATCAAAGAGTAATGACAAACAAGCCTCGGTCTCCCTTCCCTTGCTCTGAGGGGAGCTTTCCCACAGCCTCTCCTTCCAGCAGGGCCTCCTACCCGGAGGGTCAGTGCTCCTGAGAAGGGGCCACAAAGGATCTTCTATCAGACAGTAATGCTCTCTAAAGGAGCTGGAGCCTTCGAAAGTCGGTCTCTGTCTCTCTGTCCAAGTCAGGCTGTGGCAATCTCTCCTTCCTTTGCACTGCCTCCCTCCTAACACAGAGAAGACGAATTATACCACTTATTTCTGTGAAACCCTGGATCCCCTACTCAGTAGTTGCACTGTGTTGAAGAGCTATGAAAATCCACTCTCAGCTCTGGCACAGAAGTCTTTCCCAAATCCAAAGCAATTTTAGACTGACACTTATCCTGGGTTGAATTTTTTAAAGCTAATTGATAAATTCACTATTAAATGTATTCCTTTGAGTTGTATTGGTTGTCCTCAGTAACTGCCTCATTTAGCTACCATTTGCACTTTTGATAGTGATGAAGAATTAACCTTATGATAAATCCTGGTATGACTTACCTTTCATACAATGAAATGACCTGCAATGCAAAGGAAAGCTGAAGTAACTTCATAAACACACTTTCATCTAGCGACTGCTTCATTTAATGGTTGAGTTACTCATCCATTGTGGTTCCTAAATGAGGACTACCTGTATATCTAAATGTTATTCCAATGCTAAAGCAAAAAATGTATTTAATCTTGTTTTGTAGGAATTTCAATAACAATTTTAAAATTTGATCAGTTGATGTATTTTTAGATGTCTCAAATCCTCCAGTTTGATCATGTGTTACCTATTTTGTTGTTGTATTGTTTTTCTGGGATCTTTGTATTTGGGTTGTCAAACTGACTGGTTATCATTCACAATCCACAATCTAATATTTATTTCAAATGCTTTAGTTCCAAGAATATGGTTTTATGATTCTAAAGTGCAGCTCAGAATCCTGTTCCATTTTTGTTATGGGTCAAAAGCACAGAAATAAATTGTTATCTCTTAGAATGAACATTTTGAACATCTTACAGTAGATTCGAGAACTAGCGACTTGCTCCCTCTGGCAATTGTCACGTCCATTCAGCCCCACAATGTTATGTTCTGTTCTCATCCCCTTCAGTGGCCAGAGCTGTGCTGGTCAAGCAGAGAGGAGGGATTAAGAATTAGGAGCTCAAGTGGTGTTTTCATCTATACTTCCTACAAAAGGCCAACATCCAAGGAGGGAGCAAAGGATTTTAGAAACAAACCACTGGCTTAAAAACTGGTGTCGTCAACAGAGCTTCAGTTTCCAGGACCTAGACCAGGGGTCGGCAACCTTAAACACTCAAAGAGCCACTTGGACCCGTTTCTCACAGAAAACACTGGGAACCACAAAACCCTTTTGATATCTAAAATGAACATAACACTGCATATATCGTTTTTTACCTTTATGCTATGTATAAAAAAACTATAGTGTGTTGCATTTATGAAATCAATGAACTGCTACAAAGAAAACAATTTTTTATGCAGGAGAAAGAGGGGAAAAAAACCTTTCTCCTTCATCCCAACAGGTGAAAACAATTTTAGTAGCTTATCTACCATCTTTAAATACAGCATAATTATCCCAATACCTCATCTCTTAATTAAAAAAAAATCAAAATATTTCATTAAACGTTCTTTACTAAAAGTCCAGTAAGGACAACATATATTCATATTTTCTCTCTCTCTCTCTCTCTCTTTCTCTTTCCTCTCCCTCTCTCTCTTTCTCTCTCTCTCTTTCCTCTCCTTCTCTCGCTCTTCTCTCTCTCTCTTTCTCTCTCTTTCCTCTCTCTCTCTCTCTCTCCCTCTCTCCCTCCCTCCCTCCCTCCCTCCCTCTGCTGCGTCTCCACCACCAATGTAAGCCCTGCATGCGTGGAAAACCCAGCACTGGGACTAATTGTTTACCTCTTCCGGGTGATGGGAGAGGAGTGGGCTGATCACCTTCCCGGCAGCCGGGACTCCGGCACACCTTCCCGGCCAGCGGGGCCAACGGTTGTGCCGGCTGGGGATCACAGGGTGTGTGCTCCCTTGGGGCCGCAGCTTACGGGAGGGCTGGCCCGCTCAGCGGAGGCTCTGGCAGGCCGCTCCCAGGGGGGGATCTTGGGGCTGCCCTGCATGGCTCCCCAGCCACGTGCACCTCAGACGGGGCCAGCCTGGGAAAGGGACTTCCTGGCTGCACTTCTCCCAGGGGGTGGGGCGCCCGGGCCCAGGGTCAATCAGGAGCCCATGAGAGAGAGAGAGAAAGAGAGAGACAGAGAGAGAGAGAGACACAGAGAGAGAGAGAGAGAGAGAGAGAGAGAGAGAGAGAGAGAGAGAGAGAGAGAGAAGGGAAGCGCAAGTGCCTCTCTCTGTCTCTGTCTCTCTCTCTGCAAATGGCGGAGGAGGATTGGAGCCGCAATAGAAGGCTGAAAGAGCCGCAATAGAAGGCTGAAAGAGCCACATGCGGCTCCAGAGCTGCGGGTTGCCGACCCATGACCTAGACCATGGTCTGCATTACCTACATGAAGGGCTTTTGGCAAGGGATGGAGTGAACCTCACAAGAACTGGAAAGAATATATTCAGAAAATGACTGGCTCATCTTATGAGAAAAGAAGGACTAGGGGGGAAATGATAGCAGTTTTCCAGTATTTGAGGGGCTGCCACAAAGAGGAGGAGGGTCAGCTTATTTTCCAAAGTGCCAGAAAGCAAGACAAGAAACAAGGGATGGAAACTAATCAAGGAGAGAAGCAACCTGGAACTAAGGAAAACCTTCCTAACAGTGAGGACAATTAACCAGTGGAACAGCTTGCCGTCAGAAGTTGTGGATGTTTCCAATTCCCTCCCAGCTCTATGAATGGCAACATCTAGCTGGAAAAGCTAGGGAGAAATAAGAGACATTGCAGGCAGATTAACAAGTTAAAAATCATTCTGGGAGGATGTAAAACACTTCCCAGTTGTTGCCTGGGAAAAGTACAGAGATACATCCAGAGAGCTGAGCCTCCTTGACCCACCACTGGGACCTGCACTTGCTCTTTCTCAAACATAGATCTGTGCATGACTGCACAGCTGACACAACCTGAGGGCTTTCTACTTGCCCGCCTCAAGACATGTGAGCAGTGTGAGGCATGAGAGCAAGCTGAAGCAAACTGCTCTGGATCAGCAATCAGATTGCAACATTTCTGTCCAGGCCAGCTCTTCACCTGACCCCGAAGCTCCTGGTCTGCGCCTCTCTCCAGTTTTGACTGCAAGCAAGACCAGAACGTCAAACTTCCACACCACCATTTCTAAATGGGTTGACCTTGAAACTGATTAGTCCAGGCCTGGCTGAATATGTGAAATTTAAAATGTACTGGAAAAGGCTTGGCTGAACCTCATAGTGAACCCCTTTCTCAGAAACACTTAGCTCCACAATCTACCTGAACACTAGAGCAGGGCTTTTCAACCTTTTCACCGATTGTATCACTTTTAGGATATGGCAATGTTCGAGTACCACCTAGCAAGGTGTCAAAAACTTGATGACCAAAAAAAAAACCCTGTTCAAAGTTGCAATTGCACTGAAATGACTTATGACCATTTTTCACACTTATGACCATTGCAGCAACAGGGTCATGTGATTTATATTTGGATGCTTGGCAACTGATTCATATTTATGATGGTCACAGTGTCCCAGGTCATGTGATCCCCTTCTGCAACCTTTTGACAAGCAAAGTCAATGGCAGAGCTGCTGGTGGCCAACTGCTAAGGCGGGACTTCCTTCCCTCCCTCCCTTCCCTGCCTCCCTTTTTCTCATTCCCATCTCCTTCTGAAGGAAGAATTTGAACCCCCCCCCATATTTTCCCTCTTCCATATATTGATCAAACAAGGAAAGCCTCCAGAGACAGAAAAGACAAGCTGCTGAGTGAACTAGCTTAAAAAGGCACTTCCCCTTTAAGAATTAGCTACTGGCTAGAAAGAAAAGTAAGGAGCCCAGCCGGCACTTAAGGAAGAAAAAAAAAAAGTAAGTACTGGCTGCCGGCTAAGGCAGCCTCCCCAAATGGCTCCATTCATAAGTAAAATCTGCAGCTCCAGAGGACTCTCTCACTGTAAGTCTTTGCTTGTGCTGGCTCTTTCCCTTCCCCACTACACTTGGCTAGGCAGGGCTGCGTACCACCTGCCACTCATTAATGTACCACAAGTGGTACGCGTACCACAGGTTGAAAAGCCCCGCACTAGAGGACACTCAAGAGTTACAACCCCCACCCCCACCCACCCCCACCCCCTTTGCCAGCAGCCTATTGGTAGAGCAGTTTCCTGCTCAACCAGGGATTCAGGAACAATTTTTAAACAGATTCAAGGAGTCGATAACATCTCAGGCCGTGACTGTTGGCACACTTGGCACCCCTGAACCCGGGCCTCGATGTCCTTATCGAGTCCAGGCCACCAAAGATGGCTACGCGCAAGCGCCTTCATCCTCACAATTCCCGGATGTCCCTCATGCAGAGAGAGCAAGACTCTAGTCTGTACCAGGACATGTGTCAGGCCATCCTGACAACACCCATGTCAGCACCCGTGTAAGCGTGTGATCAGTGGCAGTTTCAGCAGCCACATCCCTAGCATTGAGGGGAGATTCAGGCAATTCCTGAATGGAGAGAATGTGTACAGCAGGAGCAGGGTCTGCCTCTATTTGCTTCAGAGGTAACCTACTAAGGCCATCAGTGTGGCCCATCTCTGTCCCTGGTTTGTGAACCAGGGTGTAGTCATAAGCTGACAAGAAAATTGACCATCTCAGCATTCTGGGGGAGGTGATATGTGGGGTTTGTTTGTTTGTTGTAAACAAACCCAGCAAGGGCTTGTGGTCAGTGTAGACTGTGAAATGGCGGCCATATAAGAAATCATGAAATTTCTTGATGCCTGAGACTATTGCCAAGGCTTCTCTGTCAATCTGCGCATAATTACGCTCTGCAGATGAGAGAGTTCTGGAGTAATAGGCCACAGGGACCTGAGTCCCATCAGCCTTGAGATGACGCAA
The DNA here is from genome assembly GCA_023970755.1 of Azemiops feae. Taxonomy (NCBI): domain Eukaryota; kingdom Metazoa; phylum Chordata; class Lepidosauria; order Squamata; family Viperidae; genus Azemiops; species Azemiops feae. Next base: position 953,226 of record JALGBA010000315.1, read on the forward strand.
CACTGCTCCTACCCCATAAGGGGATGCATCACATGCGATGCACACAGGCAATTGCTCATTGAAATGCGCCAGTACCGCATTTGAAGATAGCAAGGCCTTGACTTCTTTGAAAGCCCTTTCATGGACCTTTGTCCATTTCCATGGAGTCTTCTTGTCCAAGAGCCGGTGTAACGGCTCAGCCACTGCAGCCTTGTGGGGGAGAAATGAATGATAAAAATTTAGCAGGCCCAGAAAAGCCTGGAGTTCAGCTTTTGACTGGGGGCTTGGGGCCAGTTGAATGGCCTGAAATTTAGACTCTGCAGGGTGGATGCCATCAGCATCAATACGAAAACCTAGAAATTCGGTGGATGTTACACCAATCTTACATTTGTCTTGCTGTAACCTCAGCCCAGTTTGGCGGAAACGCAGCAAGACAGCTTTCAGCCTTTCAGCCAAGTTCCCAGATGACTCTCCTGCAATGAGGACGTCATCGAAATAGGGGCACAGCCCAGGAATACCACAGAGCGTTCGCTCCATCACCCCTTGGAAAATGCCAGGGGCTACATTGACCCCAAACTGCAGCCTTTTTACCTTAAAAGCCCCTCTGTGAGTAACTATAGTTTGGGCCTCAGCTGTTGCCTCATCAACAGGTACTGTTGGTAGGCCTGAGCTAAATCAAGCTTAGCAAATACTTTTTCCCCCTTCAGTGAGGCCAGAATGTGGCTCACCACCGGCACTGGATATGCATGCTGCTGCAAGGCTTTGTTTAGTGTGCATTTATAGTCCGCACAAATTCGGACTTCACCATTGGCTTTTAATGGTGTCACTATGGGGGTTTCCCATGGACTAGAATCCACAGGTTCTAGAATGCCTTGTTGGAGCAGTTTGTCCAACTCAGCATCTATTTTACTTTTGAGGGCAAAAGGCACCCTCCTTGGTTTAACCCTGATGGGTGTGATGGCTGGATCTAACTTTAAAGCAATAGGAGGCCCCTTGTATGAGCCAAGCTCTGGGCTGAACACATCAGCAAACTCCTTGCAGACTCCTGCAAGGCTGGTAGTTTGTAGCTGGTTAAGCCCAGTCATTTGGATCCCAAGTGCCTCGAACCAATCGAGTCCGATAAGACTTGTGCAATCACCCCCAACTACCACCACATCTAACAACCCATCAAATTCCTTACGCTGTACTCTAAGCGTGGCCTCCCCCTTCACACTGACTCGGGAATTCTGAAAGTCAGTGAGGATGAGATTGGAGGGCCTGAGTTTGACTCGTGAGCCACTCCTGGAACAAACTTTCTTAAAAGTGTCAGCAGAAATAATAGAAAGAGCGGACCCTGTGTCCAGCTCCATGGCCAGGGGAACTCCCTGCAACTTTACATCAATGCGAAATTTTTTCTTAAGGGGCTGGTGAACCCCAGTTTTGAATACCCCCCTATGGGACGCGCAGAAGCCTACCCTGTGTTGGCTGGGGACCTTGGTACCTTTCAGAGGCAACTCTTCGGGGGACCTGTTTTTCTGGCGACCCAAGCAGGCTGATGCGATGTGGCCTTGCCTGCCACATGCCCGGCAAACAGCAGAACGAAAACGGCAGTCGGCCCTCCTGTGGCGACCCCCACAGCCAAAACACCGAAGGGATGCAGGCGTCTTTCCTCTGTGTTCTTGCAGTCTTCTCTCCGCCGACTGTTGAAGTCTGTCCACCTCTTCTTCCTCGGATTCTTCTTCGGATGCCTCTCGCACGACTTCCTGATGGACGGGAACTGCTGCTGGAGGGTTCTTGGTCGACCGCAAGGTCTTCACCGCGCCACTGGCTGCTTCTTCAGCTGCAACTTCTCTCAAGGCATCTTGGAAGGACTCATCAGCTCTAGCAAATAACTTTTGTTGCATCTCACGGCTTCGCAATCCGCAAATGAGCTGGTCTCGGAGCCTCTCTTCCAAATCTTGGAACGCACATGGCCTAGCAGCCTGCCTCAGAGCCACGACGAAGTCCGCAGCTGATTCTCCCGGCCGCTGATCCCATTGCTCGAATTGGTGCCTCCAAGCTATCATGGAAAGCTTGGGCTCAAAATGCTCGCGCAGCATTTTCTTCAAATCTGGATAGGCGATCAACTCCAGTGGTGCTGGGGCTACAAGGTTCTCAGCAATGTCAAAAGTCTCTTGCCCGCAGACACACAGCAAAGTGTGTTCATCTTCTTGGATCTTGTTCACCCTGAAGTAATTCTCAGCGCGAGCTGTGTAAGAGCTCCAACGTTCTGGGTGCGAAGTATCGAACTCGACAAGACAGCCCAGCTTGGACATCGTTGTGGCCGATAGCCTCTTCGACGTCTCTCGCCGCAGGGAAGGAGAAGGGGTCCCACGAAGCCAAGCCCACCTCCAGCGTCTTTGTACTGGCAGGCAGTTGCATCTCTTCGCTTCAGGCCTTCAGGTGAGTTGGCCCTAGCTTCTTTTCCTTTGGCTTCCTTTGCAGCAAATCCCATCCTCGTCGCCAATGTTCTGTTCTTGCAAAGAAGACATCGAGATGAGGCTGGTTCACAACAAAGACCTCTTTATTGAAACACAATCACAGAACAGAAGCAAGAACACAATGGCCACTGGCCTTTTATATCCCCTTGCAAGGGGATGCACAGCCAATCATTGCAGGCCGTTCTCTCACCTCGCGCATGCGCGCTAGGCCGGAGACAGCCTGTCTGGGTCCTGGGCAGACACATGGTCTGTCCGGGTCTCTGCAGCCTTCCTGCAGCCTTCCTGAGCCTTGCTGAATGACTCAGCAAGGCCCAGGACATAACAATCATCATCATCATCATCATCATCATCATAAGGGACCTTGGAGGTCTTCTAGTCCAACCCCCTGCTCAAGCAGGAGACTCTATATCATTTGTCCAGTCTCTTCTTACAGGCCTCCAGTGACAGAGCACCCACAACCCCTGAAGGCAAGCTGTTCCATTGGTTGATTGTTCTCACAATCTCACAATTGTCTCTTCCCAAGGCCTTTCCCCACATACTGTCACAACCCCGAATCACAGTCCTGGGAATGTTGTCGGTTCAAGCCGTATGAAGACATTACGGCTTGCCAAGTAGTAGTTGTGGTTGGATGGGCAGCCCTTTGGGTCTGAAGCAGAAGCGGCGCTTTGGGGGGGGAGGTGCAATGGTTGGCACTGCTTTAGAGAAGCTTCCCCTTTTCCTAGCCCCCCCCCCCGGCAGCCACACATCCTGGAAGCATGTTTGGTTAAGGAAGCAGCAGCATGGTCTGAAAATCTCATCACCTGCTTAACTCAAATGCACATTTTCTTGAGATCAGGCAGTTTGTGGGAGCCCAGAAAAATTGAGGCTGTTGAAGGAGTTGCCAGCAGGGACAGTGAGGGCTCTGAGGTCCCCCAGCATCTCTTCTGGTTAGGATCTGGAGCTGCACAACCCAAGAACTAGATGGGCCCCAGGTGCAATTTGGCATGTTGGTCACCTGTAAGCAGAGGCACGGATTTGTGGTGACATCTGAGGAGGTGATTTGGTGGATCATGCTAGCTGATACCTGCAAAGTATAGACTTTGGCCCCTCTTTTTTTTATAAATGTTTTATTAATTTTCTATTTTCACAAACAAGTGCTCAATAGACAACGCGATGACTGAGTCCATTAAGAATTTGGTGATACATATACGTTTTTCCAACTAGGTCCCATGTTACGCCCACCAGTACCCACCTCTCTTCTTCTGGTAATAACATTTTTTCCGCATTAAGCAAATACAATTCTTATTATTGTTAATAAACATACAATTACATATCAACATTTGTTACATTTTTCTAATAATATCAATAATATCAGTTTAGAATATCTTTCCTAGCCAAAACATATCTTAATTGCATTTGCATTCAATTTCCACTTATTTAATCCATATTCTATTATTGCTTTTTTTTCAATTTTAGTTTCCCATCCATGTTCAAAGTATCCCAATCATTTATAATTTTAAAACAACTTGAATTTGGGCAACCAAAAGAATCCCTTATTCAAAGTTCTTAACATATTCTTATTTCCCTTTTCATACCAAGATATAATATTCTGATTACAAATCCTAGCTATCTAGTTATAAAAATGCTTCTATTTCTAACAAACTATTCTTAACCATATTCAAACCCCTAATCAATAATATAGCATCCCCTCTATTAGGTCAAAGCTTCTGTTTCTTTCAATCTTACTCTAGCTTTCTTTCTTTGCCAACTAACTTTCCAAGTCAGTGCATTTGGATCATCAAATAATCCTTCCTCTATTTTTATATATATTATTTGGAACAAGAGAAACAATTTGGTTAAAATGTTTTTGGAAGATCTAGCCCGTTTGTTAAATATTGAGTTCGTTGAGGCATTAATGAGACCGATGTAAGATAACAGTTCTTTTATTGCTTGAAACACACAGAAGTGGCTCTGAGAACCACTTGACATCTATTTATACCTTGCTGCCACTAGGTGGCTACCAATCATTTTAAAGAATAATTTCCCACTTAAATAGCAGACTAGCCGTCTGCTCCAAGACAGTTAGAGGTTCTATTCAAACGTTCATAACAACAGATCATAACAACTATTAATGAATTAACCCAATACATTACACCCCTTCCCCCTGGATAAGTCAACACATTGCAAATTATGAACATAATCACTCAAATATGCAGGCGGGTTTCGTGTCCGTTCAGAGCGCCGCACTGTTGTTGGAGGTTCCCGATCTACATGCCTCCTTGTTGGGCCAGGTAGACAAGGGTCCCTAGGCCCGATCGCTTTGGGTAGACTGGTACCTCGTTGCTCGTTTTGGCTGGGTAGACCAGTGCCGTTATGTCCATCATGGCCGAGTAGACCAGTGCCGCTGTCTTTATTCGCGATGCTGCCTGATGGACTCGGGACAGGGTTTGTTGGCGACCCAGTTCTGCAGGCATAGTCTCACAAGTTTTGGGTGGCTCAGGCATGGCCCGGTCACCAGGCAACCCACTAATCCCCTCTCTGTCAGCGGCCAGGCTCTGGCTAGCCTGACGCCACCGCAATTGGTCTATGTGGTGTCGAACCACACGACCATCGTCCAGGGCCACTTCATAAGACAGTGGCCCTGACACCTTTGAAACCACAGCAGCCACCCAAGGTGCCCCCAGCCCGTACTTTCTTGCCCATACGTTCTCACCCAGCTGCAAACTTCTTGGAGGCTTGGGTTGCGATGCGCTCGCAGCAGCCCTGTCAGGGTGGAGACGGTCCAGCTTGGTGGTCAGCCGACGTCCCCATCTCAGTTCCACTGGACTGTGGCCCATAATGGTGCAAGGAGTAGTATGTTGGCAGAGCAGAAAATCCGCTAAGCGATGATGCCAGTCACCTGTCGTTAATTTCTTCAGTGCTTCTTTGGTCGTTCTGACCATTCATTCTGCTTGATCATTTGAAGCAGGATGAAAGGGGGCTGAGGTAGCGTGTTGGGTCATGTTGGTCCTCAGGAAGGACTGGAACTCAGCTGCTGTGAACTGTGCCCCGTTATCGGACACAATCACATCTGGCAGGCCATGCGTGGCAAAGATTCTGCGCAGTTCCTGGATGGTCCTGGCAGTAGTCATTGATGGGACAGGTGCTACCTCTAGCCATTTAGAGTAGCTGTCCACCACAATGAGGAACACCTGTCCTTGGAAGGGTCCTGCAAAGTCTGTGTATACGTGAGACCAAGGAGTTTGTGTGGTCTCCCAGCGATGCACTGGCGCTTGAGGCATTTCAGGTCGGGTCTCCTGACAGACTTGGCAGCCCTTTACTTGAGCCTCTATGTCCTTATCCAGACCTGGCCACCAAAAGTAACTCCTAGCAAGTGCCTTCATCCTAACTGTGCCTGGATGACCCTCATGCAGAGATTCTAAAACTCTGGCTCTTAATGTGGGTGGGACTATCACCCTGCTTCCCCATAGCACGCAGCCTTTATGAGCTGACAGCTCATCTTTTCTGCTAGTGAAGCTATGAAATTCTGGACCTGGTCTGCTATCAGGCCACCCCCTTAACACCCAGTTCAGAACACGACTGAGTGTTCTGTCAGTGGCAGTTTCAGCAGCCACATCTCCTGCATGAAGGGGAGGGAGATCCTGGATTGCCAGGATACGAGTTGCAGGTGCTGGGTTGGGGTCTGTGTCAGACAAAGACAGTCGCTGAGTGCATCAGCATGGCCCATTTCCTTGCCTGGCTTATGGACTAGCCTGTACGAATAGGCAGGCATGAATATTGAACATCGCAGCATCCTAGGAGAAAGGATCTGCGGGGTCTGCTTGTCTGCAGTGAAGAGACCTAAGAGAGGCTTATGATCCATGAAAACGGTGAAGGAGCGCCCATATAGGAAATCGTGGATTTTTAAAATTCCAGCTACAATGGCTAAAGCCTCCTTGTCTATCTGCGTGTAGTTTCTCTCTGCAGGGGTTAATGTTCTGGAATAGTACGCGATGGGTGCTTGGTGCCTGTCTGCGATTAGATGGCTTAAGACAGCTCCTATGCCATACGGTGAAGCATCACAAGCTAAACTGACAGGCAATTTCTCATTGAAGTGAGCTAGTACGGAGCTTGATGACAGCAGTGATTTGACTGCCTTAAAAGCTTTTTTGTGGGTGTTTGTCCACTCCCACGGTGCCCTTTTATCTAGAAGCTGATGAAGTGGCTCTGCTAATGCTGCCTTGTGTGGCAGGAATGAATAGTAAAAATTAAGAACCCCTAAAAATGCCTGCAGCTCCCCTTTTGACTTAGGTCTGGGAGCCTGTTGTATCGCTTTAAGCTTAGAGTCAGAGGGGTGGATTCCAGCAGAGTCTATTCTGAATCCCAGGAACTCAGTAGAGTTCACGCCAGTTTGGCACTTGTCTCTTTTAAGCTTCAACCCCGCTTCGCGGAACCGTTGAAGAACTGCTCTGAGACGTTCTGCTAAAATCCCTGTGGATTCTCCAGCAATCAGAACGTCATCAAAGTAAGGGCACACACCTGGAATATTCTTAAGTGTACATTCCATTACACTCTGGAACAACCCTGGGGCAACACTTACCCCAAACTGCAGGCGACGAACCCTGAATGCCCCTCTATGTGTGACTATTGTCTGAGCCTCTGCTGAGGCATCATCCATAGGCAGTTGCTGATATGCCTGTGCAAGGTCCAGTTTAGCAAATACACGACCTCCCTGCAGTGATGCCAGGATGTGGCGTATCACTGGAACCGGGTAAGCATGTTGCTGCAAAGCTTTGTTAATTGTGCATTTGTAATCAGCACAAATACGAATGTCCCCATTGGGTTTCACTGGGGTTACTATGGGGGTTTCCCACACGCTACTATCTACAGGTTGAAGCACTCCCTGCTGTACTAACTTGTCTAGCTCTGCATCTATTTTAGGCTTAAGTGCGAAAGGCACTCTACGAGATTTCATCCTAATAGGAGTTAATGTTGGATCGAGGTTAAGGGAGATTGGTGCTCCCTTGTATTGGCCTAAATTAGGGCTGAATACATCAGCAAATTCCTGGCAAACAGTCGCTAAGTCAGCTGTTTGGGTGTGGTTGATGCTGGTCACTCGAATGCCCAGGGCATCAAACCAGTCCAGCCCAATCAGACTGGTGTGCTGGCCTTCAACGACCACAATGTTGAGAGGACCCTCGAATTCTTTGAAGCTGACTTTTACAGTTGCTTCGCCCTTCACCGCTACACGGCAATTTTGAAAATCTGTCAGAACAAGGCTTGACGGTTTGAATTGGACTCGTTTCCTGCCTTGTCTGCAGATGTAACTAAAGGTTTTGTGAGAGATTATGGACAGGGCTGACCCTGTGTCTAGTTCCATGGAACAAGGGACCCTTGCAGCCTGACTTTAAGTCTCAGCTTTTCTTTGAGAGGGCGTTGGGCTCTTGTCCAAATATGTTTCTCCTTCCGGAGCAGTAACTGACCCTATTCTGTCCCGGGGCCCATGTACCTCTCCGTGGAATGCCTTCGGGCAGAACTTCTCTCTGGCGACCTTTACAGACCCTGGCGATGTGCCCTTGCTTGCCACAAGCACGACACACTGCAGTGTGGAATTTGCACTCAGACCTCTTGTGCAGTTTGCCGCAACTGGCACAGCTAGGGAATAGAACTGTCTTGTCAATGGGACGTTGCGGTCTGATGGGTTGCTTCTGTAACCGGTCGATCTCATCACCCTCGTCTGGGTCTTCCAGTATTTCTGTAGTTTTGTGGTGCACAGCTGCCTGGCTGAGGGGAGTCTTCTGGGGTCGTAAAGCCTTCATTGCTCCACCTGCGGCCTCGTCTGCCATGACTTCTTTTAACACATCCTGGAACGTCAGTGTTTCTTTTGCGAAAAGTCTCTGCTGCAGATCTCAGTTCCTCAGACTACACACGAGTCTGTCTCTGAGTCTGTCCTCTAAGTCAGGAAACTCACAGAGTCTTGATGCTTGTCTTAGTGCGGCCATGAATTCAGCTGCTGACTCCCCTGCCTGTTGCTCTCTTTGCTCAAATGCATGCCGCCAAGCAATAACTGACAGCCTGGGTTCAAAATGTTCCTTTAGCCTCCTCTTCAGATCAGCGTATGTGACTGATTCTAAACTGGCTGGGGCAATCAGGTTATCCGCGATGTCGAAGGTCACCTGTCCACACACGCAGAGCAGGGTTGCTGCCTTCAGCCCATCGACTCTCACCTGGTTGGCCCGCAGGTAGTTCTCCACCTTGGAGACGTAGGAGCTCCATTGTTCAGGGTGAGAAACATCAAATTCGTTCAGCTTGCCCACTTTGGTCATAGCTGATGCTCACAAGGTCTTGGTCAATGCCTTCTGCTGCTAGGAGCTGCTAGGTGAATCCTGGGGACGGATCCCTCAGGAAGATTGTGCCTCCAGTGTGGCTTACTGGCAGGCAGGGTGGGGAGGAGGTCTCTACCAGGGCTCTGGTGCCTGGTCTCACACCCTAGTGACTTCTGGCTAAGTGCTTCAGCTCTCTCTCTCCTTAGCAGCATCCCACCTTCGTCACCACTGTTAAATATTGAGTTCGTTGACCGATGTAAGATAACAGTTCTTTTCTTGCTTGAAACACACAGAAGTGGCTCTGAGAACCACTTGACATCTATTTATACCTTGCCGCCACTAGGCGGCGACCAATCATTTTAAAGAACAATTTCCCGCTTAAATTGCAGACTAGCCGTCTGCTGCAAGACAGTTAGAGGTTCTATTCAAACGTTCATAACAACAGATCATAACAACTATTAATGAATTAACCCAATACATTACACCGTTGATATTCATTAAACCGCTTCCCTCCTTCTCTGGTACCCCACAGTTCTAATAACGACTTTATCTTCCATTCCATCAGCTCCAGTATGTTCTGAAACCTTGGTTTATAAAATGTCTTTTCCGTTTCCAATATTATCGTTATATCTTCTGAGTTTTCATTTATCTGAGTCTGGTCATTTATTTCCTCCTTTGGATCATCAATGTTTCTGTCAGCATTCTCTAGTTTTCCTTCTATTTTCTGGGTTACTGGTTCCTTCTCTGTAGTTATCTTCTGAGTTTGTAGATTTGAATTAGAAAATTGTTCTTTTATCTCCTTTGTGTTATTAGTAACCTGCTCACAAGCTAAAATAATTGTTTTTTGTATTAATTTCAGCATGGAGTGAATTTCTTTCTTTGTTTCATCAGTATTTTCTTGATGATATGGCAAGTTAAGGCTGCCGGGAACAGATGTTAAAGATGATGTTTTACTATTTAACGCTGCGTATGAAACATCCATTTTATTTTATTTCATTTTATTTTTATAAGTAGCCTTTATAGATTTAGCCAACCGACTGTCCGTTCCTGAATCTCCCCTAAGCAGATATAAGTAAAGTTCAAATTTTTCTGTTCAATAAAAAATATATTCTTTCTGTTCAGGGAGAGAGAAGAATCTTTGAGGGTTGTTTAACAATCAAGATTTATAATCCAAAGTGTTCAAAAAAAAAAAATCCACAATGCAGTTCTGAAAGTCAGTATTTATGTTCAAAATTCAGACAGGCCAAATTTAAAATGTTTATCATCTCTGCCACATAGATAAGCAGCCCCCAAGCCTGTTCTTTTTTTTTCTCTATTGTAATTCTCAATAAAAAAAATAGTTCCAAGACCAGCCAAAATCTTATCTAGTTCTGGGCCTCAAGCCAGGTTTTTTTTAGGCATAAATAAGTTGTAGTGCTGTAATTCACCACTAGATGTCATCAATGCCACTTTCCAGTTTTTAGAACCAAAACTTATATTGTTAAACTTTTCAAGTCTTTTTCTTTAGAAATAAATAAATAAAAAGGACTTAAAAGCACTTTTGATCCCCCAATTTTCAAGCTGTAAGTATATTTTAATTCCAGATAAGTCTTATAGGTTTCGCCAGTCTCCCCAAGTATTAATTTGCCGCTTTTCTTTTCTGAGGGAGTGGGGCGGAAATTCCCTTTCCCTCTTTCATCGGCGGGGGGGGGGGGGGAGAACACTTTGGGCAGATTTTCAGGAGGAGGTCTTAAAATCATGAAGAAAGGATCAGGTCTCACCTAGTTTCATCCACGTTGCTGTAAAGTTGCTTGGTAATGCTTGTTGACTTCCGTTGTCCGCAGTTTAGGACTGGCTACACAAATACAGCCAGTCTTTCCTCCGCCGGTTTGGAGGGCTTCCTCAGATCAAACGGGGGAGGGCTGCCCCCCCCACACACACGATCAACGAGAGTCCCCTCCTTGCTTGCCGCCTCTACGGGGCAACTTTTGACCCTTTCCAGGGTCTCCCAGCGGGTGAAACCAGACGCGAAAGACGGAGCCCCATCTTCCTGCATCTGCATCGCTATGAGATCCCAACTGGAAGTCCGACTTTGGCCCCTCTTGACCTCCTGACCCAAAGGAGCTGTTAGGGGTAGAGAGAAGGAAGGACTGGCTCTCCTTCACCCCCTTTGTTTCTCTACTTATCTGCTCTTGTGGAAGAGATGGCTAATCTGGGGTTACCTTCTTTGGTCTTTCTTCTTGGGGGGGCAGGGCTCTCTTCCTGTCTGACGGGTGGCAACTGGGTATTTTCATCCATTGGTGATGCTCTGGGATAGACTTTCTTTAAGTAGAAGAGGAATCATGGCTCTCTCTTTACATTCATAAATACTGAACACACACAGTATTCTGCATTCCTCCAAAGCAACCGTTGTGTTCCAACTACTCTGTTTTGGAGTTGATTTTTTTTTTTAAATCAAGCATGAAAATTATGGTGGTGCTTTCCAAGAAAAATGTACATACCCCAGCCACAACGAACTCTATAAGAAAATATGTGGTGTAACTGTCTTGTCTCCTGCGTAAGAAAGCCAGTGAGATCTCTGGCTGGCCTTTTTAGTCACAAGTGCCTTTTCCTTGCACAGGGAAAACTCCTGGCCCTCCCCAGGTCCTCACCCCAAACGGGGAAATCCAAGGGCAGCGGATCAGGGTGAGAGGAGCTGAGAGGGATGTGGAGGTTTTCCTCGGAATTCCCTACGCCAAACCCCCTGTTGGATCTTTGCGGTTTTCCCCTCCGCAGCCGGCAGAACCCTGGACTGGTCTCAGAGATGCAACCTCTTACCCGCCCATGTAAGTCAAGAACATTTTGCCAAGCCAGAGATGGTGCTTCCCTCTCTGCATCTGATCACAAAGGGATGACGGATAACCGTCTAGAAAAGCCTACGGCTCTTAGGTTATCATGAGGAAGGATTGCCAGAGAATTATAGGGGGAAAAGAGTGTCCTCTCCGTTTTCTTCATGAAACTTGAATTTCCTGGATGGCAAGTTGGGGGAGGGGATATGGTTGCAGAGCAGTTTTCCAGATCCCCACCTTTTCTTGTCTTCTGAACACCTTTACGAAACATGTTAAATCAAGTGGATTCTTTCAACACCATTCCCCCTTGCCAGTGCTGTAGTCTTGAAGTTACCTGTATTTTATTCCACGGATGATAAACCAACAAAATTCCCTTTCCCCCCACCCATAGAACTGATAACTAGGCAACCTTTTCAGCAGCGATCTTCCCGCACATCCATTTGTATTTGTGAACATCTGGCTGGCGGTTTGAGCAAAATCCTTTCTTGCAAAAGATCCCCTTTTCCAAACATGTCAACTATCTTTTCAGAAAAGAAAAACAATAACAAAAAACAAAATCAGGGCTGAAAGAAGAGTAGACAGAAGGGAAATTTCTCCGCTCCTTGGCTTTTTTCCAAGAAAGGAGTACATTGAAATTATTTCAAAGGCAGAAAAGCTTAGACAGGGGTCCCCAACCTCTGAGCCATGGCCCTGTACTGGGTTACGGCCCATTTGGAACTGGGACACACATGTGGCAGGTGAGAGACGCTTGCAGCTCCATTTGAGCAAGCAGTGGGCACAGAAGGCTGAAAACTTTGGGGACCCTTGGCTTAGATGATGCTTCAAGTCCTCTTAGGCAACCGGAGACAACCAACTCTGTTGGTAGTTCAGACCTTGAAGGCTCTTCTGCTTGGTCTCTGCAAGGTGCCTGCAGGATCCGCTGGTGGGACAAGCTTTCTCGGATGCCTTGGCTAACACAGGGCGAAGGATCTCCTTGCGCATCAGGGAAGACTGTTTGTACCTGAACATCTATGTGCCCACCCAGGCTGATAAGGCAGAGCAGTTAACGGTAAGCGACTTTCTTGTTTCTGGGTTTGATTTGGTCCCACAGCCTAAGGTGAAATCAAGTAGCATTCAATACTGTTTATTGATATTGCATCTAAATCTACTTTTATTCCATTTTGTACAGTAAATATCTCAATTGTCTACATTTGCAGAAGGGGCTTCTAAGCCACTTCTCACCTTACAGAGAGTCACTTCCATTGCCCTGTTGCATTTTGCTTCCAGGTGATGGTCTGGATCCATGGTGGAGGACTACTGTTGGGCGCAGCGTCCACATATGATGGGTCTGTTTTGTCTGCTTACGAAAACGTAGTGGTGGTAGTGATCCAATACCGCTTGGGCATTCTCGGGTTTTACAGGTAAGCTGATATTGTCATTTTCATCTTCACCTGGATGATAGCTCACCCCTCTCATCCTTGTTTTAATGCTGTCTTTCCTCTAAAGAGTTTAAGGCTCAGGGAAATAAAAGTCAGGGTGGATATTTAAACTATGTGCATGATAAGTGTACATAATAGAGAGCAAATCCTAGGGATTGATTGATTGATTGATTATGTGCCATCAAGTTGGTTTCAACTCATAGCAACCACATAGGTTTTCTCCAGGAGGATCCATCCTCCATCTGGTCCTGAAGGCCTTTCAATGGCGCCTCCACTGCCTTTGATCGAAGCTTGTATCCCCTTGCTCCTGGCTGTCCTCTTCTGCTCCTTACTCAGAACTATAAGCATCTTCTCAGAGCTGGATCACGTGTGTGTGATTGTTTCAGCCTGGACCTTTCTGCCTTGAGTGAGAACTCCAGATGGTTCCTTCGTTTCTTATGTGCTCAAGGTTGCATTTGCCAAGAGTACCATGCGCCAGTCGACGCCTTACAGTAGATCGGCTCAGGCTGCCCTGATTCTAAGCTATCTTAAGAAAGTCGTGTCCAGACGGTGGCAATATGCCTTGCAAGTATTCAGATGGGGCTGCAAGTGGCCATATGCTCTTGCCAGGAAATTTGCTGCTGCTGAGTTCTCCCACCTTTCCATCCCAGGAAAACAAGGGTTGGAGAGTCGGGAGTTTAAGCAAGTTCCCCAAATAGGAAGTTAATGGCTGGCTCCAATCTTTGTTATGTAATTGTTTGCATACGTTAAAGTAGAAGGATTCTAATAATAAGGCAAACTTCCAGCCTTTCATAAACATGGAGCGAAGAAGGCTAAACATGACACCAAACACAGCATAATGACTGACTGGTATTCAGAAGCTCATGTTGGGCATAGTCACATCCAGCTATATTTTTAGATAAGATAAGATGAGATGAGATGAGATGAGATGAGATGAGATGAGATGAGATGAGATGAGATGAGATGAGATGAGATAACCTTTATTGTCATTTTTTTACTGGGCACAATGGCACACATCAAAAAATGAAATTTAGTTGCCCACTCTCAAAGTGAAACACATACATGACATACACCTAAAACATACTATACACAACATATGTATAGACCCACACCCCTACAAATACATAACAAATAAATATTAAATACTGTCCATCTTGACTATATAACGAAAGGAGGAAGCTTGAGAGTTCACAAGGTTAATGCTGTATGGAATGAAACTATGGCTGAATCTGGATGTTCTGCTACGGATACCGTGAAGCCCCCTCCTCCCAGAAGGTAGCAAGGAAAACAGGTTGTGAAGAGGATGTGTCATGTCCCAGATAATCTTACGGACCCTGCACAAGCAGCACTTCTGTGCTATGTCCTGGATGGGAGGGAGGGGACTACCAATGATCTTTTCAGCCATTCTCACCACTCTCTGCACCGCCTTCCTGTCTGAAGCAGTGATGCTTCCAAACCAGACTGTGATGCCGTATGACAGGATGCTCTCGATCGTCCCCCTGTAGAAAGTGGTAAGTATAGGAGAAGGAAGGTGTGCCTTTCTCATGTGATGGAGAAAATGCTGCTGTGCCCGCTTCACCAGTGTCTCGCTGTTGAGCGACCAGGCCAGCCTACTCGTTAACTGCACACCCAGGACTTTGATGCTGGTAACCATCTCCACAGGTGAATCATTAATGCACAGAGAAGTGTGGCTGTGCCTGCCTTTTCTGAAATCGACAATGATCTCTTTGTTTTTTCCGGTATTTAAAACTAGGCTGTTTTCCTTACACCAGTTCACCAACCCCTCAACCTCCTTGTGGTAAGCATCCACATTGTCATCATGAATAAGGCCCACTACTGTTGTATCATCTGCGAACTTCACACTATGGTTGGTGGCAAACCTAGCACAACAGTCATGGGTCAACAGGGTGAACAGCAGCGGACTTAGGACGCAGCCCTGAGGAGAACCTGTGCTCAAGAAAATGGTATTGGAGGTATGTGTTCCAACTTGCACAAATTGGGGCCTGTTGGTAAGAAAATCAAGAATCCGGTTGCACAAAGGAGTGTTTAAGCCTAAAAGGCCCAGTTTGTCTACTAGATGCTGGGGAATGATTGTGTTAAATGCCAAACTGAAATCGACAAACAACAAATGCACATGAGTATTTCTTTCCTCTAAGTGCTTCAAGCTCAGATGGAGAACGGATGAAATAGCATCCTCCATAGAGCGATTTGGTCGGTAGGCAAACTGAAGCGGGTCAAATGCTGGCGGGAGACTAGATACAATGATGTCCTTTATCAGCTTTTCAAAGCATTTCATGATGGTGGATGTCAGTGCAACCGGACGGTAATCATTGAGGCCTGTAATTGTGGACTTTTTTGGCACTGGCAAGATGATGGCCGTCTTAAAACACGATGGGACCACTGCTTGCTGCAATGAGAGGTTGAAAATATCTGTGAGAACACAAGCCAACTCATCTGTGCATTCCCTAAGGACACGTCCAGCGATGTTATCTGGGCCTGCTGCTTTCCGAATGTTAACTTTCTGCAGTGTTTTCCGGACAGAGGTGACATCAAAGCTTAGCACTTGCTCGTCAGGATGGGGCACAGCTTTCCACAGGAGTGCTATTTGATGCCTCAAATCTACCAAAAAATGCATTCAGTTTGTTTAGGAAGTCTGTGTCATCCTTGCATCTTGATGGAGTCACCTTGTAATCTGTAATGGTCTGAATTCCTTGCCACATTCGCCTGGTGTTTGTTGGGTCCTGAAAAAAGTTCTGAATTTTCTGGCAATGGGCTTGCTTTGCACCTTTTATGGCACTTTTCAGATTTGCTCTGGCTGTTCTAAGTGCCAGCATGTCACCAGAGTAATGGTGCTCCTTACAGTTTTTCAACTTTGATAGGGCCCCAAACCGGAAAGCCTGGCCTGTGCCTCCCCTAGTGGAAAATGGGGGCCCTGAAGTGGTGGCTAAATTGGCCAGGAAGCCTATTTTGCTCATCCAAAGCTCCGTTCCTCCATTCTACCCTGGGAAAGCTCCCATGCTTTGTACCTGAAGAGAAGGCGTTGGGGGCTTGTTTATTATTATCACCCTCGGGCCTCTTGGAATCCTTTCCTCCCCTGAAAAGTGGGTTGCATCTGCACATGAGCACCTATTGCACTTGATACAAGTTGGATCCAGAGAGGCCAATCCTGAGTGCTAGCTGAGCTATTGACTGCAAACCTCTGGCCCAGATTTGCCCGTGTCGCAGCCCTGCAGAGCAGGTAGAAGGAGGGCATCTCCTCATGTTGTTCGGGGGCACTCATACTATGAATGTGTGAAGGCCAAAAGGGAGAATGGTCTGGCTGCAGGATGCCTGGATCTCCTCTGGATCCATATTTCCTTGCTTCTCCTTCTCCCCCCAGCACTGGAGATGAGCATGCTCGAGGGAACTGGGGCCTGTTGGATCAAGTGGCAGCTCTGCAGTGGATCCAGGAGAACATTGCAAATTTTGGGGGTAATCCAGGATCAGTTACCATATTTGGGAATTCAGCAGGTGGATTCAGCTCTTCTGCCCATGTAAGTTCATGTCCTATTTCATTTCTAGTAATTCCCATAATTTTTGGCCTATCTGTAATGGCTTGAGACAAGGTTATTCTCAGATCTGCCACAAAAGTCTAAATAGGAACGATCCTTGGCTCCCTTTGTGGAGAAAGATATAGTTTTATTAGCGATCAAGTGAATAGCAGTATTGCAAAGTCAGAACTGAAAATTCCTAAGTTCTACATTTCCCTCCCTTAACAGTCTCTCATTGCTCCCTCCAGTGCAACCAATCGGGTTCAGGCAGGATGTTTTCCCAGTCCAGATGTAGTTTGGTATGCGGCCCCTCCTTCTTCCAGCTGGGTTACCTTGAGGCAGCGTCTTGGGGAGATACAGCACTTACTTTCATTTCCCCAAGCATTTGCCCCCTTCATTCCCCCCTTCCCATGGTTCATGGCAGTCTGTCATTGCATAGCAATGGAGCACAAGCAAGCCTAAGGTGGCAACTGAAAGTTGTAAATTATTATATATTGTATAACAACTTCTTGCTTGTATTAACAATAAGAGTTCAATGCAGCAATGCTAAAAGATAATTTAAAATGCAACTTTTTGTAGATTAACAAAGCATGAATGTAAGGACCTACCTCAGCTAAGCCACCCAAGAAAGCAAAACTCTTGAAACAGGCATTGTCTCAAAAGGAAACTTTTATTAGGGGCTAGTGACAGCAGGGAATCAAGGCAAGATCTGAGAGTAAAACTCACGAAGCAATATATTAAAAGTAGCATTCAATACTCCTCCCCCCAGAGTCCCAGTGTTCATTTGAATCCCAGCCAATCCACAAGTGGCATCGTGTTTTGGTAACCGGTCTTTTCCACGGGCTCCTCAAGGTCTTTCTCACTTTTGGTTTCTTCTGGTTCCAAGCGCAAACCATCTATCAGATAAGGGTGAGACATTCCATCCCCTGGGGGGGGGGAGGGCAACAAGGCAGACAGTGCAAAGCATTCCCAAAAGCTCCCCGCTCCCAACAAAATGGCAGTCCACATAGGAAAGCTACAAATATTAAAATAAAATTAAAAGACAATTTCTTTGGGGACCTGACATGAATGAATTGTCAAGACTTTAAAAAGTAATGTGTGAATGAGTGACTTTGGCATTGCAGGGCCTTTTGTACAGTTAACACTTGAAGCAAATTGATTTGATAACCTTTTGCCAAATAAAATCAGGGCAATATTAGTACAGTTATTGGGTGATGCACTGGGTTGATTGAAAAAAGTGGCTCTTGCTTTCCTCCCTGGCCAGGTGTTATCGCCTCTGTCCAAAGGTTTGTTCCACAAAGCGATTTCGGAAAGTGGTGTTGCCATAATTGACCTGCTGTTCGATGCCCATCCAGAAAAGCTGGCTAAGGTGAGGTTTGGAAGAGCAAGGCAGTAATTGCTCTGGATCTGGGAAGATGAAAAGAGGAAGAAGACATGTAGGATAAGGGGGTTCCCCTGGCCTCACGAGGATTTTCTGGAGCAAAGCAGCTGGGGTGCCCTAGCTGTTCCCTAGGGCCACTGGAGAGTTGGAGACGCAATACGTGTGCCTGCTCCATTACATGTCCATTAGCTGTCTGATATCACCTTCAGCCAGATGTTTCTAAACACCTGCAGAATTATTTGTTTCAAACTTACTATTGGAATACAAATAAAATGAAGCATGCTTTTAAATCATTTTACTTCACTGGCTTTGAACCCAGTTCAGATAGGCAGCGAGAACAGCCTTCCTCCCTCTTCCTTAAAAGACATCCGGGCCCTTTAATCTTCCAAACTCTGGATGAAGAACTATTGCAGGATGACCTGCTTCTTATTACACATATTAAAACTGAATTGTTGGTCTGGATTGCAGAAAATTGCTGAATCGATTAGCTGCCCTACATCCAGTTCCGCTGAGATGGCTCGTTGCCTCAGGGGGAAAACAGAGAGTGAAATCTTATTGGCTACTCTGAAGATGGTAAGGAGGCCCCTGCAATACATTGTGGTCCTTTATAGAGAGGAAGAGTGAGGGGTTGTCAAAATATGAGTTGGTCTGCCCAGTGTGGCCAGCAGATGGTGGTCACAATGGTGCTGTAGAAGCCCCACTCGTCTCCTGTGTATGCTGTGTGAAGCTCCGATCACACACCAGGGGCACCAAGATGGCCTTGCGAAAAGACCCCAGAACCCTTTCCCTTCTTCTGCTGATCACCTCAAGCAGGTCCTGCAGGCTTCACAGAGGGGCTCCTGATAGCACCCATCGCCTCTGAATGAAGACCCAGCTGGGTAGCAGAAGACCCAGCAGACCTCATTGCTGCCCATTTCTTTATCAAGGACACTTTGGGGGAGGGGTTCCATGGCTGTGGCTGTTGTGGTCCTGGTGGGGGAGGGGGCAGTGGAATTATGTTCAAAATCATTTCATGTCATTCAGTCAATTGAGAATCATACTTTTTCTAGATTGTGTATAAAGAGTAATGATCATAAAGTGTAGACAGAGGAGGCGCTCCTATTATTTTCCACAAGGCTGATGCAGGATCTTCCCCTGGAGCTCTTCATCCTCAACTGACCTGCTTCCTACTGTCATTGCAGGATTTTACCCGGCTGCATCTAGGTGGAGAAGAACAGGTGAGTCGAGCACTTGCCTCATCGAAGGGAGGCAGGAAGCAACGGGATAGACCTTCTCCATCGAGAAGATGCTCCCAGCAAATCTAAAGTAGACCAAAGCTAGAAATCTCCTTTTCACCAGAACGGGAGAGGCGGAAATGCTTTTCAGGAAATCAGCTGAGGGGAGGCGACTGAATAACAACATTGATAGTGTATATTCTTCCCGCATCCAGGGGAGCTTTTTCTATAGCAGGAGCTGCTCCCCCTTGCAGGACCAAATAGGGCAGAGTCAAGCAGATGCGGGCATCTCCATATTCAGGAGAGGCTCAGGCATTGGCCTGACTTTTTCTTGGCCAGCTTCTTCCGTCCAGTGAGAAGCAGAATTTGCCATGAATTTGCCAAATTTTCCTCTGCCTTTCTTGCCTCATGGTGTTGCCGAGCAACCTTTGCTTCCAAGACTGTGGCCAAACTGGTGCTTTGTTTCAGGTCTCCTTTGAAGATCTAAACCCCTTTTGGGGAATCATTTCTGGGGAGTCTCCATATCAGGAGTGCCTGCAGGCCTGGTGAAAAAGGTCAATTGAATTGCTGTCTGGTCTTAACATGCCTCACGCATCTGGATTTTTTTTTACCACCCCCTTCACATGACCCCACCCCTCCCCTAAATTCTGCCCAGTCTAGTAATCCAGAGAAGCATCAACTCCCCCAAGCTACATCCCCTCAAGCAAAGCTAAAAGAGTGGTGGTGATGTTCCCCCCCTTTTCCGGGGAATCCCAGGGTCCCAATGAAATCAAAGTCCATCAACCAAATCCTGAGGAAAGCCAGGACTGATTTAGGATGTGCAGAGGCTCTGAGGAGGCAAGGGCATTGTTTCTGCGCAGTTACACTTCTGCTGTACGTGACCCATATCCCGGATATTCTCACCCAAGAACTAAGCAGTCCTGACTCATTTAGCTTTCTGGCCCAACAAGGCTGCCCCAGTAACTGCCTCTCCCTTGAAGAAGATTGTTTTTCTTTGACCATTCCTCCAGGTTTCATCCCTCATGGCTAAATTAACCAAGTCCTGCAGTCTCCTCTCGTAAGATTTAATCTCTAGTCCTCTGATTGAGGGGCCCTTCTGTATATCTCCTCCAGTTTCTTTGAATCATTTTTAAATTTGGTCTCCAGAATAGGACACGAAGCAATGGTCAATCAATGCTGTTTCAAGAGATCACAGAATTTACCATGTGCGCTAGAGATAGTAGCATTGCTGGTCTAGAAATATTTAACTAGTTCATGAATGTTGTGAAAATGTTGTGAGATTTTTTGTTTTACTGAATTCGAGGTTACGACAACAGCATCCCTCAACCAGACTTTCAGAAACTATCCAGTAAGAAATCTCTTCAGGCTTTTGAAAAATAAAAGGAGGGAGCAGTTTGCCATCTGCTTACTCATTGAAGAAGGCGCCTGCCAGCAAGAAGCAGAGAAAAAGCCAGACAATCCCACCACTTGTTGGAGATTTGTTTTCTTTGACATGAGAAACACCACTAGGCAATTGTGAAGCATAGTGGAATGGAACGGGACAAGTTGCCACAGCCAACTCAACGTGGCCAACACGCCATGGGATTCAATTAGTTATTTTTGTTGACCACATTTTTGTCAAAATTATTTTATCTCTTGTATCAAAGGAAATCATTCCTATGACCGCCAGCTTTTGTAATGCTTTGGTGAATAATAAAAGGAATTAGTTCCAGGTTGAATGGTGCCATGGTGAGTTGTCCTGCAGTGAGTTGGTCACAGCGAGTAATTCACAGCCAGATGGCTGCGGCAAGTTGTCCTCCCTAGACCTTAGTGGAAAGGGCAAGGCTGAAGCTTCAGCAAGGCAAATTCGTTGTCCAGGAGACTGTGGAAGGCAGGAGCAGCTAAATCTGCAGAGGGAACGGGGGTCTGGCAGATGCCTCAAAAGGGACTCTCCCTAGTTTCTTGGACTGGTGGTGACGGGAGATGCATGATTCTGTTCGAGGGGCTCCTACTTCTGAGTGTGCTTCTTGTTGGAACTACCTGGCAAGGCTGACAAATACTGGTCTGACTATTGTCAATGTCATTTTTAAAAAAAAAATATTTATTTATTATGGTAGCAATTTGACAGAAAGATATAGACAAATTAGAAGGAAAAAACCCCAACCCAAGAAAGAAATACATGAAAGACTGCATAAAGAACAGAGAATACAAACGGCGGGGGGGGGGAGGGAAACAATTGGCTGTGTAATCTGACGTTGTTGTCTGAGATCAGATGTAGGGAGAATTCCACTGAATTCATAGAAGGTTACTTCTGATTAAGCACGTCTCGGATTTAGGACTGTTCTATATAAAGTGACCAAAAAAATGAAGGTGAGAATTTATAAAAATATAGGACTGTAAGATGCAGAATTCAAGTTACAACATTTTAAAACTGTCATTGTATACAGAAATTAATAATGTTCTCCCATTTCTATTGACCATAACTTAGGAGGGGTTTATTGTGCTTTCCTTGAAAATAATATTTTAAAAGATGTTAAATTTATTTCTTTTTCCTCTCCAGCATGTTGTCTTTTTCCCTGCAGTAGTTGACGGTCAATTTTTTCCGAAGAGTCCCAGGAAGCTCTTAGCAGAAAAAAACTTCCATAATGTTCCCTGCATCATTGGGGTCAATAATGATGAATTTGGGTGGATTATTCCTCAGGTGGGCTTTTTCCCTTTGTTGATGAAGGTCTCCCGCTGCCTGTTTAGGTCTGCTCTCCTGCCTGCACTCAAAATTAACCATTTGGTTTTACTCTGTCTAGCTTCTCCAGTTTCCAGACTTCATGAAGGGACTTGACAGAGACACTGTGAGCCTTCTGCTACGCAGCACAGAGCAACTCACAGTAAGAGGACTTTCTCTGTATGGCTGAATTTATCACCAGCCTCACACGCCTGCTTTCACTCGGATTCCTGTGGAATTCAGCCATGGGGGCAACGGATTTCAAGGGGCCCAACCATACTAGGAGAGGAGCAGCTCCTGAGGACTTCTAGCTTGGGGAGCAGGGAGGGAGCCAGACCCCTTAGGGAAAGACGGGAACAGGTGATGAGTTTGGTCCTTGACACTCTCTACGATTCTCTTGTTTATCTAGTTTTCTTTACTTCTCTTGGTTTTACAGAATGCTGACAAAAGCAATTCTCTAGACACCTATGCTTTCCAAGAAACTGTCCTTGGAAACCTGAAAGCCAGTGTGGCTGCAATATTGATGGCCCACCTTTCTTTGGCTGTTGCAGAGAGTTGCTGCTCAGGATCTTCCTCTGGTTGCCGATGAATATCTCCAGGATCTCCAGGACCCGCTACAGCTCAGAGATCAACTCCTGGCTTTACTGAGTGATGCCATGTTCGTTGCTCCAGCCATTCTGACTGCCAGGCACCACCGAGGTCAGTTGCTACTGGAACCAGATGGGTTGGAGCAGCCTTAGCGTGCTCTAGGGCGATGGTCCCCTCGTTGAAGAAATCCCTCCGTCCCTCCAGCCGGCCAGCAGCAACATTTCGTAGGTAGTCCTTGACTTGCAATCACAGTTGGTGCTGGAATTTCCCTTATACGTTGGTGCAATCATAAAGTGAGTCTTCGTGTTACCGGACCCAATTTTATGACCATTTTTACTGTGGTCGTTATGCACACCCAGCTTCCCCAACTGACCTTGCTTGCCAGAAACCAGCCCTAAAGGTCGCTAGTCCTGATCACGGGATTGCAAGATGCCCCGAACGGCTGTAGATGTGAGTGGGTTGCCAAGGATCCACGTTGCTGCCACGTGGCCGCAGGGGTGGCACAACGATCAGGAGTGCAAAGACAAACCATGTTTTCCAAGGCCATTGTAACTAGAACCGTCATTAAATGAACAGTTGTAAGTTGAGGACTGCCTGTAGCTTGCCTGGGACCATCTGCAGGTTTCCAGCAGAGAGATTGTCATTTCTGCCTGAGCTAATAGCATTGTGGAAATAAACAAACATTTTTAAAATGCTAGCGATGTTCTCAAAACCACAACTCAAAGGTATGCTAGAGTTTGGGTGGAGAGGGAAGGGGAGGGGAGGGGCTCTCTTCTCCAATACTGGCCTAAAATGCACCGTTGCCATGGCCCGTGCCTGCCCTGCATCTCACCACTATTCTGAAGCTATGCAGAGAGGATAAAACAAAACCTCTAGAGAGACTTTCGGAATTTGCTGCCTTACAATTTTCTGGCAGTCGCTCGCCAGCAGGAAACCATCCCCCCAAATGCACAGATACAGGAGGGCAAAGCAGGGTTGGGGCTTGGAAGCTGGTGAGTTTTTTTATATATATATATATATATACAGTAACAAGTTTTATTGAATTTTTTTGTTTTACAGCCAAGTGCTTAGGACTCATCGTGGAGACAGGGCACTCCATAGAACAGAATAGAAAATATAATCATACATAAGCAATTTAAATTACTTCTTTAAAGTTTCCCTATTTTATCAATCAAGAAAACAAAACAAAACAAAACAAAAAAAACTATCGATAATATTTCCACCCATTTTCGAGCTTAATTAACTATTAACATATTCCAATTTGTCATTACATAAAGATATAGTATACAATTCAGGTATCCATATAATACAAATTATTCCTAACCTATACATATTACTCCAATTACTCACTTTATACTTCTCAGTTAAATTTTATCTCTTATTCTATTCTATTTCACATACATATTTTATAAATGAAGATAACTTTAAGTGTTGATTTTTTTTTAAACCATTTTACATTAGCCTAAATTATTTCTAATTATTTCTAAAGTAAACATATAATATAACTATTATATATGTATATATATTAATATTTCTCCACTATATTCTATTTCCTATACTCTATCAAACATTTTTATAAATCAATCCAACTTTCGATCATTGCAAGTAAAAATATCAGTAATATTTCACCAATCTCAATACAACTCCTTTAATTTTAACTTTTCCAATTTTCCATAATTGCCATTCCAGACCATAATCAAATCCATAATTTACCTCAATATTAACTCAGACTAAAATCTTAGACCTTAGAAATCTCAAAAATATTAGCTCACTTGAAGTCTCTAAAAACCATTTTACCCGTCAAATAAAGTTTTAACACTCATTTTTAAACCTAATTCTAGCTTTCTTTTTATGCCAAGCAGGTTTCCACAATAGGGCCTTTAGCTCCTCCCATCTTAATATTTGACTATACACATTTTCCCACAGTTGCGTCTGATCATAGTCTTCTTCTCTTTTTCCCAATATTGTCTGCACTATATAATCAGTCTTAGTCAGTATGGTGATTATTCGTTGTTTGTATATATTGTCAGCATTTTTAATGTCTCGTGTTTGAAAGTCCATTTCTGTTGTTTTTAAAGCTGTAGCTGTTTTAGTTGAATTCTGCCTTTGGTCCTCAGAAATCTCCATCTTTTGTATATAAGGTGTAACGTCTTCCTCTTCAGTAGGTTGTAGATATAAATCCTCAGTCTCATTAAGTTGTAAATCTAGTTGTGTGTCATGATCAGTTGAAGTTTGAAATTCAATTTTTAACTCTGAAGCCACCTCTTTCCTGAGTGTCCTGAAGTGCTCTCTTAATTCTTCTTTCGTTTCCAGAGTTTTTTCTAGTATAAGTCCATAGTTAAGCTGTGAGTGAAATTCCATTCTTCTTCTCTTTTTTTTTAATGAAAGTTCAACAGTGTCTGGGCGCCAAGTTCAGTAGTTCAGCTGCAAATAGTTACATTGTTACGATAAGGCTTTCTGGGCTTCACACCAAGTTCCGAGCTACATTGTAACCATGCAATCCACATAAATCCACCCCGAGAGCCAAAGAGATTTTTTTTTCCTTTTTAAAGTAGATAAGAATGTTCAGAAGGGGGGGGAGGAAGAGAAACACTCCACCCCTCTCCCTAAAATCTTCCACTTAAGCTGAAAACAAGCAGACAGAGAAAGAGAATCACAGTAAGGCTTTTTCTTCTTCTTTTTTTTTTTTCAGGATCCCCCGAATTCCAACAGTTCCAATACACAATAAAAAGTAGTTATTTTTTCCCCCAAGTATTTGAATGCTGCTTTTCCAAGGGAGGGAATAATTTCTAGAAGCTTTTCACAGGGAAGTAAATAAAACAACAAGAGGGAAGGAAAGGTCTCACCCGGATCTTCCACGGTGGTTCTTTATGCTTAGATGTTGCTGTGACTTTCGGCTGGAGCAGCTAAGTGATCGGCCCTGTTACTGGCCGATCTTTTCCCCGTCGGCCCAAAGGTGATTTCTCGGATCGCAGAGGGAGCTGCCGCTCTCTCCGCGATCAGACGAGTGTCCTCCTCCACGGTGGTCGCCTCTCCGGGGCGACTTTCGACCCTGTCCAGGGTCTACCGGCGGGGGGAAATCGGTCGGCAAAGAGAGCATACTCTTTGCCTGACCGCAGGCACTGCTACCGGAACCGGAAGTCTGGAAGCTGGTGAGTTTTGACAGATACCTGTCCACCATTCATAAAGGAATATTGAATAGGCAGCACATGCCCCATCCAGCAGCCCCTCAATAGCTGATCAGGAGCAGAGGGGGGGTTCCAGTCAGGGCAGAGACCTGCCAGCCCCTACAGGCTATCTTCGCTAAGGCGAAGTGACCTCTCCATCTCGACTTTCCAACCCAGTTGGTGACCCAGCGTCACTTTCCTGGATTTCTTCTCCCAGTCCTCCTTCTTCCCGACACCCATCGACACCTGGGTTTGTGGCGGCAATCCACGACCACTACTTCGTCCAATGAGCTCGAAGATTGACAACTGTAGCGGCTGGGGTCTGCTAGGTGGGAGATCTCCTCTCCCATGGCAGGTTCTTCCCTTTCCGTCCCGATATCTGACATCATTTGCTTAGCCCCACGGCAAGGGTTTTTCTTCCGGGCTGACTGTTACTGCAGATCCTGCCTAATGTCAGAGCCCACTTCAAAACCTCATCCCAAGAAAGCAGAACTCTTGGAACAGTTTCCAAAAGGAACTTTTATTAGGAGAAGCTGATAGCAGGCATGATAGGCAAGATCTGACGGTTTCCGGCTCAGATCAATAGGTTAAAAGAGTCCCAAGTAAACCCCACCCCAATAGTTCATCCAATCGGTTTGAATGGGCCAATCCTCAGGTGTTAAGTCTGCTGTGGGAAAGGAGCTGATAACGGGGTCTTTTCCCATGCTTGTGATGATGTTGTTGGGTCTTCGCACCTTCCCTTCCGCAGCGAGAGATAAGCCAGATGGCCAGAGGCACATTCCTTTCTCACCCCAAGGTAACATCAAGGGAAAGACAGTTCAAAGAGTAAGTTTGTAGAAATAGTGGAAAGGATACATTGTAGCAAAGCAGAGAAACATACCACAGAGCCTGCCCCCCTCCCCCTCAGGAGAATGGCAGAACCCTCAGTAAGAAATATAAAGGAATGAAATAGATTCCCCCCTCCCAGGAACAGAATGGGTTCTGACACAACCATTTCTGTCCATAGGCTCCCTGCATCCATACTATCTCGCTACCTGCAGCCTCATTCCCCATCACCCAGAACGGCATTTTTGAGGTCTGGCGAGAATGCTTGGCTGTTGTGGAGCAAATCCTGGAGAATAACAGATGGTATCTGCGTGCCACGTTCTTGTCTTTTCAGACGCTGGCTATCCGGCCTATGTTTATGAATTGCAGCATCGTCCGAGGGCACATAGCAGCCTTAGGCCAGACTTTTCTAAAGTGGATCATGGGGATGAAATAGCCTTTGTCTTTGGAAAGCCCTTCTTCGCAGGTGAGTCTGGAGCACTCCAGGAATTAAGCACCGGTCCAACCTGAATGCGGTGGGCACATTCCTGCTGAAAGGCCACCACGTTTTGTGGGTTCTCAGCAGTGACCTACTACTTTTGTTCCATCTGCAACTTATTAGCAGGCCAACCTTGTCAATATGGGCCCAAAGGAAATCAGGTTGATGAAGGAAACCAAAAGTGACGATGATCAGGAAACTAGGTCCTTGTCAGAAGGTTATTTGGCCTTGAAAAGCGACGCCTGATGGTGCCTGCAACGACCCAGTGGGCAGCCAAGGGATGCCAAGGTCTGTTCTCCGGGGTTTCAGAGGACAAGCCAAAGTCTTAGGACAGAATTTTGGAAATGAGAATTTGGCAAGAGCAATTTGAAAGTGGAACCAAGGACCTGAGAAGGCCTGGATGTGCCCAAGCTGTGGCTGGGGCGATTCCTGTCTTATGAGGGGGGCGAATGGAATTAACAATCCAATTCAATGATTCTGAGTCAAGAATAATTTCAGCCAG
This sequence comes from Azemiops feae, assembly GCA_023970755.1. Lineage (NCBI taxonomy): Eukaryota > Metazoa > Chordata > Lepidosauria > Squamata > Viperidae > Azemiops > Azemiops feae. The sequence goes on from JALGBA010000315.1 coordinate 980,556, forward strand.
GATGGGAATAGATGTTTGTGTAATGCTACACCATGCGAGGCAGTAATCAGACCTTGTGGTATTATTAGTGAAATGCCTAGCAGGTAACAATGCAACCTTTTTTTGCCACTGCCTCTCGCTGCCTGTAGCTTGCTAATTTGTGTACTTATTTTGTCAGGAACTGGTGTATGGGTACCACTAGCCTGGGCTTATGGAAGACAATTGACCCATAGAAATCGCTTTGTCTCTTCCTGGCAGGGGCTCAAAATGCTGTGTGGTGTTGCTTTTTTCTTCCTCATCTTTGCCATAATGTAGTAAAAATAATGCAGGGAGAAGTTAAATGTAATTACATTACATTAAATTTAAATGAATGAACACTTTTTATTGAGTGTTTTTACGGGATTGGGCTTTTTTGCTAGACTAAACTACTGTGAGACTTGGCACACCTGAAGTATCTTGATTTTGGCACGATACTTGATGAAAATAATTCATGATGATGAATTTAACTACAGGGAGTCCTTGACTTATGACCACAATGCAACCCAAAATTTCTATTGCTAAGCGAAACATTTGTTAAGTTAGTTTGGCCCCATTTTATGACTTTTCCTGCCACAGTTGTTATGTGAATCACGCAGCTGTTGTTAACACAGTTAAGTGAATCTGGCTTCCCCATTGACTTTGTTTGTCAAAAGGTTGCAAAAGGGGATCCCAGGATCCTAGGACTCTGCGACCGTCATAAATGTGAGTCAGTTGCCAATCCTCTGAACGTGACCCTAGGGATGCTGCCATGGTCATAAGTGTGAAAAATGGTCATAAGTTACTTTTTTCAGTGCCTTTGTAACTTTGAATGGTCACTAAATGAACTGTTGGCAGTCGAGAACTAGCTGTAATTAGACAAATTTGTCATTTCTCTGAAATGGTATAGGGTTTCCTGCCTGAGCAGGGGGTTGGACTAGATGACCTCCAAGGTCCTTTCCAACTTTATTATTATTATTTATTTATTATTATTATTTATTAAATGAGGGCTGCATGGAATGCCAGTTAGACAAGTACAAAATGCTGGCTTGAAAACTATACCCAAAATTCACCTGCTGTTTCTCATCAAAAAAAGAATTTGGCTGCGGAATTCATATTTTTCAGTGTTATTGAAAAATTTTTTTTGATGCAGATGGAGGACATCTCTGGCTGAGATAACAGATTCACTCCCCGAATAGCAATCAAGTCTGAAATGGTACAGGGTCTCCTGCTTGAGCAGGGGGCTGGTCTAGAAGACCTCCAAGGTCCCTTCCAGCTCTGTTCTGATTCAATTTCTCCCAGTTAGTTGGTTATTCTTAACTCATAAATAGATTTGACCAGGCTGGTTTCTGACTGGGCTCCAGGTATTCCTTTCTGAATTCATACAAATATCTCTAAATAGGAGTCTGATGAAATAATAATAATACATGCCACCGACTCCTGGCAACAAGTTGCATTTTACTGAGATTCTCAAGGTGTTGATATAACTTCTGGATTTTATTTTTTATCTTTTAAACAATCCAAATCTGTAATTCTTTTGCTGACACCATCCTTATATTCCTGCCTGCAGATAATGCAACAGAAGAAGATAAAGTGCTCAGTAGAGCGGTTATGAAATACTGGGCTAGTTTTGCTCGCAGTGGGTAAGTCAGAGGGTTTGCACATGTCCATACATTTACTACTCAGGTAAACTCTGCAACTGGTGTAAGTTGGGACTTAATAGCTAGGAAGAGTGTCCCCCTCCAAACTGTCTCCTAGGGGAGACCCATCACCTCCCAGGTCACCAGAGGTCCCAGACTTCAGCAGTGAGGCTGGTCATATAGAGGTTGTTAGCCTGGGGAGAAAAGTGTGCAGTACATTTCCAGCAGATGCCTCTGAGAAATTTTTCAAGTGTTTCTAGAATATTTCATTATTGTTTGAAAAAATGATAAAGCTCTATTTGTGAAAGTGAGGAAGAGATTATCTTGGTGTCCCTGAGAGAAAGAAACTTCCCACCTTTGCTATTTATCCAAATGTAGATTTAACGGTCCAAACCGATTCCGTGAACTAACTGGCCATTTGCAATGGTTTCTAGGAACCCTAATGGAGCTGGCTTGGTGACCTGGCCCAGATACGACTTGAGTGAGCCGTATCTGGAAATAGGCGTAAAGCAAAAGGTGGCAAGAAAACTGAAAGAGAAAGCTGTCGGCTTCTGGACCAAGATCCTGCCCGAAAAGGTGGCCAGAGAGAAAGGACATGCTGAGCTATAACCTCTTCAGCCGCACAGGGACTTCAGAATTTGGATCAACAGAAATCATTTCTCAGACAGGGGCCACTCACCACTCAGTTGCAAGTCTGGCCCTCTCTCTTCAACAAGGGCAAGGAAGCCGCAGGGCCACAGGGTTCTAGAGGAAGGGCCTCTGGTGACACAAGCTTGATTATTGCAAGAAGATAATCCTGCTCTGTCTAGAAACCCTTTAGAACTGTTAGCTTTGAATAGGAATTGAAGTCATAAAATTGCTTGCAATTTACTTCATAACCGCCTTGCTTAGCAATGAAAATTCTGGTCCCAGCTATAGTTGTAAGTCAAGGATTATCTGTGTTAAGAAAGATACAAACTTGACCAGGAAATGGGGGTGATGCAACCCATAAATTAGCCATTTATTATCTAAAATAAATTTCTATTGTTTAATTTTCACATCTGATTAATATTGTTTATTGTTTGATTCATTGTCTATGGAGATTCTCAGTCGTCCAGGTCATAGTTATCCCAAAGGTGATTTTAACACAAGGCAACTGGACTTTCTTGTTTTTCTTTGAAGACATTTCGCTTCTCATCCAAGAAGCTTCTTCAGCTCTGACTGGATGGTGGGGAATGGAAGGATTTATACTCCTTGCAGACAGCTGATCATTTGCACCCTTTTAGAGAGTCGTTGAGGCCACCTGGAGACTTATCTGTGTCCTCAGGGTCACCTGAGTGGTGCAAATGGGTCTGGAGCCTTCTTGAAACTGCTAAAGGACTGTGTTGTAGACTGGAGATAGATGATATTGTATCCCTCCCCCTCTGTCGAGAGAGGGCTGTTCCGTTTTGACCTAGATGTCCTCTTTGACCCCTCTTTCAAATCAGCGGTCCTCTCTGTCTAAAATGTGGACTTTGCTGTCTTCAAAACAGTGGCCTTTGTCTTTGTCAGGAGGATCTTCAGCCAACACAATATACGTGCACACTTCAAACCCACAAATACACTAAGGCAGAAGCTTGTCCACCCCAAGGATAAAACACCCAGACACAAACTCAGCAATGTGATATATGCCGTACAATGCAGTGAGCCATGTGCAGATCTGTACATTGGGGAAACAAAACCACCATTTCACAAACGCATGGCACAACATAGGAGAACAAACCCATCAGGACAGGATTCAGCAGTCCACATGCATTTAAAAAACTCTTTCGAAGACAGCAAAGTCCACATTTTGGACAGAGAGGACCGCTGCTTTGAAAGAGGGGTCAAAGAGGCCATCTATGTCAAGATTGAACAGCCCCTTCTCAACAGAGGGGGAGGGATACGACATCATCTATCTTCAGTCTACAACACAGTCCTTTCAACAATTCCAAGAAGGCTACACATCCATTTGCACTACTCTGGTGACCCTGAGGACACAGATAAGCCTCCAGATGGCATCAATGACTCTAAAAAAATGCAAATGACCAGCTGTCTGCAAGGAGTATAAATCCTTCCATTCCCCACCATCCAGTCAGAGCTGAAGAAGCTTCTTGAATGAGAAGTGAAATGTCTTCAAAGAAAAACAAGAAAGGTTTGATTCATTGCTTTCTGACACATTGCATATATTGAATATATGTATCATTTATTTCTGTACACTATATAAAGACTTGAATGCCCTCTTCATAAATAGTTTTTGCTTTTCCTGAAACATTTGGGGTTTGTATTGTTGGGGCGGGAGGGCAAAAGCCACCTGTCAACAGTGATTCACTTTTCACCTGGTTTCTTCTCCGCTCTCAACTTGACAACAATCGGAAGGGGGGTTGAATCGCATGTGGTGGGAGTTGTTGAAAAATTCCTTGAGATCAAAATGGTGGAGCAGGAGACACCCAGGAATGCCAATAAAATTGCTTCTGCTCCTTCTCATTTGCAACCCACCACCACACCCACTTCTTAGCTAAACTGTGGAGTTGTTATAACAATTGTCCATCTGCAATTAGAAACTTTCTGCTTCTTTGGGGAGCCAGAGAAAATCCCTTGAAGTCAGACCATGGCTGATTTAACCCAGTCTTGCTGGGGATGGATTAGATTGCTGGCAATCAAGATCCAAGCCAGTGGGGAAAGGCGCCAGAAGCCTTGCAGAAGCTGCTAAGTCAACAAATGGAAGGCAAGGAAAAGGAGGCCTCCTTGCCTGGCAACATCTGGGTCCTACCTCTCAATCTGGCTGCTCATGGCAAATGGGGAACATTCTCTCTGCCAGTGATGAAGAAGAGGCAGAATTCTGGCGCCATGGCAACCGTGTTCTTAACAGGGCTATCAACATAGCACTAAATCAGCAGAGAACCTTAGCAGAAGATCAGTTCTGCAACCCTGGGCATTGCAGAATGAACGAGACATCACATTTCTGTCTCAAACAAAGAACAGAAGAAACTCAGCAATCACAAGACCGAGTGAGGAATTCTTTGGTAAAAACTCTCTTGACCTCTGCCTAGGGGGGCGAGTTTCCTACCCTCTCTCCTTCCAAACTCTAGATGACCAGAGGCCTTTTTTTCAACCCTGACTAATCTCTCCACCAAAGATCCTCACACTGAAAACTGAGCCCAGGACTGCCAGCTTCGCCCTAGCCAGAACTGCTGGGATCTTGCTGTGACCCACCCAGTGGCTGTGAATGCAGGGTGTAGAGGTCACCCAAACCCCCCCTGCTAATGCATTAGGCCACTGCAGATGAGAAGAGGCAGCCTCTTGTGTTTTGGAGAAAGGTGCCTTCTGTTAGCTCTTTTTCTTGAGGAAGCCCATAGAACCACCCCATCCACCCCAAGTAGCCAGCAGACTCAGCCTGCCTAGAAACGCTCCAAAGGAAACGGACCAGCAGCTCCTCTTGGGGTACTGGGGCTGCCCATCTGACAAAGCTGCTTGGCCTGTGGGTGAGGAGAAGGATAACTGCCCTCCCCCCCTTCACCTTCCCTCTCTTTGACAGGGCCAGCATATTGGAGTCCTGCTTCTCTCTGTGTTCACCCTGCCTTCTTCTGGAGCTGGTGAGTGGAACTCCTGAGCGCACACACACACACACACATTCACAGGACCACAAGAAGAGCTTTTGGGTAAAGGCGGGAGGGGGGTACAAGGAACACAAAGTAATGGAGGCAGGAAGAAACAGCATTGTGCTGCTTCTGCCTATGAATGGCCTGCTGCCAATGCCAGATCCTGTCCAGGCAGGAAGGAAAGGAGACTGGGTAAACTGCTTTAATTGGTGGAAGTCTCCTTTCCAATCGCTGAAGCATTGTTAGTCCTTTCATTGCTATTTCGGTGTTGCTAATTCATCTTCCCTTCAACCTTTACAGTCAGAGAAACTTTGCAAAGCTGGTTGATCAGTTGGATGCCCCTCTCTCAACCATGTTTGCCCATTGTGTGAAATGACTGGTGATGCTTCCCAGAATTGGGATTGTCCATACAGACCATGAAAAGAAGTTTATTGATTCACTTCTATAGCTGCCCATCTTAATCCAGTAATTCTGGGCAGCAAATATTTCTAAAACAATCAGTTATAAACAGTACAAAAACAAATATATTCAGCTGCTGAGGAAATTATAATTGTCATTGTAGCCAAGAAAGGGGTCTCTTAACACATTCAGAGCCCCAGGCCTGGGCACATAGCCAAGTTTGTAAGGCCTTATGAAAGGCCAACAGGGTTGAGGCCATCCTAGTCTCTGAAGGAGAGTCCAGAGGGCAGGAGCTATAGCAGAGAAGGCGCATCTCCTGTTCCGAGCCAGCCAACATTCCTTGGCTGACAGGACCTGAAGCATGCCCAACCTGCCAGAGAGGATTGGACAGGTAGAAACCATGGAGAAAAGATGGTCCCTAAGGTAAGGCACTCCAAAGCTTATAGGCCATACCCAGCACCTTGAATTGCATTCAGAAATACACTAGTAACTAATGCAGCTGATGCAACAGTGGTGTTATATATGTTGCATGTCTGAGGACCATTTATTACCTATGCAGCTGCATCCTGTACAACTGAAGCTTCCGAATGCTCTTCAAGGGCAGCCCCATGTAAAGTGCATTGCAGTAGACCAAACAAGAAGATAGGAGGGCATAAGTGACCATAAGCAGAGCTTCCCAGTCCAGAATGGACATAAATGGTGCACCACCCAAAAGGGTGTAACGGTCCTCCTAGCCACGGCTGCCGTCTGCTCTTCAAATAGAAGGAGTGAGTCCGTGAGATCCCTACATTTTACGGTGTTACAAATAAGTGGATGGAAAGCTGGCACACTTTTTACATGCATCTGGAGTGGAGTGAGAAGAGGAGGCACTGGAGGGAAGGAAGGATCAACCTTGGATCTCTTGAAAGGAAGCCGGGAAGGGAAGCTGGGAGCTCTGTGGGAGAATTTGTACGGCACTTTAGTGAGCGATCAGAAACAAGGGTGACATTGTCAGGAAGTGCAAGAGACAAATTATAGCAGAAATAATGGTAAAATAAAGCTTTGGGCATCCCGTAGTTAATGTTGGGACAATAGGGAAGAAACCCCAAAACGTAAGGCAAGGTCAAGGAGGCTCTGCTGATGGACTTGCACATTTCTTTCACAAAGCTGCAGGTTGCGGCAGACAAGCCAGCTTAGTTCCCACAAACAGGACCCAAGAGGTTGCTGCTGCTGTTGAACTCCCTTGGATGGTCTCACTGCAGGATCAGGCCAGCCACATTGCGCTTGGTTCCATCCTAAGTCAAGACTGGATCCTAAGCACAGCCTCCAGTTTCCACAGCAGGTAATGGTCAGGGGCTCATTCCAAGCAAGCAAGCAAAACACAGACAAGCACACAGACAAGACACACACACACACACAGACACACACACAAGAAACTTCTTAAATGAGTTTTGCCCCATTTTATGACTTCTCTTGCCACATTTGTTAAGTGAATCACTGCAGTTGTTAAGTTAGTAACACAGTTCTTAAGTGAATCTGGTTTCCCCATTGACTTTGCTTGTCAGAAGGTTGCAAAAGGGGATCACATGACCCCGGGACAATATGACCATCATAGATAGGAATCGGTTGCCAAGCATCCGAAGGTAAATCACGTGACCCTGGGGATGCTGCAACGGTCATAAGTGTGAAAAATTTTTAAACATTTTTGCTAGTCTTGCTGGTGGCAGGTGCCATCTATAAAACATTTTACATAAATTTTCCTTATACGAAGTTGACATTGTCAATTTATAATTTCTATCCCATAACTTTCGCCATTTTTCTAGTTCTATATTATACCCAAACTTTTTCGCCCATCTTATCATTGTTTGTTTAACTTGTTCACTTTCCATTTCCAGAATTAACAAAAGGTTATACATTTTCTTAATTAGTTTCTCATCTGAAGTTAACAAAATCTTATCAAATAGTTTGTTCTTTGTAAAAGCCAAATAATTTAACGTCTTTTTCATATCTACTTTGCATTTGTAAATGTGCCCACGACAAGTTGATACCCTGATTTTCCAGTTCTTGTTTAGATTTTAAATTCCCTTCAGAATTTAGAATATCTCTATATGTCCAAGTTTTTTCAAAATCTACCAAATTTGGATGTACAAATGCTTCCATAGTTGACAACCACCCTGCAATTTTCATATATATTTGACTTTTAATTTTTCCCATACTGTTAACAATGCATTCTTTATATAGTGATTTTAGAAATACTTATGAACTCTGTTTTTCCCATACCATAAAAAAGTGTGCCACCCCAATTGTAAATCATGACCCTCCAAATATAACAACCTTTTTTTTCTGAGAGTTATCCATTCTTTCACCCATGCTAAAACAGATGCTTGATAATACAGAGCCCACTCTGGTAACCCAAAACCTCCATTTTCCTTAGCATCTTGTAATGTTTTCATCTTAATTCTAGCTTTCTTTCCTTGCCAAACAAAATTTAAAATTAATGAATTTAAATCTTGAAATAATTTTTTTCCGAGTTTTATCGGTATTGTTTGAAATAAAAATAGAATTTTCAGCAGTACATTCATTTTCACTGTAGCGATTCTTCCTAATATTGACAATTGCAAATTTCTCCATCTTTCCAAGTCCAGTTTTATTTGATTCAATAACTTTATATAATTATCTTCTTTTATTGTTGAACATCTTGCCGATAAGTATATGCCCAAATATTTGACCTTTTTCACTATCTGTAAGTCTGTCTTTTCTGACATTTTTTTTTTTTTTATCTGTAAGGTTTTTGACTATTACTTTAGTTTTTTCTTTCTTTATTTTTAATCCTGCCATTTCTCCATACTGTCCTATCTTTCCCAGTAGTTTAGGGATCATCTCCAAAGGTTCTTCTAAAATAAATACTAAATCATCAACAAATGCTTGTAATTTATATTTTTCTTCTTTAATCTCCAGTCCTTTAATTTCTATATCTTGCCTGATATTTCTATTTAAAACTTCCAGAGTGAAAATGAATAACAATGGGGATAATGGACATCCTTGCCTTGTGCCTTTTCTCTCAAAGCTCTCCGTACAATCTCCATTCACAATCACTTTGGCTGTCTGTTTATTATATATTGTTTTTATCATATTTATAAAGTCCTGTCCAAAGTCCATTATTTGTAGTTGCTGAATCATAAATTGCCAAGAAACGTTATCAAATGCCTTTTGGGCATCTAGAAATATTAGTGCCAATTGTTTCCCTGGATGTAATTCATAATATTCTAATACATCCATTATCACTCTCAAGTTGTTTTTAATTTGTCTCTTTGGTAAAAAGCCATTTTGGTCTGGATGTATGAATTCAACTAAGTATTTTTTCAGTCTCTCTGCCATTATTGAAGTAAAAATTTTGTAATCCACATTAAGCAGCGAAATCGGTCTGTAGTTTTTAATCTGTGTCAAATCTGAATCTTCTTTTGGTATTAGAGTAATATTTGCTTCCATCCACGTGACTGGGAGTTTAGCCTCTAACAAAATCCATTACAAATATCTTTCAATGATTCACTTAGTATATCTTATAAGTGTTTATATAGCTCCGCCGGTAACCCATCTGGACCCTGTGTTTTCCCATTTTTTGGTCTTTTTATGGCCTCTAATATTTCTATCATTGTAATTCTTTCCTCTAACATGGTTTTAAATGTCTCTGGGAGTTTTGGAAGATTATTTCCTTTTAAGTATTGAACAATTCTCTCTCTTGAAGTTTTCTCTTTATCGTACAATTCCTTGTAGTATTCCTTAATTATCTTTTTTATTTCTTCATTTTTAAATTGTAGAGAGCCTTTTCCATCTACCAAATTATATATCATTGTCTTCTCTTTCTGTTTTTTAAGTGTGTAAGCTAGCCATCTTCCTGGTTTGTTTGCATTTTCAAAAAAATTCTGTTTTGCTCTCTTTATCTGCTCTGCCACTTTTTCTGAGACCAACAAATTTAGTTTATGTTTTATTATTTCCATTTCTCTTTTCAAAGTCTTTTTAAGATAAGATAACCTTTATTGTCATTTTTTTACTGTGGGCACAATGGCACACATCAAAAATGAAATTTAGTTGCCCGCTCTCTGAAATGGCCCTTTCAGACTCCGCCTTTACAATTTTTGAAGCATGTGAGAAAATTTAAGTTTCTACCCTCAGCCAGGATCCTAATGAAAAAAATCTAATTTGACCCTGAGGTTCCTATGTCTTCTCTGCTATTTGCACGTCACTGGCTTTAAATGGACAAATTTTCCACTACTACTCCATCCCCAGGCAGCGGAAATTCATCTGATAAGATTTTGTTCCTACAGCCCAGGAGATCTGTCAGAAAAAGGTGGCCAAGCCCATCTAGAAAAGTGACCAGGACTCCAGATTTTCTGGGCAATTCATGTTTCCTCCAGTTCCCTTGCTGTTTCGTGCTACCTCTCCTTTGTTTCCAGGACCCAGCTCTCTGTTCTGGCTGGAGCTTCGGATCCAAAAGGGCCTGGGGAATCTCTGGTGCCCATCCAGACCATTGTCCCCCATGAGGCCTTTGACGAGATAACCCTGGTGCACAACATTGCTCTGCTGAAGACAAGCACTCCGCTCCGTTTCAGCGTGACCGTGCAGCCCATCTGCTTCCCCACCCCAGACTTCCCAGGGGCAACACTGAAGAAATGCTTTGTGGCCGGCTGGCTGGATCCTCAAGGAGGTGAGCCAGCTCTCTACCTGCGAAGCTCCCCCACTGCCTCAAAGGGAGAGCCGAGAGGCGATGGAGAATAGTCTGCCAAGCTTTAAAACTTCATAGGGGTTCTTTGCTGTCTTGGCTCTCCAGGGGTTGGTCCTCTGCAGAAACTCTCAGTGGAAGATGTGGATCCCTGTCCCTTGCACAGAACCGTCAGCACGGAGTGTTGCAGCCACCGGGAAGGGGACCAAATGCCTGGATGCCTGGTGAGGAGGCCCTCAAGGGTGCATTAACCTCCCCATTAATCCAACTGGGGGCTTCAGAGAGCCACCTTTTCCTCCTCTTTCAAGGCAAGTACACACTTCGCCATGTTTCTTTTGCAAGCCTCTGAGGTTAAAGAACTAAGTAACATCTGTCTCTCTGACCTTTGAACAAAATAATTACTAAAATCTGGATTTGAGATAACTCCCCTATACTTCAGAGGATCCTCTGCATTTGCATTACAATTATACAAATGGGCAGAGATTTTTGCAGTGTGCTAATTTGCAGTCATTTGCTTGTATCACTCCTGTGAGTAGCTGTCGATTTGTTAGGAGCCTCTAGTCCCTTCTAAGACTTTGGGGTGGGCCAGATCAGTGTGGGATTCAAATAGGTGAACAACCGGTTCTCTGTGTGGATGCCGCTTCCGGAAGTCCATTCTGGACCTGGGCAACAAAAAATTAGCTACCGAAGTGGTGCAAACCGGCTGAATCCCACCACAGGGCCAGACGGCCATTTGGGCTCCTTTCTTCGAATCCCACAGACTCCATCTTGCTCACTTGGCTGGTCTGTTTTTCTCCTGCTGGGGTGAGATGTCCACCCTACAGGGGGAGTTGGGCTCCATGAGGTCAACTAGTTGTGCCTCAGATGGTCCAAAAGGGCCTTGAATTGTAATCTGTCTTCCCTCCAAGGGGTCAGCTGGCAACCCGGTCCTGTGTGAGGCAGAAGGAAGGCAGGTGCTGAAGGGCCTGCTGAGCGAAGGGGGCACCAGATGCTACGGGCCCTTCCTCTACAGTCGGCTCACCTACTACAGTGACTGGATCGTGGCCACCACGGCGAAATGGAGGGCTCCAGCTTCCCCCTTTCCTGGCCAAAGGTATCAGGCCTTTGGGGGCCCAGCAGAGGAACAGGAGGGGCTGCTGTTCGAACCCTTTTTGGATCTGAGAGCCTTGAAAGTCTCCGATGCCTCAGAAGACCCCCTTAGCCTGGACCTTTCGGAGGAGCTGGAGGAGAGCGGCCTGGCCCCCCCCCAAGGGCCAGTCGAGGCACGTGTGAACCTTCCACTCTACTATGACTACTATGGGGGGGAGCTGCTCGCCATGTCTTCAGCAAAGCCCGGTCATCCATGGCGGCTGCAGGGCCTCCTCTGCATGGGTCTCCTGCTGCACCTCCTGGCTTCCTGAACCACTGGGCAACCAGACTATTCCTGGCCCCGAGATCAGATTTCTCTTGGGAGATCCTTCTGCACAACTAAAGTTTATCCATGGAGTCTTCTTGCTCTATGAGAAGTTGGGACATCATGAGAGGGAAGAACACAAAGCATCAATACCTGGGAAGCTTTATGAGAGCCTGTCTTTGCGTGCCTCATGCAGGGCTTTGACCCCACGGCTGTGGCTAGATATCCCCATCTATTAAATCATTTCTTCTGTCCTGTAAGGACCTGCTTCAAAACCTCTTCCCAAGAAAGCAGAACTCTTGGAACAGATTCATCCCAAAAGGAACTTTTATTAGGAGAAGTTGACAGCAGGCATAGAAGGCAGGATCTGAGGGTTTCCCACTCAAATCAATAGGTTAAAGGTGCAAAAAGCAAAGCCCACCCCAACAGTTCATCCGGTCAGTCCAAACGGGCCAATCCCCAGGTGTTAAGTCCGCTGTGGGAACGAGGCCGATAAGACTCCATTCCCAAGGCTGTGAAAAGGTTGTTGGGTCTTCGCACCTTCTCTTCCGCAGCGAGAGATAAGCCAGCTGGCCGGAGGCACATTCCTTTCTCACCCCAGGTTGGCATCAAGGGGAGAATAGTTCAACGAGCAAGCAGATAGAGGAAGTGGAGAGGATACATTGTAGCAGCTCAGCGAGAGGCCAATACACATACCATCCCCCCAGGAGTTTGGCAGAACCCATAGAGAGGAAGAGGAAAGGAAAAGAAACCCCGCCCCCAAGAAATGGGTTCTGTCCTATTATTGGTGAGATGTGCCTTTACTTGAGCTTTTGGCAGGACAGAGCTGCCTGTGGCTAGATTGGGATCAGTGGTCCCCACGTGTTTAGCAAGGGTGCAAAGTGCCAGCCCTCCCATGATCCCCAAAGGAGGGAATTCCGATGACACCTTGTGCCAAGCATGTTTTAGGTCCACAAATTTGTACTTGGGGCATAACTCTGAGCTGCAACCTCGTGGCTGAGATGTTTGGATTTTTTCCCTGATCTCTGGATTTTAAAACATCTTGCCTTGCTTGAGCTTGGCTGTTTTCTTGCAGACATTTCATTACTGAAACTCATTTCAATCCTGGGCTACAGATATTCTCCTTTATTGAAACTCTTCCATCTTTTTGGAATGCCAGCTTGGTTAGGCTACCTGTAAAGGCTTTGGCTGCCATCTCTGCCATGTTCAGCAGAGTGTCCTTTAGCGCATGGCACTGAATCTGTCTGCAGAAAATAAATCAGAAACGGAATCCAGCAACATACATTTCTAAATGAAGTTGTTACGTGGAATTTAGTTGGGAGTTTCTAGTTTGTGGAACAATTAATCAGTGCAACAGCTTGCCTTCAGAAGTTGTGGTGTTCCATCACTGGAGACTTTTAAGAAGAGACTGGACAACCATTTGTCCAGAATGTTATAAGGTCTCCTGCTAGCAGGGGGTTGGACTAGAAGACCTCCAAGGTCCCTTTCAGCCCTGTGATTCTTATAAAGCCAAGAGCTGTAGGACAGAAAGTCCTGGGATTTCTCTGCTTGGTAGTGTTGCCCTTCTTAGGGCAGCCCTGGGAGCCAGAGGCTTGGGGGGCAAGGGTACTATCTCTGAGGCCAAAGAGGGGAGCTGGGCTTGACCCAGGAGGGAGGAGATGCAGCCTTCATTCTCTCCAGCACCCGTCTCCTCTCATGGGCGTCATGTGACTCATCTGATGCAGCTGAAGATCAATGGGGGGGGGGCTGGACTCGATGAATTTCATTTCTGGTTGTAAATTCCTAGTGAATCCACTTGCATTTATTCTCAAACATTTGGACAGGTATTTTCTTTACACAGGCCAAGAAATATTGGGGCTGTATGACAGGTAATTCCAATTTGTTTTACATTCAACATTTCTTTATATTATGATATTCTAGCTTTTTCTTCCCATTTCAACATGTTTAACTTACGACGTGTAAATTTAAAACTTGTAACTCCTGCTAAAGGTGTCTCACCATGAAAATTCACACTAGATTTTAAATATTCTGGACGCTTTTAGATGTTTCCTCCAACCTATGAGGTTTTTGTTTTTTTGTGTGTTTCTCAACCAGAGAAGTAGCCTGTGCTGCAAAGTTCTGACCCAGGACGGAATCCTCTGACAATGTGCATTTTCAAACACTTCCTCTTTTACCTAAATTGTCACTGAGACATCACCGTATTTCTGCTTCAGGTGTTTGCCTCCTACATTTTCAGGGGTTGCATCCTCCTCTTGCTTGCTACTAATTGGGGTTTTCCCTGGCATATTTCTAGGGTGACTTCCCCAAAACACTGGCATCATTTTTCCCCTTGCCACCAAGGCGGCAGCGTCCATCTCCTCCCTCTTTTCTTGGAAATACCGACACTCTCGCTGGCTCACCCATGCTTGTTACAACAACTAATGGCACGATGCTCTTTGCAAAGGTGACACGGGGATGTCCTCCGGCTGCTTTGAAAATGGCCAAGCGTGGAGGACAATCTTCCCATTCAGTCCTTTTTAGGTGTCATCAGCCACTAATCTGGTGGGGTCCCCAACTGATTAGCTCTCCCACGGCAGGCGGTTTATGACCCGTGGCTTGACTGGCTTCCCCCTTTAGCTGGGTCCATCCAGCAGGCCCTCCCTTGAAGTGCAAAATGCTGGAAAGAGGGGAAAGAGGGCTGAGCTATTGTACGGCCCTGAGATCAGACTCCTCTGGATGTGCACCTGGACTAGCTCTGACTCCGGATCTGCCTTTCCACTTTTTCTCAGGCTCTGGCAGAGAAATCCTCCGAGTAAGCCAGAAGGCGCAACCGTCCATTGTCTGCTGGTGATTGCAGCTGCACTTCCTGGTTGGCGCTTTGAGGGCCTGTCTTTGGAAAATGTATCGCATTAAGGTTTCAGCCTCCCCTCCAGTTCCCAAGATGCTAAATTTGAGCCCACTCAAATATTACCACTCCTTTTATTCATTATCATATTGCTGAGTGATTTGAATATACTTCATAGCTCTGTAGTCAAGTCGTTCTATCATGATCCATTAATATTTTAAAAACAGATTTATTAATCCACTTTACAAAACCAGTCTGCAGAGGCTTAAACATGCAACCTGGAGAAAGCTTTGTGCCTGTCCAAAGTTTTCCCTGGTCTGGCCCAGGGGAAGGGGCCGAGGATGAAGCTGTGCACCAGGACGATGGGGCTACGGGTGCAGCAGGTGGGCTGCTGAGTTTCTCTCCCGCTCTCCTCCTCATTTCTCTAGTGGCCCTGTAGAGAAAAGAAGCTGGGTGTGACTTTAGCTCAGCTGTGCAGCTCTGCCTCCAAGCCCTTTCTCTAAAGGAAAGAGACCGTGGGTCAGGAGAGGGAGAAAATACCGTGGGGGCACCCAAGAGACCAAGAGAGGCAATGGAAAGCCATAGAAGTCCCCACTGTGCTGAGGGGGCTGCTGGTCCCATCAAAGGCCAGGCGAGGGCCCCCCTTCCTCACCTCTGCTGCTCTGTGTCTCTCCTGCTCGGGCAAGAGAGCCTGCAGCTGGTGACTCGCCATCTTCGCCTTGTGCCAAACGTTGCGGTAGCTTTGCAAGGCCATCTGCAAGAGAGGAAAGAAGGCGGCGAGAATGGGCAGCCTCCCCTTCTCACGGCCCCTCCTGCCAACGGAGGCCTCCTCTGGCCTCCAGGAAGGGCAGAGCCCACCTGCCCAGGAATCTCCACTGCTGGGGGGCCTGGTGTGCCTATTTGAGATTTTCACAACGCACTATGCATGTTCTCACAAAATGGCTAGCAGATAACCATTAAAATAATTTACCAGAATGTTACTTATCTGCCCCTATCGCAGAATATTGCAGATCACCCTTTTATTTTTCCCCCCAGGTATGAAACAATTTCCAAACAAAGCACAAGTTGCAGTGCCCACTATTTTTATTGTCCGGAAAAGTGGGGGGGGGGGCAGTTGGAGTCTAGGAATACTTGGGAACAGAGATGTTCCTTCAGGTTGGCACTCTGCTTTGCTACATGTTGGTTTGGTGCATAGTAGTCCTCACTTAATGACTGGTCATTCAACAACCATTCAAAGTTACAGCAGGCTCCATTATGGTTGTTATTCCAAGGGCCACCTCTAGTGGTGAAAGTGCTGGTCTAGAAACCAGGGCCATGAGTTCTAGTCCTGCCTTACTCATGAAAGCCAGCTGAGTGACTTTGAGCCAGTTTCTCTACTATTATTATTACTACTACTAATATACTAGTGCCAGCTTTCTATTTTATTACAGAAATGTCCTAAAATGTCAAAAGGTCAGGTAAGCAAGGAAATCATTTGATCGCAGGGAAGCACGACCCTATAGAATAGAATAGAGCTGGAAGGGACCTTGGAGGTCTTCTAGTCCAGCCCCCTGCTCAAGAGGAGAACCTATACCATCTCAGACCAGTGACTGTCTAGCCTCTTCTTAAAAATCTCCAGTGATGCAGCGTCCATGATTTCTAGAGGCCAGCTGTTCCACTGGTTAATTATCCTCACTGTTAGGAAGTTTCTCCTTAATTCCAGGTTGCTTCTCTCTTGGATCAGTTTCCAACCATTGTTTCTCGTCCTTCCCTCTGGTGTTTTGGTGAACCCCTTCTTCTTGGTGGCAGCCCCTCAAATACTGGAATACTGCTATCATGTCTCCCCTATTTCTTCTTTTCTTTAGACTAGCCAAACCCAAGTCCCGCAGCCGTTCTTCGTATGTTTTAATCTCCAGGCCTTTAATCATCTTAGTTGCTCTTCTTTGTACTTATTCCAAAGTCTCAACATCTTTTTTTGTAGTATGGTGACCAAAATTGGCTGCAGTATTCCAGATGTGGTCTTACTAGGGTTTTATAAAGCGGTACTAATACTTCGCGTGATCTTGATTCTATGCCTGTTTATACAACCCAGGATTGTATTAGATTTTTAGCTGCTGCTGCACACTGCTGGCTCAAGTCAAGTGATTGTCCACTAGGACTCCAAGGTCCCTCTCACAGTTGCTGTTTTTGAGCCAGGTCTCTCGCCCAATCTGTACTTGTACCTTTGGTTTTTCCTGCCCAGGTGTAAAACTTTGCTTTTCTCCACGTTGAAACTCATTTTGTTGGATAGGGCCCATTGTTCAAGTTTGTCAAGATCTTTTTGGATCCTGAGTCTGTCTTCTGGGGTGTTGGCTCCTGTATGGAGACTCCAGGTCCAGTTCAAGAAGTCCCCTGAAAGGGGGGGGTCCTCTCTCTCAGCAATGGGCGACAGCTCTCCCTGCCACTTACGGTGTTCTTTGTAGATCTCTTGGATTCCAAAGCAGAAGCCAAAGTCACAAGGAGGATGGCCCAAGAAACTGGTGCAGGTCCTTCCCATGGACAAATGATCATGGGCTCTCACAGAAGATTAAAGACTATCTTGTCCTCATTTTTATTTCTATTTTAGACCTCAAGCACTTGAGCACCTAACTTGGCAACTTTCATTCTAAGTCTCTTTCTTTCTTGCTGTCATGATTCCGATAGATGAAACCAATTAAAAGAACGTCAAGGCAAAGATTTATTCCTCAAAGAACATTTTATTCAGGATCTTACATAGTTGAACCCAAGACTAAAGTTCCCTCCCCCTGCTACAAAGTAACAAGTTGCAATTCCCACCCCAGAAAGGCTGTCATAAATCCCAACTTTTCAACCCGCCAAAACTTTATCTAACATTGACCTTGATTCTCTCACAGTAGCAATTCTTATGGCTAACTGAAATAGCTCAAGCATTCCCCCTTCCCCATCTGAGAATACCAAACAACAGAAAAAAGCAGAATGAAAGCAAAAGGTAAAATGGCTACAGTTTCTCAGTAGTCACAACGCTGACACTTGCATCTGTCAATGTTGGAGGATTTCTAGAGTGATGTCCTACAGCAGCCATGCCCAACTTCCACAGGAACGCAAACAAACGCCATGGTCAGAACCTACTTACTCTTACTTTGTTACTGACCTTCTTCTAATGCTTGGGAAGTTTAAAACAAAACAAGCAAGTTCCTGTCCTTGATTACCAACTAGGAGACTTGGTTCTTTCCTAATGTGATGACCCAGGGCATGGCACAGAGGCAACACAGTCAGCTGGCACTTCAACTGCCCCTTTATTGCTGCAAATGTTCCCCAAGTGCTCCCACATTTCTGGCAAGTCCCAGAACAAATAACGACACACACACACACACAAACACACCTTCAGCAGCCTCTGGCTGCAAGTAGTTTTCAAAAGGTTTTAGATTAGAACAGCAATTTACTCAAGGTGAGTAGATAACAAAGAAAGGAACATACATCCAAATCTATCAAGTCTGTGGAAATAGAAGCTTGCCTGAGTAGTTTCAGAAGAGAAGCCAAAATTCAATCTGAGGTTTGGCGCACCAAATCAAGTTTGTCGGCCAGTCCAATGGTCAGAGTTTCAGGGTTTACAAGTAGAGATCGCAACACAGAACAAGAGATCAGAGAGTTGTTTCCAACGTTGGCAAAGGCACTAAAACCTCCAATAATTCAGCGTTTGTTCCTGACAAATGCCCTCCCCACAGCGTCTCCTTAAGTCTGTCCCCAGTGTGCCTTGTGGAGGGGCGGGGCGCTCTCCTCCTGAGTAGTTGGGCCTGCCTGTGTTGTTCCCTCCTCTCCACTCTCCGTGCTCGAGGATCAGGAGGGGGTGGCCCTTGCTCATTGCCTGAGCTCTGTCTCTCATGTTCATCCTGCCCCTTCCTCCCTGCCCTCAAGCCGTCCCAATCCTGAAAGGCCCTGGCCTGCCTCAGCCTGCTCCTCCCCATGTTCCTCCAAAGCCTCCCCCTCCATCTCCCTGGGCTCCAGTTCCAGTTCATCCCCCTCAGCAGATTCAGGCTGGGGGGGGGGGAGGCATGACACCTAACAACAGAGGCTTAAGCATATTCATTTATGTGATTTTTCCATGATCTTTAGGAATTTTCTCCAATAATGATTTTTGGTTTTCTTCAGCCAGATGCCACAAACTGTCTTGTGGCACATCAACTAGGTTGTGTTCCTATGAAAAACACAGTCGAACATCAAATGTACTTCCATCCAGAAGTGACCCACTATCACAGTCCTACCTCTGCAATTTCCACCTTCCTCTCCCAGATCCTGAGGGTGTTTTCTAGATCATGAACAGCCACCTTCTCATGAACATAGTTGAGAACAGGAGGAACTTTGTATTCTGCCAGTTGTCGCCGTAGTTTTTTGTTCAGGATCTCAGCCTTTACCCGTTCCTGTGAAAGAGACAAAGTACTCTGAGAGGATTCTGATCTTGGCCTTGATCTTTTGCCTACCACCGGATTAACATTAACTGGGACTCAGGATCTTTACACACAGAAAAAAATGGCACAGAAAAAGGATTAAACCCATCTGCCCTTATCTTGTTGCTTCCTTAAATACTGAGACCATTCCTGCTTGTTTGAGGAAATTACATTCACAGTACACTTCATGGGTTCCTAGGAAAATCTACTATTAGTGACCAGGGAATTTCTACACTGTCTCCATTTCCACTTCCCAATTCTTTGTAAAGCAGTTGGAAAGAGTTCAACTGTCTTCCCTTCTGCCAACAGAAATGCTGGGAAGGATTGAAAACCACTGGCCTGCTCCAGGTGGCCTCTGTTCTTGCAAATACAGTAATCCCTGCCCCCCCCCCTTGAAAAAACTGGAGCAGCTGCCCCAGTACAGGAAAGGAGGAAATGGATGTTCACCCCTCATGGTTATGCCTCAGGCTTGCTCACTTGAGCAACTGCGCAAGAGACGCCAAGCCCTCCAGGCCACTTGTGGGGTGGGGCAGCCGAGCTCCCTCCAGGGACTGAGTGGGCTACCCCAAGTCCCACAGGGCTCCAGTGCTTCCAGCTGCCAACTGACAGTTTTTCTTGCATCAAGTCTGAGCCAGAAGGAAATCGGCTGATTCAGCAAACAATGACAATCCAGGAAGGGAGCAGAAGTTCCTCAGCAGTAAGTAAAGCGTTTCATCTTCAGAGTGGAGAAAGCTGCAGCTTCTGTTGCTGAACAGGCACCATTTCTTTTTAACTAAAGGAATTCTGCTTTTTGATTATCCAAATTTGCCCTCTACAGTTTTTAACATTTTATTCACACCCCTGAAGCATGAAAGATGGTGAAGCCAACCATTCCAGGGATGAGTCTTTTTATTTCCTGCCCAGGAATCTTTGGTTTGTTTTAATTTTAGGGCCTGGATTTGTCTCCCAGGAAACAATTTGATCTACACCAGACATGTCAAACACAAGGCCCGGGGGCCGGATGCGGCCCGCAAAGTGGTTTCATGTGGCCCACGAAGCCATCCTGGAAACAGTGAAGGAACGGCCCCCGCTGCCTTGGCCGTTCAGCCAGGAGCCAATGTACAATTTTGTGGTGGCCATCTATGCTAAAACGCAGTCAGTCTTAGCTCCACAAGGCCGTCTGGAAACAGCGAGGAACCAGCCCCTGCCACATTGGCCCCGCCCCCTGGGCGCGCGCTGGGCAGGTGTCACCCTTTGTGAGGAATGAAGAAATG
Organism: Azemiops feae; assembly: GCA_023970755.1. Taxonomy (NCBI): domain Eukaryota; kingdom Metazoa; phylum Chordata; class Lepidosauria; order Squamata; family Viperidae; genus Azemiops; species Azemiops feae. Next base: position 1,000,778 of record JALGBA010000315.1, read on the forward strand.
CACCAGGCGATGGTGCATTTCTTCATTCCTCACAAAGGGTGACACCTGCCCAGCGCGCGCCCAGGGGGCGGGGCCAATGTGGCAGGGGCTGGTTCCTCGCTGTTTCCAGCAAATGGCCCTCGCCTACTTCACATATCCGGCTTGATGGGCTCCAGGGGAGGGGTTTCGGCAGGCAACGAGGCGGTCTCCTCACAGCGCCAAGAGGCTGAGCCGGGCGTCGCGAATCCAAAAAGAAGTGCGAGGCCGCCCAGCTCCCAGCCTGCCCAGTTTCAGCAGGCAGCAAGGTGCAAAGCTGGTGAGCTTCACACCGCCCGGCTCAACCTCTCGGCGCTGTGAGGAGAGCACCCCACTGCCTGCCGAAACCACACCCACCCCACTCCATCCACGCCCACCCAGTAGACCGCACCCACTCTGGCCACACCCACCCAGCCCCCCAAGGGAAACCGCAATGCTGATGCGGCCCTCAATGAAATTGAATTTGACACTCCTGATCTACACTGATTGAGGTAACTGAGGAATCAAAGGCAACTGTTAAAGCAAGTAAAAAAGTAAAACCACGGTAAAGGTCAGCTAATCAGATGGCTCTAAATATCCCCTGGAGGCCACAAGGCTGCCTCCCCAGAGTAAACCAGCAGAAGCTCCCGAGATCTTTCTCCTCCTGGCCCCTGCTGGAGACCACCTCTTCCCCTACCTCTTCCACAAGGACGGCCTCGTGAGCAATTTTCTCCAGGGATTCCTTTCTCTGCGCAATGTCTTTCACCAGGTAGGCAGCCATCGCTGTTGCATAGTGCAGCTTCCTCTAAAATATAACACGACCCAGAGGGTGACATCTTTGTCAAAGTACAGAAATGTGAATGTATCTTGGTTGGACAAAACCTCCTGCGAGAGGCAAAATACGGGATGGACTCTGCTTGTTTGGAAAGGGATGGGAGGTTAATACTTCCCCCCTCAACCCCTTTCAAGTTTCCCTTTTCCTCCTTTCATCCCAGGAGCACCCTTAGTACTTGCCTATCCTACACTAACGCTAATCCCTCCCATGGGACTGAGGGGGAAAGCCAAAGTTCTTTTGTGGCTGACCGATGGGGGTCCATACGTGATGCAGGAATGGAGAGCGTGTGCTGGGTGGTCTTTCAGGACCCTGTCAGCAGCCCTCTTGAGATGCAGGCCAGGTAGACTCAACTGTCTTACTTTGTAGAAGTTGAGGATCTGCAGGGTGTTGCCAACAGTCAGCTTCAGCTGCAGTAAGTCTTGGTTTCGTTCATCTATTTTCTCCAGGAACTGAGCATTCTCAATCTTGAGCTGCTGGAAATCAACCTCGTGCAGTGCCTCTCCCAGCTCCTCCTTCTGCAAATCAGCCACAAATTGTGATGGACAGGCACCCATTTGAAGCATTTCAGAGCCAGCCCAGCCTGACCAGGCTGCAGAAAGCTGGGGCAGCCCTGGACCTGACCTTTGGCTAGATCAATCTTTCATTCATGCTCCACTGCAGTAAAGTCAAATTCGGATAAACACAAAGGGGTCTCAACTTCCAGAAGGGGCTGAAGAGCTGAGGAAAGCGAGAGAATTTCTGGAGTAGGGTAAAGAGAGGGCTGGAGGATAGTGAGCTGAGTGACAGCACAACCTTAAAGTACAGACCCAAACATGTGGTATGCAAATGCATTGCTCTTCTGTCCTGCGACAACTCAGGTTAGGCCAAGTTTTTAGAGAATTTTATTCAAGCCTTAACTATTCTTGGTTAATTTTAGCTCTGGTTGGCTTTTTGTGGTTAGTTTACTTAGTTTGGGTTACTTTTTAAGTATGATGTATGAAATAAGTCCATTTGGCTAGTCTACCCTGCTCAAACTGTTGCTTTATTTTTTCCCTTGGTATCCCAGTTCTGAACATATTCTCAATTCAAGGACAATAGATGGAATGAATAACAGAATAAGAGTTAGAAGGGACCTTGGAGGTCTTCTAGTCCAACTCCTTGCTTGGAACCCCAAACCATGAAAAATAGATGAAATCCTCTCAACTTGCTCAAGCACTTTTGTCATTAATTTGGCCTTGGATCTGGCAATCAAATATGTTGGTTATAAATATGGGAGTTAAACTTACATTGTTAATAAATATAGGTATTCTATAGCTATCCTTCTGATTATAATGTCCAAAACATTGTAGTAAATTTTATTTTAATTAACTAGAAAAAGTCCAATAAACCTTAAGGCAAAACAGTAGATTTTGTGGATATGAAAGAAAATAAGTTAAATTAATATTGGTATGATTAGGCACTTGAGAACTCCACAAACTTATGGAAGACGACTAATTGTTATTAAATTGAAACTTAGTTTAAATAATATGTCCTATGATAATTAGTCTTAACTACTCAACAGATCAATAAATTATTGAGAATATTTTTATGGCATAGGCTGACCTTTCCAGGTTTTCTCTGTGTTGCAGCTTTCCTATAAAGATGGCAAATTTTAGTTTCTAGATTTTTAATTTACCACAGGGATTAATCCTACCGGGCTAAATAAAATTTTAGAAGTTTTTACTTCTGTTTGCAATTTGTTTCAAAAAGCATTATTGGCATAACTAGAAAGTTACTGCCTGACCCCTCCGACATCTTGGCAGGGCTCAGCTTTAGCCACAAATCAGTTTCCCAACATCAAAGGCTGCAAGATACAGTTGGAGGATTTGGGTGAATCCTCTTCATTAAGAAAAGCTACTCTGGAATCATCCCAATTTAAAAAGCTAAACCTACATTTATTTCAATAGCTCACTGAAGAACATTGCTAAAACAGGGAGTGGCACAAGAGGCCCTCTGAACTGTGAATATTCTAACCAATGAATCGTCTTGCGTCTGGAAGACTGTCCAGGGTGTTTCTTGCCATTCTCAAGGGAGACCTTTCCCACCCTGCAGCCGGACGCCCAGACTGGCAACCAAGCCTTTTGCAGCTCAGGGGCCACTGAAAGAAGAGAACGACCGACGCTTCAGCTGTTCTGCAGCCCAGAGCCAAACGGCCACAGAGGGTGGCACCAGGGATGGCGAGGAAGGGGCGCTTCTGTCGCAACACACAGTAAGGGATTGCCTTACAATGAAAGGAGGCGCAGAGGTGGATTGCAGAGCCTGCTTGCACCAGCACAAGGGGGAAAGCCCTCTTTCTGAAGTGTGGCAGGGAAGATGGGCAGAGGGTGCTTCCCGGTGGGTGCACAGAATGGGTGAGGAGACACCAGCCAGGTGAAAGAAACTTGAGTCGGGGGCAGAAGTGCGGTTTGAGAGAGCGCCTCAGACGTGGCCCTCCCTAGTTCTCAGGAAGACAAAGGGAGGGCAGGGAGGCAGACCCAGGCTGTCTCTGCAAGATTGTAATAAAACTAGGTTTAGTATTTATTCATGACTTCGGTTTCCTAGTCTGGCCTACCACAAAGGGCTGACAATGTGTTGGGGGGGGCTCTTAAAAGGTACTGTAGTTAGTAGCCCTTATTCTGGGACAGGCTGGGACAGGCTGGATGTGGATCAGTCCTAATTCATCGGAAGATTCCCTGTCATGCTTGTGGGACATGTGACAGGCTGGATGTTAACTTTCACGCTGGAGTTATTTTTGAGGGGATTCTAATGATTTAAGCCAGGGGTTCCCAACCCCCGGTCTGTGGACTGGTACCGGTCCGCGACATGCCAGCAACCGGTCTGCACAAAGAAGCAAAGCGCCATCCATGGGATGCAGGCAGCACACAAAACCACGCACTCTCCGGTCCGTGGAACCAGTCCCTGGTATCCAAAAAGTTGGGGACCTCTGATTTAAGCTGTCCATATGGCTGACCTGTTTTTGTCTAAAGTTCACATTATTGTTGGTAAATTTTAAGAAAAAGAAATAAGAATTTAAAATGTTAAGGTGATGCCTAATTGTATATCACAATCTGGAATTTATCAATTTATGAAGAATTTCATTTTATCAATCTTGAACTCTAGCTAAACTTGCAATTAAGTTCTGGGGCAAAAGGGATCATCCTTCAGAGCTGAAAGAAAATGTTGAAAGAAAATGTTCACACCACCAACCTCTGAAGCCAAATGACCAGAGCGCCAACTTGCCCGATTCCACCGTTGGTGAAGCTCAACTAGTTGTTTTTATGCATTTATTTTAATACATGCACATCTTCCTTGGTTGGATTCCCTCTTCTAATATTTTTTTTGTCTTTTTTTCCTTTGCCTGCTTGCTTTCTGTTTGAGATTTTTAAAAGCATCTACTGCATATATATATATGTGATCTGCAGGGTTTTTATTTTTTCTACAATATATAAAAAATTAAAGGCGCGTTTGCTGGCATGGTCAAGAACGGGCTGCCAAAGGTCCATACCTGCTGGAGTTGCATCTGCATCTTCTTCTTCTGAACTTTTAGAGAATCGTTTTTCAAATGAATTTTTTCTTTCATAACATCCTGAAAAATAAAGCAACCTAACTGATTTTTCAGTTTTCTGCTTCCATTGGGAAGATCTCTTTCCCACCCATATTTGATCAAAATATCCAGGATGTATTGGGGACCTGGGACAGATTTCCACACCCTGGTAAGGCAGAAAGCCGTTTGTCCAGCCTGGGGCTTGTGTCATCCATGAAGTTTAGGACTATGTCACACGAACCACGTACCGAGTTACACTGGGTTGTTTCAATTAGACAGCCATATAAAGAATAAGTATACCAAGTATACCAAGTCACGTGGCTTTGAACATGGTGAAAATGAATCTTACTTACAAGCCAGGACTGCCTTATTTCAGTCATCATATATGACAAAGGAAATTTTTTAATTCTGCTATAAAAATATAACCACCACAATATTTTCTGAGTTTGGGAACTAATTACAATGTCCTTATTTTCTATGAAATAAAAATATGTGAAACATCTTATATTTATTTAAGACTGGAGAGATAACTGGAATTCATGAAACAGAAACCAAGTATACCTTAAACGAATGGTTTGTCTTATGTTTTTATTTTCTACGATACTGTGATTTGATTTGATTTCCTCAATACTGTGAGGAGGACAAGGCGTGATGTCAATGGAAAGGACATTCCTCATTCCAAGACAGATTGCTTGCAGGGGCTCAGGGATTACACTACTTTGCACAGCTTATAAATTTACATGTCAATTACATGTCAAGAGCTGCATTCTCATTCTGGGAAGGTGTTTCAGTAACTTTAAGGAGTGATGTCGGTTCCTCAGTTATTTGGAAGGCTTAAAGCACCCTGAAACTCCCAAGCCCAAACTTCTGACTTCCCCCAGTTTGGATCCCTGAAAAGAATGACCCCACTTTTTGCACATTTTATGGCTCCAGTGAGACTTTCCCATCTCTCTATGCTGTGACTTAGAGGGAGAGAAGCTGTGACTACCATTCGGATACAGCTAAATCAAGAAGCAAGACGGCATATTCTGTTTATTGTGTTTTGTTGCTGTTATTGTTGTTTAATCAATTTATATTACCACCCAATTCACCAGTTACAGTTCTAGGAAGCTTACATAGGATTAAAAAAACCACAAAAAATAAAAACAGAGAGCAAAATACATCCAAGGCCATTCACAGGCATAATCTCCCCTATCATAAAAATGGCCCCAGTCTAGGAATTCTGTGGTGTCTAAGCCACATTGCTGATGTCATTTATACTCAATAATGGAGGATCAAGTAGACAGGGGATTTCCAAAATGGCAATTATATTTTTATAGAGCTTTATAAAGTGAAAGATTATTTATTTTTGAGAATGGTCTAATAAAGAAACAATAATTCAAGATTTCTCTGAAGGCAATGACTATTACAGATATCTAAATGTGTTTCATTGTTTGGCACATACCAAAGATCAGGAATACTATAGGAATGCCAATGGAAAAGAAATCTTGTGTCCACATTCATCAATGTCAATATAATTTGTAAGAATAAAATGAGAAGAACCGACTTAACTGTCAACTTTCTCTACTGACCCTAGAGCGAATCCGATCCTCCATGTATCGCAGCACCTTATCAGAGGCAATGACGCTCCCTTTCTTCTTAGTTATGGTTTTGACTATGTCTTTGTCAAACTCCATCATAGCTCTCTTAATTTCAACCAAGCGAATATCTGCTTCCTCTAGGACAGCCTGCAGAATTCAAATTACATTGGAAATAAGTAAATGTTATATTTCACTTATTTGCTGGTGGAGGGCAGGCCTTGAAGCTCAAACCAGCCAGGCAAAGCACCACCAGCAGCCATGGCCACAAAGAACGCCTGGCCTTGCTACAGCTCAGGGATGGGGAACAACCTGCCACCCTCAAGACAGTAAAGTACAACTCCCTGGACCTGGTGACACAGGCTGGGAAATACAGTCCAGCCCAGGGTTTCTCAACCTTGACAACTTTTAAGATTTGTGGACTTCAACTCCCAGAATTCTCCAGCAGCGTACCTCAAACAGCCATTCTAAGGAAAATGTTACCAAGTAATTCTGCAAGGTCCTTTCTGAGTTCTCCTTCATCAGCTGCACGTCTTCCTTTGTCTCGTCCACCTCCCGCTGTACCAGCTCACATTTCTGTTCCACTGTCAGGCAGATCACACGATCTGTTGTGATGCGGGACTTCGACTTGCGCCTGCCCCGCGGCTATAACCCAAAGGCGCAGTCTTTAGTCACATGATCCAGCAAAAGCCAAATTTTGGGTATTTTAATCTTAGAATTTGCCAGTCGTTTTTAGCTTTCCTTTTTCTGATTCAGTATTAACTTTTTGATGTCTTAAGAGACACTGGGTACAAATATGACTTAACATCTCATCATAAAATCTCAACTTAGAAAAATATTTTCAAACATAAACATGGAAACAATCAAAACAATTCATTCAACTCCAGCAGCAGCATATTCTATTCTGGGCCCAACATGGAGGATTAGCCACAGGTGTTAAATTTATCTACAGGGATACCTAAAAGATGTCTTGCTGATGATGGAAGGGAACAGAATAATCCTGTTAATGGCTTGAGCCCTACATTATGTATGTATGTATGTATGTGCTTGTGAGCATCTCAACCCATGTGCTGGGTTCTGCATTAACTGTGACTTCCAAAATGTCTCCAGGAGCTGTTTCATGAAGCCGCTTACAAGTATCAACACATGAGTCACCAAAGCCAGGTTTTCTCCTCCTGGCAGAGATGCAGTTGCTTTCTCAGCTGAAGCCAATAAAATGCCTTCCTTGCCACAGATGTATCTAGGGCCTCCAGATCCCTAAGGAGAAAGCAACTCCTTCCAGAATAGGCATTTCTCCCAAATCCTGAAATACAGCCTCCTCCATTTTGCCGCCACCAAGTTTCAATCACACCCACTTCCTTACATTCAGGACACCTTCATTAGCCCTGGAGACACCCAACCTTGATTTCATCGGAAAGGAGAAATATGGCTGTCTACTAATAGTTCCAGAGTTAACAAAAGGTTAACAAAAAAGATCACTGTCTTTTTCTCCGTAGGTGACTGAGCCTTCCTCTCTGTAAAGATCTGGCCAGTGTTGTCTCCATGTCAAATCCCAGTCTAAACTCAAAATGAAAAAGATCGTAATAATCTACTTTATCATCCCCCTAAGTCTGGGGAAAACATAGAATACTAGGCATTAGCTGATACTTAAGATTAAAGGAGGATTTCCTAAGCAACAATATCATTAATGCATCCCTTAAAAAGAATGAAGATCCACCTGCAAAAAGGAAGCATTAATAAACACCATGATCACGACTGGTCCGATGAGATGTTGGAGGGAGGCCCTTTTATAAACAAAGCCAGAGATCCAAAATATAAATGTGAATTTCTTATCCATTCCTTCAAGTACTTAATTGTGAATTTGATTCAAATAAATGTTACTAGCTGATGTGAACACATGATGGTACAATATTGGGCAAATTGGCTTCAAGGCATTGGTGCTATCTTGTTCCAGATAAACTGTCCATATCCTTCCTAATGGAGGTCAGTCAAAACATAAAGGCAACTAAAAGCACAGAAGTGATGGTGGTAGTGGGGTGTCACCGGACAGCCACTTGTCTCAAGTGGTACAGGGTCTCCTGCTTGAGTAGGGGGTTGCACTGGAAGACCCGCAAGGTCCTTTCCAGCTCTGTTATGATGTTGCCACAATCTCACTTGTATTTACCCTTGGAGAGGCATCATAATCAACTTTTCTGCTCCACTGCTAGGGGCTTCAACATGGGTTGGGTGCTTAGCAGGCACTTAATCAAATGTTCAGGGGACTCTGATGTTCCATTTAAGTTACTTTTGGATAGCTGACCAGGTTTGAGAAATTACCCCATCTGGAATTTAGTAGAATTCAAATCCTAACCCTAACCCTATCCTTGCTGAGGAAAAATGTTGCAATAATCCGAACCTTACCAGGAACTGCTCCCACCCTAACAGTGTTGCACAAGGGATGGGGAAACCTGAGTTCAATCCATTCTCAGCTGCCAGTCCTAATTTCTCAGCCCAACTGGGCTGTTGTGGCAAAACAAAACAAAAAAACCCGTATATGCCACCTTGAGCCTGTGAAGGAAGGGCAATCTGAATCTAGCAAACATAGCAGGCTATCACTAGACTGTGTTTTCCAAAGGATGGGGGATCCTTAAGAGGAGAGTATGTGTTGCATAGCATTTTCAGCAGCGCTCGAGAGTCACATTAAAGCAAAGCAACAAGCTAAGGAAAAACTGACCATCTCTGCCTTTGCTGCACTGCCAGATGGACCTTTCCAGAGCTCCTCCCTGGGCTTTTGGCTTGTGCCGGGCAGCCAAACCCGACTTCTGACCTATGCTCCACCTGCCCTGTTCTCGGGATGGACAGACAAAGTTGGACAGACAAAGTTGCAGGAGCAGGGCAGAGGGGGCCACTAAGTTTAGGCTAACGTGAATGGGTTGGGATTGCACTGCTGAAATGCAGATTCTGACTGCCATGGACAAACTATATTTGAGTGAAGGTTTTGGAGGAAAGATTTAAGATAAGGCAAATCTTAATAACTAAAGTAAAACAATAAAAATATAGTGTTTCAGGGTGAATTGGCAAACTAGATTTAACAGTGTGGAAGAGTAGAAAAAATGAAGATAAGTGTACCCAAGTATTAGATGAGCAAACAGCTTAGCCAGGTTAGCAAAAACCTAATGGTTGCATTTGCACAACATATTTAGTTTAGTTTTCACTTTGACAGTGTTTTAAACCCTAAGACATGTGTGAATGCTACCCTTTGTGTTGGGCAAACAAAGACTACAGATACATTCAGTAACCAATAAGCATGTGATGTAATTCAGTCATTCGGAAACCTACCCCATCACTAAAATTGCAGCACAGTAAATTATTACATAGCTTACATACGGTGCTTGTCCCAAGTCCAGCGCTGAACCATGTCTTTCTGCTCCCAAGTCTTTTGGCTCCAATTTATTGAAAAATTTCTCAAACATTTCTGTTTCAATTTTGAGCATGGAGTTGATGTGGCTGAACACAGAGAAAAACTCAGTGAGTAAATCTATACGCATGTGGCTTGTCTCAAATAAGAAAAGACGCCAGTAGCACTTGAACAAATTCTGAGAGAGACAAATTCCTTTCTTTAATTCAATCCTTTTAAGGGTTTTAGGCATGTAGACCATGGAGAGCTCCTTTCAGATTAGGCATAGCAAAGTAAATTCTGGAATCACATGACCCCAGGACAAATAAATAAATAAATAAATAACCTTTATTGTCATTTTTTATATTGTGGGCACAATGGCACACATAAAATAATGAAATTTAGTTGCCCGCTCTCAAAGTGAAACATATACATGACACACACCTAAACATACTATGTACAACATATATATAGACCCACATCCCTACATATACATAGCAAATAAATATTAAATACTGTCCATCTTGAATATATAACGCAAGGAGGAAGTTTGAGAGTTCGCAAGGTTAATGCTGTATGGAATGAAACTATGGCTGAATCTGGATGTTCTGCTCCGGATACCACGAAGCCTCCTCCCAGAAGGTAACAGGGAAAACAGGTTGTGGAGAGGATGTGTAGTGTCCCAGAAAATCTTGCGGGCCCTGCTCAAGCAACGCTTCTGTGCTATGTCCTGGATGGTAGGGAGGGAACTGCCAATGATCTTTTCGGCCATCCTCACCACTCTCTGCACTGCCACTTAAATATATGCTAGTTGCCAAGCACTTAAGTTCCAATCACATGATTGCAGGGATGCTGCGACCGTCATAAGTGCGAAGACCAGTCACCACTATTTGCAGCACCATTGTAAGTTTTTAAATGTATGGTCCATAAATTGAGGACTAACTTTCCATAAATATAATCAAAACCAAGCAATACAACAATTCAATTTACTTTCTATTTATTTCAATTCAGCTGAAAAGGAAGCGGCCTTGGAGAATTGTTTACACACACACACAAATTTTCTCCAGTTCAAGCAGTTATTTCTCACCCATAAAATTAGAGCCGATCCTATCTAGAGCCTTTAATATCTAACCAGCCCCTTCTCATTTTATTGAGTTGCAACTCACAAGGATCCTTGAAAATGGGCTGGGTGAGCTGAATTCTTGATCTAATGAATTCTGTTGCTGATCAGGATCTTCTATCTTTACCATATTTTCCCCAAAATAAGACCAGGTCTTATATTAATTTTTGCTTATTTTCCGGTTAGGGCTTATATTGGGGAAATACAGTATTAAATGCATCCATCTGGCTGATGAGCTTAACTGGGGCTTATTTTGGGGGGTGGGGCTTGTATTACAAGTGTCCTGAAAAATCATGCTAGGGCTTATTTTCCGGTTGGGTCTTATTTTGGGGGGAACATGGTAAAATGGTTATGGACAGTTTCTTATGTGTTTTTATATTGGTTTTTAACCTCTTTTTATTGGATTATTAGTCAGTGAAATGGGTGGCCATACAATTTGAATAAATAACAACAATCATTCCTTGATTCTGGGAGCAAAAAATGAAAGTTGGGCATCGTTTTCAAAACAGAACTTGGCTTCCATGGAAGGTAGCAGAATATGCCAAAGCTTTCCCTTGTAGAAATACTGATAACCTTTACATTTACGTGCATCTCCCTAATGTTTACTACAAATGTCTTTTAAATCGATTAATCTTTACTGCAAGGGGTTACAATTCCAAGAACTTTTTTTCATTCTTTTTTTTTTTTTTGCTCCTGACCAAAATGGGACTTGAAACACTCAAATGAGGCTACTCATCATAAAATCCTAAACAGACTATACATCCCCTTTGCTGAGACTTTCTTATTGAACTATACCAAGTTGATTGGTTCTATGTCTCAGGTTGGTGTCAACTCTTAGCAACTTGTTGGGTTACTTCAGATTTGCTGGCATAGCTTGGCTGCTTTTTCTTCTTGTTTGCCATATTTCAATGGGTATCTATCAGTTCTTGTTGCCTTCAGGAGTGACCAGTGTTGATCTAACTTCATCTTCTAGTACTAGAGCTTCTTTTAAGTAATGGATGTTGACATATCTACTATATAGTGTTTCAGCATATTCCTTCCATCTTCCTTAGATTTCCTTTGAGTCAGTTACTATCTGTCTATCAACATCCTTTTTAGCACACCAATTTGAGGTCAGAACTGCCTTCTGAGTTCAGAGATGTTTTGGAGGACTATCCTTATTTTTCCACATCTGCTTCCATCTTTTATTCATACAGATGTTATTGCAATATTGCTTCTTGCTTTTTTAACTTTTCTAGCTTTTCTCTGAAATGCTTTGTTAGGTTCTTCTCTAAGAACCTTTCTTGCTTTGGATTCTCTTCTCAGCAATTTTAATGATGTCCTGACATCAATTTTTAGCAGCCTCTTTTCACAATCAACCCTAGCAACTCCTTTAGGTTCATTCCACAGTTCCTCTGGTTCTCTATCTATAAAATTCTGGACTTACAGAATAGGAAGAGGCCTTGGAGGTCTTCTATTCCAACCCCCTCTGCTCAAGCAGGAGATCCTATACATTATTTCAAAGCAATTCCTGATGTTCTCTTTAAAAATGGTGGGTATGTGCTCAAGATATCATTGAAAGTGATGGGCTGTTTTCGTCTTAGTAACTTGGAGTTTGCACATACATAATTTTGTTATCTGTTCCACAGTCAGAACCCGGCCACGTCTTTGAACTTAATCAGAATAATTAAGCTTTACATCCCCTTTTAGCAATAATATAGTCTATTTGATTTCTATATGCTCCACCTGGTGATATCTACGTGTGGAGGAGTCTAGTTGTTTCAAGACAGCATTAGCTATGAGGAATTCATTGGAATGGCAGAAATTAATAAGTCAGTTTCCTGCTTCATTTTGTTGGTATCCTAAATCATATAATGCAACTAGATCTTCCTCTTTCATGTTTCCAACTTCGGAATTTCAGTCTTCAATCACGAGTAACTCATCTTTCTTCCATGTTCTGTCAACCTCCTTTTCTACTGCATTGGTGGCTGGAGCATACATTTGAACAATCATTACATTAAAGGGTTGTCTGCAAGTCTAATCTACATTATTCAGTCACTGATTGCATTGTATCCAAGAACTGTTCTTGCTGTATCCTCGGTAACTATAAAAGCAATGCTGTTCTTTCAACATTTTTCGTATCCCAAGTTTGATTTTCTAAGTGTTCAATTCCAGCCGACTTCAACTGATGCCTAAAATATTAATTTGCAGTTGCTCCATATTTCACTGGGTTGAGCTTTTCCACGCTCATGCTTCTTACACTCCATGTTCCCACTCTAATTCTCTCCTCATAGCTTCGGATTTTCTTTTTCCCCATGGCAACATCATCAACTAGTTTCCCAGAAGGCTTCAATCTAGCCACATCACAAATAGTAGTGCTAATTCAAAAGATCCTCAGTTCTTCCTCACTAGCACTTTGAGCGTTATGCGGCATTACATCGTCTATATTTTCTATGCATGTAGTTTTCTCACAAGGATGGTTTACAGAACAGAAACAGAACAACAGAGTTGGAAGGGATCTTGGAGGTCTTCTAATCCAACGGCCTGCTCGAGCAGGAAAGCCTATACCATTCCAGACAAATGGTTGTCCAATCTCTTCTTAAAACCCGCCAGTGATGGAGCACCTACAACTTCTGAAGTCAAGCAGTTCCATGGGTTAATTGTTCTGTTAGGAAATTTCTCCTTAGTTCTAGGTTGCTTCTCTCCTTGGTTAGTTTCCATCGTTTCTTGTCGTGCCTTCTGGTGCTTTGGAAAATAGGTTGACTCCTCTTGTCTTTGTAGGAGCCTCTCAAATATTGGAACGCTGCTATCATGTCCCCTCTAGTCCTTCTTTCACTAGATTAGACATACCCAATTCTTACAACTGTTCTTATGTTTTAGCCTCCAGCCCTCTAATCATCTTTGTTGCTCTTCTCTGCACTCTTTCCAGTCTCAAAACTTTTTTTACATTGTGGTGACCAAAACTGGATGCAATATTCCAAGTGTGGTCTTACCAAGGCCTTATAAAGCAGTACTAACACTTCACATGATCTTGATTCTATCCCTATTAATGCAACCTAGGATTGCAATGGCTTTTTTGGAGGCTGCAGCACAATGCTGGCTCATATTTAGGTGACTGTGTACTAGGACTCCAAGATCCTTTTCAGTTACCACTATTGAGCCAGGTTTCACCTAATCTTTACCTGTACATCTGTTTTTTCTTGCCTAAATGTAAAACCTTATTTTTCTCTACAATGAATTTCATTTTGTTACATAAGACCCAGTGTTCAAGTTTGTTGAGATCCATCTGATCTTGAATGTATCTTCTGAGTTGCTGCCTATTGCTGCCAGCTTGGTGTCTGCAAATTTGATGAGTTCCCCTTCTATTCCCTCATCTAAATTGTTTAGGAAGAGTACAGGGCGTAAGACTAAACCTTGTGGTATACCACTGCTTACTTCCCTCCATGTAGCTGTAGTACCATTAAGGACTACTCGTTGAGTATGGTTTGTCAGCCAGTTACAAATCCATCTGGTGGTGATGCTTTCTGTCCCACATTTTTCTAGCTTAACAAGAAGTAGGTTGTGGTCTATTTTGTCAAATGCCTTACTGAAATCTAAGTATACTATGTCCACAGCATTTCCCTGGTCTACTAATTTAGTCACTATCAAAGAATGAAATAAAATTGGTTTGGTATGATGTTTTTGACAAACCCGTGCTAGCTACTGGTTATAACTTTGTTTGCTTCTAGTTGTTCGCAGATCTGTTTTTGATTATCTTTTCCAGGATCTTCCCAGCTATTGATGTTAAACTGATTGGTCTGTAGTTTCCTGGGTCCGTTTTTTCCCCTTCTTGAAGATGGGAACCACATCAGCCCTTTTCCACTCCTCGGGTACTTCCCCGGTGCTCCAGGAGTTTTGAAAGATGTGATGCAACGGTTCTGAGATAACATCTGCCAGCTCCTCCAGAACCCTGGGATGCAATCTGTCGGGTCCTGGTGATTTGAACTCATCTAGCGTGCACAGGTGGAGAGACCTCTTACGCTGACCTCCCCCCCCCCCCGCACTATGACTGACGCCTTTTCCATCGCCACCGGCTCCCGAGAGAGCTGCCGCCCAGCAGAGGAGCCTTTGGCCGGGCAGCGGGGGGGGGGATTCACGCCTTGGGGGTCCCTGCCGGAAGTGTGTCGCTCAACCCCCCCTCCCCGCGCAGGCGGCCCGGGGGGACTCGGGCAGGAGCGGCTGTCGCCCAACGCACCGGCTCCGGCCAGCTGCAATTCGGGGGCTGCAAGCCGAGCCGCCCCGTCCTTCCCTGCCGGCCACGGGCGCACCTGTTCTCCTCCACCAGGGCCAGCAGCTGCTCGGTGGAGAGTTGGGCCAGCTCCACGTGCAGTTCCTCAGCCCCCTCGTGCGACTCGCCCGTGTGGACGCTGTCGCGCTCCGACTCGTCGTCCGCCAGGGCGGTCCCCGAGACGCGGCCCAGGCCCGGCGGCCAGCAAGCCGCCTCCCCCGGCCCGGCGCAGGACGCGGGCCGCCCCTCGCCGCCCGGGAGCCGCAGGAGGGCCCGCGCCGCCAAGGGCGCCTTCTCCCCGATGGGCTCCATACCGCCGCTGCCTCCGCCGCGGGGAACGGGCCGGGCCGCGGGAGCGTCTCTCCTGCCCGGCGGCGGTTGCCGGGCGGGGCCGCGGGCGGCGTCCGGCCGGACAGACACTCGCGAAGTCTCGGAGCCGCTCGCCCGGCCCGGCCCGAAGGAGCGCGAGAGGCTCCCTGACTGCGACTCCCGTCAGCCCCAACCGCCCCGGCCGATGGCGAGGCATCCTGGGAATTGCAGTCCGAGGCTCCGGGCGTCAAGGCGACCGGCCGGCGCGAGAGCCAGCTATTCCCCGCCAGGGGTCGCCCTCCTCCCTGGGCCACGTGCCCGGCGCCGGGAGCGAGTCGCCCGGGGTCCGCCGCGCCGGAGGGGTCGCTGCAGCGCCGCATCGAGCCGGCTGGCACCGCGGGCTTCCTCTCGCGCGGGGCGGGCTGGGCCGTGTTGCCGCCGCCTTTGCCGCGTCCGGTGCGGCGGCCAGCGCCGCGGCCAGGCCAGAAGCGCCCTTCCCCCGCCGACGGCCGCCCCGGCCTCCCCGCTCGGCCCGGCCTGGCGCCGCAGCCCCCGCTCGCCGCGCGCGCCTCGGGGCTGCTGCCGCTGCTGGCGGAGCTGCTGGCCCGCCGGTGGTGCTGCCGCTGCGCGCCGCCCCGCCTGGTCGCGACCCCCGCCCGCCGGCACCGCCTGCTCCTCCTCGTTGCCGCGCCGCCGTCCGGCCCCGCCATGCCCGGCCCCGCCGCGGGGAGCAGGGCCCGCGTGTACGCCGAGGTGAACGGCCTGCGGAGCCGCGAGTACTGGGACTACGAGGCGCACGTCCCCACCTGGGGGTAAGCAGGCCCGCGAGGGGGGGCGGAAGAGGCCCACCATCCCGGCGCCGCCCTCGGCCTCGCCCCGGGAGTCGGACCGCGTCTCTCCTAAAGAGCGAGCCGAAGGAGCGCCCGGTGCCGTTGCCAGCGCCAGGGCGGGGGCTGCGGGGCAACAGGGTCCAGGACCGGGGCGGCGGGCATCGCGCTGGTGGGGAAGCCCCAGGAGGCAGCCTCCGCCCCGCCAGCTAGGTTTTCAGACACGGTAATTGGACGGATGGGCGAGAAGGGTCTCGGGACCCCCGTGGAGGTGGCCTGGAGCGCACGTGTGGGACGGGCGAAAGGGAAGGCGAGAAGTTTCTGCAGAGCTTTCTACAAAATGTTTGGGCAAAGGCTCCTCAAGATGGGCAGCGGCAGTCTAATTAGTGTAATAAATCGCGTTAATCTTGTAATTGGGTTAAGTAGTTCTGAAAAGTGCAACATACGTTGGGCTATGAATTGATCAAACAGCACCGGGCAAATCCCAGGTGTCAAAAAGCGTTTGTAGTTTTGTTAGGTTCCTGTGAAAGTTTCTCCCCCCAAACCCGTCCTTTTGTCTGAACCTCTTTGACAGGATGTGATGGGAAGGGAGGGTCTAGCTTGGCATGCCCTACCGGCACTTCCCAGATGCTCTGGGACAGCAGGTTCAAGCCCACAATTCTTAGCCAAGATGGAAAAGGCTAAGAAAAGGCTGTTGATAAGAGGAAACTTCAGACAATCTAGAGTGCTGTGCAGTTTTAAACATCAGTTCCATAGCAGAAATGAGAATTCTTCTATGCTGCTGAGAAATCACAGCTTTCCTCTCCAGGCTTACTGTGACCCTTAGAGGTTGCCAAATGAATTTGTCCCCATCCCATTTCACTGCTAGGCACTCCTTTTTCCCCCTTTCCTCCCAAATTAATCTTGGGGATTTGTTCTTGCCCTTTTCACAGTGCCTCTGTTTGAATCCTCCTCCCCCATATCAGTTCCCTTTCTTCTCCCTACCAATCAGTAGCAAACATGAAGGGTAAGAAGCCTGAGAGGTTGTGGGCTGTCTTCCTCCTCCTTTCAGCTTGTGGAATTTGTTTTATTTATTTAAAAAACTTCTATAGATACCCATCAAAAACTTCTATAGATATCCACAGTAAAAAAACGTAAAAACCATCATACTGACGGGTGGTTATAGAATTCTCATTTCCAGCGAGAGAACAGTCAAGTGAGCACATATAGAAGAGACATGACTGTCACTCACCCGCAGATGCCTTTTTTCTAGTTCCTCACTTTGAGGGAGCAGAGGATCTCTCAGTCAAGTCACTTCTCAGTCATTTTCCTCCCTCACTGTTTGCAGTAATCAAGACGATTATCAACTAGTTCGGAAACTCGGCCGGGGAAAATATAGTGAAGTCTTTGAGGCTATAAACATCACCAACAATGAGCGAGTGGTTGTGAAAATTCTTAAGGTGAGTTCTTATTGGATGCTTATCATGGAAATTAAGAACAAAATACATTGATATCTGGTTTTCCTAGTATTCTGCAACAGATTGGTATACAGGTTGTCCTCCATTTATGACTGGTTGTAATGACAGCCATAGAAAGGTGATTTGTGGCTGTAAAAAGCATTTCTGGGCATCATAAATGTCCCACTCGCCATTATAGGACCGCATTTCAGGTGCTTGGCAACCTGTTCGCATTTGCAACCAATTGCCAAGTGCTCTGCAATCATATCATGATTTGCAATTCTCCCTGACAGCTTGTGGAGGGAGGGAAAATCCTCCTGCACACTAGAAGAATGGACCTCAAATCTGATAAAAATGCTAGCAAAGCCAGCATTCTGAAGGACTCTGGACTTTTTCAGAACTCTGAGGTGCAGAACTTTTCAGAATACTGACTTCGCTAGTGTTTTCCTCTCCAAAGGAGAAAACATTAGTGAACGTCATCCTCTCACAATGGTTCAGAAGGCCTCTTCTCCAAATTGTGTAATTTGGGGAAGGAGTCTTCAGAAACATTATGAGAATGGGGCCCACCTGTAGAATGGAGCATGGCAACAGAAAGGTAAGTGAACCCACATCTGTGGGTGGGCAGAGTGTCGGCATGCCAGTGGGCCTAGTTGTCTAACGTCCCACATGCAGGCGCTGATGGACCCCAGACTGTCACTTAACAGCTGCAAGGGGAGAGCTCAGATTTCATTTGTCGTGTGGGTGCCTTGATTAATGATTACAGTCGTGACCAAAATTCCAGGCTCAATTGTGGTCATAAATCGAGGACTACCTTTAGTAAATGAGCTCTCATTTTGAATGCATATTGAAGTGCTGGTTTATACCTTTGGGTGTAGAAGCTTTTATGACAGTATTCTTTTTAAAAAAAGGTAAAACCGCATTTGGAACACTTCTGTGAAGAACAACATTTTCCAATTTGGAATGACATTATACTAGTTTAATTCAATTTTATTCAGTTATAGACAGTACTCTATGTAAAATAGCAAACTTCAGATATATTAAAAGGAGAAATGCATGGCTAATTGCCTTTCAACATGGAAATAATCAGAACTTAATTATACCCAGAGTTTCCCTATGACAATGAAGATTGAAAAAAAATTACTACCTTTTTGAGGTTTCTGAAGATTTATTAGTTAACAGAAAATAAACATTCTCTTTCATTCTGCTCATGTTAAGAATAATCATACTTGGTGGAGACCATGTTAAATTGGTCGGTAATTCTCTCAAGAATGAAAATTTAACACTGCAGAACTGTAAATTAGGAGATCAGGCATGGGGATTTTGAAAAGGTAGATTTTCTCCGGAGGGTTAATGTAATTGTGAAACATCTTTTTATGTAAATATAACTCGCACTGACATTATAGTAGTTTCAATATTAGCAAAATGCTATTTAATTGGATTATTGTGCTGGATGTCGTAGTTCAGTATATGCCTAAATATCTCCTTTGATATCCCTGTCCAACTTAATTTTAAAGCAAAATATATCTAAAAACATTTCAGCCCAGCATGGTGAGGAACATCTTCACAATCTTTTCAGCAAAGTATTTTGTAACTACCCAAGCCAATGATTACAAGTCATTGTGGGGGGAAGGGTCACACACATGCCCCAATAGCCATGTTGTGAAACTGCTTCTAACTTGTTTCCCCAAATTCCAGAATGTATAATATTTATTAAAATAAAATGGCATTTTTAGTTCATTTAGTGTGCAAAATGAAGGAATAGAAAGAAGCAGCTGCTTTTGTGTGCCGTATTTTTTGTGCAGGTAGCCCTCAATTTAGCACCACAGTTGAGCCCAGAATTTTGGTTGTAAGTTTGGACGGTTGTGAAGTGGGTCATCACATGATCTGATTCAATTTTATGACTCTTCATGATGGTTGTAAAGCGAATCACCACAGTTAAGTGATCCGTGTGATTGTTAGGTGAACCATTTGTGAGATGGAATGTCTTCCTGGAGAAGAAGTGGGGGGAGGGGAATTCTGGCAAGAGAACCACCGTTTCCCAGGAAAAAAGCAGCATATTCCAGAGAGATTCTGCCCCGTCCCAAATTGGATGGCGGGGGGAGGAAGAGATTAGGATTAGCCACACTGGAGAACCTTTCAGGATGTGTCTGCTAGGTGAGAAGGTTATCAGTTAGTCTGGCAAGATTCTGTCCATTGGTATAAGCAAATAAAGGATTGGGCTTGATGGGACTTCACTGTGTCGTCTTTGGACTTGGGCCTGACAATGTGGTTGCTAAGTGAATCCAGTATATCCTGTGGATGTTTTCTATCAGAGTATAGCAAAAAATGTCATAAACCACGATCAAATGAGCCCAGGACTCATTGGAACTGGTAAAGTGTAACACGATTGGAGTTGCAATTATAAATGCAACTGCTCTTAAATGCAAGCCAGTTGCCAAGCAGCTGAAATGCGATCATGTGACCACAGGGGTGTGCAACTTTTTACAATGATAGGATGTATGTTACAGGCAATAAAGGAACTGTTTCCGAGGCTGTCATAACTTTGAATGGTCATTAAGCAAGGACTTACCTGTACAAGGTTTGTTACAGACCAAAAGTGTTTTCAAAAGAGGCACAAAAGTGGGGAGACACTATTTTTCGGCCTCTCATACCTGACTTACTAGGGATTCACAAAGTCAGTCCCTGCAGTTGCCATCTAGATCTTGAATTTTTCAACTGTATTTTCTGCTTTTCTGCTGCACCTGATGGAGGGAAGTGAGGAACCCGAGTGCTCTTTTGTGCTCTTTTGATTTCTCATAATAACAGTATTGCTCAATTGAAAGGAGTTGCTTCATTTTTCCTGATGGACCGTTTCTGCGATTTGTTTTTAACTGCTCAGATTCTGGCTATTTCGACCAGACCACCAAAAGAGCAGCTTGTCCTGAATTGCTTTGTGTTCTGCATTTGGACTCATCCTATGCAGCCCCTGCCTCACCACAGGCTTGAATCCCTGATGTTGTGAAAAACAGTTCCTTTTTCTTGGTAGCATCCCTCATGCCTCCGTGCTGGTAATTTTTCATGTGAACATGGTGGTTTGTGCTGAATTAATTGGAGTTGGCACTGAGTAGAGCTAAGAGATGGAGTGCCAGGCTTGCAGAGATTCAAAAATAGAAGTCGTGTGGTCTCATTTTTCAGCTTCACATAAGGAGATGGGCTTTGTGGTTGGAGTTTTCCAGTCTTATATAGCTATCATACTTGAGAATCGTTATGGTAGTAGGGAGTGGCAGATGGGTTTTGTCTCCATATCTGACAAAACTGTTCCCATTATGAGATGGGGAACAGTTGGCCTCAAAGAGTTGTTTATTTATTATTCCAATTTATATACGTAGCTAGCGGCTCATCTCATATAAATGACCAGAATACAATTAAAAAGGATAAAAACAAAAGCATATTAAAAATCATCATAAAATAAAATTCATAGCTGAGATAACCATATCGCTACAACCATTGTGATGGCTCGAGTCTTTTCCTATCATTCATTCAATAATTAATTTATTTCTCTTTTACACGCTTGCACGCCACTGGAAGGAAGAGCAATAGGGCTTCTCTTTCTCTCTGTCCCTCCACTCTCATCACACTGAGGCTCTTCAACAATGCACATCCCTGCTGACCTGCACATGCTTCCTGTTGTGACCTCCCATCGCCTATCTTCCATTCTGGAGTTGCAGTCTGGTCACACATCTTTTATCCTGTGGCTAAAATCCTTTTCCTGTGGCTCCTGCATCTGATCATGGGCCCTGTGCATTCCCCTTAGGGCAGACATGTCAAACACAAGGCCCGTGGGCCGCATGCGGCCTGCGAAGTGGTTTCATGTGGCCCGCAAAGCCATCCTGGAAACAGTGAGGGAACGGCCCCCACTGCCTTGGCCCTGGCCCAGGCTGGCCGGGAGCCAATGTACAATTTTGTGGTGGCCATCTATGCGGAAACGCATTCAGTCTTAGCTCCACAAGGCCGTCTGGAAACAGCGAGGAACCAGCCCCTGCTGCGTCGGCCCCGCCCCCTGGGCTCGCGCTGGGGAGGTGTCACCCTTTGTGAGGAATGAAGAAATGCACAATGGCCAGCAAATGGCCCTCACCTACTTCACATATCCCAGGGCTCCGGGCAGCCCGCACCACCATCCAGCCCCCCCCCCCCCCCCCCGCATGGCCTGAGAGGAACAGTGAGGCTCCTCCAGTGGACCATACCTTGGCACTTGCCCTGGTCCCACCCCCTTCTGCCAGAGACCCTCAGATCTGTCCCACTCCTGCTCAGGCCCCCACAGGCACCTTTGACGCGAACGATGTAGAGCTGGCCACGCCCACCCAGTAGGCCGCAACCACTCCATCCACGCCCACCCAGTAGGCCGCACCCACCCTGGCCACACCCACCCGGCCCCCTGAGGGCAACCGCAATGCTGATGCGGCCCTCAATGAAATTGAGTTTGACCCCCCTGCCTTAGGGCCGTATGGCATTGGACATTAGTTGTGAGCTGCAGTGAGGATCCGCCTGATGGAGGGCCCAGTTACTCTTTGTGTAGAAAATACTGCAATCATATTTTTTGATCAGTGCAATAGATGCTATTCATGCCATTTGACAAAGGATAAACAATTGAAGAGTCATATATGGAATCATATATGGAACCAAGCCTGTGTTAAAAGTGCAGTGGCCATTTTCGCTCCCGTCTTTCTATCTTCCCCAAAAGATGCAGTTCAGAGGTGAGAATAGCCAGCCCTGCACTTAGGCAATGACGGAGAGCATCATTTCTGAAAAGGGATCTTAGAGTGGAGCAGTGAGCAGCATTCCAAGCTATTGCTGCTCCTGCTGGGATGCACTGGTGGATTTTTTCTGGATTATTTTTTCCTCACAGCACCTGGCCAGATTTGGTCTACTTGCAAGTGCAGACTTCTTTTGCCTGCTTCTGTGCCGTGTCAAATGTTATCCTGTTCTGTTTTCTATGAGATACCCAGCTGATGGTCTACGGAGAGCTGTATAATTTTCCAACCTTCCATCAGGTTGAAAAGGATGAAAAGGACTTCTCCAGCTATCTTCTGAATAAAGGGAACCTAAACAAACAGTATCCAGGCTGCTGTTTACAGGCGCAAAATGTTGATCAGATAATAAAGAAGAGGGGAACTCCCTGTTCCTATTTTGGTTCAGTGTTTTAGTTTAGTAGAACTAGTAGAACTAAACTTTAAAATTGTTAATTTGGCCAAAGTGGACCTATTTACTTTGACAGCATTTAATTTTCCACAGCTAGATAAATTACATCATATGGCTGAAGGACCTAGCTGGTAGTCTGGCCAAACATTTGTGTATTTTCTTTGAAAAATCCCAAGGAACAGGAACATTTTGTCCTAGTCTCCAGAAAAGGGAATACCTAGGGCTTGGGGATCTACATACAAGTAAGCCTGATAACATTATTTGTGTAGAACAGACCATTTAGAGGAATTTAGTTTTAAGGAACTTACAAACAAGACAGTAATGGATATGTCCAGAGCAAATCTTGCACTTTTGATCTGGTAAATTGATTGTGTGATTTCAGTGAGGCACTTGACAAAGTATCCCCAAATCTTCTGATTAGGAAGCTAGTTAGAAGTAAGCTAAGTGGTGTGAAAATTAGAAGGTACTTGAAAATCATGTTTCTTCATCAAATGAAGGAGAGATACTTGGTGGGATCCTCCAAGAATTGGCTGCTTATTGCTCATCATGTTTATTAATGACTTGGAGAATTGAAAAGAATGTTTATCAAATCTGTAGATGATACCATATTGGGTGGGATACCTAACATCTTAGAGCATCAAAATAAAAGTCAGAACTTGTCAGCCCCACCAGGTAGGCCAGATTAGGAATCAACTCCATAGGAAGGTTAAAACTGCTTTTATTAAGAATGTCTAATAACAGAATCTCACAAGTCAGATTGTGCTGTGTCTCCTGTTCCTTTTCCTTAGATACAGGATGAGAGATGCCTCATTTGACAATAGTATTTCTGTAAAAGATCTTGGAGTAGAAGTTGCAACCTATAAACCACAAAAAAGAGAAATGCATCAGCAAATGTATAATTTCCAAAACAGAGGGGATAATATTTTGCATATTTTGTATGGAGCCTAATTCTCAGCATCATATTTTAAGAACGATTCAGACAAGTGGAAGCAGTTCAGAGAAGAGTAACAGCGATGATTAAGGCAACATAAATTAGACCTGAAAGGGAAAACGGTGGAATATGAGAAGGGCTGGGAATCCCTTCTAACTATCTCATCCTGTGACCTGAGTCCCATTAATAGCCAGAGAGATTCTGGGTAAACAAACAGACTCCGAACTGGGTAATCCAATGTCTTCTCTGTTTTGAGTCTTTTGAGTCTAAAGCCCTGCACAGCTCTACTAATTTCCATGACAACGAAGGTCAGAATAGTGAGGAGTATTTTTCACAGTACAGCTGTAAAAAATCCAAAAGAGCAGGAGAAATGCTTGCTGATTATGGCTTTTGAGAGAGTTACTAACTAGATTACAGAGTGCAAGAAGAATTAATCAGTCTCGAAGACAGCCTCACCTTTGAGGCGATGGCTAGTAAGCAAAAACTCGGCGTATTTGGGACAAGTGTTCTGAGGGATGATGAATGAGTAAAACTATTCTTGGCAGAGCTGAGGAAAATAGAAGGAGAGCAAAGTGAAAAAAAAGGGGGGTGATGCAAGAGGCTACAGGATGCTCCTGGGAAATGCTGGAAATGGACCTTTGTCTGCGGAGTTGTCAGAATGGAGCCTGACTCAGGGGCCCCTAACTGATCAAATATGGGAAAGCTCATGAGATGCTAACAAATAATTTTTAACAATGGTTTGCTAAATGGCCTAAAGTGGCTTGTTCACAGATAACATTCTAATTTTTTTCATAATTCTAAACTACCACAACTAGGGTTTACACATTATTCTGAAGTAAAAATGAAACAGGCCAATTTATTGTTATAACATGTTAACTTCATCCTTGAAATGTGGTCGTATCTCCAAGCTGTGAGACAAACAGGGTTTTCTGATGAAAACAAGAGGTGTCTCCCCCTGCCTTTCATCCCTCATGGTAAAAATGCACTCAAGTCAAGCTCAACTTTGGAACAGTATAGAACGGATAGGCAACCTTGGCTCTTTTATGACTCGTGGACTTCAACTCCCAGAATTCCGGAGCCAGCACAGCTGGCTCAGGAATTCTGGGAGTTGAAGTCCACGAGTCATAAAAGAGCCAAGGTTGCCTACCCCTGGTATAGAAGGTGGACAGAACTACAGGTAGTCCTTGACTTATAGCCTGCCCATCATGGTCATAAGTCGTGATGGTCATAAAACAGGTTGCCCCATGACTGGACCCATTTTTAAATCATTTTTGAAGTTGTTCTTAAGCGAACCCATTGTTTGCTGTGGACCAGTTTTGCAAAAAAAAACCTGGGTTTTGGCAAAAACATAAATTGTTGTCATGTGATAATGGGACACTGCAAACAGCCATAAATGCAGGCCAGTTGCTGAGCACCCAAAATACAATCATATGACCGTGGGGGGCATCATAGCTTCAGAATCGGGTAGTAAGTGGCTGGTGGCCGATCCGTTGTAGCTTTGAACAATTGCTAAGCAACCAATCATAAGTTGTGTCATAATAGGTCATACTACCTGTATGCAGTTTTCTTTGCCACTATATCAAACTGATTTGCCATTCTCTTCGTCTGTATTGTTGTTCAGATTTCTCAGCTTAGCTTTATCTTTACGGCTTATATGGCTGCTCATTTCACAGCAGTGACTTTGGGTGACAAAACAAAGATTAAAGCAGCAACTACAACCATATCTATTCAAACACCTCCATAACACCACCTTAAATGAAATGCAGATTTGGCTTTGACTTCATAGCTGTCTTTGAGCCCAGGAAAAAATGTGCCTCATTTAAGGCACAACTGACAGCTTCAGAGGGTCTGTGCTGGATCCAAGGCACAATTGGAAATTTTGGATTCGAATGACGCACAGCTCTCATTCTCCTGCATTTCCCAGTTCAATAGTAACATGTTTGCCACTAATGTATGGTCTCAATTTCCTCCCTGATGTTGCCAGCGTTGCATCAGCCCAGCTGAATTACTAGATGCAAAGTAATGCTGAAATAAATCTCATTTCTAATCACTCTTTTGTATTTAAGCCAGTGAAGAAAAAGAAAATAAAACGTGAAGTTAAGATTCTGGAGAATCTGCGTGGTGGAACCAACATCATTAAACTGATTGATACAGTCAAAGATCCAGTGGTAGGTACCAGGATAAATTAAAAGATATTGGGATTCTTCACCTGTCCTATAGAATGGAATTAGAAGCTTTTACATTACCTTCTGATTTGTATATATATATATATATATTTGTATATCTGACTGTGATCAGCTAAGAATCATCACTGGCTTGTTAGCACATCTGCCATCTCACTGCATAGAGAGCAGTTGGAATTGGATTTCTAATAATTTGGTTTCTGAAATATTCTAATATTCTTTCAGACAAAACTCCCCTTCAGTCCTCGAGGTAGGTCAGGAAAGATGAGGAAACCAGCAAGTATGAGATAATTTAATGCTGCTTGCTATGTCTTTTAATGAGAGAAACCAATTCAGCTCTTTAATTTGAGTCAATTAAAAAAAAACTTGAAATAATTAGGAAAACATACTAGAACAGAGTGTAAGTAACTTGAACTGTTCTCTCTTTCAGTCAAAGACTCCAGCTCTGGTGTTTGAATACATCAATAATACAGACTTCAAGGTGAGTCAGAAATGCTGAGGAGATTAAATGTGGAGTTCTGGCAGAACAAACTGTAGAGCCTTTAAGGCAATTTGCAACAAGCTGACCTGCTAACAGGTTGTTAGGTAGGTTGGTAGGTTGTGGCTGTTGCGGCACAGTTCAAAGAAAGCTACGCAGAGCCAGCTTATTGCATTGCTTGGAGAATCGGTATAGCAACAGTGGGCCTGCAGGGTGCCACTAATGTCTGTGCGGTAATACTTTCTTTATGAAGTATTTATGAAGAATACTTTCTTCATTTGGAAACTGGGCTAAATTTTGAAATGAGTATAGTAGTTCTGGTGGATTTGGTTCAATTTTTTGGAAAATTAAGATGGGGCTGTAGAATGGTTAGAATCTGGGACACGTTTGTTGAACATAACACTGCAAAAAAAAAAAATAAGAATTTTTTTAGAGAGAAAGCTGAAAAGAATTAGCTGCGTTCGCAATAGTGGCGAATATCTGTAGCTGGGGTGTATGATGAAGGTTCGTTCTCCGAGCTTGTGGGTTGGTTTCCAAACGTTTCGTTACCAGGCTAGGTAACATCTTCAGCAGAGTTTAGGGGATGTCAGTGTCCGTGTTCTTCTGTTTATAAGGGTTTTGTGTGGTCAGTAGGTCTTGTGATGGGTCAGGTATGTGTGTGTCAAGTGAGGGTCTTGTGATGGGGAGTTACATCAGGTGAGGGTCACTGGGAGGTGAACTGGTGGGAGGGCGGCTCGCATGGCTTGGTTGAGGGTCAGCGCTGTCCCTGGTTGGCAGTGCAGTTGATTCTGAGGGGTTCATAGGCTGGTGGTAGGTCAGTGTGTCTGTTGATGGAAGTGCTTATGGAGGGCCAGGCTTCGGTGAACTCACGAGCGTGAGTAGAAGCTACATACGTTGTAGGAATGTTATAGAGAGAAGGAGCCCAAGTATTAGTGAAATAATCAGTGAATATAAAATCTAATGGAAATACTAGCGAATGTGTCTTCAGATAGAGGGCATAGACTTTAATAAATTACAAAACTGGAGTAGAACAGATACCTCCACAGAATTATTGAAATTGAAATCCAGCAGGCCAGAGTAATGCGAAAGATACTCTACTCCCCTTGAGTTTCCAGGAGTCATTTTTGTTATTGAGAGAAATGGGCTGGCCTGGTGGTCGTGATGGGTTTCTTCTACTGCAAATGCCCAATGCCCAGATCTCAGGGGGAGAGGGGCTTCTCCACATTCATAGCCTGCTTCTTGAGGTTGTGGGTAGCAAACATTGGGGAAATGAACCCTGCTTTGGTATCAGGTTCAGTTCACTAGCCCTGGTCATACAAAAGAAGTTGGCTGCCAGTATAGCTAATTAATTGGCAAAAGAAATTAATTTCTGATAAATGTTAACGATATATTCTGGCAAAATAAGATGAAGTTGTTAGTAACTTGAACTGGTAAGAAAGCAAGAGGTCCAATGCATTAAAACAACCCAATTTTGTTTTGAATAAAAGAAGCCAGCCAGTCAGGTCAGCTGTTGAAGAATAAATATATGAAGAGGTTGCTGGAGTTTGTGTTTTGTATCTGACTTAGCCGAGTGTTCTGATTGATGCCTTGACTCGTTTTCTCCCCAAGGAAGGTTCTGAGAAATCATGTCAGAGAGAGGCAATGAAGCGAAATTCTCCTTTTTGTAATACACATTTTATTGGTTTTAACTATTAACAATCTCCAGTGCCTATTGTACAGCGTGTTGCCTTGGTTTATCTTTTAATAAAAGAAAAAAAAAGACAATGAGAATCGATTAACAATCAGTAATGATTAAGTTTGATAATTCCGTAAGTAATATGTTAATTAATAATATATTTCTTTGATCTTCCCTTCTCCCATTTATATTCTCCTTCTTCAACCTTAAACAAAATGCAATACTTTATATTTTCAATATATAAATGGTTAAATATAAACACGTTTTTTTATATTTATACAAATAATAATCTCTATGTATAGCATTTTTTTAGCTTATATTATTCTTATAACATTATCTCATTAATTCACCATGCATCCTACTTTTGTAATTTTTGTTTAAGCTTAACTTCCCTTATATTCAATCCAGTTCTTATCAGTCATAATTTCTTCATATGTTAATCATCTAAATGTCCAAATTTTCCCTATCGTGCATTATAGAAATCCTGTACTTATTATCTATCTTATAGTATAACATCCTTTTACATCAGTTTATATCACTTATATTAATAAAAGTTACATCAACCCACTATTTTTACATTTCATATATTGTAGAACATACTATATTACTTAAATCTCTTGTCCCTCCTGTTATAGGGCCCCTTTATGTTCAAGGTTCTCTATTCTTTTAACCATATTCAAACAAGTGTTTGTTCATGTAATAGTCCGTCTGGTAGGGCGAGTCAAATCTCTTGCATCTGTCTCTGGTCTTCTTCTTTTGCCGGTTAATGTTCCAAGTTGATATAATCCGCTTCCCCGGCAGTTCCTGTATTTTTGCAAATGTTGTTGGGAATACAAAAGATGAAGTAAGTAAGATGTATACTTTCTGTCTCCCAAACTCTTGATAGTTCTCCTAAAAATTCTATAGTCCTTTTTTTCAGAATTCTTATT
The DNA here is from genome assembly GCA_023970755.1 of Azemiops feae. Taxonomy (NCBI): domain Eukaryota; kingdom Metazoa; phylum Chordata; class Lepidosauria; order Squamata; family Viperidae; genus Azemiops; species Azemiops feae. The sequence goes on from JALGBA010000315.1 coordinate 1,029,413, forward strand.
AAGCCTAATTTCCCCTCAATATTTCAATCTTTTAATCCTAAATCTTTTCAAACTTAATTTGTCTTTAAAATTCAAACTTTTCCTTCACTTACAACATCCTTACATTTTTACATTTTGTATTTTATCAAAAAAATACCATATTACTTATATCTCTTGTCCCACTTTATAACCAAAGTTATTTATTTATGATGATAGTCAAGGTCCTCCCAGAGCTCAAGTGTGACACATTTGGCCATGTCATAAAAATTCTAGCGTTTGTGCCACTCAAATCAGCTTTCTTAGCTGACGGTTGGAATGCAGCCACAGAAGCCGTGCAGTTCCAGATTTTAGATTTTCTATGGACGAGTGCAAAGGTGGAGTTAATCAGAGTGGATACTGTGTTCATAACTCTGGCAGGATTTGGATGAGAGAGCAATGTTTTTTTATGGGTTGTAACTTTTAATTGTGTACCACCCTGACTGATTTTTGAGGGGGCTGCTATATAAATATCTTAAGAAGAGAATAGATAAATCATTTTAAGAATGGAAGAAAGTTAAGGTCAGTGATTCTTTCTGCAAGTGGTGCCATTTAATTTGTTAGTAATTTAGATGAGGGTTGGAGGCAGGGGCAACATTGCTGTCACTACAGTGGAGATCAGATTACGGTATTAGGCTGTCCAAAAATTTCCTCCCCTGCAGGATAGAGGTATTTCCCTTATAGGGTCACGATAAGCATTGGCAAGCAGGTTTTGGTGCCTTAAGTAGCAATTTAGAAAAGAGTTCTGGGTATATCTGACTGCCTTGTATTAATACAACTTCTCAGCTGTAATCTCTGTTAATTTTCCTGTTCATCAATGGTCAGCTTTGCATGCAGAGAATTCCCTATCCCAGTGGTGGCGAGCCTTTTAGAGACCGAGTGCCCAAACTGCAACCCAAAACCCACTTATGCATCGCCGGGTGCCGGGTGGGCGTTGCCCACTGAGTGGGTGTGGCTATGGTAGTCATGGAAGTGGGGGGTGCGAAATTGCTGTGCAGCCCTAGATCCGTGGGGCAGAGGCCTTTTGCAGGCCTCCGGAGCCCGGATCGGACCGCTGGCGCACCACAAAATCGCCCCGCGGCCATGGATGCGAGCTCCAGAGGCTTCGAAAAGACCTCAGCCCGGATCGGCCGTGGGGGGGGCGGGCAAAATCGCTCCGGAGGCTTACCTGGACTCGTGCTGGCAGTTGCCTCCACCATCCAGCCCTGATCCGCCCACTCTTGCAGCTGCTCCCTGACTCCCAGTGCAGAGAGAAAGAGAGTAAGAGGGCAGGCGCACGTGGAGAGGGGGCGGGGAGCAGCCTGGCCCTGCCTCCCTCTGGGGCAATGGCACGCGTGCTGACAGGGACGGCTCCGCGTGCCGCCTGTGGCATGCGTGCCATAGGTTCGCCACCACTGCCCTATCCCAATGCCATGTTACAGAGTGCCAGCTTGTTTTTACCTAACCACTTGGCAATCTTTCCAGCATGAGTTCTTTACTTTAAATGCCCTGCGTATCTCCATAGGAGCCTCATCCGATTGCAGATGGTGGGTAGAGGAAACGGGCTTGGCTTTCCAGGGTCATTTGAGGCTCTGCCAGCTTCCTCTTAGGGCTCCTGCAGTCCACATAGACTTCTTGTTGAAGGCAGAAGAACGTCTGTGGCCACCCAGTCGGAGAACAGAAGACGTAAAATATCATAGAGCCACAAACCTGACCATTGTTGTCTTTTCTTGTGTCTCTTTCAGCAACTGTACCAAATTCTAACGGATTTTGATATTCGGTTTTATATGTATGAATTGCTCAAGGTGAGTGTTCATGATTTCAATTATTAGAAATTTTAAATTGCCTAGTAGCTGAAGTTCTTTTGAGTGGTTTACAATGAAGGAGCAGCCATTTACTAAGACATTCATGGTACCTAAATTTAAGTTTTCTCAGATGGGGAGCTGTGTTATGATCACAAATCACTTTTTAAAATTTTCTCCAAAAATAAAGAGAAAAGAAATAGGAAAGTTTGCAGTCAGGCTTGAGAATATCACAGATGTCTTTGCCTCAGCATTAATGGCATGCGAATGTTGGTTGAGATCCAAAATGTTGCAGAATCAGAATTTAACACATGCGGGGCTAAAGCTTTGGGTTGGTTCATATATCACTCTAAGTTATCTTTAGTCTGTTGAGTAAACATTGGCAACATTGGCCCGTAGTTACTCTTTCAGGAATCAAAAGATTATTATTTCTTGAAAACATTGGAACTAGGTGTCTAACCAGGTATCATCCAAAAGAAAGGGATAGGAAAAGACGAGCCCATTTGGCAGGGAGCAGTATCAAGCCATTGGATGCTGATCCAAACCGGGAAAGGCAGGCTGGGCCTGGAGAGTTGCAGGGGTCCCGGCGTGCTGGTGAGGGGGCTCTCCCATCTGTCCCCCTTGCTTCTGAAGCATCCTCAAATGGCCTTTGGAGAGTAGCTGCTCAAGGGGGCTTCCCAGTCTTGAACTGGCTGCTGATTCCTTTGGGAAGGCGTATGTGAGTGGGGCTGCTGCTTGGTTGGGCCTTCCAGGTTAACCACTGTGCGTTCACGTTTTTTAAAAAAACATATTTGACTTCTTTTTGTATTTGGTTTTTTTAATATTTTGTTTTTAGTATTGTTCATGGTTCAAAGCCATTTGGAGTTGGGCAGCATTACTAGCATGATTTCTAAGGAAATGTTTTTTCAGGCCTTGGATTACTGTCACAGCATGGGGATCATGCATAGAGACGTCAAGCCTCATAATGTCATGATAGACCACCAACAAAAAAAGGTAACACTTCTGAAAGGCATCGGAGGGCTCCCATCATCCTCCCATCCCCATGCATCAGAGAGGGGTGGCACAAATATCTTAAGGAATAGAATCTTTATTGATTAGGTTATTTAACCATATCAATTATATAAAACTAATAAAGGTATAAGATAGAAAGAAAACAGTAGGATATGTTCATAGTAAGTCATCACCCCTACAGTTTTTTGTTTTTGTTTTTCCTAAAGTGATTGAAGCATCCTTTGGACATTTAACTGCAATCTGATCTAAATATTTTGTCCTTTTCAAAATGTCCTTCCGCACAAAAAGAAAACAGTTTCTCTTGAATGCTTCAATATTTTTTAGTTTTTAAATAAGAATCAAAGTCAGAATAAAGCTGGAAGGGACCTTGGAGGTCTTCTAGTCCAACCCCCTGCTCAAGCAGGAGACCCTATATCATTCCAGACAAATGGCTATCCAGTCTTTTCTTAAAAACCTCCAGCGATGAAGCACCTTCAACTTCTGAAGGCAAGCCGTTCCACTAATTAATTGTTCTCACTGTTAGGAGGTTTCTCCTTAATTCCAGATTGCTTCTCTGCTTCATTAGTTTCCATCCATTGTTTCTTGTCCTGCCCTCTGGTGCTTTGGAGAATACGTTGTCCCCCTCTTCTTTGTGGCAGCCTCTCAAATACTGGAAGACTGCTATCATGTCACCCGTAGTCTTTCTTTTATAATACTCTTAAGTAAGCAGCCTAAATAAGAGGCTAAATAAGAATCTAAGTAAGCAGCCTTTCCTGTAGAATACAGTTTGCAGTCAAGAAGAATGTGTTGGTGCTCCAGAAATGCACAATCTTTCCTAAATTGGAACTCCATGAAACCTCCTATGTCTTACATGGAGTCCATTTATTCGAAATGAGCTCTAGAAATAGTTCTGAGATGTTGAGGCATGTAAGTTGCTAAATATTTTTCTAATTGGGAGGCTGATTTGTATTGAGCTAACCACCTCAAAGACTTCACATGTTTAAGTGCTACAGTGTCATCTTGGGCAGCCACATCAATGGCTCTTGGTTTGAAAGCTTCCTTGGCCTTTAGATCTGAGCGAGCTGGGAATTGGAGGGAGAATCCGTGCTGAGAGATGAGATCTGAAAGTTGAGCAGCCCAAGCACGAGGTTGCCTGTTGCACGTCTTCCCGAGCAGGCTCATGCCTGGGAGTCCTGAGCTACGCTCAAATGGCACAAATTCCATACTCATCTGCCTGGTTTCCCCCCCCTCTGCTTTATGTGGAAATGTGGGAGGCAGAGGAGCTGCTTACCATATTGGAAGACTGCAGTATGGAAAATCAGCTTCTACTTATCCCCGCCACAGTCAGTGCTCTGTTTTACTCTTCAGAAAAAGCTGTTAAAAAAAACATTTGTGGAATAAAATAAGTCAAACCACAAACTTTAAAAAATATAATTTGCAAGAGAAGGGGAATATGAACATAAAATTAACAAAAAATGAGATGCCAAACTGATAAGAATAGCCAACTAAAATAAATTCATAAAAACAATAAACCAGTTAAGAACATGAAAACATTTTCACCACTACCTGCAATGGGTAGCTGGTGGCCCCCAGACCTCCTCTGGGAGAATATTTCATAACACACAATCATATATTCCTCCTCCTCCTCCTCCTCCTCATCATCATTTTGATTCGTATCCCATTGTCTACCGAAAGCCAGTAGGACCCAGGAAAGGCCAAAAAGATCTAGCAACAGGTCTGGATAAGTTACCAGTCCTGAGTGTTTTAGCCACTTGGGCCTCCACTGAACTAGGCAGCTGGAAGGGACAGAAATAGCAATTGGGGATTCTCCAGTTGCAGTCTGCTCTTAGTGCTTCCTCTTGTCAAAAGTTGGAAGGAGAAATTTCTTGACATGAGAACTATGAAGTCCTGAAACAGCTTGCCTCCCAGAGTTGTGGGTGCTCCATTGTTGCAGGTTTTTAAGAAAAGATTGGACAAGCATTTGTCCAAGATGGTATGAGGATTCCTGCCTTGGGCAGGGGGCTGGATTAGAAGACCTCCAAGGTCGCTTCTAGCCCCATGGTTCTGCAAGGCCCTCAGAGGACCAGATTTTCATCAATGGGCCAACCAGCCCCTCGATCCCTGTTCTCCTTAGGGCCCAGCCACCCCTGCGCTTCCCCAGCAGGTCTTCTGGCTCTCCTTGGCCCTTTCCATTTCCTTTCCAGGTCTTCGTCTCAATTCCTTTTGAGCTCCTCTAGTCTAAAGCTGAATTGGGCCAGGAAAATGGGCTCCCTCCCCTTTCCTGCCATGTGAATGTTTGATGCAGCTGGTTTTGCATCCTTAAGAGGAGATCCTTGAGAATGAGGTGGGAAACCCAGCTTGTGCAGACCTGGTGTCTGTTGCAGAGGCTTTCCCCTTGCAGTTGACTTGGTGGATAGAAGCTGGTGGGAGCATTTCGGCTTTGTCCCCACAGGCATCTGGTCCCTCTTTTCTAACAATGAACTAACTTTATGTGAGTCTGATGAGTTATGTTAGTACGTGAATCGTCCAGCAATTCTCAGACAGACTGGCAGTACAGGGCTAAATTTATAAGGCTGAGTAGAAAGGCAGAATGGAGCTGTTGGGCAGTCTTCATTTACCAGAGTGTATTCAGTAGCTGACTGTTTTGTCTGTTCACAGTTGCGGCTGATCGACTGGGGCTTAGCAGAATTCTACCATCCAGCTCAGGAATACAATGTCCGGGTAGCTTCCAGGTACTTCAAAGGCCCAGAGCTTCTTGTGGACTACCAAGTAAGATTTGCCCTCCATTTGGGGTCTCGCTCTGAGAAACTGATGTGTGCCAGTGCTACTTTCCACTCTTCCCCACAGAAAAAAGGGCTAGCGGGGTTTGCCACAAATATATAAAGAAATGAAATTTTAAAGTAGATTAAAAATAGGAGACAACAACTCATGAGATCATGCAGAAGACACAATGCAGGTTAGTGAGCATTTTGTGACTGCTGTTTCCCTCTCCTCCCCCAACCAGTATAGTTTAGATACCAGGTGCTTAAGTTGTTTGCTGGCAAAATATTTTTAGAAATATTTGGGAAACCATTGAGTTTCACGTAGTTGTGCTACAGATGTGATAACCCCAACCCAAGCTGCCTTGCTGTGTCCCTTAGGCTGGAACTTTGGATCTTTTTCAGCCTGATAGAAATGGAAAGATCAGCTCTCTTTCCAAATCAAGTACCGGCATTGTGAAGAGGGACACTTTTGGCAACACATCTGGACCATTAAAAACTATCTGGCCCCAGACTCCTAGGTGTGCAGGAAACACCGGGTTGCCAAAAGAGGTCTTGACAACACTGGGTGGGGAAGAAAGCAAGACAAGGGCCTTAAAGATACAAGAGTCGGTTCCCTTTGGCTGAGTATTCCTGTTCACTGAAGCGCAGAGTCCTTTTTGCCCCGTTAGGTGGCAGTTCCGAGCGCACTTCCTGAGGTTTGCAGAGGGAGCATCATCCCTGCACTTTGGGTAGATCTGGGTGGAAGCACAGACAGGAAAAGGAAATTAGGGAGTAATATTAGCACAGAAGAGGCAACTGGCCCTGACTGGCTGGGGCCAAACCTGAGTATGTGCCGTGTGTTCCTGATCTGCATCAAGCGCCTCTTGGAAAACGGTGGTGGCCGTCCATTCAGCTAACACACAGCCTGGAGGGAGAAGCGGAGAGCCCTCACTAGAATTCATTTTTGAAACCGCTCCCTTCCCTGGTGCTGGAACAAAACTCTTATATAAAAGGTGATAATAGTGTGTTTTAAAATTTAGCCGAAAGTAAAGAAGATGTAGACGTTAGCGTGCATTTTCATAGTTTTGTTTCTGCTGTTTCTTCTACTCCCCAGATGTACGACTATAGTTTAGACATGTGGAGCTTAGGCTGTATGCTGGCCAGCATGATCTTCCGGAAAGAGCCCTTTTTTCACGGTCAGGACAACTATGACCAGGTGAGAAACGGTGGGGCAAGAGCAGCTGGGATCTCCAGCATCTGCCTTTTGCTGCCCAAAGGAGGCCCCGGCCTCCAAAGTTCGCTGCCCTTTTTAGTGGAGGCCAAAACCAGACAATCTCTGAGTCAGACGAGGCTCTTCGGATGTGGGGTGACCACCAGCCTTTGGCAGAACTAACGGTAGCTCTGTTGGGGATGCTGCAAATGGCGCCCAGAAGCTGTAACGGGTGTTTTTTCCTGGGCTTCTGGAGTGCATCTGCTGGGGCTGCTTTTGCCATGGAACGCCCTGAATGGTGCTGGAACAGCCTGAAAAAGGTGACTTGCTTTATGGCGAGGAAGTAAACGAGAGGTTTGAGGGGCGACTCAGAATATTTGAAAATATATTGAGTTGCCACCTCAGTATATGTTCAACCCTGCATTGTGACACACCTTTTGGGGGGAGCACAAAATTATGGGATGATTAAAAGGACTGGATTCTTAGGACAGGCACATTGGCAGGCAAGGAAACGGCGGATGCTGCTGCTTCCCATTTTCTTGTTCTGTGTCTGGAGCTGCCTGCACCATGTGGGGGCTTTTGGTCAGAGCCGGACCTGAGGCATGGAGGCCGAGGCCCAGCACAGGAGAGAGTTTGACTCTGAAGAAAGGACTATCCTTGGCTAGACGTTGGAGATCTGAATGTTACAGGCTCCTAGTGGCTTCCAGGCCTATCCTGGTCATTTGAAGCCCCTTTCATACATTCCCAGTCAACTTATTACTACTCCTAAATTGCCATAGCTTTAAGAATGTCAATAGACCTGTTAAAATAAAGAATTTATTCTTATAGTTTTGCATAGTGAGCCTTCATTCAAATGAAGAAAATGAGAAGTACAGCAATCCGAAATAAGAACCCAACAAACATTCATTACGCAATAAGGCTTTCAAAGTTATATTGAATAATAACACACAACCATTTATAATTAGACAGAACCCACGTTCATTTTGAAATACTTCGTGTGTTATGAAGAACATTATCTTTCTAAAACAAAGATCACTGATCTGCTGCAAAGTATTTTAATGTGGGTAATTGAGTTTGATACTTGTTTTTGTTCCTTTTAAAGACAAACTCCATAAATTTAGCTTATTGTATTTTAAACCACAATTACATACTAGAATTTATTTTGGAATTCTCTCATGGCTGCATTCAGATATTCTGTGCCTGCAAGATTAAAAAAAAAATCCAGTGTTAAGTTGGTGATATGAAAGTCTTAACTGTCATTATTATGCTCCTGACAAAGCAACAGTCAAGAAGACTCGGGCTAGGCCATTCCTTGGGCGTAAGGAGCCAGGCTTCTGCTCACAGGTTTTGACAAGCCTTGTTGAGTAAGCTGGTGATTCTTAGAAGGGATGACATATAGGAGAACACTCTTTGTTTACCAAGCACCACCTTAGAGTAGCTTCTTTTTAATGGAGATGGTGAGGCTTGAACCTGGGAGCATATTTCTCCATAGACCATACTCGGGCTGAAGCCCTTCCCTAGCCCTTCCCTATGTGTGAGAATAACTTCCAGAACTATCAAGCTTACTGGAGAGAGAGGGAAAACCCTGAATGCAAAAGTTGTACAGTTTCAAGTTGTACTGACAGTGTTGGCCCAAGAAAACAGGTCATTAACCCTTCCGGATTCTGGTGGCCTCCCGGTGGAAGAGCAGAGTGGGGTCTGTTACTTGTTTTTCTGGTGCTACACGTTTATTCTCTGTTGCAGCTGGTTCGCATCGCAAAGGTTCTGGGTACAGATGAATTATATGGTTATCTGAAGAAGTACCATATAGAACTGGACCCCCACTTCAATGATATCTTGGGACAGTAAGTTTATTGTGGCATATTTTTCTCTTGTGTTACCCAGACTGGGACCCTCAGTATGAAGGATGACACCAAGTGACTTGGGTTTTCCTGGCAGGCAGACCGTTTGACCTCTTTCTGAGTAGGTGCAGCCTTCCCTCCTTGTGGGAGGGCTTCCAAATACTGTGTGGCCAGTGCTCTAGTCTGGAATTCCAGTGCTCAAGTTCTTTTTCCTCTTCCGGTTTCATGAGGTTTTAATTTTGTGGCAGCCTGTGATTATCTTAACTGCATTGCTTGCTTTGGGATGCCAGTAAATGCCTCAAGGTGTTTGTTGAGGTCTATAGATTGTTGATCGAATCCCCCAGAATTTGGCTCTGCAATTTTTTATGGGAATTAGGGTTCCAGATTTCAATATTTCTGGATGCATTGATAATATGAAACTAATACGAGTGTCTGGTGCTGATTTTTTCCCTTTTCTGTTCATTTGTGTCCAATTCTCAGAAACTGCCTGGACAAATCCCTGCAATTTTTTCAGCAAGGTTTTCAGAAGGGTTTGCCATTGCCTCCTTCCTAGGGTTGAGAGAGAGGGACTGGCCCAAAGTCACCCAGCTGGCTTTGTGCCCAAGGCAGGACTGGAACGCCTACTGTCCTGCTTCCTAGCTTGATGACTTAACTACTATACCAAACTGGCTATCATTATGCTGATAAAAAAAGTTTTAATTTCTTGGATGAAATCAGAAATAGAGTTCTGCACTAAGTGTCCTCAATGACCCCCCTCCAACTCTGACTACGCACTGTGTTGAATTGTTTCCCCTCGGCTCTTTTAGCTGTGATGACCATAGTTAATTTGGGGTTATGTGTAAAACAGGGACTCTGGCTTGCCTAATATGTTAGAATCACGGTTAGAATCATCACGTTACACTAACAAATCACAGACAGAGCAACCAGATTGAGTGAACGTGTGTGGCTTTGCCTCTCCAGTGTTCTTAGCAACCTTTACCTAGAGAAAGCAGGCATCACTCAGAGCAGTAATGTTTCTCATGGGGTCAGAGAGACCCAATGAGCAACTGGATAATTTTCGCAAGCGTTACATTTAGTATTTAAAATCCTCACAGAAACCTAAAATTAATGAAAAATCTTACCTCAGATCGTTGCGCTTGCAGTTCAGGTTTCAATTCATGTTTTGAATTGGAGCTTGAAGAGAGACACAGAATCTATCTTGTAACCCACATTTACTCTAGCTTCCCAAGGTAGCATTGAAAAATTCAATAGTAGCCCAGAAATTACCTGTTTTGTTGTCATATTCCTTTGGTATAGATCATTTTCGGACTTCTACTAACATTAGAAGGCCTTTTAGCTTTCATCAGACATGATAGGATAATATGTGGTTAGTTTTGCCTTTTTAAAAATTGGTGTTGTGGTTTTACTGTATTGTATTGTGGTTTTTCCCTTTAGGAATACCACTTTTGATTTCCACAGTAGAGAAGATAGTTCATATTTAACAGATATTTTGTGTTTACCACAAGAAGCTTGAGAATTGAACAATGTACTTTCCAGAATACATGTTAGGTTTGTTGGCTAGTTAAAAATGTAGGTTTAAATGAATACCACAAAAATATTGCAAGAAACAACTAAATTATTTCTGTGATTCTGTTGGTAAAAACTAACTGCCAAGAAAATTTTATATTGTGGCAATGCAAAAAGGAAAAAAACCTCTTTGCAAAAGGACCTAATTTACCAACTGCATTGCTGAGATCTGTGTTCCCCCACCAGCCTCCTCCTTACCTCCGGCTTCTCCCCTCTTCTTTCTCCCCTCTTCTCTCTCCCCTCTTCTTTCAGGCACTCGCGGAAGCGCTGGGAGAATTTCATCCATAGTGAAAACAGACACCTGGTCAGCCCAGAAGTCTTGGACCTTCTGGACAAACTCCTGCGCTATGACCATCAGCAGAGGTTGACGGCCAAAGAAGCCATGGAACACCCCTATTTCTGTAAGTTTTGGGGGGAGGTATGGAAATGCAGAGGCCTGATTTAGCCTTTCTTTATCAAAAATGCTGGCTATCAATCGCTTCTCTTTGGAAACTTCAATTTCTTTGCTATGTGGGAATATTTTCAGAAAATCTTCCACATTGATATTTTGCAAAACCCATTTATCTTAGGCATTGATTACTAAAGTGCCTCCAGAGGCTGTTGCAGCAGAGAGATGGGGCTGCTGTCTTAGAAATAATTATCCAAGGGATATTGGTAAATTTAGATGGAAAAACTGTTTGGAAGATATTTTTTAGAGTTTAGGGCGCAGTCCCAATCTTTGAAAATATAAGATGTTCTGAGAGGGCTAAATGTTTGATTTGATTATGTTTATTTAAATGTATTTGGGTTTTGGAGTATCTGTTCTCATAACCGAAAGGTTTCAGATTTTTCCTGCTACATGCATTACAGTACAAATCAAGAACAGGACAGTCGCTAAAGCCCTTGTTTCCAAGCATCTATAGATTTAAAAGGCAGTGACAGCCTCTGAGACAATTCTTTCCAGGAACAGCGTCAGGAGAAAGCAGAAAGGCCCAGGCACCCGTTGGAAATAGGCCAGTGAGCCTGTTTGGACTGAGGAGTTACGCTTCTGTTGGAAGCTCCCTTGCCAAGTTCTTGGGCTTGTTTGCTGAGACACTGGTTCACATCAACAATTCCTCGCCACTAATGGCTAGCTGAAAATGCAAAGGTAGCAAGCAGAAGGAGAATGGGGAAGTGCAGAAGACCAAAGAGCATTGTGAAAATATAGTTGTCCCTGCCAGGACATAGTTTCAGTCAGTCTGCTAAGCATTGAAAATTACAAAATGAACACTGTTATGTGCCTGTAGCTTGCCCACTGAATAATATATTAGTATTATTTATTTATTTCATTTGAATGCATTAAAGCAGCTTAAAGCAAATTCTTTAAAACTCCCAAGTTCTAGGGATATACCTAGATTTCATCACAGGTGACCTTAATGTCTCACAGTATACTTCTAAATAGGAGCTACCTAAAGGAAGTACTGTTGAAGAGCATCATTTCCCCACAAAATTGCCAGGTGCAGCAAGTCTCCGGGCAGAAGTGTGGGGAGGAAATGTTTGCATTGGATAAGCCTTGCTGATGGTGTCTCCTGGGGTTCCAGGCTGGAAACGTCTGCTACCCCAAAGCAGAGCCGGGTGCATTATAACAGGTCCTTTGGTTTCCAGCAATTCTCCTCTCTTTATCTCCTCAGACCCAGTTGTGAAGGAGCAATCCCAGCCTGGCTCTGACAGCCCTGTGCTCTCCAGTAGCCTCACAGCCACACGATGAAGTTTGGGTAACGACGGGTAATTCCAGAGGTTTACAAATACAAACACACCCTTCTGTCACCTAAGGAAGGGATGAACCCAGCCCCTCTCTGCTCAGCAGAAGCCTCATCTTGAAGAGAGTTAAGGCTTAGCTGCCCTCTCTCTTCAGCACTTGTGGCTATCCCAACTTTCTTTGTGTGTTACCAAAGTCCTGATCCCAATGGCTGTGTAAGATTTACATGGATCCGAGGGTGTCCAAAGGTCTGCATGACTGACTCTAGGATGATTCTGCAGTTTCCTAATCTGCCTTTCCTAACCTCCCACTGGGTCACCTTTGTTTTGTCCCCTCTTGTGTGCACTGGGATATAGCCTGTCTGCATAGAAACAGACCCTTGTCAGATCATTAGCAAGTGCAGACCTGTGCACGGGGAGGCCACCCCTCCTGTGGTTTGGGCCCTTCACCCCCCACAAACAAGAAGTCTTGGTAATGAATTGAGTCAGTCAAGTTAATCTGCATCAAGACCCATTCAAAACAGGCAGCCATTGAGGGGAACCCAGTTACTTTTTTCCCTTGTAGGGAACTGCCAGCCTGAGCTTGAAGAAAAGTTGTTCTTTGAGACGGAACAAGAGCTTTTTTCTAGTGAGGCATGTTCTTGTTGCTAAAAAAAGCCAACAGGGCCCTTCCCATCAATGTCAAATTTAGAATTGCTTTGATTACAGCAGGTTTGAATACGTGAAGAAGCAAAGAGGAGGGGTTTCTGCAAAGAGAGCAGTGAGGGATTCTGGAAGCAGAAACTGGGCGTTGCTCAGAACTGGTCTGCAACAAACCTGCGCCGTAGCATTTGCACATGCCCAACCCTGCCTTGGAGCCCTTGGGGTGCAGTCCTCTCCCTGTGGGTGGGTGTGTGAGATGCTCCTTTCGGTTTCTTCCCCTCCCCCCCCCATTGGGTCTCTTTTGAGCCCTTTAGTTCAACCCCACTTTTGGGGAGATTATATTGTGTGATTCTGGTGACTTCATAAACCTAAATTCACACATTTTTGTCACCATGCCTAAATGCAGAATTTTTTTCTTTATTACATTGTCAGATATTTAATTTTAAATGATGCAGTTAGACTGTTTCTATTTGAAGCATCTGTTTACATTCCATATCCCAGTAATGATATGTTGGCATTGACATCAGATCAGATCCATTTGTACGATTCACTGGAACCAATAAATCTCTATGTACAAACTTGTGTTTTCCTTCATCTGGTCTCCGAGACTCCTCCGAAGAGAAAGACTGGTTCAGGCCTGAGATTTTGCCTGGAGATTTAAGAGGAATGTGTTATTGTTTACCTCCTTTACAAGCTAAAGCATTTAGCGGAGTTTGGCAGACCAATTCAGTAGCGGCTGTGCTGGACAGTCCACTCGGGTTCCCAGCTTGAGGCTGTTTGTGGATTTTCTAAGGAAAAGCGTTCCTCCGGCTCTCAAAGTAGTCTGAGCTGTGGCTGTTTCTCTCGTGCCTTTGTGGTCTGCAAGTTTTTTTAAAAAGCCATGATTTACATTTATAAATCCCTTGTGTTATAAATACATTATTTTTCTCTGCCTGGGAAGAATGAGAATGAAAATACTACCTGTAGCTCAGGCTGGTTGAAGCAGCCCTTATTTGTGTAGTCAAGTGTATCGTAATATAGACTGCTGGAGTGATGGGACACTTTGCAAGGTTTGTGCCCTCTCAGAACTTCAGCCTTTTCACCAGCTCTTTGCTCCCAGGGCTCAGACAAAGCACCCTGACTACTAGATGTTTACCTGTTCATCCGCTGGATATGTTTGTTTTACATTTACTCCCAAGAAACTTGCAGGAGCAAACTTCTATTCAGCCCAGATTCAGGAAAGTGCAATTAAGAATAGAGAAGAATTGTATTTGTTCTTAAATGAATCTAAATGACAATTCCTGCCTTAATATGTATTTTAGAATATAGTGATTATATATTCTGCAATTTTTTCTTAACAATTCCATACAAACATACATACAGAAAAGGTTGTGTGGAGCAGTGGAGGCAGAGTGACAGGTGGAGAGATGGGGGCTCCCACAATTGAGAGCCTTGGTGGAAAACAACAGTGCACCAGCCTTGGAGAAGTGTGGCCATAGGCCTCTCATCCTCGTTTTCCATAGAAAAAAATACAGAGCTCAGGGTTGAACTGCAGAGTCTTTGGTGCTCTGTGGGGTTTTTGCTTGCTTGCTGATCTTTCATTACCTGACTAGGTAACGTCATCGCTCACCTGTGTGTCCTTAGAGGCAGCATAAGCTGCTGCAAATAACAAGAAAGGCTACTTCAAATTCCTTCAAATTAAAGAGAAAAACCATAGCAGGAATAGAAATTGTAGCGGAGGCCAATTTGCAAGGACTTTTGAAAGCCACCTCGTAATCAGCCTGGACATCTGGCAGCAGATCTACTTCTCCGATTGCTCCAGTGCAGGCGTTGGATGAGATGCCCCTGCAAGGCCTCTGCCAAGCTGCCCATTCCAGGCACCCTGGTGGGAAATGAAGCCATGGAAAGCCAGGATTGGACCCAACCAGGCATCCTTGACACCTAGGCAAGAGGCAGAAGAAGCCACCCCCCCCCTCCAGTGCATTGGCAGTTGTTTCTCTGACCCAGCCCCCCCCCCCCGCCCAGCTGCTCATAGGAGCCAGCTTTGGGGGCAGCTTTTGCCACGATGCCTGTAAGGCATCACTGCCTGTGCTTAGCCTGGCACGCTACAGTACAATTCCACACGGGATAACTCAACTTGATAAATATTATTTATCAACATTATTTCCATTGACAAAAATGGAAATAACGTAGAAGAAACTGGCAGATAACATCATAGCAAGTTATCCCACATAGATTGTTCCGCGGCGAGTTGGCATGGCAAGTTGTCCTAGATCCAGCCCGGCAACAGGTAGAAATAGGCTCTGAGTGTCACAGTGGATGCGAAATGGATGTGGCTGCCCTAGATCAGTGGGAGTCAGCCCAACGTGGCACGGAGGGAATCGTAAACTCCTGAACGGGTCTTCCATTGGAAATATGCTGTGGCCCCAATTGGAAGTCCACGGCCAGGAGGACACGTTTCCCTGGGCCTCTGGTGCCTCATCCCGATCCCTGGCTCTTTCTAGAAGGAAGGTTGAGCTGCAGCGTAGCAGCTGGGTGGCTCCTTCCGCGGAGGGTGGCCCACAGCCTGGGATTCCTGGGTGCCCCGTGCAAGCGCCGCCCCGAGCCTCCCCAAGCGGAGGCAGCAAATTCAGAAGGCCCCAAAGGTAGAACATTCCAAGGATGGGCAACACTTTTCTTCGCCGAAGTTGCATCTGTTGGCTTCCTGGGGGAGGGGGGTGCCGACTAGAGATGACCTCTAAGCCAGGGCTTTTCAACCTGTGGTACATTAATGAGTGGCAGGTGGTACCCAGCCCTGCCTAGCCAAGTGTAGTGGGGGAGGGAAAGAGCCAGGCAAAGACTTACAGTGAGAGAGTCCTCTGGAGCTGCAGATTTTACTTATGAATGGAGCCATTTGGGGAGGCTGCCTTAGCCGGCAGCCAGTACTTACATTTTTTTTCTTCTTTAAGTGCCAGCTGGGCTCCTTACTTTCCTTTCTAGCCAGTAGCTAATTCTAAAGGGGAAGTGCCTTTTTAAGCTAGTTCACTCAGCAGCTTGTCTTTTCTGTCTCTGGAGGCCTTTCCTTGTTTGATCAATATATGGAAGAGGGAAAATATGGGGGGGTTCAAATTCTTCCTTCAGAAGGAGATGGGAATGAGAAAAAGGGAGGCAGGGAAGGAAGCCCCGCCTTAGCACTTGGCCGCCAGCAGCCCTGCCATTGACTTTGCTTGTCAAAAGGTTGCAGAAGGGGATCACGTGACCCTGGGACACTGTGACCATCATAAATATGAATCAGTTGCCAAGCATCCAAATATAAATCACATGACCCTGTTGCTGCAATGGTCATAAGTGTGAAAAATGGTCATAAGTCATTTCAGTGCAATTGCAACTTTGAACAGGTTTTTTTTTTGTCACCAAGTTTTTCACACCTTGCTCGAATATTGCCATATCCTAAAAGTGGTACAATCGGTAAAAAGGTTGAAAAGCCCGGCTCTAAGCCCTTTGCAGAAATCCATTCCGATTTCCTCCTGCCGTGAATCCATCCGGAGGGCGCCGGGTTGGAGAAGCGCTTTAGAGGCCCGGCAGCCCCGCCTTCCGGCTCCGGGGATCCCCGTCCCCTTTCTGGATTTCGGGGGCGGGGCTTGCGAGCCCCTGGTTGCCGCGGCGACGAGGTCTCCGACAACACACGGGCGGGAGGCAAAACGAGTCCCGTCCGGAAAGTAGTCCGTCTCCCGGCGACGGGCACCTCTTGAAGGCACCAAGCGCTCGCGGAGCGGTTTCTTCGGAGTTCTCCGCCCCAGCGACATCTCCCTCCGCGCCGGGGCCTCGGCGTGAGGGACGGGCGGGCGGCCGGTGCTGAGGCGCGCCGGCGGAGCGGCGCCGCGGCGACGGGATGTTCAAGAACACGTTCCAGAGCGGCTTCCTGTCCATCCTCTACAGCATCGGGAGCAAGCCGCTGCAGATCTGGGACAAGAAGGTGCCGGGCCTGGCGGGGCTGGCGGGGACGGGCCTCCTCGGCCTTCGCTTTGCGCGGCTGGGCTGAGGAGGGCGGGGAGCCCGCGGCAGAAAGGCCCCGCGGCGGGGGAGGGCTGGGCAGGCGGCGGCCGGGGCCCCGGCGGAGGGTCCGGCCAGGCGGCGACGGTTGCTCCTTCCGTCTCCCTGGCAGGTGCGGAACGGCCACATCAAGCGAATCACCGACAACGACATCCAGTCGCTGGTGCTGGAGATCGAGGGGACCAACGTCAGGTAGGAGGCGGCTTCCCGGGCACTCGGGCCCCGGAGGCCTCCCTGGGACTTCCCCGCTCCGGCCTCGCCGCCCGGGCTCGGCTGGGCTCCGGCTGGCGGGCCTGGGTTTTGCCGCTGGAGGGAAGTTGGGGGATGGGAAGGCCGGTTGCAGCCGCCCGCTTTGCCCCCCGCAGCACCACGTACATCACGTGTCCGGCTGACCCAAAGAAGACGCTGGGCATCAAGTTGCCGTTTCTGGTGATGATCATCAAAAACCTGAAGAAGTACTTCACTTTTGAAGTGCAGGTTGGTGCCAGCGAGTTCCGAGTGGGACAGCCAGAAGGGGCAGAATCCCGGCTCTCCCGTGGATCCTCCTGGGGGCTGGGAGGGCCCGGCCGCGCTGCCTCTTCCTCTGGCCCTTCTCGGCAGCATCTCCTTCTCTTAGGTGCTGGATGATAAAAATGTGCGCCGACGGTTCCGTGCCAGTAACTACCAAAGCACCACCCGGGTCAAGCCTTTCATCTGCACCATGCCCATGCGCCTGGATGATGGCTGGAACCAGATCCAGTTCAACCTGTCGGACTTTACTCGACGGGCCTATGGCACCAACTACATTGAGACCCTGAGAGTCCAGGTAGAGAGTTCAAGGGCCGGAAGCTTCCTGGGCTCCGATTAATTCCTAGAGATGCCAATGAAGTTACTTCTCTGTAACAAGCTTTGATATGCCAAGGGGGGAGGGGGCAAGGAAAAGAAGAAAAACATATGTCTCTCTGGAAAGCTGGTCCTCCTGACTGTTGTGTAATTGTTGGATAATTCTTCTAACCAAATTGTATTATAAAACACATTCTGTAACTATTTCCATTGTCCTGTTAATTCACAAACTAAGAAAGCGTACTTTTATTGAAGCCAAGGAATCTTCTGAGCAAAATTATAGGAGAGAACATCTATCTTAAGGGACTACAGTCTCTTCGTATGAGCCAATGTTGGGTTTTGAGGATGGCATTTCCAACAATTATTTGAATTCCCAAGATATCAAATTGACACAAAAGGATGCATAAAGAAGCAGGACTTGTTTTTCATAGTCTGATGAGGATCTGTTATTTCAAGTTACAAAATTTACCAATAATGTAAAATGGATGATCTACAATTTTATTTATTGCTTCAAATGGCTTTGATTTTTTCTTTAAAAAAAAAAAAAGTAATATCTAATTTTAACTCAAGATATTCTTTTCCTTAGGAATCTTTAAAAGATTCCTTTATAACCTTTATTCTTTTACAAAAGCAAAAGTGAGAATGGGCTGATAGCTACCAATTTTGTTTTTGCAAAGAAATGTAGCACAAGATCGTTCTCTCTATTTCCTTTGTGATTTAATTTGTCCTTGGGCACACTGGAATACAGTCGCACATCAACTCCAGTTTGACCTTTGGGCTGCGTTAGGGGACCGGATGCAAATTTGGAATGGCAGCCCATGCAGAACAAATGAGTCGTGTGAATAGCTCAGTTGATAGGATTAGGCTGTGAATGTTCATTACTGGAGGGAGGATCTGTAATTTGTTAGAGAACAGAGAGCGTCCCTTTTTTCTGTAAAAAATTCAGAGAGGCAATTGTAGCATCTTTTGATAGCAATGAGTCAACCACTTCAGAACTTGTCAACCCTGAAGGATCAAGAGGCTTTTCATCAAAGGACGTTTCCAGTGAGATTTGGGCAACTTCTAGGCATGGATATGGGTAGAAGAAACCCATAGAGTGGAAAAGAGATTCTTTGTGCTCAGGAGCTCTGGGCCACTCTGAAAGTGAGCTCTTGGGCAGTGGATCTGCAGAGCTGTCACTAGGAGCTCACTAGGTAGATGAGCCTTGTAGGGAAGTCCAAAGGGCTTTGGCCATGGTTGTTGAAGCCATCGTTGGCATAAGCCCTCCATCTAACTATCCAGAGAGTAAAGGTCCAGATTGGAGATGGTATCCAATAAGTAAATAGTCCTTTGCCTGCTTCATGTTGTTCCCCAGGAACTAGACTAAAAATTTGATAATTTGGTTTGAATGAAATGCCAGGGCATTTTTAGATGGGGGTAGGATTTGATGTAGCTCTTGCTGCATCTTCAGATATGATTTCCTTTTCAGATCCATGCAAACTGTCGCATCCGCAGAATTTACTTCTCGGACAGACTCTACTCTGAGGATGAGCTTCCTGCTGAGTTCAAACTTTACATTCCTGTCCAGAACAAGGCAAAGGTGAGCAGGTGGGGGATGGATGGGATGTTCTGTTCCATGAAGAGTCCTACAACTCCCATTAGGGCAGTTGTGGGTGGGAGACCTATATTTGCACTTGGTGCTCTAAGCAAAAATGTCTGAGGCTAAGAAATCGCTTGCTCTCTATGGAGAAACTTTTCCAGTGAACAGGTTGGTGTCTTCCTTGTGTTCCCAAAAGAAATTCTGGAAGGGCTCCCTCTGCCAGTGTTCAACTACAGCTCAGTGCAGGAATTCACTCGGAAGCATCTCCCAAGAGAAATGGCTGGAACACATTGATTGAAAAAAAGACCACACTTCTCTTAGTGCCCCCACTGACCTGTTTTTCTAGCATTCAGCATTTGAAAGAGGCATCTTAGTAAAGGCGTTGGCCTCCTACAACCTGTGGGCATTGCTGCTGATGTGAGAATGCACGGTGCAAGGTTTAGGGAGCCCAGCAAGTTCCCCCTCAGAAGGCCACATTGTGGTTGAGCACCATGTTCCCAACAAATTCTGTCTTGTGTTTCTAGAAATGTATGCTGCTCAAAGAGTTGTGTTTTTCTGTAAAAGTTTGCTACGTGTATATTGAATAACATTGTCTCTTTGCACATGTTGCCCAATGCAGCAATGATGGCCTGATGGGAAGCCTCCAGCAGAAACAATGTGAAGATGCTGATGGAAGAGTATTTTTTTCAATTAGAAAGAAAATGTAGGTGTGGATTTCCTTGAGTAACTATATTTAATAACAGTTGGTATCTGTGATGCTGGGACCAAACCAAACAAAACAAAGCATATCATTGTTCTGTGTGAGAGTTGGATCGGGCTCCACTTTGAAGTTGTGGATCACTCCTAGGGAAACCATGAATCGTGGAACTGATTTGCCTAGCAAGTGGAAGGTTTTGTTGAAGCAGTTCTGAAACTCTGGTGCCCTCACAGATGCCAGTGGTTTCCTTCTTTGCTCTGTCTCTGTATTTGCCCTACGTATGTGTGAGCTACTCTTCTGGAAGCTGCTATTAAATATTTGATTTTCTTTGTAAGGCTGTGCTTGGTCTCTCTTGGCCATTTGGAGCTCAAGGATCCTCCCTGCCAGTAGAATGTAAAAGCACAGGTCGAGGGCTTCTCTGTATACCAAGGATAGGTGCGGAATAAAGGCGAGGGGTCCACAAATTGAGCTGAACCATAATAATTGGTCCATAGATCATGCTAAGAGATCGTAGCTTTTCTTGCTATCTGTCCCTTCTGAGTAACAGAAACCGACATTTTATTGATTGGAAAAGCAAAGGCAGCCTTTGTCTTTGACAACTACAAGGAGACCTGATGGGCGGAGCTGCTGCCAATCCATCTGTTCTAGAGGATAGCCAGGCTGTGAGAAGTTTGGGCAAGAAGCCTGGCGGCCTCCATCCTTCATAGATTTGCTGAGCTCCCAAGCATGGTGCTCTCGGAGGAGCTCTTGCTAGTCTAGAAGAGATTCTGTCTCCTGGCGATTAGTTGATGTTTTTCAGCTTTTGGTTTGCAGCAAGATGAGGGCTTGGATGAGGGGGAACCTCACTCATTTCATTCTTTGACAAAGTGACTAAATTAGTACACCAGCAAAATGCTGTGGACATAGTATGCTTATATTTCAATAAGGCATTTGACAAAGTAGACCATAATCTACTTCTTGGTAAGCTAACAAAATGTGGGACAGACAGCATCCCCACCAGATGGATTTGTAACTGGCTGACAAACCGTACTCAACGAGTCGTCCTTAATGGTACTACATCTACATAGAGGGAAGTAAGCAGTGGGGTACCACAAGGCTCCGTCTTAGGCCCAGGACTCTTCAATATCTTCATGACTTAGATGAGGGAATTGAAGGGGAACTCATCAAATTTGCAGATGACACTAAACTGGCAGGAATAGCTAAGACCCCAGAAGACAAGCTCAGGATCCAAAAGGATCTTGACAGACTTGAACAATGGGCCCTATCCAATAAAATGAGTTGTAATGTGGAGAAAAGAAAAGTTTTACACTTAGGCAGGAAAAACCAAAGGTACAAGTACAGATTAGGCGAAACCTGGTTCAAAAACAGCAACTGGGAGAGGGACCTTGGACGATCACTTAAATATGAATCTGCAGTGTGCGGCAGCAGCCAAAAAAGCTAATACAATCCTTGATTGTATAAACAGAGGCATAGAATGAAATCATGTTATAAAACCTTAGTAAGACCACACCTGGAATACTGCATCCAGGTTTTGTCACCACATTACAAAAAAGATGTTGAGACTTTGGGGAAAGTGCTGAGAAGAGCAACTAGGATGATTAAAGGCCTGGCGACAAAAACATATAAAGAACAGTTGCAGGATTTGGGTATGGCTAGTCTAGAGAAAAAAAGGACTAGGGGTGACATGATAGCAGTATTCCAGTATTTGAGAGGTTGCCACAAAGAGGAGGGGGTCAACTTATTTTCCAAAGCACCAGAGGGCAGGACGAGAAACAAAAGATGGAAACTAATCAAGGAGAGATGCAACCCGGAATTAAGGAGAAACTTGCTAACACTGAGGACAATTAACCAGGTGGGTTAACCAGCTGAAGCTTGCCTCCAGAGGTTGTGGGTGCTTCATTGGAGGTTTTTAAGAAGAGACTGGGCAGCCACTTGTCTGGAATGGTATAGGGTCTCCTGCTTGAGCAGGGGGCTGGATTAGAAGACCTCCAAGGTCCCTTCCAGCTCTATTTCATAACTTATTGTCTTATGACTTACAAAGCAGAATAGCTGAGCTCACAACATGCAAACCGAAGGCTAAATTCTGCTAGAGCTTCATCATGGTGAGGTAAGGGTTGCTGGTAGCATCGGAGCTGGTGTGTGATGGGTGTGCAGAATAGCAAAGCCACGGATCTTTGCAAGAGACTGCAGGAAGCTGTTGGTAAGGCAGAGGCATCTCTTTGGCCAGGCCAGGCCTGAACCTCCACACCCTGCACTGGGCTCACAATGCCTTACGGCTGAGGGAATGAGGCCGTCCAGCTGGGCAGAGCTCCTTGGTGCAGATTTGACAATGGGAGGAAGTCCAGAACAATTGCAAGATTCTGTCATTCACCAATTCCAGCAATCTCCAATTGATTCCCTGGTCTGGTCTACTTTGGTCTGATGTGCCCTGACCAGCTTTGGCCATCCAGCTGCAGCCTCCCGCCAAGACTTCTGCTGCGGGCAAAGCGAAGTCACCGGAAAGATCCGCAGGCTGCTATCCCACTTTGGGCAGTCAGGCTGGACAGACAAATGAACTGGAGGGGCACAAGCACATATAGTCCTTGACTCACAACAGTTCATTTAGTGACCGTTCAATGTTACAACGGCCCTGAAAAAAAGACTTGGCACATTTTTCACACTTATGACCATTGCAGCATCCCACGGTCACATGATCAAAATTCAGACACTTGCCCATTGGCTGCTCTATGACAGTCACAATGTCCTGCGATCATGTGATCCTTTTGTAAGCAAGCAAAGTCAATGGGAAAGCCAGATTCATTTAACAACCTTGTTACTAATGCCTGCAGTGATTCATTTAACAACTGGCAAGAAAGGTTATAAAGTGGGGCAAAACTCACTTAACAAATGTTGGGCTCAGTTGTCATAAGCCGAGGACTGCCTGTATAAGATGGTTATACAGTGGGTTATACAGTATAAGATGCTTGAGCAGTGGGTTGGACTAGACCTTCCAACTCTGTATTTTGTTATTCAGAGTCACTTGGTTGAATTGGGTGGCTGTAGAAATTGAGTAAAATAAATTGGAGTTGGAAAAATTAAAAGCAAATTTGTGAACACAGAACATCTTTCTTTGTCAATGTTAAATATATGTTAACAACTTATATAAGGGAGTGTAGATGAATAGAAATAGTATCCCAACCCTCCACCCAAGCATGAGGCCCTATGCCACTCCAGAAAAATGTCCGATCTCTTCTTGAAATCCTCCAGTGATGGAGCACCCACCGCTTCCGGACGCAAGCTGTCCCGCTGATAACGGTTCTCACATTTGGACGGAGACTGGAAAAGCACCCCGAGGCTGTGGGGCCCCAGGCCTTTCTCTTGCCCAGGCGGACTTGCCACTCCCAGGGATTCCTGGTTGCAGAGACCTTGCTGGAGCCCCAACCTGGCCAGAGCCCTCCTCCCTTGCTTGCTGCCTGGTCCCCAAGAGGGCACCTGGCTCCCCTCCCTCCCTCCCAGGCTGGATCTGCCCTCCCTGGGGAGCCCCTTGCCATCTTCTTGGGGTCCTGACCTGCTCTGCTGCTCCTTCCAGGGCACACTTCCCGGGGCTGCTATGGGGACAGGAAAGCCATTGCTGAAGCTGTGGCATGGGCAGCTGGACCAAGGGGGGTGAGGAGGCTGGCTGGATAGCAGAAGGCTCTCATTGTCCTCCACTCCACATCTGGTGCTCGTCGTCCTGACCTCTGCCCGCTTTGTGGTGCTTCTTTCTCCCCCTCCCTCCGGGCTTGGCAAGATGGCTGCTGGGCCCGCTTCTCTTTCTCAGAGAACCCTTCTCCTTCAAAGGCCACTAAAGAGCGGAGGGAGGAAAGAGGCCGGGATAGTCCTCTGTGGTAAAATTAGGGAGGAAAGGGGGCCCTGATGGGTCTTGTGGGCCGGCAGAGCAGCTCTGCTCCAGGCCCATGGCCCGGAAGTGGTACCCACTGCTAATGGACAGAGCCGTGGGGTGGGAGGAAGGATGCAGGTGCCTGGGGGTTCTCAGGATCCCCCCTACCAGCAGTGCTCCTGGCAGAGCCGGGGAGCCTGGAACCCCCTTGGTCAGAAAACGGAGTGGCTGCCCAGTGCTCCCTTCATCCAGTTCTGCCAGCTGTTTCTGAAGTGCCAACCTTCAGCACCGAATTAGACCATTATAGGCAGATGAGCAAATATAAGAGTAGCAAAGATTGAAAAAAATCAACTTTGGGAAAAGCATCTCCATAATGAGTGTCAGTGGCAGAATGGGGGACTCCAGGAGGCTGAGCAGGACCTGCTTGTCACCAGCCTCCAGTCTCTTGAGCACACATTTTTCTCCAGAGGTTGCTGCAGGACGTGATAGCAATAGCAAGAGACTTATATACTGCTCCATAGTGCTTTACAGCACTCCCTGAGCAGTTTACAAATCGCCCCCAACAATCTGGCTCCTCTTTTTACTGACCTCAGTAAATGGTGATGTATGAGGTGATGTTCATAGATAAACTGGAGCTGATTATATATATGAACATGGATGATGGTATTCTTGCTCAGATTAACTCTTTTTATAGTTTCCAGCCCAATGGAATGTTGGAAAGACATAATATAAAGAGATTCGGGACTCCGTTTGTCAGTCTGTTGCTGTCAGCAGGAAATATTCCGAAACCTGAGAGGAAGTGTGCCATGTGGGATGGAACAGGAAAAAGGCTGGCAGGAGAAAGATGGCGCTTGAAAGTGGTCTGATTCCATGTACCAGATCCAGGAAAAACTGCACCACCGTAACAAGTAGGCATTCCAATGTGCAGAAAGGCGGGTCCCGGGCAGAACTGCATCAGCTTTGGGTCTTGAGCTATTAGTTGAAGGTTCCTTTGGGCTTCTGCTTGCAACTGTGCTCTGGCAGCCAGGTGGGTGTCTCAGCAGGTGCCACAAACAGGCTTGTCTGAGGCCTTGAGGTCCAGGGCTGCATTAGCCTCTACATAACAGTTTGTGGGTTTTGCCATGGATTTAAAGCTATAATTAATTCCTGGGTTTATCTGTTCCTGCAATTATCCATGGTAGCCCTGCTGAAATGGAACCCTGAGGCTTTCCGCAGTTTGCAGCCTGGGCTTCATCCCTGCAGCTGTTTCTCCAGAATGTCAGCACCTCCAGCCGCTGCACCTGTCCTGCATCACCTGGATGTCCTGCATGTTCGGGTCAAAGCATCGCTCAACGTTATCCCACCATCAACCTCCTTTCTGGGTGTAGAGAAGCTGGAGTGCAAGTGGAGGATCCAAGACATGGGCCAAATATTTGAGAGGCATTTCGCCAATTAGCTCCCCTTAATTATAGAGTCACTGACTTCCTCTTTGCCTGGCACAGCTGTAGGGTGGTCAGTCAGAGCCCCGAACATCTGTTGGTCCAGAATCCTCTTTGGTCTTAAGCTAATCGGGCTATGCGAAAAATCTTGTTTTATAGTTTTTGTTTCAAATTGGAAATAATTTTGTCACAAGCACAAGTATTTTTAACCAGCTTAATTAGCCCTTGAAGATAACCCCTGAATTAATTTCTTCAGTCTGGAAATAATTTTGGTTTCATGAGTTAAAACCTGCTTTTCCTCTTTCAGCTGGGCAATTTCATCTCAGGCTTTTTCCAGCTGAGCCGGATGTGGCCCCGGGGCCTCTCAGCTTGTTCCAGCAGAGAAAAGTCGTGCTGTAGTTTTCTCCCCCCACCCCGTGCCAGCTCCTCCTTCTCCCATTTCTGTCCATCCACTGGCTGGTCCAAGGCAGCTGCAGGAGTCGGCCGTTCTCTGAGCTGGCCGGGTTCCAGCATCTCTCGCTCTGTCCCACACACTTCCTCCGTTTGGGCCCCTGGAGCAGCGGCTTCTCCGTGGCACGCCTTCCAGCTCCCGACATCTGAACCTGGGAGAAGAATTTCAGCCAGTCATCTGGGCTGAATCTTTTTCTCTGTTTGGCCCCTGAAGTGGATCTGCCCAAGGATCAGGTGTCCTTTGCTTTGGGATCACTCCACTAGCGCGTAATAAAGGCAGCAATGACAACCTGCCTTTCAGCCATAGCGCCATGATTTGGGTCACTACTTGACTGTCAGCCCAGGTTGACTGCTAAGATGGGCATAAATCCACTTTGCCCAAAATTTCCATTGCCAAGCAAGACCATTGTTAAGTGAGTTTTGCACCAATTTTCAACCTTTTCTGTCACAGTTGTTAAATGAATCACTGCACTTGTTAAGTTAGTAACACGGTAACTTTGAATGGTCCCTAAAGTTGTAACTTTGAAGGGTTGTGAGTCGAGGGTCAAACTTTCTGCCCGCTTTTTCCCATCTGAACTGACACAGGATCAGCACCATCTCAGAGGAAGGCTGAATTGCTTTCCTCAGCACCAGTAATGGTACGTCTTCAGTGGACCCAGGCTTCATGGAAATCCTTCTCCCAAATTCTAGCTTGGTCCATTTTGCCTTCTGGTTGAAAGTATGCAAAAGCAGGAAGTATAAAGGGTAATTTTTTTAAATAAAAATGACATTGTTTTGTTGCATTTAAAACTGCATGACGAGGGCGTTTTTGCCCCAGATTTAATGTGCAAAAAGGCTTTACGTTATCCTGGTGGGCTCAGCATTTGCTGGCTTTTGCGACTGTGTGTTTAGCAGTCATCCTAAGAACGTTTGTTGATGTTCTTGCCTCAGAATTCTGATAAATTCTCCATCCTTCCAGATATTGAGTGTATTTATAACAGCATAATAATGTTCATACTCAATCTGCCAGGAATTTTGCTGTGGAAATTTCCACTTCCATACGGACCTATCCTGCCCTTCAGCTGGAAAGGACAGTCCAGCATTTGTTTGCAGATGGACATGGCCTGGGTGGCCTTTTTTATTAATTACATGAGCAGCTGGATGGATTTGTTCTTGTACCATCCAGATTTATTTCTTAAGGAAAGACGTGAACAGGATGCAGATGGCAAATAAAAGATTTCGCTGGAATGTCCAACTATCAGCTAAAAGTTGAAGACAAAGCTGTTCAGTGTGGACTTCAGCAGAGCCCTGGGTCTGTTTCAGCCCTGCTCTCCTCCTTCAGGGGAAAGAAAAGCCTTCTTTGTCTTATGCTTGTGGGCCAGTTTCAGATTCAAGAACTGGGCAAAATTCCTTCCTCCACAGTTTCTCATCACAAGGACTTTCCTTTGCTTTGGGGATTGGCACGGGCAACGGCATTTGAGCTTCTGCAACTGGAGTCCCAAAGTGCAGGATTTCTAGGCAGATGTAGAAGGTTGCGTTTGCCTAATTGTCTTCTCACAATATAAATGTTTGAGGAACCACAATATCATAAGAGGTGGAAGGGACTAAAGAGGTCACCTAGTTTAACCTTTTGTGTCAATGATGACCCTCCAGTTTCTGTTTGAAGGCCTCCTGCAAAGGACAATTCCATTTATGACATGAGAGCTCGCTCTGCTGGCTAGCAGCTTCTGCAGTCAAGCATGTACTTGACTCCTCATGCCTAACCAGAACCTGCTTCCTTGTAGTATAGTAGGAATAGTAGTTTATTGATTGGTCTTGTGACCTTATCAATAAGATAAAATAAAATACAGTACATAGTCTAATTTTAAAATAAGAAAGGAGGAATTAAAGTGATAAAATACTAGTGTGTTAATAGAGAGACAATATGTCCAATATATACAGTTCAGCCCAGGAGAAAAGATGACCAATCTGTGGTTCAGATCCCACTGTGCTGTTCTTTCCAAAGAGGATACTAAGTATTTAAGTCTTATGGGGCATACAATTAACAGTCAAACAAAATATGAGAGATATTTTCAGTGGCTGGATATACAGGTTCTCTCAAAATATGACATGGTGGAAGCACCCATATTTCGCCAGTAACTCAAATCTTGCTCTTGAATAGTCCCTTTTTAAAGACTGTCAGATTCAATGACAAGTATTTTCCAGAATAAAAAATAGTTTTATTCTTCAACAACCAATTTAGGGATCAATTTAGCCAAGAACTCCATGTCAGTTTGATATCCAAGACTCTTGGTTTAAAAATTTCCCTTGCCTGTAAGGCCATTGAGAACAGATGCTGGGTAGAAAACCCTGTGGTGAAATAATTTTGGAAAGTTGGTTGGGCCAGGAGTTGGGCCAGGCCACACTCATCTGTTCCATTAGGCTATTTTGGGAAGACTAGGATATTATTGCATTGACACGGGGTTCATTGAATGGATCCTCTGCCTCTAAACTATGTGAAAATTTTAGTTATTAGACCACTATGTAAGGAATTAATACTTTTTTCTGCTCTGATGGCAAGGACAAGATGTGTTCTTATCCATCCTCAGGATACATCTTAAAAATGTTTCTGTACTTGTTGAAGTAGTGTTGCTTTATTAAGGCCCCACAATTCTTGCCCATAGGGCAGCATTGGGACTATTTTTGCCCTGAATACTTTCAATATATGGGTAGTTGTAGTCGTATAATCTTTTACTACTGACCTCAGACCTTGCCAAGCTTCTTTTAAAATGATTTAACCATGACCCAGTTCTGGTGAAACCACTCCTAAATAGGTAAAAAGCTCATTGGTTCAATAGGCTTCCCATTTTATCGGCCAGTTATATTTCACACTTTTTTTGCAAAATACCATCAATTTTAATTTGGTTTTGTTGATGTTTAAAGAATTAAGAGCACAGTAGGTATTTAGCTTCTGCAGCAGTCTTCTCAAGCCTACTTGGAAATGTGCCATTAGAACTATGTCATTGGCATATAAAAGGATATTAATAAATTTATCATGGATCTTTGGCATATTAGTGTCTGCAGCATACAGGAATCCTGGTAAATAATTGACACAGAAATAAAAAAGCATTGGGGCTAGAATACAACCCAATCTGACACTGTTATGTGTGGGTATAGTTTTACTTAGAGAGTCATTGACACCTGTGCAGACTTTCAGATGGGTGTTTGACCAAAAATAAGAGTCCGGATCCCATATTTAAATTGGCCAATTTCATTCACAGAATGTTTCTATTTGTAGAAATAAAAGCCACACTGAGATCTAAAAATGTGGTAATGGAAAGAAATATCTTAGTGGAGGAACAAGCTGGATTTAGAGCAGAGCTCTCCACAATCAGCAATTCTTTCGCCTTATACTGTCTCACAACAAAACAACAAACGGCAAGAACTGGCTTCCTTGTGGGCTTAAGTCCAATCCTGGAGCAGCAGAGGATAAGTTCTCTCCCTCTTCTGTGCCTCTCAGATACTTGAAGTCTGTCTTTAGATGCCCACTCGATCATCTCCTCTCTCTCTCTCCCCTCACACGAAAGAGATTTCCTGTAACTCTCTTGGCTGCTCTTCTCGGCCCTCTTTCCACTCCCTCAGAATCCTCCTTCTACTGTGGCAACCAAAACTGGACTCGAGAGGGTCTGGGCAGAGCAGTCTGGAGCTGGGCCCTCAGCGGCCTTCCCTCCTTCCTCCAGGGACACAGCCGTGATCAGCTGGGGCTCCAGTTCCTTTCCAGAGAAGAATCGCTCCAGGAAGCCTTCCAGTCCTGTGCAAATTGCAAGTGATCAAAGAGCAAGAACAAGTTAGGGCCCAAACTGCTGATCTCCAAATTGGGAGCCATGTGGGCACCACCCTCTTTGCCAAGTAGATTAAAACCTTAAGAGCTGCATTTGTGCATCTGGTCAGCTTGGCCTGCTGTACGAGTCAAAGCCATTTGCTTAGTTTTACAAAACGGGATTGAATTCAGTAACTGAGTTAAGCATCGTCATCAAACCTAAGTAGCGGAATGGAGAGGCCTGCCCCAACCCTCCAGGCAGACCACGAAGGGACTAGCTGGCCTAAGCTCTCCCCACCAGCCCCTTCGTGCCCAGGCTGGCTCAAATGGCCTCCGAGGACCCCAAAGGGAAGGCCGGCCTGGTCCCCAGCTCAGGTCTGCCCACCATTCTGAGGAGGAGTCTCCTCTTGGGAAACGCAGCCAGGTTCAGCATACACGGAAGAAAAAGCAGGTCAGAGTGTCAGCACAAATTACTTTTATTGACAGCCTGTGAACAATGACCATTTGCGTGTTTATGCGTGTTACACAGATCAGTTCTTCCAGCCTCCCCAATCAGCAGACAAGCTGCCAGAGCCGGTGCATAGGAAATGCTTTTCCTCAACCCAGCTGCCTTCCCTGATGCGCCAAATACCAACCGCAGCAGATTGACTGGTATCCCCCAGGAAAGGGAGGGAGGGAGGGGCTGTAGGAGGCAGCCATTCTCCAAGGAATCTTTGGCAGGAAGCACGTTGGGGGTCCTCCCATGTGGAGCCTGCTGGGCAGGTGGTTCCTTCCATCTGCCTCTGCCCAGGGACCTTCTCCCCTCCCCCAAAGAGAGGTGGACAAAGTTTCATTGCTTCAAGTGGATTTGGTGGCCATTCAAGTCTCTGAACATGGATCGATGGGTAACAGATTCAGGAAAAGGATCATTTTTCTCTCACCAGCCCGTTCCTGGCTTGCTGGACGGCTGCGCCAGGGAGAACCCAAAAGGCCCTCCTTGTGGAGAGCTACAGCTAACACCTCCCAAGAGTGCAAGTCAGATGTAAGAAGCCAGCAGTGGGCCTGGCCTGGGTGCCTATCAAGGAGAGACTCAGAGAGCCAAGGAGCAGAAAGGCGGGGGAGGGGGGGCTGGAAGGGGGGGCATAGAGCTGAGTGGTCATCCAACCAGACCTTGGCTGAAGCATCTCTTCAGCCTGAGTCTTGTCTCCAGAGGGCTCAAGCAGAAATAAGTATGTAGGAGTAGAAATATTTATACAGTAGAAATACTCCACGTTTAGCTTTGTAACCAAAGAAGCTCTGGAAAAAAGAATGTACAAAAATAGATCAAGGTTTTCAGGATGTCATCCCCTCAACCTTTGGCCAACTGGCCACTAAGGGTGCCCACTGCTGGCCACGCCAGCTGCTGCAACTGGCATGAGGGGGTCTCCCTGCCTCCAAGGCCCAGCCAGCAGGTCCAAACATGTCTCTGGAACACATGCAGAAGAGGATCCACAGATCCCAAACAGCGAAGCCTGCACCTGGATCCCCATGGAGGGATGATCCCACAGCAAGAGCCGCCTCTCTTCTCCTCGCTTGACCAGGCCGACAATCCCTCCAGCCAGCAGTGGCTCAGCTTCCAGCCTCGGCCCTGGGCTGCAGCCTCACCTTTGGGCCCCTGAACCTTCCCTGCCATGGATCAGAGTCTGAGCGAGCCCAGGGTGTCCTCCAGCCAGACGGCCACTTTGCCCGGAGGACGCAGAAGAGGAGCAGCCTTTTCCCTGGCTCTGCCCCACAGCAGCCCTCCAGCTTCAGACCCACTCCTGCAGGGACCGCTTGCAGTAGAGCAGCATGTGGGGCCGGCCCTTCCGATGCAACTGCACAATGACGTAGGCCAGGCCCAGGACGCAGAGCAGCAGCAGCAGCAGCAGCAGCACTGCCATGACGATGCTCACCGTCAGCGGGTAATCGTTGATGTGCACCACAATGTCCACGTCCCCACCTCCTTCCTCAACCGGCCCCCCACCCTCCTTCTCCAAGACAGATTCCTCTTCTTCCTCCTCTTCCAGGCGTGGGCGGGGGGCTGCAGTGCCCTCCTCCACTTCCTTGTCCTGCCGGGGCTGGAAGGGGGGCCTTCCCGTGTCAGGCCAGCGACGGCCGGGGTCCGGATCCACAGCCACCTCCTCCTGACAGCCCATGAAGTCCCGCAGAATGGACTTGGGGTAGCCGGGCTCCGTTTTCAGACGCTCATTGTTGAACTTCCAGTACAACCTGCCCTTACAGAAATATGTGTAGGCTGGAAGACAGTAGGAGAGCAACGTGTCAGGAAGCCCTCCAAGCCGCCCATCCCCCACTACAGCTATAAGGCTCCTGGGGCCCTTTGCTGTGGCATCTCCACTGGGCATCTTTGGTGTGCACAGCTCTGCACAAAGAATCCCCTGTATGTATTTCGCAAAGCATGGCTATTTAGATCCACACCACCCTGACTTCTGGAAGGGCCGTTCCACCAGGGGCCCCAGCATCACCTCTGCCCCTTGAGAAGGAAGGGCAGCAGGAGGAGGAGCAGAAGGGCGAGACAAGAGGCAAGCAACAGTGCCAAGTCTGAAGGCCTTAGTGGCTGTGTCCACCACGATCCAGCCAAGGGAGAAGGACCACCGGCCAACAAGTGACACCCGGCTGCTATTAAACTGGATTATTTTTCTCTGCCTTAAGGATACTGGACTTGGACATGACTGCAATTCACTCACAGACCCTGGAACTGCAGCCCAAAACATCTGAAGGAGGCCAGGTGGCTGAAACCAGCCCAAATGGATGATAGTTTTAATAAAACTACACCTAATTTATGTAGGGCAGGCAGTAAGCAAATTGGTCAATTGTTTCCTACAACTCATTTTTTTCAAGAACAAATTGATGTTACATCGATTACCTCAGATTCTTTGGTAATGCTTCATTTGTCCCTTCTCCCTTGCCCAGCCTCCACTCCGGACAAGCTGTTCGCCCCCCCCCGTCCCCCAGGTGACCTTCCCATCTGCAGTCATTCGCCCCCCCCCCCGGACTGTCATTTCCCGGGCCTGCTTGCTCTCCTTACCAGCATCGGGGCTGAGGAAGGCACCCCGGGGGGCAGCAGGAACCCCCGCCCAGACGCTGACCTTCCTTGGGTAGCCGTGGCCCACGGAGCTCCCGTCCTCGTTAAAGCGCCAGTACCTGCAGAGGAAGGGCCCACCATGAAGGGAAGCCCATCTGAGGAAGAGGGGACCGCGGTGCCACCCATGGCTCACCTGTCTCCTCGGAAGAAGAACGTGTGGCCCGTGGGCTCCCACCACACGGCGGCATCCACTCTGTCGTGAGGGAGGCCCAGCCCGTAGCTGCTCAGGGGCTGCGGGTAGCCGGGTTCCAGGTTTGCCTCTCGGAAGAGCCAGTACTGACCGCCTGAAGAAAGGACAGGCAGGGAAATCAGGCCAGCCCAAGAGGGGGCAGCGGCTCCACCCGTCAGGAATTATGCACCGGGGAAGGCATTTGTGGGGGGACCCCAGCAGCCATTTGACGCCCCAAGGGGCTCCCGGGAGAACCCGGCCTTCTCGTCCTCTGGAGGAACAGAGGGCCCCCCTGCTCCCCGAGGGCTGCTACTGCTTCTCCTTCAAAACCTTCTCTTCTGGATGGTGCTTCCAGATGACGCCCTCTGGGCTGCCCACGCCATTCCTCAAGCGGGGCCTCCGGAAAGGGGCCCAGGTGCAACCAAGCCCAGAGGGGATCTGAGCCCTCCCCGGGCGGGCAGGTTCGGCTTGGCTGATCCAGGCCCAGCCAGCCTCGACCTTCGTGCTGCTGGCTCACGTTCCCTTCAGAATCAGCTACAACCCCGGACCCTTTACCATATGGCAATCCATTTCACATCAAAAAATCCAATTTTCTTTTCTCTGATTTACTGGAATCAAATTTCTGAGAGAAGGATGAAATATTTAAGGCGTTGTTTTCACTAAACTGCCATAAAAATCATAGCCTTGGAAGTTCCTTAAGGATGCCACACTTACTTTGCCCCGATATTCCCACCATCTCGAGTTCCTCCTGTCAACCACATTTAAAGCTTGCAGAGCGTCCTGTAACTGCAGTTTCTGTTTCTCTCATCTATCCTCACCCAAAACCTGAGTCTTTTGTGCTGATAAAGACACTGTTGACTTACCTTGCTCTTTCTCCTTTTTTCTATGGTGTCTTTTCTTTTAGAATCAGCTCTAGCCTGTAAGTGCTTTATTTTAAGAATAAGTGTTCATCCACCAAGCCTCAGCAATAGTTAGCAAAGGGAACCTATTGCCTTGTATGAGGATTTCAGGGTCATTCCAGTTGCCTTTCTGTCCTGGAGGCTAGGACTGGGGAAAGTTCCCAGGTTCTCCTTGGCCTACTAGCCCCCAAGCACCACCACCTGGACATCCCCACCACCATCTTGATCAGGTGTGACCGTGTAAGCTTTGCCTCCTCCAAAATAATTTATCATGGAGGATGGCTGGACAGTAAGAAGGGCCACGATTGAAGAGACAGCCAAAGCCACCTCCAACTTGTGCCACTGAAGACTGTCTGTCTAGTGCCCATGAACAAGATGGGCCCCTTGCCCAGAGGGACCGTCTGAGCAACAGCCCAGAAAGGCTCTGAAGCTGGAATCAGAAGTTTCTGCCCGTTTTTCTGACCAGGCCCTGCCAAAGCTTTGCCTTCTCCTCCTGCTCATGGGTGCAGCCCCTCACCTTTAAAGAAGGCAAATCGCCCGTCTTGCCTCTCGTAGGCAGCATCAATGTTCCCAGGAAGCCCCCTCCAAAAGTACCCGATGGGCATGGGGTAGTTGTCCAGCACCCGGTTGTGTCGGACCCTCCAGAACCAGCGCCCCTGAAAGGAAGCAAGCAACCCCCCAGCCCGACTTGAGGGGAGGATGGTTGTGCAGCTGTTGTGCTGCTGCTCTCCAGAGGAATAAGAGATCTTGAAATGGCATTAAAGATGCAAGAATTATTAAAATAAAAAAACAAATGACAATGTAACCCTGAAAGCAGCAAAGCCCATCCTTCTTTCTCCCTCCTGTTAAGTCCAAACACCCAGCCCTCCAATGGCGTGCAAGGGGGACACTTTCCCCCTCCATCAGTGCAATCCAAGCACAGCTGCCCCTCCTCCGGAAGAAGCAGCTCCATCCACCCCCATCCTGGTGAGCAGACAAAGGCTGAAGACTCTGGAATCATTCAAAATGCAAAGCAGAAAACCTGCACTCTGCAAAAGGGCCACCAAAATTCCAGCAGTGCAATTTGTTTTCCTATTTTGGCAGAAACCCTTTCCAACATTTTTGCCAGAGGGGAAAAAAAAGCAAGGGGGAGGCAGAGCTATGGTGACTCCCCTAAGGGACACATGGTGCAGGGGTCCCCCCTGACAGGTGGCTCTCAGCTAAGAAGGATGTGCCCTGGATCGGGGCCTTTCTGCAGGTAAAAGAAGGGCCCTCCAGGGAGCCTGTCTTTATCACAGCAATTTCAAATTTTTCAGCTGAAGCAGTTCAGGAGAATTCATCACTAGCTTGATTGGCCTTCAAAAATAAAGCTGGGCAAGTTCTTGATTGGTCAAGAATTGATGGACTTGAACCTCAACATCACTGTTGGGCAAATGCCCACTGGAAGAGACGGGAGGGGATTATGTCTTCTACTTGCAGATATCCAAGAAAACTGGTGATTGTGAGGGACAAAGGGACAGACGTCATTTGGGGCCGGGAACCAGGCAAGCAAATATCAGGTCCTGCACCCACAGTACAGGATGCCAAAGAAGCGTGTTTGTGCTCTTGAGAAAGGGCCCGTTTCAGAACTTGGCTCTGCAGTGCCAAGCGGGGCAATCTGCTCCCTGAAGCCCAGACCAGCCCTCCAGAACCAGCCACCTGCATTTCAGGGCAAACTGCCCAGTTGGCAGAACTGCCAGGATTCCCCACCACAGAGGTCACCACCCCGAAACCTTCATGAGAAGCAAAGCAAAAAGAAGCACCTTGAAGACAAACATCTCTCCACGCAGAACGGTCACGGTATCAAAGTTGCCATCGCAGATGTTGGGCTCCAGAGTGTCAGGGGGGCTGGCCTGGGGAGGGCGGTTTGGCTTGTCTGAGGGCTTCTGGTCTGGCTTCCGGGGTACCACAGTAGGCAGGGACTTGGTGGGCTGCTCTCCTGGCGTCCCTGAGGGGAAAGGAAAGGCCAGCAGAGAGGTCACCAGGGGTGGAGGGAGCCTCTCTGGGCAGGAACTCACTTGCTTTTAAATGTTGGCCACTTTATGATTTATACTACACTGAGAATGGCTATTGATATATTACTTGGAGGTTAACAAGGACTGGTAGATTTTAAAATGATTTACATTTAATTACACTAATAATTAATGAAATATTGAGATTTTTAATTACTTCTATGATGTACTGTAAATGAAATATATATGCATATGTTTATCTACTATGTTTTTTTCCCCTTCCTTTCTCCTTTTCTTAGAAATGCTTAATAAAAATGCAACATAACAAACTTTGCCCTCCAAAGGCCACAATGCCTAGGCCAAGCTTGCAAAGTTTCCTTTGAAATTGCTCACGATAGAAAAAAACAGGATGTTTTTGAAAAACTGTTTTCCAAGGCTGAAACGGGTACTCGAGCCCTGCTACTTGGGGTGTTCTGGAGGCTCAGAAGGAGTGCCAGGAGAGAAATAAACATTTGTTTGCAACCAACTCATCCTCCGTCCAGCAGGAAAGCACCCAAATTATGCTCAGAGAGGAGAGCTGCCAAAAGAACAAACCAGTGGCTGCCATGGGATGCCCTGAGGCTGTTCTCAAATAGACCAAATCTCAGATGGAGCACTTATCCAGCACCAAAAGCAAATATTTTCACCCTCCAACAGAAGAGAATCTCTGTAGATCAGGGCTGAATTGTGGAGTCTTTGGTGCTCTCTGAGTCTGGTGGTTGCCTTGCACACATTTTTATCCCTCACCAGGCAAGAACATTTTCCAGCCTCCGCCAGATGCCAGGCAGTTCTCGAGATAGAATGGTAAATATAATGAAGACGGTTGCAAAAATCATCCTTTCTACTTGGTCACCGCTAATCAGGAGATGAAGAAGGAAACAGCATCCCTGGCAGGCAGCATCTTTAGATACCTGCCATGCAGCTTTGAACATTTATCCTGCATCCCTTTTTTTTTAACCTGAACCCCACACACAGATACACCCAAACTACACTTGGTTGCTACTTACCATACAGCTGCTGGATGCCCCGAAGGTCATCTTCTGGCAACCTGAAGTGGTCTGTGTCCATCCACTGGTAGAAGGGAGCCATGATGGCACTCGGGTTGCTAGAGTGCTCCAGGCCTAATGAATGGCCGAGCTCATGGATGGCCACCAGGAAGAGATTGTTTCCTGTAGATAACAACAAAGTCTGTGGTGTCTGAAGGCCTCCAAATTCTGCATCCCACTGATCTACTTGCCCAGTTACAGGGCAGGAAAGCCAAAAGGGGACCTTTGCACTTGAAGGAGGAACATCCACGGCGAACAAAGATTCTGCGCTAAGAAACACATGGGCCAGCAGCTGGCTTCAGGAAAGGATGCTGAGCCAGCTGGTATAAGATGGAAGAGATACATTTTCAAGCAAAAAAGAAAATAGAAACCCAGGATGCTTCACCAGTTGAATCTAGACAGGTGTTCTCTTAAGACTGAATAAGTGGAAATCATTTGGAAAGAGCCATTTGGTTGTGCAGGCTGAGGCCCACACAAGCTCTCTATTCCCCTTTCTTCCCCCCATCAGTCCTTCCAAGGTAGACCAGAATGAAGGCAAGGCCATCCAGGCCAGGATTATTTTACTGTGAGGCCACAGGAATAGAATTCTGCAGGTCTGCATGGGCTTCTCCCCTCCCTCACTTTATCTTCATGGAAATTAGGGAGAGGGTTGTCTGACTACGCAACCTAGTTCCTTGGAATAGGCTCAACCCCCACTTATCCCTGTTGCCTTAGTGGTGGCTCCTCCTGTCCTGCAGGGCCTCTCTCTCTTCCCTCTAACCTTCTCCCACCCAGGACAGCTTCCTTACCCAGCACGTCCCTCTTGTCCAGCGTCCAGGGCTCATCCAAGTCAAAATGAGCGTCTCCTCCCATTCCAGGACCTGGGAAATAGGCATGTGCCAGGAAGCCCCCGGTGCCGTCAAAGGGGGAACTGTCCCCATGGAACCCCGAGGCAAAGAGCACCATGATGTCTGCCTCTGCTCTCCTCTTCTGTCTGATTTCATTGTAGGGGATCTCCTGGAAGACCAGTGGGGTCACTTGGTCCCAGACATGGATAGCCTGGCGAATGGCGTCGTATGAATGGAAGAACCCCAGTTTCTCTGTATAGTTCTGGATGCTTCCAAAAAAAGAACAGGAGGGGGTGGGAAACACAGAGAAATCTTACTGCCTCTGGTTAGAAAGTCCTCCAGGGAGCCCCCCCTCCTGTAAAGCCCCTCTGTCTCTCAGCTCCCCATGCTTCAGTAGCCGGTCTGCAAGGCCCCCCTTCCCCCAAAGCCTTCCGAAAGGGAGAGCAAGAGAACAGCAGGCTCAGTTGCAGAGGTCAGCAGCAGCTTCCAGCAAAGTTGAAGGGTGGTCCTGTGGCAGAAGAGGACAGTGCTGAGCTCCAGAGAAGGCAGAGAGCGGAGAGTGCCTTGAAATGCCTGTCTTGCTACGAGGACACGTCACCACCACTTTTCCCCACAGGCCTCACCTTTGTTGCTTGGTTTTTCCGCCACTGAACCTCAGTTCCCGTACAGGTTTAATACAGCACAGCGGCCACCTCTCTGACCAGGGTGTGGGGGCATCTGATGAGGTGGGCCATTTCCCACGAAGGCCACAGAAAACTGCTCAGCCTTTAGAGTCTTAAGAGAACCTATAGGAAGAATGCTTCTTCCAGGGACTCCAGACATCCTTGCTATTCCAAGCATCTGTACAATCAGAGCGCCTTTGACAACATAATTCAGGTGCACCTCGGACTATTCAAATTCAAAATGCAAGAATAAATCAGTAGACTAATGTAGGATTCCTAATCTCCAAAGACATTACGTCGTTCTCCTGGAAGCAAAGAAATGTCCCTGCTGGTCTTGGAAAATTTCAGTCAATCACCCCAACAAGGAATTGGCCTTCTGAGCGGAGTGTTGGGCTCCTTTCCGTGAACCTCATCCCTGCCTCCAGCCCTTCCTGTCCACCTTTGTAACCCTCTTTGGCAAAATCTTCGGAGTGTTGCAGCCATCAGATCCTGGCATCTAGCCAATGTATGTGAACCTCTTTTCACTCAGCATTTTAAAGAGTTGCAGTTGCAACCGGGCTGCCTCCCAGTAGCTCCACTTCAGGCCTCAACAGCTGGACATACATACCTGAAGGTCAGGTGCATCTGGCTCCACCTTCGACCAGTCAGTGCATATCGCTTCCGCCTCATGTTAGCTTTGACCTGAGCCCCAATTTTGTCAGGGACTCCACACCGGGGACGCTTCATCCACCTGCAAGTTACAACAATCAGGGAAGGGAAGACAAGCAGCAAAATCAAAAGATTTTCCTCGCTGGACTTTCAGCATGCTGACATTTTTAGACAATAACAGAAGAACGGGGGCAACGGCCCTTGGGGGAGGCCGGCAGAGGCCACGGGCTCTTCGGGGGCTGCACAGACTCCGCGGGAAGGACCGAGCCCAGAAGCCGCCCCGCCCGCGGCCTCTTCCCCCTCTGGGACCTCGCGCAATCGGGGCGAGCCTTCCGTCCCTTCGCTTTTCGGCCGCCTTAAAGGGGGGCTCCGACGGGAAGGTGCAGGAGCGCAGCCCCCTCCCCGGGCCGAGCCCCGACTTCGAGCCGCCGAGGGGCTCCGGGGCTTCCGAGCGCTGCCCGCGGGAGGGGGGGGGGCTTGGGCCACCGGCCGCTTCATCCCAGGGAGCGAAGCCCGGCGGAGGCTGCGCGGCTTCCCCGGGCTCGTTTTCCCCCGCCGGGCGCCACACTCGGGCAGCCCTTTCCGCGCTTCCGAAGCCCCGGCCGGCTGGCTGGGCAGGCGGGACCGAGGACCCCGCACTCGCCACCCCGGGAAGGCGGCGCGGGACCGGCACTCACGCGCGCGTCTCCTGGTCCAGCACGCCGGTCACCGGGATGCCGTAGAAGGCCTGCATCTCTGCCAGGGCGGCCGCCAGGCTCCGGGCCGCGCGCAGGCTGGAGGGCTGCCGGCGGGGCGCGGGCAGGTAACCGTAGGAGCGCAGCCAGGCCTGCAAGGCAGCGAGAGTTGCGCCCGGGGCCGCCCGCGGCAGCGGCAGGTGCGGCGGGCAGGAAAGCCGCTCGAACCGCAGCCGAGTCGGCGCCCACCCCCACCCTCGCCGCCCCGGCAGGCCCGCCGCCCGCGGCCGCCCCGGGGAGGCGGGAGGCGCCGGCCCGCACCCACCTCGGCGTTCGCCTCGCTCAGCAGCGGCCCCGCCGAGCCCCGCGGGAGCAGCAGCGGCAGCAGCAGCAGCGGCAGCAACCGGGCCCCGCCGCCCATGCTGGTGCTCGCCCCGCTCGCTCGCGCGGCCGTCCCCGCCGCCGTCCCCGCGCCGCCCCGCCCGGCCCCTGCGCCGCCGCCAAGCGCCGCCCGCTGCGCCCCTGGCCGGGCTGGGCTTCCGGCGGGGGCGGCCAGGGCTGCCGCCTAACGGCCAGCGGGGTCGCAGCGGGGCTCCCAGCCTGCCGCCGCCACCTTCCTGCGCGCGGCTCCCGGGCTCCTGGCGCGGCGGGTCGGAGGTGCCGCCGGGCTCGGAGGCGGCGAAGCAGCGGAGGCCTCCCTTTCCGCGGCGGCCACTCGCTGCACGGACCGGATTCATCCGGGGCTGGGTTGAGCCGCTCCGCCGCGTGTCTCTCAGCGGGCTGACCGGGGAAACTCCCTCGAGGCCCGGGTGTGAAGCGCCGGCCGGCTGGAGGCGCCCTGCAGGCGGAGGCTGTCGAGGGGCGCTTCGGGGGACCCACATCCAATGGGCGTCGGCCCCCCTTTTGCCCCGCCGCAGCCCAGCAGGAGCTGCTGCTGAACGGTTGCAGCTCTTTGTCAAACTACAACTTCAAATTAAATTTCTAGGAAACTGGAGGTGAATTTCACAGGACAAATACAGTGATAAGATGCACTTTAAGAGGTTCTAGTAAGTTCAGTCAGTGTCAATGCAAAAACTTCAAAATACAGTTGAGCACCACAGATAGCACAAGAGCCAATGTGCAACTCTTCTAAACGCAAAACGCATCTGTGTTCAAGCATTTAATACCAAGTTTGCTTTGCATCTTGGAAAAGCCACCAGGATTTGACCAGCCTGTGCGATATGGACAACACTGAACCAAATTTGCACTGGCCGTGGATGATCTGCAAATACCATCACCGAATTGTGACTGCAGGGCCAAAAAAACCAACTATCCAACAAATAGTGACAGAGTACCAAAATAGAGCCTATAATGGAGACAAACGAAAGCAAGAAATTATATCTGCAATCCAGACATGTTTTATATTTTGTATTTTTTTTGTATTTTTATTAAAATGTGATGTGAATGTTCCATATGATTGACTGATAGATGATAGATAGAAAGAGAAAGAAAAAGAGAAAGAAAAAAAGAAAGAAAGAAAGAAAGACAGACACAATCTGGTCTTGTTAGTTGCAAGAGGAATAATTATTAGGCATTGGAGAAATTCTGGCTTAACATTCACATTTCGTTCTGGCTTAGTATACTTTCTATAACAAAATATATTACTTATTTAAATTTATTACAGCTGCCCACTCACAGAATATAGGCAGCTTACAAACACAAAACAATAAAGTTAAAAACATAACAACCCCCAGGCAGCCCCGACTAAGACAATCGAATAATAAACCCAATGGGGGTCCTACCAACACATCAGCCCCAGGCCAAGACCCACATCAGCTCTTGAGGGCATTTGGGAAGCCCAGGGGAGGGTGGTCCCAGGGATGGGGTGAGCAGAAAGGCATACTTCCTTAGTCCCACGACATTTAACAGAAGAGACCTGAAGCCCACCAGCAGGACATTGGCAATAATTCCCGTATCCCCAAAAGGCAAGGCCAGTGTTGGGGGATCACAGGAGCTAAAGGCAGCACTAGTGGAGAGATCCCAGTTAGGGAGGGCCAATAGAAACTGACTAAGCCAAAAGCTTGTAACATTTCAATTCTGTAACCTGCCCCCACCAAATTTCTCAACCAGCATTTTGATTTATTGCATTCAGAAGTTGCTATCTTGGATCATGAAAATGTGAGAAACAAATCTCAAAATTACCTAGCTTATGCTCTTTGGGGGAACAAGGTTAGTCTTTTTCCACACTGCCCAGTTCCTCTCAATGCAGGGAAATAAGCATGGATCGTGCGGAGTTTACCTTTTCCAACTCTTGTGAATTGGGCACATCTGAATGCTGTTCAAGGCCACTACTGTGCTTTTGATGGACAAATGAAAGGGGGGGGGGCTTTAGTTTGGATTTTGACCTAGAGGGAATTAAGTATTTTGTCAGTATGTGCATAGGAGAGCTCATCTAACTCCAATGCTGCGTACATGTTTCTTATTTTGTGCCTGTTTTATGATTTTTTCCCCACAATTCAAACAGAACAATCAAAGCAGGTTCTGAGCAATCACTGATCCAGGAAGCTTTGGCGAACCTGTTCAGCAAAGCGTCTGAAACCGACAATGAAGAAAATTGGCTCTCCTTTTCTTCATTTCAACTGTGATTCACTCTCAGAAAGACCAGGCCCCCATGCCCAAAACATCCTCCAAGGGCCTCTCGCCACCCCGGATCAGCCTTCTACAAGACAAAGTCCTGCAGCTTGGAGAAACATCCCACTGGTTCCCTCTCTCTCTCAGAAAGCCATACTTTTGTTTCTCCAGCAGCTGAGAACTGGAGTGAAGTAGGAGCTGGCCTGGCAGAGGTCAGAGGGCATTAACTGCCTTGGCTCTGAAATGGGCTCTTGGAAGGTCCGCTGCTGCCAAGTGCAGTTGAGTCCGGTGGCACCTCCGCCCATCTTTGGAAAAGGGCTGATAGTGCCTATCGCAAGTCGGCGGCTCTTGTTCTTGGGCTTCTCTATCGCAGAGGGAATGAGAAAAGCTTATTGCCAGATTTGCAACGGACTTCAGTCCCAGGAATTCGCAGCAAGTAGGTAGAGTCCTCAAAGCCATCCACAATCTCCTGCAATAATAGGAAGGCAAAGTAAGAACAGCCTGGCAGAATTTATCAGCACCACCTTTCGCCTCCAGCTTTGCTCAGTTCTTTGGCTATCCACTGATCCCAGCCTCATTTCAAGTTGCTTAAAGCCTTCACAGCTAGATCCCTGCAAACATCAGGAGCTCTCTTCATATGTGCCTCCATCCCAATCCCCTGCTCAGTCTTCCACCGCTAAAACAATTACAAGGGCCATACCTGCAGAAAGGTGCATCAAGAAATGCAGAGATTTTATAAAGCCGATCACTGCATGTCTCATGCTATCTCTGGTCACCATCTTCCACTGTACCCCTCACAGCCAGCTGGGTCTTTTTACTCACTCGAGGCTTCACCAAAGGTGAACAAACAGGATCTTCTAACCTGACTGGTGGGGATCTGAGTCTAACATGGATCCATCTTGAACATGTCTGACGTTTGAACTAAGTCCATTTCAAAACTGGGACACAGAATGACCTGTATGGAGACCCAACTGTCTCGTGTAGCTCTCTGCTACTGTCAGGCACGCACAACCAGGGCCACAAATGTAGGATTCAAGCTGAGTACTTTGTTGTATTCTGCCCATAATACAAGAATCTCCCTATACCGATTGCCTTATCTTGGGAACAAGCAGATGAGGCCCCAAGGAACTTTGGGGGAGGGATTGGGGGGTCAGCCCGAGGTCTCTTGTGGCTGTGCAATCACTCAATAGTAGTTCCCCACTTGATCCCTCCTCCTTGCCTGGCAGGGTGTTTCCCAACAGCTAAAGGCCTCCAGGCTGCTTACCTGCATTTCCTGAATACACTGGCCTCTGAGGGCTTCCGACATATTCCCCACACACCAGGCAAGGCTCATGTGGAACGAGGGATCCTATGAACAACCACCAGTGGTCAAGATCAGAAGAAGGTCCACCAGCATAGCCAAGCGCAGCAGGCAGAGACCCAGAACCCCAGGCATGGTGAGTTGACTGCCAACATTTCAATTAGAGCAAATTGGAACCATATCTTATATTCTGCATTGCAATATGGTTCAGAGTTCATAAAAGAGCAGAGGTAAAAGAATCAAATATTGGTAACTGAATCAGTATTCTGATTCTACCCGAAGCACAGTGGGGGGACGGACAGGAAAATGAAGCTGTTGGAAGTGCATTTAAACAGCTGCTTCATTGATTATTCAACAGTTACTATTCAGCTTCCTCCAGAGACTCATTCTAAAGGAGTAGCTTGTTATTTTCCCTGAGATAGCTGCAAGCCTCACCTTGTAAAAAGGCATTAGGTTAAATTCCTCCATAACTTCATCCACTTCTGAAACCAACTCCAAAATTTGAGAATGTCCTGAAGAGACTTCTAAGCCAACAAAGGTCCTGCAAGAAGATTTTTAGAGAGCAACTTGCAGCAGCTCTTCCATGGTCAACATCTTGCATGGATGGCTACTCGATTCCCAAACGCAAGAGAAGAGCACATGTTGGATAGGGCCCATTGTTCAAGTTTGTCAAGAAGACAACTGTATTACAGAAGCACCACCTGCATTGGCCGAGGAGGATTTAATGGAGAAAATCCGCTGAGCAGGGATGCCCTGGACCTTGGTGGGGGCTGAAAGGAAAGAAGGGGAGGTGCTGGCAAAATGGTGGGGCTGGTGGGATCTGCTGGAGCTGGAACTGCAGGGGGAGTTGTCCCTGCTAGGATGAAGAGACACCTCCACCCCCATCTGTTGAAGGGGGAGCCGATTCATGTAGAACATTTCCAAGAGAGCTCCCTTCCCTCTGCCAGCCACCGCAGCCCGTGCCCCATGGGAGCCAATGCCCGTCCTCTTCAGGATAGGGGCACATCCATTCAGGTACCATCAAATTTGGAA
Organism: Azemiops feae; assembly: GCA_023970755.1. NCBI lineage: Eukaryota > Metazoa > Chordata > Lepidosauria > Squamata > Viperidae > Azemiops > Azemiops feae. The sequence goes on from JALGBA010000315.1 coordinate 1,073,505, forward strand.
CTGTAACAGGGGCAGGCAAAACCCCTGAACAGGGACTCTCCTGGAGCTGGAAAGGCCGCAAGGGAGTTGCTGAGACCACACCTGCCCGCCCTCTCTCACCTCCCTCTGTCTGCTCTTCCTCTTTTTCACCTCCAGAAATATTTTGCTAATGCGACTGAAGCAATCATTCCACACTGATGGCTGGCTCGTTTTATTCCTAGCCCACGAGACTCTCCACATCTCTTTGAGGGGGGAGATCGACAATTGTTCACCCACCTGGTTTTGGTCTCATTGGTGTAAACCTTCACTTGATCAGCTCTGAAGGTGAACCTGCAACACAGCAGAGATTCCAACGAATATGGAAATGAAAGGCAGAAACGAGACGCGCAAGAGGGCTGCAGGTCATGGCTATTTCTCTGCTTCTCCGGGACTTTCTGATGACACTTCAAGCCTAATTCAGTTACGCTAATTTAATCCCTGTGCTACTTTTCCCTCATTCATTGCATGCTAAGATTTGGGGGCGCTTGCCTAATTTATTTACTTGTTCAATTTCTATGGCCTCCCATCTCAATGACCCTGGACGGCTTACAATTCAGAAAATATATTACAATTAAAAATAAAAACATTTTAAAACAATAAAACCAGTGAAAAACATTGAAAATATCTAATTCCACATACACAAGAGCAAGGGCCAGTTAGCAACACAGCCAGGAAACGGGGCCCTCGGCACATTCAGCCCCCCAGGCTGGTGGAAAGGACAGGCTTTTAGAGCATTACAAAAGGCCAACAGAACTGGGGCTCTTCTGATCTCCAAAGGTCACAGTTAACGGTGGGAGTGGAAGCTTGCAAGCTGCCAAGCAAATCACCAGCCTCTCGCCTCATGGTGATTTGCAGCAACACGTTAGGCCTCACAGAGCCCTCCTGGGACAGCCAAGGGCATTTTGGCAGCCAGTCTGCTCCGTGGTAAATGGCAACTCGGTCATACTAGCCATGTCCTCCCATGGCAGCCATCTTGCAAGGGCCCCCGTACATCTCATCAGAAATGTCCCTGACCCCCAAAACTGACAGCTTCCACGTGTGGGAAGTACAGCCAAGGACTCTTTCAGGTGCCTCTCCAGTATCGGGAACTGCAGAGCACATCTGTTATTGGGCGACAACAGTGAGCAGCTCTGCGGTTTTCTTGCCGCCTTGTCACATCTGGTGAAAATTAGCTGTCTTGGGGCAAGAAATAAAAAAAACTCTTCATAGATAATTTTTTGTTAAAGAAAACTAGAACCTTCCCCTCAGAATGGCTAACACAAAACACAGGAAAGAAGCAGAAACTTCTGGCCCCACAGACACACTGCACTTTACAACATCATCGTTTTACTCTTTTGTGACTGTAGATCAGAGTTTCTCAATCTCAGCAAGATTAAAATATGTGGCCTTGCAGCTGGGGAATTCTGCGAGTTGAAGTCCACATGATTTAAAACTTGCCGAATTTGAGAAACACTCTGCAGAAGGAAGATGCCACTGCTTGCAGCCACAACAGGCGTCCCCTCCTGCAGGTTTTTGTGTATGCTTTCTCCTCCTCCCCAACAGGCATTTATCAACACCTGATGGGCCTCTGTTTCTGCCTTGCCCGTATCTGCTCTGGTCAGAAGCCCACCTAATCCCCAGGTAACCTCCCCAAAGCAGCCTGTAAGTCCTATCCTATCAGTCATGATCGGAACTCATCGCCAGCATAGTCAATGGGCCTCACCTGTGGCAGGAAGCCAAGCGTTCTTTGAGGGACTGGACAAAAAGGTTGATCCAGTGATGGCGCAACACCACGCCTTGAGAGAGGCTGATGTGGAATTCTTCCTGTCCCATCAGCAGAGGCACGTAAGTGCGCGCACAGATTAGGAGAAGCTGCAGTAAATCCAGAAAGTCGTCCCCAGCTTTGTCTGTAGAAAAAGCAGAGCACACACTCTTAAACTATATGACCTCATTACCCCTTTTCCTGGTCTCAAATAATACTACCACTCAACCCAATCCCCCCCCCCCCAAGTGTATTATTTTACGCAAGCATCTCAACAGCAGGAGTCCCAAACAGTTCGCAAACAAGCAATTACAGGATGTGCCCTAATAATGCCCAGTAAAGAATCACTGCCTTAAATGCTTTTTGCCCTGACCATGAATGCCAGTGTCAAGACCGATTTGCACTTTCACCTATATTCCGCTTCGCTTGCAGCTTGACAAAGAAAAGAGATGAGGTGGAATGGAATGCCAGACTGAGCAGTCTGTTCCTGTGAGAGACTGCCCAACCCAAGGGCACACTGAGCAGGTGGACTAGCGTGGCTCGCTGGTTCCCATTACAAAATGAACAGAAGTGATTGGTGGATGTAATGGACTGTAGGTGGCCCATAGGGAAAGGGAGGGATCAACTATGTTAGCTTTTGCGTGGGAAACCCAGAGCTCGTTTTGCTTCATCTGTGTCAATATGGTTTATTCAGTCAAGTTTATACTCTTGGTAAAATAATGTCCCAGGAGTTTCTTTTTCTGGACCCGCCAACTGGACAGTTGACAGCCAGAAAAGCACAAGTTGTATTTATAATCCGAGTTGGGAGATGGTCGCAAGATGGCCAGTGTGACTGAGTGGCCCATTTACCATGCAGCAGACTCACTGCCAGACCTTCCAGTCTACCTTCTGCCTAGTCCAGGAATCCTCAGATCCCTCCCAGATAAATGGCTGCCCAGCCCTACAACTTCAGGAGCTAGGAGCTACTTAATAGGTTTTACTGTCAGGAAATTCTTATTTTCAGTTTAGATTACTCTCTGCAAAGGTCCCAACAGTTGGCTCCAGTTCTGCCCTCAGGAGCTGTGCAAAATAAATCCACCCCTGTCCATGGAAGATTGAAAAAACTCTTTGCTTCTTCAGGCTCAACAGCCTCATCCCTTCAATTGCTCTGTAGGATCTCGCCCACAAACCCCTCACCATATGGGGGGCTTTTTGCTGCATGCTCTCCAGTCCCTTGGCATTCTTTCTGCCTTGGGGTGGTCAGAATCACGGTCGATGGTATTGAAGGCTCCTAAGAGGTCAAGGAGAGCAAGGATGGTTGCACTACCCCTATCCTGCTCTCACTAGGGATCATCCACAAGTACAGTCAATGCTGTTTCTGTCCCATAACCATGCCTACATCCAGACTAGAAGCAGTCCAGACCCTCAGAAGCTGCCAAACAACCACTTTCTCTAACAGCTTCCCTAAAAATGAAAGGTGGGAAATGGAACAAAATTGTCCAGGCATGTGGGATCAAGCAATGGTTTTTTGAGGAAGGGGCGAATCAAGGCCTCCTTAAAAGTGAGGAATTTATCACTGCCTGAACCCACCAGTCACCATCCTGGAGGCTTTCACCAATCAGCAGGGACAAGGGTCTAATTGCCAGATGGTTGCATTGACCATACTGAGGACTCTGTTCACTTCCTCGGGTCCAACAAGATCGAACTGTTCCCAGATAAGTGAGCAAGACCTTTCACAGGCATCCCACATGGACCTGCACCATGCATGGGTTCCAAATGGAAATGAATCCGAGTGACTTTGTCCATTGGGAGTTCAACAAGTTCCTCTGCACAGTCCTCCCCCCTCTGGAACCCATTTGGGTCCATCAGTTGCCAAGGTAGACCACTCAAATGGGTCCAGTCTCCCTATAGACAGGGATGGCATAAGAAAGTCTCAAGGATACCAGGGCGTGATCTGACTATGACGGGTTTCTTAAATTTTGCAATGCATTTCTCCAATCAACAAAGCACTTATTAGGAAAAATAATGCACCAAACTGGGCACATTCAAGAAAAAAATACAGAAGTGCTTCATTTCCCCCCCCAGAAACCCAAAGTTCTTTCATTGCTTTAGAAACATTTGGGAACATTAGTTCTCTAGGCAGATTAGAAGCACAAAAAGTGCTCCCAGTGTTCCACTCTGCTCAAGGCAACCATAAAGATTCCTACGGGACGGGCCAGTCCTCCACTCCTGTTTCGGAGAAGAGGAAAACATCAAGAGAGAGACTTACGTGGCATGTACACATGGGTTGCCCAGTTGCCTCGTTCATGAGGAAATGTCCGTAGGCGGCCTCCATGTTTACTGCAATCATCCACCACCCTTTCCTTCTCTTCCTGATCTCTGAACATCCTCTGCACGCTGTCCGGCAAGGGGAGGGAGGCCACTGCAGCTCTGCAAAATGGATGGAGAGTTGGCACCCTAAGCATTTTCTGCCCAAAGATCAGAAGACAAGCAAGCCTTGGGACAGATGTTGCACAGGCCCCTGTCCCTGTCCAACAGCAATGAAAATGAACACCACTTGTCCAGTTAGGGTAAGTGAAAAGGGCAGGCTTTTCCAGTTTAGGGCAGTGCAAGCAGGTATTCCAGGACTAAGGCACAGAGAGATGGTTTCCTCCCCGCTGACATCAAGTGAAGAAATAGGAAAAACAGGTCAGAAATCTGGTCATGGATTATTGTAGCATGTCTAATGAGAATTTCTCAGCCTTAAGGAAGGAGCGCCTGGTCACAAAAGGCAATTTGATGGCTAGACATGCTTTAACTGGGCCAGAGAGCAGAACTGCCTTTTCCAGAACACACTAACCTAGGATGGTCATTTTTTTTATAGTTTTACTTACTGTGTTTATGGAGTTTATTGTACCAACCCAAGTTGGTTCAATTCAATGGGCATGTATCCTGTGGTCTCAGTTTGTCAATTTCTACACCAGGATTAAGAATAATCTGCCCCCAAATATCAGGATGTCGTTGCCTTTGCTGTTATTAAAGGAGGCCCCGAGCACTTTCAACAAACTTCTGGAATCTGAGAAGTCCTAGAGCGTTTACCTTCCTTCCGGCACATTATTTTAACTAAAACGATGGTCCCCGGGTGGCTTTAGGCGTTATGAAGGTAACCCTCTCCGAGTCTGAGCGAGAGACCGGCGCCGTAGGGAGACGCACAAGCGCCCTCTCGCCCCACCGCAGCCCCACCAGGCACGGCGGACCTTGTTCCAGCTGGGCGGCGGCGGCGGCGTCACGAGCCCGGGCCGCCCCACCCGCTCCGGCTGGCCGAGTCGGCCAAGGCCCCGGGGCTGGAGCGGCGCCCAGGACGGGCCCTCGGGCTCCGTGAATGCCACTGAGGCGCAGCCCGCGGCTCCGGGAGCCCCGCCGCCCCGCCGGGCGTGGCGGAAGAAGAGTTCCTACCCTCCGGCAGGGAGGACGGGCGCGGGCGAGCGGAAGGCCTCGTCCCCGGGCTCCTCCTCCTTCGGGGGCGCGCCCAAGCAGAGGGTCACTGCATGTCGGGCGCCGGGAAGCGCCTCGGGCTCACCTGCTGCCCGGAGGGGAGAAATCGCGGCCGCCCGCCGGAGCAGGCGGAGGGTCCCCGCTGCTTTTCTCCCGGGCGGCGGCTTCGCCCTCGCCCTCCGAGCCGGAGCTGCTGTAGTCCACCAGTGCCGCTCTCATGGCCGGAAGCAGGAGAGGCGACCCGGAAACCGAAGCGTCACGCCTGCGCAGAAATGATATCTTGGTCCACTGGTGAGGACTTACAGCCTATAGAGTCGCCTCCACCGGCTCGCTTCCGGGCTCAGTTCCAAAGTCCGGGTGGTCCGCCGGTGGAGCAGAGGAACGTCGTGTGAACTGACCGCCGACTCGCCCCTCAGTCTTGGACGCTCCGGCTCCCTCACCAACCAGAGGGAGGGAGGAGTGGCGAGGGGAAGCGGAATCGGCCGCTCTCGCTCTGGCTTAGGAGCCGGCGCTTGGGCTCGTCTCCTCGCGGGGTGGCTTCGATGGCCTCGAGGGGTCCCTACCTGCTTCCCGGAGAACCAGGGGCGCGCTTATGGCGCGGAGGGGGGGGGAGACGAGGTCGGCAGAGCAGCGGGAGAGCGGCTGGCCACCGAGGCGGCCGGCGGGTGGACGAGGGAAGCGGGATGAGCGGTGCCAGCCGCGACCCCGGCTCCCGTTTCTTCCCCAGAGGACGCGTCTCCTCCTGCAGGCTCAGGCTGGCCGAGCTTCTCCCGGGCATGATGGATTTGCCAAGAGTTAGAAACTGATATTGAAGGAAAACAACAGGGCCGCCGCGTTATCTCGCGCGGACTGAATTAAAAACGGAAGGCGAGGGAGGGAGGGAGGAAGCGCCGGTCTTGGTGCCTCACAGCTGAAGGAGAACTGAAGCATGTGCCTGCTGTGGGTCATAATAAAAAAAGTTTCTTTCAACATGTAAAAAGCAAGAATAAAGTCAAGGACATGATCGGTTCACTAATAGGAGACGAGCCACAGGGAGAAAGCAGAGCTGCTTAATTTATTTTTTGCATCTGTCTTCATACAAAAGGAAAAAACAGCCTAACCTTCAAAAACAGTACTATAAAATACATATTAGGAATGAAACTCAAAGCAGACAAGAAATGGTAAAGGAACACCTATACACACTAAAGCACCAGGTCCGGATGGATTACATCCCAGGGTTTTGAAGGAGCTGGCAGACGTGATCTCAGAACTACTGAGCCATACTTTTCAAAGACCCTGGAGCACCGGGGAAGCACCAGAGGACTGGAAAAGAGCTGGTGCAGGTCCCATCTTCAAAAGAGGGGGGAAAATGACATTTCAATTCGAGTTCGCAGAGATGGCTAAATTGACTGTTTTGATTAAACAAAAGAATATAAGTACTTTTGTTTCTACATGGAACCACTTCTGGATTTTGTGTTTGAGGTGGGAAAAAAATGAAACTTTGATTTTGGGTTTTACTGATTAGATTGATTTGTTGTTATAGAAATGGCTAGTTTATACTATGGAAAAGTAAAAAGTTGAGGTTCAATGTTAATGCTTCATTCTACTGCAACAAAGGAAGTCGGAAGTCAATGCCTTTTCTTTTTTTTCCCTTTCCCCCCTCGCTTTTCTTTGCCTTTTCCCTCCCCACTGTGTCCTACTATTTGCTTTGCATTTTGTATTTTACTCTATAATCTAATAAAATGCTTAAAAAAGGAAAGAAAAAAGATAAGAAAAAAGGGGAAAAATAGATCCCTGAAACTACAGACAAATCAGCCTGACATCAATACTTGGGAAGAGCCTGGAAAAGATAATCAAGCTACAGACCTGCAAATGTCTGCAAAGGTATAACCAGAAGCCAACATGGGTTTGTCAAAAACAGATGCCAGATAAATTTTAAGTCATTTTTGATAAAGTAATTACGTTAGGGGACCAGTGAAATGCAGTGGATATAATTTACTTGAACCTCAGTAAGGCATTTGATAAATTAGATGACAACCTATTAGTTGGTAAGATAGAAAAATGTGGGTTAAACAGCATCACCACCAGATGGATTCATAACTGGCTGACCAGCTGCATTCAACATGTATCCTCAATAGAACTACATCTACATAGAAGGAAATGTGCTATGGAGTACCGCAAGATATGAATATGAGCCAGCAGCCAAAAAAGCTAATACAATCCTGGATTGTATAAACAGAGGCATAGAATCAAGATCACGTGAAGTATTAGTACCACTTTATAAAACTGTAGTAAGACCACACCTGGAATGCTGCAGCCAATTTTGGTCACCATATCACAAAAAAGATGTTGAGACTTTGGAAAAAATTCAGAGAAGAGCAACTAAGATGATCAAAGGCCTGGAGACTAAAACATGAACAGTTGCAGGAATTAGGTTTGGCTTGTCTAAAGAAAAGAAGAAATAGGGGTGACACGATAACAGTATTCCAGTATTTGAAGGGCTGCCACAAAGAAGAGGGGGCCAAATTATTCTCCAAAGCACCAGAAGGCAGGACAAGAAACAATAATTAATAAAATATTTATAAAAAGAAACAATAGTTGGAAACTGATCAAAGAGAGAAGCAACCTGGAATTAAACTTCCTAACAGTGAGGACAATTAACCAGTGGAACAGCTTGCCTTCAGAAATTGTGGGCACTATCCCCGTAGAACTAGTGGTCCAATCCTCGGAACTCAAAGCAAGCTTGCTGGTCCAGTTGCACCAGATGCCTGTTCTAGTTGAGAAGCCAGGGATCAGACTCAAGCAGCTTAAGGTGTCAGTGGCCTTCTCCATAGCAGGGGGGGGGGATCCCAGTGATGTTCATCACCGAACCAGTGGAGTTGTGGATGGGGGCATATACTGAGACTCTGACTTTTATAATAGCCCCTGGCATAGAGAGACCACTGGTGCTGGGGCTATGTGGCTGCTGAAATGTCACCCCTATGTGAACTGGAGGAGGGGGCTGTTAAAAATACAACGGGCAAACCCGGGGAAAAAAACAGAGGAAGGACCAGGTGGCCCAGGATCCCAGGCAGGAGATGGGAGCGGCATCCCAAGAACAGTAGGAGGCAAGCCCTCAAATCCCCAAAGAATACCAAGACATGATGTATTTAACGAAAAAGGGTCGGCCACACTCCCACCACCCCAGCCCACAAACTTCCATAGAAATCTTACCTGGGGCTAAATTACCCAAACCCAAGCTATACTCAGTGACCCCTAGGGAACTGGGCGAGCTACAGACCTTCATTGACAAAAATCTAGAACAAGGATTCATCCAACTGACCCAACCCTGGGTCCCAACCCCAGTTCTGTTCCAAGAAAAGAAAGATGGGTCCCTTCGTCTATGTGTGGACTATAGAGGGTTAAACGCTGCCCCTAACGAAAGACATGCTGGCTCCTCTGGTAAAGGGGAAAATCTTCACAAAGCTAGACCTGCAAGAAGGATATTACCTAGTTAGGATCAAAGAGGGAATTGAGTGGAAAACGGTGTTCAACGGCCCCTTAGGGCAGAGGTCCCCAACCTTTTGGGCACCAGGGACCGGTTACGTGGAGAGAGGTTTTTCCGCGGACTGGAGGGGCGTGGTTTTGTGTGCTGCCTGCATCCTGCAGATGGGTCTTTGCTTGTTTGTGCGGACCATTTGTTGGCATGCCGTGGCTCGGTACTGGTCCACGGACTAGCAGCTTTTCGAAGTGAAAGACATTCTGGATCCCTGCAAACACCATTGGAAGATCCAGTATCTGGTAGCATGGAAAGACTTTCCCCATTCGGAAACTGAGTGGGTGGACCTTAAACATGTTAAAGCTGCCAAATTCCTTGAACGCTTCCATAATCAATATCCTGATAAACCCAAATGATCTAGTCCTGGTTTTCCTTACTTTCTCTCTCCCCCCCCCCTCTTTTGCAGGACAATGGAAATTCTGGGCTCACATCTGGTTATTAAGTGAGGACTATCTGAAAAGCTGTCATATAGAAGGCAGGACAAGATGTGGTAGGCTTGCATTACAAGAAGGTAGGGTCTGTTGTAGGTGAGGAAATATTTCCTAGCAATGAGAACCATTCAGCAATGGGTGAGGCTGCCTCTGCAAGTGGTGCTTTTATTGGCTGAAGGGGACAGATGACACCTGCTAGGAGTGGGCAAGATTACAGGCCCTTGCTTCTAGTCACATTTATTAAACCCCATGGGCCATAATGGGCTGTTTTAGTTTTAACTTAGCAGGTTTCATGAGCCCAGGAATTGGGCTTTATAAACCAGAGCTCAAGGCTTAATACCCTCATTAACTGAGCATTATTCAGATTTAGTTTGATGCATGAATTCCAAATTTCTCTGTGTATACTTTAAACTCAAAGGAACTTTGGAGAAAATAAATGAGAGTTTGGTTGGGAGGCTTGCCCAGGGGACCGTGCTCTTCAATCTTTTTTTTATAAAGGATGTACATGAGGGAATAAAAGGTGTAATAAAATTTCCAGATGCTAACCCCACAAATTAGGCTATAAAAAGATATTGATAAGCTTAAATATTGGTCATTTAATAAGGTGCAGTTCAAAAACGCAAATTTGCACTTGGGCAAGACAAAAACGGAGCCCTGGGTGCAAGGTTGGGTCCGGGGGCTTGGAAGGTTGGGCAAGGGCCACCTGGGTGCTGCCGCTACCAAAAGAGCCGCGCGATCTTGAGTAGCGCTGACAGAAGAGCAGCCGGCTCCATCGCCGCGCTTCTCAAGAGGAGCCGTTTGGCTGCGGCGGTCTCAGGACAGCCGTCCCGGGCGGCGGCGGGGAGGATTTCGCGCTCTCCAAGGAGCCTCCCCAGCCGGCCACTCGGTGATCCGCCCAATGGGCCCGTTTTAAAGCGTCCATTGTCGCGCTGAGCCATAAGCCAACCGCCCCGGCTGGCTGGCACAACAGTCCGCCTGCTGCCGCCCCTTCCTCGGGATCCCGTCGAGGGCAGCGGGAGAAGGCGGCCCTGCGCGCGGCTGCCGGCCACGGGGCGATGGAGGCCTTCCTCCCCACGAGGCAGGGCGGGCGGACCCACCAGCAGGGGCGCTCGCCCGCAGTTCCCCCTCGCGTCCGACGCGGCTGCCCCTGCGGTCCGGCAGAGGGCAGCCCCGATCCCGCGGCTCTTCCCCGACGCCGCCCCTTCCTCCAGGCGCCTCCTAGCCCGCCCGCCGGTGGCCCCCGCTTTCTCGGCCAGCCAGCCAGTCAGTCGGCCTCTCCCGCCCGCCCGCTACGCGAGCCCGGGGATCGGAGCGGCGCGCCAGGCCCCAGGTAGGCAGGAGGGCGGCGCCGCGGGGCCTCGGGCGAGCCAGGTCGCTGCGGGGCCGAGCGAGACGGCGCCGCGCTCCGTCTGCCGGGCCCCCCTCGCCTGGCCCGCCCGAGAAGCGCGCAGGCCTCCCCCGCCTGGCGGTCGGCCTCCGGGGCTTCCGGCCGCCGCCCCACCGCTCCTCTCGGTCGCCCGGTGGGCTTCCCCAGACCAGCGCCGAGGAAGCGCGGCCCAGGAGCAGGCAAGGGCGGCCTTGCGGGTCGCGGCGTGAAATGGAAGCCGGGGGTGGGTGGGCTCACAGCCACCAGCCCTGCCCGGCGGTGGACGGCTCGCCCGTCCGGGCCTACTTCATGCAAAGCTAAGGGTGCCGCTGCAGAGCCGCGGGGGGAAAGGTTGCCCCAATGCCCGGCCGCGTCTTTCGGGCTCCCCTTCTGCCTCTGGAGGAGCGGAAGGAGGCGGCAGCTCTATGGAGCTGGAGGCGACCGGCGCCTTCGGGCGGAGTTTATGTGTCAGGCCTGAGACACCCCCCCCCCCGCCCCCGCAAGAGTAGCCCTGGTTGGAACAAGCGCCAGGCTGGGCTGACAGTCTGTCTGATGCGTGGCAGCCGTTGGAGGGACTTGGGGGTTTGTTCCCATCCTGGGCAGAACTTGCCATCTGACTCTGCCGCCGCCACCGCCGTGCGGACTAAGTTAAGAGCAGCCCTTCCGCTCTGGGATGCGCTGGGCAGATGCCCTGGGACCCTGTCTCCAGTTCTGCTCCCCCCCAGGCAGAAAGGGCGCCCTGGAACTGAGAGTAGGGGATCCCCAGAGAGCAGCTGAAGGGACCAGCTGTGGAGCCTAAAGATGAGAAAGCTGAGAGAAAACATGATGAGATGTAGGCCATGTGACCATTCTTAGGTAATCTGTCACTTTGTTTGAAAGAAACGGAATTGACCCTAAGGCTCATTTGAGTTTTCTTCTTTTTCCATCAGTGGTCCTTGCAGTGAGTATTTTTCTGATTGTAATGTAGCCCACCAGCAACTGAGCAGACAGTTCTTTCCAGGCTGGGGATCACAGAGGCCAACTTCCAGTCTTCCTAACTTCAAAAAAAGAGAGCTCCCAGGCACCATGAGGTCTGTTGCTCATATGACTTCTTGGTTTCAGAATTGAGCGAAGTCCAGATAGCAGTGAAGGAAGCAAGATATTTCAGTTCAAGGATTATAGAAACATGTGACGGGGGAGGCAGATCTTGAATTGCGGCCTGGTTAGCAAAACTCTCTTGCTGATTCTGATCCCGTTTTCAATGCTGTGTTTTATGTGAAGGAACCTTGTTATGGAGAGCAGAAGGTTAACGGCTCTCGCACCCTGATCCCAACCTGAAGTTCACTTCTGCTGGAAAGGCAGTTGTCGGTGATTCTTACTAGCCTGCTCTCTTTCTTTGCAGGTTTCCTCAGAAGCTTTCTGGAACAAGGACAAGGGGCTGGGAGGCCACCAGGATGTCTGGCCTGCTTTGGTCTGATATATCTCAAAGGTAGCTGGCCCTTCCTATGAGGATTCGTACGACCACTCTAGTGATTGATCTCTGGGAATTGGTTTCCTTGATTGCTCTGCCTCAGTTGAGCAGCAGAACTGCTTATTGTGGAACCCCCTCTTTTTCTCTCTAGCATGTCAGAAACCTGGTCACAGCAGCCACCACCCCCCCAGCAGCCCTCACATCATGGGGCCACAGCTGCCCTTCCAGAGCACCCCATCCCACCCAGTGCGGTGACCGAGAATCCTTTGGGCTGTGCCGTGTATGGCATCCTCCTGCAGCCGGAGCCCAGCGGGCTGCAGCACCCACCCCTCTCTGCCAGCGGTGGAGGGGAGGCCTCTCCCAAATGTGGGGTTTGTGGACACGACCTGTCTCACCTCTCCAACCCCCAGGAGCACCAGTGCCTACAAGGTGGCCACGACCGCTCCTTCCAGTGCACTCAGTGCTTGAAGATTTTTCATCAAGCCACAGACCTCCTGGAGCATCAGTGCCTGCAGGTGGAACAGAAGCCCTTCGTCTGTGGTGTCTGCAAGATGGGCTTCTCTCTACTCACCTCGCTGGCCCAGCACCACAGTGTCCATAATGGCAACACGGCCGTCAAGTGCTCCATCTGTGAAAAGACCTACAAAGCGGCGGCAGCAGCAGTGGCAGCTCCCGAGGAACCAGCCCCGCCACAGCAGCCAGCGGCCCTCAACCGGACCCCAGTGGAGAAGCCTTACAGCTGCTCCATCTGCCAGAAGCCCTTCAAGCACCTCTCGGAGCTGTCACGACACGAGCGGGTGCACACTGGGGAGAAGCCCTACAAGTGCAGCCTGTGCGACAAGAGCTTCAGCCAGTCCTCGCACCTGGTACACCACAAGCGCACACATAGTGCAGAACGGCCCTATAAGTGCACCGTGTGTGAGAAGGCCTTCAAGCACCGCTCCCACTTGGTGCGCCACATGTACGCCCACTCAGGCGAGGCCCACCTCTTCCGCTGCAACGTCTGTGAGTTGCACTTCAAAGAGTCCTCGGAACTGCTGCAGCACCCCTGCACGCCCAGCGGCGAGCGGCCCTTCCGCTGTGCGGCTTGCCACAAGGCCTTCCGGCGGCCCTCAGACCTCCGACAGCATGAGCGCACCCACAGCACGGAGCGCCCCTTTCAGTGTGACCTTTGCCAGATGAGCTTCAAACAACAGTATGCGCTCATGCGACACCGCCGCACTCACAAGGCTGTGGCCCCTGCCCCTTCTTCGGAGCAGGAGGCCGCCCCGCCACCCTTCAAGTGCTCCTTGTGTGAGAAAGGCTTTGTGCAGCCGGCCCACCTGCTCTACCACCAGCATGTCCACGGCATTGAGAACCTCTTCAAGTGCAACGCCTGCCAGAAGGGCTTCAGCCAGTCCTCTGAGCTGCTGCGCCACCGCTGCGTGCAGAGTGCTGAGCGGCCTTTCAAATGCACGGCCTGCAGCAAGGCCTACAAGCGGGCCTCCGCCTTGCAGAAGCACCAGCTGGCTTCGCACTGTGCTGAGAAGCCTCTCCGCTGCACCCTGTGCGAACGGCGCTTCTTCTCCTCCTCAGAGTTTGTGCAGCACCGCTGTGATCCTGCCCGCGAACGGCCCCTGAAGTGCCCAGACTGCCAGAAGCGCTTCAAGTATGCCTCTGACCTGCAGCGCCACCGTCGTGTCCACACGGGGGAAAAGCCGTACAAGTGCCCCTCCTGCGAGAAGGCCTTCAAGCAGCGGGAGCACCTGAACAAGCACCACGGGGTCCACACCCGAGAGCAGCACTACAAGTGTATGTGGTGTGGCGAGCGCTTCCTGGACCTGGGCCTGCTGCAGGAGCACAGCGCACAGCACACCTCCGCGGAAGGCACTTACACAGTGGCTCCCTGCCTGCCCTGAGCAGCGTCTCTGCCAAGCACAGCTCTCCTGTCCTGGAGCTGGTCCCAGCCTGCCGGAAGAGAGCCCTTCAACGTGCAAACCTGAGAGAGTGAACTAAGCCACAGGAGCGACGGGACCTTGCAGTGCCCAAGTCCGAGTTTGGCCGTGTCTGGCTTTGGAAAGACTGGCTGTTTAAGCCTGCCAGGCCTTGCCGTGATTCCCTTGTTTGCCAAGCAAAGGGCTGTCTCCGGGGTGAAGCCGTTGCTGTTTGTGAACGATGGAGCAGGACTCGGAGCGGCTGAGAAGGAGCCGTGAAGAAGCGCTCGGGAGGCTTGCATGCCAGGCTGAAAGGCCTCCTTATACTCATTGCCATGATTTCTCCATGCAGATGCTCCAGCCGGCAGCCCTTATATGGTGGTTTTGGCTTCAATAGTCTACAAGCATCAGGGCTGAATTTCCTCCACTCCAGCCACTGGAAATGTAGCAGGAAGGGCATGGAGGAAAACTCGATTGATCTATTTAAATGTATTATAAAGCTAGAGCAGACCCCCCAGCCTCCTCTTTCTCCCCCCTCCCCCCCTCCCCTATGGTATAAATAGATAGGCTTCTCTGTGTAACCTCTGAGAAATGTAAACATTCAAGACATGCAACTGAAGAGCTTGGACAGAAAACATTAATTAAAACTGCACTGATCTGTCCTGGAATGGTATCTTTTGGAACCCCAAGTGCGAAAGGGGTGCACTTGCCAGTCAGATAAACCAGATTTGAGATAGTTGAACTTCTGCACATGCCTTCATCGGGGACCAGTCTGCGTGGAGCAGGTGCGTGTTTGTGCATATACATGTGTATGAGGTGTGTAGAAATCACTTTCTGCATTAAATTAGAAGATGGCTGTGAACCAGCAGTGGGGTCAGTATAAAAAAGCAAGTGATGCTATCTTTTTTTGGCTGGGGCGGGGGGTGGGTGGGGTGGCTTTCTATCCCAGATCCCTTTGGCTGTATCACATGTGAAGGAGGAGCAGAGTATAATTAGTCTGGGGTGGGGGGACCAAGCAAGGAGAGCTGCCGACTTCTTGTGGGTCCTGGGCCTTTTCATGGCATCCCACAGTGCCGAGGTAGCCTTTAGGGAATTTTCCTTTTTGGAACTGCTTTTTTTAAAAGTCGTGATTAACTACTATGTAGCTCAGCTGGATGTCAGTTTTACAGTCTTGCAAAAGCTGTGCACAATGGAACCTCCCTAATTTGAATTCATCGGTCTTTCTTTGTCCCTGGGGGAGGTTCCCGTCTCACTTCTGGTGGTGGGGGGGACTTGAAAGGCTTTGCCCAGAGCCCATTAGGCAGGATATTGTGAGATGGAAGCAGGTCCCCAGGCCCCTCCCTTTCCTGAGAGCCAAGGCGGCCCTCCCTTGGGCGGCTTTTCTTTCCATCATCATCTTTGTGGGCTTCCTTTCTGCGGGCTCCATTGTTTCTGTCCCCTCCTCCCCCGAACTCTTCCTCTTCTGCCTAGTTGCCCCCCTCCTGCCCGAGCCCCTTTTTGTCTGTGCTGCACTTCCTTTCTCGCTTGAGCCTTTTCTTGAGCCAAATTCTGAATATTCTTTGGGTCACCCAGATCCCTGGTGTGAGATTGGGCACAGGTCTTCCAGCATTTGTAGGAAGCCAGGCTGATTTGGCCAAGGGCAGTTACTGGCCACTCATTCTTTGCTGCCCTGGATCGGAGAGCTGCTGTCTGGTATAAAGCAGGGCTGGTCTTTCAAGAGAAACGGCCTTCTGCCTGCGGGCCCTGCGGATTGGAGGGTCAGTTTGATCCCAGCAGACGGCATTTCTCCTTTCTGGCAAGGGCATTCCATTTTGGGGCGGGGAAAGCTGTATTTTCACCCTTAAGTGTTCAGCCTGGGTCTTGACGAAGCAGCTGCAGTGGGAGCTTGAAATCCCAGGCAAAAAGGCCCGTGGAGTTCTCTGCCTTTGGAACCAGAGTGCTTGCGCAGACTTGCCTGCATGGGCTGTTCTGGGCAGGCAGAATCAAGCACGGAGCCCAATCCAAGCCTTGTCCTTTGGCACTTCAAGCAACACTTCAGCCTTACGAGCCCCTGGTTGTTCCTCTGCTTAAATCCTTGCTTGGGATCTCTCTGTGTGCAGTGAATAATATAAGCTATGTTATATATGCCATATATATATTGTATTATATACACAATATATATAAGCTGAACATTTGCAGAACCACAGGAAATCCAATGAAAATTACCTCAAAATCACATATTACGGAATGAGGTTTTGATGGGAAACAATCCATGGGTTTCCATACCAGAGTTTAAGGCTGACCCTCCATCATGGGTCTAGCGAATGGGTTTTCATGGTCAGCCATCTGGAGCACAGGGACAGATTCTTCCCTGCCGTTGCCCTCCAGGGCAGAATCCCAACACTATGGAGGAGAAAGGGCGAAATTCCTGCAGCTTTGGAGGAACAATTTCTACCCTGTCCATTGCCAAGGGTCTATATGAGTATGGCTAGGAGTGACATTTTCTTTTTGAGAACACAGGAATCACTAAGAAAAAGAGATCTCTCAGTTCATCTCCTTACTATAAAAATGTAGGTAACAAATGATCCCAGTAAAAAGTGAATTTGTCTTGCTTTATTTCCGATGGCTACCCATCTCAAGTGAGCAGGTGGCAAACGAAATTAAAATCAATTAAAAACATTTCCAAGAATATAAAAATTAAAATATGTAGCAGCTAAGGAAGGCGTCAAACGCAGCCAGAAGATGGGTCCTTCATATAACTGGGGTCCCGTGCCCAGACACAAAACGAAGCTCTTGGTGCTTTGCTTTTCTCTTGTTAAAATAGTCCTTGCCGGGTTCTCGGCAAAATTTGGAAAGGAAACACTTGTATTGCACCCAGGGCAGATTTCCCAATATATTCACTTTTTTAAAAAATAAATATGCTTTCTTGCCAAGAGCTCAGAACTACCTCACTCTATTTATCTGTTGCAACATCCTTTAGGTTAGGCCAGGTGTGAGAAAATGAATTTGCCCAAGAATTTATGCATAGGCTGGGTTTTAAGCCCAGCTCCTGTGAACAAGTTCGGTGCAAATGGTAAGCACCAGAACTGGGAATTGGATGGTTAAAACACCAGTACTTTTTAAAGCAATCAACATTTCAAGAACAGCCTACATTTAACAGCACACAGTTGTTGCAGGACAAGAGGCTTCTGTCAACAAAAAAGGTGTCTTTCTGGATTTTAATTCTACTGATCCCTAAAACGTTCAGGCAGCACATCTGTTTCTCTCCCCTTTCCCGTTTTCCCTTCACAGTTGGTGGATGAGAATGTGTCTTAAATGGAAAGGGGCTTGTCCCAAACTGACGCCAAGACCAACATTTGGTTGCTTGCAGAAGGCACAGGTGCCATGAATACAGACCCAGACGCAGGGTGTTCCTGCAGTATCTGAAATGGTGTCTGTTCTAGGTCAACACAAGCAGTATGTCTCTATCAATACAATCCAAGATTGGATTATGCATAGCAGCCTCAGGTGGATATTTGTGCAATCAAGAGGCAAACCAGGAATTGAACATCAAAAACCTGGTAGACCCAGGGTTACCTTAGATTACACACACTTAAAACAATTTGAAATACAAAGTGCCTGAAATGCTACTATTCTGCAGGAAGGCCATCTAGCCACCATTGGCTCTGAATCTGCCTTGCCCCAGGGTTGTGTAATCTGAGCGTGGGAATGAGCCACTTGGGCACAAACAATTGCCCCATTATTGAATGTCAGCTGCTGAATCCTAATGGGTTGTTGGAAGCTCAGTCAACCCAGACTCTTGAATGGTAACACTGCGAACCAAGGGTGGACAGTAGAGATCACAACAGCAGCTTCCCTACAATAATGGACTCATTCAAGGCTGGACCAATTTCTGCCAGAATTCTAAGACACATTGGAGAAATCGGGCAGTCTGTGCAGGGGCGCAGACAAGAAAGCTTCCAGGGCAGAGGGAGGTGGGGCTCATTGGTGAGGCCAGCAACACCTCCACATCCAGGTTGTTGGTTAAAACTTCAAGTGGGGCTTTGAGAACAGTTGGCCAGAGCAGTTGGCGCTGGCACAGCCGGGAGCAGCAAAGAGTGGAGCGCCAGAGGCTGCTGCTTTGGGGAGGGCTGGGGAGTAAATAGCCTTGTTTAGTGCACCTGCAGAACAGAGGAAATGCCAGGATGAGACAAAGGGCTGCACACCATCCTTGGAGCCTTGCTGAAAGTTTTGGTTCAGGGGTGCAGTTGCTCTGGCCTGGCCTGTCCTGGTTCTCAAATGTAAGAGTGGCAATGTCTGCCCTCCAGATATGGCACTGTCAGCAGCTCCTACCAACACGCCCAGCAGCCACAGATGCCAACTGCAAAACTAGTCATGCTGGGAATTATTTTCCAAAGGTGGCTCTTTGCAGAACAGGCTAAACTCTGTTATTTGGAAACCAACATTCATTTGCACCTGCTGCTTGCCTTGGTGTGAGGATTCCTGATCATCTGGAAGGACATGGATGCATGGCATCCTCTGTCTGTCTTTCCTTGCTCCCTTCCTAAGATGGGCTTGTCCCCTTCAGTTGGCACCAGCCATGCCAAGCACTCAGCCAACCAGGAGGGCTATCCTTTTGATCAGCCAAAGCTTCGCTGGCACTGCCCTGAGCCCTGATATTTAGGGCCATTTCCCTTTGGGTTGCGGGAGAGTCTGCCTGCCCCCCCCCCCAAGCTATCCCTTCTCTCATCTTTTAGCACTATGGGGTGGGGAACTGACAGCTGAAGACTTCCCCCTTCTTCCCACAGGCAAGAAAGGTAACAAGGAGAGTGGTGGGTGTGGGAAACAGTCTTGGTGCAAAGGAATGCATGTACAATCTTGGGATGGAAAGGAAAAAAACTGCTCACTTCTGAGAAAGAAACTCAAAATAACCCAATCTTGACTTTGCTTATTGTAAGATGGGCAGGGAGAAACCTGGGCAGGCTTTCCAGGCAGATGTGCCTGGGACTCCCGCCATGTTTCTTGATCTTGCCCACCTCCAAGAGTCAACACTTCTGGATGGGCAGAAGCCCTGATATGCTTCTGGGGGTGGGCTGGCAGTGCAGTCAGTCAGGGTCTCTTTCAGGGGCCATCAATTTCCCTCGGCTCCTGGGCTGGAAAACGGCACCTTCAAAAACAAAACTCTGGTGAATCTAATGAGAAAGTACCCAGAACACCAGAGTTTCTGTTGCTAAGCAAGGGGACTGTTAAGTGAGTTGCACCCAATTTAACCTTTTCTGCTAGCGTTGCTAAGTGAATCACTGCAGTTGTTAAGTGGACCGTGCGGTTATTAAGCGAATCCAGCTTCCTCCATTGACTTTGCTTGTCAAAAACCAGCTGGGAAGGTCACAGATAGCGATCAGATAACCCCAGGACGCTACGATCATCTTAAATACAGGCTAGTGGCCGTGGGGATGCTGCGACGGTTGTAAGTGCGAGGACCAGTCATAAGCAACTATTTTCAGTGCCATCGTATCTTTGAACAGTCACTAAGCAGTTGTAAGCTGAGGACCATCTGTCAATTGCTAAGGGTATTGCAGGGATGCAGCCAACGGCACTTCCAGGCCCACCGAGGCAGGCCTCCCCATTTCCACCAGGTCTGCATCTGCTGAGCAGGTTCACATTCCTGGGTCACTCTGGAGAGGCGTCTTTGGGCCTTGGATGGACCCCCCCCCCCCTTAACATACAGAGCTGGTTTGGCTTTGTGGCAGAAATGCCTCCGTGAGCTCCAGATGAGAACAAGGACTTCTTGGTCCCCCAATTTTCCATGTGGTGAAAGAAAGATGCTGCCCTTTTTAGGTTGGTCAGATCCTAGTTTGCTTCAGAAGGTGCTTTGATGCTGGGGCTGCTGCTTCTCATTACACCCGGAGGGAGGGCCGTGGGACAACGACCGGGAGGCCTTTCCTCTTTCTCTGCATCCTTCAAACGTAAAGCACGAGGCCGAAAACATGATTTGCCTGCCTGGGAGACGCCTTCCTCGGCCTCTCCTCCTTTCAAGGCAGCTAAGAGCTTTTATTGTTTGGGGATGCTCAAAACCTGGGCAAGCAGGCAGGCCTCATCCCGGGCCTCTTCGGAAACCAGCTCCTTAGCGCCAGGGCTCAAGGTAGTGAGAGCGGCTGCAAGGAAAAAGGACACACGTTTGCTCCATGTCTGCTAGGGCTCCTCTGCCCAAGCCTTGAGGATCCTCCCCGTGGATCCCTCCCCAGGCTGGAGATGAGTGGGGAGCAGGAGCTTCTCCATGTAGGAGCCATCGACTCTGCAGCTCCCCTCGGCAGGCAGCCTCCCCTGGGGATGGCATGGTCGTTTGAACAGCCTGGAGGATGAGATTTCTTCACAGCAGCCCAGCCTGCAACCCTGACATTGCTTGGACTCTCCTATTCAGTACGACCCAGGCTCAGTCCTGCTAGGTTCAGGTCAGCCAAGGCCGGTTGGCCCTTCTACTCTAGCATCTTCAAAAGAGTTTTTTTGGAAAATTGGTACCTCCTCCCACATACTGTGATCCTATCAGGTTTGCCATTGCTAACAAAATTCTTGCAACTAGCCAGCCACCTCTCTCCTTTAAAAGGCAATTCCACCTGGGGCTGTGGAGAGAACAGAGCCCCCCCCCCGCACTGCTTTTGGTCCCTGGAAGAGTCAGGTACCTGTGGGCGGTTCCAAAGCTCCTGTAGGTGTTCCTGTAGCCAAAGAACAGAACATTGTGGTGAGTTGCTGGGAAGCGGGGGGGGGGAGGGGGGAGGGCAATGAGCCCCAGGCAAGAGGCCGTGCAGGGGCGATATTTACACGGTGTTGTAAGGAAGAGGCTTCGGTCCATATCGATCCAGGCTGGGATTCTGATTGAGGCAATACTAGCATAAAAAAGCGGAAGAAGATGCCTTATGTTAAAACTGAGGACATCCGTGCTTCTCCGTCCTCCCCCTTTCTGTGAAGCTCCCCCCCTCCCTGCACTTGCTCTCCCCCTGCCGCAGGAAGAGCCAGTTCCCTGCTCTGGGCTCTGCTGTATGTGGGAGTCTTACAGGGCGGCTGAGCAGGCAGGTTAGAGGCCGGGAGGCTCCCTTGTCAAATAACATGGAGCCTTTTCAGCCACAAGATCCCTGGCAAGCTTTCTCTGAGATGCTGGGCACACTGGAGCATTTGAACTTTGCAACAGCCTGAGGAGGAATTTAATGTGGCTTCGGTTCTGCTTAGGACATGAGGCAAACTGTGACCCAGCTGTTTTTGGGCAGATGAGTGTGTACGTTTTTCATTAAAAAAAACAACCCTTTTGTTTGCTCCAAAATTTCCAGGGGACAAAAGAATAAAATTACCAGAACAGCTTTTCTGCCCCCAAATTTTTAGTAGCTGCATTATGTTTAGTGAGTTGGTATTTGAGCAGGAACATCTCATTTAAAGAGTTTTTTAAATGTGTGAAGTATTGTGCTTTTCTGTCACAAATTAATAATAAATATTATATGATCTTTTCTAATAGAGTGTAGCTTGAAAAATATAAATTTAATTAAAAAATTAAAATGTTCCATCAAAACATTAGGATCTAATTGCTGGAGTCATGTTCACATTGTGGTCTTGGCAATTCTTCGGCTAAAAGAGCTTTTCCTGGCCAACAAAACAAAACTAGACTAGAGGAAATAATTGCACTGCTATCACCACCCTTCTTAAGGAACCAAGGATCCGACAGTTGGATTGAGATCCCCTTTGCCCTTTTAAAAATGTCTTTTGAGCACCCCGTCCCTGGAACAAGATTGTTCACCCTCCCAAAGGAGAACTTCTTGCTTACCCTCCAGGTTTGAGTGACGTCTGGTTTTAAGTATCTGACAGCATAACAGCTGAACCCAAGAACTGAGAAAGATGAAGGAGAGGAGAGGAAAAAGAAAAAAAAAAGACCAATATAGGAGAATATTTGTAGCTCAGTGTTGAAATGAGGGGTCCTTGGTGCTCTCTGAGCTTGGTTGTTTTCTTGCAAGACGTTTCATTACCCAATTAGGTCACATCATCAGGTCACAGTGTTGGCACATCCCGCTTGGCTGAGGGATCCCGCCTGGGCTCAGCCAAGCCGGGCAGCTCAGCCCGGCTCTCCCCGGCTCAGAAGCGCAGTTGCCTCTCTCTGCCAGGCCCCCTCACTCCAGAGCCGGGCCTGGCTCGGACAGACGGCTGCGGCTGCCAGCGGGGCTGCCTGGAGCCCCCTCCCCCACCCGCCCACGCCTGCCCCGCCACACAGGAGGAAGAGCCGCGGAGTCCCGCGAGTGGGGCAGGAGAGGGAGCAGAGCCGGGGCAGCCTCCCATGGGTGGCAGGAGGAGGAGGGAAAGGGCCACTCCGGCTCTTCCATCTGCCCCCCAAGGAGGCGTCTCCCCTGCCCTCTTGAGCCCCCCGAGGGGCCGGGACAGAGGCGGAGGGCCGGCGGTGGCGCAGGCGAGCTTGCCGCTAAGTCCCCGCAGCTCCTGCCGGGAAACGGCGCCGGAGTCCGAGCAGAATCTGGCGCCCTCCAGGGACGCGGCCCTCGAACCCGCCGCGGACTCGCCGCAGCACCGTCGAGCGCGCATCTCCGCGTCCCCTGCAGAAGCGCAGCGGCGCCCGGCACCGCGGGAAGCTCGCCCGGCCCGACCAGGCTGCCGGAGCCTCCCGGAGCGCAGCCGCCGCCCGCCCTACCTTTGCGGTTGAGGCTGGGCAGCGCGAACTCGCCGGTGGCGGAGACGAAGCGGGACCAGTCCTGCATGGCGCGCGTGTAGCTGGGCCACTCCTCCTGGTTGGTGCCGGGCGGCAGCGGGGCCAGCTTCCCCGCGCCGTGCCGGCCGGCCCGCGACTGACGCAGCTCCAGCACGGCCTGGCGAGAGACGGGGGGGGGGGGGGAGCGGCTGCAGCAGCGTTCGCGGGGGGCGCTTCGGAGCGCCGGGAAGGAAAGCTCCGCGCCCGCCCGCCTTCGACCTCCCTCCGCGCAGGGCCTCCCTAGCGCCGGCCGGGGCTTCTTCCCCCGGCAGGTGGCGGCCTCGGCCCGTCGGCTGACCTGGGAAAGCCGCGCGGGCTGCAACCTGCTCGCTCCGCCGACGGGAGGCCCGAAGCCGTCCCGAGCCGCGACCAGATGGAGCGATAACCAGAATCCAGGAGGGGAGCGGCGTGGCCCGAGAGCGCCTCGCAGGTGGTCGGATCATCGGCCGGGGCCTGCTTCTCCCCCCTCCCGCGTGGCCCCCGATCCGCCGGCAGTGACTCACCCGGGAAGGGAGCGGCCTGCTGGGCACTCCGGCCAAGGTGAAGGTCGCCCTTTGGAAATCCTCTGCAGAAGACACCAAGCAGAGAAGTCGCGGGAGGCCGCTTCGGGCCTGGCAGATGTAGAGAAGGACCCCCCCCAAAAAACAGGAGGGGCACCAACTAAACTTTTAAGATTTGCCCCCTCCCCCGTTAAAAGAAGATCATATCAAAACATTTGGGGGGCCCAGGACAGGCAGAGCTTCACGTGTCCCGTCTAGTTGACCTGCTGGAGCAAGAGTCCAAGTTCTCCTCGGGTCTGGGCCTCTGACTGCACGGCCCGCCATGGCTCGCATTCAGATTGCATTGCACAAAGAGGAGCAGACAGTGGCCTGGTTCTGCTCCCAGACAGCTTGGCTGAGCTGATACCTTTGGAGCAGGTGGTGGTGGTCCTGGAGTGCGTGTCGGTGAGCCTGTTGGCCACGGTGTCCATGTCCATGCGCCTCAGCGTTGGCAGGGGGTGGTAGAGGCGCTCCTTCACTCCAGCTAACATGGTATTCTTGGGATCCAGGGAATGAGAACTGCGGGTGCTGCATAAATGGGGCCGGCATCTGCGCCAGGCATCAAGTCCAAGCTTGGGCCATTGCTGCAAATTCTGCCAGCCAGCCCAAAAGAGAAGGAGAGGAGAATTAATTTCTGATGTCCGTCAAGCCATTCCTTCTCCATTTGACTGCCACATCACTTAGGTGGACCCGATGTAAATGTCCAAGGAACATTGTCCTTGAAGCAGCCCCACTCTCTGGAACCTCAGCCAGGCCCCATGGCCCACTCCGCTTCCCCAGCTTCCCTGACAGAGCTGGGAATGCTGTTCCTCCAGGGAGGGGCAAGATGCTGTCCCGCAGGAGCTATCGTCAGCCTGGCAAGGGCACCAGTCCTCGCTACCATGCTGGCACTCCCTGCAACTTTGGTGATTGACAAGCTGTGAACATGCTGAGCTCTTGCTGGCAGTTCTCAGCTGGCTGCCCTGCCCTGCCCTGCCCTGCCCTGCTCTCTTGTCCCTCCTTACCTCACTGCAATAATGCTGGGAGAGGGAGGGGGGAATGATGTCGGCTACTGCTGCACTGGGGAAAGGTTACAAGGACTTTTTTTGGTACCCTGGGGAGGTTTTGTGCAGGTATATCAAGTGGTAAGCTTACCTGAATCATTTGGCTGGCCCATGTCCTGGGAATAGGTGTGGGTTGGGAATATGCAGTAGACATATTCTGCTCTTGGTTATTGCATCCAGTCCTAATTAGTTTAACCTGGTGTCAATTCTAATTTCAATCACCAAATTGATATTGAAGTTGCGTGGGAAGATCCACGTTCTCCCAATGTCACAGAAGTGTTCTAAAGCAGGGCTTTTCAACCTTTTTACCGATTGTACCACTTTTAGGATATGGCAATATTCGAGTACCACCTAGCAAGGTGTCAAAAACTTGATGACAAAAAAAAATAAATGTTCTGGAATAAAACGGCTTCTATCATCCAAAGGCTACTAGAAGAAAGGGAAGAGAACTTTGACCAATTTGAAGCGTTGAGGAATACTGACTTTCTAATATTGTGGTTTGATGATGCAGGAATTTTATTATGGAAACCGGTATGGCACAGAAAGAAACCTAGAGTTAGATTTAAAAATGTATTTTAAAGTTTCATTTAATGGGTTTAAAAAGGCTTTTGAGATTTTGACTGATTTAATAACTAACGGAGTACGTGAATTCTGTAAGAGGATATCCTTTGTAATAATACTTTGTCTTAGATATGATAATTACTTGAGAGGTAAACTTTATCTACTGGGTTAAAAAGACTTTTTATAGACATAGATGAATTGATAGAATATATATTTAAATCAGATAGAAATGTATTTGTTGGATTGATAATAATATGTCTATTTAAGGCTAATTGGAATATGGTAACTGTAAATTAGTAAAGCCTAAAAACAGGACTTGGATTTCTATAATTGAAATGTGATTGATACTTGATAGGATTGTTTGAAGTTTATTTAGAAATGTATTAATTTGAATATGCAAGACTATATGAGGGAATTAGAGAGGGAATTTTCAATTAATTAATTTGAGCTATATATCTGTGATTGTTCTTTTGGATGTTTGATATACCCATCTCCACGGTGTTTCCTAAGCACCTTGATGTAACCCTTCCACCCCCATAAAAATCCAATAAAATATATTAAAAAAAAAATGTTCAAAGTTGCAATTGCACTGAAATGACTTATGACCATTTTTCACACTTATGACCATTGCAGCAAGCCCAGGGTCATGTGATTTATATTTGGATGCTTGGCAACTGATTCATATTTATGATGGTCACAGTGTCCCAGGGTCACGTGATCCCCTTTTGCAACCTTTTGACAAGCAAAGTCAATGGCAGGGCTGCTGGTGGCCAAGTGCTAAGGCAGGACTTCCCTCCCTCCCTCCTTCCCTGCCTCCCTCTTTCTCATGCCCACCTCCTTCTGAAGGAAGAGGTGGGCATATTTTTTCTCTTCCATATATTCATCAAACAAGGAAAAGCCTCCAGAAACAGAAAAGACAAACTGCTGAGTGAAGTAGCTTAAAAAGGCACATTCCCCTTTAAGAATTAGCTACTGGCTAGAAAAGAAAGTTAAGGAGTGCAGCCGGCACTTAAGGAAGAAAAAAAAATGTAAGTACTGGCTGCCTGCTAAGGCAGCCTCCCCAAATGGCTCCATTCATAAGTAAAGGAATGCTATAGGCAAAATCCATTCAGGAGAAAAATACTTCAAAATCCCTTGCAGCAAAACTTACAGCTAACAACAGCAGAGCAATAGAAGCTAACATGAGACATCAGCCAAATAGAAATTGCCAAACACTCCTTAAGAACACAAAGCCCACATTGCACAAATCCCAGAACTTCAAAGTCACAAAAGCACATAAGAATCCTTCCACTCTCCATCTCCCTCCCTCCCTCCCTCCCCCGTGCCTCACCTCCAGCCATTGCTGCCTTTTTTCATTCCTCATGGAGGGCGACCCCTCCCCCACTGCATTTCTTGCCTGTTTGCTGCTGCCAGCACAGGTGGCTGCCACAGCAGTTGTAGATTGGCTTATGGCCGGCCTGCTTGATCTCCTTTCCCCCCACCCTCCTCCTTCTTCTTTTCCTTCGGTGCAGCTAGAGCTGATCCTGCCTTCTCCCAAGGCTGCTGCTTTTTTTCTCTCTCCCTCTCCCTCCCAAACTGCCTCCTTTTATAGCCTCTCCTGTCTCCGCCCCCCTCCTCCTTTCTCATGGGGGAGGGTGAGCCAGGGGCCTTTGCAGCTCCAGAGGACTCTCTCACTGTAAGTCTTTGTCTGTGCTGGCTCTTTCCCTTCCCCACTACACTTGGCTAGGCAGGGCTGCGTACCACCTGCCACTTATTAATGTACCACAAGTGGTACGCGTACCACCGGTTGAAAAGCCCTGTTCTAAAGGACCTGCCTGTGAAGATAGGCGGATAGCTGAGGACAGAGTGCCCTCTGCTCTTGCAGCACCTAGCACAGGACCGGGACCATTGCGTGACTCGCGAGACAAGGTGCTCACTGCAGCCAATGTCCAGGCTCCAGCCACCAAGATGCTGGAACTCCCATGGCTGTTGGCTTACAGATTTGGGCTATTTGCTGGTATTTTGTTTTAGTTATGTGCTCCTCTTTCCATTTTTATATTTGATCTTTTGGTCCCTTAATTTGTCAGAGAGCTCTTTATACAACCATGCTGGTCTCATCTGGAGTCTCTTTGGTTTTTTTCTCTGTGGTATTGTTTTGCTTGGGTCTTCATTATCTCTTTTTCAGAGTTCCCAAGTGTTTTTCCTTTTACGACATCCATCCGTGGAATCCTTCCTAATCTCTCTGTTAGCTTATTGAAGTCAGTTTTCTTAAAATCTAATACACTAGTCTACCTGGTTTAGTTACCTGTGGTTGCATCACAGTGAATTCAAGCATATCATGGTCACCCTCCCCCCAAATTCCTATAACTTCAACTCTTTCAAACATTTTGTCCCTTTTGAACCATCAGTCAATTACAAAAGGCAGCTTTAGCTGGAGCAGCTTACATCCAATCAATCAGAATAGAGCTGGAAGGGAACATGGAGGTCTTCTAGTTTAACCCCCTGCTCAAGCAGGAGACTCTATACCAGGGGTGTCAAACTCGCGACGTCACATGATGTCGCGCAACGTATCGGGCTGGTTTTGCCATTGCCGGCAATGGGGTGGGCGCGGCTTCTGGATTACGCGTCCGGCCTGTAGGCCGGCAATTTGACACCCCTGCTCTATACCATTTCAGACAGGTGGTTGTCCAATCTTTTCTTAAAAACCTCCAGTGATGAAGCACCTACAACTTCTGAAGACAAAGCTGTTCCACTGGTTAATTAACCTCACTGTTAGGAAGGTGTTCCTTAGTTCCGGGTTGCTTCTCACCTTGATTAGTTTCCATCTATTGTTTCTTGTCCTGCCTCTGGTGCTTTGGAGAATAAGGTGACCCCCTCCTCTTTGTGGCAGCCTCTCAAATACTGGAATACTGATATCATGTCCCCCCCTAGTCCCTCTTTTCTCTAGACTAGCCAAACCCAAATCCTGCAACCGTTCTTCATATGTTTTAGTCTCCAGTCCTTTAATCATCTTAGTTGCTCTTTGCACTTTTTCCAAAGTCTCAACATCTTTTTTGTAATGTAGTAACCAAAACTGGATGCAGTATTCCAGGTGTGGCCTTACTAAGGCTTTATAAAGCGGTACTAATACTTTACGTGATTTTGATTCTATGCCTCTGTTTATACAACCAAGGATTATATTAGGTTTTTTGACTGCTGCTGCACACTGCTGGCTCATGTTTAAGTGATCGTCCACTAGGACTCTAAGGTCTGTCTCACAGTTACTGTTTTTGAGCCAGGTTTTGCCTAATCTATACTTGTACATTTGGTTTTTCATGCCTAAGTGTAAAATATTGCTTTTCTCCACACTAAATTTCATTTTGTTGGATAGGGCCCATTGTTTAAGTCTGTCAAGATCCTTTTGGATCCTGAGTTTGTCTTCTGGGGTGTTGGCTATTCCTGCCAGCTTAGTGTCATCTGCAAATTTGATGAGTTCCACTTCTATTCCCTCATCTAAGTTGTTTATGAAGATATTGAAGAGTACTGGGCTTAAGGCAGACTGGAGTCGTCATTGAAAAATTCACCATCAGTCAATTGCAAAAGGCAGCTTTACTCAGAATGGCTTACATCCTGCGGCAATATCTGTAACATCCACATCTGCTTATCCCAGATCCTTGACAAATATCCTCTAAACATCTGGCTGAGTTTGTGAGCAACAACAACAACAATAATAATAATGCTATAATGTTAAGATAATTGCTTTCAATATATGGTTACTATTATTAGACATTTAGAATGATCTCTTCTCTTCCCCAGTCTTTCTTTTTCAATTGGCAGGGAAGCTGCTTACCCTAATCTTTTGGCGGGCACTGCACAGCGCAAAGGAGGGCAGGAAGGACCAGGCGAGCCAGTTAGGAAGATGCAGAGAGGGGTGCTCTGGGGGGCCGGATGCTTTGGGATGGCGATGCCAAGCAAGCTCCTCTCCAGATGTGGGCCCAACGTGTGAGGAAGAAGGGGAGTCCTGTGGCATCCCTCAAGCCCTCACATGCTGAGCGCCTGGTCTACCTTATGGGCCCTGCCCCCTCAGTCTCCATGACAACCTCAGGGAGCCAGGAATTGTTGGTTAAGAGGGCCAGGTCGCTAGGCGACCCCAGCCAGGTCACTTGAGACCCACCTCTCTAGTGCTCACAGGAGGCACTGAGCTAAGCCCCCCTCCCCAGCAGCATCCAAATGTCAAGTTCAGATGTTTTCCAAGGTTTCCAAACTGTTGTTTATAACAACTATAAGCAACTAAAAGGAAAAAAAGAATTGAAGTTCTGGAAATAAGGGACATGGAGACAGGGTGTCGATGGGAAGGGCAAAACAGTCGGGATGGTGGCCACAACCACACTATCAAAGCCCTCCTTTAAGGCTGTGGCCAAAATTTGACTGCCCCCCCATAATAGAAAGAAGAAGGTAAATAAATAAGAGCTGAGGGATCCTTGGTGAGATTCTCTGAGCTTTGTTGTTTTTTTGCAGACATTTCATTACCCAAGCTAGGTAACATCATCAGTGCACTGATGATGTTACCTAGTTTGAGTAATGAAGCATCTGCAAGAAAACAAAGCTCAGAGAGCACCAAGGAATCCTGAGCTACAAATATTCTCCTTTTATTGGTAAATTAGAGCTGCTTGTTTGAAAATCTCTTCTGTTACTTTTGAGTAGCCCTCTACACAAGGCGCCCTTCATGTTTTGATAAATTCCAGACTCTGAACAATGACGAAAGACGTCTTTCCAAAAAGCAGCAACTCCTGAGAGAGACGGTGGGTTTCAAACTCATCTACCTTCTCATAACTCTGACCAGTTTATTCTTTTACAAGATTTATATGGTTACCTATCCTGTAGCATGCAACTTTGGTTGGCTAGCAACGATTGGTCTAGATTATTCCAGTTTGGTCTAGCAGTGGTTAAGGCAACAGGCTGAAAAGTGGGAAACCGTGAGTTCTAATCCCACCTTAGCATGAAAGCTGTCTGGATGACTTTGGGCCAATCCCTCTCTCCCAGCCAACCTACCTCACAGGGTTGTTGTTATGGGGAAAATAGGAGGAGGAAAGTGTGTTGGATATGTTCGCCACCTTGAATTATCTGTGAAAATAATAGAGGCAGGATATAAATTAAATAAATAAGAAGAAATAACACAAGACCAAGCCTTAAGAACAAATGCATACAAAGCCAGAATTGAGAAGACAGCAACAGACAGCAAGTGCCACCTCTGCAAAGAAGCTGATGCAACAGATGACCACCAGGTTAGCTGCTGCAAGAAGATCACACAGACTGACTACAAACAGTGGCATGATAAAGTAGCAACATTGGAAGATCTGCAAGAAATATCATTTGCCTGCAAGCAAGAACTGGTGGGACCATAACATGGAGAAAGTCATAGAAAATAAAGAAGCTAAACTGCTCCAGGACTTTAGAATTCAAACAGACAGGCACCTGCTGCATAACACACCAGGCTTAACAATTGTTGATAAGAAAGACAAAAAAGTCTGAATAGTGTATCTGGCAGTACCTGGAGAGAGCAGAAGAGAAGAGAAGGATATCTGGAGAAGATAACAAAATAGATCTGCAAACAGAAATTACACAACATTGGCAAAAGAAAGCAAAGTTAGCACCAATAGTTATAGGCGCCTTCGGTGCAATCCCAAAATAACGAGCACAATTGGAATACTATCGGCATTGACAAATTCACCATCAGTGAGGCAGCTTTACTCAAAACAGCTTAGATCCTGTGAGGATACCTCTAACATCATAAAACATCAAAATCTTCCTTTCTCAGGTCCTTGGGAAGGACTCGATAGGTGGATAAAAATGTCAAATCCAGTCTAAATTTCTGGCTGATTATGTGACAAACCATAATAATTTTAAAAAAGCAATAAAACTAATATAAAAAAGAGTCAGTTATTAAATATGCTCTGAAATGGCAAATATACTGATTAATAGAGTTGAAAGAGTTATTAGCTTTTTAATAAAGGTGATATTAGCATTTTAGTATGATGACCATGTTTCCTTTTGAAGTTCAGGATACCTAATTCCATTTTAGTCAAAGGCATTTCTTTTTTTTTTAATATACAAAATCTACCCTTTTCAGCAATTACACAACAGGCAGCATCTTTTGGAAGGTCTGGAATACACTGGCAAAATATAAACTCAATTGGGAATGAATAACATAACCCATAAATTTGCCACTTGTGAAATGTGATCTAGAGCAGGGGTCTCCAACCTGTTGGCCACTGGGTTGCGGAAATGGCTGGCGAGTGCGTGCATGTGTGCAGGCACCCCCCCACTCATGCTACCAGCACATTTGCGCATGCGCACAGGTGCTAATGCCACCGCCGTGTGTGCGCTTGTTTGTGCTTGCACGCACACACACACATTTCCCTGCTCCTCCCTTTCCCTCTGGGCCGTCAACCCAGAAAGGTTGGGGAGCTCTGATCTAGGGTCAATATTTTCTATTGTTTAATTCTCTGTTTTAATTAATGTATTTTATTGTTTGATTTGTTGCTTTCTAATGCATCACATATATCAAATGTATGTATTATTTGTTTCTGTATCCTATATAAAAGTTGTATACATTATATATTATACCCTATATAATCTACTCCCTCCCCCATAAATATTCCTTACTTCGCCTGAATTTCTTGGTGGTTTGTATTTTCAGGTGAGCAAAAAAGTTTCTTTGCAAAGGTAAATGTGGCATTTCTCTGAAATTCTGGGAATACTGTCGGCTCCTTCAGTTCCCTGCCATGGGGGGGATTGAGCTCCTAGGCAACAGTGCAAGCTGGATATTCCAAAGTTACGTAGACAATCAATACAGGTGCTGTGCACTTTCCGGAAAGATAAGCCAGCTGGCTCAGCAATGTCAAATACTAGCTCCAGAGATCTATTACAAACATGGAGTTTCAGAGGGGCAATTTCATACCTTATTTATTTGTTTATAATTTAATAATCACATTTTGTAGGTTACCCTGGGACAATCCAGAGTACAAAGAGCTGGGCCAACCCTTCCAATTAGATAAACTGCTAAGAAGTAAATCAATTGTACATTCTACAAATGTATCCATGCATTTGGTATGTATGTATGCATCCATTGGGGGGAAAAAAATTGGGAAGAGAGTCCGGCAAGGCTGTATTCTGTCGCCCTGCCTATTTAACTTATATGCAGAGCACATCATGAGAAAGACAGGGCTAAATGAATCAAAAGTTGGAATTAAGATTGCCGGGAGAAATATCAACAACCTAAGATATGCAGAAGATACCACTCTAATGGCAGAAAGTGAAGAGGAACTAAAGAGCCTCTTGATGCGGGTGAAGAAGGAGAGTGCAAAAGTTGGCTTGAAACTCAACATTAAGAAAACCAAGATCATGGCATCTGGCCCTCTCAATTCCTGGCAAAAAGATGGGGAAGAAATGGAGGTAGTGACAGATTTTATCTTCCTGGGCTCCAAGATCACCACAGATGGGGACTGCAGCCAAGAAATTAAAAGACGCTTGCTCCTGGAGAGGAAAGCTATGGCAAATTTAGACAGCATACTAAAAAGCAGAGACATCACCCTACCAACAAAAGTACGTATAGTCAAGGCCGTGGTTTTCCCAGTTGCAATGTATGGCTGTGAAAGTTGGACCATAAGAAAGGCTGAGCGCAAAAGAATTGAGGCCTTTGAACTATGGTGCTGGAAAAGACTCCTGCGAGTCCCTTGGACTGCAAGGCGATCAAACCGGTTAGTCCTGGAGGAGATCAACCCTGACTGCTCCTTAGAAGGCCAGATCCTGAACTTGAAACTCAAATACTTTGGCTACCTAATGAGAAGGAAGGACTCACTGGAGAAGAGCCTAATGCTGGGAAAGATTGAGGGCAATAGAAGAAGGAGACGACAGAGAATGAGGTGGCTGGATGGAGTCACTGAAGCAGTAGGCGTGAGCTTAAATGGACTGCAGAAGATGGTAAGGACAGGAAGGCCTGGAGGAACGTTGTCCATGGGGTCGCAATGGGTCGGACACGACTTCGCAACTAACAACAACAACAATGCATCCATCTCCCCCTTCTGGCATTCTGAAAGACCACAAAAACCTGGGTGTTCTCCTAGGTCTTGGAGAAGGCAAATAGGACTCCCCTGGCTGTGATGTTCTCTATTTGTATATGCTGTCTGTATTGCCATCCTGTAATTATTTTGCCATTTCCTTGGTTATAATTGATCGCACATCCTTGTTTTTGTGTTGTGCCTTACTCTGAGTTGGGCAGCATCAGAGACCTGAACGAAGCCATTGGAAACAGTGCTAAGCCATCTGCAATTTGCTGAGGGTGCAGAAGGCCTCGTCTCCTAGCAACCGAGGCAGCAGCCAAAATCCTTGGATTATCCGGGAGTGGCTTGGCCGACCTCCCTGACCAGAAGGAGCCCCTCCCTTGCAGACGGAGGGGGGAGGGCTGATGCCAGTCCAGGTGACCCGAGAGCACTGGCAGCATCGAGGCTCGTGTTGCTTCCTGTCAGAGGCCCTCAGGTTTCCTCTTGCAACGTCCCCTGCAATGCACGACGTGCTTCCCTCGGCTGCAGACGGTCTCCTCCTCGGCAAGGCCCTCGTCTGCACGCTTGGGTGGGGGCCTGAGGAGGTTGGGGTAGTGCAGCTCTCTGGGATTTGAGCACAAGCCTGCTGCCTTAATCCAATTTGCACTCTCTGTTCTGAGCTAATTAATCCCCTGCCCAGCTGCCCAGGTCACTCGGGCAGCAGAGCCAGGCTTCTTTCCAGGGGCAGCAGGAGGAAGCAGACGGCCATCTTACCTGCCTCACTTGCTCTTTCTCTGGGGTAGGAAAGGGGGCAGAGCCTCCCCTCGGCTTTGCTCCGGGTAAGTGTGGCCCCGGCAGGAAGCGCGCCCAGAGCCTGCCTGGTGCCCCGGGCCCCCACCCCGATCCTGGGAGTACTGGAAAGCTTCCCTTCCCAGGTCCTTGGGACTCATCCCTGGCACTCCCAGGAAGGGAGGGGCTTGGGCATCCAGGTAGCCCCCCACCCCAGGTTCAGCCCCATCAGGTGCTGAAGTATCGGCAGCCCTCAGAGCTGCTTCCTCAAGAGGAAAGGCTGGCTGGCTTCAGGCTTCAGGGGGCCTGGTCTTGTAACTGGACATGGGGGAAATGCCCCCTCCCCTCGGGAAAAATAGGGGAAATGTTGCTTTTATAGTGAGAGGGCAGGGCAGGGATGTTGCTCCCCACGTGCAGGTGATGAGCTGGGTGGACTACTTCAGTCACCTGAAGAGGACCACAGATCACTGTGTGGCTCTGATCACAGCAGAGAGATCTGGGCTTACATCTGCAAGGGAAGCAAATGGGAAGCTGCTTCTCTGCTTGAGGATATGCTGGTCTTTAGCCATCGTAACAATTGAGCTTGTCTCTCTGTTTGATAAGGTTGCTTGACCCCCATGACTCCCTCTTTGCATCTATCAGCGTGCATGTGGGGTGTGTTCATGTCTGTCTGTCCAGGCCTGCAATTCCCCCCCCCCTGCAGGCACCCCAGCCTCCCCAGCAAATGCTCTCCAGTTGCCATCTGAATGCATCCAATGACGGAAGCCACCTGGTTCCACTATCAAAGGGCTTAGCTGAGTAGATTTCAGTTGGAATCTGCCTCTCGGTGATTCCATGGCGAGTCCATTCTTCGGTACCGTGGATGCCAGAGGAGCTCTGGACCTTTTCCTGAGAGACTTCAAGGAAGGTTCTCTCTCATCTCTTCTCTTGGGATCTTTTAGTTCTGCTGTTGCCACCCAACTCCTCCCTTTTCCCTGGTTGGAGAAAGAGCCAGTGGTAGCATGGAGGGTATGAAAATGGCAGCTGCAGCTGGATCTTTGGTTGTGGGGAGGAGTCCAGACCATTTTAGCCTGGAGCTGGTCAAACTGAACAGGAGGGCACCCATCGACGGGTGTTGCCTCCTGATGGGCTCCAGAGAGCAGCCCCTGCCCTCTGGCAGTTGAGCCAGAGCTGCTTCCTTGAGGTTTTCCATCCCTGGCCGTTTTTTTCCCAATGAAAGAGGCCAGAACGTTTCAGCTGCCAAAACCTCGACCATCTCCCATATAGGCCCTTGGCTCTCAGGTCTGTACACAGAACTTAAAATCCTTAGCCACGACCCAAGAGAGCTTTCCTGAGGACCTCACTGGGAATTGCTTTGCTCTACCGACTGCAGCCATCCACTTAGGAACTAGCTGGAATGCAGTGTTTGCATCTGCTGATTCTGCTTTGGGCTTAAGCTTCACTGGACCAGTGACCAGCAATTCCCTGGCCATCAGGATCCTTCTAGATCATTTTTCTATTTTTGGAACAATTCAGAATGATCTATGCCAATGCAGTTTCACCAGTCAAGGTCTCCTGTCAAATGTGTCATGCATAAAAAGCAGGTGGAGTTTCAATTGCTGCATTGTGGCTGCCCTCTTGACTTTTTGGATCATCCCTTCCGTCAACTGGAGCACCATGTCATGATTTTACAGCAGTTTCCCTAGAAGTATGATAGCCACTCACCACAGTGTGGCAACACCTAAGGGCCACTGCAGGTCCTGGTCCCAAAAGTGCAGGTGGATTTATTAGAAATGGCAGAGCATTGTCCATCACTGTGTCCACTGGACTTTTTGGACCATTCCCTGCAGTCATCCCTGTCCTTCTAGGAGACTGTAAGAAGAATGAAGGAAGGCCGGCCATTGGTGGCTCTCTCTGAGCCAAGCCAACCATTGGTCTCTCCTCCAACATGCCTCCCCCTGGGGTTTCTTTTCCAGTCGCTTCTTAATCTCAGAGCTTCTCTCCATCATCCAATTTCTGGGTCTCCCCTGGCTCAACATTGGCACCCTATCCTTGATTCAGCCTTGTGCCAGTGCCAGGATGTTTAACTGGATTGAGAAGGTGGTACCCCAGCCTCCTGTGAAGATCCATGTTTCTGTGGTGGGAGAGAAAGACGCACCAGTGGAACAGAGTGCAGCTGTGGATGGGCCAGGACTTGCCAAGCTGGTGAGTGGCTGCCTCGAAGTGGCCGTTAGTTCTCTTACCTCCACAGAATGCCAGCCAGTGCTAAGTGAGTGTGTGCAAAACCCAATCAGTTCTCCAACTTTTCACAAGGAAAAGTGGACCTTTCAGGGGCAACTCACAGTGGGGGAACAACACTTGGGTCATTCTGTGTCACGGTCTGAAGTTGCACTGGCCACTTGACTGCTGGTGGCTAAACAGGCTGTGGTAGTGTGGCTGCATTCACCCAACTTGCTCTGCTAAAGTGAATGCACCATATAGGGGCTCAGTGGGATAGGCTGCAGCAGGCATTATGGCAAAACAGTTGCAGAGATCCCACGATGCATAGAACTGCTAGACTTGTTTTGCTTTATTCATTTTATTCTGAGACATTTATGGCCAGCAGATGAACCCACTTGATGTGGAGAGAACTGAAAAAATGTCTCATATGAGACCCTCTACAGTTCTTATGAAGATAAAGGCAGGGGAGACTTGCAAGATTTTGTTACTGTGACCTTATAATTAAAAATAGTCTTAGCATGTATGACTTTGGTTTCCTGATCTGGTCTGCCTTGAAGGACTGACCAGCTTGGCTTCCCTTCCTCAAGGGCTGACGTTCTCAGGAAGCACTGCAGAGTTTGCTCAGAACTAGGAGACTGGCAAGGATGGAGTCAAAGCCTCCTGCTGGCTGTTCCATGTTCCACTGCTTGATGTTTCATATAATCCTTTCTTTTCTTAAAGCGGCCAGAAGGAGATTGCTGCAATACAGCAGAAGGTACTTCAGCTCCCCATCAAAGCTTTGGTGGGCAGGTGCCCAGGGCAGTCCTTGCCCTCTGCCAGTCCCGTAGGGTGTGCTCTGTCAGGTCCTGGTGGGGGAGAGTCACACTTGATTCCTGGGATACTCCTTTCCCTCCTTTGGTTCTCCCCCTCCCCAGTTTGGGAGCAGTATTTACTTATTCACAAGATGTCCGATAGACCCCTTTCACCCATGGTTCTGATATTATTTCAGCATCTTTTAAAATTTTGCAGAAAGCAGTTGCAATATCTTCCTACCATGGAGTTGTGTATTCCACCTAGCAACATCTTCAGAGCTATAAAAATATTCTGCAGTAGTCTCTTAATCTTTCTTTCTCCTTCAGACAGGGAGAAAGATGGAAGGGACTGGCAACTCTTTTTTAAAAAAATATATTTTATTAAATTTTATATGGGTATGGGAAGGATAGGGATAATATGGGTAAAGGATGGGGTTAAGGAGTGGAGTTGGGATAGGGATGGGAATAGGGGTAGTAGATACAGTAGTGGGGTTGCCCCCACACAAAAAATCCAGTGCTTACACAAGCAGACTCTCATCCGGGTACACGTATTGAATAATAGTGATTAATACAATACTAAACAATTATAGTCATTGATACTAAAAATAGTCATAAAATAAAAGCTTACTAATTAAATATAATTTAGCTCTAACGTAATGCTAACCATTGATAAAAAATTTTCCCATGTCCTAAAATACACTGAATCCTCTTTCTCCTTAATCTCCAACGTCAATCTGTCCATTTCTGCACATTCTAAAATTTGCATAATTATAATATGATCGTGTGGTAAATTTTCATTTTTCCAAAATTGAGCAAATACAATTCTTGCTGCTGTCAATACATGTAATATTAAATATTCATTCTCTTTACCATAATTAGATCCTAGTATTCCTAGCAAAAATAATTCTGGTTTGTATTCTATTTGTGTTTTAGTCATCTTTTCTGACAATTTATGAATTTTAAACCAAGATTTCTTAGCTTTAGGACACATCCACCAAATATGATAATAAGTACCTGGTTTTTCTTTACATTTCCAACAAATATTCGATACATTTTTAAACATTTTCACTAATCTAACTGGTGTCATGTGCCATCTATAAAACATTTTATATAAATTCTCTTTATATGAAGCTGCTTTAGTTCTGATTCTCTCATTGAAGGTATTCTAATTTCTGATCCACTTCCACAGACTTATCTTCTATTTTTTGCATCCTTTGTTGGTTATCTATAATCGCCTGTTGGAAGGCTTCCATTTTTTGATCCATTTTTTGATCCATTTTAACGAGATCATTTTTCAAATCCTCAAAATTTTTGTCTGACTCCATTTTCATATCCATTTTCATCTCTGCGATTGCTTGTAATATCGCTTGAATATCTTTAGACTGGGGTTCCACCTTTTCTTGTTGGAAAAATGTAGTAATTGATTTTTGGGGGACAGGGCTTGTCGATGATGAGGCAGGAGCAGAAGTTGCCTTTTTAGTCCCCTTCCCCAAATTTGAAGTCGCCATCTTTGGGTTATTCTGCTATTTTATAATCCACCAGATGGCCCAATGGCCAATTGTAATTGTAATCCACCAGAGAGCCTGATGGCCAGTTGTAATCCCTTATCCTCCTATTGTTAGGAGAGGAAGCCAAACATGCTTCAAAAAAAAGAAAAAGAAAAAAAAGAAGGAAAAAACATGATTCCAAAACAAAAAAAGACAAAACAAAACAAAAAAGATGCAAGATAACAGGAAGCCCCCCTAATCTTAAAAAAAAGAAATAAAAAATTTACCCAAAGGCAAAACCCAAAAGACCCAAAAAACCAAAACAAAATAAAAATAAAAAGTAAAAAAGCAATCCCAAATTGATAAAAATAATGAAGAAGGAGAACCAAAAAAAAAAATCCAACACACCAAAAGAAACCAAGAATTAAAAATAACGCAACAAAGTCCTGACCCAGAAAAAGAAAAAAAGGTGTGGTAAAATTTGTCCAATTTATAATCCAACTGGTCCCATTCTTGATGTTTAATTCTTCTTAAAATACACGTTATACAGCCAGAGACCAAAAGGGAAAGAGAAAGTAAAAACAACCAGAGTCTCTTTAGATAACTTGTGGCAAGAGATAAGGATGTCTGGGCATTCAGCCAAAACTTTCACTCTAACTTTCACTCTAAACAAACCGCAGCTGCAGAGAACAAAGGGGGGAAAGAAAATTAGCAACAAATAACTTTCCCAGGCTTTGGCCAGGGAAGAAAAAAATAAAAAAAACACAAAATAGAGAGAAAATTAAAACAAGAATGGCTTTCCCGATGAAAATATTACTTTTCTTTTAAAAAACAAATATATTTCCTCGACTTTTAGACTTTTAAAGAGTTTAAGGTAATTCAAATTTGTTCTTCTTTTTATTGTAGTAGCTTAAACCGCCGCTTGTACGGGAGAGGGGGGGGGAAGGAAAAAAAAACCCCCTCCTTCCTCCCTTCAGGCTTCCTGGTTTAATTGAAGACAGACTTTTGAAAGGGCATTTAAGATCAAAGTCCACATTGCCAAAGTGAAGAAAACAAAGTCTCACCCGGACCGGCTGCTTGCTGTCAAACTCCGCTGTTTCTCCGTCTCCGCAAAACAGCTGTTAATGGCGGAAGGCATAAATGCGGTCCGCCTTTCTTCTGTCGGTTCCAGGGGCTGCTTTGGGTTCTGCGAGCCGGCTACCGCCGGCCCGCGTTCCTCAAAGATTCACCCTTCAGTGGCCACCTCTCCGGGGTGGCATTTGGCCCAAAAGGACCCACCAGCAGACGAATATCGGACCTAAGGGGCGGACGATCGCCTCCCTAGGTCTGGCTCCAGCAAAGTCCCGGAAATCACTCTTGGGACTGGCAACTCTTGATGGTCACATCTCAGTCACCTTGCAACAAACACACTCTAGGCAGGGATATCCCTGAAGGCCATTTGGAAGTTAAGTTGGCCAAACAGCCATTCAAGTTAGGGCAGCATCTTTATGTAACACCCCTACTGTGGGAGCCACACCGGTTGCCACGTGGATAAGGCGCTGCCTTCAGCTTTCAGGCCTTCAGAGGCCCCACAAAGACCAGCCTATCCAATAAAAAGGGAAAGTAAGACTTCCTTCCTATCCCTTCACCAGGGGACCCTTTTCAGCATTTGCTTAGTCAACATGCTTAAAATGTATATTTTTTAAAAATTCGGTGTTGTAATTAGGATTAGGAGAGCTCAGAGACATGAAAAGCCCCGTGTCAATTCCATATTGCTCAGAATCGACTCTTCCTACCATCATTTTCAGGTGCAGTCAGGCAAAATTACGGCGGAATTAACTGTCATGGTGGTAATCCTGGAGGAGCTGTGGATTGAAATAGTCGCTCATGCTCCAAACCCCAGAATCAACCTTGGGTGAGGCCACAGTCTGGCCCTCCTCCTTTTGGGGTGTGTGTGTGTGTGTGTGTGTGTGTGATGGTGGAAGGAAGCGTCAGGCCTTGTGAGCACTCCCCCCATCCCCATTTTCAGATGTTGCTTCCTGGTCTCTAACCAGGATCCCAGGCTTATTTCCCTTGTGCATTCTGAGGAAACTGAGGGGCCATTAAGGTAGTTCTCAGCTTATAACCATCTGTTTAATGACCGTTTGAAATTATGGCAGCCTTGGAAAAAGTGGCTTACAACCTGTCTTTGAAGTTATGGTCATTGCGTAACTGCCGCAGTCACCTGTTCACAATTTGGGCCCTTGGCAGCCAGCTCCATTTACGGCTCCGTGGCCCATGATTGTTATTGGCAACCTTCCCAGCCAGCTTCCGATAAGCAAAGTAAATTGGGAAATCCGGATTCACTTAACAACTGCATGATTCACTTAATGACCACCATGATAAAAAACGATCGTACAATTGGGTCTGGTCATGTGATGACTCACTTAACAACCGCTTCACTTAGCGACTGAAATTGTAGTCAGAAGTTGAAACTACCTGTAGAAGAGATGCCGCTTTTTGAGATTCTGTTACCCTTGGTGTCAATGAGGCCTATGGAGAGGCTGGTGGGATGGGCTAGAGCAGGGGTAGGCAACTTTGGCTCTTTTATGACTCGTGGACTTCAACTCCCAGAATTCCTGAGCCAGCTATGCTGGCTCCGGAATTCTGGGAGTTGAAGTCCACGAGTCATAAAAGAGCCAAGGTTGCCTACCCCTGGGCTAGAGTAAAGTGGCAGATGCCCAGGAAGGAGGGAGCACCTTCCAAGGAGAGGTGGGGGGAGACGAGAGACAGCACAGTCCGGAGCTGGATTATGGGAAGAGGAAGAGATTTAGGACAGCCACTCCTAGAATCTCTCAGGGCGTACCCACGTGGGGTGAGAGTAATTACGGGTTTAGCCTGGCAAGAGTCTGTCTATTGGTGTGAGTAAATAAAGAACTGAACTTTGGCTAGATTGTCCTATCTTGGTTTGGGCTGAGCCTCACAGTACTGTACCCCCCATGCTCAAAGCTGCTGCTTCAATTTTACCCTGGGTAAAACGTTTCCCCTTCCTGAGTAAATACTCTGAAGCCACAGCAGCCCCAAGACTGCGTTGGTCCCTTCCAGAAGCAGGCCCGGGGAGCCTGGTCCTCCCAGGATTGCTGAGCCTCAGTCCCAGGAGCTCCAGCCAGTGTGGCTGAAGGAAAAGGATGCTGAGGATCTGGTGAAAGCCAGCAACCACCCCTGAGGAAAAAAGGCTGTCACTGAAAGCAGTAGTAGAATTTAGGTGGGGGCGGGGGCAGATATTATCTTATGTGGCTTTGAAGAAATGGCTTCTCACCGGAGGCAGCGCTTCGTGTGCAGAAAGGCTCACAAGCGGCCTCCAGACTCACTGCTGTCACCCGCAAAGACTCACCAGCTTTTTTTCCATTTAGCATCCCTCCAAGGAGAAGACCTAGGCACCGTGGACCTGTGGCTGCTGAGGGAAAGGTACCAGGTGCTTCCTTTACAGGGGTTTCCAGTGGTGAAGGAGGTCACTCTTTTCCCCAGCGGCCTCTTGGACAATCTGCAGGGACAGTGTGGATTACTGCCCTGCATGGGTCAGTCTCTGGCTCTGGGAGGAGAAAGGATCACTTTGCTGGCTGGAATCCATTATATAGGAGAAAAAGGGGAAGAGGCCATGCCTGTGCCAGCTTTGCCCAAAAGTGAGAGCGTTGGCAGGAAGGGCCAAGGTAAGAAGGTCCCAAGCAGGAATTCTGGGATGGCTGGGACGCTGCAATTTTGCCCGTTATTTTTGAGCAGTTCTGGCCAAATGACCTCTACTGCCTGCTTCGTTGTTCCTGTCCCTGGCACTTCCTCACCAGCTTCCTCCGCTTCCCCCCAGGGCTGGCCAGGGGCTCGTCTTCTGGCTCTCCCAGAGGTTGCAGAAGGCGATTCCGCAGCTGCCGGAGAGCTCCCAGGTCCCAGCTGCCAAGACCCTGGAGGCCAGCCTTGACATTCCAGAAGAGGTGAGGCAGGATGCCCTTGCTGCTGTCTTTGAATTTCTCTCTGGCGGGAATCCTGGTGCTGGTGGTAACAAGGACTTTTTTGGTCTGTGTTCAGACAGAAATCCAAAGCTTCCATGAAGAAGAGGAGGAATTAGGTAAATGTTGGTCACATACCTTTCCTAGAAGAAGCAGGTAGCCTGCACAGACTTCTAGAGCTTTGGGCTGCATTTCCACGCATGGGGTCATCAGGCTCCTTTCTTCTTGCAGCCATTGCAGTACTTGAGTCAGAAGAGGAATCTGACGTGCAGTCCAGCAGTGACAGCAACACCCCAGATAACACGTAAGTCCCCCCCCCCGGGCTCTGATCTTCCTCTGGGCTTAGATTAAAAAAGAAAACGCAGGCAAGAAACCTTCCAAGCCAGACCTACGTGGTGCTCTCATTTCTGAGGCAAATGCTGCTCCACGGGCCCCTGGCAAGTCCGTGGTTGGTTGCAGCCCACCCACCCACGTCTAATGTGGGCAGAGGCGGGGGAGGGGGGCCTGGGGTTGGATCACTCAGCCCAAGGCCCTGAGTCACAACACTTGTGGGAGCTGCCTCAGTTCTTAACCAGGGCTCTTTCTTCTTTCTAGCAATGGGGGTAAAGTATTTACTTGGCTGATGGAAGGACTT
This sequence comes from Azemiops feae, assembly GCA_023970755.1. Classification (NCBI taxonomy): domain Eukaryota; kingdom Metazoa; phylum Chordata; class Lepidosauria; order Squamata; family Viperidae; genus Azemiops; species Azemiops feae. The sequence goes on from JALGBA010000315.1 coordinate 1,116,091, forward strand.
GGAAAAATAATGCCTCAGCCAGAGAAGAGACAAGCCGAGGTGAGTGCAAGGGAGGCAAATGCGTCATCTAATTTATCCAGCCAGGAAATCAAGAACTTTTGGTACATCCAAGCAAAATCCGTAGGGATAGAAAACCATTCTGTGTAAATCTATGTTTCTAAACCTTGATTATGATAATGTGCAATGGGAATTTTTGAGCTGCAGCCAGAGCAATTTCTCCACCTGGGCGTTTAAAGGCTTTGCAGAAGTCGCTGAATTCCAGCCCAGCCAAGACAACCGTTCAGTCAAACTTTTAAGCATCAGGAGAGAGCTGTCACCAGGGAGCATCATGCTTGCTTCTGCCTGCTCCCAGTGGCATTTCCACACAGTGTGTCTTGTCCTTTGGCCACACACACACGGCCAATCTAGATCAGAAGGGGGGGGAATTAACCGTCACCAAATTGTATATTGTAGTTGTTTTTTGGGGGGGGCTGAGCTGGACCCCTACACCTGCCATGTCTGGATTTCCATGGCCAGCACTCCCTCTTTCTCCTTATGATCACCCCGAAAGTAGAGCGCGTGCAACTTCCCTGCTTAGGAAACTTAGGAACCTGTACTGAAGATGACTAGTATCGTTTCAATGCATAGAACTGATCAATGGATTTCAGAGCAACTAATGTTTTAGTTGTTGCACCTTTGCTATACACTCCCCAAAGCCCTTGGATCCCAGGTGTGTGGGGGCCATGATGACTTTTTCTACTCTTGGGTGGGGCTGAGACAGCCCTGTGATTTGGATGCTCATTTTATTCTTTCTGCACCAGGAAATGACCCCAGGAAGAGCTGCTGAAGGAAGTGGTGAGTGACTAACCCTCTGATATTGAAGGGGTGAGAGGCGGCCTTGGCAATCCTTAAATCCTGATGGGGCACAGCACTGATTTATTTCTCCCAGTTGGAAAGGGGGCAAGTCCTGGCTTTATTTATTTTCCATGGACTTCCCTGAATGGTGTCACGAACAAGCCTCTCTCACTGTTGGCCATTTAATCTGACAACTCACACTTCTCACAACTGCTTAGCAGAGAATTCAGCACCTGCGTAATCAGAGTCATGAAAAGATGGCACCAACAGGCATCCAGGCACTGACATCAGGGAAGGTTTGAGGTTTCAGAGTCAGGGAGGTATTGCAACTGAAGACCCCAATCTCACTCCTGGCAGTCTGGGAAAAGGGAGAAAAGTCTGCACTGGAATCTCACGGAGGTGCTCCGTCCCTTAAGCCTCTTGGAAGGCTTGGAATCAGTCCTGCCTTCGGTCTTCCTTGAGAAGGAAGGTCAGGCAAGGGTTTTTCTATTTTATTTTTAAAGTAGATCTTAATTATGTTGATTTTACAACTGTGTTTTGTGTATTGCCTTTTTAATCAATGAAAGCCATGCTGTTTACAATGGAATTTTAACACCAAAACATTCTGAGGGCTTGGTGGCACAACAGCCCCGCCGCCCTCACCCCTCCTGTGTGTAAATCATCCTCAGCTGACTTAAAAGGGAACGGCCGAATGACATCGCAGAGCGAGCCCCTCCCGGCCAGTCCTCCCAGTTCCACTGGAGCAACAGGTAGCACCTCGTCTGACAAGCAGTCCTACCTCAGCCTCCCTCTCTTTCCCCAGAGACCCCGAGGCAATGGGGCGCAGAGGTAGGTGAGCCTTCCAGAACCCCCGAGTTAGAAAGGGCCCAAGAGGCCAGAGGGGTGCTCGGTGGGTCGCGGCCTCGGTTGAACTGGGATTGGGAGGAGGGAGGCTCCCAAGCGGTGGTTGGGCACCTGGCGGGTGGGAAGCCACTTTTGGTGACTGCACCAAGAGAACCCGGCCCATCCCTCATTTCCTTGGCATTTCCCAGAGTCTGATCCCAGGCACAAAGCTGATGATGGAGAAAAGAGAGAATAAATGAAAGAGATTTGTTAAGCTCTAGTGTAAAGACATAGGAGAAGCAAGAAAGAGGAAAGAACCCAGTTTTAAATAAGAAAATGCTTTTATTTTTTCACTTCAGATTTACATAAAGGATCACTATGTCTGGGGGAAGAGAAAATAGACTTGTAAAAAGCCATTGCTTTTTCCCTGAGTCCAAAGAGGGTTTGACAAGGAAGGGGAAGACAAAGGAGCAATTAGGAGCAGCCACTCTCCCCGGGAGGATCAAGCACCTGAGCACAATTCTTAGCAAGCACCCGTGATTTAGTGGAGGAGTGAGAGAAGAGCTGTCACACGGCCTGTCAGGAAGGCCTCCTGGGGAGGACTTTTGACTGGGAATGATGGAGAAGTTGGGTGTGCTTCTAATGAGACCCTTCTCCCTCCGCAACAGCCTGTTCAAGTGCTTCCTTCAGGGACTGGAGAAAGTGGTGCCCCAGCCTGTCACCAAAGCAAAACAAGATGGGCAGGTAAGGAGGGGAACCTTCTCTGGTTACGGGGCAGTTGCAACCAGAGCCATCAGTTTGCTTAATTTGTGTAGTTGGTGGACCTAAAAAGCAGCCGGCCAAGAGAGAAGCTAAAAGATACAGTCCTGGGTTTTTTAGCAGCAACTTAATGAGAGAGAGTCTACCTCTCTAAGGAAGCATGGAGTGAAAAAGAGCCACTGGGCTCTCCTTGAGCATCTCTGCCTGAGAAAAAGACCCACGGAGATGGCTCAGATTCCATGGATCGTCAAGAAAATTGGCTGTTCCTTTTGGTCAGCCGAGCCTTGCCAACAGGTTTCCCAAAGGCCCTGGAGAAATGGTTGCTCTCTCTGCTGGTCCTGCTTTGCAGCGAGTTGGGCCCAGCAATGCCCTGTCAGGCTTCAAGCAGGGACCATGGGTGAGAGAGCAAATAGACATTGTGGGATGAGGGAAGGAAGGAAGGAAGGAAGGAAGGAAGGAAGGAAGGAAGGAAGGAAGGAAGGAAGGAAGGAAGGAAGGAGGGAGGAGAGGGAGGGAGGGGAGGGGAGGGGAGGGGAGGGGAGGGGAGGAAAAGAAAGATGGAAAGGTAAGGAGAAAGGAAAGAAAAGGGGAAAGGAAAGGAAAGGAAAGGAAAGGATCTTTTCATAAATCCAAAAGCCTCTTCAAGGGCTTGCTGGGTGAATCTCATTATCAGAAGGATTTCAGCCAAGACCGGGCTTGGTGTTCACCCGGCAACATATCAGCTCTTAGTCCAACTTGTTCACCTGCTTCAGTCTTCTTCTGGCTACTAGAAGGGAGGGGTGATTCCACAGGCTTCCATAGACTCGGACATGGGGATTTTCCTGCCCCAGGGAAGAAAGCTGAATATTCACTTGGCTTGATGGTCCTGGTCTCTCAATTGGAATGGGCAGGCTCACAAAGCTCCATAGAGGCAGCCAGCGAAAGAGGTGAGAGGGCAGCCACTAACTGCCTTCCTGCTTGTTTTTCTTTTCCCCAAGCAAACGAAGAGCACAGGCCAGGGCCGAGAAGAAGAAAGTAAGTCCAGTGTTGGTTCCCTTTTATGCTGTTTCGTTAGGCAGCCATGACTGACCCCCACCTGTCGCCCCTTCAAGACGGCTGGCAGCAGCACCATCCCACAGGGGCCTGCAGCCTGCTGCAAGAGAGGCCCTGTCAGCTGATATCAGACAGGAAAGTGCAGCTCCCTGGGAGAAGGGCTGCGGAGGTCACATCTCTCAGCCGGGTCTGATTTCGTGCCCTGCAGATGTCTTGGCAACCACTGTGGGAAGTGTAATTCAATATACCTGAAGGGTTTCAGTTAGATGCATCCGATTAAGGAATCCCTCACCCTGGAGCATTTGTAAGGCCAATGGAGCCAAGGTTCAGGCAGGGATTTACACAACACATTAAACAATAAGTGTGGCATTATATGAACCCATCCAGCGGGGCAAATCATGGCATGAAGTGTGAACCTGGCCCACCTTCTGGTTTTCAATTTCATGCAAGGATGAACATCTCTTCCCAGAGATATACAGCTCAAGCTGCAAATCCCAATAATTTCCATCGCCATTCAGAAAGGGAAGTTTGGGTGATGGTGTGTGTGTGTGTGTGTGTGTGTGTCTTTCTCAGGGATCCATGCAGAAGGGCAATGATTTCCCACTTAGAATCGGGAGATGGTCCTCTAAAAAGCCAGCCACTCTTGGGAGCAACCAGCTATGCTTTTTTTAACACGTTCAACAGCCATTGAGGCACTCCATTCATTCCTTTGGTTGCCCAGAAGAGGCTGGTGCTTTTCAGCCCCGGATCCCTTTGGCAACTAAAAGTGGAACCAGACCCACCTGAGGAGCAGTACCAGCTCACTTACCTGTGAGGAAAGGGCCGGCCTTCTCACCCTTCTTCCTGCCCACGGAGTTCACAGTCATCTAACTTCCCTGCCTTCTCCTTTTGTTTCAGCAAGCAAAGGGGCTTAGTGCCCCTGAAACAAATGGACATGGATGGTTTTGAAGATCTTTTTTCATGAACCAAGTGAAGCCAACCTGACTTTTGGGGGTGCATAGGATCATGAAAAACCAGAGTTCAGAGGGTTTCTTTTCCAAAATTAAATAAAGTAAACCTTATAGTAAAATTTGAATGTGAGATAATTTTCTGGGTTACAAATATCTGAAAAAAAGCAACCTATGGAGAATTGGGGACAGTGGCCTTCAAGATCATTCCTCCTCTGAAGGTCCTTTTAGCCGCAGGTCACATGCCCTAGCTCAGGGGTAGGCAACCTTGGCTCTTTTATGACTCGTGGACTTCAACTCCCAGAATTCCTGAGCCAGCCATGCTGAGGGGAAAGGGAGAGGTTTCCAAGCTGAGCCATGCTGGCTCAGGAATTCTGGGAGTTGAAGTCCACGAGTCATAAAAGAGCCAAGGTTGCCTACCCCTGCCCTAGCTAAAGCCACATTGAACAGAGGCACTTGTGACTTTGTGGCTCCAGCTGATGGTCACTTAGGGTTAGTGCCTCTCCTTGAAAGTTGAATGTTGGTTGTGCCTCAAAGGATTATAGCAAGAACTGCTAATTTGGGGGGGGGGGTACTTGGATAAAATTAGTTTTAATCAGTGCTTGAATCTTCTTTGTTTTTCAAATGGTACTACCGAATGTGTCCAGACTTGGTCCTTCTGTGCTCAGAGGATTGTGCTTGCTATCGCTGAGCCCTACTGAGACCCTGGTTTCTGTGTCTTAACACAGAGCTCCAGCATACCAACAGCTGTGCCTATGTCTTTCCAGTGTCCCATCAGCTACAGTTCTTCTGGGACTAAGGAGGCTTGCACCCCAGCTAGCATCATGCCAATATTGGCTGTGTTCACAACAACAGGGCAGGCTCAGTTATCAAATCAATGCTTTCCGGGGAGCATTCACTCAATCCAGTAAAATCTAAACTAACTGAATGGACTGAAAATTAACTGAAATCACTGGTAGTAACCCAAACTTAACATCAATTTTTCTGTACCCCAAAGTCAGCCAAAGGGCAGATTCCATAGGACTCCTATCTTACACCACTCACTTCCCTACCTGACATGGATCTGTCAATATTTTTCTCTTTGCAGTTGAAATGTCAGACTAACCCCAGTTTAGTCCCTGGGAAAGATCGACCCTTGACTCCATGGGTGTTAGAGAAAAGGTACTTTTAATAGAGATGCTGAGTGCAGCATGAGTGAGGCAAGCTCTGAAGAAAAACTGTATGAAAATCGTACATTGAAAGCAATCCCCAACGTCCAAAGCCCTCCCCCTGGCCAGAGGGGTCCAGTCCAGTCCTGGTCCGATGTTTTGGGAATCTGGTGCCTGAGGCGCCGTTGTAAGTTCCTTTCCCAGGGCCGGCGTCCTTGGGGACAGGCAGATGGCTCGCTTTGGCACCTCCCCAAATTCTCACAGCCTTCTTTCACACCTCCAGTGCTCTTCCCCTCCCAAATGCCCCCTCCCCCTGGTTATGGCAGTTGCTAGCAAGCTTCGGAGAAAGCGGAGATGGGCATCTGACAGGAAATCAATTAGCATGATTAAGCAAAGTAGAGAAGTCCCAACCAACCAAGAGGTTAGCAGGAAACAGGACTCAGATAACTCCAAATCAAGTCTCCTTCATTAGGATAGAGAAAAGATTCTATGGCTACAAAGCCTTCTTTAAGAAGCCAGGATGTGCATTGTGGTTTACTGTCTGCACCTTCTCTATTGAAGCACTTCCTCTGCTTTGTAGTCTGGGCCACCTACCGGCAAGCTGGTGGAGATGGAGCTTTCTGCTGTATCTTCTCCTGGAGGGCCAGAACATATAGATCTAGCTGACCCTCCTCCTTATTCTAGTCTTCGGCCGCAACCTTCAAAGTCCAGGGGCATCCGGACGTTTGCTTGGTCTTGCCAGGGTGGGTCATTTCCAGGCCGAGCGAGAGCATCTGCAGCAAGGCACAAGAGTCTGCCTGGCCCAGCCCCAACGGTGGGATCTCCCACTCCTTAGGCCCCTGGGCCTTGTGAGAACCTGAAAATCTTGGGCAAGACACCCCCAGAAGTTGCTATTCAAATGCTAATTCAATTTGACAGGCGAAAAAACTCCATGCAGTGTATTAACTGCATTTCATTTAATTACATGTAATTACGATGCAAATTAGCTGCAACCACTTTGATGTTTACTCTTGGCACACGCCCAGGTTTTGGGCCTGCATCCTCAACTTCTCACTCCCAGCCCAAGCACCACCCTGGGGGCAGAGAATGGAAGCCTGCTGGGCAAGTGAGGGGCTATGCTTTTTGTGAAAGTGGGCCTAGGCAAACATTTTGGGACCCTTCCCTCCTTTGTTGTTTTTCCAGGCTGCCCCACTGAGAATGAGGCACAGAGAAAGCCAGCGAGGAGCCTCCCCTCAGGAGTTCACTGGGCTTCCCTCCTTAGGGAGAGAGAAGCATCACCCTCCCGCCCTTTCTACAGAGGCGATATTCTGCTGGGGAGGATGGGGAGTGTAGGAACACATTACAAAGATTGCCCCAAATCAGTAAGAGCCTGGTAGCACCATTAAGGACTAACAAATGGAACAAAAAGGCAGAAGTTTCCAGGTGCGGCAGGCAGTCTCTTCAACGGAGGCAAATGTCAAGTGTTTCAAATTCCTGGAGAGTAGCAGAGCTTCTCCCTGCAGTGTCTACCAAAGTCTCCCATGACTCTGCTTGTTGTGAAGGCAAGACATGTGTGCACTGCCTGCTCCGACTCCATATGTGATCCGAAAAGCAGGATCTGGCCGGAGCAGCTGGGGAGCCAGGTAGAGCCGCGGATGGACTTTCAGTCGGCATTCAGAGTCCTGGCCATTCCTTCCACTGTGTCTGTTGCCATCGGACACCTTCCTCGCTCGGCTGCTCGTGCTCTTTTCGCAGCCCCTGCTCTGCTTCACCTCTTCTGCTCCAAGACCCGATCGGAGCTGCTTCTAGAGCCCACCCTCAGTCGGGACTGCATCTGCAGCAGGACTGGGTCACGTGTGAGCCGTCTGCCTCACTGGGAAGTTCTGTGGATTTCAAAAAGAACCCCAACGCTTTCCTGGACCTAAAACCATCTCCAAATCTGAGGAGAATCTTTTCCCCCAAAAAAATCTATGTCATAATAAAATGGCTAACCTTTAAGTTGCCACAGGTTTCTCAGTAGCTGGGATCACATGTCACTCCAAACACGGTTAGTCCAAAGCCAATCAAGTTTCCCTCTTGTTGCATCAGACCTCTTTGGTCATTTGGTCAAGACCCCTTCACCTGGCAGGCAATTGCAGTGAGTGACGGAACAAGATCATGTGGAGTACTGGTTTATAAGACCTTGGTAAGACCACACTTGGAATACTGCTTTGGGTCACTGCAATATAAAAAAGATGTTGAGACGCTGGAAAGAGTCCAGAGAAGAGCAACAAAAATGATTAGGGGACAGGAGGCTAAAACATATGAAGGACGGTTGCAGGAATTGGGTATGTCTAGTTGTCTAGTATAGGTATATCTAGTATAAGTTCTCCTGCTTGAGCAGGGAGCTGCACTAGAAGACCTCCAAGGTCCCTTCCAGCTCTAGTCTAGTCTAGTCTAGTGAAAAGAAGGACTAGGGGTGATGTTATAGCAGTGTTCCAATATTTGAGGGGCTCCTACAGAGATGAAGGGGTCAGCCTATTTTCTAAAGCACCAGAAGACAAGACAAGAAGCAATGGATGGAAACTAATCAAGGAAAGAAGCAACTTAGACTTAAGGAGAAACTTCCTAACAGTGAGAACAATTAACCAGTGGACTTAGGTTTCTAAGAAGAAATTGGACAACCACTTGTCTGAAATGGTATACGGTCTCCTGCTTGTGCAGGGGGTTGGACTAGAAGACCTCCAAGGTCCCTTCCAACTCTGTTATTTGTTGGCTTTGTATGGCTCCATCCATTTTTCTTGGAGAGCTGACTGACTATTTGTGGCTTGAATACTACCTGCCAATTGATCGGATCTGGTTTCTCAGTGAACAAGGCAGTCTGATTCATCAAGGGCTCCTAACTGCGGATTGGGGTTAATCTGTGCTCTTGGCCCGGTGCCCTTTGTGCTGTCTTGTCCACACAGCATGCTAGATCCCAAGGTGATCCAGCTGAGCAAAGGGCCTGAGTGCCAAAACAACCACAACCAATTGTGGCCCCAGAAAAGGGCAGTCCTGAAGCAACCAGGCAGTGGTTTGTGATCTTTGTGAAGATTTCCCATTTGGCACCAAGCTGATGCAGGCTTGCCTTGCTTGGCTGTTTGTGCTCCTGTGAAATCAACTCCAACTTCATTACTTCCCAGGATTCTTGCTGGGGATTGCAGGAGCCTCCAGCGGGGAGCATCTGCGGTTCTAGTCAGCCTTTGAGAGTTAGGAACATCTCCCACTGATGAGCTTGCAACAATATCTTCCTTATGGCTCAGCAGGCTTATTTACAGTGATGAAAATACTAAGATGGAGTTGCTGTTTGAACATCTGGGCTCTTTGCTGATGCTTCTCTGGGTGGAGAAGCACTACCCATGAAAGAGCAAGTTCCCTCTGTAGTGGGCATGTCCAGGCTACAGAATGTATGTTCTGGAAATCAAGTCTCTCAGCAACTTTCTGGGTAACAGACGGCCTCAATTACCTCAGTTTACTTTTGCTTCTTTCTTTTTTCTAGACTGAGAACACATTTTCAAGCAAACTCTCACACTCACTCAACATTTTTAGGTTCTATAAATAGTTAGAAGATCTCCACAAGGAACCTGTGGATCCCAGGGATGAAAAGGATAGTACTATGCTCTCCAGAATATTATCTTCCCAGTTATTTTCTCTTTTTAATGAAAAGAATCTACAGTACAACTAATTACACGAAGCAACGATTTGGAGCTTAGTAGACTTCGAAGGAGGCATCCACAGGTCATGCATTGCCTGAATCTCAGATTCTCAGTTGTTCAGATTGGTCCTAATTTTTTATTTAGGACCTCCATCCAGATCTCCATCATCAGCCTGGCGCCTTGCTGGGTTCCTGCCATCAAAGGGGAAGGGAGAGGGGGAGGCATCTTGGGGCAATCCACACCTGTGTATCTAATGGTGGGAAATGGGGAGGGGGGAGTGACAACAGTAGAAGACCAGATCACCACACCGTGCCAGGATCTTCAAGGCCTTTGCCCTGAGAATGGAAGGTTAGCAGTTTCACGCCTCAGACTTTCTCAAAACATCACATTGCCTGGCTGGGGGTGGGGGGACTGTCCATGGGGGGAGGGATTTGGAGTTGGAAAGAATAGCTTTGTATTTTGCACGGGAACTCCGGATTCTGCCTGACTTTGCTGCAACCAGTTTCTTTCAGTAAAATTTCCTTTGCTTCAACTAAATGGAGTCACTTTCCTGAGAGAGCAAACTGGGGCAGGTTTGACAGTATTGTACATTTAGCCCACTCTTTGTCTCGGGCGCACCAGCGTACCAGTGTTCTCAATCTTGCATCTTATGTCCTGCCTCTCACTCTATCAAAGGACTCATGATTGAAACAAAAAGGCCACTTTCTCCCAGAATAATGTTTTGACTTACAAACATATTGATGATATATCTGTCAGAGCACTTCACAGTATTGAGTCCCACCTGAGGCAAAAGTCCCACCGGTAGAGAGCCACTTATAGTGGTTTGCTTCCCCTTATTCTACTCTTACAACAACCCAGTCCAGGCACAAAATAGGTCAAGATGGTGCCCCAGTTGTCCAGGAAGATCCATGAGGGAATGAAATTGGAAGCTGTTGTCTCTGGAAGAAACTGTGTTATAGGCAGGCAAGAGAGTTGCTCCCAAGGAAAGACAGCCAGTTGGAAGAGGCCAGGACCCGTACCTGGGACCTGAAGTGAAGGTCCTCCACGCCAGAGTCCCCTGTCAATTGTCAGTGTGGCAGCCAAGAGAAAGACATGCAGCCCTTCAGGTGATTTCTCAGTCTTGTGAGCCCAGATGCCGTTTAGGTGGTTTGATGAGCAAGAGAAGAGTCTGAATCAGGCAGGGCTATTCAGTCTGGAGCCACAAGTATTCCACATTGCTCTTTCTTTCCTAAAGCTATTTTAGAAACCATTTCTCCCGCTGCCTCTGTAAAGTCCAACTTCACCTCTTAGCCTTGCTTTCTCTTTTCCAGCCCGAACCTTTTCCATGCAGAGGGATGCAGAAGATGATGATGAGGTGCTCGTGGAAGTGAGATGTTGGACCTACCTAGCCGAGTGTCATCTGGGCTCTCCCCCCAGCCCAGGGAGGAAGCACTATGGAGGCCAGCAGGAAAGGAAGAGGTCAACGCTAAGGAACGGTCCTTTGGGGCAGATGGGAGATGATGGGAGAGCTGTGGCCAAGGCCTTACCTGGTGGGGGTCAGAGAGGGGCTGGGGGCCTGGACCAGTGCCAGGCTGGATGGGATCCCAGATTCTCCAGAGCATTCTTCCTGAGTTGCGGACTCTTCTTGCTTCTTCCACTGCCACAAGCAGACCCTTCAAGGAAGGACACAACAACCATGGGTCGATCTGGGCGGTTCCTTGGGAAAACCCATGTGGACTAGGAGCAGGGAGAGCCAGGTTCTAGTCCTCCTCAGTGCTAGAAGCTTCCTGGGAGCTTTGGGCAGAGGGTACCTTGCAGGAGGAAGAACCACTGCCTCAGATCAGAGGGATCTGTGGCAGAAATGGAACTGAGGGAGCACTTCAGGCAGGACTCTCCCTACTTCTCCCACAAAGATAAAGTGGGGGGGGGCATGTTCAGCCTGGCCAGCTCTGTAATAAAAGTTCCATTAGCCTGCCTGACTTGGGTTTCCTACTCTGGCCCCCTTGAAAGGCTGACCCTTGCTCAGTTCAAGAGCCAGAGCAGGGTGAGGATTAAGGTGTTGACGTCAGACCAGGGAGACTCGAGTTCTATTCCCCCCCCCCATCCTTGGACATTTCCTGGGGACTCTGAGGGAGTCCTTCTGGACCTCAGAGCCAGGATGGTTCTGTGGTGAAGGTGCTGGGCTAGAAGTGGGGAGAGCCAGGTTTCAGGCAGCCCTCAGGCGCAGAAGCTCCCTGGGCAACGTGGGGCAGGCCTCCCTCTCCGCCCACGGTGGAACTGGCTGGTTCCAGTCCAGCGAGGATCTGGCCCTTCCTTTGGCAGGAAAGCTGCTAACTCCCCTCTCAGCCCCAGCTCCTTCCCCTGAGAGCTGCCGTGGGCTCCAGTAGGGGCAGGGGCGTGTGCTATGCGTGCCCTTCAGCTCCTGTAGACAAAGAGGACAGACATGAAATGAATGAAGAATCTGCGATGGAAAGAAGCCCTTTCCCAGACTAAAGCCTTGGGCAGAGCAGCAGATCCTTTGAGTTTGCTTTTAATCCCATCTCCATGGAGACCTTGTCAGAGGGCTGTGAGCCAAAGTCTCCTTTGCATTCAGAGTCAGCGGTCAGAAGATCAGCCCACCTTCCGGAGGTCACATCCATGCTCAAACAGATGTGAAAAAGAAGCACTTGGCTTCAAGCAATATTAACGCCTCACAGGAGCTCAGATTAACTGTGTTTCTAAAAGAACAGTTTCAGGCATGTGTTGCGGTAATAGAAATTAAATGCTTTCTAAACCTTTTGACTTCTCGAAAAAGGGCAGAAGGTTGCATTGTAGCTGAAAAATAGAAGTGCCAGGCGCCTCCCCTTGGATTGTTCCTGCATTTGTTTTTGAAGTCGCCAAAGGACCACCTCAAACGCAGCGCTCTCTGAAAGAGCCTCCGTTAGCGCTTCCGAGGGCTTGCAGTGCTGCACGGTGCTTAGTAACCGCCAGAGCCTCCTGGTGACCTGCTTTCCTTCTTAGCAACTGCCTCTGCTCCTGGAGACAGCAGGTCTTTGGTCCCCAAGCACTGCTCGGCTGCAGGGCGGGTGGACAGGGGCAGGTCCCACACGGCAGCACACACACACACACACACACCCTGGTTAAGGAGGAAAAGGGGCAGGCAGTTAAACTAGCAGCATCTAAAACAGTGGCAAAATTCTGGCTCTGAAGCTGTTGCAGATTATTGTAGCATCATCAGACAGGGAAGCCTTTTGGAAGGATGGAGCGAATCCTGAGGGTGGATGGAAGGGTGAGACGGCGCTTTGCCCTTGGAGGAATGTGATCCAAAGAGGTGAGTAGGTGAGTCTTCAGCTGCTGCTTCCTTGTTCTGGGCTTTTTTCCCCCCCTGTGATGTTCCCATTATAAATTCAACTGGGTTCATTTGATGTCAGATTCATGAGTCAAAGGTACTTGCTTAAGTCCAGATTCTGGAAAAGTAGCGAAGGATGCCCAGGGCCTTCAGTGAGGAAGAGGAGGCCATTTTTTATTTCTTATGAACAAGACAACTTTCACGCCTTCCAATTATTGAATTCTTCCTACTTTGTGTTAGGGAAGCACAATTTCCGTGTCTTAGGAGAAGAACTCAAGTTGTCTGGTGCTTTGCCTGGAGATCTCCAGAAGGAATGTCCTTCCACATCCGTGAGATTTCACTCTGATAGGCACCCAGAGGAGAGAGGAGACCTCAGGACCCTCCTCCTCCTCTCGCCCCATCTTCCTTCTCTTTCTTTGTCACATCGTGATGTAACCCAAGAGGTTGGGGAGCATTTGGTGCACACTCAAACTTCCCATGTGCAACTACAAAATGTTTCCCCTCACCCTGGTTTATTCATCTGTCTATTTGATTTATACCACATCTTTATGCTGTGCGGAGTGGACATCTCACCTGGATGGCCGCTAGGTTTGCAACTTCGGCAAGCTTAATAGCCAGGCAAGTAACCTTCATGGCAGTGCCAGGAGGAAGCCCTGGCGATGATATTCAGGTGATTCTGGGTTGCGGTGCTCTCCATTTGAAGATCTTTGCTAACATGAGCTGTGTGGATGCTGCAGTCAGATCCAGGGGACCCCGGATTGTAAGATTCCATTGTGATTTTCCATTCCATCTGATCCTGATGACTCGGTTTTTGTCCCAGGGAAGCTTCCAAGGGTGGCACGGTGGGACAACTGACTTCAGCAAAAGTTGAAGCAGGGGGTGACATTGCAAACCCCTTAATTCAGGTTGGTGTCTGTTCATGTATTTCTATGTTTATTCATTTATTTATCTAAGTAATTAGTTTTGCAGTAATAAAACTGCTTTTCTTGTTAGGAAATATTTCTTAACACTCAACAGAAATTATGTTAATACTGCTACTTCTATTAATATTCCAAATCATTGATGAAGAACATTTTGTACATGGCTTCAGACTGTTCGTGCCTTCCTACCACTGAGGCCTGGGAGGATCTTCTGCTAACTTTGTTTTGCTCAAACAGAAGGATCTCCACAAAACCATATTTAGTTCAAGTCTTGCAGCCAATTGGATATAGGGTTCATGCATCACATTAAGCCTGATTTGTTGAATTGGTATAGAAGTAAGTCACAAACCATGGTTTACAGCCAAGAGAGATAAGTTTGCAAGACATGCTAAGGCTAAGCTAGACAAACCACATTCTTGTTTAGTGTAATGTGATAATTTAGCCAATTAAATATGTTGTGGTTAAAAAGTCTAATAAAGCTGTGTAGTGGATGCACATATGTGGTTGATTGATGACCAATTGAGAGCATAATAATTCATTAAATGTTTTATACATTGATAAATAATTCAGTGGAATAAAATTTGATTCCAAAATCTTTATAGTATATGTTAAAAAATCCGCATTTTTGCTATTTTGGGGTGATGGGATGCTTTTCCATGCTAATGTTCTCTAGAATATTGTTTGTTTATTTGTTTGTTTTCAGATAAAGGCAGCAGCAGCAGCAGCAGCAGCCCCCACCTTGGTTGCCCCTGCAGGTACCGTGTGCATCACCCAGGGCAGTCTGCCCCCTGCAGGACCACCATCCCCTCCCCCCCCCGTGGGCCACTGGGTTCTCTTCCAGGGAGTGCAGTGGCAGCATTTGGTGCCGAAAAGCTAACAGGGTGCCTGCAGGGGGTTAGTAAAAAAAGTCATGCCCTCTGCCAGTGCAATTGGTGCACATAACAAGCAAGGGGGGAGACTGATCAGGCCAGTGCAGCTGCCATTTTGACTTTTTTGATCACAAAACCTATGGACAGGCCTGGAAAACAGGGTTAAAAATGAATAGTTATCTCATATTATCTCCAGATACTTCAGATTTGCTTACAAATCCAGACTGTTCCATGGCAATGTTTTCAACCTAACTGTATCCCCACACACAATTATTTGGTCTCTGAGGACTACAGGGGGATGTCATAAACCAGTGACACCCTCAGAAATTGCACTGGCCAAAGTTTCCAGCCTCTGCCTTTTTTCTTGTTGTCTTTTTTTGCACTGAGGGGTGGTTTGGAGGGGAGTTAAGGATGTATGTAAAGAGTCATATGCTAGTTTTAACAGCAGATTCTGTTCTGAAAAGGCTCTTTTGGTGCTGAATTTGGGTGCCTCAGTTTGGGAAGTGCCTCCGACCAGAATGACGTGTGGGCATCAAGGCCCCACTCTCTGGGGAGAGTCAGCGTCTGGGTTCGTGGGACCAGGTGGTTCCCATCAGCTCGGACTTCTTTGGCTCCCAGGGGAGGCTGCCTTCCCCTCTTGCCCAGGGAAGGGCCTCCCTCCTCACTGGGCGGTTGTGTGTTTCTTCTTGCAGTTCCCAACCCCACAGCCTCGCCCTGAAGCATCTGGCTCCCTAGTGCCGCCATGTCCAGGCCAACCCGCGCTGTGGAGCTGGTTCGCCTGGTGCCCAAGAAGCCGCGCCATCATCCGCATGCCTCCCCTTCCTGCTCAGCCGGCGTGGAAGAGCTGCCCAATGTCCCCAGCTACCGCAGCTCTGCTCCTCCCTCCCACATCCCCATCCTCGTCCCTAGGAACCTGAAGGCTGGCCTGAGCAACCCCAGTTTTTGGAAGGAAGAAGCTTCCCGCTCGGGCATTGGGGGTAATGTAGCACCTGCCAAGACTTTAGTGCTTGCAGCTTTCCTCGCTGACCTTCCAGCACTTTGGGGTGACTGCATCTTTGGGGTTTAGTTCCAAATAGTGTGTCATTTCCAGAGGGATCAACATACATCACCTCCAAAATGTAGGAGAAATGTGCACAATTTGGGCGGCAGGCCGTTAAAAGTGATACAGGAATGAGAAGGGATTAATCTCCAAGGTCCCTTCCATATTCTATTCTATTCTATTCTATTCTATTCTATTCTATTCTATTCTATTCTATTCTATTCTATTCTATTCTATTCTATTCTATTCCATTCCATTCTATTCTATTCTATTCTATTTTCCATTCCATTCCATTCCATTCCATATATTCTATTCTATTCTATTCTATTCTATTCTATTCTATTCTATTCTATTCTATTCTATATTCCATTCCATTCCATATATTCTATTCTATTCTATTCTATTCTATTCTATTCTATTCTATTCTATTCTATTCTATTCTATTCTATTCTATTCTATTTTCCATTCCATTCCATTCCATTCCATTCCATTCCATTCCATTCCATTCCATTCTATTCTATTCTATTCTATTCTATTCTATTCTATTCTATTCTATTCTATTCTATTCTATTCTATTCTATTCTATTCTATTCTATTCCTTTCCATTCCATTCCATTCCATTCCATTCCATTCCATATATTCTATTCTATTCTATTCTATTCTATTCTATTCTATTCTATTCTATTCTATTCTATTCTATTCTATTCTATTCTATTCTATTCTATATTCCATTCCATTCCATTCCATTCCATTCCATTCCATTCCATATATTCTATTCTATTCTATTCTATTCTATTCTATTCTATTCTATTCTATTCTATTCTATTCTATTCTATTCTATTCTATTCTATTCTAATCCATCCCTCAGAACCCCTGGGCAATGCAGCTCTATGTCAGAAGTTAAGGAAAAACTGATGAGAAAATGGTTTGGCAATAATCTCAGAATTAAATAAAATAAATAAACCTACACATTGTATCAATTTCAGAAAGGGACTGCAACTCTAGATTAAATCTATGTAAAGATTCATATATTATTTGCATTTAATTGTCATTTTAGCACTATCTGAAAATAAAAAAAATTCAGGTGTTCAAGGGGGTTCGCAATGTGTAGTCAAAAACCCTCAAAATGGTGGCCTAATGAAGTTAACTAATGAAACTAATAAGAAAGAACTTCAATAAGAATTTGTGATACTAGTATAACAATAATAACAATAACAATAATAAGTTATCCAATATTGAATCACAAATACATGGCAAAAGATTCTAGAGAAGCATCTTCTAATAGCATATGGGATATCTTGCTTATGAAAATAATAGCAAAATCTGATTTTATTACCTTTCTTAACCCAACCTTTCCCATTTTAGATGTTGAATTATATAGACATTTAATAAAAATTCTGATGCCTTGAAAAGATGACTTGAAGTTTCTTCAGAAAATAATCTAGAAACAAGAAAATAATCTAGAAACAATAATCTAAACAGAGCATAACAAAGGAAGCTGCCATTTTTTATGGCAGAGATTTTTGATTGTAACCAACAGCCAGGTTTTTGAGCATTTTGGAATTTGCTTGAGGTGAAGAATCCATATTGTCAATAACCTAACTTTTCTTGGTCTTTCCTGCCCAAGGACAACCATCAGGCAAACAACCTATGGTGAATACTCCAAAGGTGGATTCTAAGACTGGCTCTTCCAGGCTGCCAATTCCTGCCTCCCAAGCTTGGCCACCAGCCCCAAAGGGCTTGCACACCCTCGCTGTGCCACCTACACCAAAGGCTCCCAAGAGGTATGAAGCCTGTGTCAATGCAGAGTTTGGTATTCTGTGAGAACCTGGACCTCGGCCTGAATTACTCTTCTGGGATACCTATCTCTACCGTCCCACCAGATCCTCACTGGATTATATATGTCCTGAACTCCTGTCAGGAGTTTCTGGAAATAATTCAGCAAATTCTGGGACCATTTCCTTAGAACTAGCAGACCTCCCAGCTAAACTTGGCAGAACTACCTGGATCTTTGTCATGGTAAAGCTAGATAATGTCAGGCTTCCAACTGAGGCTCAGCAGACAGGAGTCTCCAGATAATTAACCCTTAATACTGCTGTAGATGAGACTAGTAAAAAAGTTTCAGACGTGACTACAGACCAGAATGCAGCCTTATACGCAACCCCTGATTGCCCATTGCACTGCAATCTAGAGACATGTCTAGAGTTTTAGACTCTTGGTTTCTTCCAATTTAACAAATGCTTGGCTGATCCCTGGATGACCATGGCCTGCTGAGACATGTTTTCGTAACATGTTTCGTTTGGCTTCCTCTCTCCCTAGTCTACAGGCCCCTGACTCCTCTGGCCTTGGCAGGCAGGCTCAGCCTCATAGATAGAAATATTCTGTCTCATAGAATGAGTTGCTTGTCCTCAGTCACCACCAAGTGATTCTTCCTGTACCCAGAGCAGTTTAATTACTCTGCTTCTTTTTCCTGCCTGATATAAGCAATCCTTTTGCCTTGTGCTTCTCACCTTGGAGTTGGTACATAACCTTTCTGTCTGTCCTGGCAAAGATAAACGTTGTTCTTTGATGCCTGTGGCAAAAGTATTCTTAGTTCTCATTCCTATCACAGCCCTGAACTTGTCCACTAATCTCTAACGAATGAAGGCAAATCTATGTGTCCCAGGATAATGTTGCAGGATCCAATATGAGTCGGTGACCAGGACCAGAGGTCTGTTCTTCCAAGCTTTCCAGCTCATTCTGGAGCCCAAACTCAGGGAACTTCTCGGTCTCCAGAATGTGTGCACAGGGCAGTTCTATGAGTGGCATTTATGTGGTGCCTGGTTGTGTGTGGCTTTTAGTTGTCGATTGGGGTATTGATGGCCACTTATTAATTCATTGATTGTTGTTTCCTTGTGCTGCTGCACCCTCGGCTCCTAAATACTTAGATAATTTGTTGTCTGACAGGAAGCTGTGGTGACGCAGTGGTTAGAATGCAGGAGTTCCGATTTGACTGGCCTTCCATCTTTCCAAGGTCGGTAAAATGAGGACCCAGATTGTTGGGGGCAAGATGCTGACTCTGTAAACTGCTTAGAGAGGGCTGCAAAGCACTGTGAAGCGGTATATAAGTCTAAGTGCTATTGCTATTGCTTTTGTCACTAACTTACCAGGTACTTAGGAGCCAAGGGCACAGCAGCACAAGGAAACAACAATCAAAGACTTAATAGCCAGCCATCAACTTCTAGAGAGAGAAATTCCCTGAGGATGGGCTCCAGCATGAGTCCGAAAGCTTGGAAGAACAAACCTCTGGTCCCGGTGACCGACTCCAATTGGGTCCTGCAACTAGTCTCTAAAATCAACTACATCCCTCAAAGGTTCCTTTCTTCTTTCTGCATGAGTTGGTGTGTTGCTGTATTTTTTTCATTACTTCATCAAATCTCAATGTTAGTTGGTTAATGCAATTCATGGATAGGAACAGCAGTTAGAAAGAGTAATTAAGAGTATCTTTCTCCAGCTGGTCTATCAAAGCATCATTTATTTGGCGGTATCTTAATCTTACTCAAGTCCTGGCTCAAAAACAGCAACTGTGAGAGGGATCTTGGAGTCCTAGTGGAGGATCACTTGACTATGAGCCAGCCGTGTGCAGCAGCAGCCAAAAAAGCTAATACAATCCTGGGTTGTATAAACAGAGGCATAGAATCAAGATCACGCGAAGTATTAGTACCACTTTATAAAACCCTAGTAAGACCACACCTGGAATACTGCAGCCAATTTTGGTCACCATATCACAAAAAAGATGTTGAGAGTTTGGAAAAAATTCAGAGAATAGCAACTAAGATGATCAAAGGCCTAGAGACTAAAACATACGAAGAACGGCTGCAGGACTTGGATTTGGCTAGTCTAAAGAAAAGAAGAAATAGGGGAGACATGATAGCAGTATTCCAGTATCTGAGGGGCTGTCACAAAGAAGATGGGGTCACTTTGTTCACCAGAGCACCAGAGAGAAGGACAAGAAACAATGGTTGGAAACCGATCAAAGAGAGAAGCAACCTGGAATTAAGGAGAAACTTCCTGACAGTGAGGACAATTAACCAGTGGAACAGCTGGCCTCTAGAAATCATGGACGCTGCATCACTGGAGATTTTTAAGAAGAGGCTAGACAGTCACTTGTCTGAGATGGTATAGGGTCTCCTGCTTGAGCAGGGGGCTGGACTAGAAGACCTCCAAGGTCCCTTACAGCTCTATTCTATTCTATTCCTTTCAGTACTCAGATATTATAGAGCAATTAATGTACTGTGCTGATGCTTTGTTTTTCCAAATTCTTTGCCTACCTTAGGAGGAAATCCTCTTCCGAAGAAGTAAATGTGGAAGAGCTGAGACTGTCCCCAGTCAATGCCTGGCCAAACCAGTCCAATCAACAGGAAGAAAAGAACCGCAGGTATAATCCCAAAACATCCTACCTCAGCACATCGGGGACTGCACATCGGGGATTTGCTTGAGACCACATGAATGGCCTGTCACTTACCTGTACAGGACTGGGCTGGTAGTTGGGTCACACTTCAACCATCTGCCCTCCTAAAGATGGCATAGGCAGAGCTGCTGCAGTTGCCTAATGGTGTCCTGACAGAGGATACAGAAAAACTGAAGCCTATTTAATTATGGAGAAAAATCATGTTTTGAAAAAAAGAAAGTCTACAAAGTCTAGAATATCATACACTCTGGTACTGCACAAACCATACTTTTGTACTCTATATGCTGATGAGAAAGTATGCAGAAATCTCAGAAAAATCCTTGAAGGCCCCAAACCCTCCATCTTAGACAGGGATGTTGTTGTGCCATGATGGACCCAGAAAACTAAAGGCTGCTTTAGACAGAGGGAGTCAGCCTCTTGGTGGACTCCAGCATGGAGTCCCTCCTGGGGTGCAAAATGCCTGACAGGAAAGAGCCTGGTTTGCAGAGATCTGCATGGACTAACCGGGGCAAATCTGCGCTTTCGTGGGGCGTGGGGCCCCTCACCGGTCCTGTCCTTCAGCTGGAGGCAAAGTTGCCCAAAGCATAACGGCTCTTCAGCCTGGTCTAATCTTTCCTCCCTTACAGAAAGCCTCACCTGACTAAGACTGATAGAAGGCATCGGAGGTCAATATTCTGGGGTCCATTCAGGGATGACCGGAGGGTGGGAAGACTGGATGGAGTCTGACACGTTTTTATTTTTCTCACTTCTTGCCTTGACAGGCGGCACCTTCTCTCACTGCTCCTCAGTCAAAGGGGCAGTTGAGGGGGGAGCTGATGGGTGAATGGTTGTGTCTCAAAAGGAGGCAGTGCACCAGGTAAAACACACACACACACACACACACACACACTGATCAGATATTGCTTTAACTGGGTAGAACCTCCCAGTCCTGTAGAGCAGGTGCAGCAGGCGATCCAAGTGTAAGGTCATCTGTAAAATTGCTTCTTTGCCCCCCCCCAAGGCCAGAGGGGGCAGCTACCAGCCAACCAGGGAAGGGTCTCACAATGCAGGCAACCAAAAACCTTATTTTGGTTACTTTTCTAACCAGCTCTTTTAACCTGTCGCTCTCTGAGCCACAGAATAAACCTTGAGAGCAGAGAATGGGGAGCTTACGGGGGCCCCTTCCTTTCCCCATGTCTCTCTCCCTCTCCGTGTTTTTGACATGCATTGAGGGGTCTCCCATCTGGCATGTCTCCAAACACTAAACACCAATGGGGAGGAAATGTAGGGGGGAGGGCTGGCTAGGGACCCTTCCTAGCATTCCCATCCCTGCTCTCAAGGCTGCAGAACTGATGGGGGACAAGAGAAACAGGGCAATAGAAAGAAGCAGGAGGGAGGCGGCTCCCCCCTGAAAAGCTGGGACAGGTAGAAAGGCAAGGGGTCGATCCCCCACTTCTTTCCGGTCAGGACAAGTGCGGAGTGCTGCTTGTGCTGTTTTTAAATATAAGTCTCGCACTAGAATCAGCTCTTTCTGCCTCTTGTCTCTGCCCCAACAAGAGATGCTGGAGGAAGGAGGGAAATAAGAGAAGGAGGGAGAGGAGGGGGGAAGAGCTTGGGAAACGATTACTCTGTCCTGGAAATGCAGAAATCACGAATAAGAACCTCAAAAGAATGATTTTATTTGCTATAAGATGGAGTAAACAGAAACACAGAAAAGCTTTCCAGGAAAAAAGAGCATTTCCCTGCTGTTGTCTGCCTAGAAGGACTGACGGATGCCAGCAGATCTGGCAGTTCCCATCCCGACCAAGTTATCCCAGCAGCGTCCAGGAGCCATTTCAGGGCCTTCTTTGGGCAAGACCTCCATCGGGAGAAGTGCAAATGGCACCACTTCTAAATGCAACATCAGGTTCTGCCCAGAGAGCAGGCAAAAGTGGGAGGACGGGTCACTTGACCAAGCTCTGTGGGGCACCTGTGGTGGCTTCTGTACTCAATGGCCCTCCCTGCGCTATGCCTTCGATTGTGCCCCTGAGAGGGCACGGGGGGGGGGGGAGTGGCATCTATGAGGCTTCTGCAGCTGGTCTTGCAGACTGGTGGAGGGATGACTTTGGATGACCAGGTGCTCCATTTTATTGCATTGGATTATTCTCCCTTCATGAAGCCTTAGCTCAGAACCCAGACAAGTGACCAGGTGCTGCCTCTCCTCTTTTCCCACCTGGATTGGTCTCTGATCAAGGACTTATGGATACAGGCCTCTTGTCCTCTTCCCTGTCCCCCCAAAGTCTTGTTTTTACATAGCGAGGGAAATGGCTTTGGCTCAAGGAGAAACATTCGACACAACTGTAGGAATTACATTTATTTTTTTAATGTTGTGTGACTCCCCGGGCAGGAATGAAATGGCTCTTGGAGGAATGATCTTGCATTTCCAAGCAGCCCTTAAGGAAAAGACGAGGAAGGCATGGGCTGCATGTGGCCCCAAGGACCCCGGGGCCATCTGTTAGACATGCCGAGAGCACCCCACCAACAGTTCAGCAGCAAATCAGATGAAGCACATTTGGAGGGGTTTTCAAACAGAGTGGGAAGGCAGGGCACAACTCTTCCATTCCCACTCTTATCTCTGCCCCCTCCCCAAACAAGCCCAGATTCAGCCACAAATGTCTGGCCCTGCCCTTCCAGAGTCCCTGGGAAGGCAGGAGCCGATTCTCTCTCTCGGTTGCTCCGCAGCTCACCCAGGCGTGGCAGCTCAGCC
This sequence comes from Azemiops feae, assembly GCA_023970755.1. Classification (NCBI taxonomy): domain Eukaryota; kingdom Metazoa; phylum Chordata; class Lepidosauria; order Squamata; family Viperidae; genus Azemiops; species Azemiops feae. Next base: position 1,138,596 of record JALGBA010000315.1, read on the forward strand.
GCCAGCCAGAGTAGTGCCACCATCAACGACCGCCTGCAGGAGCTGGTGCGGCTGTTCAAGGACCGAACTGAGAAAGTCAAGGAGAAGCTGACGGACCCCGACGCCTCCTCCGAGGACGAGACCCCAGCAGCCTGTGAGCGAGTCTGGGTGTTAAGGGCTGGGACTCCCATGTCCCGAGGGGGCTGTGAGAGAGCCCTGACCCACCAGCTGGGGTTGGCGGGGGGAATGTTCAGCTCACAGGGGGAAAGCAGCCTCAGCCTTGGCAGGTTGACATCCTAGAGACCATCATTTCATGCTGTGCTGTGGGATGTCCGAGCCCAGCAGCCAGGCTGTCTCCTACCCTCCCAGACCTTCTGGTCCGAATCTTCCTTCCAAGAGTAACACAATCATTTCAGATTCTGCCTGTTGTTGTTTTTGAGGGGAGATAATACCATTTTAATAATGAAGCAAGTGTATTTCACAATAGCTTCAGCATCCTTGAGGTTCCACCCAGTGGTGGGATTCAAATATGTGAACAACCGGTTCTCTGTGTGGATGCCACTTCCAGAAGTCCATTCTGGGCCTGGGCAACAAAAAACTAGCTACCGGTTCTGCTGAAGTGGTGTGAACCGGCTGAATCCCACCACTGGTTCCACCACTCCTGCAATCTCAGGCACAAGATATTCCAGCCCTAACCAAAAACGAGCAATCCTGGTTGATTTGTGGGGCTGCCAATTGGGATTTCGGGCCAGGTGCAAGCTGCAATATGGGTTGTCCACTCTTACTAGAGAGAGTGTGTCTGAACTTTCTCTTCATTTGGCCTCTAATGATGGGCAAAACATTTTGTTTCGATTTCACCGATTTGGTTTGTTCTCTCAGCTCCTTCCAAAGAGAAAACCCCAGAGGAGAAAGGCAAAGAAGCCGAGGAAGATGGAGAGGGGCATTTCCACGAAACCATTTGCTGCAGGTTTAAATATCACCCCTTCCTCTGCCACGTGAAGAAAGTCCAGTTCCCCAGCAGTATTGACCCCTCCTCCAGTAAGTAACAGGAAGGGCTTTGGACTGAAGAGGCAGCTGAACCCCGAGAAAGAAGGGAAGGGACTTTGCAAAGGGAATTCTAGGAGAAAGAGTAGCAGAACCTGGGGCAGAATCAAAAGAGAAATCAGCCTAGAATCTCTACATAGTCACAAATGGACTAAGTCCAACTCTATAAAAATGACAATAAAGGTTATTTATCTTTATCTTTATCTTTATCCTTGAATTCCATTAACCCATATCTAGTGCTAACCCATATCATGTGCATGGGCATGAGCAATAAATCAGTTTAACTGGAACTTCATGGTCTTCTGTGCCTGTCAGGAATGCAGACCTGTTGGAAATCCCCAGGAACCTTGATGGTCCACTCAAGCAATTAGCTAATCCTTATCCCTTGAAATGCAAGATCATTTGTATGGACCCTTAAATACAGCAAGGCACTTCAGGTCTTTCACAAATGACATTTTCAATTATTGCAAATATAGTCCAAAAAGTGGAGAAAAGATATTCATAACCCACAATAGTATTTTTGCAATGTAGGTTAAATAAATTAAGCTGCAAACTGATTGCAGACAACCATCCATAAGCCTCTCTTAATCTCCAAACAGACTTCCCTGAAGGAAATTGGAAGCAATTGGTAGGGACTGTTGAAGACTCCTCCTGAGAGCTCCACATCTCAGTAAGGCATTTGACAAAATAGACATAGCCTACTTCTTCATAAGTTAGCCAAAGGTGGGATAGAGAGAATGACCACCAGATTGATTCACAATTGGCTGACTAATTGAATTGTAAGCCACCCAAAATTATTGACTGAGATGGGCGGCCATACAAATTGAACAAATAAATAAGCAAATTGCACCCAATGGATAGGCCTTAATAGAACTACATCTACATGGAAGGAAGCATGCAGGGGGTACGCCAAGGTTCTGTCTTGGGCCCGGTGCTCTTCAACGTCTTCATAAATGATCTACATGAAGGGAGAGAAGGGAAATTCATCAAATCTGCAGATGACATCAAGTGTCAGCTGGAAATAGCTAACACTTTAGATGATAGACTCAAGATTCAGAAGCATCTTGACAGACTTGAACACTGGGCCCTATCCAAAAAAATGCAGTTCATTGGTGAGAAAAGTCAGTCCTACAAGATATACCCAATGCATGGGGATAGAATAGGCAGTACCCAGCCCAACAGCAGTAACTGTGAGAGGGATCTAGGAGTCCTGGTGGACCAACATTTAAGTATGAGTCAAGAAATGTGCTGCAGCTGCCAAAAAAACCCAATATAATCCTGGGCTGCATCAAGAGAGGGATAGCGTCAAGACAACGAGAAGTGATTGTACCACTTTGTACTGCACTAGTGAGTGCGGTATAACTAGGGGTACTGCGTACTGCATGCAAATTGTATCTGGTCCCTGTGATAGAAAAACGATGCTGACACCCTGGAAAATGTGCAGAGAAGACCAACAAAGATGATAAGGAATCTGGAGGTTAAATCGTATAATGAACGGTTGAGGGAGCTAAGTACATCTAGCCTATAAAAGAGAAGGATTAGGGGTGACATGATAACTGTCTTCCAGTACTTGAGGGGCAGTCACAGAGAGGAGGGGGGTTGACTTATTCTCCAAAGCATCAGAAGGCAAGACAAGAAGTAATGAATGGAAACTTGTTAAGGAGAGATCCAACCTAGAAGTAAGGAGAAATTTTCTGACAATAAGAACAATTAACCAATGGAGCAGCTTGCCTCCGGAGTTGTGGGTGCTCCATCACTGGAGGCTTTCAAGAATAGGCTGGACAACTGTTAGATTAGGATGGTATAAGGTTGCCTGCCTTGAGCAGGAGCTTGAAGTAGAACCTCTAAGGTCCCTTCCAGCCCTCTGATTCTATGTTCTATGTTGGTTCCATATTTTATGGGGAGGCCAAGGTGATCGTCTCCATCTTGATCACTTTTTCTGAAGCTGAGAAAGATGCCTGGGACGTGGCCTGCCAGCACATTCGTGCTGAACTGACTTTGGGAGGAATAGTTCCACCTCTTAGCCCCCTTGCTACACAGGCCATTTGGCCCACCGTGTGACAACTCTTGCCTGATCTCTGATCTTCTCTCTGATCTGCAAGTTGTTCTTGCACCTTGAAATGGGAATTTGAGAGAAGCTCCACAAGAGTCCTGAATATCTCCTGGGCTTCCCTCCTCTTCTAGATCTGATGTATGTGTTGTGGCTCTTACTTGTGGTCCTGGCATGGAACTGGAACTGTTGGCTGATTCCGGTCCGCTGGGCTTTCCCCTATCAGTCACCTGAGAATGTCTATTACTGGATGGCTATTGACTACCTCTGTGATCTCATCTACCTTCTGGACATCGCCGTCTTCCAGGTCCGCCTGCAGTTTGTCCATCAAGGAGATGTTATTGTAAGTGGCACTCAGCAAGCCAACCCGTGTCTGGGTTCTGACTCCTGCTTTGAGGGCATACCTGAAGCAGTTAAGCCCTTCATCCACAAACAAGCTACCAAACCCGGGCTGCAAAAATCTCAGTGACCACTGGGTCTTTCCCAAGCCTTTCCCCAGACATTTATTTTAGGCTTATAATACGAGGCAGGTAACCCCACTGAGCATAAACAATCTGCAAGACTTAAGAAGCTTCAGAAGAGCAGCAATTCTTGTGCAGCAGATTTTGATGCTGTGCCTGTTTCCATGCCAGGCCAGGACACATAAATTCTGCTAGCTGTGCCTCAGTTTCCCTTTGAGTTTCGGGTGGTGCCCTTTTGCATTTTCTTTCTTCTTCTAGACTGATAAGAGAGCCATGAGGAAGAATTACCTGAAGTCCCGTCGCTTTAAGGTGTGTAGTGTTTTGTTTAATTTACTCCTAATTAAAGTGATCCCCAAAATCATCTGAGCGAAACATTGTTCTCCGTCACATGATCAATAATATTCTGGATGCTGAATTCTTTGTCATAATAGAGATATTATCTGCTTGGGTTGTTGTAACAATGGCATAGGAAGTTTACAAATGTAATGTTTATGTTTAATGTCTTTCTTGTTATATGCAGTAAAAATTGTATACAGTATAATATTCATATATAATTTGGGAATATCGGATCACTGATATCTTTTGAGTAAAGGGGAGATGGGTGAGTCTATCTTTTTCAAAATTAGTTTCTGTTAATTGCTCTCTTTGTTTGTAAAATGGTAAAATCTGATTCATTACACTTGATCATTTTAAAAATGTTTGCTCAAAAACATTTAGGTTATTATGCATATTTCCTGAGATATATACATTTTTGTTTGCAATTTTGTTTAATCTTTACAAATGAATTACGCAGGTCGAATGTGTCTGTCAATGGGATGCCAGAAAAGCTCTTCGTGCATTCTTTCTCTTTGCAGATGGATGCCTTCTGCCTTCTTCCCCTGGACTTCTTCTACTTCAAGGTTGGCGTGCATCCTCTCCTGCGCTTGCCTCGCTGCCTAAAGGTCAGTCCTGCTCCATCTTGATTTGCATCTTTCGGGAAGGGCCGGGAAAGGAGGTGCTGGCTTAACCCTGAAGGTCAACACAGAGGAGCACCCAAGGGACCGACCCCTTTCCGTGGGCCTCCTGAAAACTTCACCCGTGGCTTCCTTGGGGAATGTTTTTCCTTCCCTTCCCTTCCCTTCGTGAACCGTGGGCAGAATCTTCTCTGGAGCTCACTGGGACTTTTATTTCTTTTTCACAGTACCTGGCCTTCTTTGAGTTTAACAATCGACTTGAAGCTATTTTGAGCACGGCCTATGTTTACAGGTGAGGTTCTCCCCTTCTGGGCAAGGAGCAGTTCAAGCAGCTTCTGCAGGCTGTTCTCTCACATGTCTGACTGACATGCAACCTCTCTAAAAGAAATAGCAACAACAGGAAAATCTACACAATGGTTTTGTAGAATCAAAATGTATGTCCACTTTATTTCCAACGTTAGAAGCCACTTATTGCAGCCAAAGAGCGGAGATTTCTACTTTAAAGGCCAGCATGCTTGTTAATATTATGGTATGCTGAGGTTAACTGAATTTAAAGGAGAAATCCTCAGACAGAGTAAATAATGCAGTTTGTGCAGGGCCACCTCTAGAAACAGCTTGGGAAGCTCGGCTGACATGGAGGCTGGAGGAGCCGCTGGGAGTTGGATATGTCGATCCGTAAAGGATTGTACCATCTGTGACCTTTTTGAGCATAAACGCCAGAGCAATTTTAAAGCCTGAGGCCACCTGGCCTTTAGCCTCTGCCTCGGAGGCCTTCCCCTTGCTGTGGGATGGCATGCCCCGACTGAAAGGATTGTACAAGAGGCCACTGGTTTTCCTGCGCTCCTCCTCCACCACCACCCCATCCCCTCATGACATCAAGAGAATGGCTGTATGCACAGGAACTAGGGAAAGAGAGGCTCATGACCTGCCACTCTGAGCAGCAGGAGGAGGAGGAACACCCTGAGCCCAGCAAGAGGGAAAAGGCACTGAACTCTCAGGAGCAACTTCCAGACTCAAAACAGAGCCCCCCCCCCCCATTTGTCTGCAGGACAGAGTCAAGAAAGTCAAGATGGCAGCTGTGATATGCAATCGAAGCAGTGCCTGTGTTTTGTGTGTGTGTGTGTGTGTGTTGCACAATTTACATAGCAGCCAGGCAGACCTTTGAGTGCATTGCTGTGGGGGGCCATCTTGGCCCTTTGCAGACAATCTCGCTATCTTGGGTGGCTTAGGAGAGCCGGGCTGCACCTGCCAGTGTGGATGCTCCTCTCCAGCCATACCTGACTCCCGGTGCACCCTCTGAGGTTCCTGCTTCTTGCATTCCTTCTGGGAGCAACGCAGGGCAAGCAATGCCCTCGGGGGGGGGGGGCGAGAAGCAGCAGCAGCAGCAGCAGCAGCAGCAGAGGATCAGGGCACAGGCAGTCTCGGGTCCTGCAGGGACTTTGGCAGCCCATCCTCAGCAGGGTTGTTGTTTTGCCCTCTTGGCAGAGTCGTAAGGATCACGGCCTACCTGCTCTTCAGCCTCCACCTGAACTCCTGCTTGTACTACTGGGCCTCCTCCTTCCAGGGACTCGGCTCCTCCGCCTGGGTCTACGACGGCAGAGGAAACAGGTAGCCATCACGGGCAACTGGCCGGCCGTCTCCGGAGAAGGGGCAGGGAGGAAGACGTGCACCACCTTTGTGTGTCTCCTGTGCTTTGTCTTTGGCAGTTACATCCGCTGTTATTACTGGGCTGTCAAGACGCTCATCACCATCGGAGGGCTGCCGGAGCCCCACAACCTCTTCGAGATCGTTTTTCAGCTTCTCAATTACTTCACAGGCGTCTTTGCTTTCTCAGTGATGATAGGTCAGGTGGGCTCTCATTTCACACCTTCTCTGGGTGAGAAAAATGGCTGCCTTCTTTGCTCATTTGCTGCACACCACGGTTTTTATGGAAATGCCAATTTCCATCGTAAGCCATAGCAGTTGTAAGTCGAGTTGGACCTGATTTTTTGACAATTTTTATGGCAGATGTTAAGCAAATCAGCAAATCCAGGTTTTCCAATGGGTGTTTTTTGCCAAAAATTGGCAAAAATGGTTGCAAATTGCAATCACATAATCACAGGACTCTGCAACCGGTCATAGATGCAGGGCAATTGCCAAGCGCCTCAACTGCAATCATGTGATGTGGGGGTGATGCAACAGTCTTAAGTGTAAGTACAGGTCATAAATCACTTTTTTTGAAGCCATTATAACTTTGAACTGTCCTTAAATGAAGGGTTGCCCTTCGGATATTGTGTCCCAGCCTAACAAAAACAAGCCAGATTCTCAGCCTGTTAGGTTTAGTTCTTCAGGTGTATCTAATGTTCTCCCATTTGTTCTTTTCTTTAAATCTTATACAGATGAGGGATGTTGTTGGTGCTGCCACAGCAGGACAATCGTACTATCGGAGTTGCATGGACAATACCGTAAAATATATGGCTTTTTACAGAATTCCCCGTTCAGTTCAGAACAGAATCAAAACTTGGTATGAATATACTTGGCATTCCCAAGGCATGCTGGGTAAGCCCCTTACTTCCAGAGGCAAAAGATTTCTTTGATCTTTCTCTGTTGTGTAATTACAATTATTGGTGGCTACAAGTGGGGGCTGTGATGGCAAATACTAAGTCCTGCCCAGTTTTTATGTGCATCATAATGTTGCTGCCATCTTGCCTTTTTGATCCTCCCTGGCAAACACTCCTTGCGGCAGACTAGATATGGCATTTTAATGCATTTCAATGCATTTTAACCTCAAATCTGTGCATTTAAGCAAACCCTGAAAGCAGGAACTAGAGGGGAGAGCAGTCTTCTCCTCCCTCTCCAGTCCTGCCCAACAGGCTTCCCAGCTGCTCAGCTGAGGAAGGAAGCCTGCAAGGGGTGAGGGGAGATGGTCTCCTGTCCACCAGCAGACCTGCAGGGGTGGTTCTTGTCCTGGGAACCTGCACTTCCTTATCCCAATTTTTTAAAAACACATTCCCCTTGCCTGTTCTGGAGACGGTTCTTTCTCTGTATGGTTAGACCCACCCTTTGAAGTTGCCTTCTTGTCTTCTGATCTTGCAGAAGCTGCATGGCTTAGAAAAGTGGTTGGTCATCTTTTCCAGCCATGGGGTGGGCCGGTTCATTGCAGTGATTCTTGCAATCTCTGGCAGGATTCCTGTAATGGGAAGCAACCCTCGATAATGGCGCTGTAAGGACCCACCTCAATTTACATCTTAAGAAGACAGAACTCTTGGAACGGATTTTCCAACAGGAATCTTTATTAAGAAAAACTGACTGAAGGCATGCTAGACAGGATCTGAGGGACCCCCCTGATCATTCAATGTTTTAAAGTGTTCCCAGGCAGTCCCACCCCACATTCCTTCCAGTCAATTCAAATTGGCAGATGGCTGGATGTTAAATCCATCGGATCCCAAACGTTGCAATCTTTCCCCTCTTTTTCCTTGCTGCCGGTAAAAGGAGTCTTCATAGGGAGTGAGATCAAAGGCTGATGGCCGCATTGTTATGGTTAGTACTCTCGAAGGGAATCCACAGAGGATGTTCCTTTGTAGTTGATAGGAGGAATGCCAGTCATAAACACCCGTGTTTATTTCCCCCCCCCCTTTGTAGTATGACAGAATCCAAAAGAGAGTAAGAATTGGGTTTTCTCAGAGTAGATAGCTAGAAATAAAATATAATTGGATTCTGACAGGCACAGAAGCTCCAGCAATGCCAAATTCTAGTCAATTTTCTAAATTGTACCACTGAGACAAAAGGCTCGGCCCTCGTCTTTATTATTCACACTTGAAAGCTGTACGCTCAGGGTCCAAAGGATCCTCCGAGAATTCATTCCATTTATCTGTGAAAGAGTCGCTCTTGTGGTTGAGCAAACCCCGCCCTGGCTGTTTGCTGAGAAGGCTCACGGAGACACTTTGGGGGTACAGCTGAAAACATTTTATTTGCACAAGCTGGGGAAAAATACTTCTTGCGCCTCCTGGCATTCCCTTTTTATCCTGTTTTGTGGAGGGGATGCAATGGCTCAGTGGCTAAAGATGCTGAGCTTGTCAGCTGGAAAGCTGATAGCCTGGGTCCCGAGAGCCAGGCAAAGGGGCGAGTTCCCATTCCTTGCCCCAGCTCCTGCCCACCTAGCAATTCAAAAGCATGCAAATGCAAGTAGATTAATAGGTACCACTTTGGTGGGACAGTAACAGTGTTTCATGCACCTTCGGCATATAGCCATGCTGGCCACGTGACCATGGAAGTGTCTTCGGACAATGCTGGTTCTTTGGCTAAGAAACGGAGATGAGCACCATCCCATAGAGTTGGACATGACTGGGCAGGGAAACCTTTATTGTAGTGCACATCCAATATATCGTATTGCATTCAATTCTTCCTGGGGTGAAAATGTTATTTAAAATAATATTTTAAAATGCTGGGGGAGCATTTTGAGTGGGGGGAGAGTGGATATCCAGCCTTTACCTCCCTCTATCCAGTTGGCACTGTAATCTTGCTCTCTGCCCATCACTTGAGAATCGGCTGAACTCGCAACGCAGCTCATTGCCGGCCCTCTCCAGGTTTCTGGAGGCAAAAAGAACCACCAACCCTTGAGAAGTTTCTCATCACGGGAGGCTGCTATTCCCACGTGAGCAGATGCAAGGCTGCTCAGAATGGGGAATTCCGGGATGCGGACCATCACGGATACCCTGGCCCAGTTCTCTTCTGTTGCAACACTAGGCCAGAAGACAAGCTTTTTCTCTCCCTTGCTGCAGATGAGTCAGAGCTGCTCATGCAGCTTCCCGAAAAGATGAAGCTGGACATTGCGATCGATGTAAACTACAGCATTGTGAGCAAAGTGCCGCTTTTCCAGGTACTGCCAGCTGACTCGAGGCTCCTCTTACTTACCTGGCCAAAAGAGCAGAGTCCAAGCCTTCTTTCCTTCTTTTGGGGCAGGGCTGTGATCGGCAAATGATTTTTGACATGCTGAAGAGGCTGCGATCCGTGGTGTACCTACCTAACGACTACGTGTGCAAAAAGGTAACCAGCGAGTAATGTTGCAGCAGAATTCAGTCAGACTGGTAAGGTGATGTTCTGCATCTCACACTCCCCGCATTATGCTTTTTTTGGATAACGCCACTGAAGCAGGGACAAAGAGGGTTCTGAGATTTCTCTGGGGCATTTGCTTTTAAGTGGGGGAATGTCAGTGGAATTAGATCTGCTTGGTTGCGGTAGCCAAATCTAGTTGGCCATCGTCACAGCCATTACATGATTCCTAATTATTAGGTGTCAGGGAAAGCAGCATTCAAGCCAGTAACTGAAATAATGGCAAAGCAGAAGTAGCAGAGCTAAAAAAAATACACAGTTTTGGAGGAAGAGCTTGGTTTCTTTAAAAGGGAATTCATGTCTTCTTTTTCCTCTGAAAATCAGAAATCACAAATGAAAACAGGACAAAAAACATCCAAAGTAGAATTATCTGCAAATATACAAATATCAGGCACTATTCATTTTCCTAGTCATTATTTGCCAGTTACGGTTGCTGACCCTAAGTTCACAAGAATGAAGAGATGGCAAATTAGTTCTTTTCCTGTATAAAGTTTGGTGCCACAAATTTTCTTCACAGACCAGTTAGGATAACCTCTCCAGGGCCTACATTGGGAAGCCCTTTCCCCTGAAGACAGCACCATCTCTTTAAGCCTCTTTAAGCCTTAAGCTGCTCTGATAACACTTCCCTTATTAAAATGTGTAGCCCAGCCCCCAAAATGCTGCATTTCCATTTTGCAACTGCAGATGCAACTTTCTAGGATGCACAAGTTATAATTTCAAGGCAACTCCGATCAAAGTCACCTTGAATCATGGGATGGGTGGCAAAATAAAGCAAAGGCAGCACCAATAGTCATAGGCGCCTTGAGTGTGCAATCCCAAAACAACTGAACACCATTAGGATTGACAAATTCACCCTCAGTCAATTGTAAAAGGCACCTTTACTCAGAACAGCTAATATCCTGCGCCGATATCTGTAACACCATCACACGTCCACCTCTGCCTATCCCAGGTCTTTGGGAAGGACTCGATAGAGGGATAAAAATGCCAAATCCAGTCCGAACAACTGGCTGACTGTGATGAACTATAATAATATTTTGTGTAAGGTTTTCAAAAGAAAAAGTTGTGCCAATTATTCTTCCCTTTGAGGGGAACCTTAATTAAGTTCAGGCCACTAACTCCAGAGCCGAAGGACCCAAGGAGGCAGAACTGCTCAGATCCCCCTTTTCCTTGATTTTTCTTTAGGGAGAGATCGGCCGCGAGATGTACATTATTCAGGTGGGACAAGTCCAAGTGCTTGGGGGACCGGATGGGAAAACCGTGCTCGTGACGCTGAAAGCCGGCTCTGTCTTTGGAGAAATAAGGTCAGGCCAATGATCTTCCTTTTCTCTTCTCTGCTGCATTTCTCTTCTGCCTTTTCTCTGAGGCTCAGGGGAGCTTCTCCAACTGCATTTCACAGCAACAAGCCCCTGACGTGACTGGTCCAGTGTGGGCAAGGAGGACAGCCATCATCTGAATCTCCCCTTCCAAATCCAGCATCTAAGCCACAAGACTGTTCTTTAGGCATCTCACCTCGAGACATAGTTTATGTGAGCAACCCTTGACAGGTGCAATAGCCAGGAACCCATGATGCTGTTCCTGGTGACTTTCCAGACAAAATGAGAGGCTCTAGCACAGAGGTCCCCAACCTTTTGGGCACCAGGGACCGGTTCCGTGGAGAGAGAGGTTTTTCCGTGTACTAGAGGGTGTCTGGCTTTTTGTGCTGGTGTTGCTTGTTTGTGTGGACCGGTTGCTGGCATGCTGCCGTCCGGTACTGGTCCACGGGCCGGGAGTTGGGGACCCCTGCTCTAGCAGCTTGATCTGCTGTGGGAGGAAGTGGCTCTCCATCACCAGAGCAGCTCTTCCGAAGACAGTCTTGCCGCCTCTGGAGGCTCATCTCCCTGTCCCAAGAAAACTGCACAAATATCTCCAGGATTAGAAAAATACAAAACACATCCTTTCACTTAGCCTTTAATAGTTAATGTTTGCTTTGAACACTTTTAAACTTATAGTCTGCCTTGAGCATTGATACAAGTAGGAAGGCAGGTCATAAACCTAATGAAAGAAATACTTGAATGAAGCTGCACTGACTCTCAAACAATCTTGCCTGGAGGAAACCAGACTTGGTAGCTGGAATAAACAGGGAGAAACTGAGGGAAATGGAATCCAGCCACGGCCATTCTTAGATAGCAGGTAAAATAGCCTTTATTAGCCTGCTAGCTGGACGACTTGCAAGAGGCAAAAGGTTTAACCCTCGCTGAGAAGACCTCCGACAGCAAAGATCTTGGTTAATTAAGCTTCTGTGTTCAGTTTCTCCCCACAAATCTAGGATGGTCCTTTCCCATCTCCTGCTCAGGTTATCTTGAGGCTGCATGGCTATTATGGCCTGGCACCGTAGTAGTCGCCTTACTCAATGAACATATGACTCCTGGCAAAGTTTGAATCCCCCCCCCCCCTTCAACAATGGCTGGGTGTGGTAGACAATTTCAGCTTCTCAGGGCAACCCAATGTGATGTAGCTACTGAGCCCCCAGTTGTCCTTCTTGCCTGGGGAAAGTGCAGATGGCTTAGACAAGCAGAAAAGGCGGGGGGCACCAAGACACTGACTAGACAACAGCTATGGGATTTCCTGGAAAATGTTTGGGGTGCCAAGAAGAGGGTCCCAGAACTTTGCTTGCTGCACAAGATCAGTAAGCAGTAAAGACTGGCTTTCCTAACCTATAGATTGGATTAAAGCTGTGCAGCTTCAGATTGAAAAAATTGCCTGAACACAGAGCAGCAGCTGGAGGAGCAACTTCAAATCCTTTGCTCACCAAACCCCCTCGTCTCCCACGCTACAGTGGGTGGCCTCAGACTTCTGTTCCGAAACACATCAGATGCAAGTAGTCCAATTGGGACTAGGATTTTCATTGCTAAGTGATGTGGTTGTAAAGCTTGACGTCATCTGAGCACATCTCTTAGTGATAGCAATCCCCGGTGGCATTGTTAACCGAATCTCACCAGTTGTTAGCCAATCCACCCCAATTCAAGCCATTTTGGGCTTGCTCCCTTCCTGCCCTGAGTGTCGGCAAGGTAAGGGACAGTTCCATCTTCAACTGCCCCCACTTGCCTATCTCCCCCCATCTCTGTCCGTTTGGGTACCATGCACCTTGCCTTCGCTCTGGGGCTGCCTGCCACGCTGCAGCTTCTGGCATGCTGCAGCTCTGGGGCTGTAAGAAGTTGCTGAGCTACAGTGCAGAGCAGCACAAAGCTACAGCCACCCCAGGAAGCTGCAGAAGCAGGGCATGAACCCGCAGCCACTCCAACTCCAGCCATCCCACCCGCCCAGCGGGCCTTCAGCGGCTTCTTGCTCCTGTTGCTGACAAAACCTGTCTGGCCTGGCTTTGGCAACTGCTGGCCACAGGAGGCCATCTCTCCTAGGCCTCAGGAGCAGCTGCCAGGCGCCATCTTGAAAAGAAAACCTTGTGCAGCCGGCAGCTGCCTCGCAAAAGGCCTGGCCAGGCAAGCTTAGTCAGAGGCAGGAGGAAGAAGGTGGCGAGGGTCAACATAGATGGGTAGATGGGTGGGTGGGGGAGTAGAAGCACCCCTCTGCAGGCATAAGTGCAAGTGGGCAACTAAGCACCCCGATTCTGGTCCTGTGACGTGGGCGCTGCAACAACGGTAACTTTGGGGACTGGTCATAAGCCCCTTTGTTCAGCACTGCCATAACTTCGAACAGTTAGTCATAAGTTGAGGATTACTCGTATTGCAAGGCATGAGGAATCAGAATAACAGAGTTGGAAGGGACCTTGTAGGTCATCTAGTGCAACCCCCTGCCCAAGCAGGAGACCATGTTTCTCATACAGCTACGAGGGCGCAGTTTCGTTTTAGAAAACTTCAACAACTGCAGTCTTGGTCCCTCCTGTCCAGTACATGCTGTTTCTGGCAGGCCCATGCAGGTGGCAGCAGGAAGATGCCCCTGGGCCCTCTGGGAGAGCCAGAATGCCCACCAAGTGCAGGTCTCAACGCCTGACCACACAAGCCCAGACACCCTCTAAAAAGCCCTTTCTCAGGCAAACAGCAGAGGATCCCGGCCCCCTCACCAGTGCCCCCCCTCACCCGCCCGCCCAGCCAGCAGGAGTCAGGAGCAGGGCAGTCACTGCCAGCGCAGCCCTGCCTTCGCCTCGCGACAGACGGAGCAGCTTCTTTGGGTGCAGTGGTTTCGTTCTTTCGAATTGAAGAAATGTTTGCATTACTGGATCTCACGTTTGTTGCTACTGAATGATAGTCTTGGAAGATACGGTGGAGACAGGTAGAATGAAGTTGCTTCCCCTTTCTGTGGAACGGGGGATGAGAAATTGGCTGCTGAGTTTGTATTTTTGCTGTTTCTATTAGTTTACTGGCTGTGGGAGGTGGAAATCGACGTACCGCTAATGTTGTGGCACATGGATTTACTAACCTTTTCATTCTGGATAAGAAGGATTTGAACGAAATTCTGGTGCACTATCCAGAGTCCCAAAAGCTGTTGCGGAAGAAAGCCAGGTGAGATGTAGGATGCTCAAGGGTTTATTTTAATTAATTCATTAATCAATTTGCTCTCCCTTCTATGCCATTCCAATCAGTCCAATTCCAAGAGACTTATGCTAGCCGATGTGTGAGGAGCTTATTTTCCAAGAGGCCATGTCTGTTGTCGGGATCAGTAAAATATGCCTTCCTCTCCTGCCTGGCCAGATCTGGTTTGATCTGCTTTGTGTGATCTGGTCTCCTCGCCCCTCCTCAACCTTCCCCTTCCCCCAGCCCTCCCCTGCCCCTCTCTTCTCCTGTCCTCTGTGTTGGGTTGAGTTTGTCCCTGGAAATCTGTCATGAGAACACCCTTGTCTGCCAGGGGTAACTTCCTTGCCCATCGCTGTGCCTAACTGACAGTTCAGATAATAAGACCTTCAGCCCTTCAGCCCTTATTTTGTTCCTCATACCTGCCATGAAACAAGACAAATTTGGGGAGGGGGTTCCCTACTGGTCAGGGAAAGGGCTAACAGATCAAGACAGGGAAGGGATTCAATATATGAACGGCAGTGAATGAGTTATATTTAAGAGTTGCTATTAGAGGCGGCCTTTACGATTCACTTCAGATGGTGCTTAAATTATTTTCTTCAATTATCCATGTTTTTGGTACCTTGGATGATTTACCCAATTTCATGGAAACAACAGATAAGCTCCTCTTGATTGGCACAATTCTGTGGACCACCACAGTTTCCATATGAGGTTTAACTATACAGCTCCTTGCCCCAAGAGGGAGAAAGATTTTTCTTCTATTTGCAATCTTCCTATGTCTTCTCACTGCAGACAGAATACACTGCCCAATGCTTTTCATTAATTAAGGAATTAATTAAATGTGCCACACATCTCACTCTCCAAAGTGATTCTGGTGACTCCCATGGGGCAGTAACATCTGGAAGGGCCTCCCATTTGTTACTTTAAAAGGAAATTCCAAAGAAGCAGAAACACAACTTTTAGAAAAGGAGCCTCCGAGGGAAGATCAGAGAAGGAGCATGATAAGAGTTCAGTCCATCTGTTACATTCCCACATGCAGTTTATTCTCACAGATCCGGCTGATCCAATTCTGTGCTTCTGCTCTGTTCTAGGCGAATGCTGAAGAACAACGCCAAGCCCAAAGAGGAAAAGGGGCTGCCCAAAGGTGTCCTCATCATCCCTCCAAGAGCCGGGACCCCCAAGCTCTTCCAAGCCGCCCTGGTGGCTGCCGGGAGGATGGGGGGCAAGGGCAGACTGGCTCACCTCCGCTGGAAACTGAAGGAGCTGAAGGCGATGCAGGTGCGCTCGAAACGCTCCAGGCAGCCTGGCGAGAGGGAAGGCCGGGCCGGGCTGGAGCCAGGTGACCTTCTTCACCTTTGGCTTGGTCCACTAATGGATATAATGGCTACAACTTTTAAATCATGGTTGTGATTCAGCAAGCCAAAAATTAATGAACCATGGCTCAAGCGTTACATGAACTCAGAAAATTGCAGCTTGTACAGTAAACCCCTGGGAGACACCAGAGTGGAGGAAATCATAGCTGAGCCTTGAATGGGTGGTTTAATGAGAGATGGGGAGAAGGAAGTTCCCCCCCCCCATTTGGAGGGGGTGGGCACATATTTTGGGAGTGCATGTCGGGTGCTCTCGCGAAGCAGCTGAGCACGGCCAGTCCCAAAATAACCGTTGACCAGGATGATGCTGATGATTCTTCACTTTGCCCCCCATCATTAAGGTGGATTCTACCAAATTTGCTCCTCTTTATTGTTTTCTGAGCAAATCTTTTCTGGGGCTGAAGTCAATTTTATCTTCCAGGAATGCTTCTGCTGCTCAATGGACATTTTGCTCTGCAGCATCCCAGTTCCCGTGTCAATCTCATTTTAATTAAAGTAACCCAAAGCAAACTCAAAAGTCAGCTGAGCAGGGAGCCAAGTGGATGAAACATCTCTGGGCTTATTCATGCCCAGGGACATTGCTCTGGGGCCCCGTCTAGAAGCATGGACTCTAGAACTAAGATGTTGCTTCCCCCAGTTTGAAGGCAAGCATCTTTTTCCGAGCAAGACCCCTTATACAACTCCCAATCTGACCAATTTCTCTTTCAGGCTGCCAGTTCCACACCAGTTGTCCCTAAGTCCCCAGCCAGCCATGCTTCACCAGCTGGTTCCAAGCCCGACGACTGCGGAACTGAGGCGATGCCCTCCAAGCGTCTTGACCATCCGGTTCGGGTTTCCATGAGTCCTGCTGGGGATGAAGAGGTTCTCTCGGTGGAAATCTTAGAAAAAGAGGAGCCCAACTAGACGAACCAGATGAGCCTCCGTGTCTCTGCACGTTGTAAGTCAAGAAGGGCTCCTTGCCGGTCGCATTTGCCTGGATCATCCAGCCACTCCAAATAATCTCTCATCTTGTGCTATTAGGAACAAAGTGGGCTGAGACGCAGCGCTGGCAATTAGAGACCCCCTACAATTTTTTACACTTTATTTAGAGAACCAGTTTGGTGTCATGGTTGAGGCATCAAGCTAGAAACCAGGAGACTGTGAGTTCTAGCCTTACCTTAGGCACAAAACCAGTTGGGTGACCTTGGGCCAGTCACTCTATCTCAGCCCTTGGAAGAAGGTAATGGCAAACCACTCGTGAAAAACCTTGGCAAGAAAACTGCAGGGACTTGTCCAGGTAGTCTGTGA
This sequence comes from Azemiops feae, assembly GCA_023970755.1. Lineage (NCBI taxonomy): Eukaryota > Metazoa > Chordata > Lepidosauria > Squamata > Viperidae > Azemiops > Azemiops feae. Next base: position 1,155,336 of record JALGBA010000315.1, read on the forward strand.
GAACTGGACATGACTGAATGGAAGAAAAAACACATTTTTACACCCCAAACTATTTAACTGTATCTTTAGAAGAATTTCAGCAAAAATCCAAAAGAAATTAGAACAAGTGAAAACTCTTAAGCAATATTGGTTTTTTAAAGATTCTAAATATACAGTAAATATATTTGATTTGCTTAAAACAGCTGTAGTTTTTTCTGTTGTGTGGTCTTTTAATGTAGTGCACAGCACAAAAATGCAAAAAAAGAAGAAGCTTGAGTTAGAGTGAGTTTACAAAACAGCATTGATCTACACACAGTAGAAGATGCAGGCCAAGTAAAAGTAAGATTGATTTTGTGCTATCTAGTCGTTTCCACTGCTAGCTACCATAGAGTAGAAGGAAAAGGTTCAAAATATTGACCTGCTTTCCAGAGATTTAAAAATAACCGAATTGCCTTATTTGCTTATAATACCAAAGAATCATTGAAGGGATTAAGGTAATTCAGTAAAGATAAAACGAAACCAGAATTGCAGCTATAGAAATATTAATTTGAGAGACCCTCAATGGACGCATCACAAGCCCCGAATGGCTGCATCAGATCAATTGCTTAGCTTATTAGCATCTCCAGACCCAGATTTTTCCATTAAATCTCCAGCTGCTCTGATGTGCTGGAATTTCTCCAAACGCCCTTCCGAGACGCCTTTGCTGCCCACCCCGCGCTTTCTTGGCCGGCGGCGGCGAGAGGCACAGAGCCGCTGCGAGAGGCACGGAGCTGCCGGCGCTTGGGGTCAAGGCCTTCGAACCAGCGGCCGGGAACGGGAGCTCCACTTTCCCTAAAAGGCCTGCTTGCTTCGAGTCCGCTGGCTTTTTTGCTTACATAAGATGCCCAGCTAGATGGCAGCACAAGGCTGGCCTTGGCTGATCTGGAAAAAGTCAGCAGCCTCAGGCCTGCATGGTTGGATAGGATAAAATCCTGAGATTAGAGGTTAGGCTAAGAAGCCAAACAAAGATCAAAAACCCCAACCCTCACGCCAGAAGTCAAAGGCAAACCACTTCTGCCTTACTTCCAAGAAAATTACGGGGGGGGGGGGTGTCCATAAACTTTTGAGCTTGACTGGAAGGAGATGCAAGATAGCAAAATGGTTGTGGGGTAGAAGAACGGCCATAGGATTTACTGCATAAACGGGTTCAGATATACAGAAGACAGGTGTTAAATCCTATGGCAACTTTGATCTGGATACCCTGCGTTATGCCTGCTGTTCGAATGAGCTGAGTGGGCACCGGCAGTGGCCTTTGTCAAAGCTCATCTCCATCTTCTGAGAGCTTGGAGGCCTGCCTAGATCCAGATGGCTGCTCTGGGATTAATGATCCAGCCCACTTACGTCCCTTGGATCTGAGTCAGGCTGGGAAAGCAATTGCTGCTTCAGCAAAGTTTCCTCAAAGGCGTCCTTTGAGGTGAGTGCTCTGGGTTTAGGGCTATGGGAGGAGCTCCCCCTCGTATCTCCTTGTGGCTTGGGCAACCCCAGCGAGTGGACAGGCTTGCAGACTGGCGCCTGCTGAAGGAAAGAGACTGCCTGAGACATTGGGACACAGACGCTCCCGCAGTCGATGGACGAAAGCACCCTTGTATTCTGAGGCCAGGAACGAGAGGCTGCTGTAAAAGCTTTGCCTTCCTGTATCTTCTTCACAAGCACAATAGCAAACTATGACTTAGGTCTTCCATGCTCTAATTTCCACAGAGTCAGACGCTCAGAAGCCGTGTTTCCTGGCTGGAAAAATTGAAAGAGCTTGAACTGTGAGTCTTCAAGCATGAAGTTTATTAAACTGGTTTTCCTGTATTTTAAAACAACCATCCTTCTTCAGAAACAAAAATATTGAAACATGATACAAGTTCTGACAGGAATTTGAATAAACAATGTTCTCAGGGTCAGAGTGGGCACGATCAGCTGTCATTTGGGATGAATACAATTAATGTGTCTTTTTAGCAAGCTCAACACTGACCGCAACAGATAGAAATCGATGGGACTTTTGTGGATCCCCAGCTGAGGAGGGTCAGCCAGGCCAGCAAAGGAATTTCTCAGATTATGGGACCTCTAGCTGGCAAGAGGCAGCAGCAACATAATAATCAGAGATGACAGGAAATCCTGGGTGCAGGGAGAAGAAACAGAGCAGTTGATAGCGTTAGGGACTCTAGTTGGTAGAGAAGATCCTCTACTATCGCTAGAGGGAAATATTTCAGGTCCAAAACCAAGAATGATACCTGGTGATTCTTCCAAGCTGAATTCTTTATTCACACCCATAGACAAAATCTTGCCAGATAAGCAGTCTACTATTTGCATCTACCATAGGATCTGGGAACTATTAGGGAGGGGCTGTTTTCAATCTCTTTCTCTTATACGTAACATCCATACTGAATGCCTCTTATTCCTCGGAAATGCACCCCTCCCTCCTGAGAAACCACCTCATTACATTCCATCACAAGAGTAAAAAGAAACTAAAATAATTGAACTTGAAAATTCTCCTATTTCCATTGGCACATAACATTAGAAGGCAGTTAGAAATGGCAGATGATAGATACAAGTGGGAGAAGGTAGCAAGGAGGTACAGAGCCCTCTCCAGCATGGCTGTTTCACTTTACTTGGCACAGCCTGAGTGCAGAGATGCTCTTCTCCATTACTTGACCCAGTTGTACCGTCTCCCCTTTCCTCACACACCTGCCTGTAAGGGAAGGATCAAGACCCACCTGAGCTCCCCTCTGTGAGGATCATTCACAGCAAAATTGCAACAGGAGCCCAACTGATTTACACACACACACACACACACACACCACTGCACTTTCCACCCTTTTTACATTGCATTGGTAGGACCACACTTGGAGTACTGGGTTTGTTTTGACAGGGATTTGTCAAAAACAGATCGTGCCAAACAAATCTTTTTTCATAACTAAATTAGTGGGCCAGAGAAATGCTCTGGACATAGTATACTTGGATTTCAGTAAGGCATTGACAAAGTAGACCACAACCTACTTCTTAGCAAGCTAGAAAAATGTGGGATAGATAGCATCACCCTCCGATGGATTCGTAACTGGCTGACAAACTGTATTCAATGTGTAATCCTTCATGGAACTATATCTACATGGAGGGAAGTAAGCAATGGGGTACCACAAGGTTCCATTTTAGGCCCAGTACTCTTCAATATCTTCATCAATGATTTGGATGAGGGAATAAAAGGGAAACTCATCAAATTTGCAGATGACACTAAGCTGGCAGGAATAGCCAACACCCCAGAAGATAGGCTCAAGATCCAGATGGATCAAGACAGACTTGAACACTGAGCCCATTTAACAAAATTCAATAGGTGCTTTTTCACAAGGAAACTGGATTTTCTTATTTTTCTTTTGAAGACATTTCACTTCTCATCCAAGAAGCTTCTTCAGCTCTGACTGGACTGTGGGGAATGGAAGGATTTATACTCCTTGCAGACAGCTGGTCATTTGCATTCTTTCAGAAAATTGTTGAGGCCACCTGGAGGCTTATCTGTGTCCTCAGGGTCACCTGAGTAGTGCAAATGGGTTTGTAGCCTTCTTGGAATTGTTGAAAGGACTGTGTTGTAGACTGGAGATAAATGTCGTATCCCTCCCCCTCTGTTGAGAGGGGGCTGTTCAGTCTTGACATAGATGGCCTCTTTGACCCCTCTTTCAAAGCAGCGGTCCTCTCTGTCCAAAATGTGGACTTTGCTGTCTTCAAAAGAGTCTTTTAAATGCAGGTGGACTGCTGAATCTTGTCCTGATGGGTTTGTTCTCCTATGTTGTGCCATGCGTTTGTGAAATGGTTATGTTTACCCAATGTATAGATCTGCACATGGCTCACTGCATCGTATTGCATCTACCACATTGCTCAGTTTGGGTTTTTAACCCTTGGGGTGGACAAAGTTTTGCCTTAGTGCATTCATGGGTTTGAAGTGTGCATGTATGTTGCATTGGTTGAAAATCCTCCTGAGCTTTTCCAATATTCCTGCAACGTATGGAATGAGAACAACAATATGAAGAACGGCTGCAGGACTTGGGTTTGGCTAGTCTAAACAAAGGGTGACATGATAGCAGTATTCCAGTATTTGAGGGGCTGCCACAAAGAAGAGGGGGCCACGTTATTCTCCAAAGCATCAGAGGGCAAAACAAGAAACAATGGTTGGAAACTGACCAAAGAGAGAAGCAACCTGGAATTAAGGGGAAACTTCCTGACAGTGAGGACAATTAACCAGTGGAACAGCTTGCCCCCAGAAATCGTGGGTGCTCCATCACTGGAGATTTTTAAGAAGACTGGACAGTCACTTGTCTGAAATGGTATAGGTTCTCCTGCTTGAGCAGGGGGCTGGACTAGAAGACTTCCAAAGTCCCTTCCAATTCCATTCTATTCCATTCTATTCCATTCCATTCCATTCTAAATTCTAAAATGTTGCTTCGTTTATTGTTTCTTCTTTGTCTATTATGGAGGAGCTCCTGCTTGGTCTTTTTTGAGATTTGATCAAGGCCCACTTGGGACAACCACACGTTCTGAGGGCTTCCTTGATGTGTTTTTGTTCTTTTTCTTTCCCATCTTTGCTGGTAGGCAGGCCTTCAGCTTGGTGGTGTAGGGCAGGGCTTTTCAACCTTTTCACCGATTGTACCACTTTTAGGATATGGCAATATTCGAGTACCACCTAGCAAGGTGTCAAAAACGTGATGACCAAAAAAAAAAAAAAAACCCTGTTCAAAGTTGCAGTTGCACTGAAATGACTTATGAACATTTTTCACACTTATGTGAAAAATAAGTGCCGCATGCCCAGGGTCATGTGATTTATATTTGGATACTTGGCAACTGATTCATATTTATGATGGTCACTGTCCCAGGGTCATGTGATCCCCTTTTGCAGCCTTTTGACAAGCAAAGTCAATGGCAGGGCTGCTGGTGGCCAAGTGCTAAGTTCCCTCCCTCCTTCCTTCCCTGCCTCCCTCTTTCTCATGCCCACCTCCTTCTGAAGGAAGAATTTGAACCCCCCCCCATATTTTCTCTCTTCCATATATTCATCAAACAAGGAAAAGCCTCCAGAAACAGAAAAGACAAACTGCTGAGTGAACTAGCTTAAAAAGGCACATTCCCCTTTAAGAATTAGCTACTGGCTAGAAAGGAAAGTAGGGAGCCGGCAGCCGGCACTTAAGGAAGAAAAAAAATGTAGTAAGTATTGGCTGCCGGCTAAGGCAGCCTCCCCAAATGGCTCCATTCATAAGTAAATGAATCTACAGGAAAAATCCATTCAGGAGAAAAATACTTCAAAATCCCTTGCAGCAAAACTTACAGCTAACAATAGCAGAGTAATAGAAGCTAACACCAGCCATCAGCCATCAGCCAAATAGAAATTGCCAAACACTCCTTAAGAACACAAAGCCCACATTGCACAAATCCCAGAACTTCAAAGTCACAAAAGCACATAAGAATCCTTCCATTCTCCATCTCCCTCTCTCCCTTCTCCGTGCCTCACCTCCAGCCATTGCTGCTTTTCATTCCTCTTGGAGGGTGACCCCTCCCCCACTGCATTTCTTGCCTGTTTGCTGCTGCCAGCACAGGTGGCTGCCACAGCAGTTGCAAATCAGCTCATGGCCGGCCTGCTTGATTTGATCTCCTCTCCTCTCCCCCCCACCCTCCTCCTCCTCCTTCTTCCCCTTCGGTGCAGCTAGAGCTGACTCCGCCTCCTCCCAAGGCTGCTGCTTTCTTCTCTCTCTCCCTCTCCCGCCCAAACTGCCTCCTTTTATAGGTCTCCACCCCCCTCCTCCTCCTTTCTCATGGGGGAGGGTAAGCCAGAAGTGAGCCTGGGGCCTTTGCAGCTCCAGAGGACTCTCTCACTGTAAGTCCTTGCTTGTGCTGGCTTTCCCTTCCCCACTACACTTGGCTAGGCAGGCCTGCGTACCACCTGCCACTTGTTAATGTACCACAAGTGGTATGCGTACCACAGGTTGAAAAGCCCTGGTGTAGGGTTCTGATAACTCCCATTTTGTGCTCCAGTGGGTGGTGAGAATCAAAATGTAATCAGTGTGGCGGAGTTTTCTGTAAACTTTGATGTTAAGGTTCTGTCTTCCTTAATGTGTACTGCATAGTCCAGGAAGGAAGGCCTGACTATTTTCCTTAACATCTTCCCATGTGAATTTGATGTATCTGTCCACCGAGTTGATGTGTTTGGTGAACGCTTCCAATTCCTGTGTTTTGATCTTGACCCAAGTAATGTTCACATACCTCTAGCAGTGAGTGGATGGAATTCCTGTGAAGGAGTTAAGGGCTTTGGTTTCTACCTCTTCCAAGTAGAGACTGGCCACAGTGGGGGACACAGGTGAACCATGGCGCAGCCGTGTTTCTGTCTGTACAAACCATATCAGTTGTCCAATATTTGGGGGGCTGCCACAAAGAAAAGGGGCCAACCTGTTCTGCAAAGCACCTGAGAGCAAGACAAGAAGTAACAGATGGAAATTTATCAAGGCGAGATCCAACCTAGAACTAAGGAGAAATTTCCTAACAGTGAGAACAATTAACCAGTGGAACTGCTTGCCTCCAGAAATTGGGTGCTCCATCACTTGAGATTTTTAAGAAAGGAGTGGACAGCCCTTTGTCTGGAATCATATAGGGGTTCCTGCTTTGAGCAGCAGGTTGGGCTAGAAGACTTCCAAGGTCCCTTCCAACTCTGTTATTCTCCGTGGCTGGACTTACACTTGACAAGTCTGGAGCCTGCATTCACACAATGTGCTAGGCCAGGAAACTGTCGACATTGACATGCTTTCCTGTGACCGAGCATATAGAAGGTGTGAAGCTTGTTGGTTTGGGTTCTGTGCTTCATGGGAACCAGAAAAGGGCTTGCTTTGATGTCAAATGTGTCTGTGAAACTCTCTTTGATGGCTTGGCCTCTTCCCAGCAGCAGTTAAGGAGTTGCTTCCCCGGCCAGTTGATAAACCAGAAGTGTCACTTCTAAGGCTCCAACCCACGAAACCCAGTCAAATACTTGGCGTTGCTCTTGGTCACAGCAAAAGGCACAGAGGAGCCTGTTTTCTCCCGCACGTTCTTCGAATACCGTTTAAGAACAAAGGAAGCTCCTAAGGAATGTTAGCAAGGAATGTGCTCTGATCCACAGTGCTGCTCATTTCTCTGCCAGCTTGGAAGATGGAGCCATCTCACCTCTTTATTTCAGGCATTTTCTTCCAGGGCCCTCCTGGCTGTATTCTGAGCAAGCCAAACTGTGCCAAGAATGGTGGGCAGGGCAGGACCCAGCCAGAGCGGTGGGCTTCATCCTCATCTTCAGTCTTTGGGAAGGGGACAGCCTAGAAGGGGGGGGGAGAGACAGAGGGCCTTGGGAAGAGACCACTTGGAGGGCAGCGGGGGGGGGGGGGGGGGCTCCTGAGGGCCAGAGCCGGACAGCACCTTTTCCAACTAACTCCTTTTTCTGAGCTATAGAAACTGTTCCCCACCACTTGTGCTCAGAAGAACAGTGCTGCTGTTACCTATAGTTGCTCCACGTTGTGTGTGTGTGTGTGTGTGTGTGTGTGTGTGTTGCTTTGCATCAAAATAGGTGAATTGCCCAGTAACCTAAACTAGATTCAAGCTGAGTCGTTTGGGGTTCAGGGTGTGGTGTGAACAGGTCACAGACTGAATCATAATCGAGTTATTCACAGGCTTTGGCGGTGTGTGATGTTTAGTTCACTTTGCACATGCTCAAGCCACGAGGAGGTCGGATCCCTTTCGCAGATTCGGGGGCTCAAGTCGGCGACGCTGAGCTCGTTTGGGAGGCCTCGACGGCCTGGAAAGAGGCAGCGGGTCCGCAGCGGCCCCTCCCTCCCGAAGAGGTTTGCCACGGGGGGCAGATTGGGGGGCGGGGGTCTCCTAAGGACTGGCCACGCCTTCCCGGGGCTGCAGCCTCAAAGGCAGCCGGGGGGGCGCCGGGGGCTCGGAGGAGACCGGGCTCCTTCTCTCCCCGCTCGGGACGGCAGCGCAGTTCGGCCATCGGGCTGGGCCGGGGGGGTGGGTGGCGCGTGACGGCCCCTCCCGTGGCCCCCTCGGGGAAGCCCGAAGCGGCCCCGGGGCTGACTCGGGCGGGGCCTCCGGCTGACCTGGCCCCGCTGGGGGGGGGGCCGCCGGGCGGGCGGCGTTGCTGTCCCTGGAGCCGCCGCGCCGCGCCTCGCCTCGCTGACTCGCCCAGCTGGAGCGGCGGGGGGACGCGGCGCGGGTGGCGTGAGGGGGCTCCGCTTCGCGCCGCCGGAGGACCCCCACCCCGGAGCCCCGCCGGAGGACCCCCGCCCCGGGCGGACCGGCCGGAGGGGCGGCGCCGCCTCCTTGGCCCGCCCCCGCTCGGCAACCGGCCCGGCGGCATTGCTGGCGTTCCATTCGGGCCGCCCGGCATGAGCGGCGGTTTCGGGCCAGCCGGGGGCGGCGCAGCGTCGGGCCGGGCAGACAAAGGTGCTGCGCCCGAGCCGGAGCCGCCGAGCGGGAGCCGCTTCCCGGGCAGCTCGGCGGGCCGCGGCGGGGGCGTTGCGGGGAGGCACGTGGCCCGCCGCGTCCTTGGCAGCTGCTCGCCCTTCGCTGCCGGCGGCGCCCGGTGAGTGGCCGGGAGCGGCTTAACGGGAGCGGCTGCCGGTCGGCCCTCGCGCGCGGCTTCTCGACAGGCCGGCCCGGACTGGAGGGCCCCCCTGGAGGGCTGCCCGGAGCTTCGCGGGCTCGGCGTCTCTCCGGCTCCCCCGATCGGTCCGCCGCCACCGGACCGAAGAGCGAGCTGGGGAGGGCGAGGGAAACGCCGGCCGGGGAGGCTCCGGGTCCAGGGCGACCCCCGGTGCCGCAGGTGGGAGAGGGGCGGTCAGGAGCGCGGGAGCCCCCGCCGGGTCTCCCCGTCGCCCACCCGCTGCTCGAGGGCCTCCCCGGGAAGCGCCGCCGGAAAGCCGCCGCCCCACCGGCCTTTCCCCGGGGGGGGGAGCCGGGCGGTCGTAGCGTGCCTGGGCCGCTGCCTGGTTGGCGCTTTCGGCGTCTTCGCCGCCCTCTCGCGGCTGTCCGGGTGGTTAAGCCGGCTGGGCCAGCCTCCCCCCCTCCTGCTGAGAGAGGCCGGGGGGGGGGGTCCGGAGTCCTGCAGTCCCCGAGGCCGCTTCGGTCCTCTCCGTAGCGGAGGGTGCAGGGACGGGAGGAGACCCGGGTCGCCCGGGCAGTCGTGCCATCGTCCCGGTTTCAGGACCCGGATTACATTTGGAAGGGTCCCTTATTATTTTGTAATGAGGGGATTGGCCAGAAAGTGCTGACTCGGCCGTGCTGAGAGGAAAGTTTCGACCCTTTTCCTTAGAAGGAAAGGCCAGTGAGGGGGACGCAGGATGGACAGGGAAGAGCAGCCTCTTTTCTGGCAGTGCCAGGACTGCATTCCAGGCAATTCCGTCTTCAGTGAAAGAAGGGCTGCCTTCCCACTCCCAGGTGGGGTTTCCATCCTTCCGGTGCTGTAGATCTCTGTCTATGATCTGTGGTTGAATAACAATAACCGAGTATCTATGGAGATTCTCAGTCATCCAGGTGGGATAACAATAACAGAGCTGGAAGGAACCTTGGAGGTCTTCTAGTCCAACCCTCTGCTCAAGCAGGAGACTATATATACCATTTCAGACAAATGATCATGTGAAGTCTTAATACCACTGTATAATGCCTTGGTAAAACCATACTTGGAATATCGCATCCAGTTTTGGTCACCATGATACAAAAAAAATAATAATATTGAGACTCTAGAAAGAGTGCAAAGAAGAGCAACAAAAATGATTAGGAGACTGGAGGCTAAAACATATGGTGAGAATGGGATATCTTTTTACTACATTCTTGCCTGACTGTTAAACTACTGCAAGTTTGTTCCGCCGTGCTGAGAAACAGGAAGAGCACATTATAAAACTTGCAAGATTAGAACAACAAATGAAACAATCTTGTGGCTATTGCTGTGTTTGTGTGTACACATTACAGCGTTAGGGCCAGGTTGAACCTTGAGTGCAGGAGGCTGGCTCTTCTTTGTCTCTATGAGTTCACCTGAACACTGATCTGGCTCAACAGGCCGGCCTTGTTGGGGACCCGGCCGGGCCCTTGCCAGTCTTGGGGCCCATTTGTCTGAGCCAGGAACCAACGGCTCTTTTTTTCCACATGATTTGGCCCACTCATGCCGCTTTCAGTGGGCAGAAATCTAGCACAGCTGCCAGGCTGATTTCTCTTTGGACAAGTTGCTGCTACTGATCTTCACTCGCTTGCTTCTTGTGCTCCTGCCCAGTGGAGAATAAGGAAACGGGTTTTTGGAGCCTATTAGAGTATTTATTTGGAACACTCAGGCTTTCTTTGCTGATAAAATGTATGCAGCAAAAATTACTTCACTAATCTATGCCAGCTGCTTTTGCTCAGATTGCCAGCAAATGGGAATAAACTCTCCCATCTTCCGCAGACCCAGTAATTGTCTCTGGGCAGGTGCAAAGGAGGCGCAAAGCCCCCCCCCCCGGGGGGGAGCTGCTGAGGCTCTGGCAGGTGCTGAATGTGGCAAAAGCAGGAGAACAAGAGGCCACCCAGTGATGAGAGAGGCTGTTGTGGCCAAACATACCTCCTGGCTGTGGGCGCCTAGGGGTTGCCTTGAAGAGCTGGAAGTTTAGGAGCTTCTCCCAGTCCAAAATACAGCAATTTGGTTACAGGATGTATTTGCCAGGTAGCCCAAACGAAGTTGGCATTTAGAGGATGAGACTGGATAAAAGTAGTTGTACTACTTTAAAAAAAACCCTCATATTTTTATTCCTAATTATGTATCTATTTGTTACAAATATTTTATGCCAGAAAGTTCAAAATCCAAGTAATAACAGAAATATTTTTTGGCAAAGGATCAACAGAATCATTTCAGACAATGCCATAGTCAGTGTCTCCTGTGAGTCTCTGTGTTGTGTAAGGGGGTGGATCAGGACGGCCTGGCATTTCAGCTCTCTTCCAGGAGAACTGCTGTCTCACCCTCCCCCCATCTAAGGAATGCCAGAGTTGTTTGCAGCCTGTAAATAACCTGTGTGCCCAGGTAGATGGCACATATGTTGACTCATTTTATCTTTAGGGTCTTCTGTTAGCCTCCCGCTTCAGGTCTCTGTTAATTGACTCCCTTCCTTCCTTCCTTCCTTCCTTCCTTCCTTCCTTCCTTCCTTCCTTCCTTCCTTCCTTCCTTCCTTCCTTCCTTCCTTCCTTCCTTCCTTCCTTCCCTCCCTCCCTCCCTCCCTCCCTCCTTCCTTCCCTCCTTCCCAGGTTCTGAAAGAGGACCCTCCCCTCTGCCAGGCCCCCTCCTCTGGTACCCCTGATGAACCTACGCCAGAGGCTCTGACCTAGGGTTTCCTGGTGCATCTCCTAGCAGGTTTTCTGGCTAATTGCCAGGCTGTCCTGCCATTGCCTTCCCTCTGTTCTGTTTGGGTTTGCCCCTCGATGGCCCTCACCTCTTCCCAGGGCTCCTTTAGGGGGAGGAGGAGGGGAAGCCAGAGGGCCAGGTGCCCTTGGACCACAGAGAGTGCTGTTGTTACAGGCTGCAGTTGCTACAGTCTATTTTTAAGCTGTTACCAAGTCTTCTCTGTGTCGAGGTTCCTCTTCATTTGCTGTGGCTCTTTTTAAAAACCCTTGTGGGACAGCAGCAGGAAAGACCCCCCCCTCTTCCCGGGGCATTTCACCTGCTTTCCAGTGAAGCAAATCTTAATCCATTTGAGTTGGTGGGCGGCTCTCTGGCTTGCCTTCCCCTTCCTTTTGAGCCAGGGTTTCTGTGCTCCTCAGCTGATCCCACCAGCCCTGGAAACAGCCCTGCGGCTGAGGGCCTGGGCGCCTGCCGCAGCCGAGAGGCAGCAGCGCCTGTCGGCATCTCTTCTCATTGGCAGATTTTGTTGAATGGCCAGAGCCGGGATGAAGTGGGCCACAGCTCAGGAAAGCCTCTGCCTTTACATAGTAAGATTTGTCTATAGGAAAAGGTGCAAATTGTTTACTACAACTCTGAAGCATGCTACTTGCAGGAACCCTGAAACAGTCTCAGTCAAAGCACTTGGGGGCTCATTTTGAGGAACAGCTGTGCCAGGATAACTGGCTGGACCCACAGCTGGGTATTCCACCAGCAAGGCAGTCAAGTCGATGTCTGTGTATCAGGCTGACACAGATCGGCCACCATCCCAGGCCCCCTGCGGCCAAGTGGGAGCTGTATTGTCCAGCGACATGTTCTGAGTACAGATCAAGGTGCAGGATTCTACAGAAAGCCTTGGGTGAGACCAGCAGATCAGCTTTCCTGCTGAAAGCCCCCCCTTATTTCCAGGGCCCCAGAAGCAGGCTTCCTCGGGAGCTCCCCTCCTTTGGAACAGCCCTCCTCCTGAGGCCAGGAGAGCTGCAGCTCTCAATCTTTTGCACGACCTTTGAGGACCAATTTTGGGCAGAGCTGTTGGTGCTGGGTATCGCTCTGTATCATTTGCACTAAATGCAATCTTTATGCATTGTATTATCATTGTAAACAGATTTTCTGCATCGCCTGGAATCCCTTGCATCCCACAAACATATCTTTTCTTTCATTCTCCTTACCCATCAACCACACATTTTGCTGCTCAGGTGTGACATTAACTTTTTGAGTCCTTTTTTGCCCTGTCAAGTTCAGTCTGTTGCCAGACTTTGTCATTACAAAAACTCTGCTGCTTTTTTCTGATCTTTCTTCAGCCCAACTCTTGCCCATATCTTTCAAGTATGCCACAACCCCAGGCTGCAACGTTTGTTCGCCTCTCTTGAGCTGAAGCCCTTTGCTGCCTTCCTGGTCATTGCTGTGTCTTGCACAAACTTGCTCCTCACCTCTGCCCAACACTCTGATGCATCCTGGATGGCTCATCCGTCTCTGTCTCTGTCATCCTCAGCTGTCCAACGTGTGAGTCAGCTCTGCTTATCTTACTAGGCTGCCATTCCAAAACGTCTCTTGGGTCTCCTGCCAAAGCTCGCCTTCGATGCAGTCCACCAGTGCCTGGACTATAATGGCAAATAACCCAAATGTGTCAGATTGTTTAGACTTCTGTTTCTCCCCTTCAGTTGTTTTTCTAACTTAAAAGATCCATGTACAACAATTGTATTGTATAAATCATAATGCCAACCATGCAGAAAGGTGAGAAATGGGGCAAGAATAATAGAATGGAACAACTAGAAAGGACTGAAGAAGCTTCTTGGATGAGAAGCGAAATGTCTTCAAAGAAAGACAAGAATGTCCAGTTGCCTCGTGAAAAAGCATCTTTGGGACAATAGAAAGGACCTTCTCACCTCACCTCAATGGGTTGTTATGGGAAAATAGGAGGGAGGAGTATTAGGTATGTTCACTGCATTGAGTTATTTATAACAATAATAAAGGCAGGGTAATTAATAGAATAAATAGAAATGGAAGAATAGAATAGAATAGAATAGAATAGAATAGAATAGAATAGAATAGAATAGAATAGAATAGAATAGAATAGAATAGAATAGAATAGCAGAGTTGGATGGGACCTGGTAGGTCATGTAGTCCAACCTCCCTGCCCAAGCAGGAGTCCCTACACCATTTCTGACGGGTGGCAGTCCAGTCTCTTTTTGAAAGCTTCCAGTGATGAAGCTCCCACAACTTCTGAAGGCAAACCTTCCATTGGCTGATTGTTCTCACTGTCAGGAAATTTCTCCTTATTTCTAGGTTGAATCTCTCCTTGATCAGTTTCCTTGCCTGGCCTTCGGATGCTTTGGAAAATAGGTTGACCACCTCCTCTCTGTGACAGCCCCTCAAATATTGGAACACTGCTATCGTGTCTCCCTGGTCCTTCTCTTCACTAGACTAGCCATGCCCAGTTCCTGCAATCCTATATATTTCCGTAATACTGGCTGATGTCGTCTCTCCATCTTGTTTTAGGTCTTTTTTGTGGATGCTTTTTATCAAGTGGGATCCTTTCTAGGACTACCTTGGTCCTTCTTGTTATGTGACCAGCCCATTTCCATTTCAATTCTTTTACTCTCTTGATGATATTGTATATTTTCATTTGTTTTCTAATTTAACACATGTAAGTTCTCTTAATAATGTAGTGAGTAAAATTGTTCAGTTTTCCTGTGAGCGAGAGGCAGCTGATGAAAGTTTTCCAGTACACAGTTGCAGCCCAGAATTCACAATACCTTAGGAATGATTTCAGGTTGTTGGCAGAACATGAAAGCTCCTGTGACGGACGGACGTGGCTCTCTCCTCCATCAATTCTCAGCTGATTGTTCAGGGCCTTTCAGGAATTGGGTCCTGCCCAGGCTGGTACTGGGACCGTGACCGTTGAGCAACCCATTTTATGGATGCCGAACAGTTGGGGCAACGCGAGCTGCTCTGTCAGCTAGCTGGGCCCACATTCGGCCAGATTACCTGCCAGCCAGGAAGAAATGAGAAAGTTGGATGAATTCTCCAAAGACCCAAATAGTTCCAGGGGCTGCAGAGCTTTCTGAACCTTGTGAATGATATCTGGGGACATTCCTGAGGGTCTCTAAGAAGGAAAAGCCACGGGGAGAAGGGGTGCATGTGACATCACTGAGTATCTCTCGATAGGTGGATGTTTCTTGGTTTATGAGTATTTACAGCATTGATGCTTCACACTGTAGCCAAGAATGATTCGTGAATCCTTCCACAAAGAAAGCCTGTGGTGTAACTGAATTGGCCCTTTTCTCCCCTCCCCTCCCCTCGGATTTATACAGTTTCCTATTGCTATAAAGTCTATCCTGGTTTGTGAGGGCTGTTGGACATCCATAAATATTAGCAAATGGCCTTAAATAAGCAGCTGGACAGGAAATGCCTCTTTGGGTGCTACTCCTTGGCGCTGGCAGGCGGGAATGGCCAGCAGTGACAGGCTGGATGTGCCCTTTTCTCAGATCCCTCCGTACTCCTGGCTGGGACGCCAAGGGGGGCTGCCGCAAGTGTTGAGAGGTTGCTTTTCAGAAAGCCCTGGGGTGGGCAGGGGGTGCTAACGTGTCTATTTCTAGCATTCTGTTCTTGAGGAACTTGACGAGCAGGGGAGGAAACATCAACTTGGCACTGGCACAGCCCTCCAGGGCGTCTGCAGCCAAGAGAAACCCTCCGCCCAGAACTCAAATGCTTGCATGTTGAACAGCTGACTGGGAAGAGGCTTGGGGAGCCATTGCAAAGCTCCATGGATCGAAGCACAGACTCGCAACAATGCTTGAGTTGCTCTCCATAATCAGGGACTTCTTCCTGACTTGCTTTAAGGCTCCAAGGTGCTTCATTTGGCTGTGACAAAAGACTGAGTCAGAAGAGGTTCCACCTTCAACTGAGGATTTCTGTTTTTCCAACAGCTCCACAAAGGTATGCAAAATCAGCTGATAGATGAAGATTTGAGGGGCACCTTGGCAGCCATAGTCACACTGGACCGGTAGCTGCAGCATCCCAGAGCGAAAAGCTGAAGACAGGAGGAACATGGAGAATACAGGTACTCAAGTTGTTGGAGGTTCTGGGGAGAGAAACAGAACCTGCTCTAGCACCTCCAGAGGGTGCAGGGTTAAGACCAGTTTGACCATTGGAGCCCTTTGGAGCAACTCGGGACTGGCAGGACTTTGGGTGCAGAGAGGTTCTAGGTGCGGGAATATCTTGTTGCCCCAAGTTTCATGCATTGGAAGCATCCTTCAAAGAGGACGTTGCTGAGATCCAATTCTTTCCCCACCCTCTGATTTGTTGCTTATTGTTGCTTAGTTGCGCATCTTTTCTGCTTTCCAGAATGTATCGGAAGCCCTCTTTGCTCTCCCCTCTCCCACTGTTCCACCTCCTGGAGCAAAACCGGACGTGGCCAGGGCTGTCCACAGGGTTGGTCAAAAAAATCATGCTGGTTGTGTGATCACTGCGTTGCTTGTTTTTTACATGCAACACAGCTTTCATCGCACTGTTGTGATCGCCATCTTGACTTTTTTCACCAAATTCTGCAGGTATCCCAGACATACCGTAGTTCCAGATGTGAATCACCATTATCCTCCCCAGATGTTCCCTTCAATCTGCATTGGTAGCCCCAGGAGATTCTTGAGATCCCCTGCTTAGTTTGATAAAAAGAAAATAAATTGGGTTTGGTTTTCTCCTTGCAAACCTGTCATTACCAAAGTAGCAACCTAGAAAAAGGGGCAGAGCTTCAGTTGTGCAGTTGGTGGTCTTAACCTCCCTCTGGAGGAGCCTCTGCTCCCTTTGGAGTCTTTGGAGCCGGAGAAGATGGGCTGGATGGGCAGCATGGGTGATACTCCCCAGGCAGGCATCCTCTTTGGCTTCCCACTGTCCCCCTCCCCAGGGGTCCCTGGGAAAGCAGTGCCAACCGTTCTGGCTCCTGGCTAGAGATGCCAGCCAGAGGGTCCCTTCCCCCTTCCCTGCCCACAGCTCTGGCAGGACCCCTTTGCTGCTCTCCGCCCTGCTTCCTTCTGTCTCGGCTGTTGGGGTAGCATCTATGGGGTCCGGCTCGTTTGCTTTTCTCTCAAGGAGAAGCCAGACAGGGAGATCTGCAGGCTGCCTCTTGCTCTGCTCTTCAGAGCCAGCTCGAGCTTGTCGAGGCCTATTTGGGGGAGGAGGCAGCCCCGAGTAGGTTGTGGCTTGCAGCCTGCAACAAGCCTCTTTCTTTCGGCTCTGGGGCTTCACAGCCAGGTGAGCCAGAGAAGGAAGCCCTCGATGTGCAGAGATGCCGTCTGAAAGCAGGCTGGGAATAGGAGGCTCTGGAAAGCATCGGAGAGCAAAGGGCTGGGGGAGACTTAGAGAGCCACGGCTCCTTCTGGCAGCAGGAAGGGAGATCTGTAAGTGCCGTAGCCACTCCAATCAGCTGGGCCCACTCCAATTTGCTTGGCGGAAGAGGTTTAAAGGAGGAGGACCAGGCTGGAAACCCCTGCCTCATCTGGGTATTCATCAGGGGGTCCTCGTGCAGCAAAAAAGAGGATGGCTGCCGTTCTTCCTCCAGCATTTTAAAGCTGCCATGATACAAACATTGCATGTGGGATTCTGCGTGGTTCCGTGGCTTGGGCAGGGAACTTGCTGTGGGCCTGGGGCCGATGCGCCTGCCTTCCTTCTGTCAGAGGGCTCATTCTGGCATCAGCTGCCTCAGAGGGTGAAGAGCAGAGGAGAAATTGGAAGCCTCCCCAGCATTAAGGTTTGTGGAAATACTGAGACGGTTCTTTCAACAAAAGGCGGAAAGCCTGGGGGGGGGGGGGGGAAAAGGATTTTCAGCAAGCGACACCTGCTGCTTGACACGTGCCACACATACCGTATGGTTGTGAGCACACTGATCTTTTCCTTCCAGTAAAATCAGCTGGGTGTGACATTTGTAAGGACGACATCGGTAACTGGAAACAAGGTGCACAATTAAGTGATGAAGAATGTTGAAGGACAGGATTTACATTCTAGGCATTTTTAACACGACAGTGAGAACTTGCTTCTGTAAGGGTTCATCTTAGTCAGTAGCAAGCCATTTACTGTTATTTTAGACAAGAAATGGGAACGGTAGAAATTCAGAATGCCATTTGGATCTCTACGTTGCTTAGATCGTAGAATGAGCTCTCTCGGTCCCAGACCCATGAACTACTCAGGAGGTTTCCAGTTCTCTTTGGATGCTGCAGCTGTGTTAGGAGCCAGGAGGAGGGCTGGGGATCTGTTGTCTGTCAGCTGCATGGAGTGTGTAGTAGAGAAGCAATGAAAGACAAGTGAATGTTGCTGCTTCTAGTTTTTCTGCTTGTATGGCTATGATTGTATCTCAGGTTGTAGATGTACAACTTTGGAAGATGGGTGTGTGTTAGCCTCAGTTGGAGGCTAAAGGTAAATTAAATTGTATTTAGCATATAAGTGGTGCTGATTTTATAATTATAAATACCTAAAATACATTAACATTTCAAACTTGCCTTAAACAAATGCCAGTGGGGGCCAGTGGCAAAAATTGTGGTCTGCTTCCAGCCGCCCTGTCCTCCTGCTCCTCCTCTGGGCTGACGTGGCTGGCAGTGGGAAGCTTGACACAAATTGATGGCGTCCCAAAAACCTTTTCCTGCCCCTTTTCCTGGGCTCCCTGGGAATTAGCTCCCAACTTGCACCAGAGGACTTCATTAGAATAGCAACATCAGTTTCACCACTTCTGCAGCAGCCTATTTTAGAAGCTCAAGCCCACCATTCTGCCTCTCTCTCTCTTGCCTTCCTGTTCAGTTGGCTTGTCTGCACTTCAACGGATTTTAATCCTGAACTTAACAAATGAGCACAGTCGCTTATAAGTTCAGGTTCCTTAGTAATTCTAGTTGTCTCTCCTGCTCACTGCACCTAAGGCAGAGAAAACGGCTATCTGTAGGGTTGGGAACTTGGGACCTTTGGGGGAAAGTCTTCCAAAGAGGCTGCTTTGGTGTTCAAAGTCAGCCACAGCATCTTCCTGCAGAAAGGGATTCCGTTTCTTCTTTCACCTCCCTCCTCAGTCTCCAGGTCAAGGCTAAGGCAGCCCAGTTTATTTGCAAGGCAGTGAGCACAGGAGCATTTATATTATCCTGGCTCTGGTGCTTCAGATAATCAGGGAGAAACTTGGAGCTTTTTGAAGCCGTGTTTTCCTGCAGTTTTAAGAAGCTGAGGAAACAAACTGTGAAATCCCACACACACACACACCCCGCACCCGCAATTTCAGGGTAGTTGCCGTTTGTCCCTGGAGCTGATTATACTCCACAGAAGAACTGTTGTGCTGCACAGCCGGGCTAAATGCTGGGGTTGCTTGCTAAGCTGGCAAATTTGTGCTTGCAAGAAGGAGCCGTGAGTGGAAGCCTCACCGCAACCCTTTCCTGCTGTGCCAACTTGTTTTAGCACAGGGGATCCCTTCTGGGAGAGCATTTCTGCGTGGCCCACCATTTGGCTCTTTCTCAGAGAGGTTTCCATATTTGTAGGCTATCAGCTGTCCTCATGTTCTCATATCTCAAATTCCCACCAAGATACTCTTGGGACTTTTGTATCTTAAAATCCAGAATTCTGGTGGTTCTTTTTCTCTCTCTCATTTTTGGGTGCTGTGGGCTAGGAGGGCAGACGCCAAGGCTTATCTCCACTTAGTGATTGTTATGTGCATCCCTCTGTAGATACCTACAGAGGGATGCACATAACAATCACAATCCTTTGGAGAGTTTGAGGAAGCCAGTGTGATGCTGCCTTTCTGTGTCTTTTGTGTTATTTTATGTCTCTCTCAGATTACAGTGCTGTGTTTGGAAAGTTATATTTTTATACTCTTGATTAATCAGATGCCCTGTTTCCTTCTGCAAATGAATTGTGGTTTGATAACAGATGGAACTATTCAAGTTTCTCTCCAACCTATTTGTGTTTACAAATTGGAGTAGCTACATTGTTGTGAGATGAAAGACAAACAGGAATGTTGATCCAGCAATTGCTAAATTACTTCTGTTACTTCTACTTTGAATTCGATATCTATTTATTTTTTTTAAATGGATTGATCTGATGAAGGAAGCAAAAGGGATTTCAGGGAAGGAAACATTCTCTTCACCGTCTTGGAGGGACAACAGTTTGGCCCAGGCTTCCTTGTGGCTTCTTCCCATGGAAAGTCTCCCATCGCATTTGCTCCTGCCCAAATGGAAGCCCCCCCCCCGGGGCTCCTGGGATGGAAGGGAGGTGAAAAGCCCAGCTTGTTTTTGAGAATATAAATGTCAGCTTGAATCCACCAGTGGCAGCAACTCAAACAAATACGTAAACGTAATATTTTTTCAGTTTCCTCCATGTCTTTTGGTGGCCGGGCATGGGTGGGCCTTCTTGGCTCAGGTGGATCGGGCAGCTCACCCCCCATCTCCTGGCAGCAGCGAGCAAACGCCTGTGGAAGGTCCTCTAGAAGGGGCTGACCCTTCCCGGGGTGAAGGCTGCTGTCCACGTGCTGCTCTTCCTGGTCTCACTTCTGGCCCTGGGGCTGCTGACCGGGCGGCCCCTCCTCCCTCTTTTCTGGCAGGAGGAAGAGTCTTTGGTGGGAAGCGGAGCAGCTTGCCGGGGCCCCATCGTCTCCCAGTGGTGCAGAAGCCGGCGGAGCCTCGTGCCCAACTGCAGGAGGAGAAGTGGCAGCTGCAGCAACAGTTGCTGCTGCTGCAGGAAAAACGTGCTGTGCGAGAGAGCGGCCCCCTCTCAGCTGTGCAGCTGCAGATCAAGGTACCTTCCTTTCAGAGGAGAAACCAGGGGTGCTGCTGACCCTCCAGATGCCCTTTGCTGGCATCCCTGACCAGCCCTCCTTTCCTCAGCCCCTCCCCCCATATGCATCCCCCATGGCTGGAGAAGGCCGGAGGAATCGTGCCTCCCACTCCTCTGCACCAGCTGGAACCTCCTGGTATCTCCTGCACCCTCTTTGCCTTCTCTGTGGCTCAACATCACTCTGATGTTCGTGTGAGTCTAATGCCAAGACCCAAAGGCTGTGTTTGTACAAAACCCTTAATCACCATGACCAAAGGCAGAACACCTGCATTTGTGTAATACGTTGAGCTTGTTTCATTTTAACACGGGCCAATGTGTCTATGTTTCCTGGCATATTATCCAAAACCACAAGGAAAACAGCAATAATAAGTTTAAGTAAGTAAGTAAGTAAGTAAGTAAGTAAGTAAGTAAGTAAGTAAGTAAGTAAGTAAGTAAGTAAGTAAGTAAGTAAGTAAGTAAGTAAGTAAATAAATAAATAAATAAATAAATAAATAAATAAATAAATAAATAAATAAATAAATAAATAAATTAAATAAATAAATAAATAAATAAATAAATAAATGCAACTAAGAAATTGGAGGATGGGGACTAAAAAAAAGTCGCACCCAAAATGGGCAGTGAAAATTTGCATAGAGCTTTTAAAATACCTTGTGCTATATTAAGCGTTGTAGAATTGGAAGGGATTCTACCCCATGTTTCTACATGCTCCTTCCTGATTCAAGGAATGCTAAGTCTCTCTCTCTGGGAAGGGTGGGAGAACAAACCTAGTTTGTACATTGTAATGATTGCCTGCTTCCCCTTGGTTGTGTATACGTGTTTTCCTTTGGACCAGGGCATCTTCTATTTTCCCACCCAAAGGAGTACTCCTTCTCATGGATAACCCTCCACTGCTGCCTGTCCGCTTCGAACTCTCCTACTTGTCCCTCTGAGGAAACATGGGCTTGTGTCACCTTTTAATTCTGGCTGTATCATTTGGGAACCACCAAAGCAATTCCAGCTTGCCAGCAGGCCTAAGTGCTTAATCAGCACTTAATTCGGTCCCTTCTGACAGATCGGAACTTCTGGACGTATGTTGAGTCTTGTAGCTTTCTGGCCTGGAAAGGGGAACTTGAGTTAGCTCAATCCCAGTCATGACTTGAAGAGAAATGGCCCTTTGGATCTGCGGCTGGGCTTGGTTGCAGGAAATGATCTTAAGTGCTTAGAAAATGCCAAAACGTGTAAAACTGCCTTCCCTTCCTCCTTTCAGCTTCCCCTGCCTTTCCCAAGTCAGGCAAAGAAGTGAGGCCTTCTCCTGCTCTGGGCCTCACTGTTTGCCTGACACTTTCTCAGCACTTGGATACCATTTGTGGGCTTGGCTTGTTCATTATTGCGCAGGATCTTATGACTGTGCTATAGATGGAAAGATGTGGAAAGATTCTCCTTTACTCAGTTTCTGGTGAAACCCAGTTGTGTGTTCATCTGTGCTTCCTGTTCTTTTAATAAACCCTGGAAGATTCGCACCCATGGCTGACATCATAGTGCACAGGGCCCTTTGCAGGCTGGGTAGGCAAGATGGGCATTTCCAGGCATCCTTTTCCATCCCTGTTTCCTCTTTGCTCACCAAGGAATTGACAGCTGCAGCTTAAGATGACTTTTGCAAGAGGCTGGTTGACGGTTCATGAGTCTGATGTTTGGGATATGCCAATCAGAATTAAAAATTTAGAAGCTAAAAACTGAGCTGTATTAACTACGAAGTGCAGAAGTAGAGAAATGGAGCTGCGAGACCAGAGCTAAACTTCAAACAACTGAATAACTTGTAAAGCAGAATTTGATGGGTGGAATTTAACTTACTATTTCCTTGCTCCTTGTGTATAAGTGAACGTTGTATTTCAGTCCCTCTTTTGTATTGGCAGCCAGAAAGCCTGAAGGACAGACTCCCAAAGCCAGCTCAGGAGATGAACAGGCTTCATTCTACGCTGGTGAGTTGCAGGGCCAGTGAGGACTTCCAAGGTCTTGCAGCATCAGTTAGATTCCACTGACACGTACGATGCGGCCTTAAATAATGGAAGGAATTCCAGGCAGCGTGTCCAGTAGTTTTCTGAAACTCGCTGCATGGTCGGACTTTGGTAATAGTTTGACAACCCCAACTGTTGTCATTAGCCAACGATTCGTCGTTAGCCATTTGTCTGCCAAAGCTTCCAAAGAGCGATGTGTCTTATGGGAAGTGCAGCACATTGAATTGCTAACCTTGCATTATTTCTGAAACTCCCAAAACCTGGTTTGAAGCAGTCGCAATACTACTCACATTCAGGCAGATGTGGCTGCATCAGTGCCAGCCTTCTGTCCTTGCGCTGGTCTTTTGAGCAAGGGCTCTGCTCAGGCCTGCTGTTTGCATTGCTGCATGGCAGATAAACCACGTTCTTCCTCTGCCTCACTGTCCCCTGGATCCTTCACAAGCCGGTCTTTGGCAATAGCTTTCCCTTCTTGAGCCTTCAAGAGGTACTGGACTACACATTCCATCATCTACAACTGACAGGACTTTGGGCATGTTGGCTGGGAGTGAAAGGAGTTGTGGGCCAGTTGGAGTAAGCTATGAATTGTTGCTTGTCAGGAGAAAACATTTTTGTCCGGGTTTTATTTTTGTTTTTAAAAAAGGCATGGCTAGAGCCAGGAGGTGAGAAGTTGGTGCCATCTTTGCTTTGAACCTCCTCTGGGCAAGTCTCCTGCCTGGAGGACTCTGGTCTGTCTTCTTTGAAGAGCAGGAACTCTGGCTGAGGAAATAAGTACAGGAAACCAAAGTCTCTCCCTGTCATGTGTATGTTAATACTTGATAATAAAAGCAATATTGTATACAATGCAACGTTCATTTGTACAAATTAGAAAGGTGTTGGTCTGAAGGAAAAATAATAATTAACCCCCCCCCCACACACACATACTTTTCATTGCTAGATCAATTGGGGTTTGTTTACTTTGTTGCCTTCATTTGGGTCGGTTCTCTGCCCAACGGATGACACCAGCGGGTGTTGACACTGGAGGGTTCCACCTAATTTGCTGGGCTTGTTTATAGCGAGTCCCTCTTCAGTTTGGCTGTGAATCATCGGAGTCGTTCCCCTCCCTTTGCAGGCCTTGGCTGAGTCTCCTGATGTCTTCCAAAGATTGTCTGAGAAGAGCTCTCTTGTACTCTGGCCCTTCTTTCTGTTTAGCCAGTGCTCGCTGCCTCCTGCCATTATTTACTATCTGAGTGCACATAAAGAGGAGCACTGAATTCAGGTTATAGGAATAATTTAATTCAGTTTTCCATAGTTTCAGATTGCAATGTTTTGCCCCCCGGTAAATACATTAGAAACGAATGCTGCATTCAAATAAGCAAAAGAACTGTGGACTGAATTACTTCATTCACGCACACTATTTATAATTAAATTCAGTTAGATGAGGGATGATGCAATGTCTTGGAACCACTGATAAGATGAAATATGCTCTTAATCTTTCTAATATTTTTGTAAAGGACTGCTGTTCTTGCTGTCTGGCTTTTTCTCCGGGAGATAGCCTGGCCATTGAAAGAGTGAGGGGTCCTGGGTGCTCTCTGAGCTTGCTTGCTTTTTTTGCAGACGTTTCATTACCCAAACTAGGTAACATTTTCACTAGCACTGACGATGTTGCCTAGTTTGGGTAATGAAACGTCTGCAAGAAAACAAGCAAGCTCAGAGAGCACCCGGGACCCCTCGTTTCAACCCTGAGCTGCAAATATTCTTCTTTATTAGCACTGAAAGAGTAAACCTGACCTCTATCCTTTTCCTGCCTCTTCACAGGGTGGGACAGACTTGGAGAAGCACAGGGATCTCTTGGTTGCAGAAAACGCGCACTTAAAGCAGGAGTTAAAGCTGCGTGAGGCCCAGCTGCAGGAGCTGAGGAGGCATTCAGTCAGGTGCACCAACTGTGCACACAGCCAGGTGAGGCGTTGCTCCTCCAGTTGGCCCTCCTGCAGGTGGGCCTGTTCCTTAGGGGTCTTTCGCCTTCCTCCCGCAGGAGAACGTAAAATTGCAGGAGAAGCTGGCACAAGTGAAGCAGGAAGCAGAAGAAGCGAAAGGACGCCTTTCAGAGTTGGACCTGGAGGTGGAGCAGAAGACCAACCGTCTGGCAGAGGTAGAACTGCGGCTGAAGGACTCCTTGGCCGAGAGGGCTGAGGAGGAGGAGCGGCTGAGCCGGAGATTGCGGGACAGCCAGGAAGTGATAGCGAGCCTCAAGGCCCAGCCTCATCAGGTCAAGGTGAGGTTGGCGTTGAGATGGGGCACGTGGTCCAAGGCCAGTTCTTTCCCTCTTTCCAGCTCTGGGGAGGGCTCAGTCTGAGGTGTTCTGCTTCCTTTAGTATGTCATCAAAACGATGGAAGTTGAATCCTCCAAGACCAAGCAGACCCTCAGCGAAGCCCAGTCGCGGAACCAGTACTTACAGGACCAGGTTGGGATGCAGAGGGAGGTGCTGAAGGAGATGGAGCAGCAGCTACAGAGCTCCCAGAAGGCGGCGGCTCAGCTCAGGGCCCAGGTAAGCCCTCAAGAAGGCCGGAGGCAGCGGGGAAGAAGAAGGAGAGGTCTTCCAGGGTGACTCTTGCTCGGAGGTCGAAACTGGTGCTTCTTTGTCTTTGGCTTCTGGTCTCTTGGGGAAGGACCCGAGTCCAGGTTCTAAATGCTGCGGCTCCACTTCCTCTTTGCTGCTGCAGCTTTAATCCGCAGGGCACCCCTCCCTGTGGTCCTTTCCATTCTGAAGCCTAAATCAGGTGTGCCCCAAAGTGCAGCGTGTCCTCGACCTACAAATATTCTTTCAGCGTCTGTTCAAAGTTGTGCTGAAGTTCAGCTGTGGTTATGACCAGTCCTCAGAGTTCCCCCCGTCCCAGCACCCCACCCCCATCACAAGGTTGTGAGTAGGGCACTTGGCAATCAGCTTAAAATTGTAACTTTGCAGTACCCCATGATCACATGATCGCCACTTGCAGTCTTCCCTGCTGGTTTCCCCCAAAAGTCAGTGGGGAAGCCAGCAGTCACAAGTCGCTGGGGTAAGTCTCCCCACCTGCATATCCTTTCCACCCCTCTGCATTGGCACCGCACCTGCAACTCACCAGCCATTTGCACACTCCCACACGCCCTCCCTGACTTGCACCACACCCGTGCACATCCTCCCTGACCCTCAGGGCAAAACCCCTCGCTCCCTCCCTCACCTGGCTGCAGCCATTTACCTGTCTGCTGGCCTTTGACTTGTAACTTCTTGCCAGCTTCCCCAGTAAAACAATCGTCCGGGACTGCATGATGTTAAGTGATTGTGATCATGTGATATCACACTTACCGAAGAAAATCATAAGTTGAGGAACAATTTTATTTGTAGCTGTAGGGACAATTTTATCGCTGGATTCTAGTAGGAGGGCAGCTTTCTAGCGCTGCAGATGAAATAGTATTGCTTAGCTCATTCCGTTCTTCCTTAACAAAGATGATCAATTGGTCACCACTTGCAAGGATGAGAATAAAGGGGAGGGAGAACACAGGAGGGGGTTGCATTGTCTGCCCTCTAAAACATGGCAAGGCAGAGCAATTGCACAATAAAAGCCCTGTCTGGAGATGTTGCTCCTCTCTTCTCCTAAGTGGCAGAAGAAGCTCCCCAGGTCCTGCTGAAGAAGAGGGGGAGAAGCCTCAGAACGTCATGTGTCCATCCTCCAGGTGACGGTGTATGAATCCGATCTAGAGCAGTCCCGGGAGCAGATGCTGGAGGAAATGCAGAACATGGAGGAGGACAAGAATCGAGCCATTGAGGAAGCTTTTGCTCGAGCACAACTAGAAATGAAAGCTGTTCATGAAAATCTGGCAGGTGCGTAGCTTGGACCTGAAGGACCATTCTCTGCCGGGTCTGATCTGTTTTCTGAGCGGGCGCTGAGAGACTCCTTCGTGTCTCCTGAGCTGCCCGGTCGCGGTGTTAATGGGAAAGGGAAAAGGCCAATGAAAGTGAGCGCTTTCCAGGCCAGCTTTGAAGTTCTTCCTTTTGCAGGCGTGAGGGCCAATCTGCTCACGCTCCAGCCGGCGCTTCGTACTCTCACTAGTGACTACAACAGCTTGAAGCGCCAGGTCAGAGAGTTCCCTCTTCTGCTGCAAGGGGCTTTGCAGAGCGCCAGGGCTGAGGTGAGCTCATCCTCTGTCCTTTTTCATGCCCCGAGGAGAGCGGCTCATGCTCCTAGGAAGCAGAGGGGCCTGGGAAGGGATGAGGGACACAGGAGCCCCTAAAGCAGCTTGTCTTTCTCCAAGATTGGGCAAGCCATTGAAGAAGTGAGCAGCACCAACCGGGAGCTGCTGAGAAAATACCAAAAGGAGCTGCAACTCCGGAAGAAATGTCACAATGAGCTGGTGCGATTGAAAGGTTTGCTCCTCCATTGCGTGTGTTGTGTGTGAAGGGGGCACAGGAGGAGTGTTGGTGGGTCTTGAGTTGTTGGCCAACGTTGCTGATTTGGAATGGGAGACTTGCCTGACATAGTGGAGGCACATTTTGGGATCCAAGGACTCGATTGCACGTGGTGAAGGGGCTGCCTGTGATTTCCAGAGGTGAGAAGCCGCCTGCTTGGCTGAAGGAAGCAGCCATTAAGAAAGGTACTCGTGGGAATTCCCCAGGCAGGGCAAGCAGAGCCTTACATGGCTGATCTCTTGGGTTGAGGATGGCAGTCAGGAAACATCTCTTCCACTTATTTAACTCTGTCTTGAGTCCAAAATTGGAAGACGTTTACAGTGAACCTTTGACGTTGTAGCAGGGAGAAAGCAGAACTGCTTAATTCATTCTTTTCATCTATCTTCATGCTAAAGAAACAAAAATAGTCTAACCTACTAAAAGTCCAGTGCTCTTCTGTGGGAGACAGAATAGGAATGCAAGTCAAAATAGGCAAGCAAATGGTAAGACAACACTTGCCCACTCTAGGTGTCTATGGAGGTTCTCAATCATCCAGCTTATGATTGTCCCAAAGGTGCTTTTTCAAAAGGCAACTGGACTTTCTTACTTTTTTCTTGGTATCCTAGTACACCATCAATTAAGTATGAACTTAATTGTGCTGCAACTGAACTGAATTGTGCTGCAACTGAACTGAATTGTGCTGCAACTGCCAAAAAAGCTAATGTAGTTCTAGGTTGCATCAACAAAGGGCTAGTTTCAAAATCACGTGAAGTGATAGTAGCACTTTATACAGCATTGTTGAGACCATACTTGGAATTCTGCATCCAGTTCTGGTCACCATGATACAAAAAGATGTTGAGACACTAGAAAGAGTGCAGAAGAGGAACAACAAAGATGATAAGGTGTCTGGGGGCTAAACCATATGATGAACAATTGAGGACTCTAGGTATGTCTCGTTTAACAAAGTGAAGGACTAGGGGTGACATGACAGCAGTCTTCCAATATCTGAGAGACTGTCACAAACAAAAGGGGGTCAACTTATTCTCCAAAGCACCTGACAGTAGAACTAGAAGTAATGGGTGAAAAATTATTAAAGAGAGATTCAATTTAGAATTAGGGAGAAATTTCCTGACGATGAGAACAATTATTCAGTGGAATGGCTTGCTTCAGAAGTTGTGAGTGCTCCATCACTGGAGGTTTTCAAAAATTGGCTGGTCAGCCATTTGTCCAGAATGGTATACAATCTCCTGCCGTGGGCAAGAAGGTTGGACTAGAAGACCTCCAAGGTCTCTTCCAACTCTATTGTTCTGTGAAGTTTTGGTTTTGTTCACTGCAGCAGCAACATAATTTGGGGAAGGCTTTGAATTGTCTCTGTTACTGTTAAACAGTATCATTTCCTGTTAAAGGTAATATCCGAGTGTTTGGCCGTGTTAGGACAATACAAATAGAGGATGGTGAAGGACCAGGAGCTGTGAACGCAGTGACCTTTGACCCGGATGATGATGCCGTCCTACATCTGATGCACAAAGGGAAGCTGGTATCTTTTGAACTGGACAAAGTTTTCCGCCCAGAAGCAACACAGGAAGATGTAAGTGAGAATCGGGGGGGCCTGGAAGGAAACTCTCATTTGCAGGTTCCTCAGCTGTAAGAGCCAGTTTGGTCTAGTGGCTAAAGCACCAGGCTAGAAACCAGGAGACGGCGATTTCTAGTTCCACCTTGGGCACAAAAGCCAGGTCAGTGACTTTGGGGCAGTTATTCTCCTTCTTGAGGGGGAAAATAGAAGAAGGGAGGAGTATTAGGTATGTTTGCCACCTTTATATCATTTATAAAAGAGTAAAGGCGGAATAACAATCTACTAAATAACTGGAGATTCCTAGGGTGGTGCGCTGCTGTTATCTGACAGATCATTCCTATGATATCTCTTCTTTCTGGTTCACCTGACATTCCAACAAGCTCATGGTTAAAAAGACAGTTCGTGCGAATGTACCTCTGGAGCCTCTTTCTGAGCCTGTGTTTTTCCCCCCAAAGGTCTTCCAAGAGGTTCAGGCGCTGATCACATCATGCATCGATGGTTACAACGTTTGTATTTTTGCCTATGGACAAACTGGTGCTGGCAAGACTTACACCATGGAGGTAAGCTGCTTTCCTTTCCTTGATGCTCCGCCAGGCCTGCTGCAGACCAGCCGGGTCGGTTTCAGAGAGCCAGGAAAAATGCTACTGAGGGGAGCAGAGGTGGAAACCTATCATTGCTGACCTGCCAGTATCCCGTTCCATCACGCTCCTTTCCTGATCCTAATTTCTGTTCCCTGATCATCCTTGTTGCCTTCCTTTGGACTCACTCTAGTTCACCTGAATCCTTTTTTTAAAAATGCATCCAGAATGGAGATGTTGTTACTATTGGTGGAATCACACCAGTGCTGCGTAAAATGGAACTTCTACTTCCTACAATTTGGAAAATCCATTTCTGTTGATGCACGCTAAAATTGCATGTCTTTTTTTTTGTTTGCAATCACGGCACAGCATTTGGGGCATAATGTAGAATTAGAAAAGTGGCAAAACCTGTGGGAAAGAAACTATAAAATAACAAGGGCATTTATAAAGAAAATTTATATAAAATTTATATAAAATGTTTTATAGATGGCATTTACCACCTGCACGATTAGCAAAAATGTTTAAAAACATGTCTAGTAATTGTTGGAAATGTAGGCAAAAGTCAGGCATGTACTATCACCTCTGGTGGACATGCCCTAAAGCAAACTACTTTGGTCAAAAATACACATGTGGTTAAAGAAAATGTTAAAAAAAACTTGTAGATTTTAAGCCAGAACTATTTCTTCTAGGTATAATCACAGAGAACTATGACAAAAATGTATATATTTAATATTACATGTATTAACAGCAGCGAGAATTACATTTGCACAAAAATAAAGAAACACCAACGGAAGAAGACATAATTAGGAAAATTTTGGATTGTGCGGAAATGGATAGGCTTACATTGAAAATGAAAGGGAAAGAAGATACAGAATATTTTCAGACGTGGGATAATTTTTACAAATGGCTAGAACACGGGTCGGCAACCCGCGGCTCCGGAGCCGCATGCGGCTCTTTGAGGCATCACCTGCGGCTCCGGAGCCTCCGCCGCCATTTTGGGGAGCGCATGCGCACGTGCGCGGGCGGGTGCGCATGCGCGGGCGGGTGCGCGTGCGCGGGCGGGCGCGCATGCGCGAACGGGCATGCACATGTGCGCGGGTGGGCGCGCATGTGCGGGCGGGCACGCATGCGCGGGCGGGTGCGGCTCCCAGGGTTTTTTTTTTTTTTAGGGAAACGGGTCCGTGCGGCTCGTTGGATGTTTCGGCTGGCCGACCCATGGGCTAGAAAAACAGAGTAGAGAGTAGGAATGCAAGTTGTATTACTATTAATGTTAAATATGTGAACCCAGACAACACATTGTTTATTAAGCACTAAAGATTTGTAACTATAAAAACTTAATAAAATACCTATAAAAAAGAAAAAAAGAAAAATGGAGAGTAGATAAATTTATCCTTTTGTATCATATCATCCACTTGTCCCCTTCCAAGCCACTGCTCTGCTTCAGTGCAGGCTTCAAATCAACTCCGTATCCAGGTAATTGCCAAGTGGCCTAGCCCAGAGCTTGCCAGCTTGTCAATCGGATGATCCAGGGTTCTGTGGCCAGGGCGCCACTGAAATCCCAAATGTCCACCACGAACCCCCATTGAGCGTTCTGGGTGTGCTGCTTGTCTGCAGCCAATTGTGTTTGGGAAACAGATGATAAAATTGATGAAGGTATAGATCAGCATCACAAAAATGTGTATAGTGCATAAAAAACTAAGGGGAAAATAATACCCAGAAAAGCTAACTGGGTCAGTTGTTTAGGTGGTGAGAGAGAAGTACAAGAATGAGGGGTCCTTGGGGCTCTCTGAGCTTGATTGCATTCTTGCAGACGTTTCATTAGCCAAACTAGGTAACGTCATCAGTGTTCTGATGACAGTTACATTTAAGGCCTAGGAGACCTGAGTAGTTAGTTTTCAGACATATTCGTGGCAATGGGGCAGAACTATTGATTGATTAATTCATTGATTGATTCATTGATTGATTGACTGACTCATTCATTCATTCATTCATTCATTCATTCATTCATTCATTCATTCATTTTATATAGACTCATGTGATAGTCTACTAAAGTGGCAGATGCCCAGGAAAGAGGAAGCACATTCCAAGGGGGGGGGGGGGCGAGACAAGAGACAGCACAATCCGGAGC
Organism: Azemiops feae; assembly: GCA_023970755.1. Lineage (NCBI taxonomy): Eukaryota > Metazoa > Chordata > Lepidosauria > Squamata > Viperidae > Azemiops > Azemiops feae. Next base: position 1,186,200 of record JALGBA010000315.1, read on the forward strand.
TGGATTATGGGAAGAGGAAGAGATTTAGGTTAGCCACTTCTAGAATCTCTTGATATATCCGTTGGAGTGAGAGTAGTAAGGGTTTAGTCTGGCAAGAGTCTGTCTATTGGTGTGAATATTTAATGAACTGAATTTTGGATTGTGTTACATCATTCTTGAACAGGGCCTGACACTACTTATCTCACTTTCATGACTTTGGGTGGCCTGCAATTAAAACATAAGCAGTACCAAAAAACCCAAAAATAAAAGAACCATACACACAATGCAAAACACTGGGAGAGCTCAGTCCTTCAAGAGCAGCACAGCCATTTGATGGGCCCCACACCACTCTCTGATCCCCAGGCCAGATGACCAAGCCAGCTCTTGGTAGAAAGCTACCCAGAAGGGAGCAGTTAAGTCTGAAGACCAGCCCGAGGGGAAAGGGCAGCACCACAGCACACGTGTGATTATCTTAGCATCACTGAGCTGGCAAGTGTGTTCACACCTATCACAAAGAAGGAGTTTCAAACTCTTGGTTTAATGGATCACTTGCTTGGGATGTGCAAAAGAGGGACTGCAAATGAAACCAATACTTTGCATAAATCATTCATACTACTTCGGATACAATAGATTGTATCCATTATTTTGGGGTGATGCTTGCAGAAGAAGCTTTTCTAAAGTAAACTGAGGTCTGTTAAACCAAGATTAACTACACATATTTTGAAAAGTACATCAAATTCCTTGACTGTTATCCTTTTTTGAACTGTTCCAAGTTCAAAAGGCACTCAAACCAATTTCCAGGAAGGATGGTGGCAAAAAGAATTGTAGTAAGAAATTGGAAAGGTGATATTATTCCAAATGCTAAGGAATGGTTGTTGCAATGTGTGTTCTCTGTGCTTTGGAAAAGGCAACATTTTCCACTAATCAAAGAATGGAACAATGTGTGTTTCTATGGCAGAGATTTTGGAATATCTTGCAGTGGTTTCTTTCATTGTTCATCTTACAATAACAAATTCATGGGTAAACCAGTGATCATTGATGAGTATAAAATATAAGATAGATTCTTGTCTTTTTCTTCTTAGTTTGTACTTTCAATTACTTTTATTTTTTTCTTTAAGAAAATAAACATATATTTTTTTTTAAAAATGAAAGGATGGGGGCTTTACCCCCACCAGACCCTCGACCTTGGCGAGCACCATTCACGAGTTTCTTCTGGGTTGGAAAAGAGAGCAGGTCATTTTTTCCCAGTGTCCCCCTCAGGCTGCCACTTGGGGATATCTCTGGAATGGCCACTCCCAGTTTCTTCTTTCGTGGAACTCCTTTGCTTTTAACATCAACACGATGCGTGTCTGCCTTTCTCATCAGGGCAGCCTGGAAAACCCCGGGATCAACCAGCGGGCTCTGCGGCTTCTCTTCTCCGAGGTGCAGTCCAAGGCTCCCGACTGGAATTACAGCATCACTGTCAGCGTGGCTGAAATCTATAACGAGGCTCTCAGGTAACAGCAGGGAACCAGCCTCTCCAGTGGTTGGGAAGAGGTAATTTGGCATGTGGGGAAGGGCGACCGCAGCCCCTGCCTGCAGCAACAGTCCCCCTTTTTGCAGGGGGGCTTCGGAAAGCACCTCCCACCCCATTACCCAGCTCTGTCTCCCTCTGGACACAAGGGAACAGTGCACAAAGCTGCCTCGGGCCAGAGCAGCCATGCTGGGTTGTGGTTTGCCTGACTTTATGTGGGTTGGAAAGCAAAGTCTTTGGGCTAAAATGAGAGCCTCAACAAAATGGCAGCTTCCCCGAAGCGCTGGATGGGGTTTGGGGCTGCACACTTCAAAGCAGAGGCCGATTCTGCTCTTTCCTTGTGCATCTTTCAAGAGGAAGTTGCTTCCATCTTTGCATTTTGGCCATTTGGCTTCTCTTTTCTCTCTCCCGGGACGAATGCCTTCTCCATGACTGCAGCACTTCCACTGTCTCCCTTTCAGAGACCTGCTTGGAAAGGAGCCCCAGGAGAAGCTGGAGATCAGACTCTGCCCAGATGGCAGCGGGCAGCTTTATGTCCCAGGCTTGACCGAGTTCCCTGTTCACAGCGTTGAAGACATCAACCAAGTTAGCAGGGACAGGAGGGGCTTCCTGGTGTGGCAGTCCCACCCAAGGTGTCCAGGAGGGGAGGTCCATTCTCTTCCCGAAGCCGTTCCTGAGATGGAGCTTTACCTGGAGTTTGGGCAAATCTGATGGCTGAAGCCGAGATTTCCCCACAACTTGTGTTTCCAGAATGCCCCAGCCAGCTTGCTTGGGATTTTAACAGCCACCAATTGTGTGTTTAGCCCTTTAGCTGAGGGCTCCCCCCCATGAATTGGTGCTAGGGTAAGAATGGCTGAAAAGTGGCAGAGGCATCCCGGGTGTCTACCAGACAGGGGTGAGAAAGGGGGATCAGAAGGCTGAACATGGCAGGTCAAGCTGATTCTCTCTTCCCCCCAAAGCTGCTCCCAACCAAAAAACCTAAATTCTCAGACCATTAATCCCATTAGTTGTATCTGTTGCAGGGGAAAGGGGTTACAGAACCGTGGATGCTGGATAGATGCTCTTTACCTCCTTGGTGCCTTTGATCCTCTTTCTAACACCTCTGGATGAAGGGAAGAGGTTGCTAGGCAGGATTTTGCCAGTCGTTCTTTTGCCAAAGTTTCCAGGCTCAGGGAACTCCATGACGGTTCCTCCACTTTTCCCCAGGTCTTTGAGTTTGGTCATATCAACCGAGCAACGGAGTGCACCTACCTGAATGAACACAGCTCCAGATCTCATGCCCTCCTCATGATCACCGTGAGGGGAACCGACGGCAGCACAGGAATAAGAACCACAGGTGGGTATGGATCCCTCCTCTGATTCAGAATGAATTGCTGAACCCGGGGAATATCGTGACCAGTAGCCAGGATGACTGATGGGAGATGGGCGGACCCTGGTTGGCGCTCCTGCAGTAGCTGCCTAAATGCTGAGAAAAAGATGGGATTTGCACTTCTGGTTGCCAGTCCTTCTGCAGTCACATAACAACGGACAACTGCATCTCTTTAGTTTAATACTAACATTGTCACTGGAGGTTTTAAGAAGAGACTGGACAGCCACCTGTCTGAAATGGAATAGGGTCTCCTGCTCAATCAGGGGGTTTTCTAGAAGACCTCCAAGGTCCCTTCCAACTCTATTATTCCAATATTCAGTATTTTCTTAGAAATGATCTTATGTCCTCCAGAAAAACACCTGAATGTATGTTGCATTAGCAAAAAGGTGTAAATAGTTCTTTACATTTTTCTGTAATGTATGCTCTTTGCAAAGAATTTTCTCCATTTTTTTAATATTTCCATTTTGTATACATTGGGGGGGGGGGGTTGAGAAACTACATTACAAAATTCAGAAAAGTGCAGATGGAAAGGATAATTGCATTCTAGAACTTATATTACTTTTTTAGATGTTCCAATTAGATTGTTTCACATGAACATGCAAATCACATGAATTTCACACCCCTCCCCTGCATCCACAGGGGAAGCATGGCGGAATCGCTGCTTATTCAGGCAGCCGGAGCCCTCAGTGTGGCTTTTCCTTCTGTCTGGGCAATGGCCCTTGTCTGCCAGGGATGGCATGTGTGAAATGCTCCAAGCATCTATCCTCAGGGTGGGCTATGCTTGAGCAAGCTGTAAAAATGATAGCAGTGTAATGTGTTAGCACTTTTTATTGGAAGTTAGTTGAGACACAATGTCATGACATGCTAAATAAAAATAGAAGAATTCAGAATAGAGGAAATCTTGCCATTTTTACGCTGAAAAATTGAAAAGAGGAGCAGCTTGCTTTCAGTTTGTACCCACAAAGAGGAGTCATTTTATCAAGTGAGACCATAGATCCATCTTGTCTGCCGTGGTGGTGCAGTGGTTAGAATGCAGGCTAACTCATTGCCCACTGCCAGGAGTTCAATCCTGACCGGCTCAAGGTTGACTCGGCCTTCCATCCTTCCGAGGTTGGTAAAATGAGGACCCAGATTGTTGGGGGCAACAGGCTGACTCTATAAACTGCTCAGAGAGGACTGGAAAGTCTAAATGCTGTTGTTATTGTGTGATATTGTTAAGATTGATTTCAGTCGGTCTATTTGGCGAATTAATGGACGTCTGCAGGAAGAGCAAAGAGGAGCAGTCCTAGGGCCAGTCTGATTTCAAAGATCCATTTCAAAGTGATCAGTTCAGGTCCCTGATAAGAGGTTTCTATTCCATGGAGACAGAAAGAGAGGCCGAAAGATAAAGAGGGCATCGCCACCATGCTTTAGCCTTGCTCATCACTTGGCCTTTCCTGTCCCCTCCCTGAAAGATTACAGCCAGGTTTACAGACTTGGATACGTTGGATGGATCTTGATCCTCCATGAACCCCATAGTTAAAAGAAATAAACCTTGGGCAGCAGCTTCAGTGTTTGCCTTCTCATCTCCTAGGGAAGCTGAATTTAGTAGACCTGGCAGGATCTGAGCGTGTGGGTAGATCTGGTGCAGAAGGGAGCCGGTTGCGTGAGGCTCAATACATCAACAAGTCGCTTTCGGCTTTGGGAGATGTGATTTACGCGCTGCGTTCCCGCCAGTCCCACGTGCCGTTTCGCAACTCCAAGCTGACCTATCTGCTCCAGGATTCTCTCAGTGGTGAAAGCAAGACCCTCATGATGGTCCAGGTGAGTGTTTCAGAGAAAGGTGGACTTGGGTGGATTTTTCAGGTAACCCAGGGACAAAATGCAGGGTCCTGATTTGGCATCTGGTGTACCTACTACTTTGCTCCTTGTTTGATGGTTATGTCAGATGATGCGTATGAGTCCTGTACATCAATGGTCAATGTTGCTCTCTAGCTGACACTTTTGGGATAATTCAAAAAATGCTTTTATAGCTTGGCTGGGTAACCTCCCAACTGTGCACATCCTGCTCTGGACATTCACCCAATCCTCATTTGAAAAACCGACTGAAAGCCCCTCTCAGGATACCCCCTCCAGCCCCCCACAATAATTAGTGGAGAATAAAATGCTCCTGGATGGGTGAATCCTATGCCAGGTTCTTTTCGTTGCACGTTCTTGCAGTTGCACCGCTCTGGTTTGCTCAGGGGGGCCAAAAGGGAATTCAAAAGGGGGCTGATGGTATCTGGTTGCAGGTTTGGAAAATGTTCAGGGCTGGTTGTGGTCTACCACCCTGACAGAATCCAAGGTGCAGACTGTGCACCTATAATAAAAGTAAAAAAGGATATATGCAGTGTTATCTTCATTTTAGATATCAAAAGGCTTTTGCGGCTCCCAGTGTTTTGTTTTTGGTGGGAAACGGGTCCAAGTGGCTCTTTGAGTGTTTTGGGTTGCCTACCCCTGGGCTAGATCCTTCTAAGTGTAGATGGCAGATCCCACAAAAAGTGTGGAGAATAGGAAAGCGAAGCTTCTGAGGGACTTCCAGATCCAGACAATCGGGTACACTGGCCAGCCATCCCGACATTGTGATAATGGACAACGAGGAAAAGACAGCAGTGGCGATAGATGCGGTGGTACCAAGGGACAGCAACATCAGGAAGGAGTGTGAGAAACTGGAGAAATACCAGGACCTGAGCGAGGAACTGAGAGGATGTGGAAAGTCAAGGCCAAAGTGGTCCCAGTGGTGGCAGGCGCATTCAGGCCTGTGATTCCTAACCTGGGGGTGGCTCGGATCCCAAAAACGAGGTTAGAACTCTGTCCAGACACGGCACAGAATCGCCTTTGGTGGAGACCCGAGATTGGGGAAAACCCATGCCACCCATACGGGTGAGAAGGGGTAAATGCATGTGTTTATAAACACATTTATTTATTTAATAAAACTTGAAAACATTTCATTTACAGAGCGCCCTCCTGGAATCGTTACTATTTCCAACCTCCCAAATTGCAAATTATTGTTCCTTTCTTCATACAAGCAGCCTCATTTAATCAGTAAATCTCAAAATCATCAATTCATTTTTTCCCCATTTTCAGCAATACCTCCAAAAAGGTTTTTCAATCTTTTATAAAAATAGTTATTGTCCTTCCCTAACCAGATAAAGTGATTTGGCCATTTCAGTAAGTTCTTCCATCTTCATAATACATTTCACTTTTGTGAGTATTTCTATAGTTTTCCATCTTTGTGCATACAGTAGCCTCGCTGCAGTTACAATTTATTTCTTGGTATTTATAGGTCAGCCCTCCTGTGTTCAAGGAAACACAGGGAGTCCTTGAGTTAAAATGGCCACACCAGGGTCAGAATTTCTGTTGTTGAAGGAGGTGGTCGTACAGTGTGAGGCTTAGTGACCGCAGTCCCTCATTGCCATTGCTAAGTGAAGAGGGCAGATTTTCAGGTCAGCCCCTCCTGGCAACTTCCTGCCGGCTTCCAACAACTAAACTCAGTCAGGAAGCAGGCAGGAAATTGCACCCCCCCAGGCCAGCTGGCGGGGGGGGGAGAGGGAGGGAGGGAGGGAGGGAAGGGTGACCAGAGAGGCCCAGCAGCAGCAGCCAGACGGCGGGACTTGGGGGGGGGGCTGCTGCCGGGTGGGAGGGGGAAGTGTGTGAGGCTTGACAAGGGTGTGTGAGTGACGGAGGCACAGTGGGGTCATGGGGGGGGCTTGAGGTGGCTCTAGCTGGTGTGCGAATGGTGGGGTGCCTGCGGAGACCTCAAGGAGGCCCCGGGCGAGCGCAGGGCGGCTTGGGAGGATGAGGGAGACGCATCCCCGCAGGTTGCAACCTTCCCTGCCGTCTTCCCCGTTGACTTTGCTTATGGGAAGCGAGCAGGGAAGGTCACCAATTGCGATCAGGGGCTTCTCCCATTTCTGCTAACAATGGTACATCATTTTACATTTCTCTTGAATTGTAAGACAATGTCCATTTAAGTCCTCTTAACTTCCTCCTTTGCCACAGATCCACCTGTAATTGTATCCAAAATTCCTACCCAATTTTATCATGCATTCTTTAACCTGTTCTTCTTCCATTTGAAATCTCAACTGTAATTTATACCTTTTAGCAATTAACATGATCATCATTATGTAGGTAATTCCCTTTCAAGTTCTGTTGGGGTTTGGTTTTCTTGCCTCGCCTGTTTTGCTTCCTGAGCGGCTCCTGAAGTGGGGTCCCGCGGCCAGCCATTCTCGGCCCGGGCCCCAGGAAGGCCAGCCGCCCAGCCGCAACATCTCCTCTGCCCGGCCCTTCGGGGGCACCTGGAGCCTCCTCTCCCTTATGGGCCACTTGGGGGTCCTGGGCTGTGACTGCTCATTGCTCCTCCCATTTCACAGGTTTCTCCGGTTGAGAAGAATACGAGCGAGACGCTCTGCTCCCTCAAGTTTGCCGAGAGAGTTCGCTCGGTGGAACTGGGCCCTGGCACTCGGAGGGCAGAATTGGGCTCCTGGACCAGCCAGGAGCACTTGGAGGTACTGGGATTTCCTGCCCGCTGGGCTTCCTGGGGGCCCCGGTGTGGCGGATCCTCTCCTTGGAAGTTGCTGTCTCAAAACTGATTATAAGTCACTGGGGGAGGGGGTGACGTCCTTGGGTGCAGCTGTCTTGAGGGAGGGAGCGTTGAGTACTTGGTTCCGAGAGCTCCCGCTCTGCCTTGGCGTCTCTGGTGGAGCCCAGTTGGCTCAGCATCCCATCCTGGCTGGTGGCTTCTGTGTCTTCCTGGCATGGACTTTTCCTTTATGGCTACACAGGCTGGGGCTGACCACTGAGGGAGGGATGGCATCTCTCACCAAGTGGAATCTGAATCTGGTGTGGAAAGGGGTGGGGTGTGTGTCGGGGGGGGGGAAATCTTGGTTGTGCGATTGCTTTGGCAGACGGAGCCCCCTGGCGCATCATCTGAAGGAACCTTCCTGGTAACAGCCACAGCTCTGTTTTCCTGTGGCTGCTTGTTTCCAGGTGGATCCCTCTGCCGCCCTACAGCCCTGCATCCGAACCCAGCCTTCTCCGCGAACGGGGCGATCAAGCTCACTTCGGGCAAAGCTCCAGAGTGCAGGTAAGAGCCCTTTCGCTTGCTTGGCCTCCTCCAAAGGAGCAATCACCTGTTCCGTCCTTCACCAAGAGTCCGGCTGGGCTGTGAGGCTGGAGCCTGGTCTGTTTCTCTGAAGCCTCCTGGTCATCTGGCAGGAGTGCCCAGCAGGGTCCTCCTGATGCCACCAAAGGTGCCAAGAATCCCAAAACCAAGTGGGCATCCTTTCTTGCCACAGGGATTTTTTTCTTGTTCTGGTTTGAATTCATGTATGCCCAGTTGGGAACACATGGATGCAAACTACCCAACACTACCCAACTGTGCTGAGGATGGGGGGGCAGCCCTCCCTGCATCTTTCCCAACACCTCCTTGGCAGAACAGCTCAAGGCTTTTTGAGGGCAGAGGTTGTAGCCCTCTGTTGTCAGAGTTGTTCGGGCCTGGAAGACATGAGACGTTCAAGGCAGAAGAGGGCAAGAGATGAGAAATTTTGGAAGCTGATGGAGCCCACCATCTGTCCCAAGAAGGGGAACAGCAGCAGAGCGCCTGATTCAGCCAGAGAGAGCTGGGTTTGGGGAACATTTTGAGGATGCTTAAAAGGAGTTGATGGTCATAGCCGTGTTGCGTAGCCTCCATACACAAAGCAAAGTGCCTGGCAAGTGTAACGCAACAGCAGATGGCATAGGAGCCTCTCCTGTGGTCTTGTTCATTGCCACATATCACCCATGGGGTCATATGTGGATCTTCTTCACAAGCTTCATTAGGAACATGAGGCATCAGGTCAAATGTTTATCTGGTTGTTGGTGTTCCATTAATCAAAGCAGTTTTTGCATCCATTTGCTGTTTTGTGAGACAAACTTCAGTTATTCCATTTGATTTCAGCCTGGAATTAAAGGAGATGGTGTTTGCCTCCAGGTGAGTGTAGATACAGGCTTGGATCACAAGATCTTACTCTGATTAACAAGATGTTAACTTCTGCTGTGGCCAGAATGAGAAAGAAAGCAGGATCAATACTGCCTTTGGGCTTTGGTCAAGGCTGCACGGTTGATCCTCATCTCTAGAATTAACATCAGACTGAGCCAGGGACAAGCATGAAATCCAAAAATTCCAGTTTCCCTTTTAATGTTGCTCTTTATTCTTTGTAACCCAACTGAATATTGGAAGGAATTGCGTAATGCAAACTGGAGCTCTGTTTTCCAGCCTGCTAACAGTCCAAAACCAGAGTGGAACAGCACCAAGCGTTATTGTGGCCAAAGCTGGCAGAAGACAGACAGACTTCAAAAATGGGCCAGATGGGGTTTGGGACTGCAGAGGGCAGAAATTCTGAAAATCCTCCCCGGGTATCCTGTTGGGGGGGGGGGAGCAGAATTTTTGCAGTGTTCTCTTGATGGGCCCCCTCCTGGTCATGTTCCCTGCCCCCCCCCTTGTGCTGGTGGGCCACAGCCTGGTTTTTTGCCTCTGTCTGATTTAATTCTGCAGCCCCTCTTCTGGTTTACCTGCAAAAACAAACGCTACAGAAGACAAGTATAGGAAAAATAAACTCAGGCTGAAAATAGATGTCCTTTGCATGTTGAAATGCACTAAATATATACAAACGAATGATTTTTACTTTTTACAAAAGTAAAATATGGACAGATTTGTCCTGCTTTGTTCCCTTGTGCTGAAATGCTTTTGGCCTGGCTCATCAAGTTGCTTCCTTGAGATCTTGTCCTCTGCTGGGTCGTGGAAGCGCATGCTCTTCGTGGATGCTCTCAGCTGCAGGCGCAAAAACGGCTGCATGGTCTGAAACGCTTTCTGTGCAGCAATCACAGATGTGATATTGAAGGAACGATCCGTGCTGAATGGCCCAAACTGACTTGTAATTCCAGTGGGTTTTTGGAGCACAATGTTTGGCAGTTTTTAAATATCCAGAGTAATAAGAAATAAAGTGCAGATTTAATTTTGCTCAGAGGAAACAAAACAAATAGAACTATTTGACCCATTGACCTTAATGGGTATATTCTAGGAATAATTAATAATTAATTATATTCTAGGAATAATTAATGAAACTCCCAATTCTAAGCAGAGTGCCTGCATCATTTAGATTTACTGTTCGTTCGCCGGATGTTCTGCACAGGGAAAGTTTTGGGTGCCGCATGCAGGAGCTGGCTAGCCTGGGTGCCTGCAGCAAAACAGTCGGTGTGTTGGGAAGCGGCGGTTTCTTAACGTCTCTGTTCAGTGAGATTCTCTGCCAGAATTCATTTTATGTTTCTTTGTTTTAGGGAAACCGAGGCCAATTCCTGTATAAAAACTGGTTGATGTCAAGAAAAGCTGTTTTCAAAGAGAACTTTGGGGAACCGTGCTGGCTTTTCTAAAACTGCATCCTGGGCTGGGACTACAGCACAGACGCCCAAGGGTCTGGATCAGTCATCCCCGTCCACTGCTGGCGGTGGGGCCGGGTGCTTGGACTTCCATATGGACTTCAGGAAAGGGTCATTTCCTGATTGACAGCTTTTTAAACACATTTCTTTTAAAAAAGAGCAGAGGCTGTGAACACACTTTGCTCTTATGTACCCTTTCCCTTCCATTTTTATTTGAATAAAAATGTTGCATCCAGACGGAATTCTTGAAGTCCAGATAAGTATTGCTAATATTTTATTTTATTGTTCTATATATGTCATCTCAATTTTACATGGTGCTGAAGGGCAATATGAAAACTACGATTGAAATATAGTCAGGCCGAGCTGAAGGGAGTTCCGAGTTATCCTTTCAGTTCACACACTATTAATTCTTGGCAGGGCCTAAAGATATTTCTCTTTCCAAACTTTTAAAAAATCCTTCTTAGAGTGAGTGTTGGACAGGTTGCTGGGTTAATGGCAGATTCCACCTCCCCCCCCCCTTGCTCTCTACTCTCCACCTGCCCACCTTTATGGTTATCAAATTGATGTAATTGTGTTGAGTTCTTTTTCATTATTTTATTGTTCTATTATTTTACTTCTGTTTATACTCTTTTCATTTCTTCCTTTTTATTGTAGCCCCACAGCGAGATAGGCGGCAAATAAATTTAACAAATTGTTTTAGTGATTTCACTTAACAATCACTTCACTTAATGATCAAGTTGCTGATCCCAGTTATGGTCACTAAACGAATAGAATAGAATAGAGCTGGAAGGGATCTTGGAGGTCTTCTAGTCCAGCCCCCTGCTCAATTCCATTTCAGACAAGTGGCTGTCCAGTCTCTTCTTAAAAACCTTCAGTGAACCTGAATTTTGGTAGATAGCTGTTCAAATATTCCAACCAAAAATGAACTCTCGCAGGCCCAAGTTTTTTGGAAAAATGCAAAAGCAGCACCTGCCTTCATCAGAAAGGGAAGTTCTGTGATTGTGTTACTGGTTTCAGATACTGAAACCAGTTTGGAGATTCGCTTTTGTTTAGAACATGATGAATGCCGGGTCCCTTTGGAAGGCTGCCCTAAGAAAGGGGAGGAGAGGCGCCCAGGGGTGTGAATTGAAGATGTTCTGTATTGCTAGCATTTGTTTCTACTTTGGCTTTGATGTTCCCGACAATGAGGTTTCTTGTAGCTTCAGACAGAAGTGACCATTTAAGACAGTGGCTCCCAACCTTTTCTATACCCCTAGAACGCTTCTGATATATTCTCGCACCCCTTACAAAAGTTCGAAATAACGGCAACAAATTATGCATATACACTATAATTTTGAAAACCCACGTTTTTGCACTCCTTGGAATATCGTCTCGCACCCCCAGTTGGGAACCCCTGATTTAAGAGAACCACAAGCTCAGCCTCTGACTCATTTCAAGCTTTCCATGGAGAGATTTCAAAAGATTTGCAGCTAAAAAATTTCACTGCTATTTGATCTTGAGCTAAGTAAGAGCATCTAATCAGCATCAGTTATAAAGGAAGAGGATTTATTCTGCAGAATATAGCCACACAGAGTTCCAGTTACAAACATTTAATAAAATTTGTCATAAGTTACAATTGTATGACCAGCTGGCTCCAGCAATGCAGGGAAAGTCCATTCTGTTCCCCAGTACCGAGACAATTTCCACCGGGGGAAAAAGCCAGTGATGGCTCCATCTGTTACCAGAAAAACCTGGCTCAGGTTCTGCAGCCCGAAAGGCAAACGGAAAAGTCCTGGTGCAGCCACGTCATGGATACCAGCCGCCCTAGACTGCCCCCCCCATAATTCAAGATGGCTGGAGAGCTGGACACACGTCGGGAGTTTACCACCATTATTGGCAGGCAGGAAAAGGAGGTGCTGAGCAATGGAAGCCTTTGGCCAGAAGGGGATCGGGCTGTGTGTGCTCAGCAATCTCCCCGAAGGCAGCTGGACGGGTGCAGGAAGGTCAGTGGTGCCACAGCAGGAAAGTCTGCTTTGAAAGGTGTCCTGTAAGGCACTGGCCTGGGTGCAGTGCAGAGGAACTGCCTCCCGGAAGGCCGCGAGGAGACAGTCCCCTGGCAGCATCTCCAGAGCTGGATGGAGCTGGAGGGCAAAGCAGCAAAGACTCCCTGGCCGCAGTGGTCACTCCAGGACGGCCATCAGGAGGTGCAGCTCCCGGAAGGCACTGCCGTGGCGGCCACTGAGGCCAGACCGGTTCTTGATGAAAGTGCTGATGGCTTTCAGTTGTTTGTAGCACACGTGGCACTTCTGGAGCCTGGGTCAAGAAGAAAAGCAGCTGGCAAAAGGGAGCACCACTCTGGAGGGCTCAAATATTATTTTACTTATTTTTATAATGCACTGTCAGAGCAAAGAATTAATGAAGTAATGGTATTTAAATCACTAAATCAGGAAAGGTTTGTGTGTGTGTGTGTATGAGGGGCCGGCAATGTCAGGTGAACCTACAGGTCGAAGACAATCCCTCCTCACCCCAAAGGTCCTGCATTGAATGAATGAACCTTTATTATCAAAGTATAACATGTATACAGTGAGATTGGCTGAGCCTCCCTCCGTGCCCCCCCCCCCCACAACTCACAGTGACTACAAACCCCCAACTTATTACACCTAACACTGAGATCAATTAGCAAAGAGAAGGCTGAGGGCCCCGATGAGTCCCTGCCCAGGGGAAGGCAGCCTTCATGGTGCTCTGCTCCCTAAATATTTAGTGCTTTAACAGGTAATGAGGGAGCAAGGATTCACCAAAGGCGAAAGAACACGTGAGCACAGAAGCCATTTGGAACTGCCTGCCGAGCCTGCTAGTGCTTCACCTCCAACTGTCTGGAAATTCCTCTTTTATGAATTAAGAGAACAGGCTCCTCATTACCTCTTCACACCAGGAACACGAGGAAGACACTAAGAACGTTTCTTGTCTTTGAATCTGGGAGAGAAATTGGATTCTCAAGGGGCAAAACAATCCGGGGCTTTAGAAACTCCCGTCGTCCTCTTGAGATATATCTTGGGAAAGAAGCTCTGAAAGTATCTTGCTTTCTGAGTTCGGGGGAGGGGGAGCAAATAAGAACTCGACACCATCAGAAGCCTTGAATCAACCTTGGTAGAACATCTTTGGGTCCCATTAGGCACAGTGGAACGTGCATGTGCAAGTCCTGACCATTTCTAGTCTAAATCTGGAATTCACTTATGTTACGAGAGGGGCAGAATTACTGAAGGCCACAACTGGCTCACAGCATCACAAGTGCAGAAGCCTGGTAGAAGAGAAGTGAAGACATGTTACCTCTCTTCTCGGGAGATGTCCACTCCCACCGACGGGGGTGCGGTGAGGATGTCCGTAATCAGGGGCAGAAACCTTTGCAGAATTAGCTTCAGGGATGCACAGCCTGTCTGAACATAACTGGCACAAGAGAAAGAGAACTGTGGAGAAGAAACGGTTTCAAAACCCACCCCATCCTAAAAGGATAGACAGGTGGAGAAAGA